>CM057453.1:1608322500-1609759000 GCA_016271365.2 Neoceratodus forsteri
CCCCAAAATGACTGTTTTACTAGCATGCATTGTGCTGTTCCAACGCACACTCAAAAGTTTGTGAATTTTCACTATTTTCACTCCAGATTTTCAATATTGCCATCTTACCATACTCCTTTTGAGCAGTACAGCTGTAATTTTTCACATCTCACCCAAAATGTGTTTCCGCGTATGTAGCGCACAATGGCGCAGTCAGTGTGCGAAATCAATGTTTGGGACAGATTAATAAAATCATAGTGGCACTGTTCATGAGCAGAGGTGTTACAATGGCTATGTTAAAAATTTGGTGAAAAAAGACCATAAAATGATTGTGTTACGAGCGACCATTGCGCAGTTTCCAAGCACCCTCATAAGTTCATGAATTTCTAAAATTTTCAGTCCAGATTTTCACCACTGGCATTTTTCCACACTTCCTTATGAACAGTACAGCTGTCATTTTTCACACCATGGCCGAAATGTGTTTTTGCGCTTCCAGCACAGAAATGCGTGGTCACTGTGGGAAATCACTGTTCAGGACAGATTAAGAAAATCACAGTGACACTGTTCATGAGCGGAGGTTCCAAACTGCCTGTGTTGACAATCTGCTGTTAAAAATCCCCAAACAAATTGTAGACATGGGTGGCGCGTATGCTCTCTCAGACACGCTCGTGACTTCACCAGTTTTTTAATATTTTCCCTGCAGATTTTCAAAATTACCATTTTCTCCACTTCCCCATGGACAGTACAGCTGTCATTTTTCACATCCTGTTAGAAATGTGTTTTCGAACCTGTGGTGTCAAATGGTGTAGTAGCTGTGCAAAATCAGCTTTCCGCTAACAAACTGATATTGCCACTGTTCATAAAGTGGGGGTCACAAAAAACCCATGTTGAAAATTTGGAGCGAAAATGCCAATGAACACCTGAGACATTAGAGTTTCCAACCATAACGCACCACCCTGTAGAGATTCACAGGCATCAGGGGTGTGACTTGGGATTCTCACCTGTAATGCTCATACCATTCCACACCCTGCAGCCAGTGAGAGACATCGAGGTGTGCCTTGGACTCTTCAGCCCCAAAGTTCACCCCATTCTCCTATACAGCACCCAACTCACCATATTTCCTGATGGAATGGGGTGAGCATAAGGGTCAAGTACCCCAAGGCACACCGTGACACTTGTCAGTGTCTGGAGGATAGGATGTGGTGAAATGGCATGGCCATTATGCCTGACAACCCAAAGGCACACCCCAATGCCTGTCAGTCTCTGCAGGGTGGTGGCGTGGTTGGCTTCAGTTCAATACTCCACTGCCATTCCTATTATGCAGCTCTCTAACTCCTACACTACCAATGCCAGCAAGCAAACATTCAGCATTGACAAATGCTTGTTAACCTTCTGTAGCTTCATGTAATTTAACTGCATGACAAACAGACCCTTGAGCTTGCCTTACACCTAACCTTCCATGCTTTCACAGTAGCCATTAAAAGGGAAAGAAGATATGAATGTAGGATTACCAGCTCAAGACTATGCATCAGCTGTGAGAGTTTGCAATATGTTTTGTCTATAGTGACTGACATGAGCATTTTTGTAGTGCCTATATGTAGAAGAATCCAGAAGTTTCACAGTATGATGTGTTAGACTACACTTCCCAAAAGGGATTGTTATAAGCTGAAAATATAAACTATGTGCAAAGATACTGGACCAGACTTTCAGCTGTTCCCATGCAGAGACAGCAGTTGGATTCACCCATGTCTTTATCAGAAATGTTGCACCAAACCCAAACAACAGCTACCTTTAAACACTTCTGGCTTAAAACAGTTGTGATTTGTGGCAAGCTTGTTTCAAAATAATGATACATGCATTTTTATTTTGACACAAGTCCAAGACCGGCAGATCCATGACAGATATGCTTAGGAAATCCCACTGCCTGTCGTTGTTTATCTTCCTAATTGTCACTTATCCATTAGTACTAGTAAGACATAATTACTAGTCAAAGATTCACTAGTGTAAAAACTCCAACTTGCAGTAGTTTACCTTAGCAATGCCAATTTTTTCTTCATACGCCAAGGTTTGGTCCTAATGCTGACTATTAGTTTTTTCTTCTCCTCCACCTTTTCCAATAACTTAGCCATTTCTTCTTCTGACAGGGATTCTTCATCAGATGAGGAATCCGAAGATGAAGAAGATGAACTGCCGAAGTAGGAAAAAAATGAAGATAATACACCATAGACCTTTTGGACTGATAGCAAGATACTCTATAGAGTCAGTAAATGTTTTCATGTCCAAGCTGTTGCCTTATTACACGCCATATGCATTCCTGATGCATTGCTGTAGTCAAGAAAACATTGGGGGTGAAAGCATCCCAGTAGTACAGCTGGTTGGGAGAGAGACATCCCAAAAGTGCAGCTGGTTTGGGATTAGACTTTCCCACAGTGCAGTGAGCTAGGAGGTAGACATCCAAATAGTGTAGCTGGTTCATGGGAGAGATATCTCAATTGTGCAGCTGGCTGGGCAACAGACATCTCAGTAGTGAAACATCCTTATAGTGAAGTGGATTTGGGAGAGAATTCTTACTGTGGAGTAGGTAGGTAGGTTGGTTGGAAGAGATATCCCAACTGTGCAGCTTGACTGGGGGGAGACATCCCAGTTGTGCAGTTGATTGGTAGGAAGCAGCATCCCAGCTGTACAGCTGGTTGGGGACAGAGACATTACAATACATTAGTGCAGCGGACTGGGAGAAAAAGACATCCCAACAGTGCAATGAGTTGGGGAACTGGCATCCCAATGGTATGGTAAGGTACTGTAAGGTATGGTAACATTTTTAATCAGGTTTTGCATGAATAGGGGACTCAGTTGAGCAGTCCTCATTTTCAATTAGGTCCTTTTTTTACAGTAAATACAATTACATAGATTTGATACAAAAGATAAAATGTTGCAAGAAAAAACATGTTATATAAAATATATTTCCAAACATTAACCAGTATCCCAGTTGGAAGAACAAACAGAATTCCTATGTGCCTGACTAATTAACCATTTACTAATCCTGCTTATAACAATTTAACTCTCTAACGGTCTTAAGTGGGAAGGTAGGTAATTCCACAGGTTAGGGCCCTTTGTAAAGAAATGGGATCTTCCCACTTCAAGCTTACATGCTCTTGAAAGTAATTCAAGTCCAGTGGCTGATGTTAAACTTGTCTTAATTTGTCTGCATTTAAGGTTCACAAATAGGTAACCTGGCACTAAATCATTGTAATGTGTATGCATAAACATGATTATGTTATAGTTTATCTGGTCCTTTAATTTCAGCCAACCCAGTCTTCTAAGAAGATCACAGCTATGTGCATCTGGTTGGGGAGCAAAGAGGCATTCCAATAATGCAGGAGATTGGGGAGAGGAGGGGGGGCAGCAAGGGAGTACCTCGGTGGTGAACTGACTGAGTTCAGCTTGAGTCCCCAGGGCCATGGAAGGGCAATGGAAGGGCTGAGGTGTTAGTTCCAGAAAAAACTGAGGTGTTGGTGGTGGATCCAGTTTGTCGGGGCCAAGGTATGCTGGCTGGACAGCCTTTAAACCTTTGGCCTGGGGGTGTTCAGCTTACAACCTTAGACCAAGTATGAAACCTGGGTGTTATTTTTTAACAAAGGCTTGACCCTGAAAACTCAGCCGTTGTCAAGACCTCTTTTTCTACCTGAAGAATATCGCCCAGGTGAAACACTTGGTCCCCCCCCCCCCAAGGCTCTTCCTATTCTGGTCCACACCTTTGTGACTATCTGCCTTGACAACTGCAATGCCCTTTACCTAGGGCTACTGGGGGTTGATCTCCACCACCTTCAGCTGGTGCAGAATGTGGCAGCTAGACATTTGACTGGTACTTCAAGAACCAGTCATATTATGCCTGTGCTCCATGGACTGCACTGACTGCCTGTTCGGTGGTGGATCACCTTCAAGGTCCGTTTACTGGCCTATAAAGCCCTACAAGATCAGGGGACCCTGCTACCTGCAAGATCTCCTGTCTCCCTATTGCCCCTCCTTGCCTCTCTCCGATCCACCAGTGAGGGATTGCTAGAGATTCCCAGGGTGCATTTGCAGACATCTGGGGCCCGCTCTTTTGCATTTGTGGCCCCTACCCTGTGGAATTCTCTTCCTCGTCAGATAAGAGAATGCCTGACTGTCCAAAGCTTTAAGAAAGAATTGAAGTCCTTCCTTTTTTCACAGGCTTTTAATGATAATACTTAATGGTTTATTTCTGTATGAACTTTGTTGTTTATTTATGATTATTTATATATGAATTCATATTTTATTGTGTTTATGTGATTTCCTTTACAGGTGCCTTGGACTGAAGAAAGGCGCCTTTAATAAGTAAAAGTTGACTGATCGATTGATCGATTGATTGATTGATTGATTGAAAGGAGGTCCTAGACAGTAATATTGTGGGGTACAAAAAGGATTGAAAAAAGGAAAGGATTTTAAGAATTTTTTTATAACATTTTTCTTAAATGTGTACACCCTTTATTTTGTGAGATCATGACAATTAAAAAAAAAAAGAAAATACGCTTTAAATTGGTACATTTGTACAACACACTTGATCATACCTGCTTATGGGGAGGGATGGGTGGGGTGGATAGGATGAAGCTGGAGTCCTGCCTTACTTTAAATGAATCTGTTACAATACATACTTTTCATATAATTGAACAGACTACAACAGAATTTGGTTTATATGATATAATACTGTTCATACACATTGGGCAGGATTTTCAAAGCATGGTGCATGGCTTGCAAAAAGGCTTGTGCCACGGCACTTAGGTTCTGCCAGTGTGCCAAACCCATTCGTCGCAACTGCACACAATTTTGCAATCTTCGATGCAGTTGCAGCAGTTTCCATTACCTACCTGCAGCTTGTGCCACATATCTGGCACAAGCTCCTTAAAAAAAGTCATTGGAATTGCCACAAGACAGACCATATAAAGTTAATCTAATTTGAGTGAATACTACAAGCCCCATGCATCATATATACGGCACACCCCAGGGCTTGCAGTATTCACAAGTGTTTGAAAATCCAACTCAAAGACTTCTTACAAAGCAATGAGGTGGCATACATGTTGAAAGAGGGGGTGCACTAGCCAGGACACTGCAAACTCCCCATCTCTTTTGAGAACTGCCAAAAGATTCTTAACGTCCACCCATCTGCCACCAGTGAAGGGAACAGAGGGACTCAGTCTCATCCAAAGGTTGTAACCTCAACAGTACAGCACCCCCTAATGCTGCATTACAATGTCCTGGTGCCTGGTGAGGGCCTTAATCCCATGACCATCTGGATCTTTCTGGCCCACTGGTGGGAGTCCTACCATGTGAACCACTGAGACATCATGAAGCCAATATACAGAAGAGTATATCAAAGGTTGAATTGAACAATTAAGTCCCCCCCCACACACACACACGCACGCACACTAGAAGGGCTGCTGGTGCTACTAGCCTGTTTGTTTTTCTTGTCTATTCAAGATCTGTGCAGCCAAAGTGTTGAGGGTTGTCAGGATCCACCTAGTGGGATGAGTCAGGAGATGGGAGTTTATGACTACAGTGCAAAGAATGTTCTGGACCTTTTTGTCTCTTGGTTAGAAGGTAGATGTAGTCAACCGAGGAGGTAGACTCTGAGAAGGATTTGGACTTCCACAGGACTCCGCAGAATACTATTAAAACAATTATTTTCCACAAATCTATGGACAGAAATAGTTTCCTGCACTCCAGCAGCTGATACCCCTGCCACACCATCAACAACATTACAAAGTCCCAGTTCTTTCATGGTTTGAGCAAAGGGGCCAAGTTCTGATTTAATAAGCAAACTGAGGGATGAGGTTAAA
Source organism: Neoceratodus forsteri (assembly GCA_016271365.2). Classification (NCBI taxonomy): domain Eukaryota; kingdom Metazoa; phylum Chordata; order Ceratodontiformes; family Ceratodontidae; genus Neoceratodus; species Neoceratodus forsteri. The sequence goes on from CM057453.1 coordinate 1,608,328,332, forward strand.
TGCATCCCTAGACCAAGTCTTTGGAATATAGACAAAGGGGTGCCTGATCAACAAGAGTGTATGAGTTTTATGGAAACAGAAACACAGAATGTGTTGGCAGATGGGGTTCATGTGGACCATCTAGTCTACCCATATACACTACACCTCCCCAATCAGGCTGCTGTGTTAAGTTTTCCACACTGTCTGTCCCATGCCAGCATGGATTTTCTGACCATCTTTGACCCCAACACCTGTAAGGGTAGGCCATTTCAAGGCTCCACTACCCTTTCTGAAAAGAAGAACTTCTTTGTGTTGCTCCTGAACCTGCCCCCCTTTATGCGCATGTCATGACCTCTGGTGTGGGTAGAGTTGTTTATCTGAAGGAAATCCTGGGCCTTTACCTTGTTGATATCTTTCAAATACTTAAATGTCTCTATCATGCCCCCCATTTCTTCTTTGTTCTAGTGAATACATGTTGAGCTGTTCTAGCCTTGCATCATATGGCTCTTGATGCAGACCTTGTACCATCTTTGTTGCCCTTCTTTGTATAGTTTCTAGTCTATCAATGTCTTTTCCTAAAGAAAGGCCTCCAGAACGGGACACAGTACTCCACTTGAGGCCTCATCAGGGACCTGCACAGTGGCATAAGCACCTCCCTTTTTCTACTGGTTATGCCCCTTCCTATGAACCCAAGATGCCGCTGGCATTTTGTGCTGCCATTTCCCATTGTTTGCCAATCTTCAGGTCATCTGCAATTATCACCCCAAGATTATGGTTGTGTTTTGTTGCCCTCAACTGTACCTCATTTAGAAAGTAATTTCTCCCTGGGATGCATCTTCCTGGGTGCATAACATTACATTTTTTGGTGCTGAACTTCAGCTGCCAGTTTTCTGACCATTCTTCCAATGACCTACGGTCTAACTCCATCTTCTGAGTTCCTTCAGCTGATGGTTCCATGTCATAATAGCAATCGTAAAATAGCGATCGCTATTATGGTGAGAGTATACCACCGAAAAGCAAATTGCTGATCTATACTTCCAGGTGACCCGACATCCAGAAGAGAAAAAAGTGTTTTTGCAGGAGGGCTGAGACACCACCCCCACCGCATTTGCCCACCGCACCCCCCTGACTACAGATTATCAACTCCAGGGAGGCACATGTCAGGGAGGTGGCAAAATCCTATATAAAAAAAAAAATTAAGTGCTGCAGCCACAGGCAGTGGCAAAATTTCCACGCACTCAGTCCTGAGCCCTGTATCTGCTGCACCAGAGTTAGCCAACCACACCACCACACCACATGGATAGCTCAGTAGCAGCAGACACACCAGTTCCTCAAAACCTCTTCCCTGTCCCTCCCCTTCCCCTTGCTATCCCCCCTTCCTGTTGCCGTTCACTACTCTCGCATTCATGTAGGGTCGCTACACTTGCAGGGTAGCCCAAAAGTATATCACCCAATATGAGTCACCGTTTTGATCCAGCGTCCATATTAGATTGCTATACTCGTGGTATAAGCAGAGTCCACCCTCTTGCACAGCTTTGTGTTATCCACAACTAGGTACACCTTCCCATTTAGGTCATCAGCTATGTTGCTTATGAATACATTGAAAAGTATAGGTTCCAGCACTGAACCCTGGGGAACACCACTTGTAACACTACCCTCCTCTGATAGTGTGCCATTTACCAGTACCTTCTGGGTCTTTTCACTGAGCCAGTTTTGGATCTGTCTTACAATTTTTGTCCCAATGCCCATGTGCTCCAGCTTGTTTATTAGTATATGAACATACAAAGAAGCCAGCAGAAGAAGGCCATTTGGTCTATCAAGTCTGCTCATGTTGCAAAGTCCACAGCTTGAGCTACTGTCCTGCCCCCCTCCACACTCCTCCCATCCTCCCTACCCATGACCCTTACCTTCCCCTATACCTTACCCTCCTCTTTCTACCATCTGAGGAACATTGCCTGGATTAGGCACCTTGTTCCATCGTGCAACCTTCCAACATTGATCCACGCCTTTGTGACCTCACACCTTAACTACTGCAAATCCCTTTACCTAGGGCTTCCAGGGGTTGATATCCATCACCTGCAGCTGGTGCAGAAGGTGGCAGCCAGGTTGTTGACAGGGGTTTCCCGGGTCAATCACATCACACCCGTGCTGTGTGAACTGCACTGGCTGCCTGTACAGTGGCGGATCACCTACAAGGTCGGTTTGCTGACTTATAAGGCCCTACACGGACAGGGTCCAGGCTACCTTCAAGAGCTCCTGGTTCCCTACTTCCCCCTATGACCCCTCCACTCAGCCAATGAGGAATTGCTAGAGGTTCCTAGGGTTAGACTGAAAACTTCAGGTGCTCAAGCTTTTTCATATGTGGCTCCTACCCTATTGAGCTCTCTACCTTGTCAGAGAAGATAGTGCCAGACCTTGGAGAGTTTTAAAGTGGCCTTTAAGACATATTTGTTTTATCATGCTTTTGAGGAATATCTCTGAGAGAATTATTTATCATAAACTGGACTAATGTTGGAGTAATGGTTTTTATTGTTTTAGTCCTGATTTTTGTTTTATTTGTACAGTGCTTTGATAAATTTGACTTGCGCTTTATAAATAAATATTATTATTATTTTTATTATTATACCTGTCCCAGCCTCTCTTAAAACTGCCTACTCTCTTCAATGAGATTACCTCTTCTGGCAGAGCATTCCAAGTGTCACCCACCCTCTCTGTGAAGAAGTGCTTCCTGACCTCCCTCCTAAGCCTCTCACCCTCCAGCTTAAGACTGTGCCCCCTTGTGCTATGGTTGCCACTCAGCTTAAGGAGACTCTCCTTAGCAACCTTATTTGTCCCCTTAAAATACTTGAAGGTCCCAGTCATGCACCCTCTCTCTCTCTTGTCTTCCAGGGAGTACATATTCAGTGCCCTCAACCTCTCCTCATATGCCTTACCCTGCTGACCAGCTATCATCTTTGTAGTCCTCCTCTGCACCTTCTCTAGCAGGTTAATGTCCTTTTTGAGGTGTGGGCACCAGTATTGAACTCCATTCTCTTGATGCGGCCTTACCAGTGACCTGTACAAGGGCAGTATAACCTCCTCTGTCCTACTACTGATCCACCTAGATATGCATCCCAGCATCTTGTTTGCCTTTGCTCCTGCTTTCTTGCACTGCATGTAGTGCTTCAGGTCACTAGTGATCATCACTCCTAGGTCCTTCTCCTCCTGTGATGCAGATACTTGAATTCCACCTAGGTAGTACTCTGTCCCAGGGTTCTTGGCTCCAATATGCATAACTTTGCATTTCTTAGCATTGAAGCCAAGCTGCCAGATCCTGGACCACCTTCCAGCGTCCACTCTCCCACAGAGCTTGGTGTCATCTGCAAAGAACATTTTGTCCTTAATGCCATCTCCAGTGTCATTGATGAAGACATTGAATAACACTGGCCCCAGCACAGAGTCCTGCGGGACCCCATTGGTTACCTGTGTTGTGCCAGATAACTCTTCCCCCCACAACTACCATTTGGGTTCTGTCCTTCAGCCAGTTTTCCACACATTTGGCCATCTTTTCCCCAACCCCAAGATCCACCAACTTCCTGATCAATGTTTTGTGGGGCACAGAGTCAAATCAAGATATAGGATGTCTACCACTTGGCCCCTGTCTACTGTCTTAGTGACATAGTCAAAGAGGTCAGTCAAATTTGTTTGACATGGCCCCCCCCCCAATGAACCCATGCTGCCTCGCATCCTGGAAATCATTCCACCAACCTTTCCTTTAGTGTGGTCTCCATGAGCTTGCCCACAATGGAGGTCAGACTGACAGGTCTGTAATTCCCTGTGTCATCCTTGGGACCACTTTTGTGGAGCAGCACTACATGTGCTGTTCTTCAGTCCTGCAGTGCTACACCACTTTCTAGTGAACTACTAAATAGGTCTGCCAGTGGCCCTGCCAGCTCCTCAGCCAGTTCCTTTACTACCCTTGGATGTACTTCATCTGGGCCTGGTGATTTGTCCACCTTCAATGCCAGCAGCTCTCCCCTCACTCTATCCTCCTCTATCACTACATCTGTGTCCCCCTTTTCCCTCCTGAAGGCACTGGTCCATACTTCTCCCTGGTAAAGACAGAACAGATGTTTTCATTTAGTATACTGTGTGGAATGGAGTCTAAAGCCTTGCTGAAGTCTAGGTACACCGCGTTTACTGAACCCCCATCGTCCAATGTTTTTGTGACCCAAAGTAGTCAATTAGGTTAATCTGGCAGGAACATCCTGCCATAAAGCCATGTTGTTTTGGGTCCAGCTGTCCACTATCTTCTAAGAATGGCACCATCCTCTCCTTTAGTAGAGATTCCATCCGCTTCCCTACCACCAAGGTGAGGCTGACTGGATGATAGTTTCCCACTTCTTCCCTACTGCCACTTTTGCATAGGGGTGCTACTGTATCCCCTTTTCCAGTCTTCAGGGACCTCCCTGCTTTCCACTGATTTGATGAGCTGTTCCACCAGTGGGGCTGCTAGTTCATCCCCCTGATGATGCTCTGAAGTGAAACCAGTAGGAGGTTGTGGGTCTCACAGTGAGCTCTCATTTTAGCTGGATGTAAGTGCTTTTTGGCTGCTTTTTGTATTTATAAATGTGTTGAATAAAGCATTATTTTTATATGCTTAACAACTTGTTTGATTATTTGCTTGTGGTTCTATTTGTCTAGACTGCAGTGGGTGGTGCTGGAGTTATGTGTTTTGCTGGTTGTTGCTCTCACTGGCACACCCAGCCTTTTGGGGTGGCTTTTTTCCTTGTCTTGGCTGCTAGTTCATCCCCAGGCTCCTTGTTCCATATTCCTGGGTGTATTTCATCTGGCCCCATTGCCTTGTCGACCTTCAGTTTCTTGAGTTCCTCTGGGACTCTTGCCTTTGTGAAAGGACTTGCGTCGGCTCCCTTGAGGTGGCGTGCCTTTCTGCAGAGAGATGGTCCTTTGACTGCTTCCTCTTGTGTAAAAACTGAGCAGAAGTATTTGTTCAGAACCTTTGCTTTCTCCCCATTGTCTTCTGTTTGCTGGTCATTGTTTTTGGCCAATCTTACTATGCCCCCATGCTCTTTCTTTTTTCTCATATACTGATAGAAGGTTTTGTTACCATGTTGAACTCTCTTTGCTATCCTTTACTCTCTTTGAGTTTTTGCAATCTGAATTGCCTTCTTAGTCTCTTTAAGTTTTTTTTTGTTTGTTTTTTCCAATTGTTTAACCAGGTGAGACACACTAAGCTGAAAGCTTGTTTACAGGTGCAATCTGGGAGCACAGGGAAGTTAAGTGACTTACTCAGGGTCACACAGCATGCAAGTGGGGTCTGTGGGATTCAAACCCAGGTCTCCAGATTTGCAGCTCAGAGCCTTAAACCACTGTGTTATACTGCCTCCCTAAGTAATTTCCTATATACTTCCTTGTCACTGTCCTTTTTTGTTTCCTTGTGTCTTCTAAATGCTTTCTTCTTTTCCTTGATTTTGGATGCTATATCCTTTGTGAACCAAAGTGGCTTCCTTCTTCTTTTGGATTTGCTCACTTGCCTAATGCACTGCAATGTGACTAGTATAATTGCTTCCTTCAGTCTTCTCCAGTGTTCTTCTACTCCCCCTTCTGGCCAGCAACCCAGATTCTGTTTCCAACAGCTTTTCGTTTTGTTGAAGTCTGCCTTTGAGAAGTCCAGGACCTTCTGTTTAGTGTGACTGATGTCTTTGCTCATATTCACTGTGAACAATATAGTGCTATGGTCACTTGATCCCAGATGGGCTCCCACCTGTATGTCTGAGACTCTGTAATTGTTGGTTAGCACAAGGTCCAAAACTGCTTCATCTCTAGTGGGGGTTTCCACTAGTTGGCTTAGGTCTGCTTCTTGGAGTGCCACTAGGAATTTGTTTCTCCTTTCCAAAGCAGCCATGCAGGAGCTCCAATCTACATCTGGTAAATTGGAATCTCTGATCAGTAATAGCTCACCCTTGTCTGCCATCTTTTGTATGTTTTTTAGAATATCCTTGTCTTTTTTTAATTCCTGAGCCTGGAGTCTGTATATCACGCCTACCCATATGGGGACTTTGTTTCTGGTTCCAAGAGTAATCAACAGGGCTTCAGCTTCACCGTAAGTCCCTTACTTGGTTTACTTGGTATTTATGGGACAAAAGCAGGCCGAAGTCCATCAGGATTGTCCCCCACGATTAATGTGGCACATTAGTTTAAGTCCAGATTTACTTCTAGCCATTTATTAAACCTTAGTTTGAAAGTAGTAAAAGAAGGTGAATCCACAAGTTCTTGAGTCAAGGTGTTCCAGAGTCTTGGTGCTCTTACTGTGAAACAGTTTAATCTTTTACTTGCAGTGGCTTGGGCTATGCTGATTTGCTTGTTGTGCAATCTGTGGACAATACGTCTATTACTAAATTGTAATCTAAATTGCTGCATTATTTCTGGAGATTGATGGATTTTATAAAGAAGAAGATCCCCTCTAATTCTTCTTTTCGCAATGAGTATAATCCTGTAACATGTAATCTTTCAACACAGTTTTTGGATGCCAGATAAGGAACTATTTTAGTTGCTCTCCTTTGAATCTTTTCCAATCTCTGTATATCTTGTACCAGATATGGACTCCAGAGCGGAGATCCATAGTCCATATAAGGCCTAACATATGTTCTATATAAAGGCATAATACATTCCTCGGATTTTGTAACAAAGGTGCGCTTTATGCACATAAGTAATGCATTTCTGTAGCCTTGATTCCTTCTTTTACATAGATAGCTACACCCAACTTTTTTTCCATCTAGGTCCATTCTGAATGAGTTGTATCCTGGAATGGCGACATCCCAGCTATGGTTCTCACTGAACCATGTTTCTGCCACTGTACCCAGTCTAGGTCTGATTCTGTCATCATGGCAGTAAGGTCTGATATCTTATTTGCCAGACTGCAGGTGTTGGTGCACATTGCCTTGCAACCCAGGTTTTCTACCTTGTTCACAAGTTTACCCTTCTAATACTGCATGTAATTTTTACCATGCAGTATTAGAAGGGTAAAATTTTCAAATTCCTCAGGATATCTGAGTTTCTTACCATTTATGGTGCAACCCGCACTTTGTCCTGCTGATAGTTTGCTAGATAAGGGGAAGGGGTAACTGTAATCACTCAGCTTACAACTAGTAGTGAGAAGATTAAGAATCCTTTCTTCTGTGAATGGACTGGTATTGACCCCTCCTATCCAGAGTGTTTCTATTGTTTGGTTTAGGTACCTCCCCCTACTCTTCTTTTGTGAATACTGAGCAGAAGTATTCATTCAATATCTCTGCTTTTTCACTGTTACCCTCTGCCCATAGTCCCTCCCCTTTATTAAGCCTCAATATCCTCCCTTGGTTTTTCTTCATTCCTAATGTACTTATAAAAGGTTTTATCCCCTTCTTAACAGAGTTGGCTTTTGCTAGTGCTTTTCTGAGGCACTCTCCCATTTTGAGAAAGTCAGCCATCCTAAAGTCCAACACCCTTGGCTTGACTCTACAGCTGTGTTTATTGTGAACCACACTGTCTGTGGTGTCTTGTTCTCAGATGACTACCCACTTTTAAATCTGAGATTTTCTCTTCAACCCTGTTTAAGAGTATCAGGTCTAAGATTGCTCCCTCCTGAGTGGGTTCTAACACTAGCTGTCTCAGGCATGCCCCCTGTACGGCATCAAAAATGACTCTGCTCTTAGCTGTGGCTGCAGCACATGTGTTCCAGTTAACATCTGGCATACTGAGGTCCCCTATCGACAATGTCTCTCCTTTTTCTACCATTCTAAGGATTTCTTCTATCATTTCCTTGTCCATTGCCTCCCCCTGAGATGGGGGTCTGTAAATAACCCCTGTGCAGACTGTGATGCCATTTCCTGTCTCCAGAGTAACCCACAGTGCCTCCTCCCCTCCCTGTTTACCCTTTAGTTCTGTTGCTTTGATTCCTTCCCTTATGCAGAGGGCTACTCCTCCTCCTCCTCCTCCTCTTTTACCCTCCCTGTCCATCCTGTAGATTGTGTACCCTGGTATGTTGACATCTCAGTCATGGTTCTTTATGTACCATGTTTCTGTGACTGCCACGATATTGAGGCATCCCTCTTCCATCACGGCCACTAGTTCAGGGAACTTTTTTTCCCCAGACTACAGGCATTGGTATTCATTGCCCTCCATTTTTATTTTTGATGGCTTTATCCATTTAGGCCTATCCCTGTCCTTACTGCCTCTGCCTTTTTCCTGGATTTACCCCAGTCCTGCTCCCTATTGGCTTTTCTACCTTTGTGTCTACTTTGCTAATTACCCTGTTTTGCAGGGGTGGGGCTGGGATTTTCCTACTTCCCTTTAGTGCCTCCCCTTTGGGTAGTTTAAATGCTTACCAGTGAAGCATTTAAACCTATCTCCTAGGATCCTGGTTCCCCCCCAGACAGATGCTGACCATCACCCCTGTATAGGCCTGTATCCCACCAGGTGGACCCCCAGTCCCCAATGAAGCCAAATCCCTGAGCTCTGCACCAGTTTTCCAACCAATCATTGAATCCCATGGTGCAGAGTACCCTAGTTTCACCCATGCCATAAACAGGTTGCACTTCTGAGAAAGTTACCATGCGTGTTACTTGTCTAAGGTCCCTCCCCAACTCCACAAACTCCTGCTGCACTGATCTGATCACATTTTCAGCCAGGTCCTTTGACCCTAGGTAGATAATGACATCCAGCTCCCTCCCCTGTGCAACTGCTCCCATGATCCTGAGGATTTGCTTCCTGTCCCTCCAAGCCATGGTATTGGACAGTCACCTTACCTCCCTCTCCCCTCCCACAGTTCCACCCCCTAATGATTGAGTCCCCCACCAGGAGTTGTTTCCTTCCCCTGTGGGGTCCCATGCCACCCTCCTGTGGATCTCCTTTGTGGAGGTTCCCAGCATCCTCTTTGGTCTCCACTGCAGGTGCCTCCATAGAGTAACCACGTCCTGCCAGAATAGCAAATTAATTGTGGAGAGGCACAGCTGGAGGAATGTACCTCGATTCCATCACCCTCACCCTCTCTGAGCCCACTGTGGTCCAACTGCTCCTTTTTCTTGGCAACCTCTGAGGCAGTGGTGGTGGCCTGGGTGGTCCCTGGGTAGGGGGTGGAGGTTTCTCACATTCTCGGCAGGTCAGCATGGAGACGGGCAACCTCCTCCCTCAGACCAGAGAGGAACCTGAAAATAGGGCAGCAACACAGCCTAGAGAACTAGAGAATATCTCTCAGAAGACTGCTGCTCCATAGCCAGTGCATTGCACCACTCCCCACATGTTTGTCTCACATCCTGTTTAAGATTTTTTTTTTTTTTTTTGGTGTGTGCAAGTGTGTGACTGTGTTGGCCCCCTATTCAGTGTGCTGTGCCTTTAAGGATATGAACAGGTGTATGTGCTTTGCACTTTTGGGGAAGTGATGCCAGAACCCTTGATATAAAGGAAATGATGCACTTGGATGGGTTGGGTGAGGGGTAGGGCCGGTGGGACTAAGCTGTCTTTCGGAGAAGCAGGATGGTCTGTTGCAGTAGATCAGACAGCTGCATCTGCCCACTTCTACTGCTCACCACACTCTGCCAGAAAATGGTAATTGTGCTATAAGTGCTGCAAGATAGTCCACCCACATGGCCAAGTTGTGACTTGCTCCAATGGTCACTTGAGTTGCTGTAGCATGGGGGAGAGGATAAAGATATCCTCAGTTACTAGTGGGCATCTTCCTCTCTGCTACTGTAATGTGAGTGACAATGGGTGGGTGGTGGGAGTGTTGGTGTCATTCATTATGTCTTACTGCTTGCTTAGAAACAAAGCATGCATAGCACTGACTGCAGGTAGGACTAATTGTACTCTTCTGATGCTGCTGGTAAGAATTATAACTTTTTTTTACAGTCTGGGGGAACCAAAATTTGCAGTTTTAACAATTTGTTCACACATAAGCAGACAGTGAGAACTGCTGAAGTTCAACCTCTTTGATGCCCTTGTTCAAACCGAACTTGCAGCCCTATAACTAATAACACCTCTGCTTATGGGGTCACAGTCTGCAGCTGCAGAGATAATTTTGTTGTCATGAGTAAAGAATTATAAAGTCAAGTGCAGATAAGCAGCCAGCTCAGATGATATTTAGGGGACAGTGATCCTGTTGTCATGCAGCTACAGAAACATTTTGGGAAACAGGACATCTGATCCCGGACAGGAAACTACTTTAAATACAGTACCTGCTGCCTTTCTTTTTTTTCTTGTGATTTTTATTATTTTCTTTTCCCTTTTTGTTCGATTGTTTGTCTTTGTTTTCTTCTTCCTTTTGCTTTTTGTTTGCCGCAGTGTTTTTGCCTCTTGCTTTCTGTCCTCCTTTTTGGTTTTTGCCTTGCTCCTCTGATTCACTGTCATCATCTTCATCAGATGCTTTAGTATTCTTTCTCCGTGTTCTTTTCTGTTTTGGCTTTTCATCGTCCTCCTCCTCCTCTTCACTATCCACTTCATAATTTCTTCCTCGCCTTCCATTTGCAGCCTGGCCTCTTCCTCGGTTGTTCCCCTCTCTTGTTTACAGCTGTCCTGGGCTTTTCCTCCTCTTCCTCCTCCTCCTCATCATCGTCATCTTCTGAAAGCAAAATGAATCCAGTGAAACAACCTTAATTGTGCAAGAATGTCATTATTGTACTGGAAACAAATGACATTTATAAAATAATAGGGGGGATACAGAATGTGAGAAAACCTTTGGGCTCAAATGTTGATAAATTATTCACAAGCTTTTATGAAAATGCCATATGTAAATGTTTATATTACAAACACTGAATATAATCACAAGTCTTTTGTAATGCTCTTGCAGTTTGCAAACAAATTCTGAACATTTCATGACTCAGCCTGAATTTTCCATGGTACAACGGGGGAGTTTAGTTCAGCTACAAGCTCATGCTCAGGTAAAGTAGCAGTCTGTGAAAGAATAGTGAGTTTCTTTCCAACAACAACAAGATTTTCAGAAAATGTCTTAATTTAGTGTATGGGGGGAATGTTCCCCAAAAGCAGCCATATTTGTTAAATATACTGTGCACCCTTGCTTATCCACCCGCTTTCACATAAGCAAAATTGAACAGAAAATGGAGGGGGCAGATAAATTGAGGGGGGTGGTGGAGGGGCAGTAGAATAGGAAACATTTTGTGCAAACAGTTGTTTTCAGATAACCTTGGGTGGTGAATAATAGGGTGGCGGTTACTCAAGGGAGCACTGTATTTGCTTCACACATTTAATTTCAAAATGCTGCAATATGTAGTACAAAATTAACAGTTTTGTTACCTGAATGGAATTGTTCAGTCTGCTTCAGTTTAACATACTGCAGGATTATAAGGGAATTACTTTGGTCAACAAGCCTATTCAAGAAACCATCCCCCAATGTTTATTACCTCTTTAATATGTTCAATCTTTATTAGAAATGCTACTTGGTATTTTAGATTCACACTTTTCTAATGCCTCCGAAAATCTTTTCATGTCTTTCTACTGGCATAAATACATTTATATGCCATACGTATGGATCCCTTATTAGATTAACGATTCAGCATAAAGTTTCAGCAAAAGACATGGTCAGATATTTCCTGAAGTTTCTGAGATATCTCTAGGTAAATTTTATGTCTGCCTGCAGTTCCACAGTAGGGCCACCAGAGAGGATCTCTTTAGAAATATTGCCAAATATCTGGAAACATCTGAACATGTATTTTGCTGTACCTGCACCATGTTACAGTACGTTCAGCTAAGGATCTATTTAGGATGACAGTGAGGAAGAAAAAATTACTCACCTTAGTAATGTTGTTTCTTCTAATGGAGTCTTGCTATATTATGACAAGTGCAGTTTGTCCCACCACTAGAACTGCTCCGGAGGTGAAAGAGTTAACTTCCATGCAGAGCATGGAGCTTAGAGCGCGAGCTCGGTTAAGAAGCTCTGTTAGGGTGGTTTCAAACCGAAACCGTCAGATCTTTACGAGCAAAAACTCACTAAGGTTCTGTGTGGAAGCTGTAACCTACACTAGCCAACTGGCTACTAACATATTCACACATTTTCCTGGTCCCAACCCCAAGACTCAAGTCAGTGGACCAGAAAAATAAGATAAAATAACTAAATAAACACAACACCCAAACATGAAAGAGGGCATCAAATGCTAACAAAGGACTGCCCACCCCATACCCAAAGTAGAAGTTCTGAGAGGGGCAGGCTGGGGGGGGGGAGGTCATAATATATCAAGACTCCATTAGAAGAAACAACATTACTAAGGTGAGTAATTTTTTCTTCAAACAACATGAAGTCTTGCTATATTATGACAAGTGCAGACTACACAGCAGTACCTCCATGGAGGAGGGACAGAACCTACTTAGGGAATAGGCCCTGAAGCACGGCTGTGCCAAACCGAGCATCCCTCCTGGCCTGAATATCCAGGGAGTAATGCTTGGTGAAAGTGTGTACTGTTTTCCAAGTAGCTGCTTGACATATCTCCAAGATAGGGATGTCTCTAGCAGCAGCTAGAGATGCAGCTGTACCTCTGGTAGAGTGAGCCCTCAGGCCTGAGGAGGAACCTTACCCAGCTTTTGATAGCAAATTTGGATACAAGAAACGATCCACCTGGCAATGGATCTCTTAGTGGCAGGTCTCCCTTTCCCAACCTCACCATAAGTGAGAAACAGTTGGAGGGAGTCAAACCTGTGACCCTTGGTACGCTCTATGTAGTAACTTAGGGCTCTCTTAACATCTAGGATGTGCAGCCTCCTCTCACCAGAGGAGGAATGGTCAGTGAAGAATACTGGAAGTGAAATAGATTGGTTAAGGTGGAAATCTGAAACCACCTTAGGCAAAAACTTCCTGTTAGTCCTGATGACTACTTTATCTCTGTGAAAGGAAACAAAGTCAGTCTCTACTGATAAAGCCTGTAACTCACTTATGCGCCTGGCAGAAGTGATGGCTACCAGGAATACAGTTTTCCAAGTCAAATACTTAAGCTCTGCCGAAGACAGAGGCTCAACGGGAGGTTGCATCAGCTGAGCAATGCATACATTAAGATCCCAAGCCGGGGCAGGGTCCCTAAATGGAGGATTGGTATGAAGCAATCCTTTAAAAAACTTGGAAAATACAGGGTGAGCAGAAAGAGAAGAGGGCTTCCCTGCTGAAATGAAGGCAGAGACAGCTGCCAAGTGCACTCTCAGGGTAGCTGGTCTCAGTCCCAAAGAATTAAGATGGACCATATAGTCCAATACAGTGGGTAGATCAGCAGATTCCGGGGAAACATGCTTCCCAGAACACCATATGGAAAACCTTGTCCACTTGGAGTTATAGGTAGCCCTGGTGGAAGGCTTCCTAGCAGCCTTCAGGATTTCGAGAACACTTTGAGAAAGTTGTAGATCAGCAAACTCTAACTGCTCAAGAGCCAAGCCTTGAGGTTGAGGGATTTGAGATTCGGATACCAAACTCTTCCCTGAGCACAGGTTAACAGATGTGGTTCCTGGGGAGACACAGGGGAAGATGGACTGCTAAGGACAGAAGGAGTGGGTACCAGGGCTGCCTGGTCCAGTCTGGAGCAATCGGGATCATTTTGCAGGGCTGAGACCTGATTTTGACTAGGACTTTGAACAGGAGAGGGAAGGGGGGGAAAAGCATAAAGAAACTTCCCTTCCCAATCGAGGAGAAAGGCATCCAGGGGGACTGAGCCCAACACTGGGGGCCTGCAACAAAACAGTGGAAGTTGATGATTGTCTGGGGCTGCAAAAAGATCTATCTGAGGAGTGCCCCATCTGGCAACACTATCCCCAGTACTAAGGGATCCAGTGACCATTCGTGATGGCCCTGGGAAATCTGCTGAGAGCATCTGCCAGGACATTGTCCTTGCCTGGGAGGTGAACTGCTATGAGGGAAGTGTTCGGGGAATAAGCCAGAGACCATAACTTCATCGCCTCGGTGCACAAGGCCGAAGACAGAGTGCCTCCTTGTTTGTTGATGTACCACATTATAGTGGTGTTGTCTGTTCTGACCTGTACCACCTTGTTCTGAACAGATGCAGAAAAAACCTGAAGTGCTAGAAAAACAGCTCTGAGTTCCAACAGATTGATGTGGAGCAGAGATTCCTGAGGGGACCATAACCCCTGGGTGGAGAGGTCGCCCATGTGAGCTCCCCATCCCAAGAGGGATGCATCTGTAGTAAGGGTCAAGGAGTGGGACAGAGGGATGAAAGGCACCCCTTGTCTCAGATTGCTCTGATCCTGCCACCACTGAAGGGCCTGGATCAGGGTTCGAGTCACTGGGATTAACTTGGATAGGGGATCTCTTCTTTGAGACCAGAAAGCTCTCAAATGGAACTGAATGTCCCTCATCTGAAATCTTGCTCCTTGCACTACAGCTGTGGAGGCAGCCATGTGTCCTAGGAGCTGCAGGAAATGCCCTGCTGGTTGAGAGACCTGCAGAGTGAAGGACGAGGCCAGGGCGACTAAGGTCCTTACCCTTTCCAAGGGAAGGAAGGCTCTGGCCTGCTTTGTGTCCAGTTCTGCACCTATAAAGGTGAGTACCTGGACAGGTTCCAAAATTGACTTTGGAAGATTGAGAAGAAAGCCCAGAGAGGTAAGCAGCTGCTGGGTAACCAGCAGGTGTGATTTGACCTGGTCTGGAGACTGACCCACAATGAACCAGTCGTCCAGGTAGGGAAAAAAGGAAATCTTTTGCATTCTTAGATGAGCAACTGCTACTGCCAGACATTTCGTGAACACCCTTGGGGCAGAAGTGAGGCCGAAGGGCATTGCTCTGAACTAATAATGGCCTGAGGGCAGTTCGAATCTGAGGTACTTTCGATGGGAGCTTCTGATAAGAACATGGAAGTAGGCATCTTTGAGGTCCAGGGAGGCTGGCCAGTCCCCTGGCCTTAGGGATGGTAAAATCATTCCCAGTGTCACCATTTTGAACTTTGGTTTTAAAAGGTGCTTGTTTAGATATCTTAGATCCAGGATAGGCTGCCACTGTCCTGTCTTTTTTGGGGTAAGAAAGTACCTGGAGTACAGACCCTTGTCCTGGTGTGGGGGAGAAACCCTTTCTACAGCTCTGAGAGCCAGGAGGGTTGAGACTTCTGTTTCCAAAGCAAGAGTCTCTAAAGGGTTTGCAGGTGGAAAAGATCTGGTTCTCATCTTTGGAAATTTTTTGAAGCTGAGAACCAGACCCTGGCTCACTACTTCCAGGACCCACCTGTCTGAAGTTAGAGACTCCCAGTCCTGGACGAAGTAAGCCAGCCTGCCCCCTACAGGTAATGGAGAGCCGACCCTGGGCATCCCATCAGGGTGCCTGTTTGGCAGGGGCTTTAGGCTGAGGGGTGGGAGCAGGCCTGCTCGTACCCCGTCTGCCTCTCCCTCCGAAGAACCCCCTCTGTGCATAGGCTGAAGAGGAGGAGGCCTGGGTCTGGTAAAAAGGCCTGTGAAAAGGCCTGCCCCTACCCCTGGGGGGCTGCCTCTGAGGAGTGCCTTGCCGTTCCTTGGCTTGTGCACTCCTATAAGTGGTTCTATATTCATCCATTTTCTTCATATAATTCTCTGTCTGCTCCCCAAACAGAGAATTTCCCACCACAGGAAAATCCATAGCCTTAGACTGGGTATCCTGTGACAAAGTAGTACACCTGAGCCAGGCCAATCTACGAAAAGCCACAGATGTAGCCATGACTCTAGAGGATACATCGTTAGAATCCACTGCAGCATGGAACTGCACCTTAGATGCCTCAATACCATCAAGAGCCACCTGCTCCAGCTCCTTTGCAAGCTGGCCAGGGACCTGTTTGGCTAAGGCCATGACAGTATCCCATCTAGATTTCTGGTATCTCGCAACATAAGCTATATAGCTTGCTTGTCTGAGTCCCAAAGATGCTGCCATGTATTGTTTTTTGGCCATGGCATCAATCTTCCTGGAGTCCTTGTCAGGAGGATGTGAAGCCAGGGGAATATTAGCTTTATCACAGGCTGCAGCCTGAACTACCCCAACATGACTGCATTGCTGTGAAAGAAAATCTGTATCAGGACCTGACAAAGTGTACCTCCTGTCCATCTTTTTATCTACAGGAGGCACAGAATTAGGAGCTTTTAACATTTTTATTGTTTGTTTCCTAAAATATTTATGCAAAGGGATGGACAATCTCCTGGACTCTGGGATATCCATCATCTCTACATAGTCAGGCTCCTCTTGCTCATCCAAAGCCTCCTCTAAGGGAAGCTGGAGGGTCTCAGCAACTTTTTTATAAAAACAAAAATGAGAAGGGGACTCAGAAAGCCTAGGGGGAGATTCACCTGAAGGTCTGTCTGGGGAGATGTCCAGTTCAATGGGCACATCCAGACTTTCAAAGTCACATTCACACTGATCATAATCCTCCTCCCCCTCCTCTGGTTCATAAAACTCTTCTATATCATATTCCTGAACCACTGGAACCGACCGAACCGACCTTTTGCCAAACAGTGGTGGTTCAGAGGGAACTGGGGACAGAGACTGGACAATCTGTATTGCCCTGTCTATCTCTGCAGCAGTTGGAGAAGGAATTTTGGACTCCAAACCTGCTGATTTTTTAGTTTTCTTTGCTGGAACTGGCTCCTCAGAGCCAGCTGCTTGTCCGAGGTCTCGCCTAATCAGAGGGCCCTCCGGTTCGGTTACACCGAACCGGGCTGTCATCCGGGTCAGCGGACTTTTTGGCCTCTCGTTCCCTGAGCCTGCCCACTCTCTTGTCCAGGGTGGCTGCAGGGAAATTTTTACAAATCTGGCAGTCTGAATTGAGGTGGTCAAACCCCAGACAATAGACACATGTAGTGTGTGGGTCAGCCTTGGCAAAGGCTTCCCCACAGACACTACAGTGCTGAAACCCAGTGGGCCTGGTTTTTCTTTTGGGTTTCTCAGACATGATGCCAGCCTAACCAAGAAACTTGCCCTTTTAATGGCCATGCCAGGCAAGACACCCTTATCGGTTCCAAACCGTGTCATGGGTCGTGGAAAAAACCATAATGAAATCCGTTTTTTTTAGAACCAATAAGAACCGGGAACCGCACTCTAACAAGCCTTAAAAGGCTTTAAAACTAAGTTTTAGTACAATTCGATCGGTTCAAACCGAACCGATAACAATTTACAAGTTCCACACAGAAAAAACCTATCTATTACTCACAATACCATAGACAGAGCTTGAACCGATCGGTTTTGCAGTTAAAATAATTAAATTGCGGTTAAATTCAACGGAGAAATAGCGTTTTAAACCGAAGAAATGAACCGAGCAACAGGAGGAATCTCCGGAGCGACTGTTCAGTGAGGCGGAGTAAAGAATCTGACGGTTCCGGTTTGAAACCACCCTAACAGAGCTTCTTAACCGAGCTCGCGCTCTAAGCTCCATGCTCTGCATGGAAGTTAGCTCTTTCACTTCCGGAGCAGTTCTAGTGGTGGGACAAACTGCACTTGTCATAATATAGCAAGACTTCATGTTGTTTGAAGTAAACTTGCTTACTGGTAGCCACTGACATCTTGCAGGATGCTCAGGTCCAGATATTGAAACATAGAATATAGAAACATAGAAACTGACTGCAGATAAGGGCCGCTTGGCCCATCCAGTCTGTCCATTTTCATTGTGATTGCTTTTGCTCCAGATCCTCATTGGTGTCTGACACTATTTCTTCCACTCTCTTTCTTTACCTTATGATTCCCTTGTGCCTATCCCAGGTGTCTTTGAACCCCACCACTATTTTCACCCCCACTCCACTGGAAGACTGTTCCAGGCATCCACCACCCTTTCTGTAAAGAGGTATTTCCTCACATCTTTCCTGAACCAACCCCTCCAACTTCATATCATGACCCCTTGTTCTAGATCACCCTTTTCTCTGAAAAATACCTCCCACCTGTACCTTATTCACCCCATGAGATATTTAAAGGTCTCAGACATATCCCCTCTTTGCATCTCCTCCTCCAGGGTGTACATATTGAGCTTCTTTAGCCTCTCCTCATACGGATTTTGATACAGACCCTGTACCATCTTGGTAGCCCTCCTTAGGATTCCCTCTTCTCTGGTCTATGTCTTTTCTGAGATGTGGTCTCCAAAACTGGACACAGTACTCCAAGTGGGGTCTTACCAATGGCCTACATAGGTGCAACACCACTTCCCTCTTCTTTCTGGTGATACCCTTACTTATACACTCCAGCATCCCACTAGCTCTCCCAAGTGCTCATTCATACCCAAAATAAGAGTAAAATAACCCCATCAACAGAACAAGTTCTAATCAGTTTATCTTCTTCAATCTACTACACATACACTAAAAACCAAATGCTGCATCAAACTACAGCATAGGACCAGCAAAACTAGATCCATTACTAGATGTTACCTTGGAACAAAATGAATCTGATCCTCATTACATGGGTTGAAATCCTTCAGTACTTGCTTCATGCCGACTGGGATATCCTGATGTAAATGCAGCAGTGCTAAACCTGTAAGCTGACTTTCACCTATACAATTCCATGGCCAGATCTTTATTCTTTGCAGTGTACTAAATGATCTCTCTGCTGTAGCAATGCTGACTGGCATTTTGGGCAAAACACAAACAGCTTTGTTAATATCTGGTGGAATGCAGGATTTACCCAAGATAATGTAGAAATGATGCTGTTTGGCAGTTCTTCTTTTGGGATAGACATCCACTTTGCTTTCCAACTCTGCAGTTCTGCTTGAAAGCTGTCTAGGCTGGAGAGGTCTCCCTTGTATGCATCATACACAGTCGTCACCATGTCCTCAGTGTCCATATCATGCAGTTTATTTGATACCAAATACTAAACGAGAAAATGTGGGCAGCATTCAATCAGTTGCTCAGTCAGCTCCAAAATCAGATAATCCAAGAAAGGAATAAAGATATTTCTTCTGTAATATTCTTGTGGATCTGTTGCACTAACATTGTTCCTCTGAGTTTGTCTTCCACATATCTGTGGCACAGATTCTTCAACAAATGCGCAGTTTGCTAGACATTTCACCTCAGCATACAGTGAAGAAAATCTGGTATTGAAATCCTGTCTCATGCTTCTGAGTACCTGAACCACAACACTTGCTCATTCACATAATTGAATCAAGTCAATATACTCACATTGCAGGTACAAATGAAAATATTTTGTGAGTCCCAGAATGGACTCTACACACACCAAAGTGATGAGGAAATCAAACTTGGTAATGGAAAATAGAAACCTTTTGGCATCATCGTTGAACTCTGCAATTTTCTCCAAGGTGCTGATTATCACAATATATTTTGCTTTGAAACATTGAAGTGAATCTGCTTGGCTCATACATCATGTATTCCCTGGTTCAGGCAAGGCTGTACTTCAGTCTTCTTTTTCTTCCCAGTCATATGACAAGTTTATAAATTCCTTCAGTTCTGTCAAATACATATTGCTGCACTTGGCAATAGATTTCAGTGCTGCTATTACCTTCCTGTAAGTTTCTAACATGTTTGCAATCTGTCATGATGAATAGAAATGAACAATTGTTGTGTTCATATCATGGGCTTTGCAGGCAGTGTAGGTTGCTTCAGGAAGGACTTCACGGATTCTGGCTTGCACGCCATTGAATCGCCCACTCACATTGCTGCCTCTATCATACCCTTGATCCCTCATGTATTCCTTTTTGATAGTCCAAGCAGTGAGTTTTTGGGCATGGGGTCATATTGCTGCAAACAAAAACAGCTCAGCAATCAATAGAAACATAGAAACATAGAATTTGATGGCAGATAAGGACCGCTTGGCCCACCCAGTCTGCCCATTTCCCTACCTACTGGATAAGCTGCAGATCCTAGTTAACCAGCAGCCTACTTCTTCCTACCCCGACCCCCCCAGAATTGCCTTATGACTATCCCATGCATGCTTGAATTCCACCACTGATTTTGACTCCACAACTCTCCTCCGGAAGGCCATTCCATGCATCCACAACCTCTCTGTGAAAAATACTTCCTTAAATTACCTCGGGCCGCCCCTCTATCTTCAAATTGTGCCCTCTTGTTCTTGCACACCTCTTTTTTGAAAGATGCTACCCTCTTGGACTGTTGATTCCTTGGTACTTGAAAGTTTCTATCATGTCCCCCCTCTCCCTCCTTTCCTCGAGGCTATACATATTAAGCTCCTTAAGTCTCTCTTCATATGTCTTCCGGTGCAGACCCTGCACCATTTTAGTTGCCCTCCTCTGGACAGCTTCCATCCTGTCTATGTCTTTGCGGAGATTGGGTCTCCAGAACTGCACACAGTACTCCAGATGGGGTCTCACCAGCTGTCTGTACAGAGGGATACTAACTTCCTGTTTTCTACTGGTGATGCCTCTCCCTATGCATCCCAGTATCCCCCCAGCCCTCCTTGCTGCCTTCTCACATTGCTTGCCCACCTTTAGGTCATCTGATATGACTACCCCCAGGTCCCTTTCCATTTTTGTTGTTGTTAGTATCTCACCCCATTGTGTACTCTTCCCTGGGTTTTTGTTTCCAGGTGCATTACCTTGCACTTCTTAGCATTGAATCTAACTTGCCATACATTTGACTAATTCCTCTAACCTTGCCAAGTCCCTTCTCATCCTTTCCACCCCACCCTGTGAATCAACTCTGTTGCAGATCTTAGTGTCATCTGCAAAGAGACATACTTTTCCTTCCAGTCCTTCTGCAATGTCGCTTATAAAAACATTGAAGAGGACTGGTCCTAATACTGAACCCTGCGGTACCCCGCTAGTAACCCTCCTTTCTTCTGAGTGGACTCCATTTACTATTACTCTCTGTGTCATAAGTAAATAAATCAATAAGTCAATGCCATAAGTAAAGCTGCGTGCTCCAAAACAATGTCGGCAAAAACACTGACCGCAACATAAAAAGCACACACCATTAAAAATAATGGGACTTTCTATTTGTTTTGATGAGTGGTTCACCCCCCCCCCCCAAACCTATGGACTTAAAAAAACAAACTCTGAGGAGAGGGTGGACTTCAAGGATATGGAGAAACTCGGGAGGGGAAAAAATTCAACTTTCTAACACAGAAACAAAATAAAAAAAAGTAGCAACTCCAAAAGATCTGGGGGAACTTAACTGTAGTCCCCAGTCTCCCACCTTGCAGGTGTGCTGGTGCCTTAACCACTTCCACACAGGGTGACTTGACCCGCACCACATATGGCAACAGTCCCTTCCAAGTATCAGCGAGAACGACAGGGCAGCGGTAATTCCCTTCCACTTTTATACCCTGATGCTCGAAATGCTTTTAAGGCTATACAACGTGGTTCTTGCAGCGCTATTCTTCTAGCGCTATAGTGACCTAATACCAAATCTTTGCAAGAAAAGGTTTCCAAGTGCTTCCCAGTTGTCTCCAAGGCTTCCACAAACTCAATAAAATCTTTTTGCAGTTACATTTTCATTTCAATTAATATATCACACAGCCAATATTATATACTCTTTTGTGGAAATATCAGTGCTCCCATCTGTGATCAGCCTGAAGAATCTTGCCACTTTCACTTGTGCCAGAATTTTCCTTTGAATCTGTAGACCCATCAGCTGTATCAGCTCATTTTGAATTTGTGCCAGTGTGTACTGTGTGTTTTGTGGTGCAAAATCCAGGTGTTCTTTGAAGACCGGGTCCAACTCATCTGTGTAGTGCTGAAGTGCATTGAAATTTCCAGTGGTCTGGAGCCTTCCTCTCACTGGTATATTATTCCTTCTACAAAGCAGAATGATTTTCAAAATCCACCACAGAGCATGCTTTGTTCATTCAGCCATTTGCAGATAAGAAACTGCTAATAAGTTCTGAACTTGTTGAATCTAACACTGTCTCACACATTTGGAAAGATCATATCAATCATATACGAGTTGTTTTTCAAAATTTCATCCAGTCAAAAAATTAAAGAATTTGATTACTACCACTCATTATTGTCATTTTACCATTACTTTTTGTATTTTATACCATGCCCACAGGGAGGGCGTTGATGTAACAGCACTGCTTTTTACTAATGCTCCCCCAAGATATGGCAGTTTTATAACAGACACCAAAACAAGACAGTTCTGTTTGCAGTAATGTATTCTCCAGTACAATAACAGCCAACAGTGCCGCATAGATTTATTTTCCAGAAAAAGCCCTCTCAAGCGCAGTCCAAACTCAAAACAATTTTATTGGCATAACCAAATCTTTCATAATTGCTGAAATATTTAGAAAAATAATTCACAAACATGAGTTCAAAGTAACACTGGGTTTCCCCCAGACTACCAGAATTTAGTGCTGCTAAAAACTGAGGAGACTGACAACTTTGGAAACAAACTCCAACAACACAAGCTATGCACTGCTGTGGTCAAAGTTTTATTTGGGGGGGGGGCTAGCCAAAACACAGAATGCATAGCTTGAACTGTATGGAGCTGTAGTGGAAGTGGCCGGGGCTTCATGTACAGGCTGCACCCTGACCAGACTTAAAACACAGAAACAAACTTTTTCCCCCTGGCAGGATTTGGGGCTGGATGGAATCTCTAGCTATCAAGTTAGTGTATAGCTTGTAGTCCAGGTTTAAAACAGATATGGGTCTGTGTGACTCACTGAATTTTCTGCCTTTGGCTTCTTTAGGTATAACCAAGATAAAGGCATCTGACCAGTAGGTGGGAGTTGCCCCATAAGGAAGTCTTCATTCAAGGCTTTTAGTAAGGAGGTTTGTAGAGTTTGTCTAGACACTTTGTACCTGTCATTGGTAAAGTCATCTGTTCCAGGACTTTTATCTGACTTGAGGGATGTGATAGCAGCATCCAGTTTTACATCTGAGAAGGAATGCTGCAGGGTTTGCTGTTGTCTCTCTGTCAGGGTGGGAAAGGTCAGCTCAGCTCAGCTAAGAAGGCTTCCCTAAACAAAATGTTTTTCTGTCAGGGCTGATGTATAGAGTATTCAATAGTACTGTGTGAAGGCCTCTGCTATTGTTCTTGTTTCAGTCTTTATCCTGTCTGACCCCTGCCATTTAATCTGAGGGAGCATAATACCTTTCTGTTGCGATCACATTCTGTATGCCAACAATTTCAAGCTTCAAACTCCCCTTCCCTTCATAGTGTTTCTGCTTGAGTAAACCTAATGACAAATCCATCTGGGTGGAGTCGATATCATCTAGCATAGAGCATATTTAAGAACTGCTATAGATTATGCAAGCCAAGTATGGTGCCCAATTAGTAGAATGGAGATAGACCAGAGAGGTTACAACACTGTGCCACATAATTTATGGTATACGGCTATATCAACTGACTTAGACATCTCAAAGTCCTTAGAGACTAGAAGAAAAATGGGTGACCTACTGACGTGCTATGGCATCATGCAAAACACCTACTTAATCAGTGAGTTAAATTTACAACTTAAACATGATAACCTGGGTACCTAGGGGTCATCCATTACAAATGAAACCACAAAAATGTAATACGACCAAAAGCAAAGGCTTTTATACACAGTGTATAATTAACCCCTGGAATAAATTACCAGTTGAAATAGTAATCCCTAATGACAAAACAGAATTCAAATAAAAATTTGAAAATACATTCTTGATGGTCATAGTGTACTGTATTATGGGTGACTGACAGGAGCTAATATTGGAAAACTGCTTTATTTTGCTCCTCTTTTTTTGATATGACTTTTATGACTGTCTAGTGAGGGTTTTAGTAGTCTCCCAGGACTCCCCTTCCCCTGTGCAGCTCTTGCGTCTTGCAATAGACTCTGCAATCTAAGCATTTTTCCTTGCTTTTCTTTTTAATATGGGCTGACAAGAAAATTAACTTACCCCTTGTTGTCACCTTAAGTGTCTCTCAGACTATAGCTGCTGACACATCCAGAGTCTCATTGTAGGCCAGCATTTCTTTAAACATGAATTTCCACCTCCGCTTTCTCTGCATCCTTATAGAAAAGGATTGGATTTAGGTGTGTCTTAAAGTGTACTTGCACTTAGCTCCCAATTCTACCTTCATCTTGAACAGGGCATGATCTGATTCTACTTAGGGAGAACAGTTTCAATGAGTGGACTTTAGAAAGCATCTCAAATTTCACAAACAGTAAATCAGATCTGGAGTAGGTGTGATGTAAATGTGAGAAGTATGAGTACTGTCACACTCTGGGATATTACCTCCTCCAGACATCTTAATAACCAAGGTTTGCAAGTTGTCTCTTAAAATATCTTTGCTCTGCTGAGAGCCTAGCTCTCTGGGAGCTTGTGCATTATATAGCCAGGTATATGACCAAATTTAGATCTTCTCCCCATATGACTGTATCCTCTGCCTTGGAGGTCAGAAAATCATAAATAGTCTGCAAAAAACAGTATGGGTGCTTTAAGGCGAAACAGACATTCAATTGGATATTATCACCCCAAACCATGCCTTTCAGTAAGACAAATCTTCCCTCCCTACCTCATTGTACTTCTTCCTCCTCAAAACCAAAGTTCTCATGCATCAAAATAGACACCCTCCCTTCTCCTCCCTGAGGTATGAACAGAATGGTAACCCTTCAGAAAATGAAACCTCACCAGTTTGATGCTGTCATCCAGGGAGAGGTGAGTCTCCTAAAGGAAGATCACTTCCCCCTTCCTTCTTTGGTGTCGCTAGTACTTTATGTCATTTGATCAGGTTATGCAGCTCATGTACACTGAATGAAAGAACGGTATATGGTGTGCTAGCCATGGGAACTTCTTTGTGAATTTACTCCTAGTAAGATAGTCAAAATCCTTGTATCCCCCTCCTCCCACAACGTTGAAACCAATGCCTACAACAGTGACCAAAAAAACAGTGCTAAATATCAAAACAGACAAAACAGTAATAACAAGAAAAAACATGAAACCTGTGACCTCCAAAGTAGGATGGAACCATAATATGTTATCCCTCTGACCTGGACTGAGGACCCCAAAATGGTCCAAAGTCCAACAGGAAGGAAAGTAGTGGGCTATCACAACTGGAGCTCCTTCTGCATCCAAGATGATGCAAGTGTGCTGCCTCATTGCTGGTATAATGGGGGGGTGAGACATCCAACACGGAGTCTAGTGGTAGTGGACCCCACTTGCTCCAGCTGACAAATCCTGTAAAGTCAGGGAGAGTAACTATTTATATCCCCCTATTCCTACTCCACCGGTGGCTGACAGCTGAGTTTCACATTAGTTAGTGGTATATAACTGACAGGACAATCTCACTGTTACTTATCCTGAAACCAGGCTATGTTTTACATCTCAGGTAATTTGTTAAGATGCCCCCCAGGACATACCATTCCCCTTGGAAGGAGTATACTGAAATTTTCTGTGGGAGAAAAACGACAAAAAAGGAAAAAACCTTTGTCCATTCATGCAGGGACTGGATAGTTTGTGAACAGTAAAAGTGGCTTCTGCATGTCCCATCATACATACTAGATGCTGTCACAGGTGACCAAAATATAGAAACATAGACTTTGATGGCAGAAAAGGACCGCTTGGCCCACCCAGTCTTCCCATTTCTCTATTTATTTGATAAGCTGCAGATCCTAGTTAACCAACAGCCTACTTCTTCCTACCCCCCACCAGAATTGTTTTATATCTGTCCCATGCATCCTTTTTATGTTGTCTTGCACACGCAGTGCAGACAACATATTGTGGTTGCTTCAGTGGAGAAGTGGGTTTTGGAAGGTGCGGTCCTGCTGTAGCCATTGGTGCCACTGCTTTTTGAGGCCAAGCTCTGTGGCGCCAATGGCAGAGCACGCTGTCTATGACAGCAGCAGAAAAAAAGGGCCACCACCTTGAAAGAAATTAGCCACTACAATCAGGGAGCACCTCGAGGTGGTCCCTGATTGCACCAGCCAATTACTGCTGGTGTCCTCTGTAATGGCGGTGGCGACAGGGAAGCCAAGGACAGCTGTCACCACACAGTCCCTTAGAGAGCCAATGGGTGCCTAATCCCTGTCGGCATGCCCCTCATAACTTAATTTTCAGATGGGGGGTGCCCAATCCCTGTTGGCATGTTTCCCCCCATTTCTTGTGTGCCGAGGGGGTGCCCAATCCCCCTCGGCTCATGCTACCGCCCCTCCAGTATGTGCCAACGGGTGTGCCCAGTCCCCGTCGGCTCCAGTTCCCCCACCCCAAAACATGCAGGTGGCATGCTGGGAGCCCACCCCAGTGTGCCAAAAGTACCTGTTGAAAGGAAAACCCATCCCGCGATGTCTGTAATGTTTTTTTAAATCCTGAAAAGAAGAAAACGGTCCCTCGCTGCCTGCACCCCCTCCCCCAACCTGCACCCACCCACTGGGCATCCCACCTCCCCACACCCTCCTTCACCCCATATTTACCTACAGAGCCTGGTGCGATGATCTTCGGTGGACCGGCAACACATCTGCACTCTTCAAAGCTGACCGCGAACTGAAGAAATGCCGATAAGCTGTATAATGGCATAAATAGGTTTTTTTCAACTTTGGTGCATATCTCGGGCATTTCTGGGAATTTTTTCACCACATTTTTAACATAGGGTTATTGAGACCCCACCTCATGAATTCAGTCACTGTCATGGCGTTATTTGGGCCCAAAAGGTGATTTTGTGGTCACTGTATGAAATCGCCTTTTGGGACTGATTAATGAAATGACAGTGCCACTGTTCATGAGGTGGGCTCTCAAAAAGCCTATGTTGCAAATTTGGTGAAAAAATCAGAAAAAATGACTGTTTTACGAGCATGCGTTGCACAGTTTCCACACACGCTCATAACCTCACAAATCTGTAATATTTCACTCCAGATTTTCAACATTGGCATTTTTCCACACCTCCTTAATAACAGTGCAGCTGTCATTTTACTCATCCTGTCTTAAATGTGTTTTGCACTACCGGCACAGAACAGCACGGTCACTGTGGGAAATCAGTGTTCAGGACAGATTAAGAAAATCACAGTGATAGTGTTCATGAGCAGAGGTCCTAAAATGCCTATGTTAAAAATGTGGTGACAAAAGTCCACAAAATGAGTATGTTACAAGTGTGCGTTGCACAGTTTCCATGTGCACTCTTAACTTTGAGATTTTGTAATATTTTCACTCAACATTTTCAACATTGTCAATTTTGCACACTTCCCTATGAAAAGTACAGCTGTCAATTTTCACATTCTGCCCGAAATGTGTTTTCACACAACTGGCACACAGTGGCTCGGTCGCTGTGGGAAATCAATAATCAAGACAGATGAAGAAAATCATAGTGACAGTGTTAATGAGCAGAGGTCCCAAAATGCCTATGTTGAAAATTTGGTGAAATAATTCCACTAAATGACTGTGTTACGAGTGTGCGTTGTGCAGTTTGTATGTATGCTCGTACATTCGAGCATTTTTAATATTTTTACTCTAGAGTTTCAACACTGCCATCTCTTCACACCTACCTGTGAATGATACAGCTGTCATTTTTCACATCCTGCCTGAATGGTGTTTTCCCACATCTGGCACAGAATATCACGGTCACTGTGAGAAATCAACGTGGGGCAGATTAACAAAATCACAGTGCCACTATTCATGAGCAGAGGTCCCAAACACTTTCATGAGGTGGGGCCACAAAAATGCCGTTTTGCAAATTTCTAGTGCAAATACCAACAAATGGGTGGGGCACTAGGGTTTCTAACCATAACGTCCCACGCTGTACCGACTGACAGGTGTCAGGGGTGTGCCTTTGCATTGCCGGCTGTCGTGCTTATGCCATACGTCTGTATGTTTTCTTCTTTTACCTGCATTGTGTGTCAGTTGAAAACGCTGCTTGTTGCAGTGGGTGCTTTTGGACTATTACCGCTATCCATCTGGAGCTTGTCTGTATTGACTGCCTGCCCAATTGCCCTATCCGGCTAAACACAGCGTGAGAGGCTGTGTATAACTGATTTAGATCATCGCCAGCTGGAGCTGGAGTTTTACGGAGGGGGCTGCCAGTGATTGGTGCGTGGGTGTGGGGAGGCAGTCTACAAAACAGAAGCGCTGCTCGCAAGCGCGAGCGTCTGTATGTTTTCTTCTTTTACCTGCATTGTGTGTCAGTTGAAAACGCTGCTTGTTGCAGCGGGTGCTTTTGGACTATTACCGCTATCCATCTGGAGCTTGTCTGTATTGACTGCCTGCCCAATTGCCCTATCTGGCTAAACACAGCGTGAGAGGCTGTGTATAACTGATTTAGATCGTCGCCAGCTGGAGCTGGAGTTTTACGGAGGGGGCTGCCAGTGATTGGTGCGTGGGTGTCGGGAGGCAGTCTACAAAACAGAAGCGCTGCTCGCAAGCATGAGCGTGGCGTGAGCATTGTGAGTGGCGCGAGCGCCACTCGGAGTTGAAATTACTGTTTGTTCTGGATGAGAGGTGGGAATCAGATATGGTATTGCTGTTTATATATGTCAATTAGTTTTACTATGAAGTAGAGTACCTATGTGTATTGTTGTATGAGTTTGTATATGCCATTTTGGCTTTTTAATTAGTTATGTGTAGGAATTCTATTGGACGAGTCTTGGGGCCTAGGATTGTTTATGGGAGCTCGCAGTTGTATGCATTACGCCCTTTTTCCTCTCTGTATCTGATATCACTATCAGACGTTGTAGGGAAGTGGGGATTGGGGGGGATTGTTCTGCGTATTCACTGTGGGATGACCAGGAGCAGGTTGATCAAAGGATTGAGGTGGTTAAGTCCAGGAGATGCCCTGGAATAAATAGAGCATCTAGGAGAAGTCAGACGTGGTTGGTGCCTATTTCCAGGGGGGCCACCAGTCCTAGTGGCCAGGTGACCACCAGGGCTGCATCACCTCCTATACCTCTGACGGCAGTGCTATGCAATGCCAGGTCGATCAGAAACAAGACGGCTATTACTGCCGCTCTTGTTTCATCGGTCGACCTGGTGTGCATCACAGAGACCTGGGTGGGAGATGATGCTGGCCCTGTTTTTGAGGCTGAAGTCCCCCCAGGATATACTGTGGTGCACTGCCCCAGAGGAAATCGTAGGGGAGGCGGTGTAGCTATCTGTTTTAAATCTGGTCTTGACTTCACCGTGCACCCAGTGGGAACCCCGGGTTCATTTGAGTGTGTGGCCGTTCGTGGAGGACTTGGTGTGGGCTGCAGGATCCTCCTCATCTACCGTCCTTCCGGTTCGATGGGGGGGTTCCTGCAGGAATTCACCGAGTTTGTTGCCAGCGAAACATTGGATTCCCCAAGATGTATCTTTCTTGGGGACTTCAATGTCTGGGCCGAAGATAGAAGTCAAAGGTACGCCGATGAGTTACTGCATAGTATGTCCCTTTTGGGACTGGAGCAGACTGTCGGGGTGCCTACTCATCAGGACGGCCACACATTGGACCTGGTGTTCTCACTGGGACTTAAGATCGTTGATCTTGCTATTGATCGAGTAGCCTGGTCTGATCATTGCACGGTGAAGTTTAAGTTTAGTGCTCCCGCCATAAATTTTTCCCTTCTGAGATATTTCGCTGTCGCCCGCTAAAGATCTTACCCTGATGGTTTTGGCGGCAGCTGATTTATCAAGGGTGGGTGATGCATGCGTTGGGCCGTTGATGCGAGTTGGCGCCTATAATACGGTGTTATCTGGCGCCATTGACTCCCTCAGCCTTGTCTCGTGTAATGCATCTAGAATTTCAAGGTACCTGAGATCGCTTTGTATGATGTATATGTATCTCAGGAGATGAAGAAACTAGGTCGGAGATTAGAGTCGCTGGAGGAAATCCCATCTAGGGGCTGACAAACTGGTCCTGTGTGCACATTATTCTGCATATCAGAGGCAATCAACCAAAAGAAGGCAATATTTTGTGTCTCGGAGATTGCTGCCGGAAGCCGACCAGCCTCACTCTTCCAGACTGTTGATAGACTTCTTCATCCATCTTGTCTCCAGCCGGAAGAGTTTCCTCAAATGAGGATTGTGAGGAATTTGCTCGGTTTTTCTCGACGGGTGTCTGCGATCCGGGGGAGGTTTCCTCAGCCAGTAATATCATTGCTGTCAGTGGTCGTCAGTTGTTTTCTGAGCACTCTCTCTGGTTGGGGAGAGTTTAGGCCAGTGGAGGATCGTGAGGTCATTGAGATAGTGGCTAATCTGAAGTATACCTTCTGTGAACTGGATCCCGTGCCAACATGCTTCTTGATGAGGTGCATTGACACTGTTGGCCCGGTGTTTGCCCTGATTGTCCGGTGTTCCCTGAGTCAGGGTGTCTTTTCTGATGCCTTGAAGGAGGCTCTGGTCAGACCCCTTTTAAAAAAAGCTTCTCTGGACCCGGAGATTAGGGCAAATTACCGTCCTATCTCCAATCTTCCATTTCTGGGAAAGGTTGTAGAGAAGGTGGTATCACTTCAGTTGGGAGAACATCTCATGACTCACGAGTTAAATGATCCTTTCCAGTCAGCTTTTCGGGCCAGACATAGCACGGAAACTGCATTAGTTCGGGTGCTAAATGACCTTCTCAGGGCTAGAGATCGGGGTGACAAGACAATTCTTGTTCTCCTTGATCTCTCTTCAGCATTTGATACTGTGGACCATTGTGTGTAGCTTTTCCACCTGAGGGAGTTATGCGGACTCACCGGTATTGTTATCAAATGGTTTGAGTCATTTCTTACTAACAGGAGGCAGCGGGTTGTGATGGGCAATTTCTCATCGGCACCCTGCCTCCTTTCGTGTGGAGTCCCTCAGGGTTCGGTATTGGCCCCAATGTTGTTCTCAGTATACATGCTGCCCTTGGGGAGGATCATTAGGAGGTATGGCTTGAGTTTTCATTGTTATGCAGATGATACTCAGCTATACCTATCCTTTGCCCCAGGAACACCTAATGCAGTCAATGTGCTGAACACCTGTTTGGCTGAGATAAATGACTGGATGTCTTCCAGCTGGCTGCGACTGAACCCCAATAAGACTGAGGTACTGGTAGTGGAGTCGAACAGAGCTCGTGATGGGATGGCCTCTGATTCTGTGACTGGCATTGTGCTAGGAGCGGTGTCATTGATGGCCTCCCCATGGGTGCGAAATCTTGGTGTGATCTTTGACAGGAACTTGTCCATGGAGGTTCATATATCCTCCGTGGTTCGTTCCTGTTTTTTCCATCTTAGAAATATCGCCAGGATTAAGCCCCTTGTTCCGGCTCTGGACCTTCCTACCTTGGTACATGCCTTAGTTACCTCTAGACTTGACTACTGTAACGCACTCTATCTCGGGCTCTGAACTTCTTCGCAGACTGCAGCTAGTGCAAACGCTGCTGCCCGGCTTTTGACTGGGCAGAGTAAGTTTTGTCATATTACTCATGTTACGTGAATTGCACTGGCTGCCTGTCAGGTGGAGAGTTTTGTTCAAGGTGGGTTTTCTCACCTATAAGACCCTACATGGTCAGGGCCCTGGTTACCTTTCTGATCTCCTGGTACCATACACCTCTGTCCAGATCTCCGCCTCTTGTGGGGCTCCTCAAGGTTCCAGAGCTAGGTTAAAATCTGCAGGGATTGTTCATTTGGAGTTGCTGCTCCAGCTTTCTGGAACTCACTGCCAGTTGTAGTGAGAGAGGCTCCCACTATAGAGGCTTTTAAGAGTCGTCTGAAGACTTTTTATTTATGCAGGCATTTGGTGATTGAGTTTTATATATTTTATATTTGTATGATATTTTAATTGAAATATATACAGTATGACACACTGTACAGATTTTGTGTGGCTTGAGCCTTCGGATTGGCGTCTTTTAAATAAATTTGATTTGATTTGATTTGATACCATTACCCCCCACCTTCAAGCCACTGACAGGCACTGAGGTGTGCCTTGGACTCTTTGGCCCCACCGTTCACCAAATTCTCCTATGCTGCACCCATTTCAGCATATGTCCTTATGAACTGGGGTGACTGTAAAGCCAAAGACCCTGAGGCACACCTCAGCATTTGTCGGTGTCTGCAGGATAGCGTGAGGTAAAATGCCATGAGCCTTATGCCCGAATGGGGTGAGCGTAAGGCCCAAGGACCCTAAGGCACAAAGCAATATTTGTTGCACTTAAGGGTAGGGTGAGCTGAAATGCCATGAACGCTATGGCCGATGCCCAAAGGCACACCTCAATGCCTGTCAGTCTCTGTAGGGTGATGTGGGGTTGATGTCACTTTCATACTTCACTGCCATTCCTATTATGCATCTGTTCAACTTCTGCGCTACCGATGCCAATGTCAGCAAGACAACATTTGGCATTGACAAATGCTTGTTTTTAATTCCTGTTTATTGAAACATATAGGCAAGACATAATACTTAAAATTCCAAAATAGACATTTAACAATCAGTTCAATCCATATATAATATATTGTGAGATATTTTACCTGGTACAGATCCCAGCAGACAAATTCCATTTTATTAATTATAAACAAAAAAAGTAAAAAAGTATTCACCTATTTAATGACCGTATATCTACAGTATATTGGTCCAACCACTGGGAGCAAGTGAACCCTCTTCCATGTCCCCCGACAGGATATCTCTGCAAGCATCTTTTCCCAGCCCTCTTCACTGATATGATGTATTTATGTATGATGATCCAAAAGGGTCATTACCCTTCCAAATAAACCACTGGGTCCACCTGCATATGAACACTTGTAGTTTCAAGTTTACTTTGTAGGTTAATTCTTCCATATTTAGAATCTCTTCAATGATTGATAGCCATTGGCCAAAGGTAGGAGGGTCCTCCCTGAGCCAAATCCGTGTAACTGCATTGTGAGCCGCCACGATCAGGATGTTCCACAGATGTAGTCTGTCTGCTCAGCAGATCTCCTGAGATGGTAGACCCAGAAGCAATTGGAGGAGGTCCAGGAGCAATGTCAGAGAAATATATCTTCGTGCTGCTTGGACTCTCCTAGAATGGCTGTAGAGCTGGGCATTGCCAGAACACATGAGAATGGTGTGCCCTGGGTTCTGTACACCTTCTCCAGCACTCTGCGGACCAGTCACTGTTCCATTTGGCTTGTATTCTTGGGATATAGAGGAATCTTGTTCTAATCTTCCATTTGAATTCCTGCCAAAATTAAGAGTGTGTAGTTTTGCTCACACCCATAAATACGCTTTCCCAGTCCCCCTCTTCCAGTCGCAACCCCATTTCCTGCTCCCATTTTCTCTTTAGGGATAAAGTGCAGTCTGCACCCAAGTTCCTGAAGGCATTATATATATAGCTGAGATGTGTCCCTTTACCAGTTTTTGGTTTAAAATACCCCGAATGTATTCAGGAGACAATCTGAGGAGAGAGTGCCTCAAACCTGCTTTTGAAGGTTCACTGTATGGGATCTTAGCTGTAGAAACTGAAAGTGATCTGAGTTCCTTAACTACAAACATACGAATATGAAATTTGCCAGCAGATAAAGGCCTAGAGGTCTATCAAGTCTGCTCAAATGTGCTGCTAGCACCCCTTATTCTGAAGCTGCCCCTTGCTTCTACCCTTCCCCTACATTGACCCTCCCCCTTGTCCTGTCCCATCCCCTTTTGAAGCAGTCCACTGTTCTACTGGATACCACTTCTGCAGGTAACGCATTCCACCCAGCTACTACCTTCTCAGTAAAAAAGGGTCTCCTCATCTCTCTCCTGAACCTTCCTCCTTCCAGTCTCATATCATGGCCCCTGGTGTCCCTCCCCTCCCTTACTTTGAACAGCCCCTCTGTACCAGTCTTGTTTATTCCTTTCATGTACTTAAAGGTTTCAGTCATGTCCCCCCTGTCCCTCCTCTCCTCCAGCGAGTACATGTTCAATTCCCTCAGCCTCCTCTCATATGATAAGTCCTCTAGCCCCTTGATCATCTTTGTCGCCCTGCACTGCACCCCCTCCAATAACTTAATGTCTCTCTTCAGATACTGGTGCCAGTACTGCATGTAGTACTCCAGCTGCGGTCTAATGACTTATACAGTGGCAGAATCACCTCCTCCCTCTTCGAGGATATACACCTTGCAATGCAGCCCAGTATTTTGTTGGCCTTTGCAGCTGCCTTCCTACATTGTGCCAAGTTGTTCATTGACCCTGTAATGAGCACCCCCCGGCCCCAGATCCTTCTCCTCCTCCTCTGTCTGGGCTAGCTGCACTCCCCCCAGCTGGTAACTTCTCCTTGGGTTCTTCATCCCCAAATGCAGCACCTTGCACTTTTTGGCATTAAACCCCAGTTGCCAGGTGTCTGACCAGGTTTCAAGCTTTGCCAGATCATCCTGCAACCTCTGCCATCCCCCTAGGTCATCCACCACCATTCCTACCTTGGTATCATCAGCAAACAGACTGATCTTCTTCTTCTTGATGTCCAATGATATGTCTGCAATGAATATCCCAAACAACACTGGTCCCAACACCGAGCCCTGTGGAACACCGCTCATCACTACCCTTGGGTGTGAGAGCTCCCCACCCAACACCACCTTCTGTTGCCTTCCCTGAAGCCAGTTCCTTACCCATCTCACTAGCTTTGTACCTGCCCCTGTGCCTTCTAACTTACTTCACAGCCTTCCATGCAGCACCGAGTCGAATGCCTTACTGAAGTCCAGATACAGGACATCCACTGCATGGCCCCTGTCCAATTGCCTAGCTGCCCAGTCATAGAACTCCACCAGGTTGGTTTGGCAGTATCTGCCACATATGAAGCAATGCTGTCTGCTGTCCTGTAGTCCTTTGGCCTCTAGGAGGGCCACCAGCCTCTTCTTCAGGATAGTCTCCATTAGCTTACCCACGATGGATGTGAGGCTCACCGGTCTGTAGTTCCCCGGTTCATCCTTGGGCCCACTCTTGTGGAGGGGCACCACATGAGCCATTCTCCAGTCCTGGGTTACACACTCCAAGTGTAGTGAGGCATTAAATAGGTCTGCCAAAGGTCCCACAAGGACCTCTGCCAGCTCCTTCAGTACCCTGAGGTGGATGCCATCTGGCCTGACGCCTTGTCAATCCTCAGTGCCTTCAAACCCTCCCAAACTCTGCCCTCCATGATTTCCCCATCTGTCACCCCTTCCCCCCTGTTTCTGCCATTCCTACCCCCTTGGGTGCCACCCCAATTTTCTCCTTAGTAAATACCGAGCAGAAGTAATCATTTAGTGCTTCTGCCTTATCGCATCCTGCTTCCACCCAACCCCCTCCTTCCTAATCTTTACTATGTGGTCCTTACAGCTCCTTTTCTCCCTGATGTACCTAAAGAAGTCCTTCTTCCCCTTCTTAATGCCTTGTGCCAGCCTGAGCTCCGTAGATGCCTTGGTTCCCCTTACTGCCCGAGTCGCCTCTTTCAAATCCGTCAAGTACTTCTCCCTGTCCTCCCTTCCCCTCTGTTTTCTTGTACCTTCTAAAGGCAGCTCTTTTCCTCCTTACCTTTTCCATGACCTCTTTGCTCAATCAGCTCGGTTTCTTAACCCTAGTCTTCTTGCTCTGGGCCTTGCAGCAGGTTTTGGTTGCCTCCACTATCCCCAACTATATGAGCTCCCTCATCTGATTAGTGTCCATACTAGGTTGAATTCTGGCCAGGTAACCTTTTACCACTTCCCCATCCTCTCAACATTGGCCTTCCTGAAGTCCAGCACTTTTGTGCCAGATTTCACTCCTTCCTTGCCCATATCCAGGGCCCCTAGTGCTCTGCGGCAACATTTTCTGATTTCTGCAGCAGGGCCCCTTGGCTTCTACGTCAGCATTTTCTGGTTTCTGCAGCATGATTTATTTATTTCTGTGGCAGATCACAGCCCTGCCATTGGCTAAATATGATGTGATGTCATTAATGACATCACATGATGAGCGCAGAAGAGGGGCTTCAGCATAAACGAGATGGGAAAGAAAGTCTGACACTATGGAAAAACAGTATATTTGAATGAAAATTCACCAAAAACAATGAATTCTGTGGCACTATATATATATTCTGCAGCATGATGCAACTTCTGCGGAAAATTCCACAACTGCAGAATCACAGAATTCCAGGGGCCTTGCACATATCCAATGTGAGCCATACTGAATGGTGGTCACTCCCTGACAACCGTTCTTCCACTGTAACATCTTTCACAAAGTCCCCATTTGCCAGCACAAGGTCAAGAGTATTCCCTAACCTGGTTGGTTCACTGACCATTTGCGGCAGAAATCTGTCCTGAAAGGCATCCAGCAGTAAATACTCCCTTCTGTTCCTGGTTGTTGGGGTACTCCAGTCCACTCCTGGCATGTTGAAGTCCTCCACAATCACCACACTACCCTTCTCACAGGTCCTCCTGATCTGTCCCGCTAGTTCCCTGTCTAACTCCTCCATCTGAGATGGCAGCCTGTACACCACTCCCATTCTGAGAATCCTATTTTTGGAATCCTGGATCTGAATCCAAAGTGACTCCATACTACCCTCCTCCCCTTCCTCCCTTACACACTTCAGTCCTTCCTTCACATATAGTGCCACCCCTCCCTCCTTTCCCAATCACCCTGACCCTACGAAATAACCTGTACCCTGGTACTGACAGGTCCAAGTCATTGTATTGGGTGGCCCATGTTTCTGTGATGGCTGCAATGTCCACCTCTCCCTCTGCCATGAGCACCTGTAACTCTACAGTTTTCCTCCCAAGGTTCCTAGCATTAAGGGTAACCACCTTTCACCCTTTCCCACCCCTCCTATCCTGCCTTTCTTTCCTAGCATCACCAATAGTACTTGCCAATTGTCCTTTGTCACTGTTATTGGAGGTAAGCTCACATGGTTTTCCAACCTGTGGTCTCTGCATGTCTCTTGCCCACTTGCCACCCCCCGCTTCTAGTTTAAATTCCCAACTTCCTCTATGTACTCCTCCATCCTCTGTTTCAACGCTTTCTTTCCATCCTCACTCAAGTGTAGTCTGTCCTTGGCATAGAGACTACTGTCCTCCCATGTCCCTCCCTACCCCCCCAACAGCCCATACCCTTTAGCATAACACCAGGTTCTTAGCCATCCATAAATTCCTTTATTCTCAGCTTTCTTGATGTGCTTGCCTTGGGCACTGGAAGTATCTCTGAAAAAGTTACTGATCTTCCTGCCTCCTCACATAATTGTCCTAGTTCCACAAACGTCCTCTGGACTATATCTACTGTCATGTTAGCCAGGTGGTTTGACCCAAGATGTATAATTAAATGAGACTTGTCCCTACCCTTCCTAACATATTTCAGAACAGATTGTCCCATCCTTTCCGCTGTCATTCCTGGCATGGCCTCCACCCAAATGTGACTATGCCTCTCCCCCTTGCTACCCCATCTGACTCCTCTTAATATTGAGTCCCCCAGCACTAAGATTCTACCCCTCTTACTCCCTGCTTGCTTCCATTCATCTCCATCTCTCATTTCCTGCTCCTCTTGTTCCTCCTGCACATTATTTTCCCCTTTTTCCCCTGTTGCAATTCTCCCAGCAGAACTTCCCCCTGCACCGGTTTGGTCCAGGCATTTGTCAATTACTCCTTCAATTGCATCATTTCCTTCCTCCTTCTTCCTCTCTAGCAGTGCAAAACTATTTTCTGAAGACCCTTTACAAATGCCCACTCCCTTTGTCTTCATAGTGACCTGTTTTTCTCCTTCCTGACTTTTGCCACTTCTTTTCCTCCCCTCACAAGTCCCTATCTCCTCCTTCCATTTGTCTTTTGTCTCCTGACCTGGTTTCCCTGGCAATCGTTCTTCCTGGCCTTGGCCCCTTTGTCTCCACTTCCCTTCTTCTGACCCTCTCCTCACCACTATTGGCTCAAATAAACTCACCCCCAGTCTGCCTTGCCTGTCTTAGTTCCTCCTGCAGACCCTCAATCTCCTCTGTAAGTTTCTCTATGTGGTTGCACACTAAACATCCCCCCACACTCCAGGCAATTTTTAGAAAGACTGGTGCACTGCAGTTGTTGCAGCCTACCACCCTGCCGTTGCCCACCAGTGACACCCCACCCTTCCAGATGAAGGATACCAAACACTCCCCCAAGTCTCCCTTCTCCCCCCTCTATCAGTGCAAAACATTATTTTCTTAATTTCCCTTACACCCTTTGTTGTACACGTTTAGATAGACTGAGCAACTGCTTTTTACTTTCCTATCCTTCCTATCCACACCCAAAAAGAGACTTTAAGTAACTATTGCACAACCTTCTTCAAACTCCTACTCCTCCTTTCCACAATGCAAATAGCAATGCAAAGAAGTAATGATGAAAGCTCCTTGATTTGCAGTTACTTCCCGTCCACTGAGCTAGCAGTCACCTCTTCAGTTGCTGCTGTTCCTTTCCTGGATATCTGCTTCTGCTATGACAGGTGCATGTCCTTTGCCTGTTTGAGGAAGTGATGTCAGAACCCTGGTATAAAGGAATCACGGACCTGGGGTGGGTGGGATGAGGGCTGGGAGGGTGGGACCAAGTCTTCCAGAAACAATCAGGTAGCTGAGGCCCCTGGTCAGACCATTAGCACCCTTCCCCCACTATGCACTAAACTTTGCAGCTAGTGAAGCCAGCAAAAAAGAATCACAATTCTACTCAAAGCCCCAAAAATAGGTTTGCTACCAAAAGAAACAGGTCTCCAATTCACACAGTTTCACCAACAACACATCAAAATAGGCTTGAATGTAGAAGATATAGGTTTCCAATTCAAAGAAACTGCCCCAATTAAATCACACCAAATAGGTTTTAAATCAGAAGAAATAGGCCTCCTCAAACGCAGCCTGCTACACAGTGAAACATCAAACAAATGAGCTCACTTATAGCCACCAAAACAGGTTTCAAAATTCCAACAGCCCCAAAACAATACCCTGCTAGCCCCTTAGAAGTAGTAAGAAAGAAAATAAATAACCTTCTACCAAGCAAAATCCACAAGAAACTATGTAGAAACAGCAAGAAGAAGCAACTATACTGGAACTGATCTGATCCCGTCCCCTTCTGGATACTTCTGGTAAGTATCACTGATTTGGGAGAACTCTTGTATCACTCCACCTATAAGGAATTGTCCTAGTTGACATAATCTCACCCTTGACCACCTCCTGAACATCAGGTCCTGCCTGGAGGGCAGAAATTCACCATCCCAAGAAAAACATCTAAGAGGACAGAGAGCTGCTGTCAGCTTGTACTTAAGCAATTTATCCCTCCAGGGTGTGGGAAAACTGGAGGATTTACCATGGCTGGTGTGGTTCGGTCACAGTGCAGCTAGGTGGCCAAACCCACCAGTCGTAGAAGTCCTCCAGTATACCCACATCCTGGAGGGATCAATTTGTATTATGCTGGAAATGTTGTTTCTTTAATGTTTTTAACTATTTTCTAACTCACTGAGGTCCATACACTTCGAAAGAGGATGTCATTTTATAAAAAAATTACCGCTGTGTTTTAGTGAAGCGGTGACAGGACACAACACGGCAGTTTCGTTTGAAGTGAAAGCGACCAGGTTGGCACCATACAAGGTTGGCTGGCACTTTTTCCAGTGGGTACACTGGAGGATTTACCACGCTGGGAAAGGTACCAGCCAATCAATCAGGTTGCAGGATTTGGCTCATTCGATTTACCACATTGTATAATTTTCCTTATCCTATGCATGGCCTGTAGGGTACTGCTGGCTGATAGAAGGGGAACACCCCTGACTTAAGTTTTAAAGTGTAGATCCATTACCCTCACCCCCAAGGGACCTCCTTCTGTTAGTGTCCCCTCCATTCATTTCCAATGGGCCATGTATCCTTCCATCGACCATAGCAATGCATAGCGGAGCTGAGCAGTTAATAATAGTCTTCTAGATTTGGTATGGCTCTCCCCTCATTTTTTTTCTCTGCTTGCATTATATTTCTTCTGATGCAGAGTTTACTCGAGGACCAAATGAAATGAGAAATTATCTTTTGCCAGAATTGGGATGGGGTTTTTGGAATTTTAAGAGGAAGACATTGAAACATGTAGAGAGACCTCTGTAGGGCATTCATTATTACAGCCTAAATTTTAGAGTACAAGGAGAAATTCAACAGGGACCATCTAGTAATGTCCTGTTGAATGTGTTGTGTCAGCAGATCAAAACTGACCGAGTATCACGTGATTGACATCAATCCATCGCTGTAACATCAGTCAACAAAATTTTTGTCGAGCCAGTGTCATGGATCCCATGATCACAACACAAAATAACTTGAAAGGCATGTGGCAGAGGGTACATGAACTGTTCCTAGCTGTTACACGCTCAGCATGTTTTTTTATATGAATGAGAGACGGGAGCATTCCTGCTTCATACCCCATGAAAGAGCAATTCTGCCTGCCAGAACTAATAGAAACATATAAACATAGACTTTGACAGCAGATAATGATCACTTGGCCCACCCAGTCTGCCCATTGCCTTACAGTTTGAATAAGCTGACAGTCGCTGCTCCTAAAATGTTATCCAAAGGGAGGGTGAAAGCCAATGTTTCAGTTTGCAGAGAGTAGGTTTAGCATGTATTCATAGTGTCTGATATCTATTGGGGGCTGGGTTAACTCTTTGAGCTCCATCACTGCCACTACCACATCTCAGTAAATACAGAACCCATTTAGAAGAGGCTTACCCTTAGAGACAGACTGGGCCAAAATCAAGACTTCTCCTACAATCTGGTGTCACTCTTTTCTTGTGGAAAAATATCAGCAGGTGCATTGAGAGCAGGAGTGTAAAGACAGCTATACCTCAAAGTGAGGGCAGAGGACAGGTGCTGCGTGCATATGGATTTCCCATTTACATGGTGCATATTGTGCTAGATAATGATGTCTGAGCCTGTGCATTGTCCCTCCGGAGCACAAACACAAGGAGGTTCCTGCCAGGCCCATCATGCTACTAATTTTGTTGGGGAAGACTATTACTGCATCAAACACCCCCTACAAGGTGGCTACTAGAGGATCACTGCCTGGGCCCCCGTGAACCACCCCACATACAGCTAGAGTAAGTGTTTTGTTGCTGGGATGAAGTAAAGGCAAAGCATCCAAACAAAAATACTACCACACAGAACTAACAACAGATACCGAGTAATCGAGAAATCACAGCCTGTTGCCTTGTGC
The DNA here is from genome assembly GCA_016271365.2 of Neoceratodus forsteri. Lineage (NCBI taxonomy): Eukaryota > Metazoa > Chordata > Ceratodontiformes > Ceratodontidae > Neoceratodus > Neoceratodus forsteri. The sequence goes on from CM057453.1 coordinate 1,608,369,178, forward strand.
TCTACACCGTACTACAGTTCCTTTTTAACAACAATGTGTAGCAGCAGTGGCAGAGTCAAGAGGAATAACCCCCGTTCCCCCCCGGTAATGATTTTCCACTTCCGTCCTCAGCTAGTGGCCCCAGTCTTATCAAAATAACACATCAATTAACCTCTTACATTGAAGTCCATTTTGAGGTCTGTTAATTATTATCTGTATCTTCACGGGTGCAGGGGGTATGGCTGCGGAAAGAGTTTAAAGAATTTTTAACATCCTCTTTAACCATTTCCTCATGTTGTTTCCTTTCTGCTCATCTGTTCTTAACCTGCGCCAATGTGCCTCATTTTCTAGGACAGAAGAAGCTATGGGCGGTCTTGAGGTTTCTTTGGGAGCTGCTACTTTGCTATGCTGCAGAGGTAAGATGTGGCTTCTAAAAGATTGTCATAGGTTCTTGGTCCTGTGGGGAGCAGTACTCAAAATAGAAAAAGGTATGGGGTTTGGAAATAAATATCAGCTCCCGCAGTGCTTTGTTTAGTCTATTAGATGTCTGCCACTGCTTATTAACCTATTGCAGGTAATTTTTGTTCTGTATAAGTTTGCAGTCCTGAAATTATACATCCTTTTGCTTCCAAGCTCATTTTATAATTTCTTGTTTGGTACTGAAGCTCTGAAATTGCAACTCAATGGACCTTGTAAAGGCACTGAGGCTCATTGTGATTAAGAGGTTTTGGAGTTAGGGCATATTGTGCCCATTCACATGTAACAGGAAGTCCAGGGAAAGGTTCAGAGCCTCTTTTAGAACGGATTCAACAAAATCTGTCATATCTGGTGTTTCAAGTCTTCCTTTAGCCCATCGATGCATATGTTTTTCTGCCATGATCTCTCTTCTAATTCTATGGATTTGGCCTTTAATTTGGCCTGAGTGTCCAATAAGTCTCCATGTCCTTTGGCACAAGGCAGAGACTCGCTAGGCTAACTCACCTCCCTTCCTTCCACACCCTCAATGGGACTGCTTTAGAGGACTCCTCCTCTTTCAGGTATCTTGGCATCTGGCTGGACAGACACCTTGACTTCTCTGTACATATTGATGCCATTCTGAAAAAACTAAGCTTGGGGCCCTTTACAGAAACCGTTGCTGCATCCCGCTCGCCACCAGGCGTGAGCTGGTACAGAAGATGATCATGTCCATTTTTGACTACTGCGACAAAGTCTACAATGCTGCCCCACAGTCCCACCTATCCAGACTAGACTCTCTCTTTAACTCCTTCTGTCATTTTGCTCTTGATGCCCCCTCCCGTACCCATCACTGTGACCACTACCGCGCTCTCAACCTTCTCCCCTACACTCCCAGTGCACACCTCATGGTGCCAAATTAATCTCTAAATTCTGGCTTGGTTCTATCCCCCTGTATATCTCCTCCTCTCTTGGCACCCCACCCTCTCCCTCTATTCTCTGAGATCCCATGCTAACACTCGCACCCTATCTCTCCCCTGCAGAACCACTACCTCTGGTCATAAAGCCTTCTCCTACCACCTGCCTAAAATGTGGAATGTTCTCCTTCCCCAAATCTGTCACTCCTCCTCCATCCATTACCTTACCACTGCATTGCACAACTACCTCACACCAGCTCTTAAATAGGGGTGACTGGTTCCAATGTGCTCACCCTGCTGTATATTGCAGTAGTTTACTGTCTGTATTTATGCATTGTCAACCTTGCATCCCTATGTACTGATTCTGCTTTGCATGCTGCTCCTAAGATCTCCTTGCACTGAAACTCTCCAGCTGCACTGAAACTCTTCAACTACAACAACCTTTATTATCTCAAGTGCCATGTTCCTGTTTTATACTTGTATGTATAATTACACCATCTGTATGTATTTGCCTGAACTTGTACTCTGTATATCTGTATGTGTAATTACACCTTCTGTATGTATTTACCTGAATTTGTACTCTGTATATCTGTATATCTGTACTCTGTATATCCCTTTCCCCTTCCCCCTTCCCCCAGGACATACAGTGAGATGAGCATTAAGTTGCTCAGTGTATCTTTCCTGGTGAAACAGTTCAATAAATAAAAATAACTAAATAAAAATAAGTGTATAAGGAGACTTTGGGTGCAGGAGTCCATGTCCTAGACATCTGACACTCTCTGTTCTAGAACCTCTGCCATGGTTTCTGTGCATTTCAGGTCTGCTCTGATGTCTTGGAGAGCAACTCTGTTTTCTGCAGTTCTTTGAGCAGTTGCTAGTCTACCTGAGAGCACTCTTCAGTGCTGTTGGGTCTTGACTCATCATCAAATCCTATGACATCCTGTTGGTATTCTGAGGTGTAAACCATCACAGGCGGTTATGAATATTGTAGCCTCTTATGTAATGTGTTTTCAGCCAATATTGAACTTTTAGAGCATTAAAAGAGGGTTTTAAACTGCAGGGTTTGGGGAGACCACGCAGTTAACAGCTTCACATGTTGGTAATGTCACCAGAAGTCCTTAAAAGCATAATTTTTCACCTTAATATGTTTGCCCCCATTCACTGAAATTGAATAAAGCTTAGCATGAATGGTCTGCTGGGAAAGGTTTCTTGATCTGGCAAGTTTCATGACAGTAGGGTGACTGGATGCCCCTACACTTTTTCGATAAGTGCCATGGGATCTTTAACACCCACCTGAACTACCACATCCATTCATTTTCAAATTTCTAAACTATCAAGATAAACAACATTTGCTGTCTACACTGGGAGGGAAAAAGGTGAAAAGGGAAGATCACTCTATTAAAGTTTCTCAGGATCTGCCCTATTCAGTTCAGCAAAAAAGGGCTGCCTATAGACCAATTATTTCTCAGCTCATTGCTGATAACATCCAGTTCAGAATGCTGTATCCAGACCATTTTCAAGTGTCTGTTAATGGATCCTACAAATCCTTCGACAATCTTGTCTCAGCACAGCCAGAGCTGCCTCGCTGTTCCCTGATCTTTTAAAAAAAGTAAGACCCTGAAGTAGTTGTTTTCTTCAAGCTACTGATTTTCAAGAATCACTTTACTTGTCTGCAAAAGGGTAGAATACACAGTACTGTATATGATCACCTGTTTGAAAGAGAGCAGTTTATCATGAACCTATTTTCCTTTTTTTCCAGCATGTATCAGAAGAGAGCACAACATAAAGTCATATAGTACTGCACCAGACATACTGTATTTTAAGCAGCATTATTTCTGTGGCTTCAAACTGTTTTGTTGTCATAACTAACACGGAGGTCAGTTTTGCCAGCTCCAGTTGGATTTAATTTATAATGCGCGTCTGTGATTGAAATAACAGTTTGGGCACCGGCTTAAATCGCTTATTTACTTTTGTATTTAATAAGAAAATGTGGACTTATATACTGGCTTTGCAATTGAATAAATATATTTTATTTTACAATTGAAGTGCCCATCTTGATGTCTGGACTACTAAAACTTCCTTGCTATATAACTGAGTGGTTGCTCATCTCATTGATCGCAATGCAACATTTTTTTTCATGTTGGTAACATTTAACTCTTATTTTAATGTATGAGAGGCAGACTGCTTTCACATATCAGTAACATGTCTGCCATGGAAAAGGTTTATTTGCAGGATCGATGAAAAAGCATTGTCTGTTGCCTTTTCAGTCTAGCCAGCTATTGCTGGATTTAATTTTACTTACGGTCACCCTTGAATTTAACAACCATTGGACACTGGCTTGCAACATCTCCTCAGTTATGCTTTTACAAGGAAAGTTCTATTTCACACACTGTTTTTATAAAGGAGGCTTTCTACGTTAAGTTTAAACTGAACTCTTTGAATGAGCATTCTGCTGCACAGTTTCTCAGTTCTCTAAGTCACATATGTGAATATAAACTTTATTTAATGAATGTGCTGCTTTTAACTAATTTCTTACTTGGCAGTGGCTTATTGTAGACTCATTTTATTGTTGGGGTCTATTTTTTCGTAAATTGATGATTTGCCTGACACCAGTGTAAATTAATTTAGCAGGACAGACGGAGAGGATATGGTCCAGTTTAATACATCTTTTCTGAAGTTCTGATCAAAATGTTATAACTAATTGGGTCTCGATTTAAATGTTATAATTATAGAGGGTTCTACTAAAGTTTCAAGGCTCTTTAAATATGGTTTACATGAGCCCCGTTTCTTAGTTTCACATTACTTAACTTCAGTGGTGCTGAGCATATTGGGTTACTCTTAACTACATTATTCCACTTTTTATTTATTGGTTCCAGCATATGAATAATGTTATTTATACCAATATATTAATGAAGTTGTATGGTTATCCAACCTTATGAATCAGACTTTACTTTAATTTTAATGATTTTTGTTTTCTTTTATTTAGTATTAGAAACTTAGGACCAGATATTCAAAACTTTGCCCCGAGGCTAAATTAGCACTGCCTGGCAGGCAAACTTGACCTAGAGCCAAAACAAGCCATATTGAAAAGGAACAGCCCAGGGCAAACAGCTTCTGAATATAGCATGAGAATGATGCTGGGCAAACTGGGCTGGGAGTGCAGGGCAAACTTAGCCCTGGAATAAGACAGCTCTGAATATGGCAACCAGGAAGTACAATCCACAACAGTAACACAGTGCACAGCAATGTGAAGGTAGGTAGAGGTGAACTATGTGACCAATGTGTGTGCCAGCAAATGCGTGGACTGCAGGCAGCAGCGTATGTGAAAGTACAGTGTGCAAAACTGTAAAATATTCCCCAAACTGTTTGCGCAGCGCTAACACATTTGCACGGGTTTAGCACAGGGCTAAACCGTTAGCCCAGTGCAAACACGTTTGCCCGGCGCTAAACTTTGCCATATTCAAAAGTGACATGCAAATGAGCCTACTTAGGTAGTCTCTGGGCAAACATCCAGATTAGCATCTCATTATGCCCTGATTTGTATGCGGTTTGCACCGGGCTAACAGTTTAGCCCTGCGCTAAACCTGTGCAAATGTGTTAGCGCTGCGCAAACAGTTTGGGGAATATGATACAGTTTTGAACACTGTACTTTCACATGTGCTGCTGCCTGCAGCTGTACTGGGACAACACAGCATAGGCACAGATGGTGGTGGTGCTGCATGCAACTGTCACACTGTAGGTCATGCTAGAGTGCACAGCAGACACTACAGTAGCAAGGGGGCCAGTAGTGTGTGGACACAGCAATGCCTATGGTGTGTAGGGCAATGATGATGACTGCACTATACACAGTGAGAGGCCCAACCTGCAGGTGTTTACTGACAGTGGACATTACTGTAACGCTGTTGTGTGACCCACAGATGCTGCACCTCTGGCATGGGATGCTCACAGTGACATATACATGTCCAGCTTTGTGTGCTGTGGCAGTTGTACAGCTGTGCGGTATGTGGCCGGGGGCATATATTATCAGAAAGGCACACTGGTGTTGGGGTATTCCCAATACTGGCCCATGTGCACTGCATGATGTGTCCCAGTCTTGTGGCCACACCTGGTCTGTAGCACAGCCTGGCCACCCATACACTCTCCCCCTCAGCATCCTCCATGCTCACAGTGCTGCATGTGTGTGCTGGCATCTGTTGGTGTCCACAGAAGAGTGGTCCATAGGTGTGTGCTGTATGGCCACACTGCCATGCTGTCCACTGGTGGCAGGGTCACCACTTACTGCCTGGCATGGCTGGGACTGGTGGCAGATGATGGCATCATTGTGATACCATCAGTTAGCAGCATGTTTCCTCTATGTTTGGCTTTGTCTATGTGTCATATTTATTTGTTAGGGTCGCGCAAAGCCACGCAAAAGCTGCATGAACACCGCACAAAGCCAAAGTGTTGCACAAAGCTGATTGCCCAGGGTTAAGACAAGCTTTTCCTAGGCAGTAATGTGCACTGCGCTAAGTGTTGGTGCTAAGTCATGCAAAACCACTTTGTGCAGCGCTAGTCGCAGAATATAGCATTGCGCCTGTATTCATGTCAGTTTGCCCCTGCACAGCCCGATATTCAGCCAGAGATGTGCAGAGCCATGCATGCACAACCCCTACTTGCGCCTGCACAAAGTTAAGCCAAAAAAAAAAGGAACAAATGATGGCCACCCACAGGTGCGCTGCCACATTGCAGGGCGCAACATGGCGGCTGCCACCGTGGGTGGCCACTCGAGTTCTGGCACGACCTGGCGGCACCCCCCCATGTCCCATCACTGGCATCTGTTTAAATAAACCCCCCTCCAATATCCCTGGTGGTCCAGTGGGTGTGCAGCCCTACCGAGCTGTCAGCCGGCGGCGGCGGGGCAGCATGCGGGTGGGGTGCTGCTGCCCCCTGGCTGACCAGTGGGGAGCGGGTTGGTGGGGCTCAGTGGGTGGATGGGGAAGGGGGCACCCTAGACCACCAGGGAAAAAGGATGTTTTTATGATTTACAGATGCCCGTGATCGGGCAGAGTGCGGTCCACTGGACCACCAGGGATATTGGCGGGGGGGGTGATTTAAACAGATGCCCGCGATCGGGCAGCGATCAGTCCACTGGACCACCAAGGATATAGGACGGAGGGTTATTTAACCAGATGCCCACGATCGGGCAGCACCCAGTCCACTGGGCCACCAGGGATATTGGAGGGGGGTTTATTTAAACAGATGCCTGTGAAGGGACATGGGGGGACACCGCCAGGTGCGGCCGGAACTCGGGTGGCCACCCACAGGTGGCAGCTGCCGTGTTGCGCCCTTCAATGTGGCAGCTCACCTGTGGGTGGCCATCATTTGTTCCTTTTTTTTTGGCTTAACTTTGTGCAGGTGCAAGTAGGGGTTGCGCATGCATGGCTCTGCACATCTTGGACTGAATATCAGGCTGTGCAGATTATGCATGGGCACACCCCCATTACCTGTGCCTGCATACATTATTGATGCGCTCCGGTGCATCGGCATTTGTGCGGCGCACTTTTCCCTTTTAAATATCGTGCCGGGGTGCATCAGTAGGTTGTGCATGGCGCAACACTGTTACGCCATGCGCAACCCTTTTGAATATCTGGGCCAGTGTATATTGCAAGGGCCCAGTTGTTTTTTTGTTTGTTTGTTTTTTTTTTTGTGGGTGCATGGAGTGGTGCTCTCCTTGGTAACCCAGAACTCATCATGGTTAATCAAAAGAAGGCAAGCCAGTCATTAGGACTTGGGGTAGGACTAGTGTGTTTAAGTTGATACTTGTCTTTGATTTGTTATCTAAATACTTCTCTTTTTGTTATTATTATGGGGTTTGGGGGAGGGATGTTTTTTACTGTATGGGTTTCTGTATACCTTGTTAAAGTTTTATTTTTAATTTATTTCTCGGTGTTGTTGGAACTTAACAACTTAGTGTTTAGATCCAGTGTATTGGAACAATATGTTATGATACATAAAAAGTATATTTTATTATATGAATATAGACTATAACATGATATCATGGAATGTTAAGGAAGCCCGAAATAACCAAAAAAGATATATGATTTTGAAACATTTAAAAACATTAAAAGCAGATACTGCATTTATTCGAGAATTGCATTTATTTAGGGAACAGGCTTCTTTATTTAGTAGGATGTGGGTTAAACAAGCTTATGGATCTGGTAATTGTAGCAGGAGGGGAGGTGTAGCACTACTTTTTGCCTGGAGAGTATCTTTTCAATTAATATGTGAATCAGTGGATCATGCTGATCGGTTTTTATTTTTACATGGTCAGATGAGCTTGCTTGAGATAGTGTTAGGGGTCATATATGGGCTAAATAAAGACTCTTCATCTTTCTTTTCTGAGCTTTGCATTTTACTTGCTAATTACTTACACCTACCAATAATAAATGGGTGAGATTGGAACTTACCATTACATAGTGATTTAGATAAATCACCCCTCCATGCTCAACTTAAATGGCACCACCAACCTAGAGCTACATACTATTGTAGAAGCCTTCAATGTGGCCTTCTTTGTCCTCAGTTCTGTCTTCCCACCCAACTACCTTGAACCCCCCACAACACCTGCCCAAAGCCCGAGAAAATTTGACCCATCCAAATTTTGACTTCAAGGGTGTCACAACCAAGGAAGCCAGGACCTACATAACTAAGGTGCTGGGTAAAACCAGATTTGGTAGTGACTCACTCAACATGAAATTGGTGGAAGTTGCCTTGGATGAGTTGGTGGTTCCCAACACCAAGATCTTTAACAAGTCTCTTACCCTGGCAAAATTCCTTGTGGCCTGGAAGGCAGCTCTAGTCACCCCTGTCCTAAAAAGTGGGGACTGGTCTTGCACTGCTAACTATAAACCAATATCTATCCTCTCCCCCTCTCGAAGGCACTTGAAAATATCATGGCTGACCAGGTCATGGAGTACCTTCAGAAGTACAGTCTACTGTGCCCACAACAGCATGGATTCCATCAGTGCCATAGCACAGCTACAGCCTTAGTTGAATTCACAGACTACGTTCATAAGGCCTTGGATGGGGGCAGCCTGGTGGGATCTGTCTTCATTGATCTCACCAAAGCCTTTGATACTGTCAACCATCACATCTTGCTTGACCAGATTCAGCACCTCAGGCTAGCCTCTGAAGCCATCCTCTGGTTCCAGGATCACCTATCCAGCAGAGCACAGAGTGTAAAAATTGGGACAGCTATCTCCTCATCTAGGGATATAGCACTGGGTGTCCCACAAGGGTCTATACCAGGCCCCCTCCTCTTTAGCCTGTTCATCAACAGGCTTCCAGAGGCCTACATTAGCAAGATTATTTTATATGCAGATAATGCTGTCATCCTTAGTAGTAGTGTCCAGCTTCAGCACATACAGGATGATTTGCAGTACTCATTTTGCAGCTTGGAGGACTGGTTCAGCTCTCAGAAATTGCTTTTCAATTACAAGAAGATGTAGACAATGCTGATAACCATTCTCCCACACAAGAGATCTCTTCTGTCCCTTACTATTACTAACAACAAGACTGCTCCACTCAAGCAGGTCAACTCTTTTAAATACTTGGGCATGGTCATTGATGACACCCTCTCTTATGTACAGCACGTCGATCAGGTCACCAAATAGTAAACACCAAACCTGGAGTTCTCTACAGGCACAGATAATACCTAACTCCTGAGACACTCAGGTTGGCAGTCTCCTCTTCCATCTTGTCTGTTATTGACTACGGACTCATGATCTATGGGTCGGCATCTGACACTGTGCTAAAATGAGTAAGCATGGCCCTTAACAAGGCCTGCAGGCTGGCTCTAGGGGCTGATAATCTCCTACACACCTGCTCCCTCTGCGAGCACACTAACTGGCTCAGTTTTTCCAGCAGAGTCAAATATCAAAGTGCCTGCTTGGCATGAAATCTCTCCTAGGTAAAGCTCCATTGGCCTTCTAAGAACTGTTCCAGTGAGGTAGATCTAGGTACCGCACTAGAGGGTAGACTCGCTGCCCACTTGCCATCCCCTTCAGAAAAACTGCACTTGGTCAACAGTCCTTTGCATACAGGGTTCCTTCTTGGCTAAATGAGATACCAGCATGCCGTTTACTCATTAAAAGCCTCCCCATCTTCAAGGCAGAACTAAGACATCACCTGGCCAAGGCTGAGATCTGTAGCTGCAGGTAACCTGTAGCACTATCACCAGGTAGTTTGAAGTCAGCCTGCTCCTGGGCTGCATTTTCCAATTGGTTACCCTGCTGCCCAGTAACCCTTAGTTTAAACTCCTACTTTCTCCTACTACTTGCCAGCCCTCAAACATGAGCCTTCCATAGCCACAGCCTGTCGATGAGCCTTCTATCTATTGTCCTTAACTCAGCACTCTGTTTTAAGTCCCTCCCCTGCCACTGACCCTGCACAAATGTGATTGTCTCAAAGCACCTGTCTTCCCCAGCTTATTCTGTGTATGGTCCTCCATCACATTGCTGTCTAGTATGTTCCTACTAGGTCAGTCCTGCACAGAAAATTACCCCCCCACCCTTGACTAGAATTAATGAAAAAGCCTCCTCTTGGCTGCCTTAACATACAGGGTATGAAAGCCTATGTTGAGCCTCTCCCCACCTGACTTTATATGAAACAACAACAATGCCTCCCCTGGTTGCTTTTCCTCCTGCTAAATTAGTTTCTTAAACCCACAGCACTCACCATGTACCTTGGGCTGTATTAACTGCAATATGCTGTATCTCTATATGAGATAGCTTACAATTGTAAATAGTCAGACCGATTGCTGTTATTTCTTGTATTTTTTGTCTCTGTAATTGTGCACACATACTCAGTAACTACCTTTCTGTGTTGTCCTCCTGTCAAGACGTGGAACCTTTGAAAAAGAGCATTTTGCTCAAAGGTTATATCTGAATGATGAAATAAATAAGTAAATAATTAGATAAATAAAAATCAAAAGGTCAAAAATGTGGTCCAACTCCAGGACAACAAGCCTTATCTGATTTTATAGACTTAGTAGGTTTAATAGATCCCTGGCGTCTTTTACATTCTCACAAAAGACAGTACATATTCCATTCTATTATACATAACACTTTTTCTAGAATTGATTATGTTTTAGTCTCTCAAAATATTATTTATTTATTTTTTTGTTGACCGGGTAAATGCACTAGACAAATCCTGCCTATTTTCAGGCACGACCCGGGAAGGGGGATTCAGATGAATGCCAACTGACCTTGAACCAGATTAAACTGTTGGTAGTACTTTTAGTGAATGAGGGAAATTTGGCCAGGATACTGGGAAAATTTTCCTACTCTTTCCGATAAGTGCCATGGGATCTTTAACATCCACCTGAACTACCACCAGTCCAGGCAGATGGGACCTCGGCTTAACGTCTCATCTGAAAGACAGCATCTCAGAAGCCCAGCACCCCTCTCATGCTGCACTACAGTGTCAGTACTGCGATATTAACCTAAGTGCCAGATGTGGAAACTGAACCCACAGTCCTCTGATCTCCCAGCCTCAGAGGCGAGTGTGCTACCTACTGAGCCACTGACACTGATAACTTATAACAGGGCTGATTTCTTGTGACATAAAGGCATTAGTCCTCTCTGACCACTCCCTAGTATACTTAATGCATCACATTGCCCAACACGTAGAAAGGGATAAGGTGTGCAGGCTAAATTCACAATTATTGAAAGACTCTGTAATAGCTGATATTTTGAAACAGCATATTATCCAATTTTTTTAACTTAATGAAGACAGTCTCAGCCTTAGATGTATTATGGGGAGCCACCAAGGCAGTTATCAGGGGGAGTGTATCCATCTGGCAACTAAACGTTAAAAGAAACAGAAACTTACAATTGATCAGCTATTATCTGAAATTAGATGAATTGTAAAAACACTCAACTTGAACAATTCTTCAGATGTTTGGATGCGTTTAAACTTAGGTTCAGATATTTCAGTACACTAGCTGATCAGGCTGAGTTAGCTATTTTCCATACTAACGCTAAGTATTCAGATTCAGGAGAGAAATCAGGGAAATTGTTAGCTCTTAGACTTTGTCAACATGACACCTTGCAAGTAGTAGTTTGTCTCCAGTCTAAGGCAGATGCACAGATTGTAACCAATCCCCAAGATATAATTAAAAAACCTTCAAGATTATTATTCTACAGTATACACAGAGGACCAGGGCAACTTAGATATGTCAGAGATATTACTCGAATATTTAGAAAATATTAATCTCCAAACTTTTAATTTGCAGCAGCAAGAAATCTTGAATGGTCCACTCAATCATGTGGAAGTCTTACAGGCAATTCAACAACTCCCCCTAGATAAGGCCTTTGGACCTGATGGATTCACTGAGCATTTCTATAAAACCTCTTCAGTTGAACTCATTCCCTTTTTGGTTGAATTATTCAATTATTTTTTTGAAGATGGTTTTCATGATTACTCATTGGCTGAGGTTTGGATTACTTTACTTCCAAAACAGGGTAAAAATCCTTATTTACCCTTGATCAATACCGATTTCAAGTTGCATTAAAAATTGCAGCTTTGGGGTCACTTAATTGGGGTAGAACAAGTGAGATTTGTTAAAGGTAGATACTCCAGTGATCATCTTCACAAATTATATGACTTAATTTCTGCGTCGGAGAAAGGCCAGACCCCTGCAACTCTGGTCTCCCTCGATGCAGAAAACGCATTTGATAGGGAGTCTTAGCCTTATCTTTTTTCAGTTTTAGCCAAATATGGAATACCCTCCAGTTTTATTAGGTGAATACAAGTGCTTTATCAATATCACTCAGCTAAAATTTGGTGTAATGGCATTTTGTCTGATAAAATCATTTTACAAAAAGGAACTAGATGGGGTTGCACTTTATCTCCTATATTATTTAATCTATATTTGGAACCGCTAATTCGCAAATTATGTTCTAAAGCATCTATTGAGGGCATTTTGGTGGTAAAAATAGATATAAATTGTTTGCTTATTCTGTCAGTCTTTTACTGCATGTGGAACACCCTAGCATTTCTATTCCTGATGCTCTCAAAGTAATCCAGAGCTTTTCCTCTTTACTGAATATAAACTGAATATTAATAAGACCAAAGTTTTAGCTCCTATCTCTTATGTTTGTAAACAAGACATAACAAATATGGGTTTGGTATGGGGATCTAAATCAATGAAATATTTAGGTATATATGTGCCAAGGTCTTTAAATTCCTTAGCTAAGCTTAATTACCAAAAGCAAATAAATAAATAACTAAATAAATAAATACATTTAGACCCCATTACTTAATTCCATTAAATATGATTTGTAGCATTGGATGGGCCTCCCCTTATCACTTGTGGGGTGGGTACAAGTCTTAAAAAATGAATATTTTACCCCACATTTTATACCCATTGGGTATACTAAATATTTATTTACCTAAATAATGGTTTACAGGACTGTAATCCCTCTTGACTGAATTTCTTTGCCAGGGCCACCATGTCTGTCAGGCTTATTTTAAATTAACTGCACCTCAAGTCAAAGGTGGTCTTTACCTCCCTAATCTATACTTGTACAATTTGGCTCTACATTGTAGTAAATATTGTTTATGGGCTCAAAAATATGATGTTCCATCTGGTGTAGGTTATATTCCATCATGGTTAAAAATTGAATAAGATATAAGTCTTCATTATGGGTTATAGCTTTCCAGTTTACTGTACACTAAACCTTCGAAATTACCCTCTTTTTTTAAATCCACTCCAGTACTTTGGTCACTGAACGCACAGTCACAAATAGGACTGTATTTACATGTATGTTGGTACAAGGATTCATCTAAACCTATATTTGGCAATATTAATTTTAGAATAAACAAACGCCCTCTTACATCAGCTTATTGGGCTAAATTTACAGTATCTGCTGTGGCAGATTTGTTGGATTAAGACAAGTTTATATCTATTGATGTACTAATGCAAACTTTATCACTTCCTAAGTCAGATATTTTTCATTACTTACAATTGTCACATGTTATAAAAACTCATTTGGGTCCAACTCCCTGGAGTTGTTCAGGTGGAGATGGTTTATTTAAAATGATTTCTATTGCCTCTAAACCATATTTGATAGCAGGTCTTTACACGTTGCTTCAGAAAACTGATCCACTCTCCCCTTCTAGAATCTGTTATTATTAGCAGAATACATTATCCTTACACAAGAATGAATCAACCTGGCAGCGAGTGTGGCTTCAGCTATATAATACAATAAAACAAGACAAACATTGTTTGATGCAGTTCAACATTTTACATAACTTATATTCCACTCCTTTTAAATTACAAGAAATGGGTAGAATGTCATCTTCTGTCTGTACTACATGTAAGTTGCAAGATGATATTTTAAAACATATTTTATGGGAGTGTAGCAGAGTATCACCTTTTTGGAATGAAATACGAATCCATCTAGGCCCATTATTGGGCATTTCAAATTTATTTAAGGAAGAAATTTGTCTTTTAGGGCTTTGCCCCTCACATGTTGTAGTCCATAGAAGCATATATATGGCATTAATCACATTTATTGCTAAAGAGGTCATATTAACACATTGGATGGATTCCTATACTCCATCTTGGAGGGAATAGCACTCTGAAATTTGACATGCTTTAACAACTGAAAAACATATTGCATCCCTCCATCATCGTCTCCACATTTTCAGTTCCAGATGGGAGTGACACCTAACTTTATTACGCTCTTTATAGTATTTTTTCTCAGGTTTCCTCTTATTCTATATCTTATATGTTCTTTATGATCTTGTAATTAATTTGTTCAAGCCTATTACATCTAATCTTGCATGATTATGTATATTATATTTTGTGAGTATGTATAGAACTTGTCCCTCTCACTGGATCTTGTTTATATTCCATGTCTTTGTGTATCTGAATTGTCTACTGGGTTTTATTTTAAGGGGTTCAGATATATTTTTTTTGCATTTATTTTTCTTGCTTGTAATTGTTCTTGCCTCGTGTACAAACAGTGGCCCCCCAGCTGAAATGTGTGCCTCTGCCTCTAGCATGCCCACCAACAGATCCACAGGATTTATTGCCGAACTCCCATATCTTATTCTTTGACGCTCTGAACAGCTGCAGCCTGATTCTAGCACATGCTACCACACTTTGGGATAATTATCTTCTTTCACCCCCAAAAATATTTGGTCCCTTATCCATCCAACACCTCCCTCTGCCCCAAACTCCAGGACCCCCCACAGTTATGCCCCTGCTACTATATTTCTCATCTTGCACTTAGTACAACGGCAGCTTTTCTCCTCCATATGTCGCCGTGTTTTGGGGCAAAAATTGTTTTGTCGCCTTTCGTACAGTCCTCCACCCTCCCAGTCCCTCACTCTGCTCTAACAATTGGGTCCTCTTCACTTGTGCTCCTATTCTCCACCTCTCCCTACATTATGTGCTTGATATCTTCTATCTGGTATGCCTACCCTCTCCCTAACATTTCCCACTACAAAATGCACAGTTTTTGGGCTTGGATCCAGCACAAGTTCACTATCCATGACTCCTTGTAGTTCTGTGTTCAATGTATAATACCTGTAAATGTGCATTTTTACTATAATAGCAGCTATTTTTACTGTTTTTACTATTGTAACTTGTCTTTCTGCATTATTACTGTAGGACCGCAGGTCCACCTTGTAAATGAGCTTGCTCAATGGTGCCTGCCTGGATAAATAAAGATATTAATTGATTGATTGATATATTTTTGGTCAATAAAACTTACTTAATTAAAAAATGATTTTCCCTTCAAAAAGAGCACTTAGAAAATCATTTATTATTATTAAAATCAGGTAGCATGTGTTTGCGATATCAGCAGAGTGATCTTTGGATTATGTGCTTCTGGGCAGCTCAGTTTGCTTCAGCCAAGAGCCTGCATGCTGGAGCTAAAGCAGTATTAGCAGAGCAGTAGTAGTTTTAGTTTTTTTGTTTTTTGCAACTTTGCTTTTGTAGTGAATTTAATTTTACCTGGTAGCCAAAATCTGTTTTTCTTCTTGCTTACAAGTTGAATTTTTTCTCCTGTGCCATCACATCCAGTCAGTGAAGTAGCCTGCCACCTGTGAGTCTAACTTCTCCTTTCAGCATTTGTAGGCAGGCATGGGCTAACTGGGCCCTCCCAGTGGGGTGTGCTTGTTGTATGTCTTGCATTTTGCATACAGGTACATCCATATGACAGTGCATGGCACCACTACGTGCTGTCATATGTGGAAAATGAGGTAATTCCATGATGCCTATAGTCATCCATATGACTATAATACAATATTCATAATAATTCAAAGGAGCAAATTCTTTCATTCACCATGAAACAGATGCAGACAGATAAGGATCCAGTTCATAACTGTCAAAAAACTATATAAGATTTTATTTCTAGTCCACATTAAGGAAGTCCAACATTCTGTGGCTGAATACCACTTTGTCAGGGAGTGGTGGTAATATGTAATAATAACAATAATAATAATAATAATAATAATAACCTCCATTTATTCTGCTCCTTTCAATTATCAAGGAGCATTACAAAATGTAAACAACCAGTAAAAGCAAATATACAGTAAGACCGAAGGGTAACAATATCAATCACAGTAAGCTTTGTTCCACAAATATGTCTTCAGTGCCTGTTTAAACCCCCCCACAATTGCACACTCACGAAACCGGTGGGGTAGAGAATTCCAAAGGGCCAGGGCCATGTACATAAATGCACAGGCCCCTGATGATTTCAAAGCTACCCTTGGAATCTCTAGCAACCCCTCATTGGCTAAGTGGAGCAATCACTCAGGGCAGTAAGGGGACAGAAGCTCTTTCAGGTAGTCAAGGCCAAGTCTGTGTAGGGCTTCATAAGTCAATAATCCAACTTTGAAGGTGATCCACCACTGAACTGGCAGCCAGTGTAGTTCACATAGTACCGGTGTAATATGGGAGGTCCGAGGAGTCCCCTACAACAGTCAGGCTGCAGCGTTCTGCACCAGCTGCAGGTGGTGGATATCAACCCCTGGAAGCCCAAAGTACAGGGAGTTGCAGTAATCAAGGTGCGAGGTCATGAAGGTGTGAATCAGAGTAGGAAGGTCACCAGACAGAACAAGGTGTTTGATCCTAGCAATGTTCCTTAGATGGTAAAAGGATGACTTAACGATGGCCGACACCTGAGATCGAAGTGTCAGCCCATCATCAAGTCATCACCCCTAGGTCCAGCACCAGTTCAGAGGATAGGAGCGGGGTGCTTCTCAAAAAAAGTCCCATGGGCTGATCAGCCCCCAACCCCCCTATCTGGTGATCAGGATCCACAACCATCACCTCAGTCTTCCCTGGGTTCAACTTCAGCCAGCTAGAATTCACCCAGTCCTGGATTTCAATGAGGCAGTTATTAAATGCCGAGGATGCTCTATCCTGGTTAGGTGCAAAAGACAGGTAGAGCTGGGTATCATCAGCATAGCAATGAAATCTCAGCCCATACCATCTTACAATGTCTCTGAGGGGCAGCATATACACCGTGAACAACATGGGAAACAGCACTGAGCCCTGAGGAACCCCACAAGCCAGATGGAAAAGGTTGGAGGAATAAATCCCTGGCATCTCCCTCTGAGTTCTACCGGTGAGGAAAGACCTAAACCATCTAAGGACTGAACCAGTCAGTCCACAGATGAGCCTCAGGCACTCAAGCAGTATCCCATGATCCACGGTGTCAAAAGTTGAGGAGAGAGATAGAAAAGCACCAGAATAGAACTGCCTCTTCAATCTCTCTCCATCAGGAGATCATTGAGCACCCGAACCAGTGCAGTCTCGGTGCTGTGCCTCTTGCAAAAACCAGATTGGAAAGGTTTGTAAATGCTATGGATGGTCAAGTGGTTCTCAAGCTGTACAGCCACTACCTTCTCAATTACCTTCCCCAAAAATGGGAGGTTAGAGATGGTTCTGTAGTTTCCAGGTAGTCTGGGTCCAGAGAAGCTTTCTTCTGGAGGGGTGTTACCACAGCCTCCTTCAGGGAGCTAGGAAACTCACCCGACTCAAGGAAACACTAGACTATCTGTGCCAAGACCGGGCCAATGCTGTCACAACAACCCATAATCAGTGAAGTTGGGCCCGTATCTAAACTTCAGCACGTAGAGCGCATACCCTGTACAATCCGCCTAACATCCACGATCTCTAGCCGGTCGAAGGTACTCCAGGAGAAGTGAGGGACAGTGGCCAGGCATCAATCCTTTACATCTCCCATAGAGTGTGGCAAGTGGATCTTTGCCCTGATGTCCACCACCTTATCAGCAAAGAATGAAGCGAGCTCATTACACTCCAACTGTGAAAAGGCTCTTTGCACCTGCAGACAGGTTGGGTATCACAACTTGTCCACAGTTCGAAAGAGCTGAGCTGGTTGGTTCTGAGCAGCAGCAATTGCCATGGACAGGAACTCTGCCTTCTTATGGGTGATTGCAGACTGATAGAGTTGATAATCCTCAAGCAGACTAAGGTGGTCGGCCTCCAGGGCAGATCTCTGCCAGCGATGTTCTAACCTTCGTCCTACTCGCCACAGCTCTCTCAAGCTTCCATCAAACCATGGGGACCGAGGGCAGAGAGAGAGAGAGAGAGAGAGGATGAACACGGACTGGAGGGACAGAATCCAGAGCTGTGGCAATGGTCTTATTATAGGCTAGAACCAGAGCCTCTGGGTTCTTGCTTTCCACCGGAAAATCCGATAGATCAAGTACCGCCATTAGGCCTTCAGGACTTAATCTCCATAAAGGGTGGTACCTGACCATCTCCACAGGGGTAGGCCCATGCGAGGGGGCATAAAAATTGAATCTCACGGTGTAGTGATCAGACCATCCAACAAGTTCCACCCCCACATCAGAGGTTTCGATCCCCACGAGGAAGACCAGGTTGAGGGAGTGGTGGTGCTTATGAGTAGAAAAAGGTAACAATCTGTGTAAGGCCTAGTGATATCATCAACTGGAGGAAGTGTTGTCCAAATGGCGAGAGTTCGTCATTGACCCAGGCATTGAAGTCACCCAGGACCATCAGCCTAGGTGACTCAAATGCCATATCGATGACAAAGTCCACTACTTCATGAAGGAACAGCTTCTCATCCCGGGGTGGACAATAGAAGAGGGCTATCCTGCAGCCTACACCTGCTTCACCAGTACACTCAAAAGACCTGAAATCCTCAACCAGTACACTCGTGAGGCCCAATTCGATCTTGAAACAGACTGCCACCCCCCCACCCCTGCTGTCCAATCTGGAGCGGTGTATCACTGAATACCCGGCTGGAATCGCAGCCTCAAGTATGGGGCCAGCATTTCCATCCAGCCAGGTTTCGGTAATACAAGCCAGATCTGTCATCCCAACAAGGTCTGCTATGATTGCAGTCTTGTTCTTAATAGATCTGGCATTGCACAACACCGCTCTGACTGGACGGGTCTCATGGGCCTCCTTGGCTACATGCCCACCCATAGTGGTGGTGCCCTTGGGTATGGAGACTAGGCATGATGGCCCACGTTCCAGAATCCATTTAGCCCCAGGGTGTCGTCTGGAGTTAACTACCCCAATGCAAGTGCCCTGCTCATCCACCCCCCATTGTTCATGCCACCAGCCCCACCCCAACCTCCTTGAGCAATACCCAGTGCTCTACAGCGCTGGTAGGTGGAAAATAGTAGAGATGGGGGAAAAAGGGTGAAGGGCACAAAGAGCTGAGGATGAATAGCATATGAACTGGGGGGGTAGATCCACAACACATATCACAAGCCAAAAAACCTAGAGCAGAGGAAAAAAAATACACAACCTCCACAACTCTCCCTCAGGAGAGATAAACACTAAACAGACACATCAAATATACCCCTTTAAAATTATAAGATTAGTTAAAAGCCAGATCAGGCACTACAGTCTCTAAATGAAAGGCCTGCCTGTTGTTCGGTGGCCAAGCAGCCAGCCACTTCCACTTCCTGAGCTATATAAACAGTTCCTCTAAGCCTCACTGTGAAGCATTTTTTCTTTGCAGCTGAAGGCTCTGCCAGTTTGTCCTCTGAGCTAGTGGGTCTCCCTGGCAGGGGCCTGCCCCCCCCCCCATCTCTGCAGGGCTTCTGTGTTTGTTTTCCTGCTTGTATTTTGCCTTCGGCTGTGTTTGCTTCCTTCCTTCTTTTTTTGGGGGGGGGGCTTTTCTAAGCTCCTAGCTTATTTGCTAATTCAGAGCTCATACTGCTTGCTTTCAGTTGCTCACAACTCAAATTACTTGCACTACAATTGGAAACCTGTTTTGTGTGTTTCAGCTCACTTGCTGTTCCATGGCATACTCTATTACTGACACCTGTCTCAGATTTACAACCTAGCTATACAGCTCACTCATGCTTGTTCTAATTATTGGTACCTCATTGCATCAAATTCATTGCTCTGCCAGGTGACAGTGCTTTCAGAACATTATGCCTCCTTTTATTTATTTCAGTTACAACTCAGTGTACTCATTTGTTTTCACTACTGTTGCACAGGCCTAATTGCTTCCTGCTACTGCTTTGTTTGCTCCTCTTGCTATCGTACATTGTGTTACTCTGAGGTTAGCTGAGGCTATTAAATTAGCTTTTCATCTGAATGTGGTTCTCGACCCTTCCATCACTTCCTTATTTGTCCTACGGTAGGGACTGGGAGGTTTTTGGGGGATCGTGGCCTCTGTGACTAATTAATTCTGTTCTAAATCCTGTCTTCACCTCCGAAAATCCTCAGAGTTTGTCACCTTGATTTGGCTTTGACCTGTCTGGCTGGCTTGCTCCCAATTCAGTGCTGTTGAATTACTATACAGTATGTTATGCATGTCCACCTATCACTACTACTGCTTACTGACCTAACAGGTTCACACTTGCTTACGCAACCATTGCTCCTTGCTTACGCAAACCATTGCTTCATGCCTACTGCCATCCCCTCGGCTTCAGCCTGGGATTCTGCTGTACTTAATATGCATTCGACCTTGCAAGGTCTCAGCACTCAATGCTCATTACAATCTCAGCACGCTGTGCTCATTCAGCTCACCTGCTTTCAGCTCTCAGTCAATTCTGGGGCATGCCAGCCATTCTATTTTGGCGCAGGATCCCTGTAGCCGACGGTCTCACTCTGCATTTAGTCCGCATCACGAGCATGTCCAACTTGAGGCAGGATCCTTCTCACCTGGTACATAGCTGGGAATGTCCTCGCCCCAGGCTTGGCTTTAGCTGCCTGCTATGTGACAGTAGCTCCTGGTGTAGAATTTAAGACTAGCGGTGAAGGGTGGTTACGATGATCTCCTTTGGCTCTAGTGTTCCACTATAACAGTTAGCCATTGACTTTAGTGGTTTCACTAGCAAGGCACCTTCACTGCATTCTCCATACAAACTACCTCTGGTTCACCTGGTTTGATTTAGGGTAGGTAGGCCAGGTGAGTGCCTCAGCAGTTGTTGTCCTCCTCCTGCACCTTGGATGCACGTATTGTTACAGATTTTTCTTGCAACCTTCCATGACATTCCCACTAGAGGGTTTGAGTGAAAGCATTCCTCCAAATTGGAATATTTTCCACCTCCCTTTAATTGGGTTTTCCAAATTGCAGCTGCAGAGCCGTCACTAAATAAACTATCCCAAGCCTGGAGGGAAGGCGACCTAGGCCTTGGATCCCCAGAGATTTCCTCCTCATAGGGAATTTTTTCTCTCCTCCATTGCCTCAGGTCATAACACTTAGCTTAGTTGTTTCCCCTAGTTTCTTAGGTAGGTTCCGTTGTTGGATGGAGGTGGAGGATGTCCTGCCATTCTCTCTCTCCTTAGGGAATCCCCTACTCTCAAGGCATAGAAACATAGAAACATAGAAGTTGACGGCAGATAAGGACCGCAAGGCCCATCCAGTCTGCCCATTTCTTTTTCTACCTTATAAATGTGCCATCGGCCTTTGCTCTGTCAGTGACCTATCTATTCATAGTCATTTGTATTGCTCTCTTATGCCTATCCCATGCCTGTTTGAAGCCCTGCACTGTATTCATAGCCACCACTTCTTGTGGTAAGCCATTCCATGCATCTACCACCCTTTCTGTGAAAAGAATTTCCTCATTTCCCCTTAATCGGCCTCCTCTAATCTCATGCTGTGTCCTCTTGTCCTGCTATTTTTCTTATATTTAAACATGTTAGACTCTTTCACCTTGTTTATGCCCTTAAGGTGTTTAAATGTCTCGATCATATCACCTCTCTCCTCCTTGCTCAAGGGTATACATATTGAGCTCCGTTAATCTGTCCTCATATGTCTTCTGATGCAGTCCCTGCACCATTTTGGTTGCCCTTCTCTGACTGCCTCAATTTGGTTAATGTCCTTGTGAAGGTGTGGCCTCCAATACTGCACGCAGTACTCCAGATGGGGCCTAACCAATGTCTTTACAGAGGGATTATTACCTCCCTCTTACGACTTGTGATACCCCCTACTAATACACCCTAACACCCCCTAGCCTTACCTACTGCTTTAGAGGTCTGCTTGATGATTTTAGGTCATCAGTGATGGATGATGCCCAAGTCTCTTTCTTCCTTTGTGACTGCTAGCAACTCCCTCCCAGCCCATAAGTGGCTTCAGGGTTTCTCTTCCCTATGTGCATGATTTTGCACTTCTTTGCATTAAATCCCAGTTGCCACTCTTCTGACCATTCTGCTAGTTTATCCAGATCTCTTCTCATTCTGCCCACCCCATCTGGATCATCTACTCTGTTGCAGATCTTGGTGTCATCTGCAAACAGACAAGCCTTACCCTCTAGTCCATCTGCGAGGTCACTAATGAAGATGTTGAATAGGACTGGCCCCAGGACTGATCCCTGAGGTACCCCACTTGTGACTTGGTATCTCTTCTGACTGTATACCATTTACCACCACTCTTGTTTTCTCTGCCAGTCAAACCAGTTTGCCACCCAGTTGACCAACTTGACCCACCTCGAGCCTACCTAGCTTATTTATCAATCTTCTATGTGGAACAGTGTCAAAAGCTTTGCTAGTCAAGGTAGGCGACATCAACTGCTTCCTTGGTCCACCACTCTGGTTACCCAGTCAAAGAAATCTATGAGATTAGTTTGACAGGACCTTCCTTTGTAAACCCATGCTGTCTTGGATCCTGTGCCCCTATGGATTCCAGGTGTTGCACTATCCTTTCCTTAAGGTGCCTCCATAATCTTGCCCACTACTGAGGTAGACTGACCGGTCTGTAGTTCCCGCCTCTCCTGCTACCACTCTTGTGGAGGATCACATGAGCCCTTCTCCAGTCTTCTGGGACCTCTCCTGTGCTCAGAGACTCACTAAACAATTCTGCTAATGGCTCTGCTAGTCCTCCTTTAGCTCCTTTAGTACCCTGGGATGTATGCCATCAGGTCCCATTGCCTTATCCACCCTGGAGCTTAGCAAGCTCTTGTAGGACCCTTTCTTTGTGAAGGGAGTAGTGCTCACCTCCCTCCCCTGTGTCCATGATGCTGAGCTGTGGGCCCTGCCCTACCTTCTCTTCAGTAAATACTGAGCAAAAGTATCTATTTAGGATAGATGCCTTTACAGGGTCCTCCTCCTCCTCACATGCTCCCTTTTCTCCATTAAGCTTAGCAACACTCTCTGGACTTTTTCCTTTCACTAATGTATCTATAGAAAGTCTTGTCACCTTCTTTACTGTTTGTGCTAGTGTTTCCTCAGTTTGGGACTTTGCCTGCCTTACTGCCTTACCTGCTCCCCTTAGGCAGTTTTGTATGCCTCCCTATCTTCATCCCGCTGTTCCTTATATTTTCTGAAGGCTAGCCTTTGGCTCTGACCTTTTCTGCTACTGTATTTGAGAACCAAAGTGGTTTCCTTCTTCTTTGCACTTCCTTTCTGTCTAACACAATGGGATGTTGCTTCAAGTATTGTATCCTTAATGCTTGCCCACTTTGCCTGTACCTTCTCACCTGTGTTTCTTTTGCCAGGGCTAGCTTAACTCTGTTGGCCATCTTATCAAAGTCAGCTCCTCTGAAGTCCCATATTTTTGCCTTGGAATGGGATGATTTAGATGTAGTAGCCAAATTGAACCATACCATGTGATGGTCACTGGCCCCAGGTGACCTTCTACCTGGAGATCTGTGATCCCTTCTTTGTTAGTCAGTACTAGATCTAGGATAGCCCTGTCTCTTGTGGGTTGCTGTACCAGTTGTTTGAGGCCCTCCCTGCAGGAATCCACTATGAGTCTAGTTCTGGCAGATGTTCCTGCTGGTATTGACCAATCTGTATCTGCATGTTGAAGTCTCCCATTATCAGAACCTCCTTTAGCTGTCATGTTTTGTATATCTTCTAACAGTAATGTGTCTATGTCCTCCCTCTGGTCTGGGGGCCTGTAGACAACCCCAGTTCTTATGGCTGTCCCATTTCCTGTTTCCAGGGTGACCCCAGTTCTTCTGGCTCCTTATGTATTCTGAATTCTGTAGCTTTGATATTTTCATTAACATACAGGGCCACTCCTCCCTCCTTTTTCACCTCGGTCTCTTCTGAACAATACATAGCCAGGTACTGAAGTCTCCCAAGTGTGATTACTGTAAACCACGTCTCACTAATTGCTACTATGTCCAGTTTAGCCTCTGACATTATTGCCTGCAGGTCTGGTATCTTATTTCCCAGGCTGTGAGCATTTGTATATGATTTTCCATTGGCCAGATTTTGGTGTGTTGGTTGTTGGGTGAAGTTTGGCATTACTCTGTGCATCGTGTGGGAGACAAACCTTTTTCTTACCTGGTGATGCAAATGAATGGCAGCAAACCTTTCCTGTTTGACCACTAGCTGAGGGGAGGTGTTCTTCCCATTCGACGTATGGGTGCTGCCCCTCTCCCCATTTGCTAGTTTAAATATTCTGCAAAGGCGTCAAACTTCTGCCCCAATGCACTGACTCCTCTTTAGTCAGATGCAGTCCATCAAATTTAAAGAACTTTCGCTCCCAGAACTGTTGCTGATTCCTACAAATCATGTCCTTTTTCCTGGCACCAATTCTTGAGCCACGTGTTTAGCTCCCTATCTCCCCTTCTCTGACCTTCCGTCCATCTGCTCCCTCTCCCAGACTGGCAGGATCTCAGAGAAGGAGATGCTGATGAAATAGATGATAGTTTGTCACCCAGCCTAGTCAGGTGTTCCTTGGTCTCCACAACTGACCGGCTGGCGAGATCATTAGTCCCTATGTGTACTAGGACATCAATGTTTTCTCCTGCTTTGTGAACAATCTAGCAATGCGGTCAGTGTCTCTCCATGCTGATGTACCTGGAGACATCTGACCATCACCCCTGGCTGGAGATGGGTATCAACTCCCGAATCATGGAGTCTCCTATGATCAGTAGTTTTTGGATTTCCTTTGTGCTTGTTTAGTTTTGGTTCCTGATTTGGGTGAGTATTGTTGTGCTAGTTCCTGTGCTGCAGAGTCCTGCTCTGCAGTGTCTTCTGCCTCTTTATTTGATTTCAGAGATAGAGGCAGATACCTGTTTGTAGTGTTTATATGGTTTTGGGTAATGTGTTGGAGAGCAGAGAGTGATGGGGCACCTGATTTGCTCCTCCTAACCACCTGCCAACCTCCTGGACCAACTACCTCTGCGGTCGAGGTTTTTCTGTTGGATGCTGGGGAAATGGCGGGTGGTTCTTATAATGTATTTCCTCTTCAATATGAAATTTGAGGCGTGCAATCTCTGCCCATGCTGCCCGGAGCTGAGACCTAAGATCTCCAAAGGCCCGGCATGTAGGACAGTGTCCTAAATCCTGTAAGACTGTCCTTCTGAAAATTGTTCCACAGTACCTGCAGTTAATGAAATCCATTCCAAATAAGTTGCTGGGTTTGTAACCTAGTCAGAGTAATTAGAAGGAAAAAAAAAAATGCAAGTAATGGTTTAATTGTGCTTTGTTTAACTTGTTATAACAAGTTAAATTACTAGTGCCTAATAAATGAGATCACCTTGTGGGCCCACTGATCACTTCCTGCTCTGCCACAGGAAATGTCACAACTGTGGTACCCTATAAAAGGAGTGTAGCGTGGGGTGGTTGGGGATGGGGTGGGTGGCTGGGCCCTTCCCTGCCTAAAAGAAGAACCACGGACAAAAGAACAAGGAGGTAGAGCAGAAACAATCAGTCAACAACAAATGCAGTAACCTGAAAGCTTATCCTAATGTTAGATAAAACTGTAAACAGCAAAGCACCACCTGTAATAATTTCAGAAGATATACCCTGTAAGAAACACTTTGCTCCAGAGAAAAATAAAGCAGTAACAGAAGATATACCTTGCAAAAGACAATTTGAATCAGAAGATTACAGCAGTAATCTGTTAGCACACCTGTAGGCACACCTTGTAATAATGCAGAAGAAGGTATACCAGCAACAACAATTTGAATCAGAGAAAAAATAAAGCCATGAAATGTTAGCAACAAACAGTAGCAATCCCTGTGTGTAAAAAATAAAAACACCACCACACAGTAAATCTGCTTAGCCAAACTAAGTCTTAATCCTTCTCCCTTGCTCTGGTAAGTTTCTCTACTCTGCCTTTCAAGCAGTCTTAGAAGGAAAGAGCTCAGGTGAAGCTAGGTGCCTTGGCCAGCAAACCAAGTCTTCTACCTCAGGCAAACCAGCTGTATCGTGCTACGCAGACCTGGGCAGTCTTTCCAACAACTGTGCATCTCATTGCATTATCAAATTGCCTATACTTCTCTACTACTACATTACAGTTTCTTCTCCTATGTCACATTACTGCTTGCTCATGTGCTTCATGTTGCCTCCTTTTTGGGGATGATACTACATTTTTGGGGGGGATTCCTAAGGTACATTTAGCCACGGGAACCGTTCCATTGCACCTCTAGGGGTGGAACCCTCTCAGAGGGTTCCTTGCCTTCGTACCCCTACAGGGGGGTAATTCCTCTGGAATAGAGAGTGCGAACAGCCAAAACCAAACTACTACAGTTGCAAAGCATAACACTATACTGGCTGCATAGGCCAGTGAACAAAATCAGTCCAATAAAGGGGCTGAAACACCATAGGGAGTCACTTCTAGGAAGTTAGAGTCACCACATAGAGTCCATCCAACATATGCAAGTACAGGATTAATAAAGATGAAATAGATAATGAAGATAATGTAGATTAAACCTTTAGCATTGAATGAAGTAAACAGTGCAAGTTCGAATTCCCAGGCTCTCTCACCACCTGAGATCTGAAGTATCCAGGCACTCTCACTGTCAGGAAAAATAAAATAAACAGTACTAGTTTTTGAAACCCCCAGGCCCTCTCACTACCTGGGGATCTAAAACAATTGGGCACTCTTACTGCCCAAAACACAGTGAAAAAATCATGAGAATTTATTTATTTATTTTTACTTCATTTTATCCCCTCCTACCTACCCTCGGTGTCCACTCCTTCTGGCCGCTCATTCCAATCCAGCCCCCCTGAACTCAGGATCTGCCCCTAGAGTGCCTCTTCCTCCTTTCTCCCTTCTGCACAGTGGGGTCTGTCCTGGAATTGGTGGTCTGGGTGGTTCAGAATGGTCTTCATCTAGGACCGCCAAGGTTTTTTTTCCGGTTTTCTGTGACCTCCTATTCCCAGCCCCCGAGATGCCTGCGCAAGGACGTACATCCAGAGAGGTGACGTGCTGGTACACATCTCTCTCAAGCGCCTAACAGGGTCTCCCCTTGCTGACTGTGTTGAATGGAATCGCCAGGCCCTTCAAGAGTCCGTGTTCCCACCAGCTCTCTCAGGCCATCGGGTGCATGCTTCACCTCTCGTACCCACCCCAGAGGAGGAAAGCATCTGTTGGGATGCTCAATCCTCCCCCTCCCTGCCGATCCCCGCTAACCCGAGTCTGTTCCCAAACCTGGGTTGCCGGTGTAGCGTGAGGTGTGGCACCCAGCATCTCAACCCTCAGCGCCACCGGGCCAGCCATGAGAATTTATTTTGATGAACTCATTTTCCAAAAAGTGCACTCCGAAGGATAGAAACCTCCTGAAACAGATAAAAATCACTTTCAGGGTGCAGGGCTCAGTAATAATTCAGATTCTGAAGACAAGCCAGGCACCTTAAGACCTTTTAGTGGGGCCTCACCTCAGGAAATGTCATCCACACCACCTCAGCACCCAATTTTATGCCTGCCCATTGGCTGGCCAAAAAAGGGGCCTGGGAAGACCTTAGGCCCATCAGCCAGCTCCCCAGTCAAATCGGGCCCAGATCACCCTGGCAGAAGCTGACTCCCTTGCCTGGTCACCCACAATTTAGGATAGCTAGTCCTGGTCTGGCAGACTCCACAGATCGCTGTCACACACCACAGTAAAATTAAGTCAAACCTGCAAGTCTTCAAAAATAAGAATTCCTTAAACATTTGATACCACACATCTTCGCTCTCTCCAGAGCACCCCTTCCACCATGTGTAAACTCTGCAGTTCCTTCCCACACAAAATACAATCCACTGCATTTTCTCCAGGACATGCAACTACAGAAAACCTCGGCTCACTCACAGTCTCAACCAGGTCCAAACAGATATGGAGGCAATATCCCAAAGAAAAAGTCTCGACGGAGAAACCAGTTCCAACAGGTCACCAGAAAGTCCACCCACAAATTTCGCCAGCCTGAAGGTTACCGCAGCACCAAAGGACACCACGGCAATATACCCAGAGCCACCAGCAGAAGAAAGCAGCGCGGGTGGATTAGTCTTACAGCGGGCGATATAAAATCCAGCAATCCTCATACAGTCACAACTTTCATTTAGGAGTCACTAGTAGTTGCCCTAATTATGTGTTTAATGAAAGGGAGAAATGAAGGCCCAGTTTGACAAAATGTGACTAAAATGAATAAAACCAAATAAAATAAAAACAAGCTAAAACAAGTCACTACTGTGTTGCACTGTGCTACACTGATGTCCAGCCCAGCATGCCCCGCCATCTTGACACTAACCCACTTAATGCACAACACTTTTGAGCTAGGAATATGAATTCTAACATCTAGCTTGTAATTTTTTTTTCTTTTACATAGATACATAGACAGTGTCGGCAGATAAGGGCCTATGGCCCACCTAGTCTGCCCATTTGAGCTTGTAAGTTCAGTTTGTTTTCCTAGAAGTCTATTTCCCCTTACCCCTGACCTCTAGAATTCCTTTATGTCTATCCCATGCATTCTTAAATCCTGTGATTGTTTCAGCCCCACCACTTCCTCTGGCAGGGTGTTCCACTTGTCCACCACCGTTCTGTGAAGAAATTCTTTCTCATGTTTCCTCTGAATCATCCTCCTCCAACTTCATCCCATGCCCTCTAGTCCTGAAACATCTTTTCGCTTAAAATAGTGTTTCTGCACCCTGTTCCTCCCTGTAAGATACTTGTATGTCTCTATCATATCCCTCTCTCTCCCTCCTCCTCCAGGGAGTACATGTTCAGTTCCTTCAACCTGTCTTCATAGGATTTGTGATGCAACCCATGCACCATCTTTGTTGCCCTCCTCTGAACCTTCTCTACCCTGTCTATGTCCTTACGTGGTATGGTCTCCAGAACTGTACACTGTACTCAGGTGGGGCTTCACTAGTGTCTTGTATAGGCGGAGTGTGACCTCCTTTTCCTGCTGGTGATGCCCCTGTCTATACATCCCAGCATCCTATTTGCTTTACCTGATGCCTTGTCACACTGTTTCCCTACCTTGAGGTCATCAGAGATGACAACCCCAAGATCCCTTTCCTGCTTGGTGCATGCTATATCCTCACCCTCAACTGATATATTGTGCCAGGGTTTTGTGCCCCATATGCATTATCTTGCACTTCTTTGCATTGAATTTCAACTGCCAAACCCTTGACCATTCTTCAAGTTTCTGCAGGTCCTTTCTCATTCTGTCTACACCCTCTGGTGTGTCTACTCTGTTACAGAGCTTTGTGTCATCAGCGAACAGTGAAATTCCTGCCTTCTATATCCTGTGCAATGTCACTGATGAAGATGTTGAATAGGACCGGTCCCAGCACTGATCCCTGTGGTACCCCACTGGTCACTCTTCCCTCTGTGGAGTGACAGCCATTTACCACCACCCTCTGTGTCCTGCCACCCAGCCAGTTACCTACCCACCACACTACTGTCCTGCCCACACCCATATTCCCCAGTTTGTATAATAGTCTTCTATGTGGCACAGTGTCAAGGCCTTGCTGAAGTCCAGATAGGCCATGTCCACTGCCCTCCTGATCCACCTCCTAGTCACCCAGTCAAAAATTCAATGAGGTTGGTCTGACATTGACCTCCCCTGGTGAAACCATGCTGCCTTGGGTCCTGTAGTCCATTGACAACCAGATGTTCCACCAATCTCTCCTTCAGTAGTGCTTCCATGATCTTTCCCACTACCGAGGTGAGGCTGACTGGTCTGTAGTTCCTGCTTCCTCTTTGTTCCCACTTTTTGTATAAGGGGACTACATCTGCTGTCCTCCAGTCTTTGGGTACCTCCCTGTTTCCAGTGATTGGCTGAACAGGATAGCCAGAGGTTCAGCCACCACTCTCTTAGTTCTTTAAGGACCCTGGGTGCACCCATCTGGCCCCATTGCTTGTCAACTCTTATTACTTCCAGTTCCTTCAGGACTCTTTCTCGTGTAAAGGGACTTGTGTCCATTTCTGCACCATTCTCACCCTTGTACTCCCTTCAGACCCATTACCCCCCTCTTCCTTAGTAAAGACTGAGCAGAAATACCTGTTCAATATGTCAGCTTTACTGTTGTCATCCTCCACGCTGCTCCCATCCTCCCCCTTCAGTCTAACTATCCCTCCCTTTGTCCTTCTTTTTTCACTTATGTACCTGTAAAAGGTTTTGTCCCCTTTAACCACTGATTTTGCAATGTGTTCTTCTGTCTGAGTTTGGCTTCCTTACTGACTTCCCTGCCTCCTTTGTTTCTCCTGGTACTTCTCCTATCCCTTCTGCCTGTGTCTTTTGTATTGCCTGAATGCAGTCTTTTTGGCTTTCACTTTCTTTGCTACCTCTTTGGAAAACCATAATGGTCTCCTCTTTCTTTTCCTCTTGCTAACCTGCTTAATGCATAATTCTGTTGTTCTTATAATCCCCATTTTAAATACTGCCCACTGTTCCTCAATCCCTGATTCCTGTCCATTCCCTTAATGCCTCTTTCAAGCATCCCCCATTTTCCCAAAGTCTGCCCCCTAAAATCCAGGATACGTGTTTTGTGTGGTTTGGTTCTGCTCTTTCTGTGATTTCAAACCACAATGACTGGTGGTCACTGTTACCCAGGTGCTCCCCCACTGTTACCCCCATCACACTGTCCCTGTTTGTGAGCACAAGGTCCAGTATTGCCTTCTGCCGAGTTGGTTCCATGACCAGTTGCTTGAGGAAGGCACCCTGAAGGGTGTCCAGGATAAATCTGCTCCTAGTTGATGCTGCTGCTGGGATGCTCCAGTCCAAATCTGGTATATGGAAGTCTCCAACCAGTACTACCTCACCCTTGTCAGCCATCCTTTGGATGGCTAGCATCAGCTCCCTATCTTTTCACTAAGTTGTAATGGCTATCAGTTCTTTACCATTCATTGCAGGTACTGCTCCCAATTAAACCTACATTCTGTTCCTGTCATTTTGATTTTGTGAAGAGGAAAAGTTACACAGTACAAAGAAAGATAGAATTTGTCAGCAGATAAGGACCACTTGACCCACCTAGTCTCAATAGTTTGTCCCTGCCTATACTGACATCGCAGACCCTACCTGATCTCTGGCTATTCCCCACCTCCACGTACACTAAGATTCCTTTCTGCCTATCCCATGCATGCTTAAAGCCCACCACTGTTTTTGCTCCCACCACCTCTGCTGGTAGACACTTCACTACCACTCTTTCAGTGAAGAAGTACTTCCTCACATCCTGCCTAAACTTCCCTCTTCCAGCTTCATTGCATACTGTCTTGCCCTGGTGCATCTTATCCTCTGGAAAATATTCCACTCCTGTACCTTGTTCACCCCCTGAGGCACTTATATGTACGTAACATGTCACCCATTTCAACCCTGTCTTCCATGGTGTACAGAAAGATCCCTCAGTCTCTACTCATAAGGCTTTTGATACCACCCTTGCACCATTTTAGTTGCCTTCCTGTGGACAGCTTCATCCCTGTCTATTTCCTTCCTGAGATGTGGTCTCCAGAACTGGACACAGTACTCCAGGTGGGGTCTCACCCTATGTACCCCAGCATCCCACTGGCCCTGCATAATGCATTGTCACAATGCCCCACCACCTTTAGGTCATCAGATACGATAACCCCAAGTTCTTTTTCCTACTTTGTGACAGTCAGTACCTCCTCCCCGTTTTATACACTGCCCCTGGGTTTCTGTGCCCTAAGTGCATGATTTTGCATGTTTTGCATTGAAACCCAGATGCCATACCCTCAATCACTCTTTGAGTTTTCTGTGGTCTTTACTCATTCTCTCCACTTCCTCTGGAGTATGTACTCAACAGCAAATGTTGATGTCATCTGCAAAGAGGCATACCCTTTTGTTATCCCCTGTGTATAGAGTGTACAAGACTTAGTATATCAAGGTGTTGACAATTCTGAAGCAGGTAAAGGGAAGTTATGTGTATTTTACTAGTGATTTCTGGACCAGTAGTGCAGACCAAGCCCTCCTGAGTCTCATAGATCATTTGGTTGTCTCCAAATCAAGTGCTGCTACTAAGATGCTAATGCCAGCTCCACGACCACCAAAACAACCTGCAAAAGGAATAAAGCAGCCAGCCTCACAGAGGCAAGCAAATGAGAATTGCCTTACTTAATGTGGCACTGCTAAGTGGGATCAAGAGGAAACAGTGGTTGTTCTTACATGCGTTTCCAAAGTACCATATGTACCAGGTATACATATTTTTGTAAACCTCATGGAATACGTCTTAATAAAAGTATTTTTGGAAAAAAAGAAAAAAAAAAGAGAAAACAGCAGAGAAAACATTCTGTAGTCCATGCAGTCATGCTTGACATCTATACACCCTTACTATCTCAATGGCATCTTTGTGATGGACAGTGGCCAGTAATTTTTTTATTTGAAAAGTTTCACAAGGAAAGGTACACTGAGCTGCAATAGCACATCTCCAGGTGCGTCTTGGGGGAAAGGGGATAATACAATTTATTACAACATAGAAGGAATTGATACAAAATGGAAAAATGTACAAAACAACTAGTATGTACCGAAAAATGCGATACAGCAGATTACATAAAAATAAAGCTTTGCATAAAATACAGTGAGGATTTATATAGTACAACTAAACTATATTCAAGAGTAGATATGAATTATTAATTTTATTTACACACCTATTTACATACCATACATGAGCTAAGGTGTAAACCATCAGGCTAGTCATAAACATGGGCACAAATGGAGAGGAGTTGGGCAACCGAATGAGCCAGCCCTCCCTTTCCTCCCTTTCAGGATGCCTGAATCCCACAAAGAAATAAACACAAAAGCTCCCTCCAAAGAGTCAAATGTCACACTACAAGAAGCTCCAAACTGAGCACCTCTGCAACCCTAAGGAGTTCTGGAAGCAGGTGAACTCTCTGATCAAGGGGAAGGCTGCTGATCTCCCCAGCTCCTTCACTGCCCAGGGTGCCACCCTTACAGACCCTCCATCT
This sequence comes from Neoceratodus forsteri, assembly GCA_016271365.2. Taxonomy (NCBI): domain Eukaryota; kingdom Metazoa; phylum Chordata; order Ceratodontiformes; family Ceratodontidae; genus Neoceratodus; species Neoceratodus forsteri. Next base: position 1,608,402,114 of record CM057453.1, read on the forward strand.
ATTGTCGCTGGATTCAATGAATTCTTCACTGACCTCCACAAATACACATCGCTCTTCAGGACCCCCCCCATCCCCAATGTCAACTGGTCTCCCTGGGGCTCATCCTGCATTCCATCTGAAACTGGTCACCCTTAAAGACATCAGACAGCTTCTTATTAAACTAAAGCCCAATAGCTCACCAGGTCATGACACCCTCAAGCCTAAATTTCTCAAGTTGGCTGCTCCCACCCTTGCCTGTCCTGTCCGTGATCTGTTCAACTGGTCCTTCCTATGTAACACTGTCCTGGACAAGTGGAAGGTCGCCATGGTAGTTCCAATTCATAAGACAGGACCTAACACTGCTGCCAAAAACTTTTAACCCATCTCCATCCTCGGTCTGTTGGCTAAAATCCAGGAGAGGATCATATATGACCACATACAGAACTACCTAGAGCACCATAATCTATGATCCCCCCTACCAACATGAGTTCAGAAAGAACCATAGTACTCTCTCTGCCTTAATCAAAATCGCCTCCGATATATTCCAGGCCTTGGACAAAGGATTCCTCACCAGTGCCATTTTTGTCGACCTCACAAAGGCATTTAACCAGGTCAGCCATGGTCTTCTGTTCCAACAGCTATATTCTATTGGCCTTGATGCCTCTGCCTTAGCCTGGGTCCTAAGCTATCTCTCCTGTGACTCTCAAAGGGTCAAGTGGGCTGGCTCTTTTTCTGGCCTCACACCTATAACCCACAGTGTCCTACAGGGCTTCATATTGGGCCCTCTACTTTTCTCCTTATTCATTAATGAGTTGCCAAATAACTGTGGTGGGGTATCCGTGCACTTATATTCAGATGATGCTATTATCTACTGTTCCTCCTTTGTTGTTGATTGGATCAACAACAAGTTAGCCACTGAATCTGTTGCTCTTGAAGGCTGGTTCCTATGGAACCAACTTGTCCTTAACACCAAGAAAACAAAGTGTATGTTATTATCCCATCCCCCCCAATTCCACACCCTGCACCCTCTCGGGATTACTTCCCTCAGTGGTGAAGCCCTTGAGCCTGTCCTTACCTTTAAATACCTGGGCATCACCCTGGATGCCTCACTTTCCCTCAGTGCTCATGCATCCATCCTTGTCAAAACACTGAACCAAAAACTAGGGTTGCTTTATCGCATACGCTCCTACCTTTCCTCTGCCTCTTGTCATAAGATTGCGTCCTCCTCCCTCCTCCCACTTCTAACCTATGGTGCTTCACTTCTGCTCACTACTAATGCTACTATCTAAACTCAAACAGGCTTACCACAGGTGGGTAGGTTTGCCCTGGGAGTCAGTGACCATCATCACCACTGTGATGTCCTGTCTACCCTGGGTTGGTTATCTTATGAATCCAAACTAAGGTTTTCCACCCTCAGTTTTACACACAAGCTGGTCCACAAGTATACTCCTCCTTGCCTCAGTGAGTCCATTCTCCTGAGACAAGCTCACAATGCCTCTGAGATCCGCATCACTCCCCATACTCATACTGCCCAAACTGCAGTTAGCTGTGGCATGTAAATCCTTCAACTCTGTAGCTGTGTGTGACTGGAACTCCTTCCCCCCTCCATCCTGTCATGCGCAACTCTACCTAAGTTCCAATCCAGTTTGCCTTCCTTTCTCTCTGCCTCTGAATCTTGCTCCTGCTTTCGGTGATATTTGACCCTGATCACTATTAACTCCATTAGCCTCATACTCTGATACTATTGCAGCTTGCTCCTGCCTCCCATATTTGCTACCTTTAGTGAATTATGTCTATCTGCACAATCGACTCCCTTGTATGAGTCTTGTCTTCACTGCAATATTGTATAGTCTATCTGTTTATTATCATATTTACCTTTGGCTATATCTGTATGTACCATAATACACTGGAACTCTGAATTGCTGTATAACTAATCTATCCATTATTATTTATTCATTGTTATGTTTATGCATGCTACTGTATACTTTTTGCACTTCCGAGTTGTCGCTGAAAAAGGGATTGTAATTGTCTCAGTGGACTTACCCGGTTACCAAAACTCAAATAAATAATGAAGGGGTTGGCAGGAGGGTAGATTGTGGATAACATTGGTGGAGTATATGTGTCACATAGTGGGTGGGTAATTGGGGATAAAAATTGGAGGAGTATAAGTGACGGTAAAAGACATGATTAGAGGAGGAAGGTAGGAAGGATAGTGAAAAGTAAAATGCTAAAGACTATGATTGATGATGACTTCTATTATGTACACCTTATTTTTCACACATGCACACTTAATCTGGTGCTGCATTATGCACTGAGCAACCATGCACAGTTCAAAGAAAATCTCAGTACTGAATGCGATATTACAAAATATTGCCCTCATCCCACAAAATGCACTGAGTTCCTCCTTCTTTACCAGCTGAAGCATAATTGTGACAGGAGAGGAGTATTACCTAATACTGACACTCAGAATTCTGACATTCTACTCCCCCTTGGAGATGGTTATTTTAGTTACAGGGGATGCAGGAGGCTTGCCCCCTGCATTGCACTAAGACCCTGTAGGTCTTCCAACAGTCGGTCTCCTGAACTCGGGCTTATGGAGTTTGGGAGACTGACTGTCAGAATTCTTTAATAGATCCATTGTACCCCCCAATTTGGTGAGGTTTACCTTGGCTGGACTAAGCTCGGCTCAAATCAACATGCCACCATGGCATCAATTTCAACCCCCATGGACTGTTACATTGTGGGATCAGAGGGAGTGAAGATGAGGGTGATTTCTTCAGTGCCATCTGTGCCAGTATAGCCCAGACTTCCCTACTGCTGATGCAGAAGCATGACTGCTGCTAAGGATTCCCTTCACAGATGGCTTGATCTGCCTGGAGCACTGGTGTGACCACACACAAAATGACTGAAAGACAAATAAATCAAAGGCCATGTCTGCAATTTAATGGGTGAAGCAACCAGCCATGCCCCCTGCCCAAGCTTTTTAAGTCATCTCTCTCTCTCTAGTCTCACTCAGAAGCACTGTTTTAAACAACATGAAGTCTAGAACGTTGAGCTCAAGCTTGGTTTCAGACCTCTGTCTGCAGCACTTCAAAGTGCAACCATCAGATTCTTTACTCGGCCTAACTGTTCAGTTGCTCGGGAGATTGCTCCTTCGCTACAGTCAGTTCGGTTAAGAATCCATCAGTTTAATCACCAATTTGTCATCATTTTTCAGCTTCAGATTCCTGTCTGTGGTACAGTAAATGCTGTAGGTAGTGGACTGTAGGGTTAGAATTGTTATATTCTGTGGAAATTGTAAAAATCTGTGGATTGGTCTGGTTCGGAACCAATTCTTTTAGGGTTTCTTATTTCTTTCTGGTAGTGGGAGGTACCAGTTCCTATCGGTTTAAAAAAAAACATGATTTTACATGTTTTTTTCCACGACTCATAACGTGGTTGGTAACCGATAGGAGGGTCTTACCTGGCTAATAAGCTGTAAAGGGTAAGTTTTATAGCCTGGCCATGTCTGAGAAACACAAGAAAAAAAATGAGCCCACTGGGTTTCAGCACTGTGGTGAGTGTGGGGATGCCTTTGCTAAGGCAGACCCTCACACCATTTGTGTTTATTGTCTGTGATTTGACCACCTCGATTCAGACTGCCAAATCTGTAAGAATTTCCTGAAAGCCACCCTAGAAAAAAGGTTGGGTAGGCTCAGGGAAAAGGAGGCCGAGAAGTCCGCTAATCCAGATGGCCAGCCCAGTTCGGTTCCTACCGAAACTGTGGGGGGTGCCCACTGACCTGGGCTATACCCCCTCGGGCAAGAGGAGATCCAACCCCAAGGGGTCAGTTCCGTTAAAACAAAAAAGGAAATTGGACGGTTCGGATCCAGAACCACATACTCCAATGGCCGAAGAAATAGTTCCATCCCATTCGGTGCCTCTCAGTAGGAGCTCAGTTCGGTCAGTTCCCCCAGTTCTGGAATATGTTCCAGGTGAGTTTTATGAACTGGAGTGGGAGGGGGATGAAGAACAAGATGATGATAACATCGATGAAGGTCTGGATGAGCCCATTGAACTGGACATCTCCCCAGACAGGCCTTCTAATGTTTCCCCTCCCAGGCTTTCTGAGTCTCCATCCCACTATTTGTTCTACAAGAAGGTGGCTGATACCCTCCAGCTTTCCTTGGTTGAAGCTGTTGAGGAACAAGAGGAGCCTGACTTTGTAGAGATGATGGACATCCCAGAGTCCAAGAGATTGTCTACTCCCCTCCATAAATCCTTTGGGAAACAGACATAGAAAATTCTTCAAACTCCAAATTCTTTACCTCCTGTAGATAAAAGAATGGACAGGTGGTATATGCTTTCAGGCTCAGGTGCAGAGTTCTTGTTCCAACAATGCAGCCATGTTGGGGTAGTGCAGGCTGCAGTCTGTGACAAGGCTAACATACCCTTGGCATCACCCAACCCTGATAAAGACTCTGGGAAGGTGGATGCTATGGCCAAAAAACAGTACTTAGCATCCTCATTTGGACTCAGGCAGGCTAATTATATGGCCTACACAGCCAGATACCAGAAGTCTAGATGGGATACTGTTCTGGAGCTGGCTAAACAGGCCTCCCCCAGCTAGCCAAGGAGCTGGAGGAGGTGGCTGCTGATGGGATTGAGGCATCCAAAATGCAATTCCATGCTGCTGTGGACTTGAATGATGTGGCATCATGAGTCATGGCTACATCTGTGTCTCTTCGGAGGTTTGCTTGGCTCAGATGTACTAGACTCTCACAGGTCACCCAGGCTAAGGCCATGGATTTCCCTGTGGTGGGTAATTCTCTGTTTGGAGAGCAGACAAAGAATTACATGAAGAACATGGATGAGGAGAGACCACCTACAGGAGTGCACAGGCCAAGGAAAATTAGGCAACTCCTCAGAGGCAGCAGTCTAGGGGCAGCGATAGGCCTTTTCACAGGCCTTTCTACCAAGCGCAGGCCTCCTCTTCCTTTCCACAGAGAGAGTTCTTCAGAGGGAGAGGTAGGAGGGGGATGAGCAGGGCTGCATCCTCCTCTCAGTCCGAGGCTCCTGCCAAGCACACACCCAATTCCAGTAGGAGGCGGGCTGGCTTGCTACTTCCAGGCCTGGAAGTCTGTTACCTCAGACAAGTGGGTCCTGGAGGTAGTAAGTCAGGGATTGGCCCTCAGTTTTGCAAAGTTCCCAAAATTGAGGGCCAAATTCTTTCCGCCTGCATACCTTTCCGAGATCACTGCATTAGAAGCAGAGGTTTCCTCTCTGCTAACCCTCAGGGCTGTAGAGAGAGGTCCTACTCAGCACAGGGGCAAAGGTCTGTATTCCAGATATTTCCTTACTCCAAAAAAGACAGGGAAGTGGCAGCCCATCCAAGACCTAAGATATCTAAATAAGCACATATTAAAAGCAAAATTCAAAATGGTGACTCTGGGAGTAATTCTTCCTTCTCTAAGGCCAGGGGATTGGCTAGCTTCCCTGGACCTCAAGGATGCCTACTTTCACATCCCAATCAAGTGCTCCCACAGAATGTACCTCAGGTTCGAATTACCTTCTGGCCACTATCAGTTCAAAGCAATGCCCTTCGGCCTAATGTCAGCCCCAAAGGTATTCACAAAGTACCTAGCAGCAGCAGTAGTAGTGGCATTTCTCAGGAGACAGGGGATCTCCATATCCCCATACCTGGATGACTGGCTTATCATGGGACAGTCTCTGGACCAAGTCAAGTTAGGCCTACAAGTTACTCAACAGCTGCTCACTTCTCTAGGTTTTCTTCTCAATCTGCCAAAGTCAGTTCTCGAACCAGTGCAACTCCTCACCTTCATAGGGGTAGAGTTAGATACTGTGCAGGCAAAGGCTTTTCTCCCCTTGGCAAGGGTGAAGGCCCTTACAGACCTTGCTTCTTCTTTTCACCTTCTGGTGTCTCGACCAGCAAGACATTTTCTTTAGCTCCTGAGCCAAATGGCAACTTCCACTGCAGTGGTACAGGAGCCAGATTTCAAATGAGGGACATTCAGTTCCACCTGAGATCCTTTTGGTCCCAGAAAAAAGATCCTTTAACCAAATTGATTCCAGTGACTCGGACTCTGGTCCAAGCTCTCCAGTGGTGGTTGGATCAGGACAATCTCAGACAAGGAGTCCCATTCAAGTGGAGCCTTGTCAACTGCAGCCACGCAGCACAAGCTCATCTATGGTGAAAGCACCACTGCCGCCGCCTTGGGAGTGCTGAATATGTATGTTAGAGAGTGCCGAGTAAAAGAACAGGGACCGGGGACATGGAGCTGTGACACTGTCACCTGCTGCACCCTTAAAGTGCCGTATGACCACCAGTGAGAGGGACAGCGAGCAAACCCAGGGCTGAGCCATGCCACAGAGCTGATTTTTAGTCAATTTCCTGACCACACAGATCGGGCCAGGGTGCTGGGGGACAGTGGCAGACCAGGGGAGCCATCCCAGTTGCATGGAGTGGGTCAGGGCAGCAGGGGACCATGGCAGCAGCCAGAGGGCTCTTTCAGCTGCCAATCCAGCTGCAGAAAGCCAGGAGCAAGTGCGCCAATTGGGCGCAGAGGAAGGCAATGAATCAGGAGCTGCAGTGGGAAATACGTAAGCATGGGCAGCCTTTAAAAGCTTCCCAGCTCGTATTCTCCAACAGGAGCTGGTTTTTAGTCAATTTCCCAGCTGCACAGAGTGGGCCAGGGTGCTGGGGTACAGCAGCAGATCGGGGGAGCCATCCCGGATGCACGGAGTGGGTCAGGGCAGTGGATCCTTCTTCCCACACCACCCACCCTGGTCCTGACCTCGACCTCTATAAAAGTGCCTGGGGAGCATGGAGCAAGGAGACCAAGAAGGATCCCATTGGTGGATCACAAACAAGAGGGATGGAGCTGTACACTTTGCAAAAAGAAAAAAAAAAAGACTGGCTGGAGAAGGACTTGGAAAGGGGAAAAAGAGTATGTGTTGAACTCATTGCTGGAAAGGGTGGGCACCCTCTAGTTTAAGCCTAAGCTAGGTAAACTGTTTACTGTGCAGTACTGCACCTAGTAAAGGGGGTACCTGTTTACTGTAGGACTGTATCTTGGATTAGTGGGTGACCTGATTAGTGGGTAGGGATGTATCTTGGACTAGTGGGGAACCTGTTGGTTCACCCAAGGAAACCTACTTGGAGGGGGATGGGACCACATGTCATTAGGGCCGGCATCTTTGGGAGGGTGTTGGGGTGCACAGGGTGTGGGGCGGCCATGATACTGGATTGGGCTTGGAAGTTGGGTGGTTGTCCAGTGTGCTACCAGCTAACACAGCTCAGGGAGGAGGCTGACAGGATTGGGAGACAGATTGAGGGGGGTATAGTTGGGGAATAGGGCAGGGGCTCTCCCACGGGGTTGCACCGAGCACTAGGGGCAGGGGCATAGGGAAAGGAGTGCAGGCGAGTACTCTGGGGTCACATGGGACCCTGACAGAGGGGGCCCAAAAGGAGGATACTACTAAGGAAGCAGGCAGGTATCTGGGGACCCTCTCAGAGGGGGACCAAAAGGAGGACATTCTCTGGGAGGTAGGCAGATGGCTGGGGCTGGACAGAAGGAAGCAAAATGGGGAGGTATATTGGACCTTAAGCTCAATAACTGCTTCAATTCTCTACTTCTGCTTGAGGAAGGGGAGGGGAGGGTGATGTAGCCATGACAGGGATGGGTAGAGATGGAAAGGGAGTGGGGGTCAGGAGGCGGGGGCCAGAAAGCAGAAAGAATGGGAGGGACTTGGAATGTGGTTAAATGGGGGTAGCGGGGGATCAGAGCAGGAGGAGGAGGAGGAGGGGGAGGAGGAAAGCGCAAGGAGAAGGACCAGTTGGGAGGAAAGGGCAAGGAGAAGGACCAGAAGTACAAGGAGGATACAGTAAAGGAAGCTGAAGATTTGGGTCAGGGGGCATGACAGGCAAGGAGGGGCTGAACAGAGATGAGAAGGAAAGGAGGACAAGCCAGGCTAGTTAGCAGATGGGGTGGGAAGGACCAGTCACGAGCAGTGATGGGGGGTAGCAGGGCACAGAAGGATACTCGGGAGGAGGAGAGGCATAGGATCAGAGGGAAGGGGGTGGCCAGGGTAAATAAGGAGGGGGCAGCAGGTGGCACCCAGATAGGAGAGGAGCAAGGAGCCGGCTGGGGAGGGTCAGTAGAAAGGATGAGGGACATGGAAGGGGGGAAATGGAGGAAAAGGGGTGGTCACAGTGCTCCTGTTGGGTGATTCCATGATCAGGGGTATCAAATGGGATAGGTAGGGGGAAGCCTGCCCGGTTAGAACAAAATGCTTCCCTGGACTAACGGTGCACAGGGCCAAGCATAAGGTATATCAGCTGGCAAAGGATTGTGGAGGTTCCCCGGACATACTGGTCCACATGCGTACCGATGACATTGGTGGAAATAGTGAGCTAGAGATAAGGCAAGGTTCAGAGAGCTAGCCAGGGTTTTGTCATGACATAGGATGCATGATTTCCTTCTCAGAAATCCTGCCGGTGCCGAGGGCTAGTGGGGAACACAAGAAGAAGATTAGGGAGATAAACCAGTGGCTCAGGGAGTGGTGTGGGGCCAGAGGGTATGGGTTGATGGGGGGATTGGTGGGAGACCTGGGAGGATAAGGGGCTGTATGCTAGGGATGGGCTCCACCTCAATTTGGAGGGAAGGGAAATCCTTAAGTTGAAATTAGAGGGGATCGTTGGTGAAGGTAGGGTTTAAACTTGTGAAGGGAGGGATGGAGAGAGAGGCTGTCGAGGGGGTCCGATAAGGAGGCCCTGTCTACACCCTGGGAGCTGGAGGAATGCAAGAAAAGGCCAACTGGTAAGGTGCAGACCGGAGGAAGACGGAATCCCCATGGGAATGCGAACAGGGGAAATCCGAGTATAGGGAAGGGGTGGAAGGTAGTCTTGCTAAATGCCAGGAGCTTGGGCAATAAAATGCCTGAGCTTCAGGTGATGCTAACAGAGGGAAAGGTGGATATAGCAGCTGTCACTAAGACCTGGGCCACCACAGGGCATGACTGGGACCTGAACTTGGAGGGTTACACCATGTTCAGGAAGGACGAGGAGGCGGGAAGGGGAGGAGGGGTAGCAATAATAGTCAAAACCTACAGTGGCATAGGAAGAGTGGAGGAGGCAGAGGGAACTGTGGAGGTGATTTGGGTCACCTTGATAACAAGGGGGGAGCAAGAGAGTAAAAATAGGAGTGGTGTACAGACCTCCTGCACTGGCGGAGGAACTGGAGGAGAGTCTTGTGGCAGATGTTGGGAGACACTGCAGATTGGGCAGGGAAAGGGTGGTGGTGTTGGGTGAGTTAAACATGCCAGGAATGGACTGGGGGACTATGACATCCTCAGTGGCCAGGGAACAGAGGTTGTTGGATGTCTTTCAAGATGCATTCCTAACCCAGCAGGTGGGGGAACTGACCAGGGAGGTGCAGATACTGGATGTGGTCCTGGAAGACAGTGACCAGATTGGGGACCTGGAGGTAAGGGACCCATTGGCAGGGAGTAACCATGCCATGGTCTGGTTCTGCCTGGACTTAGGAGGGGTAGAAGGCTGAACAAAGATGGAGGTAACTGACTTCAGGGGGGCGGATTTCAAGGAAATGGGAAGGATCCTTAAGGAGCATTTGGATGGAATTGGGCCAGACATGGATGCTGACAGAAGGTGGGAAATCATCAGGAAAGGGTACAGGATGCTAACAGCACCTGTGCAAGAGTGAGACACAAATGTGGTAGGGCCTGAAAACCCTGCTGGTGGACCAGGGAGGTTCAGGAGGTGGTGAGAGGAAAGAAGGCGGCCTATTGGCATTTCAAGTGCTCAAGGAGTGAAAGGGATCGAGGGGAGTATGAGCTGATGGCCAGAAGGGCCAATAGGGTGGTGAGGGTGGCTAAGGCAAGGAAGGAGCAGAATCTGGCCAGGGAAATTAGGAGAGGGAACAAGGGGTTCTTTAGATACATTGGGGAAAAACAAAGGGTGAATGGGCAGATTAGCAGGATTAAAACAGGGGAGGGATGGGCACAAGACATGGGGGAGCAGGCTGAGGTGCTAAATGAGTATTTTGCCTCAGTTTTCACCAAGGAAAATGGGAGGGCTGCATCATATATGGGAAGAGATGGTGAAACTGAGAAGGGGGGAGACCCTTACAGATAGGCGGGTCTGAGGAGGGGGGCCATCACTGGCAGGAGGGGGGAAGACAAAGCAGGGGAATGAGGTAGCAGAGGTGGAAATCATGGCAAAGAGAGTGAGGGAAGCCCTCAGGTCCCTTAAAATGGAGAAAGTACCAGGGCCAGATAATTACATCCCAAATTGCTGAAGGAACTGGTGGATGTCCTGGTGAAACCCCGGCAGAGCTTTTCAGCATCTCTCTGAGGACAGGGTGGGTGCACCAGGACTGGAAGGTGGTGCATATAGCACCTATCCACAAGGGTGGATCAAGGGAGGTGGCAGGGAACTACGGGCCCATCAGCCTGACATCGGTGGTGGGCAAGGTGATGGAGGGCATTGTCAAGGAGAGGCTAGGGAGGACCTGGAAAAGTCAGGGTGCCTGGACGATAGACAGCATGGCTTTGTCCCGGGGAAATCATGTCAGACAAACCTTGTGGAGTTCTATGATTGGGTGACAAGTGCCTTGGACCTGGGTAGGCTGGTGGACATCCTCTTTCTTGACTTCAGCAAGGCATTTGACTCTGTTTCTCATGGGGTCCTGTTGGGGAAGCTGGGGGAAATGGGGGTGGGGAACCAGATGATCAGATGGATAGGGAATTGGCTCCAGGACTGGGCCCAGAGGGTCATGGTTGGTGGGATAGTCTCATCCCCAAGGAGGCTCATTAGTGGGGTCCCCAAGGGATCAGTCCTTGGGCCCCTCCTGTTCAACGCCTATGTCTCTGACATAAGGAAGGGTATCAGGAGTGAGAGGAGTCTCTTTGCAGATGACTCAAAGCTGGGGGCAGTGGTGGATGGGGAGGAGGGGAGGAGGGGAGGGTGGCCCTACAGGGGGACCTGGAGGTTCTGGAAAGGTGGACTAGAAAGTGGAAAATGAGGTTCAATGCAGGGAAATGCAAGGTACTGCACCTGGGAGCCAGAAACCCAGGCCAAGTGCACACCCTGGGGGGGGGGGATGCTACAAGTCTCAATGGCTGAAAGGGACTTGGGGGTGGTGGTGGATGTCAAGATGAATGACTCAGAGACTTGTAGGAGGGCAGTGGCCAAGGCCAATAGGATGATGGGATGAATCACTAGGGGGATCACCGCCAGAAGGAGGGACGTGATACTCCCTCTGTATAACTGCTTGGTGAGGTTGCACCTTGAGTACTGTGTACTGTTTTGGAGGCCACACTTAGAGAGGGACATTGAACTCCTGGAGAGGGTCCAGAGGAGGGCAACCAAAATGATCTGGGGTTTGGGGGACAGGACCTATGGGGACAGGCTCGAAGAGCTAAATAGGTACACATTGGAAGAGAGAAGGGACCGATAGAGGACATGATAGAGGTCTTCAGGTACATGAAGGAATAAATAGGGGAGGCATAGCCAGGATGCTCCGAAGGAAGGGGGGGCAACTAGAGGGCATGGGTGGAAGCTGGGGGGGAGATTCGGTGGAGAAGGAGGAGGTGCTACTTCACTGAGAGAGTGGTGGGGCCATGGAATGTGCTGTCTTGGGGGGCTGGTGGAGGCAGAGACGGTGGAGGGGTTCAAAAGGGGGTGGAACAGGTACAGGGGAAGGGTTCTGGAAGCAAAGTCAAGTGCAGCAAGAATATCTGGGACTGGGAAGGGAGAAGCCCAAGAGGGTGAGGGAGGCAGCAAGATCAGCTCCCAGGGTGGGGCCTGACCAAATGAGCAGACGCGAAAGACCGATAGGCCTATTTTGCTGGCATTTTAGTATGTTAGTATTCATCAGTCAGACTCATTCAGTGGCACTAACCACAGATGTCTCCCTCCTGGGTTGGGGAGCCCACCTGAGAGCCCTTACAGCACAAGGCGTTTGGTCTCCTCGGGAGTCTCTACTCCATATGAACCTTCTGGAACTCAGGGCAGTATTTCTGGCCCTCTAAGCCTTCTCGGACTCAATGAGGAACAAAGTGGTTCAGGTCAGGACAGACAGCACCACTACCATGTGGAACATCAACAAACAGGGAGGCACTCAGTCTACGGCCTTGTGCACGGAAGCCATGAAGATATGGTCTCTGGCTTATGCCCTACAAGCATCACTACTTACAGTCCATCTACCAGGGAAGGACAATGTGCTTGCAGATGCCCTGAGCAGAATATATCAGGGCCACCATGAATAGTCCCTAGACCCCTTCACATTGAAAGTAATCTTTTCTAGGTGGGGCACTCCAGAGATAGATCTCTTTGCAGCCCCATACAATCATCAACTTCCTCTCTTCTGTTGCAGACCTCCAATCCTGGGCACAGTTCCTCTGGATGCTCTGGTTCTGGATTGGGGGGGCAAATTCCTTTATGCCTTCCCTCCTTTTCCCCTGTTATTCAGGGTCCTGGTCAAGATCAGGTCGCAAATGTGCAGGGTGATCCTGATTGCTCCAGACTGGGCCAGACAGCTTTGGTATCGTTTGTTGTTGTCCCTAGCAGTCCATCTTCCACTATCTCTCCCCAAGAGGCACAATCTGCTAACCTCCTCTCAGGGAAGAATCTAGTACCCCAACCTTCAGTCTCTCAACCTCAAGGCTTGGTTCATGAAGAGTTAGAGTATGCAGGTCTGCACCTGTCTCAGGGGGTGATGGATATTCTCAAGACCTCTCAATAACCTGCCACCAGAAAAAACTTGTAATTCCAAATGGAAGAGATTCAGCATTTGGTGTTCCAATAAGGATATTTTAACGGGTACTTCTGATCTGCCTATAGTTCTGGATTACATGGTTCATCTTAATGGCCTAGGCCTCGGGCCAGCCACTTTAAAAGTTCCTTAAGCAGCTGTTTTGGCATTCCTGTTAGCAGGAAAGGCTTCTTCCCTGGCATCTCACCCTGTCTTCTGTAAGTTCTATAAAGGTTTGGATCATACCAACCCTCACTTTAGGGACCCTACCCCTGCTTGGGAGCTTAATGTTTGCATTGCTCAGCTCATGCAACCCCCTTTCAAGCCTCTGGCTTCAGCTGAGCTCAAGTATTTGACCTGGAAAACTGTTCCTGGTAGCTATCACTTCTGCCAGGCATATTAGTGAATTGCAAGCCCTGTCAGTGGAGCCAGATTTTATCTCTTTCCATAGAGATAAGTTGGTCCTTAGAACCAATAGAAGATTCTTACCCAAAGTTGTCTTAGATTTTCATCTGAATCAGTCCATGTCTCTTGTTGTTTTTTTTTTCACTGATCATTCTTCTTCAGGAGAAAGAAGATTACATAGTTTGGATGTTAAGAGGGCACTTAGCTACTATATGAGCATACTAAGGCATATAGAAATGAATGTCTCCAATTGTTTCTCACTGTGAAGTGGGGAAAGGTAAGCCTGCTACTAAGAGAACTATTGCCAGGTGGATTGTCTCTTGTATACAATTCTGCTATGACAAGCTAGGCAAAACACCTCCCTCAGGCCTGAGGGCTCATTCAACTAGGTGTACAGCTGCTTCCCTGGCTGCTGCCAGAGATATACCTTTACTAGAGATATGCAAAGCAGCCACCTGGAAAACTATCCATACTTTCACTAAGCATTACTCTCTGGATATCCAGGCTAGGAGTGATGCTCAGTTTGGAACAGCAGTATTGCAGAGCCTATTCCCAAAATGGGTTTGGTACCCCACTCCATGGCGGTACTGCTTGGTAGTCTGCATATGTCAGAATACAGCAAGACTTCATGTTGTTCGAAGAAAAAATTACTCATCTTAGTAATTGTGTTTCTTCTAATGGAGTCTTGTTGTATTCTGACCTCCCTCCCTGCCTCTCCTCTCAGAACCTATTTTTGGGAAGTGGTCTGGCAGGTACAGTGTTGCACCTCAGGGGTGTACTTGGCACCCCTCCTTTCTAGAAGGAGTGGGTGAGTTATTGTTATGTTGTCTTTTATAGTTATATGTTGGTTCACTACCTGGTTATTTATCTTGGGTTCTTGACTTGAGTCTTTTGGGGAACCCAATCTGTGGCCTGTTGGCTTATGTTCCTTTACAATTTCCACTATAGAAGTATAGTTAGTTAGTAATAGCTCGTAAGAATCTGATGGTTACACTTTGAAGTGCTGCAGACAGAGGTTGGAAACCAAGCTCGAGCTCAACGTTATATGCTTCCTGCATAGAGTTAACTCTTTTCTCTCCAGGGCAGTTCAAGTGCTAGGGCTAACTGCATATGTCAGAATACAGCAAGACTCCATTAGAAGAAACAAAATTACTAAGGTGAGTAATTTTTTCTTCTTTGCTGCAGCCAGAGACGCTGCCGGGGTTGTGCTGCCCAACCCCCCATTCTCTCTGATGTTTGTATTCTGCCTCTTTTTGTGCTTTGACCTTCTACTTGATTTGTGCTTCTCCAGCTTTCTGGGTCCATATTTAGCTTTCTTCCTCCTTGACTGTTTGTGCTTCTCTCTGTCATTTGTTTATGCTCTACTCCTGTTCTCCTGTGACTTGTGTTTCTTTCAGTTTTGCTTAATTTTGGGGGGACTTTCTAGTTTACCTTGTGTCCTGCTGTCCCCTTTTGCTGGCCTCATGCCATTCAGGCTCCCATTTCTTGTGTTTTTCCATACCTTTAGTAATCCCTCAGTGCAACTACAATAGGTACAACATCACACATGCCCCACAATGCAAAGCATCATGGGCTGCATATGCAAATCACCACAGAATGTTATGCTGGTCCAACTTTAAGCAGAATTGCATGGTGCCAAAAGGCCTCTCACACAGTTCGCAAAGGGTGCTAACAGAAGACATAGACACGTGTTTCATCCTACCAGGACTCATCAGTATGCCTCATCTGTTTGACACCCCCAGTGGAATGGACCAGTTACCCTTAAGGCAGTGTGCCTTGGATATATTGTGGTGAGCCCATTAAAATAAAAAACTGTTTAAAAGACAAAGAACCTCTGTGCGCAAACACTCAGGCAAGGGTTACCCCAAAGGGCATTTGGCTGGGAAGCCAAGTTTCAAGAAAATACAACATCACACATGCCCCCACTTGGCTTCCCAGCCAAATGCCCTTTGGGGTAACCCTTGCCTCAGTGTTTACGCACAGAGGTTCTTTGTCTTTTAAGCAGTTTTTTATTTTAATGGGTTCACCACAATATATCCAAGGCACACTGCCTTAAGGGTAGCTGGTCCATTCCACTGGGGTGTCAAACAGATGAGGCATACTGATGAGTCCTGGTAGGACGAAACACGTGTCTATGTCTTCTGTTAGCACCCTTTGCAAACTGTGTGAGAGGCCTTTTGGCACCATGCAATTCTGCTTAAAGTTGGACCAGCATAACATTATGTGGTGATTTGCATATGCAGCCCATGATGCTTTGCATTGTGGGGGATGTGTGATGTTGTATTTTCTTGAAACTTGGCTTCCCAGCCAAATGCCCTTTGGGGTAATCCTTGCCTCAGTGTTTGCACACAGAGGTTCTTTGTCTTTTAAACAGTTTTTTATTTTAATGGGTTCACCACAATATATCCAAGGCACATTGCCTTAAGGGTAGCTGGTCCATTCCACTGGGGTGTCAAACAGATGAGTCCTGGTAGGATGAAACACGTGTCTATGTCTTCTGTTAGCACCCTTTGCAAACTGTGCGAGAGGCCTTTTGTCACCATGCAATTCTGCTTAAAGTTGGACCAGCATAACATTCTGTGGTGATTTGCATATGCAGCCCATGATGCTTTGCTTTGTGGGGGCATGTGTGATGTTGTATTTTCTTGAAACTTGGCTTCCCAGCCAAATGCCCTTTGGGGTAACCCTTGCCTCGGTGTTTGCGCACAGAGGTTCTTTGTCTTTTTTACAATAGGTAACTGTTTACACCTGGCTCAGCCTGGTTGCCATTCCAACCTGAATTCTTTGTTGTTCACTGCAGCAGCTCTGTTACCTGATTTTCAGTTCCCATATACTTCTTCTTCCCTAGCAGTTTTTATTTATTTCTTCTGCCACAGCCTACATGACTTGCAATGCATCATGCTCCTAATACTAACCTCTCTTATAGAACTGGTTGGCATGCATTCCTTATCCAGTCCAAGCTTGTAACATTCAGTCTTATGCAATGTCCTGTTCTCATTCACTGTCTATCAGCCATGGCCTACTCCTGCATTCAGATAAAAGCAGCATTCAGCTTTACTCGTGTTCCAGTTCTTCATTTGCTCCGGACTGTCAAGCTTCATCATGGCCAACCACTACTCCTGCATTCTGATAACAAGCAGCATTCAGCCTCACCTACATTTCATTTCTTCCATTTGTTCACAGCCGTCAGGCTTCACCATAGCCTCATACTACACCTGCTTCAGATGCAGGCCAGCTATGACCATAGTTTGGCTCCAGGCCTCTGCTCTTAAGCAGACAGTATCACTATGCCCTTATAAAGTCTGCATCTTAAGGGTGGGTCCCTCAACAGGTGGACTCCTTCTCTTTCTGCTGTTCATGTGAGAATGTCCTACACTCAGGGGAAAGCTTAAGCCATACAGATTGACTTGTCAGCACCTCTTGATGTAACATTTAAGACTTCAGCTGCTGGAGGGTAGGGCCTCAGAGTCCAAACAGGCTCCTTTAGCTATGCAGGCAGTATCAACAGCATCTTTAAAATCTATTCCCCATACAGCCACCTAAGGTTCACCTGGTCTCTACTTCCTTCACTTCCTCTGCCCTTCAAGGGTGAAGATCATGCATCTCCAAATTCTGGCCCCTCAAGGGCACCTCATATGCCTTACTCCTCATGGGTTCAGCTTCCTCTCTAGGCTTTCTTGTGTGGAGGTCAGGTGAGTGCCCTTCAGAAGTTCTTGCTCTCCTCCCCCTGTCTTGGAGGTGGGGATGAACCTCAGCACAAGGCACTTCCTTTAGCTGCAGAGTTTGCTCATGGCACCCCCATAGCTTTTCTGTTAGAGTGATAGAGTGTGAGCCTTTCCTCAAAAAATCTTCCTCTGAATTGGGTCTCTAAATTGCAGTAGTTGAGCTATCACTAATTTATCCCAAGCCTAGAGGGAAGGTAACCAAGGCCATGGATCCCTAGAGGTTCCCCCTCATAGGGGTTTTTCCTCTCTTCCATTCCAAAGGTCATAAAAATTAGGTAGTCTTAACTTCAGGTAGATTCCTGCTGTAAATCTGGGTTGGATGGTGACCCTCCTTCCATTAGCTGTTCCCTCTCTCCTTACAAAGGTTATGCCTTCTCTATCAGTCCCAATATCTGTCAGTCATTGTTTGATTCAGTATATGTCTATTGCTAGTCACTACTCATTGCTGTCACTCCATCCTTACACAAGCTCTGTGTCTCTCTTGCTACTCAGTACTTTTTGGGGGACTCCTTCCTACGGTACTTTTAGTCTAAAGGAAATCATTCCCACAGCAAATCTAGTGATGGAACCCTCCTCAGGAGGGTTCATTTACCTTCACGGTATCCCGACAGGGTAGTAGTTCCCTTTGGAACAGAGTGTGCAAATGGACAAAGTATTCCTATTACAATCAGTTCAATGTTTGTGGAATAAATGGTATCTTTGTGCAATTCTGTTTGTGGCTATACTCTATTCTTAATCTCTGAGGTACATACTCAGCTTGATAGCTGGTAGGAATAGAGAGCCCCCCACTTGGAAGGGAGGGATGTGGACAAAGGAGGAGAAAGAGGAGGATAGAGAAGGATTTCCAAACACAGGATCGGGGTTTGTTGGGAACGGCTGTTTTAAATAACCTGTGTGGGAGGAGTTTATTCCCACACATTGAACCTCAGGCCAGCCTTCCCATTCAATGTTCGTGGAATAAATGTTATGCTTGTGCAGCTCTGTTTGTGGCTATGCTCTATTGCTAATCGCTAAGGCATATAGCTTGATAGCTGGTAGGACTAGAGAGACCCACAATAGTGTTAGTCATCTTCTTGAACTCGCAAAGACTGTGGCAGTTCTTCATGAGTATGATCAGTAACACGCAGGACAGGAAAATACTCCTTGGGGGAAAATCTCTGAGGGCCCATGATCACTGATCCGCCCATCCTCTGGGCATACTAGGAGGAGATGAGTGAAAAAGCTGACCTTAATTCTGAAATCAGATTAGGTATGTAAGTTTTGTACACTGATGCCTTCCACATTCTGAGCTTCTTTATAATATGGCTTGGGATATTGCTTCTGGATGCTGAAGAAGCTGCTCTGATTCTGAACAAATGCCCCGGAGTATGAATTCGGGTTGAACCCCAGTTGGTGTAACGAAATTCTGATGTGGTCTATGAACCATTTAGTGGTCACTGGTGTGTTATAAGTTGATGATAATAGGGGCAGAGATGGAATTGAACTAGCATGAAACCTTATGAGTTTGTCCAGTTGGGCAATGGGACACCATTTGTTGTTTGAAGGAAAAAAGGGTATAGTAACTCCTTCATGAGTTTGGTCCATTTTGGATGAAGGCAGATGTAGAGTAAAGAAGTCATCTTGTTTGCGAAGATTGGATATCCTGAGAAATGTAGAAGTAGAACTATGAACTGAAAATTCTTTGACTCTAAGAAATCCATTGAAGGCCAGACATATGGTGGTAGAAATCATCAAGTTAGTCTTTGGATTAAAAGGCTTGAAATCTAGTAAGTCTAAGAGGCGACTCATTAGAGGACCTTCTATTGGCAGTCTCAGAGATGTTTTGGTTGGAGCAACTTTTTGAAAACCCAAGAGGAGATTTATGGAAGGATTGGACAAAATAGATGGAGTGGAAGGAGCAAGTTGAGAATGAACAAACTGGATTCCTGCAATATATTGTTTGATGGTGCCATGAGAGAGATGTAAGACCTTATGGCAATAGGTCATAAAAGCTAAAGCATGATCCATGGAAATCGGAACTGTGCCCGGTTGCTGTGAGGTGCAAAAAAGTCACATATTTAGATCAGGCTATGGAATACATAGATCTTGTGGATGGATCTAAGTTTTCCACATGATGGAGGATGCTTGGTGTCGATAATCATCTAGGGCATGATCAGATCCTGGAAGAAAGGTGGAGACGCCATCTCTGGATTCTCTTCCAGACATAATCTGTGGAATACCTGAAATTGGAAGTGGGACAATGCACCTGCTGCTTTATTTACATGGCTGAGAATGTGAAAGCATTGCAGAGTGAAATTATGGTATAAGGAAAGCTAGGTCATCTTCCGCATGAATGTCATTATGGATGAAGATCATCCTTTATTGATAGTATCTACGGTAGTTTGGTTGTGTGAGAATATGGAAACTGACTGCAGAGTCCAGGAATGATCCCATAGGAAGGCAGCAGCCATGATTGGATAAAATTTGAATAATGAAGCAGTGGAGGAAAATTCAGGGATGGATTGAACATCTGGAGGCCAAGGGGCAGCAAACCAAGCTGAGTTGAAAATGGCAGCGAATCCATGAATCGGTGATGCACTGGTATAAATCCTGGGGTGGATGTCTGGAGAAGGATCCTTATAAAACATGGAGCAATCATTCCAATGGGCAAGGAATAAGGACCACATGGACAGATCAGATTTTGCTGCAGTTGAGATCTGGATGAAGTGATGGAGTTTTTAAACTGATGAAGACAGGTTTAAGAGGTAAGAAATAAATGATCTACCTTGCCATATGATTCTCATGAGAAAGTTTAAGTACCCTAACAAGGAAAGTAGCTTCTGCTTTGTACCTGATGATCGCGTTGAAAAGAAATGGACCTTACCTTGAATGCAAAGAAGTTTGTCTGCTGGGAGATGTGCTTCCACACGTACGGAATCCAGAACGATGCCAAGGAATTCTAGGAAGGTATCCAGGCCCAAGGTTTTCTCTTTAGCTAGGGTAACATTTAAGGCTGTGAAAAACTGAACTAGGGTTTTATACCGTACTCTGGAATGGAGTCTGATGGGTCAATGAGGAGAAAATTGTCCAAGAAATGCAGCGCAGCTGGTCTATGAAAGACATTAAGTAAGGCCCAACAGAGGGCTTCAGTGAAGTCAGCAAACAACTTGGAGCTGCTCCTGCATACAAAAATCAGATGGACTGTGAAACAACTATTCTCTAAGTACCTGCCGTACAGATGCTAAAGTGAGGGATGGAATGATAATAGTTTGAAAGCACTTGAGATATTGTCTTTGGAAAGCCAAGCTCCTGAGCAAAAATGCTTGTTTAGTGTAATGGCATCATCTATGTTGGCATAGTATAAGGAATACTCCTCAGCTGGAATTAAGGAATTGATACTGGGAGTGGAAGAAGCAAAAGGAGCAGAGAGAGTCATGATGACACACTTGTTGCCTGAAAACTTCCTGGTTGCTATGCCAACTAGATTGGTACAAAATATGGGAAACTGAGGCTAAAGGTATGGACCAATAATGACGTTTTTCTAGAGTTATTTCTTCTCAGTGTTAGGCTTGTGTAATGCAGATTGCAGATTATGGCAAATGTAAGATTCCGATGGAAGGACTGCTATGCCAGTATGAAATCCATGCTGAAACCCCAACAGGAGGTGAGCAACCGCAGCACAGGAAGGATGAGCAACCAAGGAAGCAGCCAACCTGGGTACATTGATAGGCATAGAAGGATGGGACAAAGGTCATTTTGAAGAATGAATAGCCTTCGGACAAATACTGAGAGTGTGGGCACCATGGCAGAGGCTACAGACATACAGATAGGGGCACGTGGAGTGGAGACAGCCACTGGTGTTGAAGCTGTAACTGACCTGACGATTGCCCAGTGACAGGAAGGAACAGCCAGGGGCAGGACAGGCTGTATTGTTCACAAAGGTATGAGTGAATCCGGAAGGAAAGGAGGGAGGTGATGAAGGAGAAGTCCTTGGATCCTAGGAGTATGCTGCTGAGGAGGAAACCACCAACTGACAGAGAGGAGCAAAGTGGTTAAAAGAACCACAAAGGGAGCAGGAAAGAGCCTTTTGACCAGCAAAATGGCAACAAAACAGTTAATTGTCTAGGACCATCCAATTCAGCCTGGTATTATAATGGTGCAGGGCAGCAGCAACCTTGGCAGAAAAGGACTTGTGGGGAGGGGAAACTAGATGGCATGTGTGGAAGCTGGAGGGGGGAGATTCAGGGGAGAAAGGAGGAGGTGCTTTTTCACTGAGAGGGTGGTGGAGCCATGGAATGTGCTGCCCAGGGGGCTGGTGGAGGCAGAGATGGTGGAGGGGTTCAAGAGGGGGTGGGACAGGTACAGGGGAAGGGTTCTGGAAGCAAAGTCCAGTGCAGTGAGAATATCTGGGACTGGGAAGGGAGAAGCCAGAGAGGGCAAG
Organism: Neoceratodus forsteri; assembly: GCA_016271365.2. Taxonomy (NCBI): domain Eukaryota; kingdom Metazoa; phylum Chordata; order Ceratodontiformes; family Ceratodontidae; genus Neoceratodus; species Neoceratodus forsteri. The sequence continues at coordinate 1,608,423,416 of CM057453.1, forward strand.
GGGGGCAGCAAGGTTAGCTCCTAGGGTGGGGGCTGACCAAACGAGCAGACACAAAAGACCATTAGGCCTATTCTGCTGGCATTTTAGTATGCTAGTAAGTAGTCAAAGAAAAGGAACTGCTGTAATGGGTACTAAGATCAATGAGGAGGTACAAGTAGGAATCCAGTTCCACTCTACAGTCTGGAAAAGCTGAGCAGAAGATGTTCAGATAAAGAATAAAGGCCAGGACAAATTCTGAAATGGTGAGCTTGCAGAGAAGATGGGGATCTCTGGATTTGAGGACAATGGAGATGTCGTCACAGGAGACAATGTGATTATCCACAAAGTCTTGAGAGGAAACCAGTAGGGATATCAGATTAACATCCTTGTCATCAATGATGTCCTTATGGAGGTGATCTGAGATTAGGTGGACTAGAGAAATAACCATGTCAGTGGGAGAAGGCAATGTACCTGGCACAGCAATAAGAGGAGGAGTGGAAGCAAGAGCAGGCAAGACTGGAGGAGCCGGAGGAAGCAGAATGTTGCTTGGAAATGGCAGATCAAGTGGAGGAATGGGCAAAACAGGAGGCAGCTGAGTCAACACATGGGCCTTAATGGAATACCTGCAGGACTGAAGAGCAGACATAGAGGAGGTCATTTGAGCCATTAACATGCATCTCGGACATGGGAGTAGAAGGTAGCAGAGCCACCAGAGCAGATGCCAGAGCTGGAGCAGACTGCAACTGGCAATATAGAGGTCATAAAGGACTTGATTACAAGCAGAAGTAGGGTAAGCAATACCACAGTGGTGAAGTTCAGCAGTTAACCCGGGCACAGTCCAATCCGAAATGGAGAGCTGGGTTTTGCAGCTGCACTTCCCGACAGATAAAGACTCAGGAGGAGGAGCTGTCGATACTGGGAAAGCAACATCAGGTGCAGGTATAACAACATCTGAAGAGGAGGAAGAGGAAGCCATGGCTAGGCAGGTCCTCGAAGAAGAAGGAACAAAACATGAGGATGAATGAGGAATGCAACACATAACCCAGTCAGGATCAGGCACAGGCCAAACACAATAAACAAAGCAGGCAGATGCGGCCCGACTAAGCTTGGGCACAGCCAAAGCTGCGTAGAATGAAGGAAGGCACTCCCAACCCCATGGTGCTAGATAGATGGCATGGGCATACAGAATGTGTGGGGATGGAATCCAACCAAACAGAATAGGCACATAGGCACGAGGATCGGCATCCAAGGTGAGGCAGTCTCTTACTAAAGGAATTAAACCAAAAACCACTGAAACTGTCAGGCAAGACTCCCATCCGAAGTTATCCACTGCTGAAATAGGGAACAGCAGCTGGAGGACAGAGACTTGTATACATGGCAAGCTACAATGGGACCCTCATTCCTGGTAGAGGGCAGCCTACCTGCGCTTGATACCCCAAAGGCAGAGTTTGGAACAGGTCCGCAGACTACTGGAGTGCGCTGGGTGAGCAGAAGCTGGAAAACAAGTAGAAAAGTGAGAAAGGGGAGCAGGAGAAGCAGTCAGAAAGGCGGGAGCCAAGAGAGAGAGAGAGAAAAAATAAAACAGGGTGGGTGATGGGTCACAACACCCCACTAAGACCCCTGTGTCCTCTGCCACTGGGAAATCAGGAAGTCTCGGGAAGACACCATGAACTACCAGCAAAAGCAAACAGGAGGAATGGCTGCAGAGGAAGAAAAGACAAAACAGGCAGAAAGGTGAACCAGAAGAAAGAAGCAGCAGACTTGTAGTTATTCCTTTTTTTTTTTATTCAGATATAATTTTTATTTTATTGTCAGTGATTAGTTTGGAGTTGAGATCCAGGTTACTGAGGATTATGTGAGGAAAAGGTATGTGGCATGTTCGACTGCCACAGGGAACACAGAACAGAAAGCAACTGGTGGCCACGGGCAGCAAACCCATGGCAGCTGAGTGCCACTCAAACTGGTGGGTGCTCTAACCCCCAAGGTGGAATAATAATAATAATCTTTATTTGTATGAAGTTGCCACAATGGAGCAGCACAGGAGAGATGAATCCAGAACACAGTGAAACAGCCACCGGGCTGTGCCTGCAATGGATCAGAACATGCAGTGGCAAGCAAAAACCGTTAAAGCCAACAGCCCCAGCCCGAACCTGCAAACATGCAGGAGTAGGAAGATAGGCAAAATAGGCAAAATAGTGTAGAGAAGAACACAAGAACAGCCCGCCCAAGAGGGAGAGGGGGTGGAGACAGTGGAAGAAGCAAAGAATGGTCAGGGGCGAGGCAAAGAGCCCACACACCAAGCAGGAACAGCTATGGGAAAGGGAGTGCAACACACAAGGCAGACAGCAGTGGAGAGGCAGACCCTCACCACCAACTGCAATGGGACAAGGTGGTGGAGAGGCAGGATATGGAAGCCAGCACACAGGGAACAGGGGGCCACCAACAGAAGGCACGGGACAGGCAGGTACATGATCAAACTAACACTTTGTCAGGAAAACAAATGGGAGCATGGGGAGTCAAGAAGGAGAGGGGGCCAAAGTGGGCCAGAGCCAGGGAAAAAAGGGCAATAGACAAGGGAAAGGCCAGCATCAGCTCTGGCTAACAGCACTTACACAGATCCATGGAAGCCAGGCAACAGAGGCCAAAGGAGCTAGGGAAGGAGGAAGGGGAGAGCAGGGTAGAGCAGATGGGGAGCGAGCAAAGGGAAAAGGGAGGGAGGACTCACTGAACAGCCACAAAGGAGAAATCAGCAACAGCAAAGTGAGGGAAGCAAGCAACAGGAACAGAAAGAACCAGCACACTCGCATGCAGGAGCTCAGGTAGGAAGAACACGAATGATTTGCAAACACAGGAGTCGGGGTTGTTGGGAGCAGCTGGCTTAAATAACCTGTGTAGGAGGAGTTTATTCCCCCACATTGAACCTCAGGCCAGCCCTCCCATAAACACATTCATGCAAATACCTTCAGAACATCATTTAAGTTGCACAAGCATAGCTCCTCACTAAGTTGTGTAAGCCCATTGAAATCAAAGGCTATGGCTGCAGTTCAGTGGGTGGAGCAACCAGCCACACCCCCAGCCTGAGCTATTTAAGTCAGTTCCCTCCAGTCTCAATCAGAAGCACTGTTTCTTTGTCCCACCATTCTCCCCTCCTCCTACAATGGCACTCCTCTCTCTCCTAGGGGCTCCTTCCTAAGGTACCTTTAGCCTAAAGCAGTGTGTTCCCATGGCACCTCTAGGGATACCTTTGCCTTCACTGTACCCTGATAGGGTGGTAGTTCCCCATTGAACAGAGAGTGTGAATAGCCAAAATATTCCTACTACAATCAGCATCACGTTCATCCAAATACCTTCAGAACATCAGCTAAGTTGTGAAGCATAACTCCTCACTAAGTTGCATAAGCCATTTGAAGTATATTTGGGAAGAAGCCCTTTGGGGAAAAAAGGATTTTATGGAACAGGTCTCTTGTGCTATTGTGAACTACAAAAAAGGCCATCTTCTTACCCACCTCTAACCACAAAGACATGTCAACAAAAGTCTGAGTGTGACAGCTTAGCAATCAGGCTTCCGATGTCTACAAGCGAGCTTAGCGATCTCCAGGGAAACCAAATAACTTAATTAATTCATCTGAGAGTGAGGTGATCAAACCAGTATCAAGACACAGCAAGATAGACCCCCTGGAATTTATAGAAACATAGCAACATAAAAAATGTCTGCAGAACAAAGGCCTTTCAAGCCATCTATTCTGACCAAGATTTGACCAATTGATTGGGGGTTGCCTGCTCATGGCCTGTGTGAGGAATCTTCCAGCAACAGCTCAGTCTGCTGGAATCTGACAGAGGCAGAGGAGAAGAAGAACAGGCTGACTGTTCATCACTGTGAACAGGCACTGCTTAAAGTGATGGAGGGAAAATTCTGCTTATATAGCAGGAGACTGCAAATTGCAGGAGAGTGAGAGAGAAAAACGGAGGGAGAAAGATAGTCAGAGAGAGACTGTAACCGAAGCAGAAGATGAAGGTTTATCAAACTGAGGTAACCATGAGTAGACCTGCAGTGCCTATGGGTCCAACAACTTACAGTGTAACTTCTTTAGTTTACTTAGGGCCATAGTTTAGGCCTGGTTGCTTGTTAAATGGACAAGGCCATCTTGCCAAGATTCCTGTAATTAATAATTCTCTGTTTGGGGAGCAGACAGAGAATTATATGAAGAAGATGGATGAATACAGGACCACCTATAGGAGTGCACAGGCCAAGGAAAGGCAGGCAACTCCTCAAAGGCAGCAAGCTAGGGGCAGGGGCAGGCCTTTTCATAGGCCTTTCTACCAAGCACAGGCCACCTCTCCTTTTTCTCCTTTTTCCCCACAGGGGGTTCTTCAGAGGGAGAGGAAGAAGGGGGATGAGCAGGGTTGCATCCACTTCTCAGCCTAAGGCTCCTGCCAAGCAGACACCCTGATGTGTCAGCCCAGGTTGACTCCCCCATTCCTGTAGGAGGCAAGCTGGCTTACTACTTCCAGGACTGGAAGTCTGTTACCTCAGACAAGTGAGTCTTGAAGGTAGTAAGCCAGGGACTGGCTCTCAGCTTCAAAAAGTTTCCAGAACTGAGAGTCAGATCTTTTCCACCGGAAAACATCTCCGAAACCATCGCCCTAAAGGCAGAGGTTTCATTTCTTATGGCCTTAAGGGCCATAGAGAGAGTTCCTACAATCCAAAGGGACAAAGGTCTGTACTCCAGGTACTTCCTTACCCCAAAGAAAACAGGGGAGTGGAGGTCCATCCTAAGACTTAAGATAGCCGAACAAGCATCTATTAAAACCAAAGTTCAAAATGGTGACTCTGGGAATAATTCTTCCCTCTCTAAGGCCAGGGGACTGGCTAGCCTCCCTGGACCTAAAGGATGCCTAATTTCACATTCCCATCAGGTGCTCCCACAGAAAGTACCTCAGGTTTGAACTGCCTTCAGGCCATTACCGGTTCAAAGCAATGCCCTTCGGCCTAACATCAGCTCCAAGGGTGTTCACAAAGTGCCTAGCAGTAGTAGTGGCATTCCTAAGGAGAAAAAATATCTCCATATTCCCATACCTGGATGACTTGTTCATAGTGGGCCAGTCTCCAGACCAAGTCAAGTCAGATTTAAAAGTGACCCAGCAAGTGCTCACTTCTCTAGGATTCCTTCTCAGTCTTCCCAAGTCAGCTCTCGAGCCAGTAAAATTTTTGACCTTCATAGGGTAGAACAGGACACTGTCACAGCAAGAGCATTTCTTCCCTTTGTAAGGGTAAAGGTCATCATAGAACTGGCTTCTTCCTTCCGCCTTTTGGTTTCACAACCAGCAAGGTACTTTCTTCAGTTGCTGGGCCACATGGCAGCTTCCACTGCAGTGGTCCAAGGGGTCGGATTTCAGATGAGGGACATTCAGTTTCATCTGAGGGCTTTTTGGTCTCAGAAAAAAGATCCTTTGACCAAACTGATTCCAGTGACTCAGACTGTGATCCAGGCTCTTCAAGGTGGCAGGATCAGGACAATCTCAGGCAAGGGGTCCCATTCATTTCTCAGACTCATTCTGTGGTCCTAACTACAGATGCCTCTCTCCTGGATTGGGGAGTCCACTTGGAGGCTCTCACAGCCCAGGGATTGTGGTCCACTCAGGAGTCTCTTCTCCACATCAACCTTCTGGAGCTCAGGGTGGTTTACCTGGCTCTACAGGCTTTCTCACAAGCTGTAAAGAGCAAGGTGGTTTGAGTCAGGACAGACAACACCACCACCATGTGGTACATCAACAAGCAGGGAGGCATTCTGTCTACGGCCTTGCGCTTGGAAGCCATGAAAATATGGTTCCTGGTGTACTGCCTACAGACCTCTCTGGTAGCAGTCCACCTCCCAGGAAAGGACAATATGCTGGCAGATGCATTGAGCAGGATTTCCCAGGGCCATCACGAATGGTCTCTGGACCCCTTAGTGTTGAAAGTGATCTTTTCAAGGTGGGGCACTCCAGAGATAGATCTCTTCGCAACCCCAGACAACTTCCTCTCTTCTGTTGCAGACCCCCAGTCTTGGACTCAGTCCCTCTGGATGCTCTGATTCTGAATTGGGAAGGGACATTTCTGTATGCCTTCCCTCCTTTTCCTCCGCTGTTCAAGGTTCTGGTCAAGATAAGGTCGCAATCTTGCAAAGTGATCCTGATTGCTCCAGATTGGGCCAGACAGCCTTGGTATCCCCTGTTCCTGTCCCTAGCAGTCCATCTTCCCCTATCTCTTCCCAAGAATCACAGACTATTAACCTCCTCTCAGGGGAGGATCTGGTATCCCAGCCTTCAGTCTCTCAATCTCAAGGCATGGCTCTTGAAGAGTCAGAGTATGTAGGTCTGCATCTGTCTCAAGGGGTTCTGGACATTCTCAAAGCCTCTCAAAAACCTGCCACCAGAAAAACTTATAACTCTAAATGGAAGAGATTCAGCATCTGGTGTTCCAAAAAGCATATATCCCCAGACACTGCTGAACTGTCTACAGTTCTGACTATATGGTTCACCTCAATGGCCTAGGCCTCAGACCAGCTACTCTCAAAGTACATTTGTCAGCTATTTCTGCTTTTCTGTCAGCAGGAAAGCCTTCTTCACTGGCATCTCATCCTGTTTTCTGTAAATTTTTCAAGGGATTGCGTCATACCAATCCTCCCTTTAGGGATCCTACCCCTGCCTGGGATCTTAACGTTTGCATTGCCCAGCTTATGCAACCCCATTTCAAATCTTTGTCTTCAGCAGAACTTAAGTACTTGACTTGGAAGACTGTGTTCCTGGTAGCTGTTACCTCTGCCAGACATATCAGTGAGTTGCAAGCTCTGTCAGTGGAGCCTGATTGTATCTCATTCCATGCAGATAAGGTGGTCCAATAGGAGGTTCTTACCTAAAGTGGTTTCAGATTTTCATTTGAACCAGTCCATGTCACTCCCTGTATTCTTCACTGACCATTCTTCTTCAGGAGAGAGAAAGTTACAGTTTGGATGTTAAAAGAGCCCTTAGTTACTACATCGAGCGTACTAAGGCACACAGGTTTGACTCCCTCCAGTTGTTCCTCACTTATGGGGAAGTGGGAAAGGGCAAACCTGCCACTAAGAGAACTATTACCAGGTGGATTGTATACAATTCTGCTATGAGAAGCTAGGCAAAATACCACCCTGAGGCCTGAGGGCTCATTCAACTAGAGGTACAGCTGCTTCCCTGGCTGCTGCCAGGGATATTCCTTTACTAGAGATATGCAAAGCAGCCATCTGGAAAACAGTCCATACATTCACCAAGCATTACTCTCTGGATATCCAGGTTAGGAGTGTTGTTCGGTTTGGTACAGCAGTACTGCAGAGCCTATTCCCAAAGTAGGTTTGAATCCCTCCTCCATGGAGGTACTGCTTGGTAGTCTGCAATATGTCAGAATACAGCAAGACTTCATGTTGTTTGAAGAAAAAATGACTCACCTTAGTAATTGTGTTTCTTCCAATGGAGTCTTGCTGTATTCTGACCTCCCTCTCTGTCTCCCCTCTCAGAACCTGTTTTTGGGAAGGGGGCTGGCAGGTGCAGTTTTGCACCCCAGAGGTGCACTTGGGCACGCCCTCTTTTTAGAGAGGGGGAGTGGATTATGTTTTGTTGTTATGATAGTAATAAGTTGTTCACTACCTAATTTTTTTGTTTTGGATGTCTTGACTTGAGTCTTTTGGGGGATCCAAAATATTGGTTGCCATTTGGCTAGTAAAGCTTTTACAATTTCCACATAGTGGGGTTAGTCAGTTAGTATTAGCTCATAAGAATCTGACGGTTACACTTCAAAGTGCAGCAGACAGAGGTTTGAACCGAGCTCAAGCTCAACGTTCTATGCTCTGCATAGAATTTAACTCTTTCCTCTCTGGAGCAGTTCAAGTGCTGGGGCTAACTGCAATGTGTCAGCATACAGCAAGACTCCATTAGAAGAAACACAATTACTAAGGTGAGTAATTTTTTCTTTTCTCTGATTCAAATTGTTGTTGCTGGGCATACCTTCTGCTGCATTATTACAGGGTGTGCCTGCAGGTGTGTGCTTACGATTACTAACATATTAAAATGCCAAAAGAATAGGCCTAACAGTCTCTTGAGTCTGCTAGATTTTCAGCACCCACACTGAGGGCCGATTTTGGTGCCCCCCTTCCCCCTTGGATTATACTGTCCCCAGTCCCAGATGTTCCACCTGTATTGGACCTGGTCAGATTTACCCTCCCCTGTACCTGTCCCATCCCCTCTTAAACCCGTCCACTGTCTCCACCTCTACCAGCTCCCTGGGCAGTGCATTCCACAGCTCCGCCGCCCCTTCAGTGAAATAACATCTCCTCCTCTCCCCTCTGAGCCCGCCCCCTTCCAGCTTACACCCATGACCTCTTGTTTCCCCACCCTCCTTCCTTTGTAACACCCTGACTGGGCCTCCTTTATTGACCCCTTTCATGTACTTAAAGACCTCTATCATGTCCCCCCTGTTCCTCCTCTCCTCCAGGGTGTACATGTCGAGCTCCCTGAGCCTCTCCTCATAGGTCCTCTTCCCCAGGCCCCAGATCATTTTGGTTGCCCTCCTTTGGACTCTCTCTAGGAGTGTAATGTCCCTCTTTAAATGTGTTCTCCAAAACTATACAGAATACTTCAGATGTGGCCTAACCAAGCAGTTGTACAGTGGAAGTATCACATCTGCCTTTCTGGAGGTAATCCCCCTGACGATGTATCCCAGCATCCTATTTGCCCTTGCTGCTGCCCTCCTACAGGTCTCTGAGTTGTTCTTTTTGACATCTACCACTATCCCCAGGTCCCTCTCACCCTCCGTGACTTGAATAATGTCTCCTCCCAGGGTATACCCCCGGCCTGGATTTCTGACTCCTAGGTGCAGCACCTTGCACTTCCCCACATTGAATTTTAGTTTCTGTTTTCCTGACCACCTTTTCAGAGCCTCCATGTATTCCTGCAAGGCCACCCTCCCCTTCTCTCCATCTACCACTGCACCCAGCTTTGAGTCGTCTGCAAAGAGACTCATCTCACTCCTGATCCCCTCCTGATGTCTAAGATATAGGCGTTGAACAGGAGTGTCCCAGCACTGACCCCTGGGGAACCCCACTAGTAACCCACCTTGGGGATGAGGCTAACCCTCTAACCACCACCTTCTGAGTATGCTCAGAGAGCCAATTTCCTATCCATCTTAACAACTGTCTCCCTACCCCCATTTCCTTCAGCTTAGCCAGCAGGCAACTGTGGGGTACCAAATCAAATGCCTTGCTAAAGTCCAGAAAGAGGATGGCCACTGGCCTACCCTGGTCCAGGGCCCTTGTCACCCAGTCATAGAACTCAACAAGATTTGTCTGGCATGATCTTCCCATGACAAAGCCATGCTGTCTATTGTCCAAGTACCCAGTTTGCTCCAGTAACCCCTCAAGCCTTTCCTTGACAATACCCTCCATCACCTTGCCGACCACCGACGTCAGGCTGATGAGACTGTAATTTCCTACCTCCTCTCTTGATTCCCCCTTTGTGGATCGGCATGACATGGGCCACCATCCAATCTTGGGGCACCCACCCAGTCCTCAGAGAGATGTTGAAAAGCTCCACTAGAGGGACTGTCAGGACATCTGCCAGTTCCCTCAGCACCCTGGGATGTATCTTATCTGGCCCAGGTGCTTTCTCCATCCGAAGGGACCTGAGGGCTTCCCTTACTCTCTCTACTGGGATTTCAGCCTCCATGTCCTCCCATTTTTCACCCTGCATTGCTGGTCCCCCACCTGTCTGTGGTGGCCACTCCCTTTCCCCAGACCCATCAGGACCCCTGGTCTCTACCAATCCCACCTCTTGCTCCAGTTTGCCCCCACTCCCCTCGCAAGACATAGCCCCTCCATCCCCCCTGGTAAAAACTGAGGCAAAGTACTCATTTACTGGTGTAATCTTCTGATTTAAATTGTCTTTTGCAAGGTATATCTTCTGTTACTGCTTTATTTTTCCCTGTAGCAAAGTGTTTCTTACAGGGTATATCTTCTGTGAAATTATTACAGGTGGTGCTTTACAGGTTTCACAGTTTTATCAGTCATTAGGATAAGCTTTCAGGGCTGCTGCGTTTGTTGCTGGCTGATTTTTTCTGCTCTTACCTCCTTGTTTCTTTCATCCGTGGTTCTTTTTCGGCAGGGGAAGGGCCCAACCACCCACCCCCATCCCCAACCACCCCTCATTACACTCCTTTTATAAGGTAGCACAGTCATGACATTTCCTGTAGCAAAGCAGGAAGGGGCGGATCAGAGGGGTATCCACACAGTGACCTCATTTACAGGACACTAGTAATTTAACTTGTTATAACAAGTTATACAAAAACAAACAAACAAAACACAAAATCAAACTTTTGCTTTTATTTTCTTCCTTCTAATTACTCTTACCAGGTTATAAACCCAGCAATTTACCTGGAATGGATATCATTAACTGCAGGTACTGTGGAACACTTTTCAGAAGGGCAGTTTTACAGGATTTAGGACACTGCCCTACAAGCTGGGCCATTGGAGACCTAAGGGCTCATCTCCAGGCAGCATGGGCAGAGACTGCGCACTTCAAATTGCATATTCAGGAGGAAATATATTATAAGAACCGCCCGCCATTTCCCCAACATCCAACAGAATCACCTCAACCGCAGAGGGAAGTTGGTCTGGGAGGTTGGCAGGTGGTTAGGAGGGGCAAATCGGATGCCCCATCACTCGGTGTTCTCCAACATATCACCTCCACAAACCATATAAAAACTACAAACCGGTGTCTGCCTCTATCTCCAAAATCAAACAAAAGGGCAGAAGACACTGCAGAGCAGGACACTGCAGCACAGGAGCTAGCACAACAAAATTCACCCAAAACAGGAACCAAAACAAAAAAAGCAAAAAGGAAATCAAAAAAACTTCTGATCATAGGAGATTCCATAATTCATGGAGTTGAAACGTATCTCCAGCCAGGGGTAATGGTCAGATGTCTCCCAGATACATCAGTGTAGAGAGACACTGACTACATTGCTAAAATTGTTCAGGAAGCAGGAGAAAACATTGATGTCCTGGTACACATAGGGACTAAAGATCGCGCCAGCCAGTCAGTTGTGGAGGCCAAGGAACACCTGTGAAGGCTGGGTGACAAACTATCATCCATTTCTTCCGGCATCTCCTTCTCTGAGATCCTGCCAGTCTGGGAGAGGGGGAACAGATAGATGGAAGGTCAGAGAAGGGGAGATAGCAGAGCTAAACAGGTGGCTCAAGGGCTGCTGCCAGGAAAAAGGACACAAATTTGTAGGGAACTGGCAACAGTTTTGGGAACGAAAGTTCTTTAAATGTGATGGACTGCATCTGACTAAGGAGGGAGTCAGCACATTGGGGCAGAAGTTTGATGATTTTGCAGAATATTTAAACTAGCAAATGGGGAGAAGGGTGCAGCACCCGATATGTCGGATGGGAAGAACACCCTTCCCCCCTCAGCTAGTGGTCAAACAGGAGTTCAGCATGTTTGTAGTTCATTTGCATCACCAGGTAAAGAAAAAGGTCCAGCTCTCCATACGATGCACAGGGGAAACGCCAGACCTCACCCAACAACTAACACACCGAAATCTGACCAATGGAAAATCATGTACACAAATGCTCACAGTCTGGGAAACAAGATCCCAGACCTGCAGGCAATAATTACAGAGGCTAAACTGGACATAGTAGCCATTAACGAGACATGGTTTACTAGTAACCACACTTGGGAGACTTCAGTACCTGGCTATGTACTGTTCAGAAGAGACCGAAGTGCAGAAAGGGGGAGGGGGGTAGAGTGGCTCTTTAAGTCAATGAAAATATCAAAGCTATAGGAATTCAGAATACACATAAGGAGCCAGAAGAACTGTGGGTCACCCTGGAAACAGGAAATGGGACAGTCATATGAACTGGGGTTGTGTACAGGCCTCCAGACCAGGGGGAGGACATAGACACATTACTGTTAGAAGATATACAAAACATGACAGCTAAAGGGGAGGTTCTGATAATGGGAGACTTCAACATGCCAGATACAGATTGGTCAATACCAGCAGGGACATCTTCCAGAACTAGACACATGGTGGATTCCCTGCAGGGGAAGGTCCTCAAACAACTGGTACAACAACCCACAAGAGGCAGGGCTATCCTAGATCTAGTACTAACTAACAGGGAAAGGATCACAGATTTCCAGGTAGAAGGTCACCTGGGTGCCAGTGACCATAACATGGTATGGTTCAATTTGGTCACTAGAACAAAATCATCTCATTCCAAGGCAAAAATGTGGGACTTCAGGGGAGCTGACTTTGATAAGATGGCCAACAGCGTTAAGCTAGCCCTGGCAAAAAAAAATACAGGTGAGGGGGTACAGGCAAAGTGGGCAAGCATTAAAGATGCAATACTTGAAGCAACATCCCATTGTGTTAGTGAGAAAAGGAAGTGCAAAAGAAGAAGGAAACCACTTTGGTTCTCAAACACAGTAGCAGAAAAGGTCAGAGCCAAAAGGCTGGCCTTCAGGAAATAAAAGGGAACACAGCAGGATGAAGATAGGGAGGCATACCAAACTTCCCTAAGGGAAGCAGGGAAGGCTGTAAGGTAGGCAAAGTCCCAAACCGAGGAAACACTAGCACAAACAGTAAAAGAAGGTGACAAGACTTTCTATAGATACATTAGCGGAAGGAAAAAGTCCAGAGGGGCTATTGCTAAGATCAAAGGGGATAAGGGGGCGTGAGAGGAGGAGGACCATGTAAAAGCATCTATCCTAAATAGATACTTCTGCTCAGTGTTTACTGAAGAGAAGGTACGGCAGAGCCCACAGCTCTGCACCATGGACACAGGGGGGAGGGAGGTGTGCCCTAATCCCTTCACAAAAGAAAGGGTCCTACAAGAGCTCAATAAGCTCAAGGCAGACAAGGCAATGGGACCTGATGGCATACATCCCAAGGTACTAAAGTAGCTAAGGGTGGAACTAGCAGAGCCATTATCAGAACTGTTTAGTGAGTCTCTGAGTACAGGAGAGGTCCCAGAAGACTGGAGAAGGGTTCATGTGATCTTGCTGCACAAGAGGGGTAGCAGGGAGGAGGCAGGGAACTACAGACCAGTCAGTCTTACCTCAGTAGTGGGAAAGACTATGGAGACACTCCTTAAGGAAAGGATAGTGCAACACCTGGAATCCATAGGAGCACAGGATCCAAGACAGCATGGGTTTACAAAAGAAAGGTCCTGTCAAACTAATCTCATAGATTTCTTTGACTGGGTAGCCAGAGTGGTGGACCAAGGGGGAACAGTTGATGTTGCCTACCTTGAATTCAGCAAAACTTTCGATACTGTTCCACATAGAAGATTGATTAATAAGCTGGGTAGGCTTGGGGTGGGTCAGAAGTTGGTCAACTGGGTGGAAAACTGGTTAATGGGCAGAAAACAGAGTGGTGGTAAACGGTATGCAGTCAGAAGAGATGCAAGTCACAAGTGGGGTACCTCAGGAATCAGTTCTGGGGCCAGTCCTCTTCAATATCTTCATCAGTGACATTGCAGATGGACTGAAGGGTAAGGTTTGTCTGTTTGCAGATGACACCAAGATCTGCAACAGAGTAGATGATACAGATGGAGTGGGCAGAATGAGAAGAGATCTGGATAAACTAGCAAAATGGTTGGAAGAGTGGCAACTGGGGTTTAAAGTAAAGAAGTGCAAGATCATGCACATAGGGAAGAGAAACCCTGAAGCCACCTCTAGACTGGGAGGGGAGTTGCTGGCAGTCTCAAGGGAAGAAAGAGACTTGGGCGTCATCATCACCGATGACCTGAAATCATGCAAGCAGACCTCTAAAGCAGTAGGTAAGGCTAGAGGGAAGTTGGGGTGTATTAGAAGGGGTATCACTAGTCGGAAGAGGGAGGTAATAATCCCTCTTTACAAGACACTGGTTAGGCCCCATCTGGAGTACTGCGTGCAGTACTGGAAGCCAAATTGAGGCAGTCCAGAGAAGGACAACCAAAATGGTGCAGGGACTGCATCAGAAAACATATGAGGACAGATTAACTGAGCTCAATATGTATACCCTAGAGCAAAGGAGGGAGAGAGGTGATATGATTGAAACATTCAAACACCTTAAGGGCATTAACAAGGTGAAAGAGTCTAATGTGTTTCAACATAAGAAAAATAGCAGGACAAGAGGACACAGTGTAAGGCATATGCCCATTTTTGTATCATGGATATACATATGTCTCTACGGGTTCGGGTAAGGATGAGGTTACGTAGCACAAGAGACCAAGGTTTGGCTACTCTGCACAGGGGCACCCAAGTAAATCCAACTACAGGAAGCAATAACTGTAATGTCCAGAACCAGAATTGGGATTTTTCAGTGTGGCTTTATTTATTAACTCACTGAACATAAACAAAGCTCTGTATGGTCCCCCCAAAGGGCTACGTAACTGTAATGCAGATTAGAGGTTAAACACAGCGGTCCATTTGGCGAATGAACACAATACAACAGTTGTCTGGCTTTGGACCCACCAGGCACTCAGCCCGGACTTTGCATGCACATTGGATACATAGCCCGACTGGCCCAGCTCCCCTGCCGGCCACTCGACTGATGGTCCACTTGAAGAATGAACCCAAACTTTACTTGGAAAGACATCCCATCAAACAAGGAGGCTCCCAAACTGTGGCTCCCCCACACCACTTGAAGTCTGCGACTCCTAGAGAGATTTTGTTTTCGTACTTCCAAATCGAAACTCCCATCCAACAGGGAGTAATTTTCCCATCCTGTGGCTCCCCACACCACTTAGAGTCTGCGACTTCTAGAGAGATTTTCAAGTTGTGACCCACGTCTGGGTACCCACCCCATCACTGGCCAAGTGAATGAGGCAGGTAGCAAAAACACAGAAGAAATCCATAGAGGTGGACCTGGTTACTAAAGATGGGGGGGTTTCCCACCTCCAGCTCCCACAGCCCATACCAGGCCATTTCTCTGGACACACAGAACTTTAGACTTTAAAATGTAGATTGACGGTGGATGACCTGAAGCACCCCCTCTACAATGAACTTTAACACTTTAAACAGATGACTGCTCTATTTGTTTGTTCTAGTTGACATAGTCCTCCCAAATAGCAGTCCCCAATACTTGAAATCCAACTGAAGAAAAGAAGTTGTTTGCCCCTTCCAATGGGGCCAAACACTCACCCATTCGTTGCAGATGCCCCACAGGCAAAGAAATGTAACCTTTGCTGTTATACATGAACAGACTGAACTTAAATTAAAACAGGCAGCTTTCTTCCCATGGTGGGAGAAGGGGATTGCCCCTGGAACCCACAAAGAACTTTTCCTCACCCCCCCCCAGAGGGAGGGGGGTAAACAGACAACTACTGGTGTCCTTCTTGTTTGTTAAGGACAAACTGAAGACTGACTTTGAATTCCCAAGATTCTAAACTTACTCTGAGCTGAAGATTCCAAATGTGGCTCATGCATCTGTGACAATTCTATTATGATGTCATCCCTCTAGTCTCAGCTGTGACTGAGGACAGAGTGAGACAGTGTGAAACCCATTTAACTGGAGTTTCACAAGCTGCCTTCCCTGCCTACCACTAGGTCTTACTGGGATTCTAGTAACCCCGGGTAACAAAGGGGTTACAACAGCATGAGATTAGAGGGAGGCCAATTAAAGGATAATGTGAGGAAGTTCTTTTTCACAGAAAGGGTGGTGGATGCATGGAACAGCCTACCTCAGTAAGTGGTAGATATGAATACAGTGCAGGGCTTCAAACAGGCATGGGATAGGCATAAGGGAGCAATACAGATGAGTATGAATAGATAGACCATTGACAGAGCAAAGGCCTATGGCACATTCATAAGGTAGAAAAAGAAATGGGCAGACTGGATGGGCCTTGCAGTCCTTATCTGCCGTCAGCTTCTATGTTTCTAAGAAATAACTGGACTCTGGCCTCCTGACAGCCTAAAAGCAGCTAGGTATACAGCAAGTGGGGTGCAAAATCAGAAGCACCTGGAGCACCTTCTCCTCCTCAACAACTGGCTAAAACTTATCCCAGGTAGGCAGATCAACAATGTCCCTCACTGACTGATCATCACCGACCCACAACAGGCCACTTCAGGAGATACCCGACCTAACTGTGAACAACCTGTCAGAGAGGAAATTGCCAAACTCCTCACACCTTTCAGTGGAAAAAAACCTAAGTGGATCGCAGGCAGGGTGGATTTATCAACCTGTCACCAGTACGTAAGAGATGAGCTGACCGATTTCTTCCTTCAGCAATCATCCGAGACAGGAACTCTGTCTTTTTCAGGGTGATTGACCATGGATACTCACCATAGTCAGTCTTAAAAAAGTCTTTAATAAGTATTGTTTAACCGTTCATACCTATATAACTGAGTTCTCATGACGGACACCAATGAAAATGAGCCTCTACTCAATGGTTTGTAATATCAGTCTTTGATTTTCCAATAAACATAATAGATTATGTTTGTGATTATTTTGCCTACAAAATAACATTACTCAGGATGGAGTTAGGTTTTTATTTATATTGCAAACAGAAAGAAACAGCATATAATTGCATATCATAGCATATGGGAGACAATATATGATTTATGTGTTGTTTTGCTTGTTGTATAATGTATGTTGTACAGCCAAAATATGAATAATAATTTTGAAACTGTAACTGAACACTGGCTAAAGGGGCTTTGTATTTTCTGGGATGCCTGCCAACACTGACCCCTTTAGAAAGAATCTTTAGTACAGCTGGGAAACTTGCCTTACCAAATCTCAAAGCCACACCCAGAGAATGTTGAATGTTAGATTCTCAGACTCAAACTACCACAGATCAACATTGACTATGGATTTAATTATTCTCAACAAATTACATCTGCTTTTCACAATCCTATACCCTCCCCCCAGTCAAACATCTTCTCTAATACCCCTTTAATAGGACTGACACAATCATCCACACCACTCATACCAGCAGTGGCAGCAGCATGAAGATGCCTCTGAGACACACTTCCCCAAGTCCGCATGAAGCTATTTTGCTATTGTGTATGGTGAGTGATTGTTGTGCATGGAAATTGAAGGGTTTCAAAATGCTGTTGTACCACAATTCAAAAGGTCATGGAAAGTGATCATACTCTACTGTGGTACAACAACATTTTGAAAACCTCTAGAGGTTCCACACACTGTCTTGTGAATGGCAGGATCAGCCAGATACACAGTTGCAGTGGATGTATGATCACCCGAACCCACAACTCATGCAGAATCAACTAGATAGGTTGAAAAAAAGCACAAAATCAACCAGATATTATAACCTATAACTAAAAAATAAACAAATATACCTGCAGAATCAACCAGTTATTCAAAACCTACAGAAACAAAAGGGCGTCCTGTCAGTCACAGTCCTCTCGCTTGCCAAGAGGTACTGTATGTCCACCATGTTTTTTTTCTGAAAACCCCACCCAAACAAAACCATCAACCAATGGCAGCCCATGCTATAGATGGAGCATATCTGGTCCCTACCGACTGCACCACTGACTGCAGCAACCAACCTTGAAAACCAGAATGGGGCGCAGCAGCAAACATTTTCTTTTCTATTACAAAAAAAAAACAAACTTAAATGGTTTTTAACATTATTTTTAGGGGCACTATTCACTATAAAAAATAGTGGATGAGCAACTCTATGCCCAACCAGTGTGTTGTGCCATCTCGGGGTTCTGATTCCGATGGATTTCTCAAGCTTCACTCTCAGGGTCACAGGAAATCAGAACTCCTCAGTGGCACAATACACTGGTTGTGCATAGTTGCCCATCCACTATTCTCTATGTCGACAAACAGGTTGTCATGCAGTCACCTTCATTACTTCATGGCCTGCCACCAGTATCAGTTATCATCACCATCTCTATCACTGGCAGTGGTACATCATGGTCTTATGAGACCTTTACTAGCTATGCATCATTAGATGCTACCATGAGTAGCCTTACCACTTCCCAGTACCAAGTCATAAGTCTATTACTCAGTGTACCTTCATCTCCTCCTCCTCCTCCTCCTCCAACTCCATAATTCCATCTTGTTTTCAGTACTGGAAATAAAAATGTATACCTGTATATAAAATATAAGAAAATATAAAACATGCATTGTTGCTGCTGCAATTGTTGTAACCAATATGGGAAAGGGGGCTAAGAAGAGTGCCCCTCATGATTGAAAGGGCCTACATCCATTACAAAAAGATGATATATAACAGTGGAAAAACAACAGTTTGCTTCCAGGCAGGAGATGAGCACAGAGAAGTACTAAGAGACTGCAAGAATACATTTAAGGAAGCCAGAGGGTCTAGAAACCAGGATAGCAGTAAGAAATTCAGATATCACCAAAGCCTTCTTCCAGTATAAAAACCTAAAAGAAAGGTGAAGGAGGTAATTGGGCCCCTGAAAACAAGGAAAGGGGAAAAACATGTGCAGGGTGATGGCTGAGATGCTAAATAAATACTTTGCTTCAGTGTTCGCCATAGGGCTGGGAGTGAGGGGGGGAGAGGGTTCTCGTTAGGTGGGCGCATGGCATACATGGTAACCATTTTGTAAAACCTGCCAACATCTGGGCAGATCTAGGGTCAATGGAATACATCCCAGGATCATAGTGTAGCTAAAGGAACAATTGGTAGGGCCTCCTGCAGTAATATCTCATTATTCTATCTGAAAAAATGGTCAGTGTGGACCCCATCTTTAAGAAGGCGTCAAAATCATACATAGGCAGCTATACAGTAGGTCAGTCAGCCTGAAATCAGTGCTCAGCAGGGTCCTTGAATCCATTATCAAGTGCAAATAATGGATCACTTGGTTCAGGACAATGTTCTCACACTTTCCGAGCATATGGCTAGGGTGGGACCATAGACATATCTATTTTGACTTCAGCAAGGCCTTTGACACTTTGGTATATAATAAGTGCCTGGTCAAAGTACACCAGTGTGGTATATACAAGGCATACACAAGCTGGATTCCTAACTGGTTTGGAGGCAGGACTCTGGAGTGGGCAGAAGTACTCACCCTCATCTCTTAGGGGTTGACCTGCAGAACAGGAGGAAATACTACAACTATACAAGACCCTGCTCAGACCCCACCTGGAGTACTGTGTGTAATTCTGGGATCCCCATTACAAAAAAAGGACACTGATGTAGTAGAGCAGGTGCAATACAGGGACACCAAAATGATCAGGGACATGGGTTTTAAAAATCCTGAGGAGAGACTGGAGGCCCTTAACAAATTCACTCTGGCGAAAAAAAACGGCTTTTCCTTTCTTATTTTTTTCTCTCAACAGTCTGTACATCAGCATGAATGGAGGATGACTACCCCTGAGGTTTCATCTACTCTGACTGCTTGTCTACAACTGATGTCACAGTCCTCTGCTTACTATGGAGTAATCAGCTGCTTTGGAAAAGATTATAACATACAGTGAAGAGAAGATTATCATGTTAGATGTATCAAAAGCAGCCAGAGCAGCTGAAGTTTAACATACAGTGCTTCCATTTTTATGTTAATATGCAAAGCTCTAATTAAAAAGGGGAAGCTAAAAACTAATTTAAAAAGTTTGTTCTTTGGCATTGGAAACACATTAAGTAGTAAATAAGAGCCATTTTCATCTGCTGTCTATTTGGTGGACTATTGAAATAAGATATGTTGGGTCTATTCTAGTTCTTGATGGACAGCAACATAGAAACATAATTTGTCAGTAGAAAAGAACCAATTGACCCACCCAGTCTGCCCAGATGGTCCCTGCCTAGTCTGCCTCAACAGACCCTAACCGGTCTCTGGCAGCTCTCCTTCCTGCCTATTCACTAATATTCTCTTATGTTTATCCCATGCATGCTGGATGCCCCATACTGTTTTTGCCTCCAGCACTTCTGCTTGCAGTCTCTTCCAGGTACCTACCACACTCAGTAAAGTAGTACTTCCTCACATCAGTCTTTAACTACCCACCCCCAAGCTTTATTACATGCCCTCTGGTACTTCTACTCCTCCTTTGAAAGACACTCCCCTCCAGCATCTTGTTCAGCCCTGTGTGGTACTTGTAGGTCTCTATCGTGTCCCCTCTCACTCTCCTCTCTTCCAAGGTGTACATGCTGAGATCCCTCAGTCACTCCTCATAGGGCTTTTGGTGCAAGCCCTGTGCCATTTGAGTTGCTCTGCCCTGGACTTCCTCCATCCTGTCTGTGTCCTTTATGAAGTGTGGCCTCCAGAAATGAACACAGTATTTCAGGTTGGGTCTCACCAGTGAACGATACAGTAGGAGCACAACCTCACTCCTCCTCTTCCTACTGGAGATAACTCTCCCAATGCATTCTAGCATTGTACAGACCCTACCCACTGCTTTGTTACACTGCCCTGTCACTTTGAGGTCATCAGATATGATAATCACAAGGTCCCTTTCCTGCTTTGTGACTGACAGTACCTCACCCCCATCCTATACTCATTTCCTGGGTTCCTATGCTCTAGGTGCTTAATTTTGGACTTTCTGGCATTGAATTCCAGCTGCTATGTTTTTGATCCATCCTCAAGTTCCTCAAGATCCCTACACATTCTTTCTATCCCCTTCCGATTGTCCAGCCTGTTACAGATTTTTGTATCATCTGCAAAAAACATGGATACGTAGATAGTGATGGCAGACAAGGGCCTTTTACCCACCCAGTCTGCCCATTCGAGTACTTAGCTTTGCTTCTTCAAGCTTTTCTAATACTCAGTTGTCCCCCACCCCAACTACCAGAATCCCCCCGATGCCTAACTCATGCATTCTTAAATCCTGTAATCATTCCAGCCTGTGCTGTTTCCCTGGGCAGGGCAATCCATTTGTCCAGCACCCTCTCTGTGAAGAAATACTTCCTCAGATTCCACTGAACCTCCCTCCATCCAGTTTCATCCCATGTCCCCTATTACTTGATCCTCTTTCGATGAAAAATTAGTTTTCCTCCACCTTGTTCTTCTTAGTGAGGTGCTTACATGTCTCAATCATACCCCCACCCCAGGGAGTACACTTTGAAGTCCTTCAGCCTGTCCTCATAGGTTTTGTGATGTAAACCCTGCACCATCTTGGTTGTCCTTCTCTGTACTGCCTCCACCCTGTCTATGTCCTTGCATAGGTAGAGCCTCCAGAGCTGGACACTGTACTCGAGGTGAAGCCTTACTAATGTCATGTAAGGTGGAATTATGACCTCACTTTTCCTGCTGGTGACACTCCTGCCTATGCACCCAAGCGGTTCCATGTCATAACGGCAGTCGCAGAATAGTGATTGCTGTAACGTCGAGTGTATATCACCAAAAAAACAAAAAGGTGATGTATACTCCAGCGAGGAAAACATGGAAAAGGTTGTTCTGCAAGGGCTGTGGCCCCCACATACACCCCTCAGCACCCCCTCCTTACTAAGGATTACTAACTCCAGGGGGGTGCATACCAGGGAAGGGGAGAAACTTTGAAAATAAAATTATGGAGCAAAACAAAACAAAAATACTGCATCCATCCCCAGCCCTGAACCCTGCACACTCCCCACTGTAGCCAGCCACCATCACCAGTCCACCATGGCACCAACTCCACAGCCTCACACTGCACTACCCCTTACATGCTCTCCCTCCTCTTCCGGTCTCACTCACATTCTTTCTGTCATCCTGTTCTTCACCCATCACTACCCTTGCAGGGTAGTCTATATAACAGGTGCTGAAAGTGAGTTGCTCATATTCGAGTCGTCACTTTCAGTCGCCGTCATGACAGTATACCCATCCAAGCATCCTGTTTTCTTTATCGCCACCTTGTCGCACTGACTCTACTTTAAGGTCATCAGAGATGATAACTGCTAGGTCTCTTTCCTGCTAGGAGCATTCTATATCCTCCCCCCCCCCCAGCTGATATGTTGATCCAGGGTTTTTGTTCCCCATGTGCATTATTTTGCATTTCTTTGCATTAAATCTCAGCTGTTACTCCCATGACAAGTCCTCAAACTTCTGCAGATCTCTCCTCATTCTATCCACCCCATCTGGCATCTCCACTTTGTTGCAGAACTTTGTGTCAGTGAATAGACAAATTCTCCCTTCTAGGTCTTCTGTAATGTCACTGATGAAGATGTTGAAGAGGACTGGACCCATCACTGATCCCTGTGGCACTCCAATGGTCACTCTTCCCTCCGCGGCGTGACAGCCATTTACTACCACCCTCTGCGTTCTACCATCTAGCCAGTTCCCCACCCACCACACCACTGTCCTACCCACTTCCATGTTCCCCAGCTTGTTTAACAGCCTTCTGTGCAGCACAGTGTCAAAGGCCTTGCTGAAGTCCAGGTAGGCCATGTCCACTGCCCCCCCTCGATCAACCTCCTTTGCCACCCACTTGATAAACTCAATAAGGTTAGTCTGGCAAGACCTCTCTCCTGTAAAACCATGCTGCCTTGGGTCCTGTAGACTGTTAGCCACCAGGTATTCCACTATTCTTTCCTACAGTAGTGTTTCCATGATCTTCCCGACTACTGAGGTCAGGCTGACTGGTCTGTAATTTTCTGCTTCCTCTCTATTTCCACTTTTGTACAAGGGGACAACATCCGCTGTCCTCCAGTCTTTGGGTACCTCACCTGTTTCCAGAGATCAGCAAAACAGGGATGCCAGAGGCCCCGCCACCATCTTTCTCAGTATCCTCATCACCCTGGGGTGAACCCAATCTGGCCCCATAGCTATAACGACTCTCATTCCTTCCAGTTCCTTTAGGACCTTTTCCTGTGGAAATGGATTGGTATGCATTTCTGTGATGTTCCTACCCTCTCTACTACCTTATGGCCCTTTCTCAGCCCCTCCTCTGTAAAGACTGAGCAGAAACATCTGTTTAGTATGTCAGCATTACTGTTGTCATCCTCCACTATACTCCCTCCCTCCCTCCCTCCACTTCAGCCTCACTATCCCCCTTACCTTCCTTTTTATTTATGTACCTATAAAAGGTTTTGTCCCCTCTATCCACTGATTGGGCAATGTGCTCCTCTGTTTGTGCTTTGGCTTCCCTTACTGTCCTCGCTGCCTCCCTTTGCTTCTCCTGGTACCTCTTCCTGTCCTCTTCTGCCTGTGTCCATTTGTATTGTATGAATGCTATTGTTTTGGCCTTTACTTTCTTCGCTACCTCCTTGGAATACCATAATTGTCTCTTCATTTTCCCCTTGCTTACCAGCTTCACACATAATTGTGTTGCCCTTGTTACCCCTGTTTCGAATACTGCCCACTGTTCCTCCACCCCTGCTTTCCTCCCTATTCCAGCTAGTTCCTCTTCCAAGCATTTCCCCATTTTCCCAAAATCTGCACTCCTAAAGTCCAGGATATGTGTTCTTGTGTGGCAGGGATCTGCTCTTTCCATTATGTCAAACCACAGTGACCGGTGGTCACTGTTTCCCTGGTGCTCCCCCACTGTTGTCCCCATCACACTGTCCCTGTTTGCGAGCACCAGGTCCAGTAGAGCACCATGTTGTATGGGTTCCATGAACAGTTGTTTAAGGAAGGCTCCCTGAAGGGAGTTCAGTATAAATCAATTCCTGGCTGCTGCTGCTGCTGGGAGACTCCAGTCCACATCTGGAATATTGAAGTCCCCAAACAGCAGCACCTTACCCCATTCACCATTCTATGGATGGTTAGCATAATCTCCCTATTCATCTCCTCCCCCCCCGGGTTGGTGGTCTGTAGATTACCCCTATGCAGATGGCTGACTCTGATTTCCTATCACGCCTAACCCACAGCATCTCCCCCCTCCCTGTTCCCCTTGAATCTCTTTGGCCTCTATGTTCTCCTTCACATATAGTGCCACTCCTCCCCCTTTCCTGCCCATCCTCTCCCTTCTGAACAGATTTCAGCCTGGTATGGCCATCTCCCAGTCATGGTTATAATTACACCAGGTCTCTGTGATGGCCACAATGTGCAGGTCTGACTGTGCCATAGCTGCTTCCAGGTCTTCCATATTATTACTAAGGTTCCAGGCATTGGCACACATGACCTCCCAGGATGTGACTTCCCTCCCCTGTTTTTTTTTTTTTACCCTGTGTTTATACACCTAATCTGCCTCCTCCCTCCACTCTCTCAGATGTCCTCTGTCTATGGACCCTCCAATCCCATCGTAGTCTGCCCCTAGAGTGCTCTGGCTCCACACACACCTCTGAAGACCCTCGGTATACCCCCCGGGTAGGGGTGGAGAGGAAACCCCCTATGCTTACCTCTCCAAACCAACATACTTGTGTGCATAGATCTGGCACAGTGGAGTCTACCCTGACGAGCCTGGAGATGTCCCCAGGGAGGTGTCATCACATAGGAAGGATCGAGGTGTTTTTCCGGTTTTTCTTCCTCTCCCCGACGTTGACGTGCAATGAGAGGCTATGAGCTAGGAGGCATGCTGAGACATACCTCCCACTCTGCCCCTCTACCGACATCCACCCAATGTCCTTACTGCTCTCCACCATACCGCGCCATTCACCCGGGCTCCCCTAGGTGGCGGCATTGCAGCAGAAGCCTGCAGTTAAGCCCCTCCCCTCCGAGAAGGCAAGCCATCATCTGGCACACTATCCTTCTCTGCCCCAGCCGACCCCCGGCAATCCGTGCTCATTCCTCAGCGCCACTGGGCCAGCCTGACTTCCTTCCCCTGTTTTGTTGCCCTAAGCCCCCTTTTTTTTAGTTGTTTAACCAGGAGTAGCACACTAAGCTGAAAGCTTTTTTACAGGAATGACCTGGGAGCACAGGGAAGTTAAGTGACTTGCTCAGGGTTACACAGTATGCAAGTGGAAGCTGTGGGATTTAAACCCAGGTCTGGTCTGGTGGATGTCACCAGATTTGCAGCTCAGAACCTTAAACCACTGATCTATACTGCCTCTCCTTCTTGTGTGTTCTTTTTCCCTGGTCCTCCCTGTTTTCTACCCTCATGTTGAACTCTGCCCTCTGTCTGTCTAACTGCTTGGGGGGATACTAAGCCAGCTGACCTTCCTGGCTTTACCCCTTTAGCCAGTTTAAATGCTTGCTACAGAAGCATTCAAACTTCTCACTCAGGACTAAGGTCCCCTTCCCCGATGGATGCAGGCCATCCTCCTTATACAGGCTCATATCCCTCCAGGTGGGGCCCCAGTCCCCCATGAAGCCAAAACCCTCCTTTCCACATTATTCTTTCAATTAGGAGTTGAATTTCTGGATGCGGAGTGACCTAGCCTCCCCCATGCCATGGATATGTAGTACGTCAAAGAAGGATACAGAGTGCGCTATCTGCTTTAGACCCCCTCCAGCTTCCTGAACTCCTGAATTCTGTCTTTCTCTACCTTGTCCCCTGCCAGATCATTTGTCCCCAGGTGGACAATGACATCCAGTTCCCTCCTTACTATTGCCCTTGCGATACTATGAATCCACTTCCCATCCTTCCATGCAGTGCTTCTTGGAATGTACTTGACTTCCCTATCCTCGCTGCTAGGTCCCCCTAACATCACTGCCCAGACAATTGAGTACCCCACTAGGAGTAGCTTCCTCTTCCTCTGGGGCCCTCTAGCTCCCTTCCCTGGGGCTCCATCACGGAGGACCTGCCCTTCCTGCTTTGTCTCAGCTGTGGGTGTACTTTTGGGGCTTCCTTGCTCCTCCAAGACAGCGAAGGAGTTACTTAGCCAGACTGGTTGGGGGATGTGCTTCTGACCTCTCTTTTGCACCCTCCCTGAGCCCACTGTGATCCAACCACTCCTCCTCCTGGGCATCTTTTGAGGTTCTGGTGGTGGACATGGTGGCCTCTGGGTGAGGGTGAAGAACCCCTGAATCCTGTCCAACTCTGCTCGGAGACAGGCAACCTCCTCCCTCAACCCAGAGAGGTGCCTGCAGATGGGGCATAACCACATGATCCAGAATGTTCTCCTGAACACTGAGGCCCTGCATTCATTACACTGCACCACTCCTTGCTTCCTCCCTGTCTATCCAAAAAAGGTTCCCTCACTTCATCTCTGTTGCTTAAAACATATTTGATGGTTCGAGTCCTACCTCTCAGACAGGGAGCAGCAGGTAGTGATGGGGAATTTCTCCTCCTCCACAATTACCTTGCATGTGGAGTGCCCCAGGGCTCGATATTGTTGCTGATGCTGTTTGCAGTGTACATGCTGCTCCTGGGCAAGATCATTGGGCAGTTCAGCATGGAGTTTCACTGCTATGCAGATGACACCCAACTGTATTTGTCATTTGCCCCCGGAACATCCGATGCTGTGGATGTGCTGAATATCTGTTTGGCAAAAATCAATGACTGGATGTCCTCCAGTTGGTTGTGACTGAACCCGGATAAGACAGAGGTGCTAGTGATAGAGTCAGGTCATGGGCAAGATGGGATGGCAACAGGAGCCGACTCTGGTCTCTTCCTTGGGACTGCTCCATTGATTGCCTCCTTGGGGGTGCGTGATATAGGTGTGATCCACGACAGCAGATTGACACTCGATGATTAGGTGTCTTCTGTTGTCAGAAGTGTTTTTTACCACTAGAGGAACACTGCCAAGATCAAGCCCCTCGTTCTGCCCAAGGATCTGCCAACACTGATACGTGCCTTTGTTACCTCTAGGCTTGACTACTGTAACTCTCTGTGCTTTGGGGCCACGGGAGGTACCCTCCACAGACTGCAGCTGGTGCAGAATGCAGCGGCTTGGTTACTGATGGGCTTGTCCAGGTCCAGTCATTTGACCCCAGTCCTGCGTGCGCTACACTGGCTGCCTGTCAGGCGGAGGGTCCTATTCAAGGTGGGCTTGCTCACCTTTAAGACCCTATATGGACTGAGCCTTGGCTACCTCTCAGAGCTCCTGACACCTGCAATCTCTGTCTGCTCCCTCCGTTCCTTGTTGAGGGTCCTCCTGGAATTCACAGGGTTCGGCTCAAGATATTGGGAGATCGCACCTTTAGTGTCGCTGGTCCGACCCTGTGGAACTCGCTACCACCTGCAGTCCTGGAGGCCCCTTCGAGTGAGGTGTTCAAACAGAGGCTTAAGACCCACCTATTCCACCTGGCCTACATGGAATAAAAGCATCCTGCTTGGCTATCTGAAAAACTATTGACACTTATAAGCTGTGATTATGAATTTTATATATTTTTATCTATGTTAATGCTTCGTATTTTTATTTTTGCTGCTTTTATTGTTAGGCACCCAGAGCCCCTGGGAATGGGTGCCATATAAATATAACTTGCCTTGCCTTGCCAGCTCTCCCCTGTATTCTGGCGCTATGCAGGAGTATTTTCCCACTGCCTCATGTATGTGAGGCTGCTATATCGTTGTAGCCCCTCCTGCCTGGACCTGCTCAGGAAGTAGTAAACCTGTCCCTGCCTATAAAGGAGGAGTGGCCAGGGATGGGTGGGAATGGGGACGGGTAAGGGGTGCCCCCTACTGCTTCTGTGAGAAACAATCAGCACACTGAAAATGGCGCTGTACCGAACTCTGATTTCAACCTTGGAACAAGAAACCACTCAGCAGAATACTACGCACACTGTAAGTTTCAAGAATTAAATTGTACTCAGCCCTGCGATGAAGAAAATACCACTCTGTACAATGTAAAGTTAAATGTATACACCTCCCCCATTCACATTCTATGGTCCCTAAATGTAAAAAAAAAAAAAGGACTTTAAAATTAAATCAATTACTCTTCCCCGGCTCATATTTTGTGGTTCCCCTACAATCCACTTGCAAAAAGATACTTCCCTTCAGTTGGTTTGGCATCCCAGGAACCGAGCCAATAAACCCCAGTCTCCTGAACACCCCTCCTTCCCAGGTGGTGGATCTGCCTTTTGAAAAAGGCAAAGCTTCCTTTCCAATTCATCTGCAGTATCACTTATGAAGACATTGAAGAGGACTGGTCACAGAACTCACAAAGCTGAAGGTGGATAAGGCCATGAGGCCAGACGTGTTCACCTGTGAATATTAAGGGAGCTGCAAAGGGAACTGGCAGCACCTCTGGCAGCCCTGTTCACAGAGTCACTCAACATGGGTGTGGTTCCAGAGGACTGGAGTAGGATACATGTGGTCCCACTGCACAGAAGTGGCAGTTGGGAGGAGGCAAGGAACTATAGGTCAGTCAGCCTCACCTCAGTGGTGGGAATTATCATGGAGACACTGCTAAAAGAAAGGATAGCAGCACACCTGGAATCCAGGGGTGCCCAGGATCTGAGACAACATGGATTCACAGCAAGAAGGTCATGTGAAACGAATCTGATAGATTTTGTTTGATTGGGTGACTAGGGAAGTAAATCGGGGAGGGGCAGTAGACATCACCTACCTAGATTTCAGCAAAGCCTTCAACACTATCCTACATAGAAAGCTGGTTAAGATGGATTGTCTTAGCGTGGGAGACAAGGGGGTGAACTGGGTAAGGAACTGGTTAACAGACAGGAGACAAAGGGTGATTTTAGATGGCATACAATCTAGGGAGACGGGGGTGATCAATGGGGTACTACAGGGATCAGTACTGGGACCAGTCCTGTTCAGTGTCTTCATTATAAGATTGTAGAGTGGCTGGAAGGAAAGGTCTGCTTGTTTGCAGAAGACACCAAGATTTGCAACAGGGTGGATATTCCAGAAGGGGTGCAGAAAATAAAGAGGGACCTGGAGAAGTTTGAAAGATGGTCAGAGATGTGGAAACTGAGGTTCAATGCAAAAAAGTGCAAAATAATGTGTCTGGATAGAGGGAGCCCTGGGGAGAGCTACAGGTTGAGGAGGGGAGGAGCTAACTGTCACCAAGGAGGAAAGGGACCTAGGGGTTATCATCTCTGATGACCTTTAGGTATCAAAGCAATGTGCAATGGCAGCGGGGAGGGGAGAGACTAAGGGACCTCAATATGTACTCACTGGAGGAGAAGAGAGAGTAAGGGGATATGATTGAGACTTTCAAGTACCTCAAGGGCATAAACAAGGTGCAGGTGGTGAACTTTTCCAGTGTAGAAAAAGTACTAGAACAAGGGGGCACGATATGAAATTGGACGGGGTAGATTAAGGGATAATGTGAGGAATTTTTTCTACACAGAAGGGGAAGTTGACACTTGGAATAGTCTGCCACAGGAGGTAGTGGGGGCAAGCATAGTAGAGAGGTTTAAGCATGTCTAGGACAGGCACATGGGAACCTTGAGAGGGGAGGGAGTGATGAAAAGCCATTGATCACATAGGGTCAGTGGCCGCATACAGTGTATAGGACCTATGGGCAGATGGGATGGGCCTGGCGGTCCTTATCTGCTGATAATTTCTATGTTTCTAGGTAGGCAAGCAATGTGAGAAGGCAGTAAGGAGGACTGGGAGATACTGGGATGCCTAGGGAGAGGCATCACCAGTAGAAAACAGGAAGTTATTATTCCTTTGTACAGACAGTTGGTGAGACCCCATCTGGAGTACTGCATGCAGTTCTAGAGACCCCATCTCCACAAGGACATAGGCAAGATGGAGGCAGTCCAGAGGAGGGCAACTAAAATGGTGCAGGGTCTGCACCAGAAGTCATATGAAGAGAGACTAAAAGGGCTTAATATGTATACCCTCGAGGAAAGGGGGGAGCATAATAGAAACTTTCAAGTACCTCAAGGGAGTCAACAACAAAATCCAAGAGGGTAGCACCTTTCAGAAAAAGAGATGTGCAAGAACAAGGGGGCACAGTTTGAAGATAGAGGGGGACAGCTCAGGGGCAATGTAAGGAAGCATTTTTTCACGGAGAGGGTGATGGACGCATGGAATGACCTTCTTGAGGATGTCATGGGGTCAAAAACAGTGGAGAAATTTAAGAATGCATGGGACAGACATAAGGCAATTCTAGTGGGGAGTAGGAGGAAGTAGGTGGTTGGTTAACTAGGATCTGCAGCTTATCCAATAGGTAGGGAAATGGGAAAACTGGGTGGGCCAAGCGATCCTTATCTGCCATCAAAGTCTGTGTTTCTATGTAAGTAAAACTTTGCAACATCTCTATCACAGATTCTAGGTCAGTGAGCCATTGCAGCTGTGCAGTTCGTTGGATATGAGGGAAATACAAAGGTAGCTGAAAGAGGTCCCAGTTGGATGGGTGGGGATGAAAAACAATAAAAAAAAAAGATTACAAATGCTGGACACTGGAAAACTAGATCTACCTTTGCAAAAGAAAATATGTTATTGTTTTTGATGCCAAAAGTGACTGCAAGCTTTCCCATGAGTTTAAAGTAAATGGGTTTCTATGACTGTCCAGAGATGCATAATATACTATTTGTCAAAGTTTATACCTTGGGGTGTATAAGGGCTTTGCAGATCTAGCACTCTGAGCTCCTGGCCTGGATACTCAAAGGGACTTGACAATTTGCAGTTCTTTTCTAAAGTTTGTACCTGGGATTTGCAGTACATATTTTGTAAAAAAAATAAAATAAAAACTCATAGTCACCTGACTATAAGTAATACAATTATTTTGTTTTATTTATATATATTTTTTTACCAGGAAAGCTGCACTTAGCTGTGATAGCTCATTACCATATATGTCCTCATGGTGTGTAACATGAACCTCTTGTATTTACAGGGGAAATGTTAGCCAGGATACTGGAGAAAAACCTTACTTTTATGATGTGTCTTTATGTCACGTCGTCCCAGTCAATCGGCTCCACTGCAACTCATAGCAAACTATTAGCTCTGGCATCAATTGGCTCTCTGCACAGTTTGTTCCTGAATTGTGCCCCTCTGGAGTTTATTTTATTAGATTTATATGGGAGGGAGGACGAATTGTCTGGGAATTATTTGTACAGGGGGCTAATGGATGCTGGAGCTAATAGTACAGCAAGAGTTGTCATGCAACACATTAACCAGGGCCAATGGACATGTAGCCAGCAGATGTGACCTTAGTTTAACATTTCTTCCAGAAGATTCTGATGCCTTTGTTTTGCATTTCTTTTGCATTTGGTTTGACATTTTTTGTATTTTTACTGCCATTTTAAAGCTGGCATGATGTCTGAGTCACTTATTTTCCTAAAAATTCACTCATTGCTTTGTAAACCAGAACTTTTTCAGAGTGTTTAAAAAAGCCCCTTGAAACTCCAATAAGATTTAGAAGTTTTTTAGTACTGTTTCATTGTGAGGCTCAGACTGAGCTTAAATCCTTACTATAGACAGCCTGAAGCTGCCACACTTGAAGATCTGCAGTCCTTCATCTGTTCATTCTCATTCTTCTTGTAACAGATGCACTATGTTTCATTGACAATAATTCTGCTGACATCTACAATTTTTGTGTCCTCCCAAAATACATCAGTTAATGCATGGATGTCCAAATCTGCGGACAACTGTAAGGTGGGGGCTATCGTAAGAACTGAGGTAGATGCACATAACCTACAAAAAGAGTTGGATATAGTACATTCCTGGGCTGTGTAACCTACAAAAAGAGTTGAATATAGTACATTCCTGGGCTGTGTTTTATAAAATGAAGTTTAATATAGGAAAATGCAGTGTTATGCACTTTGGTCACAACAATATTCTTTCAAGGCACAACTTGTGTGGTCATACCCTAAAAACTGTGGAAAGTGAGAAGGATCTAGGTATTCTGGTTACAAATGATCTTACATTTAGAAAACAGACTACTGCAGAAATTAGTAATGCCAACAGAATGCTACATTGCGTCTTGCACAATATCAGGAATAGGGACAGAACTGTGCTGCTGCCCTTGTACAGAGCACTGGTGAGACCGCTCATGGAATACAGTGTGCAGTTCTGGAACCCACACCTCAAAACAGATGTTAGGAACATTGAGAGAGTGCAGAGGAGAGCAACTGAAAGGATCTATGACCTTCAGTCCCTACCATATCTGGATAGGCTGAGGGAGTTTGATTTGTAACCATTGAAGTACAGACAGCTCGGGGGGATTTATGTTTGGTATACCATACTCTACTTTTCGCAATATGAATCTCTGAAGAATGTGTAGAGCTAGATAGGAAAGTTACTAACAAAACTACTAGAACACATGACTACCAACTTAAGGAAGAATTGTACAACTCCGATAAGATGGTTTCGTACTAGGTTTCATATTAGGTTTTAATAGGAGATAGAGAGCCAAAAGGCCCATGAATTACTCCTATATGTTAATAATAACTAGAAATCAAACCAGAAAGGATATATTTGTCCAAGTGTGTTTTATAAGTCTGTTTGGAATTATTAGTAATTACTTCTAAAGGCAATGCATTCTATAACTTAACAACCTGTAATGAAAAAAAGAATGTCCTTGGGAGAAAATTACATTTCTTAAGTTGTAACTGTAAAGGATGTCCCCTAAAATTGTAAGATACATCATTAAATGAAAACCCAAATTAACTATTAAGTATGGATCGTTTATAATTTCGTACATAAGGAGGAGATCGCCCCTTAGGTGTCTTGTTGATAAAGGCATTAAGTGTAAAGAGTTTAGTCTACTCTTGTATGGTGTATCTCTTAGATCTCTCACCATTTTGGTGTACTTCCTCTGTACCCTTTCCAAAACTGAGATATCCTGTTGCCGATATGGGCACCATAATTGGGACGAATAATCCAAATGTGGAATAACATAAGCTCTAAAAAGTGGTATCAATACTCTTTTGTCCCTTGATACAATATTTCACTTGATAGACCAAATAATATGATTGACTTTTAGAGGGGGGCTTGAATTAACCAGAGAGTCATGTCCATATGGAATAGACTCCCTCCAGACGTAGTTAGCAGTGATACAATGACATTGTTTAAGAATAAAATAGATATAGTGTATGTTAGAACGCTATAATCACCAAAAATCTAACATTTAACAGTTTTGTTGTACCATCGATGTGATATAATTTAGCTGTTGTACCATCATGGGTACGTCACATCGATGGTACAACAACTTGGAACATCCTCACACATGTGCATTAGGAAATGCTCAGCACCTGTGGAAACAGTCACGGTAGTGAGATCTATTCTGATCATGATGCAGAAATGGCCATAGTAGTGAGATCTCTGCCGAAAGACATCAGCGTTACTAAAAGGTGCTTGTTGCTGCATTTTATTTAAAAAAAGCTTGTCTGTGAGAGGGGAAACATGGATCGAGCGGGGCTTCTTCCCATTTGGGGGGGACATAAGCAGCACCACAGCGTTCATTAACTTTGTGAGGTATCTACAGTTGCTCTAAAGAAACGTTCAGTGTTGTTTAGTTGATGCCCATACACTACACAAGACAATGGAAGGGCATCAGTTAAACAACAACATTGTATTCACTTCTTGAGGTTACCTCGTAACTGTAAACCTCTCGAGCTTCGCTCTCAATGTTTACTTTGTTGTCATGGTAACCACTCGAAGTGAATACAACGTTGTTGTTAACTGATGCCCATCCATTATCCTCTATGTCATCTACGGTGTTACAGGGTTATCACAGCAGTAATACCCAACATTCCCCAAAATAACAAGACTTCTTGGCATAAGCTATTGTCTTGAATCTGACTTATGTCACTTTTGATACTTATGACAGAGACAGCACAATGCCGACATTCGGTACTGTGCGGTCAGTAACTAATGTGTTTTTTGCAAAGGGCTCTGACCCCTGCCTAGTATTTAAATTATAATCAGCTCCAGTTCAGAGTTGTTTCAGTGAGGAAGCAGAACACTGAGAGAAGCTGTGTCAAGGAAACATAGACCATTACAGCGACTTTCGCTGTAATTGTCTTTTTCAGGTTTTGGGATTTTGGTGTCACTTGTACTGTGGTCCACCAGCTTGTTACCTCTGAAGATTGAGGGAGCTATCCCAACTAATCAGAGCACTCCTTTCTTCTGTGCGTGAGACATTCTTATTCTGCCAAGAGTGTCTGAGGTGCAGCTGCCTTGGAAATAAGCATGTTTGGGTAAGGTTTTTAAAATATTTAACTTATTTAATATAAATTATTGATGGAGCTGGATCACTATAGTTAGGGTTTAGTAGGCTGTTTAATGTTAAACACCTAACTTTTTACTTTAATAGCTTCACCACCATTCAATGGATTTGCACAAACTTTTGTATGCTCAGTCTTGGGGCCAGGGTCTCTTGACTTGCCAAGTTCCGTTCTTGTCAGATGTGCAGATTCCAAGATTTGGATAGGGAAATAAATGAAAAGAAAATGTTTTTCTTGCTGGGGGGATTTTGTCATGGCCTAGCACCCAGATGATTTAGAATTTTGCTCTTTTCAAGGCAGAAAGGGCTTGGACCACAGTGGTGCCTTTTGCTGGTTTGGTGAAAAAATATTAATGTTTTCCAGTGTCATAAGGATTTGAAATTTTGGCTCTGAGCATGCTCAGTGCAGTCTTTTGGATAGCTGTTTCATACGAAAAAAGAATTTGGCTCATGAAAAAAGATTCTGTTCCATATCGGGGGTAGTCTTTTTTCACGAGAAAAAAAAAATCTTTTTTTGTGTGGTTACCATTTGTTTCCATTTTTATAAAAACTATTTTTTTTGAAAAGCCTTAAAAATCATGTCCTGCAGAGACACCAACACATGCATCTTGCTTTTTTTTTTTTTTAATTTACTATATTTTGGTGCCTCCCACCACCGGCACCATCTGCCCAGTCACAGATCCCTTGACTGCGGCTTCCCATATTAGCCACCCTTCCAGTATCCCCTGGCTTACCCCCAAGGGCAGGGTCATGGCACCCAACCCCTCTGAAAGGTGCCATGATTGACAGGATAGGGTGGGTGTCAGCCTGGGAGTTGATTACAACCGGAGGTTGGGTGTCATCAAGGCGGTGGGTGGTAGGCTATTTCTCCCCTGTAAGTGGAGGCAGGAACATGCAATGATGCCAGCATTAGTCCCGCCCCTCAAATCCTTGTTGGTGCCGGTCACTGTGGTGCCCCAGCCTTCTCCAGGGGTCCCTTAAGCACTGGACACACGCCGCACCCTCCCCTGGAGAAGGAGAGCAGTCCATGTAACACTCGATCCTTCTCCCCTGGCTGGCCTTCCGATGACCCAGGTCCATTCTCGAACTCAAGTCACCAGTGTCGCAAGCAGAATTCCAACTGCTGTGCTAACAGGCTGGCCATACGCATGCATCCTGCTAATCGGGACCCTCTTTAGGTAGATTCTGTGGTTAGTTTTTGGAAAAATTACCCAGAAATCTGTTTTTAGTATATCTTATTTTTTTATTATTTTATGCTCCTCTGCTCCATGGCCCTCTCAATCCAGGAGAGCCCCAGCCCCATCACCCCGGCATCTATCATCTAGTGCTAGCTCCCAGGTATTGCCCCCCCCAGTGAGGTCGGCAGAGGGGGCCCTTTCCCCTCCAAGACTGGATCTGTGTGTTTCACTGTGGCTGGCCGGGTGTGGGGCCCGTGAGCTCCCCCGTCATCCTCCAGGAGCTGTATTTCCGGTTCAAACAACATGAAGTCTTGCTGTATTCTGACAATATGCGGTTAACCCCAGCACTTGAACTGCTCTGGAGAGGAAAGAGTTAACTCTATACCAGAGCATAGAACGTTGAGCTCGAGCTCGGTTCAAACCTCTGTCTGCTGCACTTCCCAATGTAACTGTCAGATTCTTTACTCTGCCTAACTGAACAGTTGCTCTGGAGATCTCTCCTATGCTTTTGGTTCGGTAAAAGTAAAACCTCAGTTTGATACTGTTTTTTCTTTCGGTTCAGATCCCTGTTTGTGGTACTGTAAGTGAATAGGTAGTGGACTGATTGGTTAAAGTGTGTGTTTTTTTGTGGAAATTGTAAAAAAAAAAAAAAAGTTTCTTTATCAGTTCGGCTGAACCGATTGTCCAGTTTCTTTATTTTGTATTGTGGGTTAGTGTGAGGTACCAGCTCTTATCGGTTCTAAAAAAAAAAAAAGACATGTTTTTAACGTTTTTTTTCCAATACCCATAACATGGTCAGGAACCAATAAAGGAGTCTTGCCTGGCTGAAGCCGAGTAAAGGGTAAGTTTTTGTTAGGATGGCTATGTCTGAGAAACCCAAAAGAAAAAATGGGCCCACTGGGTTTCAACACTGCAGTGTATGTGAGGAGGCCTTTGCAAAGGCTGAGCCCCACACCACCTGTGTTTACTGTCTGGGGTTTGACCACCTCAATTCAGACTGCCAAATCTGTAAAAATGTTCATAAGGCCACCCTGGATAAAAGATTGGTCAGGCTTAGGGAGGCCGAGAAGTCCGCAGACCCAGATGGCCAGCCCGGTTCACTTCCGACCGAACCTGAGGTAGTGCCCTCTGACCAGGGTGATAATCCTTCGTGCAAAAGAAGAGCCAATTATGAGGGGTTGATTCCATCAAAAAGAAAGAAGAAAGACAATTTGGCTGGTTTGGATCCAGAACTGCATCATCCAACCACCGAAGAAATTGTCAGGGCGATTAGCATTGTGGAATCATTCCATCCAGTCCTGACTGATCTGGCACCATCAGGTAGGCATTCGGTTCGGTCGGTTCCTCCAGTTCTGGATTATTCCCCTGAAGAGTATTATGAACTGGACCTGGTGGGTATGAAGATTAAGATGATGATGATGATGATGGTATAGAAGGTCTGGATGAGCCCATAGAACCAGACATCTCCCCAGACAGATCTTCTGGTGTTTCCCTTCCAAGGCTGTCTGAGTCCCCATCCCACTTTATGTTCTACAGAAAAGTGACAGAAACCCTCCAGCTCCCTTTGGTTGAAGCTGTTAAGGAACAAGAGGAGCCTGACTATGTGGAGATGATGGACATCCCAGAGTCCAAGAGACTGTCTATTCCCCATCATAAATCTTTTGGAAAACAGACATAATGACTGCTTAAAACCCTAAATTCTCTACCTCCTGTGGACAAACGAATGGACAAGAGGTACTGTATATGCTGTCAGGCTCAGGTACAGAGTTCTTGTACCAGCAATGCAGCCATGTTGGGATTGTGCAGGCTGCAGCCTGTGATAAGGCTAGCCTACCCTTGGCTTCACACACCCCCAGATAAGGATTCCAGGAAGATAGATGCCATGGCTAAAAAACAGTATTTGGCATCCTCTTTGGGACTCAGGCAGGCTAATTACATGGCCTCTACAGT
Organism: Neoceratodus forsteri; assembly: GCA_016271365.2. Classification (NCBI taxonomy): domain Eukaryota; kingdom Metazoa; phylum Chordata; order Ceratodontiformes; family Ceratodontidae; genus Neoceratodus; species Neoceratodus forsteri. The sequence continues at coordinate 1,608,460,371 of CM057453.1, forward strand.
CAGATACCAGAAGTCCAGATGGGATACTGTTCTGGAACTGGCTAAACAGGCTTCCCCCTAGCTAGCCAAGGAGCTGGAGGAGGTGGCTGCTGATGGGATAGATGCATCAAAGATCCAATTTCATGCTGCTGTGGACTCCAATGATGTGTCATCACGAGTCATGACTACATCTGTGGCTCTTTGGAGAATGGCTTGGCTCAGATGTACTAGCCTTTCACAGAACACCCAGGCTAAGGCCATGGATTTCCCTGTGGTGGATAATTCTTTGTTTGGGGAGCAGACAGAGAATTATATGAAGAAAATGGATGAATATAGGACTACCTACTGGAGTGCACATGCCAAGGAAAGGCAAGCAACTCTTCAAAAGCAGCAATCTAGGGGCAGGGGCAGGCCTTTTCACAGGCCTTTCTACCAGGCATAGGCCACCCCTTCTTTTCCTCAGAGGGGGTTCTTCAGAGGGAGAGGCAGACGGGGGATAAGCAGAGCTGCATCCTCCTCTCAGTCCAAAGTTCCTGCCAAGCAGACACCCTGATGTGTCAGCCAGGGTCAACTTCCCCCCTCCAGTAGGAGGCAGGCTGGCTTACTACTTCCAGGCCTGGAAATCTGTTACCTCAGACAAGTGGGTCCTGGAGGTAGTAAGCCAGGGACTGGCCCTCAGCTTCAAAAGATTCCCAAAGCTGAGGGTCAGGTATTTTCTACCTGCAAACATCTCCGAAACCATTGCCTTAGAGGCAGTGGTTTCCTCTCTACTGGCTCTGAGAGCTATATAGAGAGTTCCTACAGTACACAGGGGCAAAGGTCTGTATTCCAGATACTTCCTTACCCCAAAAAGGACAGGGGAGTGGTGACCCATCCTAGATCTAAGATACCTAAAAAAGCACTTATTAAAGCCAAAATTCAAAATGGTGACTCTGGGAATAATTTTTCCCTCTATGAGGCCAGGGGATTGGCCAGACTCCCTGGACCTCAAGGATGCCTACTTTCACATTCCCATCAGGTGGTCCCACAGAAAGTACGTCAGGTTTGAATTGCCTTCAGGCCATTATCAGTTCAGAGCAATGCCCTTCGACTAACATCAGCACCAAGGGTATTCACAAAATGCCTAGCAGTAGTAGTGGCCTTTCTAAGGAGACAAAACATCTCCATATTCCCATACCTGGATGACTGGCTGATTGTGGGGCAGTCTCCAGACCAAGTCAAGTCAGACCTACAAGTGATTCAGGCATTGCTCACTTCTCTAGGATTCCTTCTCAATCTTCCAAAGTCAGTTCTCGAACCAGTGCAATTCCTGACCTTCATAGGGGTAGAGTTGGACACTGTCCAAGCAAGAGCCTTTCTTCCTCTGGCAAGGGTAAAGGCCCTCATAGATCTGGCTTGTTCCTTTTGCCTCCTGGTCTCTCGACCAGCAAGGCATTTTCTTCAACTCCTGGGCCACATGGCAGCCTCCACTGCAGTGGTTCAAGGTGCTAGATTTCAGATGAGGGACATTCAGTTTCACTTAAGGGTCTTTTGGTCCCAGAAAAAAGACCCTCTAACCAAATTAATTCCAGTGACTCAGACTCTGATTGAAGCTCTCCAGTGATGGCTGGACCAGAACAACCTCAGACAAGGAGTGCCAGGCATTCCCAGTCTCATTCTGTGGTTCTCACCACAGGTGCCTCTCTCCTGGGATGGAATGCTCACTTGGGAGCACTTACAGCACAGGAAGTGTGGTCTCCTCAGGAGTCACTACTTCATATCAGTCTCCTGGAGTTCAGGGCAGTGTACCTGGCTCTACAAGCTTTCTCAGACTCAGTACAGAACAAGATGGTTCAGGTCAGGACAGACAACACCACCATCATGTGGTACATCAACAAGCAGGGAGGCACTTGGAATTATGGACCCTGGCTTATTCTCTACAGACTTCTCTGGTAGCAGTCCACCTTCCAGGGAAGGACAATGTCCTAGCAGATGCTTTGAGCAGAATTTCTCAGGGCCATCACAAGTGGTCCCTGGACCCCTTAGTGTTGAAGGTGATATTTTCGAGGTGGGGCACTCCAGAGATGGACCTCTTTGCAGCCCCAGACAATCACCAACTTCCTCTGTTCTGTTGCAGACCCCCAGTATTAGGCTCATTCCCCCTGGATATGCTACTTCTGGATTAGCAGGGGAAATTTCTGTATGCCTTCCTCCCCCCCTTTCCTCTATTGTTCAAAGTTCTGGTCAAGATAAAATCACAATCTTGCAAAGTGATCCTGATTGCTCCAGACTGCGTCAGACAGCCTTGGTATCCTCTATCACTTTCCCTGGCAGTTCATCTTCCCTTAGCTCGTCCCAAGAATCACAATCTGCTAACCTCCTCTCAGGGCAAAATTTGGTACCCCAACCTTCAGTCTTGCAACCTCAAGGCATGGCTGTTGAAGAGCTGGAATATGCAAGTCTGAATTTGTCTCAAGGAGTACTGGACATTCTCAAGGCCTCTTGAAAAACTGCTACCAGAAAAACTTATATTTCCAAATGGAAAAGGTTCAGCATTTGCTGTTCCAATAAGCACATATCTCCAGATTCTGCTGACTTGGCTACAGTTCTGGATTATATGGTTCACTTTAATGGCTTAGGCCTCAGACCAGCTGCCCTCAAAGTACACTTGTCAGCTGTTTCTGCATTTCTGTCAGTGTGAAAGTCCTCCTCACTGGCATCTCACCCTGTTTTCTATAAATTCTTCAAAGGATTGCTTCATACCAATCCCCCCTTTAGGGGTCCTACTCCTGCTTGGGATCTTAATGTTTGCATTGCTCAGCTTATGCAACCCTCTTTTAAGCCTTTAGCCTCAGCAGAACTTAAGTACTTGACTTGGAAAACTGTGTTCCTGGTAGCTATTACCTCTGCCAGGCATATCAGTGAATTACAAGCTCTGTCAGTGGAGCCTGATTTTATCTCATTCCATAGAGATAAGGTGGTCCTTAGAACCAACAGGAGGTTCTTACCTAAAGTGGTTTCAGATTTTCATCTGAACCAATCCATGTCTCTTCCTGTGTTTTTTCACTGATCATTCTTCTTCAGGAGAGAGAAGATTACACAGTTTGGATGTTAAAAGGACTCTTAGCTACTACAATGAGCGTACTAAGGCACACAGATTTGACTCCCTCCAGTTGTTCCTCACTTATGGTGAAGTGGGGAAGGGTAAACCTGCTTCTAAGAGAACTATTGCCAGGTGGATTGTTTCTTGTATACAATTCTGCTATGAAAATCTAGGCAAAGTACCCCCCTCAGGCCTGAGGGCTTATTCGACTAGAGGTACAGCTGCTTCCCCTGGCTGCTCCCAGGGATATACCATTATTAGAGATATGCAAAGCAGCCACCTGGAAAACAGTCCATACATTCACCAAGCATTACTCTCTGGATATCCAGGCTAGGAATTATGCTAGGTTTGGCACAGCAGTACTGCAGAGCCTATTCCCAAAATAAGTTCCGTCCCTCCCCCATGGAGGTACTGCTTCGTAGTCTGCATATTGACAGAATACAGCAAGACTTCATGTTGTTTGAAGAAAAAAATACCTTAGTAATTGTGTTTCTTCTAATGGAGTCTTGCAGTGTTCTGACCCCTCCCCCGCCTCCCCTCTCAGAACCTGGTTTTTGAGAAGTGGGCTGGCAGGTGCAGTGTTACACCTCAGGGGTGCACTTGGCACTCCCCCTTTTTAGAGAGGAGGAGTGGGTTACGTTATATTGTTTTTTGATAGTTATAGTTGTTCACTACCTAGTTTTTCTTTTGGATTTCTCGACAAGACTTTTGGGATCCAAAATATTTGGTTGTCCTTTGGGCTAGTAATTTTGTAATTTCCACACAGTAGGTGTAGCTAGTAAGTATTAGCTCGTAAGAATCTGGTGGTTACACTGGGAAGTGCAGCAGACAGAGGTTTGAACCGAGCTCGAGCTCAATGTTCTATGCTCTGGCACAGAGTTAACTATTTTTTCTCTGGAGCCATTCAAGATCTGGGGCTAACCGCATATTGTCAGAATACAGCAAGACTCCATTAGAAGAAACACAATTACTAAGGTGAGTAATTTTTCCTTTTTTCTTCCCCCGATGGTGGCGTGTGCAATCACGCCCAAAACATAGCAATGCACGCTCCTATGTGCAACCCTGACTAGCGTCTACATTGTTCCCTGATCCCCATGTGTGGCGTAGGTGCTCCTGCTCCCAGTCTCCGCTAGAGGTCAGGCAAGCTCCAACTGCCAAAGTCCCGCCTCCTCAGAGGAGGAGAGTTGTCCAGCAGATGCTCAATCCTTCTCCTCCCTGCTGACCCCCAATGGCCCATGCTCATTCTCGAACCCGGGCTGCCGGTATGGAGTGAGGTGTGGTGCCCAGTGGCTGAACCCTCAGCGCCACCAGGCTGGTTGTTTTTAGCATATCTTAAAATCTTTTTTTTTTTTTATGACCTGAATTGCTTTTTTCGTATACTATATGAAAAAAGAATAGGGCCATACGAAAAAAGATTGTCTTCATACGAAAAAAGAATTTGTACTTAGTTTATTTTTTTCAGATTCTGTTTTCATATGAAGGAATCTTTTTTCATATAAACAACATCGCCTCACAAACAAAGATCCCTTCATATGAAAAAAGAATCTGGACTTAGTCTTTTTTCACATTCTTTTTCCATATGAATTCATCTATTTTCATATGAATGACACAATCTCATGAAAAAAAATCCCTTCATTTGAAAAAAGAATTTGGACTTAGATTTTGTTTCCACATTTCAACTTTAACAAGCCATAACCTCATCAATATATATAGTTATGGGACAATCTTTATATCAAAATAAAGGTCATAATGACTACTACAACACAAATATATGACAACCCTTCCCCCCCCCCAGAAAAGAAATATTTAGGGGCCATATGAAAAACCATAAAAATTTAAAAATTACAATTATCATAGGATATCATTGCAACTTTAACTTGCTGTAATTCTGTAAGTCTTTGAAGTTCATTGACCACATGAACAATCTTATCACACTGTGGAACCTGGGCACTATGTGAGGCACATACCCTGTAACACCACAGTGCTAAACAGCAATGTTCATATAGAAAATGTTCTAATACTAGGTTCTTATATTGGGATTAGAATAGTAGAAGACCTATTGATCCATATAAATCATTCCCCATCTTAGTGGGGCCATTTGATTTTATTTCACACAATCAAATAATCAATATGTTTTTTCAATTCTGATAGTAATTCACTAGTTATTACTTCACTTGGTAAGGCAGTCCAGATTCTACCAGTTCGGTTTAGGAAAGAGTAATACCTGCTATTTCTTATTACTGCATCCATTTTTATTTGCACTTTATGGCCTCTTAATCCTATCAGTATATTCTGTACAATTTATCCATCTTGTCATATAATTCCTTGTCATTAACTATCTTATACATAGTCATTAAATCCCCCCTCATTCTCTTCTGTTCTAATGTGAGCAATCCTGTTCTTTTTAATCTTTCACAATACCCATATTTTCCAAGTGACCCCATCATTTTGGTATATCTTATCTGCACCGCCTCCACTCTTTTAATCTCTCCTTTTGCCTATGGGCTTCAGAGCTGCAATGCATGATCCAAGTGTGGTTTTGTATATGACTTGTGCAAGAGTAGCAAGCATCCCATGGATCTATTAATAAAGCTTCTTTCTATGTTTCTTATCATATAATTAGCCTTTTTTATAACATATGTTCTTTGTTTTGCAAAATTTAATTTGTCATCTATTAGAATCCCACAATCCTTTTCCTCATTGGTTCTTTGTAATATTTTCCCATTGAGTTTGTATATTTGGGTCTTATTCCATTTTCCTAAGTGCATAACCTTACACTTATTTACGATAAAAGGCATGAGATTTTCCTGTCCTGTGCCCATATTTCAATTTTTTTCAGATCCATTAACAAACTGGCCTCCTGCGCTGGTGTTCCAACCGGTCCCCCACTCCCCACTTAATAGCATCAATGAACTTTATAACCTGATTTGCTATATTGTAATGTAGATCACTGATGTATAGGGAAAACAAAGCCGGCCCTAGTACAGATCCCTGTGGGACCCCATTCATCACCTCAATGGGTTCCGACAGTTCCCCTTAATTCTAACTATTTGCATTCTGTTCTTAAGCCAGTTTTTTGTCCATGCAATTATATGTCTATCTACACCTATTTGAGTCATTTTCACTAGCAGGTTGTTATATGGCACTTTATCAAAAACTTTCTGACAGTCCAGAAAAATAATATCCATTGGCATTTTCTCATTCAAGTTTTTATTTATATATTCATAAAAACACAGATGGTTTGTGACACATGCCTTGTTTTTCCTAAACCCATGTTGTTTCTTTTCTACATACTCCAATATCTCCTGATTCTTTCTAATTGAGCTTTAGAATGTTTTCAGCAATTTTACCAAAAATCATTGTTACGTTCACTGATCTATAATCTGATATATCTGTTCTTTTGCCCTTTTTGAACAATGGTACCACTATAGCTCACTTCCAGTCCAGGGATACTTCCCCCCACTGAAAAGGAGGCATTATAAACCAGTGCCAATGGTTCTGCTATTATTGATCCAACCTCTTTCAAATATCTGGGGTACAGTCCATCAGGCCCTGCAGATTTGTATGGTTTCAATTTATTTATGAATCCTTCTATTTCCCTCTTGGTTATAACTAGATCCTTAATGTATTAGTTGTTATCTACTATGTCAACTTTATCTCCCACACCTTTTTCAAATATTGACCCAAAATACTTGTTGAAAGCATCTGCCATTTCTTTTGAGCCCTTAATTTCTATGTCATTTTCTACCAAAGGCCCCACTAGATTTATATCCTTTTTCTCGTGGTTTATATATGTATAGAAGCATTTACCATTATCCTTTCTATAGGACATGTCTGCTTCTATCTTACATCTCTCATTAATTTTTTCAAACTTTTTAAATTATTTTTTATAATTTATTATTGCTTCCTCTGTTCAGTCTTCTTTCATTCTGTTAAATACCTTCTGTTTTTGTAAATGCAATTTTAGTATTTTTTTTTTTTTTATACACCTTGGTGATTTTTAACCCCTCTTTGTTATACATTTTTCTGTCTGGTACATACTTCTCTTATAATTTCAGTAATTCACCTTTCAATTCCATCCACATTTGTTCCACACTTTTACCCTCTAAACTTTTTCTCCAATCCAATATTCTCAACTCTTTTTTTGATTTTTGCAAAATTTGATTCATTATAGTTAACAACAGTTTTCCCCTTCATAAACGTCTGATGTTGTTTTATATTGCATTCAGTAATACTGTGATTGCTATTGCTGAGATGCTGTCATTCCTTTACTTTGTGTATTAAATATTCCCTATTTGTTATTTAAGCAATAAGGCATGACAGGGTGTGTGTTGTGCTGGGATAACGTCATGCCTGGGGTGATTAGGCATGAGGCCGCAGGCCGAGTGCGACTAATCACCCCAGAAGTGATGTGTTATCCCAGCACAACACACACCCTGGAGTGCCTTATTGCTATTATACAATGGCTCATTTTATTTTAAGTAGAAAAAGATAGGAAAACCTGTTTAAAATATAAATTTATTTCATATTTTTGTTTGGGCAGGTATACTTATTGAAAAAAGTGCACAATTCCTGTCTTGCGCAGAAGGTGGCGCTGCCCCCTACATGGTTTCTCTGTATTCCTTTTAATGTCTGTCTTTGTGGCTCTGTCTTTTTGACCCCCTGTGCACCTTGTCCTTTGCTCTTCCCCTGCTGTTACTGAGAGAGACAGTGTAGAGACCCTGTATGCATCTTGAAAGGACGCTGGTGTTTCATTTTTTTCCCTTGCTAATTCACTCCTGTTTCCCCCTGATGTTACTGAGAGAGACAGTGTAGAGACACTATATGCATCTTGAAAAGACGTTGGTGACGCATTTCATCGCTCGATGTGGTGATTCACTTCACTCACTCGGTGTGGTGTCAATCCTGAAGTGAAGGAAGGTTAGTCTGGGTTTTAAAATAATAACTAAAAGGAAGAAATGTATTTGAGGAGCCAGCGAGCATTATGGCAAATGAGGGACTCAGCGGCGTTATGAGTGAAACACATACGGTCACTGTTTAAAAATGCACGCTCACTCGCATCTGAAATTACAGGTTCGCTGGCGTAGTTTTTTATCGGGTAACTTAGGAGAAGATTTGAACTCGATGTTCAGTAAACAGAGTGCTGTCAGTGTAGGGGCAGACCAGGTAGTAAGACCTGATCATCCTGTCAGCGAGGAGGAGGATAGTGGGGCAGGCAATCGCGTCGTGGAGTGATTGCTTTTTTTTTTAACATTTGATGCAGTCTTTTCTGTGCTGGGACTAGATCCGTGATGTTGTACTGGGATAACATCACGGGTCCAGTCCCAGACTGATGAATCAGAGCCCAAGATTTTTTTTGCCATTGTATAATAGTAAGTCAAGGATGTTTCCCCCCCTCATTGGCTTACAGATTAATAGTGTCAGACCTGCTGTTTCCAACATTTCCACAAACTGACTACCATTAGAATTTGTGTGTTTATGATCAACCCAATTTATCTCTGGATAATTAAAGTCCCCTGTGATTATAACATCCCGTTCCATAGCCACATTTTATATTTCATATTTTATTTGAGCACCTTGTTCTTTACGAATGCTTGGAGGCCTATCATGTGTTCCAAACAACAATTTTTTGTCAAAACCTCCCTGAACTGCAGCCCACAGTGATTCCACTCCCTCAAGTTCTCCTATTTTCTTATATGTCATGTTTTGTATTTCATCCTTGATATACATTGCCACCCCTTCTCTCTGTTTATTCCTTCTGGCCTTTGAATACAAATTATACCCCTCAATATTTATATCCCAATTGACTTCTGGTTCCCACCATGTTTCCATTATCATGCATATGTCTACCTTTTCATTCAACATCATTACCTCCAGTTCAGATTTTTTAGTAATATTCAAACTTCTGACATTTAATGACAATACCTTCAACCCCACTGTTTTTTTTTTTCCTTGAGCTATTCACTTGGCCCTTTGTAGTGTACACTCTACTGTCCCCTCTCCCCATCATCCTTAGTTTAAATTTGAATTCACTATTTGTTTGATGTCAAATCCTAACTTTCTACTCCCCTTTTTACTTAAATGCGATCCATCTTTGCAGAAATAAGGTTAATTAATAAAATCCCAGTGTGTTAAGCACTCTATGTTTTCTTATAATGTCCACTACCCCAGCCAGTTGTTCGGTTCTTTTATTTTTCTGGTATTAGAAGTGTTTTCCCTTGGGGCAGGCAGTATTTTGGAGAAATACAAATTGCACTTTAATACCTTCACTTCCCTTCATACAGTATATCCTTGAATTAATTCCTGATTTCATCCTGTGCCTGTTTTCTGATGTTATTTATACCTAAATGTAGTACAAGTGTTGCAGTTCCCTCTCTTTCTTTTATTATGTCTTTCATCATTTTCTCGACCTCCCCTATCTTGGCACCTGAGAAATAACTTGTGGTGACATTCTCCTTATTACTGCTCGAAGTGTACCTATCTGTGTATTTCAGTACAGAATGTCCTAGTATGTATACTTTCTTCATGGCCCAGACATCATTTATCATTATATTTGTTTCACCATTTTGTATTTGCTGTGTTGGTATTGTAATATCCATAACATTTTCCTCTCTTGTAGCTTGCTCTCAGTTTGAGCTATTTCACCTATTACTTACACTCAGAGTCTGATCATCCATTACTAATTGTATACCATCGTAATTTTGCACAGTATTGTGAGATTGCATGCCTATGCTGCTGAAACCTTCTTCCTCATCTGTACATGAAGTCTGAACATTCATTGACAACTGTCTTCCATTTTGTACTTGTATACTGTTATTGACCAATTGGTCTGAACAACTTGTGCTTGGATTTCCAGATGCTCTAAGCAGTTCTCCCATACTTCCATTCTCATTTTCCTGCTCAATTACAGTAACGGAATCTGTTTTGTGCATAACATTATTTATGTTTATACTATTTGGATCTAATAATAATAAGGGCTCAAAACTATTTCTAGCATCCAAGGTAAATCCCATGACTCGTCTCCTTCCCTTTATCGACTTCCTTTCTTGGATTTCCCAATCATTTCCTGTTCATTTTCCCGTCTTCTCTTTCTTATTTCATCTCCATCCATATAATCCTTTATCTGTGTGTTCTGCTGCCTTTGTACTGACTCCTGCAAGATTTCCTTTTGCTGCTGTTAATACCCATACTCAGAATGAATACCTCCTCTTTATCATATTCTCATTATATGATTACCTGCCATTTGCATGTCATTATCAAGGCACATTGCTCTCACAGTGGATAGAGGCTGTGGGCTACAGAGTACAACCAAGCAATCCAGGTCCACATGTGGATACAGTGAGTCAAGAGGAAGCAGTATATCTTGTAACACACTGACAGTAATCTATTGCTGTGTGTACGGAGGTCGGCATGTATGGTGTAAGTACTCGTGTAAGGTCTGCTTCATAAAAATGCTCCACAACCTCACCCCCATTGCCATTCATGTATTAGTTTCCTGGTGTCAAATGGACCCCCCCCCACCCACTCTCTCCATCCCCAAACATCATGCCCTTGGTGTCCAGTGGCACCTCACCTTCTCCACATACCCATTCAGGCATTCCTTGGTGTACAGTAGCAACCATACCCTCTCCCCATCCCAATGTATTATGACCATGGTGTCCAGTGGTACACATCACCACTCAGAGCATCACAACCCTCATCAACTGGATGGAATATTGGAAGGGATACATGGAGAGGGTGTGGGTGCTAGTGGACACTAGGGAATATCTGAATGTGTACTTGAAGATGGTGGGGTGCCAGTGGACAACCAGAGGTATGAAACATTTGGACAGGAAGAGGAGGCAGATTGTCCACATAATTTGTGCATTGTTAACATATGCTTTTTGGATGTGTAACTAGATCTGCAAAATCAAGCTGTTAGCACTTCCAACATGCCAGTGCATTCTAAATGTATGACTCTACCTCTTAATAGTAGTGGTTGGTAAAACAAGGGAGGTTCAGGTTCTGGTTTTGGTTTTGCCAAATCACTCCTAGTTTATGGTTTTGGTTCTAATTTTGGATTTGAGCTGTTGCCCCTCCCACTAACATGTCTTTAACAAAAGTTGCCTCCCCACTTCTCCTTTTAAAGCCTCCTCCCTATGCCTATTGAAAGAAAAAGTAAAGAAATTTGTTTTATAATGCCTTTAACAAGAAACAGTTTACAATACAAGGGTGGGAAGGAAAGAACATTGCTACTATTAGGATATTAGAATGTCACACATTTTCTATTTATGTTAGAAGGCACTTGTGTGGGGGTCCACATTCCTGATAGCAACACACACAAAAAGGGAATTGTATTACTACCAACTCACAGAAGGAAAAAATTAAAATTCACCTTTGAGCATCATACGTTTCGAACATTAGTGAAGTGAAGCCTCCTGTTGCCTGCTAGCACAACAAAAACACCCACACCCAGGGGCTAACATATGCAGTTTATAAATATGATGTTTCCTACAACAACAGAAAAAAATCTGTATGTTCAACATTATAAAGGATAATGTATGGTCATTGATTGTTAACCAGTTTGTTAACCATCAAGAGGTTGCCAGGGTGACCATGTAAACCTCAAGAGCGAAGCTCAAGAGTTTACATCACCATAACAACCTCGAATAAGTTAAAGATGATTTGACAATCGGTATCATACATTATATTTTAGAGTGTATGGTACCGTTTATGTTTAAAAAATGAAAAAGTAGTTCCTTACTGCAGTTTTTTTTTTTGTGCCAGTGCTGCTCTGCACCAGGTCATGCTCTCACCCCGCAGCCATTTCATGGCTGCCCGATCAAGTTGCATGCATGCGCAGTCAGTTCCCAGTTGTTAACCCATCGATGTGACGTACCATCGATGGGTTAGCAACATTGTGACGTCACATCAATGGTAAAAACGTTGTTATAAAAAGGTAGATTTCTACCTATAACAACGTTCTACCATACATTATATATATATATATATATATATAGGAGATAGTACAAATTGGCAGGGTACTGTACAGTACTTAGGAGCATCTGGTACAAGAAGCAAAGCTGAAAATGGGCTTCTATCTCATGGGAGTGGAGTGGAGTCTGTATTTTTGGCCAGAAGATGCCTTATTTTTTTCCCATATTTATAAAGGAAAAAGCATTTTTAAAATCCTGTTTTTAAGTGCTAAACTCATCAACACGATGCTGTGCCACTACGTGTGATTAAATCCAAGTTTGGGGCATTTGAACTAAGAACCTATCACTGAATTTAAGCACTGATAGGATAACATCTGAAACTCAGTTAACTGGTCTGCTATTGGTAGACACATGGCAAAAAATCCTAGAGAGATTAATGGACAGTGGCCAGACCAAAACAGGAAGGATGTTGCTAAATGTCCATTAGATCATGGGAACAGTTTATAGGTGCTAGCAGAGGTAAGTTCTGTGTAAACAAAAGTATTCTTGGGGTGGTAATGCACAAAATGCCTATCAGAGCTAATCTGAGCTAAACTGACATGGCTGCATAAAACTGAGGAGCCCAGATTTGAGGTGACTTGTTTTTTGACTTACAGGCTCTGCACACCTCTATTTATTATACAATGGCAAGAAAGAATCCTGGCTTCTGAGTGGTCAGTTAGCCATCACAGCAGGGATGTTATCCTGGCATAACCTCCCTGCTGATAGTTTGTTGGAGTTACCCTAGCATCATTATCCATCTTCTCTTAAGAAACAAAAAATATTTTCCCAGACTAAAAAAAAAAATATTTTTTATCCTGTCTATAACAACAAGCCATTGTATAATAGGAGTAATGCCCTCCAGGGTGGGTGTTATGCTGAGATAATATCCCTTCTTAGGTGTTGGACGCCCTCGGCTGGTGGCCTTAGGCCCAACCACCCGAGGTGGGATGTTATCCCAGCATAACACCCACCCTGTCAGGCATTATTCCTTTATTATACAACGGCAAGAAAGAATCCTGGCTTCTGACTGGTCAGTTGGCCACTGCAGCAGGGATGTTATCCTAGCATAACATCCCAGCTAATTGTTTGCATCTGCATCGTTGTTTTCATCTGCATCATTGTTTACCTCTTTTCTTAAGAAACAAAAATATTTTTACACACTAACAAAAACATTCTTTAAAATTATTTTTTTTTATTCTGTATAAAACAACAAGACATTGTATAATAGGAATAATGCCCTCCAGGGTGGGTGTATGCTTGGATAACATCCCTTATTTAGTGTTGGACACCCTCGGCCTGTGGCCTCAGGCCCAACCACCCAAGGTAAGATGTTATCCCAGCATAACATCCTCCCTGGAGGGCATTATTCCTTTAGTTTGCGATCCTGGAGTGGATCAGCACTAATATTATACAAAGTTTTTGCCACACTAACTGTGGCATTTAATATGGAACTTACCTCATTAACAGGGGACAGCCCAGTGGTGCAGAGGGCTGAAGTGCTGGTGCCTCACCAGCCACTGCACTGGTGACCCAAGTTCAGGAACAGACCAGGGTCAACTGGAGGCCTGCCAGGGGCAGGAGGACTGAGCATCCTGTGGACAACTCTCCTCTTTTGGAGAGGGGGACAGGGCATCTTGCTGCACTGACACCACCTAGTGGAGGCTGGGTGGTGCAACAGGTAAGTGCCACATGGAAGGGGACAAGATGCAGATGCCTGTTGTATGTGCATGCATCACATGTGTGTCATTGCACATGTATCAGCTGCAGGGGGAAACTGGAGGAAGAAATGGGGAGAAAACCACATGAGCACTGGTTGCCACAGATGATGGAATCTGTGCTTCCAGGTTCCACCCCAAGGGGATTCCCACTGGCATGATGGCAGGGGGAGTCATGGATGGCACTGGAGGCACTGAGCAGAGCCTGAAGCAGGTGGAGACAGTGGCTGGGGACCAAGCAGCAAGAAATAGCACTAACAGTTTGAATATTCTTCCCATGGTGGCTAAGCTAGCAATAAGACATGACAGAGTGTGCATTATGCTAGATTGCCATATGCCTTGGGAATTTTTTTTTACTTAAAACACGTGACTCCACCCTCCACCATCTTAGTATACTCGTATAGTACACCTCGTGTATACTATTAGCTAATACATTCATTTACTAAATTCATCATATACACTCTTTACTTATTTGTTAACGTGTGCCTCTAGTTAACATTGTTTCACAGTGTTACATGTACATACACATATTTAAACACAAACCTTTTTGTTTTAAATAACTCTTATTTCTATCTCAGTGTAAACATCTCTTGTTACGTTTTCAGTATTTCTTCCACAAAGTAATTCCTCTGAACACCTATGATGGAAGAAAGGAGTACTGTTATTCCCCTATTTTCAATATTATATATATATATCAATTTATATTTTTATAGTCTGTTTCTTACTTTATTCTTCTCTCTCTGCCCCCTTGTGTGGCTTCTTACACCTTTAAAATGCCACCCTTTCGTAAATCCTCTGGATAGTCTCTCCTGTTTTATAATTTATCTTCCCCTCACTGTAAAAATATCATAATGTTACTTCATTTTGTTTTTAAGGGGTACCCCTTTCATTTCACAAAAATTGTACCCCTATTCTCTCATTTTAAAGGTTTTTTTCTCTCTGTATCCATTTCATGTTCCATTCCCTCAGCTTCCTTACCTCTATTACTATGTGTACAAACACTTCAATGTTAGCAATTCACTTGCCATTTCTACAAATGGGGAAAGACAAAACACACTTATCAAAACCCCGGTACTCCTTTAGCTTGCTCAAACCAAGTAAAAATGCTTATAACAATTATGCTTTCATAAAGATTCTTAATAGAGGTAAGGAAGTTGAGGGGAATGGAACATGAAATGGATACAGAGAGAAAAAAAAAACTTAAAATGAGAGAAATAGGGGTAACATTTTTGCAAAATGAAAGGGGGAACCCCTAACAAAAAATGAAGTAATGTTATTATATTTTTACAGTGAGGGGAACATAAATTACAAAACAGGAGAGACTACCCAGAGGAGCCATGAAAGGGTAGCATTTTAAAGGTGTAAGAAGCCACACAAGGGTGATCAGAGAAGAATAAGGTAAGAAACAGACTATAAAAATATAAATTGATATATATATATAATATTTAAAATAGGAGAATGACAGTACTCCTTTCTTCCATCATAGGTGTTCAGAGGAATTACTTTGTGGATGAAACACTGAAAACATAAGAGATGTTTACACTGAGATAGAAATAAGAGTTATTTAAAACAGAAAGGGTTGTGTTTAAAATATAGGATAAAGTATGGTCAGCGGTGTTGAACAATGCTAGGTTTGCCTTCAAGTGGTTCCCTTGGCAACTCTGTTAAACCTCAAGAGTGAAGCTCGAGAGGTTTAACAGCATCACCAAGGGAACCACGAGAAGGCAAACTGAGTATTGTTACACACCGCTGACCATACCTAGTCTTTTATAGTGTATGGTCAAACGTGTGGTCAGCGGAGAAAACGTAAATGATAACAATATTTGAGATAATTTTATTACCTTGTAGTGAAGGATCACACATTCGTTCATGTTTTCAAAGCCAGGACATGTTTACTGCTTGCGCTACTTTGGCGAGTTTTTCCTTCAGTTTATTTTTGTGTTTAAACATGTTCTAGGTCGGTGTCATGAGTGTCATAGCAACAACAAAGCTTTGTGTTCCATGTTGTTACACTACCAATGTGACGTAGTGACGATACTGTAACAAGAGCGGGACGTCACATCGATAGTGTAACAACGCTGTAAAATGATGATTTTTGTCACATTACAGCGTTCTACCATACATTATTACAGTATGTGTATGTAACACTGTGAAACAGCGATAACTAGAGGCACGTGTTAAGAAATGAGTAAAGAGTGTATATGATGAATTTAGTAAATGGATGTATAAGCTAAAAGTATACACAAGATGTACTATACAAGTATACTAAGGTGGTAGAGGTTGGAGTCATGAGTTTTAAGTAAAAAAGGTTTTAAAAATTGTATTTTTATGATACTTTTTGCATGTTTTGTACTAGAGATCAACACTGCAGATTGGGGCCTGATGAAGTGGTGTTTGGCCACAAAATTGTTGCCCGGACTTTTTCAGTGTGGAAAAATATGAAATAAAGGAACTTTTTTTGCTGCATAGGTGTTATTTTTTAATGGCGTTCATCCTATACTAGTTATAGATAGATTAATGTGGCCATGATTTAGGATGACCCAAGATTTTATATAGGAATGTTGGATTATGGGGCAACCTGAACCAATATATTAACAGTGGATGCCTTCAACCACCCAGGAAGTGTGGCGATCTAACATAATGCACATGCTGGAGTGTCTTGTTGTGCTTATAAAATGAACTTTTATAGCTAAAAAAGCATAATATTTACAGAACATTATTTTAAGATATGTAAAAGTTAGAATTACTGGTGTTTTTTTTTTTTTATTAAAAAAGTTCTTCCACCTGCTGGGACTTTTATATTTATGTCTCTGAGTTAAGTATTGTGACCCAAATCATTACCTACAAATTGTAACCTAATCTCTGCAGGAGGGTGGACATAGCTGAAGGGATACAGGACCTATGGGAAGATCTCAGGAAGCCTGAGAGATGGTCAGGGATCTGGCAACTTGACTTCAATGCCAAGAAATGCAAAGTGATGCGCATCAGGGCCAGAAATCCTTAGACTGAGTCTTACCTGGAAGGGGGTCCAGGTAGCAGAACTGGAGGAAGAAAAAGATCTGGAGGTGGTGATCACCAGTGACCTGAAACACACCACGCAATGCAGGAAAAGAGCTGAGAAGGTGAACAGAATGCTGGGGTGTATAGCCTGGGGTTTCAGTAGTAGGCAGAGTGAGGTCATAATGCCTCTGTACAGGTCACTGGTTGGATTGCATTTAGAGTATGAGGTAAGGTACTGGAGTCCATATCAAAAGAGGGACATCAGCTTGCTAGAGAGGGTGCAACGGAGGGTGACTAAGATGATGGGGTACAGCAGGGGAACTTGTACAAGGAGAGGCTGGGAGACCTGAGAATGTACACCCTGGAGGAGAGGGAAGAGGGAGGAATATAATAGAGACCTTTAAGAAGTGAAGAGAGCAAATAGAGTTGATAGGAAAGGTCTCTTCAAGCTGAGAGACAACAAATCAATGAAGGGACACATTTTGAAGTTGGTGGGGGGAGGTTTAGGAGGGATATTAGGAAGTATTTTTTTTTTTTTTGGAGAGGGTGGTGGCCAAATGGAATGCACTGCCAGAGGAGGCAGTTTCAGCAAAGATGGTGGGAGACTTCAAGAGAGCCTGGGATAGGCTTAATGGGAACCCATGGGACCATGGGAGGAGAATTATGAAGGAAGGGTCAACGGGGAAGGGGGGGTCAGGGTCAGTGGCATAAGCTAAGGACACTGCATTACTAATGAGCAGACTCAATAGACCATTTTGGCCTTCTTCTACTGCCTCTATCATAGTTGTAGTTTGTTGCCCTATAGTGCTGCCCCCCCATTACAACCTGTGATAATTGATGTTCTGTAATTAGGGATTGCAGTTTGGTGATCCTGTTTGTGTATTCCTTGCTGTACGAGAGAGAACACGAGTGAAGCAAAGTAAAACAGTCAGGAGACAGAGTGAGTCAGAGCGGCGTTATCACATCTGTTCCCATAGACACCACATGGCGTTGAAACCATCCATTGCTAGATCTGACTCAAAATGGCCACTGGGAGCAAATGAGTTATAGAGCCACAGTGTACTGCATTTGTGGGACTGGGACTCTGCCCCCCCCCCCCCACACCTCCATCTCTACACCTGATCATCACCACCTCGGAGGTAAAACTGAGAGTTTTTTTGATTTTTTATTCTAATTTTAAACCAGGGTGGGAGAACTGTGAGTGAAAGTGAAGTTCAAACTGTGAGAGGGAGCGGGAGAAAAAACATCGCCAAAACAGAGCTTGAAACTCCCCACACACACACACACACACACACACACACACTTCCATCTCTACAAGTGATTGTTATCTTGGAGGTAAAACTGTGAAGCAGTTTTTTTTTTCTTCAGTCAAATGTCAAAGGGGGACAGAAGAACTGCGAATGAAAGTGAAATTCAAACTGCGAGCGGGAGTGCGAGGCAGAACACAGCTGAAACAGAGCTTAAAAAACAAAGCCCAAAACCAAGTTTGAAATAAAAAGAGAACTACTGCTCATACTAATTTAGGACAAAAAGGCAGTTCTACAAGAGTTATGTATAGTATCTTTTCTTTTGTTTTTGTTGATGACAGGAGGGTAATGCTTATTACATATGTTGGTACTGGGTGGAAAGATGCAGTGAATAGTTAGCGAGGGAAAAAATGACTGCCAAATGTTTTTAAAATCTGGCAGTGGTGTATTGATTTGTGGTAAGGCTAAGTACCAGGATGATCAGATCGCTGCATGGTTATTTGATGGGTCTCAGCCAATCAATATTCTTTATTTTATGTGCCCATTTTATCAGCACGTCATTCTAACTGGCCTTCTTTGAAGAGTTAAAGAGTTGTATAGAGCCAGATGGTAACTATGTTGCAGTTCTCACTTTATTTTTATTGTACATTTCCCACCTTGTACCTCCACCCTCGGGTTGCACTTGAAACAAGCTTTGGCTAAGTATGCCCCTCTTGGGCAACACATTTAAAACAAATATACTTACTTCAGCAGGGCCTTTTAAACATGCAACATGCAAACCTCATAGAAAACATAATGTACAATAGAGTCTTCAGAGTAGGAGGTGCACAGAATATAGTTTGACAGGTAGGCAGCAAAGAACTGCAGTATATGGTTACCATTTAGAATGGAGAAATGTATAGATTGGAGTACCCAGGGGTCAGTGCTGGCTCACTTATTTTCAATATTTGTAATCTCAATAATATGAGAGTTATGTCAGTAACTAGTACCTGATGTACCCTGTATATAGAGAACAGTGCTTCACATTGGGACCTATTCACGAAAGGTGTGGATGGGCTACATGCCCCGTAATGCTGGTGCATAGCCCACCCGAACCCACATTGGTGAATAAGCACCATGGCAGTGCACACTGCATCCCTGTATGCTATTCACAACCCCTTTATGCCCCCCTACATGGCCAAAACCCCAGCCGAATGTGCAGCTCCACGTGGGTTCAGACCAGGGGCCGGCATGGGGGGTGTGTCCACACTCTGCTCCATTCATGATGGTGCAGCTGCGGTGTACTGGGGGGCAATGACCATGCCTTCTGAAGCCAGCCATAAGTGTTACACGCCCCTCTGGGATGCCATCGCTGGCTGCAGCAGGGATGGTGGGTGTCACCAGACCCCACACTGAGGCTGCCTCTGACATCAGGACACATTAGGAAGGCTGGGGTACTGTCATCTGGAGGACTCCCACCCTCTTGTGCTGTAGGTGCATTCTTGCCTGCTGCCAACATGGCACCCCATGGGCACAGGAATCCAGCAAGGGACCTGGGACAGGCAGCTGATTGGCCACCTGCCTTGGCCCACAGCTATGCACTGGACCACCCCCCACGGAGCTGCAGTTGGGAGCTGCACATTGGCCACTGTTCAAGAATACAGGCAATGTGTGTAACTCCCAAGGGTGCATAGCTGCACAGGGGATTACGTGTCTTGTGCACTTAACCTCACCCATGTTACTGAATAGGCCCCATAGGGTTTATGAACAAAATCTGGTCAAAGCCAGTATGACTGCTTAGAGCTGCGAGACTGAGTAAAAAATTACGTGGAGCTCTTGTCGTGCCAGAGTCTGCCATACCCAAAATGGCAGCAGTGAGAGAACTGCGCATGCACATTTTGATTCGGCAGCCATATTGGGCACAGCGGCCGTCACATCCACAGTTGCAGAAGAAAAAGTAGTGCCCCACAAAGGGAGTGTGTTTATGCAGTTGGTGGAGGGAAAGGGCCACTAAATCACAACGGAGTGGATATGTGCCACAGCACTGTGGAAGCATGCCAAAGAGTGATCCGGACATATGCTTCCACAGTGCTCCTAAACAGAATGGTAGCAATTAGTTTGTGGAACTCTGCCCATGCAGCCATAAAAAAGGTGGCTTTCACTGAATGGTAGTGAAGGTGTGAAGGGTCACTCATAATCTGAAAGCCCATAAAAATCCCTTTCATATGAGATATTGGGCTTACATGTAGATGTAAGCAGTCCAGAGATAACATTGTCTAAATCTCTCCCGTTATTCTTCAAGGCAGCAGTCATTTCATGGAACCTTGAGATGTCACTGTTGGGCAAGTTGTTTGTTATTGAGCACAGCTGGCCCAGCAGTGACATCACCTTTCGTCTCAAGGTTCCATGAGCTGGCTGCTCCCTTGATTAAAAACAAGAACAATGTAGACAGGGTTATCACAGGACTGCTGCCATCCACAGGTACCCAAATACCTCATTTGAAAGAGATTTTCATGGACTATCAGACTAGGAAAGCTCTGCACACCGACATTCTACTTTAAAATCCCGCTTTATAATAAACAATCATTTTTTTCTTATCATCAAATGCCTTTCACATTTGTCACTTTGTAAACTTTGTTATGTAGTACTTGTATTTCTGAAACTCTCTTCCTCCAGTTTGACTCTTCATTTTAGGCTGGGTTTAATACTTTGGACTCTGTAAGGAATGCATTTGTCTTTTCTTTTTCATTTCTCTTCTCTCTTGGAACCTCGCAGGTTGTTTCTGAAAATAAGCAAATGTTTGTCCACTGCACGTACAGTACCTGGTAAATAACAAATCCCAGTCAGAGCCAAAATGGCTGTGGAAAGCCTTTGGGGTGTTTTACCCATTGTTTCTAATGAATTTGCACAATGCAGATCTGCTGAGAGGCAGTTGCAATGTAGTCTTCCTTTTACACATTTTCACAATGTGTTTTCCTAGAATATGCTTGCTGGTTGCTTTATATTTAGCCTGGATAGTTCACAGAAGAAATTGCACCTTATTTTTAGTGGGGCTCTATGTCTACATTATCCTGTATTACGTAAAATCAGAACACACTGAATACAATATTTTACAACCGGACAGCGCTACCCTGAATAAATACATAACAGAAATGATAAAATCATGACCCCACTGAAAACAAGATATTGCATCTAATTTGGGACACCCTGAGTAAATACAGTGCAAAAATGTGTAAATGGAGATCCTTATGACAACGAGATGTAGCATCTCCCCTGCACTATCCAGAATACAAAATATAGGATAAGAAATATTTAAAGGAAATCTACTGTAAACTGAACTTCACTGTGTTCACTGACATAAATAGTTTCTTTTTTGTCTCATAGCATATTAGATTGCAGTATATATTTCAGATGTTGTGGCCATGAGGATGGCGTATACATTGTGTGTGTGTGTGTGTGTGTGTGTGTGTGTGTGTGTGTGTGTGTGTATGTGTGTGTTTTCTGTAGCTCAATATTTTTTTCCCCAAAAAGCATAATAAAAAATGCCTGCTGATTGCAATATATTTCCCCTGGATAGTTCACAGAAGATCTGGCATATGTATGAGACAGTTCTCATCAGATAGTTTCTTAAGAGGTTAAAAACTCTAAATCATTTTAGATTTGCTGGGAAAGGGTGACATTTAAGAGGTTTGAATCTGGGGTGGTGGAGCTAGCCAGCAGCCTGAGCAGATGTGCTTCAGCATTGCTCTATACTTTGGTTCCCTTTTGAACTTCTATTTGGCACCTTTTTTCATCTTTTGTTGGTGAAATCTGTGTGGAATTAAATGGGACTATTATTAGTCAAAAATTAGCCCTAAGAAAGCAGAAAAAAGTCCTGTTACACAAGTGAAAACAGTGGAAGAATATATGCTCCCAAAATCGGGCCTAGCAGCAGCAGTGCAACCTGCATCTCAGAAGGATCCTAACAGCGAGCGCATATTTACCATTCTCCAGAATATTTAAGAAAAAGTTAACCAAACAAACTCTTAGTTGTCAATGACGGAGCAGAGGGTAAATAATCTTGAGCAAGAAAGGACAATTCAAGAGTAGTAGAGGAGCTTACTGCACGTTAGGAGTGTTTAGCTGCAGCACAAGCAAAAGACTCTAAATACTTAACCAATAAAATCGAAACACTGGAAAACCAGCTCCGAGCAGTTAATCTTTGTGTGGTTGGGCTCCCTAGTACTATCCTGGCTCAAGACTTTAAATCGGTAGTGAAGGAACTGCTTATCGACTCCTTAGGTCTCTCAGTGGATGTAATCCATATTAAAAGGGTGTTTAAACTACCTCAGTGCAAGAAGGCACCAGTGAATGCGCTACAAACATTGACCCTGCTTGTTGCATTAGAGACAGCAGAGGAACGTCTTACGGTACTGGTGGCTGCTAGAGATAAGCGTGGTCTGCAGTATCAAGGCTTGAAATTTTCGATCTTTCCTGATGTGGCTGCCAGAACACAAGCGAGGAGAAAAGAACTGCTTCAGTTTAGTCAGCGACTGTGTGAATATGGCATCGTGGCCAATTTGTTTTTTCCAGCACAACTTCGATTTAGCCATCGGGGCAAACAATATTCATTTACTGATGTTGAGGCAGTCAAGCAATTTTTGGACAGTCTGCCACCTCCGGACATTCAAATATTGGATGAGGAACTAGTGAATGACACATGAAGAAGCTCCTAGCTTTAGTTAGTTATGGGCATTGAATTTTATGAATATTTAGTATTTTGGCTCGTGCTGGCTGGTTTAAAGTCAATGTAGCAATGTAGTCTGTAAGAGGAGTTAGCTTACCATATTTTAGTTAGCTGGACTCTTGTTATCCTTTTTTTTATGAGCCTCCTCTCACTGTTATTGCTTTGTATTTTTTTTTTTGCTTTTTTTCCTTGTTAAAGTGATTATTATTATTTGTGAAGGATTTAGTGGTTATATTACATGTGCAACTCTGAAGAGTGTTGCATGATCTGTCAGCTGAAGCCCCATTAAAGGAACATAAGGGGCTCAGAGTAGGTCTTCAGATATCTTAAATAAACTGTGAAATTATCATTTTAACAACGATAGATGATTTTGGGGGGACAGCCTCAACCATACCCCCAGCTCCTTCAAGGTGGGCATATCCCAGGTATGATTGTGTAGCATGGAGAATATATCCAAGTGAAAGCTAAATCTCTCTGGGGAGTTTTGCTCTTTTGAATATTTTCAGTCCTTGTATCAGTGTATTTATTTTTTTTTTAGTATCATTCCTGTTAAAGAGAATGTCATTATCTCAGTTTGTATGAAGATAAAATTCTAATAAAGAATAAAATAGAGGTATGAATCATTCTTGAAAGACAATAACTGACCAACTGACGCTTGTAGCAAGAAAATGTTCAAATGCCAAGTATTTAAATATGCAAGTTGTTGCATTTTGAAGGAGGTAAACAAATCTCCAGTTTAATAGGTAACCAGTATCTAACAATCTATTTCGACTTCATTCCATTTCACATTCCATGTGTAAAGAAGCTATGATGGTGCAGTATAGGAGAATGGGGTGAGAGGCACGACCACACCAATGCACACCCTGATGCCTGTTGGTGTGTGAGGGTGGGAGGGTGGGGTGGTAGGAGTGTTAACCCTAACATGGAATTTCCACACTTATGTCAGTATGGAAACAAACTTAACTGATGCATTAACAAAGTTTTTGCAAAGAATTTCCTTTCTTTTTTAAAAGTGCAATGTAAGCAGCAAATGGAATGTGTTAAGGGCCCCGCGCTCCCATCAAGCTGTCCATTTGTGCATAATGATATGTGTCTATGGGAGCATGGGCCCTCCAGGCCCTACACTCCCACTTACAGATAAGTATAGAGCCATACAGAAGCCCTATAATGCAAGAAGCCCTTGTAAGACTAATTTTCCCATATCTCAGGAACTGTAGCAGCTAGGAAAAAAATTCAAGTGTTGGTGTAATCATGACAATGAGCACTGCTCGAGACATACATCGACTGAATCCATATCGCACATCATTTATGTGATACAGGCACTGAAAAGCAATGTGAGTGCTAACTGCCAGGGCATAATACTGGCCTACAGCCATGAAAATGAGCAATTGGACCATTAATTTGCAAATATCTGAGGAACCGTACAAGCTAGGAAAAAATTTCAAATTTCATGATTTTCATGGCTTTCCAACCTAATTCTGTACTTAGTCCTCTTTTAGGTAGGGACTATAAAATTTTGTGATGAAAAGTCCATATCTCAAACCATTTTTGAGATACAGGCCCCAAAAGGTGTCACGGGTGCCACAGTGTTATCCTATGGGAAAATTTTAGAACTTCAGAATGCTACAACTATGGCTCTGTTCAATGTTTTAGTACCAAACCACCAAAAGGCACATCTGTGACAGTAGGGCTTGCCACCATGAAATTTTCAGGCCAATAGCACAATCCACGTTGCAACAATAAAGTGACAAAGAAAACAGCTGCTGCAATGTTATCCTATGGGAAAAATTATGTACTCCAGAATGCTGTAACTAGGGGCGTGTTGAACGATTGTGAACCAAACCACTGAAAAGCACATCTGTGTCACTAGGGTTTGCCATCCTAAAACCTTCATGCCAATATCACAATCTAGCTTGCCACAATCAAGTGACAAAGAAAACAGCATTTAGCAAAATTTGATTGTGCAGTGTTAGCACGATCACATTCATGTTTGTGTGATCCTCCTATCTTTATAATGGGAATGTTAGTGTGCACAAAAGAAATGTTAGCATGGTCACTTTATGGGTGGACAAAGAAATTGCAACTTTGGGGAATTTTCACTTTTTGAGCACGCTACAATTCCACAACTGTACATCCAACTAACACAAAAATTTCCAGATCCAGAGATCTATGGTAGATATTTGTACATTCCGAATTTAATGCAAATCGGACTAACGGTTCAAAAGTTATTAAAATGCAAAATTTGAGGTTTAACATAGAAATGGCTATGCTAACTTAACTATTGATAGATATATATATATATATATATATATATATATATATATATATATATATATATATATATATATATATATATATATATATATATATATATATATATATATATATACACACACACATATATATATATATATATACACACATATATATACACACACACACACACACATACATATATATATATATATATATATATATACACACACACACACACACACACACACACACACACACACACATATATATATATATATATATATATATACACACACACACACACACACACACACACACACACACACATATATATATATATATATATATACACACACACACACATATATATATACACACACATATATATATATATATATATATATATATATATATATATATATATATATATATATATATATATATATATATATATATATATATATATATATATATATACACACACACACACACACACACACACACACACACACACACACACACATACACATACATATACATATACATATACCATATACATATACATATACATATACATATACATATACATATACATATACATATACATATACATATACATATACATATATATATATACACACACACACACACACACACACACACACACACACATCACATACACATATATATATATATATATATTAGAGGCAAAAAACTCCATTTAATGCATCAGTTAGGGTTGTTCCACAGCGACAAAAGTGAGAAATTCGATGTTAGGGTTGAAACCCCTTTGCATCCTCAGCCCACCCCAACTGGAATCAGGTGTGCATTGGGGTCATTGGCCCTAAGTGTCACCCCATCATATGTGGAAAGAAGCTGAGGAATAGGAGAATGGGGTGATAGTTTGGACGATGACCCCAATGCACACCCGATTCCAGTTGGGGGTGGGCTGGAGAGTGCAAAGGGGTTTCAACCCTAACATCAAATTTCCTCACTTTTGTCCCTGTGGAACAACCCTAACTGATGCATTAAACAGAGTTTTTTGCCTCTAATTTCCCTTCTTTTTGAGAATTATAATGAGAAATAGTGAATGTAATGCAGCGCCGGGAGCGCGGGGGTGATGTCTTGTCGCATTGTAACATTGTGCCCGCAAACGCAAATCATAATGCGCATGGTGACGCAGTGCGAAACAGAAAGAGGAACAGTACTGTAGACAGAAATATTAAAAACAACGGAAATGCAACCACAAATGAAAATGCAAAGGGTAACGCACATGGTGGTGTAAACATGAACGGTAAGTGAAACGGGTACGGAACCACAAGCAGAAACAGTAATGGTAAGAGTAATGTAAGTGCACAGGCTGGTTTTCCCCAAAAGCTGTATAGAGAAAGACAGTGAGTAGAAAGAATGTATGCAAAATAATGACTCTCGGAACACAAAAATCAGTAGTTGTAATAGTAAATTGCTTATATCTCAGTGACAGTACGACATAGAAAAAAAAATGTAAAAGTCATATGTATTATCACTTTCCTGACTAGTTTTATTTCGACAAAAACTCTGTATCTCGCACCGTTTTTTAGATACGGGCCCTCAAAGGCACGGCTAATGCCGTAATGTTATCCTATGGGAAAAAAACAGAAGTTCGGACTGCTATAACTTTTGAACAGTTTAATATTTTTTCACGAAATCTTTGACAGGCACATCAAGGACCCTGGCTGGACGTTCCCTGAAGATTTTGGGCCGGTCACGCAAACCGTGCAACCTGTAGGCGCGACTGTAGAATTCCAGAAAAAGCGTAAATGCACGCGCAGATCATGCTTAATAACTCCATAGCCGTGTATACGACTGGTACAACACTTGGTAGATCCCAAGGTGTATGGGTCTTGATCATGTATTCCAAATTTCAGGTAAATCCGTCAAACGGTTGCAAAGTTATTAAGGTGCAAAATTTGGGGTTTAACATGTAAATGGCTCCTCAACCCTAACTATGGTAGCACTACCGTGCTACCATAATATATCTATATATAACCAGTTAAACCAATGCACCAATGCATTAGATGCCAGCTAGGTTACAGAGACAGTAGGCCATGCAGTTATTTGCCCTATCAGTATGGCTCCTCTTTCCCTTCAAGTACTTACCCCCTCTGGATCACCCCATTACATCATATGCCTAGCATGTCAAACTCAATAGCAAGGCATACATCCTACTGCCACCTTGTGACCAACTGCATTTAATGAAAATACTTTTAAGATTTTTGTTAAAATATTTATTCATGACCTGGAAGGGTGGGGGTGGGTCATCAGTAGGCTACATAAGTTTGCTAATTACACTTAATTTTTAAGTAGGCTGGTCACAGCAGAGGAGTATACACTATAGGGGGACCTGCATGTACAAGGATTGTGGGCTAAGAAATAGGGGATTAGTTTTAACGAGGAAGTGCAAGATATTGCAGCTATGAGTGAGGAATCTAGGTCACGCATACATCCTGTGGGGGACAACAAAGAACATAAACACTGAGGAAAAGGGTCTGGGGTATTTGTGGACTATACACTGAAGCTGGGCAAACAATGGGCTGCCACAGTCCAGAGAACCAATGCAATGTTGACATGCATTACATGGCAGTAGGGAACAGGTAAAAGGAGGTGATCCTCCATCTCTATTAGGTCATATTTATACAGTTCCTGGAGTTCTGCATTCAGTGGTGGTCATAACAGCAGAGAAAAGACATTGAAGACTTGGAGAGGATCCTGTACCCACTAAGCTGATCAGTGGCAGAGTGGGCAAGGCTATGAGGAGAGGCTGAACATATTCAAAATATGTTGCTTGGAGAAATGACTTAGAGTCAACATGGCCATGGTGTTTCTAGTACTAACAGAGATAGACTTGGTGGAGTTTGCACTGATTTTTAAGCTGATGAATGCAAACAGAACCAGAGGACATGCATTCATGGTGAGGGAGAGGGCAAGAACAGGAAAAGTTAGAAAGCATTATTACGTCATATAGACTAATATGTAGAGCAGCTTTCCATGTGAGGTTGTGGAATGTGTGTTGCACTGCTCAGAATCTAAAAGCAGGACTAGCTAGATTCCTGATGGATAAGGGTGTTGAGGGAGAATGGTATTGAGGGTCACACAGTATGTGTAGGGATACTGATACCGGTCACAGTCCCCCATCATGAGGCAGGAGGGGCAGGCAAGATGTACCCTACGTTG
The DNA here is from genome assembly GCA_016271365.2 of Neoceratodus forsteri. Classification (NCBI taxonomy): domain Eukaryota; kingdom Metazoa; phylum Chordata; order Ceratodontiformes; family Ceratodontidae; genus Neoceratodus; species Neoceratodus forsteri. Next base: position 1,608,488,525 of record CM057453.1, read on the forward strand.
CTTCCATCACCACAGTACAGTACTTCTTCTGTATGGAACTGGGTTACAACTTTAATAGATATCTAATAAAATAGCAAGGCTTGATCCTCAGAATTCTCACAGCTGCTTCACAATTGCAGACGGCCATGGACAGCCACAGAGCACCCACTACATGCAGGATATGCAACTTTGGGGCACCCCATGGCATCCACAGCATGGCTGTGTGCCTGCTCCATGCCTGATCCTCAGCCATGCAGACGGCTCCACACTGGGCCAGGTTGGGGCGGGCAAGGGGGCAGGATAGGACATCAGCATGATTTTTGACACTGCTAGGTCAGCCACTACAGCTGGCAGAGAGGTGCATTCTACATGACTCTAGGGGCTGCCATAGTGGTTATGTGCCCCTCTCCACCTGGCAATCTTGGCAGTGACAGGGCACAGATAGAACATTCACCACCAACCCACAGCTCCGGCTGCAGAGAAGTGGGGCTGCGGGGGCACTGCCAGCACTGTCCAATCAGATTTCCACAATTCTAGCATTTAGCAATGGGGATATGAAAAGATTGCCATGGGCTGCCATAACCCGTGGAACCCCACACAGAGTGAGAAATCCACTGTAGAGCAGTCCACCTGGATGCCCATTGATCTTGGCTGCCATGCCCCCAGCACTGCTCACAGCTGGTGCATGGGTGCTCCACACCATCAGGGAGTGAGAGATGGGGCTGGGGACCTAACCTTTCCCCATGTGGTCCCTGGATGCATAGTAGCACAGTAGGGATACACTTGTTTTTTAGCGTATCCTCACACTTTATGAGGATCAAGCCCTCAGTCATTATATTTCAATTCAATACAATTTGTATTTGCTTGATAATTTGCCATTACAGAAAAACTCCTAAAATTGATATTTGACATAAAACACAATACATAAAAAAAATTCAGTATCATGAAAATTAGTCATTATATTTAACATTTCATTGGAAATGCTTTTTTGCTATAGAAAAAAAAACATGTAAAAAGGACATACCTTCACTTTTTGAGTCACTTTCTATAGTCCCATCAATTTCAATTCCAACTGTGGGAAAATAAAAAAAAATGTTTGCTCTATCATCTCTTTAGCTGCGCTGCTGTATTTATTTTATATTCAGGTCATGTGAACACAAAAACTTAGTTTGATATAAGGGCAGAAATCATGGGAATTGCTTAACTAATGTCTTGGCTATCTCTACCTTATAAAAATAAATGTAATAACGAGGATATAAGATGATACTGGTCTTTATGCCGGAGCAGTACCCTTGACCTCACCAAGGCTTTCAATATTGTTGATCATAGACAATTGCTAGACAGCTTGGTTAATGAAAATTCCTCTCTGTATGTGACCAAATGTATTTTTTTTGTTCACATACAAACAGAGATGTGAAAGAAGTAAGTGCCTCAGCTGGGACTTTAACCCAGGCCACCAGAAATACCATTCTGATTGCACTAACCAGCTGTGCCACTGAGACAACTGGAACCCGGGCTGTCCCCAGGCACATTACTCTTTCTCAAATGCACAACCCAGTGGCAACACAAATGTTTACTTGTAACAATCACGCAGGAATGTGGTGTACCTATTTATGGAACAGATATAAACAGAGATGAGAAAGAAGTAAGTGCCTCTGCTGGGACTTGAACTCAGGCTGCCCATAAAACCATTCCAGTTGAGCTAACCAGCTTGTTGCAGGTTGTGCATTTGAGAAAGAATAATATGCTTGGGGACAGCCCAGGTTCCAGTTGTGTCAGTGGCGCAGCTGGTTATTACAATTGGAACAGTATGCCAGGCAGCCTGGGTTCAAGTCCCAGCTGAGGCATTTACTTCTTTCTTATCTCTGTTTGTATGTGTTCCATAAATATTCACACCACACTATTGTGTGTTTTTTTTTTTTTTTGTTTGCTTGTTTTTTTGTTATCTTGAATTTAGGACCCAAAGAACCTCAACTTCTGGTTGTTTGTCAGACTGCTAGCCAATTCTGTGTGGGTTCAATCCTGGGCCTCTGTTGTTCTCTATTTTTGAATTCCATGCCTCAATCCTGTAAATCTGAGGAAGTCACTTTCTGTGCAGATGATGATAATATAATTTTTAGTTCTGACTAGATGTCAAGTAATGTGGTCTCAAGAGCCCAGGAGAACTTTAGTTCTTTAAAAATGGGCTTATATCTAAAAAAATTGTTCCTTCCTAAATACAAAAAAAGATCAAGTCTATGTATTTTTCAGGACCCAGGAAGAAGCGAGAGATATAATAATAATAACTGATTTGGGGGTTGGGTGTGATTTATTGAGTGTGTTGAGAGTTTTAAGTGTTTGGGGGTGCCATTGGATTCCACCCTGTCATTTGAACCTCATGCTTCCCACACTACTACTTAGGTTATTTTTCAGTGGTTGGGCTTGCTGTTTAGGATCCAGAACTTTCTAATTGCAGAGTACCATAAGTCACTAGCCCATAGCCTGCAATAGCCTGTAGCTTCCTGGACTGGCCAGTACTTCATAAAACAATAAGAAGTCAACAGCTAAGACACTTCTAATATGAGTTAGTTTTCGGGTTTGTACATACTTTTGTTTTTGTTGTAAAGTAAAGAAGTTGTACAAAAATTTCCCAAAGGCCTTACTACTGGAGTGTAAATAATGTATCTATCTTTGCTAATATGTTTGTCTCCCCTTAAACATAATTTACTATTGCAAATGTCGGCACATGTTTTACGTGTACTATTCTTTGTACCTGGTCTACTCAGCCAGCTGCTTGCACAATTTGCCAGATGATTGCTGTACTTATCTAATCAACACTGAATGTATGTACAGTAACTTTGCTGTTGAGTCATGAATAGACAGTATATATAAACCACTGTAATTCAATGATTTCTGAATGTATTAAGTCTGGTCTGATATACCTCTATGTAATTAAACCTGGGTCACTTTTGAAAAAGGGACTCAGTCTCAGAGGGCCTACCCATTCAACAAAATTGAATAAATAAACAAATAAATGAACAAACAAACACTATGTACTGTAACTAGGGTTGTTTCAAAGATGGCCACAGATCTGGTGCAATTATTATATTTGTATTTAAAATGTATGTGACTAAAACAACAATTTCATTTGTACATGCTAATTCAAAATGCAATGAAACAAACTGAACTCCATACTCTGTACAAGTTACAATGCAATCTACCCCCTTTTCCAAGAAGCATGCATCAAAGTCTCTTTCTACTTACCATCTTCCATCAGAGCTGCTAATTTGCTCTTCTTTTTCTTTCCCATGATTAATATGTTAACTAGTCTGTTTTATACAAAAAGGCAAAGAAAACTTCTTTCTGGTTGAAGAAAGGGACTATATTCCAGTCAGCATGGTAGTTACCCACTACATAAGATCCATTTAAACTATCACCTGTCTCTCATATGAATGTGCCACTTAGAGCCTATCTAACGCCATAGCAACTGTAAGTAACAGATGGGAAGAGAACCTGCTGATATATGAGAACTCATTGAACTGGAGCATTACCTGCTAATTCTGGCACTGCTATGTTGTTTTACTGTTTTTTTTTTTTACTTAGGTTGGATTTAAAATGAAAGCGGGGAGGTTAATTAGAATATTAGAAGTCTTGAATATATTCATTCTGTTATTGAGTATCACAGTCACACTACTTTATTAAAACTAAGTAAGTTAATACCTTCAGTATTTGCCAAAGAAACAGACAGAACATCAGCATTAGAATGGAAGACCACTTTGAGGTTGATGGATTTCTATTTCTTCACATTGAATAACTAGGGTGTTGCCTGTAATAGTGAAACTGTTCTAATTAAGTGAAATGTTTTGTAGATGTGTCAAATGTTCTCTGTCTCTTTGGGTAGCCTAACATTTCTGTTTTGTCTAGAAAGCTGTTTTCTTTGTTTTCATCTGACCAGTGCTGCAATATACAGGAGCAAATTGAATACTAAAGTATGGCAACCATATTTTCTTTTGTCAAATACTCTTATTAAATCAGAGCCAACATCAGAAAATGCTTTCCCATTTTGTTGATGCACACCCAGAGGTGAAAGTGAAATTAGTTATAATCGTTCTTTTGGGCAGCAATATATAACTACATAGAAACACAGACTTTGTCTGCAGAAGAAGGAAGTTTGGCCAACCTAGTCTACCCAGATGGCCCAGCCACATTTTTCTCCACACACCTTACCTCGTGTCCAACAAGCATCCTTCCACTCTGCCCATTTCTTAATAGTCCACTTTTTCTATTCCACACATGCTTGAAGCCCCCTACTGTTTTCATCTCCACTATTTCTGCTGGCAGCCTCTGCCAGGTGCTCACCACTCTTTCAGTGAAGAAGTACTTTCTCACATCCCTCCTAAACTCCCCCCCCCCCGCCAGCTTCATTGCATGCCCTCTGGTTCTGGTGCTCTTCCTCATTTGAAAGAGACTCCTCTTCTGCACCATGTTCTCTCTTGCAAGGTACTTGTAGGTCTCTATTATGTTCCCTCTCAGTCTGCTGTCTTCCAAGGTGTACATGATGAGATCCCTCAGTCTCTACTTGTAGGGCTTTTGGTGTAACCCCTGCACAATTTGAGTTGCTCTCCTCTGGACTGCCTTCACCCTGTCTATATCCTTACTGAGGTGTGGCAACTAGACACAATACTCCAGGTGTGACTATCTTTCTGGTTGATGATTTGCTGGTTATGACAAACACTGAATGATATAATGCTACACATGAGTACCTTTCTGCTTCGCCAAATATTAGTCTGTCTGGGTATGTTACTGCACTGTCTGGGACCACCTGGAACCCAACCCGAATTGCCACCACCCAGAATGCAACAAGTCATTGGTGAGTTCAGTTTTTTATCTGGTTGCATTAAAGATGTTACAGTGAACTGGTTTTAGAACCATTCCATTTTAGGTTGTTCCATTCATTCTGGTCCATTCTGACATTCTGGTTTCAGAGCCATTCTTGTTCCTGGTGCACTGCAGTTGTTATCAAGTCCCACTATATGGTGAATATTCATTTTATAGTGCAGTCTTACACTTTGATTCACTCATTGTTCATGTGGCTCATGCTGTACAGTATGTACAGTATTAACTGTGACTGGTGCTAACTACAGTGAGAATAATCCTGAACCTTTATAAAATCAACATTTTTATTTTTAAAGTTATACATTGAACATAAAAGAAACTGGCTATTTTTTCATGGGAAAAGGAATTTATTTATAATATAGAGAATTCCTAAAAGAATACGGCAGTAGGGTTCCTGGAAGGGAACAAAATTATTTTTCAACTTTCTAATTTTCCCAGTCCTTCCCTCTACATACCTGCATTGCCTGATTCCCAAAATGCCTACACATCCCTGCCTTTAGCACTTTAAAACATCTGATAAAATTATTATCACAAGGCAAAGCCTGCAGAAACACACTGCAGGAAGATTATGTAGATGGCTGAGTGGAAATGGAATTTTTTGTGTAGTGTGCAATTGTACCACTTTGGAGAGGTGGCAACCAATAGAAAACTACTGTATGTCATTCTTAGGTAATACTAAAGGTGGAACTATAATTATAAAATGATAAAAAATGAATTTCATTTTTTTAAAGTCATGGAAAAAGTGTGTAGATAAACTGTATACTGATGTGTACTGTCATGTTTTGACATGTAGCAACGCAAATTGTACAGGTATCTCCGAGCTTTCATTTAAAAGTATATTGGTGCAGTTGGGGGCTCTTTTATGGATATGAGCATTGTCTTGCAGGTGCTTAGGATGTGAAAATGGCAGACCAAAGGTGAGCAGTTCTGGTGTCCTGACAATGCAAGAAGCAACACTCATATCCATAAGAGGGTGTCCAGCTACACTAATGAACTCATTATAGATCATGTAGCTTTTGGTTTTTAAATTACTTTTTTTTCCTCTGAATACTGATGGCACGAGTGATTAGTGAGAAACCTGTTCCAGTGGCTACAACTAAAGATTAGAATACCTCAGGCACAATTAAAGGCAGAACTGTGATTGGTCAGGAGCATCACATAATGCCTCCCATAGTGGCCAATGAAAACAGCTAAGTCAAATACAGCAACTGAAAATGACTCCCCTCCCCAAAGTGCATCCGCCCCTGGAGTTGGTATATCTAAGAAGGGGGAAGGGGGTACCCCCCCAAAAAAAAACTTGCTGTATTTGGCTGAGCTGTTTTGTATTAGCTGTTTTTGGTGGTCACTGTTTTTACTTAGCTGTTTTCACATGGCACCGCTCCCACCACCTATAATAAAACAAATGAAGTTCCTACCCCTAACAGTTCTAAAGTTAGTCCATCTCAAAGAAATTATCTTTATAAAATGGATAACTTTGATACTAACAGATGGGAACTTTCATTTTTTAAATGAAAGCTAAAGATTAAGCCAACATTATTTACCTTTACTACATGGGGTTCTACACAAAGGATTTCTACTTTTCGCAGCCCTTTGCATAGCATTGTGCTTTACCAGTTTAATGTGCAATGCCACCACTCCCACAGAGTGCCACCTCACATAGCACCTCATGTACCAAAAAAGCCATGAAGTGGTACCTTTGAGGAGTGCTTTCTCTGTGTTTTTTTTTTGTCTAAGTAATACTACCTTGTCAGCCAGCCCTCTTGAATTAACCCATACTTGTCTTTTTTCCCCAACCAGCCCTAATCAGTTTGAATACATAAACTTTTTCTACCACCCACTGAGCAGTGCCCACAGTATCACCCACCTCCCCTCCACCAAATCTGGCAGGAAAGAACAGAACCCTTCTCCCTCACCTGCTTGCAGCATCCAGTCCCAATCTCCTCCCTCCTAACCATTGCCAAGTTAAAGACAGTCCAGTGCCCCTTTCCTCCCCACTAACTCAGCACTCATCAACCCTTCACCCCCCCATACCACCTCACAAAAATGGACATGTCACAGAAGGATGGTGACTGGCACTGGCCCTCCTCTCACCATCTTGGCTGGCCACCATCTGAAAGAATAGGAATACATACTCATAGTAATTACAGTGGATTACTATGAGTGCATGATCCCATTCAGGCCCAGTGGGTGGGGGAAGGGGGCTATGAATACAAACTGGTGGCAGTAGGGAGATGTGAATGTTATTATTTGGACAGGAAATAAAAATTTAAAAAAACTGAACTTGGCTGGCCCGGTGGCACTGAGGGTTGAGGCGTGGGATGCTACACCTCAAGCCATGCTGGTGACCCAGGTTTGGGAACTGACTTGGGTCGTCGGGGGTCAGCTGGTGAGGGAGAGGATTGAGCATCCAAGGGACTGCTCTCCTCTCCTGGGGTGGGTAGCGGGATTTGCACCGCTCGCTAGTGGCCCCGATGGAGATTGGGGGTACTGTAGGCAGTAATGCCATATGTTGGGATGGAGTGGCGGTAGGCAGCAGCATGCATTGTGCATGGACACCATTGCACATCCATGATCCAGGGCACACAAGCAGAAAAAAAAAATGGCATCCAGGAGGAAGACAGTGGTCCCCAGGGAGCACTGCACACATCCACCACTGGTCCCCATCCAATTGACTCTCTTGGACCCCCCTCTCTCATGGGGTCCGTGGGGGGGGGGAATCTGTCTCCAATTCCTCATTGGACTGGGCATTTAGACAGGGTGGTAGCAGGTGACTCGTGGGTCTCACCTGATGTGGCCCTGGAAATGTTGGGTGATAAAAAGAATTAACAAAAAAAAAGCTGAACTTTGTTGTAAAATCAGAGCCATGTGTAGCATGAAATTAAGAACCTCACCAACAATTCACTAGCAAAGCAAACCTTTGCAGCACTTCTCCTTAGGATCATTGCAACACAGTGAAGTAGTATTGATACAGTTTTGATGAACTGATGCACATCAAAAAGTATTTGCATTCTTTACATGTAAAACAGTTAAATGAATAAATACAGTATGTCTTTCAAAGTGTATCATATTAATACTGTGAATTTTATATATATATATATATATATATTTATACAACATATGTTTGGGAATAAATTCATGGATAAAAAGTAGTATCTGAGACAGGTCATGGAGATATCACTATGCCCATGAAGATATCATTGATATCTCCATGTTCCTATACGTCATAGTGATATCTCCACATTCCTATACGTCATCGAATTGAAAGTGAAAGTCTGTCACTTTACATTGCCCCCGTCTCTTCTGTTTAAAACCTGTCCCCCCCCAAACCACACACACACACACACCTCTATTTGGTCGATCCTGCCAATTATTTTTATCTAAAAGTTTAATTTAAGCACTTATCTGGTTGATCCTGCCACTGTGATAGTCAGCCAAGCATTTAACTTTCACTTTCCCCCTTCAAAGTAGCGTGACCGAGTGGTATGAAGATCGACCCATTAGGACAGTACAGCAGTTATTAATAAAGAGGTCTGCACCCATTTAGGTAAAAAAACTCCGCAATTCTGTAATAGTTTTTGTGAAATTGCCGACTATATTCACAAGACAGAGAGTGCGACTCAGCAGCGTCGCCGAAGCAGGAGGAAGCGTGAGCGTTCGTTGCTATAGCTACTTTGAAGGGGGAAAGTGAAAGTTATACGCTGGGCTGACTATCACAGCGGCAGGATCAACCAGATAAGTGCTTATATTACATTTTTAGCTAAAAATAATGGCATAATCAACCAGATAACATTATTTGTATTTTGAAACTGGCAGAATCTACCATATATATATGTTTTTATTTTTGACATGTTATCCCTTGTGTTCTGGGTTGTGGGTGTGTTTTGATTTGTGTTCAGGGAGGGGTTCCATTACAATTCAGCCCAAACATATGTTTGTATAAACAGAATATGACATGGCCTGAGTGAAGATATCATATTTATCTTCACTCGAGGCCAATGACATCAAGATTTCTCACTTGTGGCTTCGCCACTCGTGAGATATCATGATATCATTGGCCTCTCGTGAAGATAAATATGATATCTTCAGTCAGGCCATGTCATATCTCTATTTATATATATATATATATATATATATATATATACACACAGTTATATATTCAAGCTACACAGGTCCCATGAAATAATGTGCAGTGTACCAATACTCAGAAAATGTGAAAAAATATTATAACTTTTTTTTAAGACATATAATTTGTTTTTCCATATACATGATATCCACCTTCTCTGCCCAGCTGCCCACATTCTGACTGACCCTCCCCCAGACCCATCACCAAGCTTCTCCAGGATTCACATTCCCTCCATCATCCTCTGCCACAGGACTGTGTGGAATGCCCAGTCACCAGTGCAGGTCAGCAAGGGGTTGGTCATCATCATCCTGCTATCCAGTGGGGTTCAATTGATTTTCACCCTACGCTTACCTCACATGCAGTGGGTGTGCTGTGCAAGCGCCACTTCTGTGGAGACACTCCAGTGCCCTTTGTGTGGGGTCCCTTCCCTTCTTGTGTGGTCTCACTTGTGATACCACCTGGACACCTTCAAGTGGCAGTCAGACCGTGAGCCATGTTAACCCCCCCCCCGAGGAAGAAGAGCAGTCATATGGATGCTTAATCCTCCCTCCCCCAGATGGCTCCCATGTGACCTGAGTCCATTCCCAAACCTAAGCCACAGGCATGGTGGCAGGTGAAGTGCTCAGTGCCTCAGTGCTTCATGACACTGGGCCAGCCAAGTCATATAATTTTTTGTTTTGCTATAATTTGTTGATACAAAAAAACACTATACATACAATGTGTATGATGTTTGGTGACTGTCACAACAAACACAGCATGCATTGATAATACATTCAAGAAATGGCTTTAAAATAATGTCTATATCTATATCTAAGGAATAACACCAGCTGAAGAGTCTGGCATGCTCTGTGTATGGACTCATCAGGTGTGTTGTGAGGCGCAAGGCGTATGCAAAGTGCCTTCAGCAATCCAAGACGTTCATATATCAGCATGCCTGCCCACTTTGAAGAGAGTCATTCCTCTCATAAAATCGGTCCTAAATTGTTTTTTGAAGTGTGAACAGCCATTTACTTCAACAGGCAACTTACCTTTACAATGTGTATTTTAGCAGCTGAAATCTCAGCCGCATCGGGTACTCTGCTAGAAGTTCATGCATGTGTCCCATCAGCAGCTCTGGTGCTGGCTGCCAATTTAATTATGTTTTTTTGTTTTAGTTATATTTACTTAAACTAAATGTATGTGGATATTTAAGGGGGTTGAGAAGAACTGTCATGCCTTCCCCAACTTCCCGATCTTAAGAGAATCTCTTCATTCAAAAGTGAAAGTACCTCCCACTGGAGTCCTGATCTAACAGCTGTGGCAGCACATCAAAGGTGCTGCTTTCTGTATTTGAAAGCTAAATGGTAGTTAAAGTTGTTAGGGTGCACTTGTGCTAGGGAGACTGCTCGGGGCTGAATAGCAGCTCTAGCTACTGATTGATTATGCAGTCAAGCCCAAGATTTGCATAACCAATCAACACTGCCCCTTTTCTCAGGCAGTCAGGGACCCTCCCAGGGTAGCCACGCCCCATTATCTGCATTAAAGGAGACTGCCAGGAGGGTTCAGGCCAGTCTAGAGGAGGAGTTCAGGGGAGGCATTGGAATGAGGAGCCCCAGAAGGGAAGCTTCTGGAGGAGAGCTCCCAGAAGGAAAGCACAGAGGAGAAGAGAGTTTGAATGGGAGCTCAAAGGAGAAGAGCTCCTGGAGGAGGAGGAGTTCAAAAAGAATCCCAGGAAAGAGCCTTGGTGGACCTGCAGGGGCATCTGGGAGAGCCCTGCCAGCCTGGTATCCTGTCTTTCTTAAGGGGCTTAAGAGCTGTGTCACCCAGGTTAGGTAGTTGACTCTGGCATCCAGCAGTAGGGGAGGCTGGTGATGCCAGACAGCCTTCTCCAAACCCTCGCAGGGCACCTTGGAACACTCAGGTAGCAGATCGGCTAGTGGCTGAGAACCTTGGGACACTCAGCTAGCAGCAGAGCATCTTGAGACACTTGGCTAGCAGGTTGGCTAGCAATGGACCAAATCTTCAAAGGTTTGTATCCTTTCATAAAACTTGCAGCAGTCCTCAGGGGAGGTGCAGAACCCAGAGAGAAAGCCATGGGGAGGTAGTGTGGTGGGCACCAGTACTTAAGGTGTTCTTTTTTTAGTGCTGTGGTGAGCTAGCAATTCATTCTGGTCCAAGGCAATTGGCTATTGGGGATAGAGTTGCAGGTTGGGCCTGATCCCTCACAAAAGCCCTTTTCAGGGCTTGTAGTTGCCCATTGCCTCTAGCAGTGGCTTTCCATTTTCTAGGGCAGTGAAGGTAAGACCTATCATTGTTGGTTTGTTCCTGTGAGCTTTTGGTGAGGGTGCCCTTTGCCATTCATGATAGAGTGAGAAGCCAGTGCCGTTTATAATAGAGTGAGAAGCCTTTGCTGTTTATGATAGAGTGATAACTCATTGCTGTTTATAATAGAACGATAAACCATTGGCGTTTATGATAGAGTGATAAGCCTTTGATGTTTATGATAGAGAGATAAGCCTTTGATGTTTATGATAGAGTGATAAGCCTTTGCCATTTATAATAGAAAAATAAGCCATTGCCATTTATGATAGAGTGATAAGCCTTCACCATTTTTTATACAGTTTTTTATTTATTTTTATTTATTTGTACAATCGGTTTTGCAACCTTTAAGCCAGAGGCTCGTTTACAAAGGCACCTCATCACAGAGAGGACAACAGTGTTACAATACATACAGATTACACAGAATTTACACAGTTGTATACAGACATTGTTACATATATTTTGTACATTTCATAAATAGTAGTTACATATATACAGATATCTGGCAGGGGGGAAGAAGGAAACCAGGTGGGAGGAGAGGGGAGGGAGGCGGAGGAGGCAGTCTGGAGGACTTTGTCAAAGTGCACTTAGTGATATGCAAGCACCCAATTAGTGACAGGTAAAGCAGCGGGTGTACACCCTTTGCTGTTTATAATAGAGTGATAAGCTCTTGATGGTTATGATAGAGTGATAAGCCTTTGCCATTTATGACAGAGTAATAAGACTTTGCCATTTATAAATGTTGTTTATGACAGAGTGATAAGCCTTTACCATTTATAATACAGTGGTAAGCCTTTGCCATTTACAGTAGAGTAATAAGCCCTCACCATTTATGATACATTAATAAGCTTGATTGTACTGATTGTACTGAAAGTTATGTATTGCCTTACTATTTTTTGTTTACATAAAGGTCATAAATGCTAGTCCATTTTGTCTGCAGATGGTTATTTTTAGTAGATCTCTGTGCTCCTTTTCTGTCTGTTTTTCTGGGTGGTGGCAGTTGTATATTTTCTGGGGAAACAGTGCCTTCCCCTTATTAAGTCACTTTTTCACTTCTGCCAGTGGCTGGCTCCACACCACACCACATTTGGGCTTCTAGCAGTTGAGCTGAACAACTCAACAATGTCACCTCAGCCTGTTTAAGTCTGCTACCTTTGGCTGAGGGTGGCCCCACCAAGAAAGCCATCTTGGTGATGTCAGCAGACAAGTTAATATGTCACACTGGTGGTAACAGTGGGATTTTCAAGCTCACATGGAATTTTCTGTCATGAGGTCTTTCCTCTTTTTGATTTTTAGTCCTAGTGAACAGGCTAACCAAGACTCTAAAAAAATCTGGTTTTCACTTTGGTCAGTTTGGATGACCTGTGACCTGGAAGTGGTATTTTGTACAGTATTAAATCTGCTGATGAGGTTAATTCCTTAACTGTGCACTACAACCCACTGAAACTGTACATAGGGTTACCACTGGTGGCCCAGATGGAACAGGTGGGGCATAGCGAGAACTTTTTTGGACTGTCCAGTAGACTCTATACAAAGAATGGACAGTGTGGATATTGATCCAGATGGGGGTTGCAAATCCCTCTTGCCTTCTAGGACTACCCAAGGACAATGAGGCCACCTGTGTGGCACAAAGACCTTGTGATGGACATTTAAAGTTGTGTCAGGACACAGGACGTGTCCACAGAAGAAGGGGGGTAGTGTAGCAGCTGAAATCTCAGCTACATCAGGTGCTCTACTGGAAGTTCAGGTGGGCATCCCATAAGTAGCTTTGGTGCTGGCTGACAATTTAACTGTGTTTCTTTTTATTTATTTTTTTTAATTTACTTAAAATAAATGTGTGTGGATATTTTAAGGGGGTCAAGAAGAACTGTCATGCCTTCCCCGACCTCCCAATCTTAGATAATCTCAATTTAAAAGTGAAAGTGCCACCTGTAGGAGTCCCAATCTAGTGGGTCCTGTGGCAGAACATCAAAGGTGCTGCTTTCTGTATTTGAAAGCTAAACAGCAGTTAAAGGTGTTAAGGTGTGCTCATGCTAGGGAGGCAGCTCGAGGGCTGTGTAGCAGCTCTCGATGCTGACTGGTTATGCAGTCAAACCCAAGGTTTGCATAACCAATCAGCACTGCCCCCTTTCCCAGTCAGTCAGAAGGTCCCACATGGAAGCCATGCCTCCTCCCAGCTGCATAAATGGAGACTGCCAGGAGGGTTCAGGCCAGTCAGGAGGAGGAGGAGTTCAGAGGAGGAGTCTGGTGGAGGAGCCCCAGGAGAGGAGCTCCTGTAGGAAAGCTCTCAGAAGGAGAGCTTGACGGAGAAGAGCTCCTGGAGGAGCAGTTTGAAGGAGAAGAGCTCCTGGAGGAGGAGTTCAAGAGAGGGGTCCAGGAGAGACCCTGAAGAAGAATCCCAGGCAGGAGCCTTGGGGGACCTGCAGGGGCAGCTGGGAGAGCCCTGCCAGCCTGGTACCCTTTCTTTCTTAAGGGGCTTAAGGTCAGTGTCACCCAGGCTAGGCAGTTGACTCTGGCATCCAGCACAAGAGGAGGCTGATGATGCCAGACAGCCTTCCCCAAACCCTCAAAGGTATCCTTGGGACACTCAGCTAGCAGCGAAAGCTAGCAACAGAGCACCATGGGACACTTGGCTAGCAGGTCGGCTAGCAGCAGGGCACCTTGGGACACTCGGCTAGCAGGTCACTAGCAGGGGGCCACAAATTCAAAAGCCTGTATCCTTTTGTAAAGCTTGCAGCAGTCCAGGGGGGATATGTAGCACCCAAGGAGGGAGCCCTGAGGAGGTGGTATGGTGGACACCAGTACTTACAGTGTCCTTTTTCTAGAGCTGGGGTGGGCTAGCACTTCACCCCAGTTCTAGCCAATTGGCCATTGAGACTAGAGTTCCAGGGTGGGTCTGATCCCTCATAAAAGCCATTTTCAGGGCTGGTAATTGTCTGTCACCTCTAGCAGTGGCGTTCAGTTTTTCCAGGCCAGTGGAGGTAACACATATCCCTGTTGGTTCCTTCCTGTGAGCTTTGGGGATGCTTTGCCATTCATGATAGAGTGATAAGCCTTTGATGTTTATGATAGAGTGATAAGCTTTTGCCATTTATGACAGAGCAATAAGCCTTTGATGTTTATGGCAGAGTGACAAGCCTTTGATGTTTATGACAGAGCAATAAGCCTTTGCTGTTTATTTATTTATTTATTTAAGCGTTTTACCAGGAAGGCATGCAGAGCAGAGTACTGCTCAATTTCAGATGCGTCCTGGGGAAGGGGAGAACATAGGAAAACAGTTTTACACAGTATAGACAAGAAAATACATAGTGGGAGAAATACTAACATTTGAATCTGTTTGCAAGTCAGTAGTAGCTTGAGAGAGACAAATTGGTAACCACAGTATGTACGGTATGAGATAAACGCTTGAAGTCAGGATAGACAAGTGAAATACATTGTGGGAGATCACTAACATTTGGTTCAGAAACCACATTCATACAGGATTGAGTGTGCCAGTTGGTAACATAGTTACATACAGCAAGTGTACAACAAAATTAAATTTTGAGCCATATGAGAGACAGTATAAGGCGAGAGGACAATAGTTAGATACTGATGAATTACAAATATGCTAAGTGCTGACATTCCCAGAGAGTTGCCTAGTAGTTGGTAGATGCCTAGACACAAGCATAGGTAGGGACGAAATGATCTTGAAGCATGGAGTTTAGGTGGGAAAGGGAGGTGAAGCGACGAATGTTAGCTGGGAGGGAGTTCCATAGCGAGGGAATGCAGTAGCTGAACCCTGATTGCCCTGTAGAGGTTGACCGGTATGAGACAGCTAGGGACCTGGAGTCTGAGTTTCTGAGTGTGTACGCTTGTGCGCTAGGGTTTGTTAAGATGTCAGAGAGGTACGAAGGGAGCCGCTGGTCCAATGCTTGGCCGTAATTTTTGTGCAGTGGGTTAGTCTGCGATAGTCAAGTGAGGTGAGGTTCATTGCTTGATACAGGGCACAGTGATGTGTGGAGTAGGGTCTGTTTAGGGCAAAGAGGCAAAAAGAGTGGAAGAGAGGGTCCAGCCTTTGCTAATGTGGTCTTTGGGCCGGCGCCGTAGACTACGTCCCCATAGTCGAGGACTGGGAGGATCATTTTATTTACAATGTCTATTCTGGCTGGAAGGGGTATGTTGTTATGATTCCAGTAAAGTGCACCAAGCCTTGGGCGCAGCTTCTTAAGTAAGGAGTCAATATGTGCGGAAAAGTTGAGGTGCTGGTCAAGCCAGACACCGAGGTATCTGAAGGTGGTACAGAACTCCAGTAGGGACCCTTCCAGGGTGTGAAAAACTAATAGTGAAGGGAGCCTAGAAATGTTTTGCCTCATCCCAAAGGTTAAGGAGACTGTTTTGCTAGCATTTAGGAGGAGGTTATTTGAGCAGAGCCAGTGCTGGACTGTGATGAAGTCGTACCGAAGTCTGGACGCAACTTCAGAGGATGAGGGACTGTATGCGTATAGCACCGTGTCATCTGCGTACATGTGGATGGCAGAGTGTGTGCAGGTGGAAGGCAGATCATTTAGAAAGACTGAGAATAGGAGAGGGCCTAGGACAGATCCTTGAGGCACTCTTGACATAATTGGGAGGGGATCTGACATGGACGATCTAATACGGACAGCATGGGATCTGCCAGAGAGGTAGGAGTGGAACCAAGATGTGGCCCAATCAGATAGGCCAGCCTTGGCAAGTTTTGTCAGGCGAAGACAGTGAGTCACCGTATCGAAGGCCTTTGCCAGGTTGATAAAGATGGCAGCAGTGATGTGGCCAGCATCCATCCCTGTGAGGATGGAGTTGGTAATCCTGAGAAGGGAGGTGGTAGTGGAGTGGGATTTCCTAAAGCCAGACTGGTAGGGGGGGAAAAAAAGGTAGAGGAGTCCAGATAGGTGGATAGGCAAGAGAGAACTAGGCATTCTTGTATCTTGGCAAGGGTCAGTAGGAGGGAGATGGGCCTGTAGTTGCTTTGGTTTGAAGCATCACCACACTTTGGAAGTGGGATTACGGTGGCATGTTTCCACTCAGTGTGGACTTCTGCTAGGATGAATGATAAGTTAAAGAGGGTGGCTAGGGGCTGAGCTATGGCAGGTGCCGACAGGTGGAGCATTTTGGAGTCCAACCCCGTGGGTCATTTTCCCTTTTCAGGGTTAAGGGCAACCAGTACATTGTATACCTCATCAGGGGTGACTTGCAGGAAGGAGAAAAGCTGAGCTGCAGCGCCACAAGATGTGGTGTCAGTGGGGGCATGCTGAGCCTGGTGCGGGGTGGCCCTGGGAGTAGCATGGCTGGTAGTGAAGACAGTGTTAAACAAGGCGGCAACTGCTGAGGGGTCAGTGATGGTGTGACCACCAACCTGCAGGGACAGGATTGGTGGTTGTGATGGCAAGCATAGAAGCAATTTGACCACCTTCCAGAAATGAGATGGGAGATGGGAGGAGGAATTGAATGCGCATGAGAAGTAGTTGGCCTTTGCTTGGTGGATTATTTTAGTACTAGAATTGTGGAGCACTCTGTAGGTCTGGAGGTCGGCCTGGGACATGGTCTTATAGGTTTTCCAGGCCTTGTCCTGGATTCGGAGGTGGGGCTAGGATATCGGGAGAGATCCATGGTGGATGAGCACCTCGGACTCTGGACCGTCTGAGGGGGCATAGCGGTCCCAGATGGCAATGAAGTTGGACTTAAAGAACGACAGTGCCTCATCTGTCAAGGTGAAATGAGTGATGCATGACCAGTCATAGTTGCCCAACTCATTTAATAATGAGGGGAGGTCCAGGGATTTGTAGGATCTTGAAAGTAGGATTCTGGGAGGGGGAGCTTTGGGTTTGTGAATTTTGTGCACAGTGTAGATCCCGTGGTGGTCACTAAGGGCATCCGGAAGGAGTCCAGAGGCTATAATCCTGTGCGGGTGAGATGTGAGGGACCAATCTAGCAGTGTATGGTTCTGTGTTTTGTGGTTTGCCCGAGTAGGTTCAGTGATTAGTTGTGTTAGGATTAGGGCTGTTACCTTGTCACAAAACTTGGAAAGGGACGCAGCATGCCAGTTCTGGTTGAAATCCCCTAATACGTGGATCTCACCACCTGCTGCCAGGCAGTTTAAGTAGCCCAGGTACTCCAGTATGGAAGGTGAGGTGGTGCCTGGAGCGCAATTGTGCCTGCTATGTAGATTGGGATTGAGTGGGGGATGGAGAGTTTTACCATTAAGGCATTAATGGAGTCCGTTGGTAGGGATAGGGCCACTGTGGTGAATTTGATGGTGGAAGCAATGTACATGGCTATGCCGCCTCCTTTTCTGCCGACCTGGTCATGGTGGAGAAGTGTGTAGCCGGGTATGGCAAATTCTGCATCGGTGTTATGTGTTTTTAGCCAGGTTTCGGAGATAATCAGAATGTCTGGGCTGAGAGACACGGCGAGGGCTTGTAGCAAGGTTATGTTGCGCAAGAGACTGCATATATTTATGTGTATTAGTTTGAGGCCCGAGGAGATTTGGAGTGGGACAGAAAGGTTTTGGGCATGGTGATGGGTTGGTCCTGGGTTAGGTTCGATATCCTCTGCAAGGAGAAGTAGCAGGGTGACCATTAGTTTGGTGTGATGAGCTATCCACTGAAGTTTTCTGGAGGTGGTATGATGTGCGGCTACGTCAGCTTTTGGTCTCCAGAGTTGTGGTAGAAGGACTAAGAGGCTGATTCGGAAGGTAGGTGGGATTAGCCCGGGGCTGGTGGATAGAGTATGGTAGAGGTGGGCATGGTGCGATTCAGCTGTGATAGTGGAGGTAGGAATATTTGTTAGCAGCCTGTCGCAAGATGTGATGTGGTCTGGGAGTGTAGGGTAAATTGATGGTGGGAGGGACACCCAGGGGCTGTTGATAAAGAAGATTAATAAGTAAAGTTGAGGCATAATGGAGAGGCTAAAAGAGCAAGGGTTTTGAATGTAATTGCAAAACCTTGGTGCAGTGACCTCTAGTGGCTGGGTGGTATAACCTGCAAATGGTAAAGTACGCTGATTTGTGGGAATGTGTGGGATTAAGCTCTAGACCTGTGACAATATCAATCAAAGGGTAGGAAACGATGCTTAAAGAAGAAGGGAAAAACCCAAGAGGGGCATGGTTTTCAGACAGAGTAGTATCAACCTGGAATACACATCCAGGCTCTGTGGTGACCAGCACCAGTATCAATCTGTTCAGAAAAAAACATTAGATGAAGCTCTGTCAGATCGAACTTTTATGATCAGAGTATAAGTAATTGGTGCAGGTTGAAAAAGACTAACGCTATATGACCTGTAAATATTCTTATGAAACTAATTCTCTGTGGATGGTTATTTTAAGTAAATCTTGGTGCCCCATTTTAGTCTGTTTCTCTGGGTGGTGGCAGTTGTATCTTTTCTGGGGGAACAGTGCCTCCACTTTTTCACTTCTGCCAGTGGCTGGCTCTGCACCACATGTGGGCGTCCAGCTGTTGAGTGGAACAACCTCAGCCAGTTATACTATCTTTGGCTGAGGCTGGCGCCGCCAAGAAAACCATCTTGGTGACGTCAGCAGACAGGTAAATTTGTCACAGTATTTTGGTTAGCATATTTTCTCCGGTATGTAACTACTCCTGCTGGACAACTGCTATTCTTTCTGGGACACTCCATGGATGTGAGATGTTGCTTTTCATGGTGTTATCCCAGATAGAGTAATTGCAAATAAATACGTAACTAAATACAAAAATAAAACAATTATGTTCTGAACTGTCTGGGCATGCTCTGATAAACAAACAACCAGGTGACAATCTCAGCCTATCAGATCACTAGGATCACATCACCTTTGTTTTTGTGTACTTCTGTGTATGTATGCATATACAGTATTATACAAATATTGACTGGAGTCAAGGGCTACAGTGGAAAAATATTGACCCCAAGGGATGAACTATTTGCCTGACAATTGCTACATTACCCGGAGCCATAGGCTGATGGCAATATGACTATGTGAAAGCAATAGTTCATCCCAAAGGGTCAAGATTTTCCCACCAGGGCTGGTCTGGTGGAGCTGAGGGTCGAGGTGCTGGATGCTACACCTTGTGCCACACTGGTGGCCTGGGTTCAGGAACGAGCTCGGGCTGCCGGGGTTCAGCAGGGGCAAGAGAGGATCAAGCATCTGGAGGACTGATCTCCTCTCTCAGAGGGAGGGAGACCCATTGTTCTGCTCATTGACTGCCCTCTAGTGGCAGCTGGAGGGCAGTACAGGTTAGGAGACATGTACCAATGCCATCACATTGGCACTGGGTCCAAACAGCACTGACAACAATAACGTTGGCATGGTGTGCGCGGTAAACATGATGCCGATTCTTTTTTTGCAAGGGACTCTGTTCCACTCATCCCTATCTTTAGGATTTTTACTCCTTGAGGGAGCGGATCCTGGGGAAAGTTAACATTCACAGAGCCATTACGGCCCCATGCAAAAAAAAATCCAAGTCCCAAGGTGTGCTAAATAGTTGGAGACCAGGATTAGAACCCTGGATTTCACTGCTGCTGGCCGAGTTGCTCTATGCCCCAGCCTTCCACACCACGGGAGCAGCTCAGCCAGCCTCCTGGCTCCTGGTGCTATTATTCTTGTTCAGCACCCCAGACAGTGACCAGGGAAATGCTTATGGCAAGCTCTGTCAATTCCCCCTCACTGTCCATATGAACGCTTACCAGACTAGCGCCATATAGTGCGCTGCTACTCTGATAGCGCTCACTTGATGGGGTACCACCACATTGGTAGGGGCAGGGGGACAGGAGAAAAGTGAAAAAACAGAAGCTGGCAGATTCCGTGATGGCTCCTGTGTTTGCAGGGGTCAGGCCCGACATCTGGATTGGGTCTCTAGGGGGAAGGCCGGTATCCTCCTTCGTAGCCCCACAGTGGGGGTCAATCCGCCGGGGATTCTACAGGCTCAGGTGATACAGGGACACAGGAAATGCCGGAGAGTGAGTCTCTCCATCAGAAAGGGACCACAGCCACCTGCCAGGGCTCCCAGGTAGGAAAAATAGAATACGGGATAAAAAAAGATTTTCCCACCATAGCCCAAATTAACTCCAGTCAAGATCTGTTTTATAAAACCTTATGTTAGCCCCCCCAACTCTCTGTATATACGTAAATGTATGTTTACCTTTATTTTCAGTCCAGTGTAGTGTTGCATTATTGTCTTCTTCCCTGCACTCTTGTTTTGTGCTTCCTCCCACTCATCTGTAAACAGACACACTGGTCTGTGTGTAACCCAAATAACCACATGACTGTGGCTATTGGGAGGGCTATGTAGCCTTAATAGTCCAAAATAGCCCCATGGTTGTGGTCTAACACCATGTCATTATAGGAGGTAAAGGTGAGAGAGACCTCTGTGCATTGAATCATGAGTGTCTTAAAATCAGTTAGCAGGAGCAGTTACGGAAGGCTGGGGGGGCCCTTCTCGACATTTAGGTGTCCTATCTGTGCTTGCATGGAAATCATGAGGGGAACCACTGTCACCAGGTGAAGTGGTGACTTTTCTGTTTTGAAGAGGAGAACAACTAGTCCTAGAGAAGAAAGTGAAGCCAGTTCGTTCAGCACCTCAGAAAAGTCACCTGCTGCCAAACAGTGCAGTGTCAGTATTTTTATGACAACCTCGCGCTCCACTGTTTCAGAAAGAACTGACACCAGTGACTCTTTCACTTTGCATTAGATTACAGTTGGTGGCAGGCTGCAGATTTTGTGAAATAGACTTAAAAAGAGAAAAGAAAGAAAAACTCTTGATTCTGTGCACATTGCTTTGTTTAGTTTCTTACACCTAATGAAGTGGGAGAGTTCATGACATTGGCTTATGGGCAGGCAATGGAACTGATGGCAGCTTCAGACCAGGGTAACATGGTAAAGCGTGATTGGTAGGTTGAGTGGACAATAGTTCAAAAGACTATTGCCCAGTCTAATGAATTATTCAAACTTTGAACTACAGTACTAACCAATTATATATGTATATATGTGTGTATGTGTGTGTGTGTATCTTAATTGCAAAAAAAAAATACATTAATGCAGATATTAGGGTTGAAGAATGCAAAGCACGCAAAGTAGAGAAATGAAAAACATTAGGGTTTTAGGCCTCTGGGTATTGGAAATCAGTGGACGAGTCTTCCTTGGGGTTGTCAACCCTAAGGCCATGCTGATCCCCAGATTTAGTAGTAAGCCCAGGAAGTCACATCAGGAGGCAGATCATGGCCGAGACCACTGCCGCTGTGCAGTGCATCTCATTTGGGGAGGGTTGGCAGGGGGGGTTCCACCAACACAGCAACCACTGCGGCTGGGCAAGGGAGCTGGCTCCTGCTGCAGGGGAAGCTGTAGCTGTACAAGGCTGACAGAGGCACCGCCTGATCAGGGGAGATGGGAGGGAAAAAATGTGGGAGAAAAACCTGCTAGTCATCTGAATGATGGCTAGGTTCAGCCTGATCAGGGTATATCCCCGTGAACTGGGTATATCCCTGAGAGATGAGCTGTTGACCAGAAGAAAAAAACAATATAGAAAAAAAGAGGCTGTGTGTGTCAGCTCTCTAATCTCTTGCTCAAAGGCTGGCCAAGGTATAAGTAGCCAAAGATTCCAATATAACATCGGTAATTAAAGTTGAATTTCATGAACTTTTGTGAAATTGTAGAATGTTGTGATACCTTTGTCCAAGCAATGCTAGTACTTTTTCCATACATTGTGCTAAGTCATAGACTTGAGTTGCCATTGTAGTGGAACCTCCATAGTAAAAATATAGTGATGCCAAGTGTCAGGTCACGATCTTGATTGACAGACCATGAAGAATAGTCATGATGAACATCATTGTGCACTAGCCCGTCTTCTTGCACTATGCCAGCTAACCACTAATACCCACCAACTTAATGGCTTGTGGAAGCACATGCACATGTAGCACTATTTCTGTATAATGCCACCAGCTGACTCTTTAACAAATGGTAGATACTGTAACAATGTATATTTTTGCAATTTGAAAACAGTGGCACCAAGTGACACCAAATCTAACAACTAGCTGTGACTTAGGCCAGTGTGACCGAAGTATCTGGATATCTTTTAGTCATGATGGAGCATGACGCAGGGCATCACTGTCACAGGAGAGTAGGTAGTGCATCGCAGGGCCCTGATGCCAGTGCAGGTAAAGTGATTCAGTGGTGATAAGTGTTTTGTGAAAGTTAAATTCCAGTAGCGGTATTACCTATAGTGTGTCCATGAATTTTTGAGCACATTTGCCAATTAGTAATTTCTAAAGTATCCATTATAATTGTTAAACTACTGAGACACATTAATCCATCTTAAGTAGATTCCGGGACATATTTACACTGGGTATGCAGTCAGACCTTGAGTGTATACCTGCAATAGTAGTGGAGCTATAAACATCCATATATTTTGAAATTTCTTTACAAAAGTTAACAAATAATTATATTTTAAATTTTGAGCTCCTGTAACATTCCATTTATGTAACCAACTGCCTCTCTATGGTAACCCATGAACACGGTGACAGCAATTATGTGCCTACAAAAATGGTGAATCAATTGCGATGACTGTATTCAGGGCTACCTGGCAGGGGAGCAACTGGATATCGGGGTGGGCGAGATAGGGCGACGGGAATTACATGTGTATATGCACGCGCACACATGCACAGTGGGGAGGAAGGCAGGGGAGGGAAGGTATGTGGGAGTAGGTGTGATGGGCGGCTGCCGAGATGGTCGGGTAATGTGGTGGACAGGGTGATCAGTCGGGAGGTGCAGGGTGCAGGGTTCAGGTCTGGCATGGAGCTTTTTTTTTTTGTCGGCAGGCGGCTTTTTTTTTTCAAAAGTATTTCACCCCCCGACATGCACTCCCCTGGAGTTGAGAACCCATTAGTAGGGTGGTGCAGGGGGGGCAAAGCCCCCTGCATCAAATAAAATATCCTAGATCTCGGGTGCCTTCTTGCTCTGTGCCGCTAGTGTGCATCGCCGAAATTTATTTTCAGTGTTGTACACTCACCCTAATGGTGATCGCTATTCCACGATCACTGTTATGACATAGAACCCCTCTCTATTTAGCAGTTTCCAAGACACTTCCTAGTAAGAATGTGTATAAATTTGCAATTATCTAGCTCCAAAGGTGGCTAATTTATAATCATAAAAATATTTCAGAAATGCTCACATGGAGATCACGTGATGCTTCAGCCTAGTTAGCAGCAATTCACTTTGGCTCCCATTTATTCCTCCCTGAATTTGCCTGTTTAATTAATTTTTTTTTGCCTCAACTGCGAAAATCCTGCTGGTAAAGAAGTTTGCATTGCTGTACAGCTCACTTGATCTGCAGTTTTCCAGTAATAGCGTATGTTATGGAAGCAGATATGAAGCAGGCCTTACCTCGGTACACTTCCCCTTGCCACTCTGAAGAAGAGTTCTAAGTGCTCCAAGGCCCAAGGTACTCAGCAGGGTCAACTGACTATGACTACCCCGGCTGCTGCCCCTCTCACAGAGGATCAATTTCTGCAGGAGCTTCAGCCTTTCAAGGATGCTTTAAAAGAAATCACCTCTGAGCTTAAATCACTTTGGAACGATTTTGGGGATCTTGGCTGGTGTATGGGAGACTTGGAAAGCCATACATACCCATTGGAGCAATGGCATGACAAAACAGGCCCAGAGATTTTATCCAGCTGCGGCAACAACTCACTCATCTCCAGGATAAAATGGAGGACCTGGAAGGACGGAGCCGTCGGAATAACCTCTTAATTTTTGGGCTCCCAGAACCAGAGGAAGGCTCCTCCCTGATCCACTTTATTCAGAAGCTCCTCCATAAAATTGCAAGCCCTTCACCCTGTAACCCCTCTTAACTTATTGAGTGGGCACATCAATCTCTTAGGCTTCGTCCAGCAGATATATCACCCCCGCACCCATTTATCTTTAAGTTCCTGAGCTATGTTAAAAAACAACATGTGCTTCGAAAGATCTTCATTTGATCCTATAGGAAGGCCATTCGCTGCAGATTGCTCAGGATCTTCCCTCGGAAACTTCGAAAAAAAGAGCAGCCTATCATTCTACAGTATGCAAGCTGATTGCTGCTGGAATTCAGTTTAAAATGGGCTACCCTGCAAGCTTACAAGTTCTGATTCAGGACATATAGCATATGTCTGATTCAGCAGAACAGGCTTCAAAGGAATTACCTGCTTTGATCCCTGAATTAGTCAACGCTACATGAGAAGAGTTGGACTATGGTTGGCGAGCAGTCTTTTTGCCTTTTCGGTCTCTGATGGACAGTGGGACTCATCAGATATAGCTTGAGATGGACAAGCGTGCAAACGTTTGCTGGGATTTTAATCACAGCTCGTATTGCTTTGTAATTGCGTGTCAATTTGCTACCTCATTATCTTTTCTCTGTGAGGTTGAATTACCTTGTCATATGGGGGGTTCTCACCTGCCTTTGTTTGGTTTAATGTTTACCACTTGAGCATCAGGGTACATTATTGCAGGTTTGTAGTCCACAGGAGTATTGCTTTAAGATATGGACACCCTGTGGTTGGGCAATTTGGCTTTGTTTTTTCCTAAAGGTTCCTGGGTTCTGATAAAGTGGCGCTGACCTAGCTTTGCTCTAGCTAGTGTTTTTCCTGGGGCGGCTGGGGGGGGTGTTCGGTTGAAATCTTGCTCATATCCATGTCTGGTTTCTCGTTTCTCTCTTTAATGCACTTCCTGTTACTGGTGGTATTTGTGTACAATAGGTTGCTTTATTGTTGGCAGGGGATTTTCTTTCTATGGTCTTTGTTTATAGGGCAGTTATAGGATATGGGGCAGAGTGCAGGGGCTGGGTGGTGGGTTGGCTGGCTGTCTGTGTTGGGGTGCATCACATCCTTGATTCACTGGGTTTAGTATTGGGTCCCTTTATGGATACAACTTCTAGTTGGTATTTTGTATGCTTTTAATATTCAGTCTAGCTATATATACCCCCAGGTATTACTCAGTATTTTGTTTTGATTTAGGAGGTACTGGGGGGCTGTTATTTACGTATTGGTCAGTGGGCTTACTGGGAACAGTTGAAGGGCTAAAGATATTCTACCATTTTTGAGTTGTTTCCAGTTTCAGTCTTTTGTTTTAAGCAAGAGCCAAGGCTGGGGGTTTATTACTGGGTCGTATAATAACTTTAAGGGGATATCTCAGTTATATGGGAAGATTTTTTGGGGCGGTGGTTGCAAGGAGTGTCAGGGGTGGGGTAGGGGGTTTCTTGGAGTGGGTTCTATGCTTGGGTTTCCGTATGTTTGAGCATAGTTTCTGGGGTCCTTTTCTGTTTAGACTGGTTTACTACTGCCTTTTGTACTAGTACTGTTCATGAGGTTCGTTCCTGTTGGGATTGTGGGGGGGGGCGGGGTGATTTGCGGAGTGCTCTGAGGTGCGGTCTGGTTCAGTGTTTTTATCTTCTGTTAGAGATGATGGCTAACCCAATAAAATATGCTTCATGGAATATTAAAGGTGCCAGATCTCAGACTAAACATTATCAGATTCTTAAACATCTGTCGCAATTGTAATGTCAAATAATTTTCCTCCAAGAAACGCACCTACTAGCACCTGAAGGGAACTGGTTTCATAGGCAGGCTATTGGTCAAGTCTTTGCTGCTGGTGATAGTTCCAACAGTAGAGGGGTGGCCATATTGATTACCAGAGGTGTCAGTTTTCAGTGCACGCAATCTTTTCTGGACTCTCACGGTCGATATATGCTCGCCCAGGGCCCCCTTGATCGTACGGAAGTAGGATTGGGGCCTGTCTACGGTCATAATGCTAAGTATCCTGCTTTTTTTATGAAACTTTTAAATTTATTCGTTCCACATCTTTCTATTTCTTTAATTATTGGGGGTGACTGGAACATTACTCCTACCCAGAACATGGATCAAACAGGTCGCCGGTTGGCTCTCCTGTCTCCTTCCCAGATTGCTGTGTGAGACTTCATGGACTCATTGGGCCTCTGTGAACCCTGAAGAATACTGCACCCTCATTCTAAAGAGTATTCCTTTTATTCAGCGGTCCACGGCTCCTATTATCAGATAGATTATATCCTGCTCAGTCAGGCTGAGATGAAGGGGGTCAAGGATGGTGGAATTGCCCCAAAGAGTACTGTCGGATCATGTATTAGCCTGGCTGACAGTTCTTAGTGCCTGGTGTGCAGAGGGAAACTTCCTGGAAATTAAACAATCAACTTCTTAAAGATCAATTTGTAGTTTCTAGGCTCCGGGAACAAAACTGAGTTTTTTGTTCATAAAAATACTGGTTCAGTGACACAGGGGGATCTTGAATGGTGTGCTTTTGAATGTTTTCTCAGGGGAGAACTTATTTGGTTGGTCTCCAAGCATAAGAAAATTAGGGCGCAGGAAATGTGTACCCTATTACAACGCATAACTGAATTAGAGCAGAAGATCTCCTCCTCAACCCCGAGAATACATTACAGGACCTTATGGTGCTCAGAGATAGGTACGCTGAGCTACTGAGAGAAAAGGTGGAATATGCTATATTTAAAACTCAGTTAAAATGTATTGACCAAGAGGAAAAGTCTGGACGTCTTTTAGCTCTACGTCTCAGGTGTTGTGAGGCCTCCAGGTTGATTCCTGCTATTACTTCTGTGGATGGCAGGGTCAAAACCCTCCCTAGAGATATAATTAAGGAAAATTTTAAGATTTTTATAGGGCACTGTATAGGAGTCAGATGGTTACTCCACCCATGGACACCATTAAGGCTTATCTCGATGCTGTCCCCCTCTCTCAACTCTCTGATTCGCAGCAATCTTTCCTTGCGCAGAATATCTCTCCTGCTGAGATCACAGCTGTGATTAATGATTTGGCCTTGGACAAGGCCCCAGGTCCAGATGGTTTTACTTCAAATTTTTATAAGGTTTTTGTTAATGAGTTGACACCATTACTTCACCATTTTTTTTTTTTGACTATTTATTCAGCTTCTTCCCTTCTGGAAGCCCTGATTGTGCTCTTGTTAAAGCCGGGCAAGTCCTCTGATCTGGTTTCTAGCTACCGGCCTATTTCTTTATTAAATTATGATATTAAGATTTTGATGAAGATTCTGGCCTCTAGGGTCAGTATGGTATGGTTGGGCCTTCTTAGTCTGGAGCAGGTTGGTTTTGTCTCCACTGGCTCTTCTGCCGACCATCAGTGTAAACCGGATCATATCTTCTCTGCATCCAGGGATTCTGTCATTCCTATGGCATTTGTGTCCCTGGATGCACAGAAGGCTTTTGATTGTGTGGACTGGACATTTTTGTTCTGCACCCTGGAGAAGTTTGGTTTCCCCTTGGGTTTTATTAGGTGGATCAGAATGATTTACTCCATTCCCTCAGCCAGAATTTATTGCAATGGGAATTTTTCCTCTGGGTTTTGGCTACATTCTGGTACCTGCCAGGGCTGCCTATTGTCACCCTTACTTTTCAGTTTACACTTGGAACCCCTAATTTGGAATCTTAAATTATGCCCTAGTACCTCAGGGATACCGGTGGCTGGATGAGTCCTTACTCTATACTATCAGTTTATGCAGATGACATTCTGTTGCATCTTTCCCATTCGGCAATCATGATACCAGCTGCCCTGGTGGTAATCAAAGAGTTCAGTTCCTATTCTAATCATAAGCTTAACCTAGAGACAACTGGGGTAGTCCCCATCACCCCCACCATGTCGAGGGTGGGCATTCTCCTTTTGGGTGTGAGGTGGGCTCCACAACACGTTAAGTACCAGGGGCTAGTCCTTTCTCGGGATGCATCTTTGATGAGGATGCTTAACATAGATGTCCTCTTACTCACGATTCAGCCAGATTTGTTGCGGTAGAAATCTCTCTCATTATCATTATGTGGTAGAATTAGTGTGGTAAAGATGAATGTTCTTCCGAGACTTTTTACCCTATAAACATGCTTAATTTTTGATTACTGTTAACTTTTTTTAAGCACATTCATTCTCTAATTTCTGAATTTATTTGGGTAGATAAATCTCCTAGGAGATCCTATAAGAAGCGCTCAGCCTCCAAGGGGCAAGGCGGCCTTAGCCATTTGAATATCTTGTTTTATTATCTGGTGTGGCATGGCAGAGGTGGAAGACTAAGTTTGCTGGCAAAGGCACCTAGCTTCACCTGAGCTCTTTTCTTCTAGGTTGCTTAAAAGGACAGAGTAAAGAAACTTACTAGAGCAAGGAAAGGACTAAGGCTTCTTTTGGCTAGGCAGATTTACTGTGTGTTATTATTTTCTTTTGTACTCACATGGATTATTACTGTTTGTTGCTAACATTTTATTGTTTTATTTTTCTCTGATTCAAATTGTTGTTGCTCAGTATACCTAATGCTGCATTATTACAGGGTGTGCCTACAGGTGTGTGTTTACAGATTACTGCTGTAATCTTCTGATTCAGATTGTCTTTTGCAAGGTATATCTTCTGTTACTGCTTTTTTTTTCTCTGTAGCAAAGTGTTTTTTACAGGGTATATCTTCTGTGAAAATTATTACAGGTGGTGCTTTACGGGTTTTACAGTTTTATCTATCATTAGGATAAGCTTTCAGGGCTACTGCTTTTGTTGCTGGCTAATAGCTTCTGCTCTTACCTCCTTGTTTCTTTTGTCCATGGTTCTTCTTTTTCAGCAAGGGAAGGGCCAATCCACCCACCCCCATCCCCAACCATCCCACACCACACTCCTTTTATAGGGTAGCACAGTCATGACACTTCCTGTAGCAAAGCAGGAAGAGGCGGATCAGAGGGGCATCCATACAGTGACCTCATTTGCAGGGGCACAAGTAATTTAACTTGTTATAACAAGTTATACAAAAACAAACAAAACACAAAATCTAACTTTTGCTTTCATTTTCCTCCTTCTAATTACTTTGACCAGGTTATAAACCCAGCAACTTACCTGGAATGGATATTATTAACTGCAGGTACTGTGGGACACTTTTCAGAAGGGCAGTTTTACAGGATTTAGGACACTGTCCTACATGCTGGGCCATTGGAGATCTAAGGGCTCAGCTTCAGGCAGCATGGGCAGAGATTGCGTGCCTCAAATTGCGTATTCAGGAGGAATTATATTCTAAGAACTGCCCACCATTTCCCCAACATCCAACATAAGCAACTCGACCGCAGTGGGTAGTTGGTCTGGGACATTGGCAGGTGGTTAGAAGGGGCAAATTGGGTGCCGTATCACTCAGTGCTCTCCAACATATCACCTCCACAAACCATATAAAAACTATAAACCGGTATCTGCCTCTGTCTCTAAAATCAAACAAAGGGGCAGAGGACACTGCAGAGCAGGACATTGCAGCACAGGAGCTAGCACAACAAAACTCGCCCAAAACAGGAACCTAAACAAAAAAAAGCAAAAAGGAAATCCAAAATACTTCTGATCATAGGAGACTGCATGTTTCGGGGAGTTGATACCTATCTCCAGCCAGGGGTAATGGTCAGATGTCTCCCAGGTACATCAGCATGGAGAGACACTGACCGCATTGCTAAAATTGCACAGAAAGCAGAAGAAAACATTGATGTCCTGGTACACATAAGGACTAACGATCTCACCAGCTGGTCAGTTGTGGAGACCAAGGAACACCTGATCAGGCTGGGTGACAAACTATCATCACTTTTGTCCGGCATCTCCTTCTCTGAGATCCTGCCAGTCTGGGAGAGGGGGCAGATGGATGGAAGGTCAGAGAAGGGGAGATAGAGGAGCTAAACATGTGGCTCAAGAGCTGTTGCCAGTAACAAGGACACAAATTTGTAGGGAACCGGCAACAGTTTTGGGAGTGAAAGTTCTTTAAATTTGATGGACTACATTTGACTAAGGAGGGAGTCAGTACATTGGGGCAGAAGTTTGATGTCTTTGCAGAATATTTAAACTAGCAAATGGGGAGAGGGGTGCAGCACCCGATACATTGAATGGGAAGAACACCCTTCCCTCCTCAGCTATTGGTCAAACAGAAGTTCAGCATGTTTGTTGTTCATTTGCATCACTAGGTAAGGAAAAAGGTCCGGTTCCCCATACAATGCACAGTGGGAACGCTAGACCTCACCCAAAAACTAACACACCAAAATCTAGCCAATGGAAAATCATGTACACAAATGCTTGCAGTCTGGGAAACAAGATCCCAGACCTGCAGGCAATAATGACAGAGACTAAACTGGACATAGTAGCCATTAGTGAGACATGGTTTACCAGTAACCACACTTGGGAGACTTCAGTACCTGGCTATGTACTGTTCAGAAGAGACCGAGGTGCAAAAGGGGGCTGGAGTGGCCCTTTATGTCAATGAAAATATCAAAGCTACAGAAATTCAGAACACACATAAGGAGCCAGAAGAACTGTGAGTCACCCTGGAAACAGGAAATGGGACAGCCCTACGATCTAGGGTTGTCTACAGGCCTCCGGACCAGGGGGAGGACATAGACACATTACCGTTAGAAGATATACAAAACATGACAGCTAAAGGAAGGTTCTGATAATGGGAGATTTCAACATGCCAGATACAGATTGGGCAATACCAGCAGGAACATCTGCCTGAACTAGACACATAGTGGATTTGCTGCAGTGGGAGGACCTCAAACAACTGGTACAACAACCTAAAAGAGACAGGGCTATCCTAGATCTAGTACTGACTAACAGGTAAAGGACCACAGATCTCCAGGTAGAAGGTCACCTAGGGGCCAGTGACCATCACATGATATGGTTAAATTTGGCCACTAGAACTAAATCATCCCATTCCAAGACAAAAATAAGGGACTTCAGAGGAGCTGACTTTGATAAGATGGCCAACAGAGTAAAGCTAGCCCTGGCAAAAAGAAATACAGGTGAGGGGGTACAGGCAAAGTGGGCAAGCATTAGGGATGTAATACTTGAAGCAACTTCCCATTGTGTTAGAGAGAAAAGAAAGTGCAAAAGAAGGAAACCACTTTGGTTCTCAAAGAAAGTAACAGAAAAGGTCAGAGCCAAAAGGCTGGCCTTCAGGAAAAATAAGGGAATGCAGCGGGATGAAGATAGGGAGGCATACCAAACGTTCCTAAGGGAAGCAGGGAAGGCAATAAGGCAGGCAAAGACCCAAACTGAGAAAACACTAGCACAAACAGTAAAAGAAGGTGACAAGACTTTCTATAGATACATTAGTGAAAGGAGAAAGTCAAGAGGGGTATTGCTAAGCTCAAAGGTGATAAGGGGGCATGTGAGGAGGAGGACCATATAAAAGCATCTATCTTAAATAGATACTTCTGCTCAGTATTTACTGAAGAGAAGGTAGGGCAAGGCCCACAGCTCAGCACCATAGATACAGCGGGAAGGGAGGTGTGCACTAGTCCCTTCACAAAAGAAAGGGTCCTACAAAAGCTCACTAAGCTCAGGGTGGACAAGGCAATGGGATATGTTGGCATACATCCCAGGGTACTAAAGGAGCTAAGGGTGGAACTAGCAGAGCCATTATCAGAACTGCTTCGTAAGTCTCTGAGCAGAGGAGAGGTCCCAGAAGACTGGAGAAGGGCTTATGTGATCCTGCTCCACAAAAGTGGTAGCAGGGAGGAGGCAGGGAACTACAGACCAGTCAGTCTTAACTCAGTATTGGGCAAGATTATGGAGGAATTCTTTAAGGAAAGGATAGTGCAACACCTGGAATCCATAGGAGCACAGGATCCAAGACAGCATGGGTTTACAACAGGAAGGTCTTGTCAAACTAATCTCATAGATTTCTTTGACTGGGTAACCAGAATGGTGGACCAAGAGGGAGCAGTTGATGTCTCCTACCTTGACTTCAGCAAAGCTTTCGATACTGTTCCACATAGAAGATTGATTAATAAGCTGGGTAGGCTGGGGGGGTCAGAAGTTGGTCAACTAGGTGGCAAACTGGTTGGCGGGCAGAAAACAGAGAGTGGTGGTAAACGGTATACAGTCAGAAAGATGCAAGTCACAAGTGGGGTACCTCAGGGTTCAGTCCTGGGGCCAGTCCTCTTCAGTATCTTCATCAGTGACATTGCAGATGGACTGGAGAGTAAGGTTTGTCTGTTTGCAGATGATACCAAGATCTGCAACAGAGTAGATAATTCAGATGGGGTGGACAGAATGAGAAGAGATCTGGATAAACTGGCAAAATGGTTGGAAGAGTGGCAACTGGAGTTTAACGCAAAGAAGTGCAAGATCATGCACATAGGGAAGAAAAATTCTGAAGCCACCTATAGGCTGGGAGGGGAGTTGCTTGCAGTCACAAGGGAAGAAAGAGACTTGGGCATCATCATCACAGATGACCTGAAATCATCCAAGCGGACCACTAAAGCAGTAGGTAAGGCTAGGGGGATGTTGGGGTGTATTAGTAGGGGTATCATAAATCGTAAGAGGGAGATAATAATCCCCCTTTACAAGACACTGGTTAGGCCCCATCTGGAGTACTGCAAGCAGTACTGGAGACAACACCTTCACAAGGACATTAACCAAACTGAGGCAGTCCAGAGAAGGACAACCAAAATGGTGCAGGGACTGCATCAGAAAACATATGAAGACAGATTAATGGAACTCAATATGTATACCCTACAGCAAAGGCGGGAGAGAGGTGATATGATTGAAACATTCAAACACCTTAAGGGCATTAACAAGGTGAAAGAGTCTAACATGTTTCAATATAAGAAAAATAGCAGGACAAGAGGACACAACATGAGATTAGAGGGAGGCCGATTAAGGGGTACTGTGAGGAAATTATTTTTCATAGAAAGGGTGGTGGATGCGTGGAACAGTCTACCTCAGGAAGTGGTGGATATGAATCCAGTGCAGGGCTTCAAACAGGCATGGGATAGACTTAAGGGAGCAATACAGATGAGTATGAATAGATAGGCCATTGACAGAGCAAATGCTGATGGCACATTCATAAAGTAGAAAAAGAAATAGGCAGACTGGATGGGCCTTGCGGTCCTTATCTGCCGTCACCTTCTTTGTTTCTATGCAAGCCATATTCATAAATGTTTCCGGTGGCTTGCTCCGACCCTAGTGGACCAGGATTCGGGTTATCTTCCCATTTGGTTGGAATTGGAGTGAGACTTGATACATGGGACGGGTTTGTCTGCGCCATGCTTTTTTTTCTCTCTCTCTCTCTCCCTGGAGGTCTCTTCCTTCAATTATTAAAAGCTCAGTAATTGGTACCTCCCTAAGGGTGTAGTCTCAGCTCTGTGCTTTACTTAAGTATAAACTACAGCAGGATTTTTCTCAGCCCCTTTTAGGTAACATCAACTTCAAAATTGGGGGAAGGTAATCTCGTCAATATGGTTACCTCAGTTGTCAAATGTTATAATCAGAGACTTCATCTCGCAGGGTGCATTGCTTTCTACAGCTTAAATTTTACATAGACTTTAACTGGGGACCTCATGTGTTTTTAAGATCTATCAGTTAAGGCACGTTTTGTTACAATGGTTCCGGTCTGGGTCCTGGATGACTGATCATTCAGAGCTCTTGCAATCTATCAGGAACCTAGCATCTAAACCGTATGTGGTCAGTAGCTTATACTCCCTGTTCCTCTCATATCTGGTCCCAGATACAGTAGGTATTTCGCCTTATTGGGATTCTATTTTTTCCCCTTCCTCTATTAACTGGCAGTCCATTTGGAAGGATCTTTATACCTTTGTTTCCCAAGATAGGCTTAGACTTATTCAATTTAACATTTTATATTATATCTATTATACTCCCTAAAAACATGCTAAGATGCATCGCTTAGCAACAGATGTATGTACCAGATACGGACAGGGAGCAGGTTCTCTCTTTCACGTATTCTGGTTATGCCCCAAAGTTGCTCCCTTATGGGATTTTATTAAGGTCAGAGCAGATCCATTGTTGGGGTTGGAGGACTTATTCCTCCCTGAAATATGTATCTTGGGTGATTACAGCTTGATACAGGTTAAAGAAAGAAAGTACTCCATTGCTTTGATTTCCTTAGCAGTTAAGAAATTGGTCCTCAGGCACTGGCTTGACCAGATTTCTCTTTCGTACCAAAAATGGTTGCAAAGAGCTCCTGTTCAGCCTTCGGGCTGAACGCATGATTGCTAGCTTAAAACATAAGCCTCAGCTATTTGATAAAACGTGGGATAGATTGTTTACACTTTACACATCTTAACTTGTTTTGCTTTGTTCTCTGGATTTGGTTACCTTATCTTGAGTTATAGCTACGGTATATTTTATAGAATTTCTGGGAGTCACTCCGCAGGGTGGGATGAGTAGGGGGAGGGTGGGTGGCTGTTTTGTTCTCCTGTATTATGGAATGGTCTGGTTTTTCATAGTTGTAACCTCTGTTTTTTCTAAAATTGAATAAAGTTTATTGAATTTAAAAAAAAAAGAAATCCTCACATGAATACTAAATTGCTGGATTTTAAGTCCCAATAACAACCTCACCCCTCATCCAAATGTTTTGAAAGTTGACATTCTTTTTGGGCCTCTTTCAAACAGTATGCATGCCAAATAACAAATCTCTAGCCGTAAGACTACAGGAGTACGACCAATTAAAAAAGTTACGAAAATTCTACATTTTTTTCAACATTTCACGAAAATGAAATTTGGTAGTTTTGCCTAGCTTTGTTCATGAGGTGGTGTGAGAAAATGGCTATGTTGAAAATTTAGGGTCAAAATATTGAAAATTGCCAAAGTTATGAACAACCATTGAAACATGTCAATGTACCTTCATAACGTTGTTGTTTTTTCAATAATTTGACTCCAAATCTTCAACATTATCTTCTTATGACCCCACCTCCTGAACTTGATAGGTGAAAATTTTCAAATCTTGGCCTCAATGGCATTTCATGCCACATGTGCAAAAACATATTTTGGCCAAGATTTTAAAAACAACAGCCATCACATTCATGAGGTGGTGTGAAAAAATGACTATGTTCAAAATCTGTGGTCAACATTTTGAAAATTACTAGAGTTATGAGCTAGCATTGAAAAATGTCAGCATAGATTCATAACTTTTTAAATATGTTGACCCCAAATTTTCAACATAACCTTCTCATTACTCCACTTCATTATCCATTCCCTGACTGGATAACTCTTATTTTAATTGAAGCCCCCGGGATGGCTACGGTTTTGTTTAAATCTCATTTCCCCCACACCTGGATGGCTATGGTTTTATTTAAATCCCCCTTTTTATACCCCTCTGCCCGAATGGCTCTTGTTTTAGTTGAAGCCCTGTCTCCCCAAGCTGCCTTGATGGCTATGGTTTTATTTCAGTCCCTCTTTTTATGCATTCTTACTTGTTATTGTCTATTGTATTGCTTTGTCAGCATGGTGGGTCAGGAGCCAGCATGGTTCAGGCATCAGTGTGACTCAGCTGGTAGCACATTTGCCTCTGGGCCAGAAGGTCATGGGTTCTAGTCCCACACTGTGATTGGGCTCACACCTAAAACACTGGCACCTAAGTGCAGTATTAGGGGGGTGCCAGCCTTCAGATGAGACATCAAACCGAGGTCCCTTCTACCCATCCTAGTGCTCTTCTGGTGGGTGTCCAGGTGGAAATAAAGAACCCAAGGCACTTTTCACAAAAAGTAGGTGACTGTCCCCAGTGTCCTGGCCAATATTACCCTTCCCATAAAATTGGTTCATGCAATTGTCCAAGGCTGTGTGTGGGTGGTGATGTGTGAAATGGCTGCCACTACACATTCAGTCATTTCACTACCAGTCTGGCATTGCTTGTAAAGTGTTTTGTGTATGAAAAGTGCTATATAAATGCTGCTTCTTCTGCTGCTTTGAGATGCTTCTTTTTGTACTTTTGTAATACATTCTGTTAATCCATTGCTGTCTCCTGTGTACTTACCATCTTGGTCCATAGTGGTCTGCAATGGGGTGGTCTCTGTATTCCCTGGACCTCCTGGCCATTCTGGGGTGATGCCTATCAAGCTACTCCTGCATTCCCTGGTCCACTGGCTCTGAACCTGCTATAGTGTTGCCCTCTGGTAAAAGCAGACATACTCCATGGTTAAGCACCAGGTTGTGTAGTATGCAACAGGCAAGGAATTTTGCACAGACCTTCTGAGAGTGGTATTGTAGGGCACGTCCAGAATGGTCAAGGCATCTGAACTGCATGCTGAGCATGCCAATCATTCGATCGATGACATTGCATGTTGTGATGTGTGCTGCATTGTACCTGTCCTCTGCAATGGATGCGGGTTATAGGACAGGTGTTAGCAGCCAGTGACATGAGGGTATGCATTTTTCCTGCATAGGAAAATGCCATTTGTTAGTGACATCAGTAACAACTATGGTCAGTGGTGGGGCATTGGGCTTATACTCACCAGCAAGGTGCCCACTGGGTATGTCCCCTACCTTTGAATTTTTGGCACAAAATGGAATTGTGCCAGATAAAGGCATTGTGGGTGCTGCTGGGGTACTGTGCCAGGACATTGGTTATGTGCCATGTTGCATCACACACCATCTGACAGTTGATGGAGTGGAAGCCCTTTTTATTCATGTAGGCCACCACCCCATCCCCTGGAGGTGAACTGATGGCAGCACAGGTGCAGTCAATGGCACCCAGTATAGCCAGTAGGTATGCAATCCAACTGAATTGCTGCATGATTGCTGTTCACTCTGCAAGTGTGGTGAGGAGTATGATAAATTCCTCTGCAAGGGCCAGCAGGGCATCTAGGAACTGACCTGACAAGCTTTACCTGGCAGACTGTGTGATACTGGTGGTGTCACCCACCAGTATCTGTACTGGTCTGGTGGCAGAAAGCACAGTGCTGCTACACTTGAGCTCAACAGACATTGCACTTCTTGGCACTGAACCCCAACTGCCAGATGCCAGAACAGTTCTCAAGATTTACCAGATCCTCCCTGAGCTCCTGTCTCCCCTTATCTGTGCCCACTCTCCCACAGAGCTTTGTATTGTCTTTGAATAGGCTAATTTTACTTTTGACCCCATCTACTATGTCTTCAATAAAGATGTTGGCTAGGCACAGTTCTGAGTCAGCTTACGCACTTGGGAGAGGAACACCCAGTTGTATAGTTGAGCAGGAAGCTGCTGCACAGCTTGGAGGCCTACACCACAACACAGGAGGAGTGTCTAGATGTTGTCTGGGCTTTGCAGAAGCTGCAGCCTTATTTGTCTGGGAAAGAGTTCACCCTGCTAACTGATTACAACCCCTTAACATGGCTACATAGGACCAGCAATCAAAATCCAAAATTGCTAAGGTGGAGCCTGGTGCCACAGTCCAATTATATGGACATTAGGCACCAAAGTGGGTCACAGCATGGCAACACAGATGGATTGTCCAAACAATAGTTGGTGCCCCTTTTTAAGTAGGAGAGGTGCTATGAGAAACTAATGTGGGGTTCACACAAACTGAACTAAGGGCTTAGCAGTGGGAGCCAGCTGGCTCACATGAAAAATATAAACACCATTTTGGAGTGCTAGAGATTGCTTTTCTCATTTCCCTGGTGGGGAGGTGTAAAAACTTGCCATATAATTTTGTACTGTAGTTTTTAATTTTAT
This sequence comes from Neoceratodus forsteri, assembly GCA_016271365.2. Lineage (NCBI taxonomy): Eukaryota > Metazoa > Chordata > Ceratodontiformes > Ceratodontidae > Neoceratodus > Neoceratodus forsteri. Next base: position 1,608,526,267 of record CM057453.1, read on the forward strand.
TTATTTTTAAATTTAAAATGTGTTAACCGGGTAAGAACCCAAGAACATAAATGACTATTTTCAGGGGGACAAAGACATATACATTCACCATACTTTCAAAATAGAGCACAGGTACTGTAATTCTAAATGAATAAAATAAAGTATACACAAAACACAGATTAAATCCAGGAAGTGCAGCATACAGTATATAGTTACATACAAAAACAAGACAATAATTCTTAAATACATTCTTAAAAATAAAAAGAAAATGGATCTGTTGGACAGAACTTTAGAGTGAATTCTGGAATTTAATTGCACAACACAGATAAGTTCCTTCTAGCAGTATCAATCATTTTGAATGGACCTGTGAGGGGAAATGAGATTATGGTAGTTGCTAGAAGCATACCAGATGACTCTGGACAGTGATTACAATCTCTTTGTTCTGTACTACAGGAACCCCTGGCCAGTTAATGGGAGAGCTAAAAACCAAAATAGTCCTTCATGCTTCAAAGTCAAAACAGCTCTTTCATGTTTCTTAAAGGCCCTGGCCAATGACTGAAACAGTCATTCCTGATGTGCAAGACTGGAGGTAGGACAAAAGAAATGTCCTTTGGAATACAAAACCCATGATGTCTAGATCATACCTGTTTCCCAAGAGGACCTAGCTGTTAAGACTCAAAGAACTGGCCTGGAAGTGATGTCATAGGACAAGTGTGCCAAGGGTGAGTGGAGACTACTTTTTGGGAATCTTGTTAAACCTAAGTTTTGTGAGAGCACAAGTTGCCAGGTTTGTAACCTCAAGTAGTTACCACCTAAGATCTGAGTCTGCTCTGATTTACCAAGATATCCTATGTGGTAAGCTCTTTCTACTCTGGGAAAGTTAAGAAGTGTAGTAACATTTTTCTATAGTACAAAATGTTTTCCAGTTTTCACTGTAGAATTGCTGTTCCCCATAGTCTTAGTGCAGTATCCTGTATTATCTGTGTAAATATCTTGAAGTATTAAATATTCATCTCTCTCTCTCTCTCTCTCTATATATATATATTATACACGGTGGCAAGTTCTAAATGGGCTCATCCTCGAACTTGCAACTACCTACAAACCTATTAATATATATATATATATATATATATATATATATATATACATACACACAGACATATACACGCACACACACACACACACACATGCACACACACATGCAGATGTGACAGCCAGGATACAAGTCAGAAATGTTGCAGAATATCACAGAATGTTTCAGTTTACTGGGTACCCCATCAGTTGAGTGCTACCAGAATAGCGCCGCACTATATGGTGCTAGTCTAGTTAGTGCTCACATGGACAGCGACTGGGGATTTACAGCACTTGCTGAAAGCACTCCCTTGGTTGCTGTCCATGGTGTGAAAGGAGTAGATGGGCAGCAGAATCCAGGATGCTGGCTGAGCTGCTCCTGTGGTGTGGAGGGGTGGGAGATTAAGCAGCTTAGCCAGCAGCAGTGGAGACCAGGATTCTAATCCTGGTCTCCAACAATTTAGCATACCTGGGGACTTAGAATTTTTTTTACATGGGGCCATATCTGCCCCAAGAATTTTAGCTTTCCTCGGGATCCACTCACCCTCGGAGTGAGAATCCAATAGATGGGGGAGGTGTGGGGGGGCAGAGCCCCCCGGCATCAAGGCATGGGGGGTGAAGCCCCCCACAAAAAAGGTGCCTATTTTACCACACATACCATGCCAATACTATTACTGTCGGCATTTTTCAGACCCACTGCCGTTCACTGCAGAGGCCATTGTAAGTCATGGCAATTAAGTCCTTTTATCATGCAGGATCTTGTGACATATCATTACTGCAAGTTACTGTGCTTCATTGTGGCTGACTCCGCTGTGTGTATATGTGTGTCTGTGTGTGTGTATATATATATCTATATATCTATATATATATATATATATATATATATATATATATATATTACACAGGCACGATAGTAACTGTATATTAGGGTTGCATAAGCACTTCTATGTTAAACCCACATTTGAGCACCTTATTAACTTTGCCCCCATCCAACCAATTTACATGACTTTTGAAAAATGCTGCCTGTGTGCCAGGATCTTTTGATCCTGTAAATTTCATGTAGATCAGTTTAGGGGAGGCAAAGTTACAGTGGTGTATAACACTACAGAAGACTCCATTTTTGAAAATTTTAAGACATTTATTTGCCACCTGTTAACTAAAAAATAGGAGGTTTTGAAACCCGATAGAGGTTGGTCCAAGGTGTGTGCTTTTGTGCTTTTTAGGTCCCACTGTTAAGTAGTTTTTAAATTATATAATAAAAATGTTTTCTTTCTGAGCATCCGCAGTTCAAAAAATTAACGTTCTATTCATAACTGAATTTTTGTGAAAGCATGAGCCTGCACTATATGACACAGTTGTCTTTAATAAATGACAGCTGTGTCATAAAGTAGTTGCACTATACACCACAGCTGTCGTTTATTAAAGAATGCTGTGTCATATAGTGTAGGCTGGTGCTGTCACCACTCATAGGTCAGAGATGGTAGCCCTACCAGCTTGATTGTGCCTTAACAAAAAAACTGTTATCTGCACACCGGGGGCCCCAATCCCCAGTGTCAGTTTATGTATGTATTTAATTGTTTTATTTTGTAGTGTTTATTTTTTTCCGACACTGGGTTGACCACCCCCGGTATCTAGTGCTTCCACCCCTCTTTATTTATTAATTCTGCTGATAGTCCCAATCCCTGTGTCGGCATTTACCCCTCTCCCAGTGATGCAAGTGGTGGGCTTTTTGTTTTTCAAACCACAAATTACATATTACTGCCTTAGTGAATATGTTTAAGCTCTTAGCAGTTAGAAGACAAACTCGTGGTACTGCTACGGACGACACGGGTGACTCATCATCTGATTGTAATTCTTAGGATGAGCAGCATATTGTTCAAGAAACTTATCTGTTTGATCCTTCCTGGTAGTTATGAATGAGTCTCTACATATTTTGATGTTTAAACAGCATCTTCACTTTTTTTACAACATTTAAAAAAACAGCATTGTGACATGCTATTCAATGAGCTATAATACAGCACCAATTTGTTTCAACAGTTTTATAGTCCTGTTCATCCCTACATCTCTTACTTGCTCTTAACAGCATAATATATATGTTTATGTATAAATCAACAGTACTGAAATAAACAGTGAAAACTGTGTATGCTCAGAATGGGTTGAAATGAGGCATCTGTTGAGAGAGTTAAATATACTAAGAGAACAGACTAAAAGATGCCTACAAAAAACTCTAAACACTATACTGAAGGAAAACCAAAAAAGAGAAGGCATAACTGACAAAATTCATGGGGAGAATCCGGGGGAAGGTACTTCAGGTCTAACAGGGCTGACATATAATGAGGACACAGATTGGGCAGTTATAGATTGGATTCCATGGAAAAGGGAAGGAGAGCATTAAGCAACACCGAGCTTCCATTACAGAACAGATACATTCCTTTAGCGGAACAAGATCAGGGAAAGCAATCACGTGGCAAGGTACTAGTAATAGGAGATTCCATACGTCGCAGAACTGATGGCATGATTTGCACCCGTGATAAGGCCAGTAAGGAAGTCAACTGTCTCCCAGGTGCGAGAGTAAATGATGTGAGAAAAATTCACCCAAACATAATTGATAAAGACCCAGATGCTCAAACTGTAGTTATACATATTAGAGTAAACAATGTTGGGAGAGATCATGAAAAGGACATTGTGGATGAGATTATGAATATAACAAAAATAACCAGGAATTTTGGTCAAACACATATTGTCCCAGGTAGTCTCCCCCTCTTAAAATATCATAAAGAAAACAATTATGATCTAATGCATCAATACTAGACTTAGAAACAGGTGTGTCTCACAAAAAATAACCTTTATTGATTTGAGGGAACTGTTTCTAAACCAGAGGCATCTATATGCATATGATGGATTACATCTTAGTATGGATGGAACAAAGCTATTAGCTAGTCTCATAACTCGGAATCTTCCCACTGACAATTTAAACTAGGTATGGGGGGGGGGGTCTAAAAATATCATATCTAAACAGAACAGAAAAAATAAACGGTCGAGTTTAATAGAGACAAGACAACCAATAAACTAAATTGCTATCTGGCTAACACTAGAAGCCTTCATCCTAAGCTTCAGGAATTTAAAGCTTTACTAAATGAATCAGGAAAACAAATTGATATGGCATTTATAACAGAAAATTGGTGGGGAGATAAAGATTAATGGGGTAGAGAAATTGAAGGGTACCAACTATATAGCCTGGATAGAAGAGGCAAGAGGGGAGGAGAAGTAGCGGCATACATATCCTGTAGTATCCGATCTTTTGATATAACTAGTACAATAAAAGAAAATAATAAGGAAAATACCACTGAAAGTTTGTGGATTAGAATAGCAACTAATAATAATGATAACATAATAATCAGTTTGTGTTACACGCCTCATGGCACCGATCCTGACCTCTCCAAGACAATAAATGAGGAACTGGAAACAGCCTGTGAACTAGGACATGTTCTTGTTTTGGGAGACCTGAATTATAGTGACATAATATGGGAGAAAGCAGTAGCATTAAGTACTACAAGTAAAATGTTCCTCACATCCATAGAAGAACTTGACTTAAAACAGCATATAACACAGTCAACCAGAGGAGAACATACTTTAGACTTAGTTTTAACTACTTCAGACCTTAACATAGTGAACTGTTGCACTAGTGCCCCATTAGGGAATAGTGATCATTGTAGTATATACTTTAGTCTCCAGGAGCATGTCCCTATATCGAAAGGATGTAGGACTATTTACAACTTTAAAACAGCCAACATATCTCAGATTCATGGTGAGTTGAATAACATTGATTGGTCAGCAGGATTTGTTTGGTAAATCCACGTCAGAGGTGTGGGACATAATGAAAAATGAATTAATAAGCATTTGTGATAAACACATGCAGAAAGTTAAGAAATATGACAAAAAAATTAATAAAACTGAAGTGACTCACAAAAAAAATGTAATCTCTACTAAGAAAGAAAAGAAAATTATATAATCATTATAGGATTACCGGGTCAGTGGATTTGTGGCATCAGTACCTGATCATACAAAAAAGATGTAAACAAATGATAAGTAAAAGTAAACAAAAAATGGAACACAACTTGGCAGACACAGCAAAAAAGGATGACATCAAAATGTCTATGCCTATGTGAACTCTTAATGTAGTAATAACATCGAGCTAAGAACAATCATCGCTAACACATGTATTGTAGAACCAGTGAAATAGTTAACATTTTTATTAACTACTTTGGGTCAGTATTTTCACTGAAAAAAGAGTACACAGATGATTAGGGATGTAAGTTTGTCATGGCAGTCATAAACATTATGGATTCCGTGATGTTTGGTCTTTATTCAGGACTTCCATGACTTTCACTATTGTCATCAAAATGTGGCAATGATGACAGTGCCACAACGTTTATTAATGTTTACTAATGATTTCATGAACAACCAATGGGTCATTAAAACCTCATCCATGACAAACTTACATCCCTACAGATGATATACCAGAAGGAGAGCAAGCTGCCACAACAATAACGAATGAATTAATAATTGCAAAAATCAAAGTTTTAAAAAACTCCTTTTCATCAGGACCTGATAACATTTAGGCTAATTTATTAAAGCTAGTGTTGACACAAATAGCCACCCCACTTATACTAATCTATACAAAATCTATCTTGTAGGAAGAGATACCATGTGACTGGTTATCAGCCATAGTAGTACCCATCCATAAAAAAAGGCAGTAGAGATGAACATACAAACTACAAACCTATTAGTTTAACATTAGTACCTGGTAAACTCCTAGAGTCTATCTTAAAAGACATCATCCAGGAGCACATAGATACTCATAACGTAGGGGATACTTCCCAGCATGGCTTTGTTTCAGGTAGATCATGCATCAAACAAATCTAAAACAGCATGCTCAAACCTTTATGTTACTCCACACTGGAATTCACATTTCTTCTAAGGGGTGCTGCTAGGTTGTGGCAAACAACATACAATCCAAGATACTAGCGCTTTTACCTTCACCAACATAGCATAGACAACATATTTAAACTTTCCTCTGCCAAAGTTGGCTATATATTTACTTCAAGCCCATGTGAGGAGAGGGTCCTCTTAGTTTCAGAGTGGAATTCTATTTTGAGTAATTAAATCACCAACGTCAAGGTGGAACCCTTCAATTTAGTCCCTAACTTTCCAGTGGCTAAATGGCTACTAGCTGATTCCTTTTATACTGTGCTCCCAGCAAGGATTTTACACAGGCGTTTAACTTTCCAGTGCCTCGGTGGCTACCAATTGACTCACTTTATACCGTGCTCCCAACAAGGATATTACACATGGAGCTTGAAGTAAATATAGCCAACTCTGGCAGAGGGAAGTTTAAATATGTTATGCTATGCTATGTGTGTGTGTGGGGTGGTGCGCTAGGATCTTTGGATTGTATGTTGTTTGCCACAACCTAGCAGCACCCCTTAGAAGAAATGTGAATTCCAGTGTGGAGTAACGTAAAAGGTTTGAGCATGCTATTTTGGATTTGCTTGAGTCTGGGGAGTTTGTTGTGCTCCTTCTTAGCATGCTCCCTTTAAAGCACCTGTGTAATATCCTTGTTGGGAGCACAGTATAAAGTGAGTCAATCAGTAGCCATTGAGGCACTGGAAAGTTAAACACCTGCGTAAAATCCTTGCTGGGAGCACAGTATAAAATGAGTCAGTTAGTAGCCATTGAGGCACTGGAAAGTTAGGGACTAAATTGAAGGGTCCCACCTTGACGTTGGTGATTTAGCTTACTCAAATTGGAATTCCAGTCTGAAACTAAGAGGACCCTCTCCTCACATGGAGCTTGAAGTAAATATAGCCAACTTTGGCAGAGGAAAGTTAAAATATGTTATGTTATGCTATGCTATGTGGGGGGGGGTGTGCGCTAGTATCTTTGGACTGTAGATCATGCATCACAAATATTTTGCGTTTTTATGAGAAAATTTCAGCAGCATTGAATGATGGTAAACCAGTAGATTGCATCTACCTGAACTTGTCTAAAGCCTTTGATAAAGTGATAAAGCTACATTTGATGAGTGACAATAAGCTGTTAAACCAAATAAAACTAACACTTAAAACTCCAAATAAATCATCTAGAAGGCCCAACTTTCACTTCAGACCTTACAAATTTAATACAGGAAAAAGAAGAGCTTTCTTCACTCAGAGGGTTGTGAACCCATGGACTAGACTCCTAGAAGAAATTGTAAACAGTAAAAATATAGATCAGTTTAAAAAGTAAACTTGACAACTATATACTAGAAGGTAATATACTACAATACTATAACTATTAACAGGAGCACATATGGACCAACAGCCTTCTTCACTCCTAGCATTTTAGTATGAACCTTAGTATGTTATTATAGAAACATGTCACAATTACAAAATGTCCATTTTCTTAAAAATACAAGACATCATTTTACCAAAAGATACGAGCATGAATGGAGCTGTTTATCCCATGGTTTCTAACAAATGAGTTTCATCTTAAAGAGCAACTGACACCATCCGGCCAAAAGTGCTACACTGCAGAATTAGAACAAGCATAACCCCAGTAAACCCCATACCAACAAGCATTTGTCAATGCCGAATGTTTGCTTACTGGCATTGGCAGTGGTAGTGTAGAAGTTACAGAGCTGCGTAATAGGAATGGCAGTGAAGTATTGAACTGAAGCCAACCCCACCACCACCCTGCAGAGAGTGACAGGCATTGGGGTGTGCATTTGGGTCGTCAGGCATAACGGACATGCCATTTCACCGCACCCCACTCTGCAGAGACTGACAAGTGTCATGTTCCTTGGGGTCTTTGGTCTATGCACTTTGCATTTCATTAGGAAATATGGTGGAGATGTGGTGTTATATAGGAGAATGGGTGAAGTTTGGGGACGAAGAGTCTAAGGCATACCTCGATGCCTCTCAGTGACTGCAGGGTGTGAATGGTATGAGCATCACAGGCAAGAATCCCAAGTCACACCCCTGATTCCTGTCATTCTATATAGGTTGGGCGATTTAGTTGAAAAGTCTAATACCTCAGGCATTCTTTGGTATTTTAACTCAAATCTTCAACATGTTTGTTTTGTGACCCCACCTCATGAACAGGGGAATATCAGTGGTAGGCCAAAGCTGCTACGCACAGTGACTACGGGATTTAGCACCACAGATGCAAACATATTTCGAACAGGCTGTAAAAATGGCAGCTGTACTCTTTCATGGGGAGGTGTAAAAATGGCTATGTTGCAAATGTGTAGTAAAAATATTTAAAAAAATGGTGCAGTCACAAGCGTACATAGAAACTGTGCAACGCACACCCGTTATATAAGTAGGTTGGGGATATTTTATAGCAGATTGTCAACTCGGGCATTTTGGTGCCTCCGATCATGAACAGTGTCACTGTGATTTTCTTTATCTGTGCCGAACAATGATTTCCCATAACGACTACGCATCTCTGCACTGAAAGTGTGAAACACACTTTGGCCATGTTGTGAAAAATGGCAGCTGTACTGTTCATATGAAGTGTGGAAAATGCCACTAGTGAAAATCTGGACTGGAAATATTACAAAGTCCTGAACTAACGAGGATACGTGGAAACTGCACAATGCTCACTCGTAACACAGTCATTTTATGGACTTTGTCACCAAATTTTCAACATAGCCATTTTAAGACCTCTGCTCATGAACAGTGTAACTGTGATTTTCTTAATCTGTCCTAAACATTGCTTTTCGCACACCAACAGCACCATTGTGCGCTACATGTCACGATAACACATTTAGGTGACATATGAAAAATTGCAGCTGTACTGTTCATAAGGAAGTTTAATAAAATGGACATGTTGAAAATCTAGAGTAAAAATATTAAATTTGCAAACTAACGAGCATGCATAGGAACTGTGCACCACTTCGTAGTAAGTCATTTTAGGCATTTTTCACCAAGTTTTCAACATAGCCATTTAAGACCTCTGCTCATGAACAGTGTCACTGTGGTTTTGTTAATGTGTCCCATACATTGAGGTTGCACGATCGACTGCGCATTGTGCGCTACATGGGGAAACACGCTTTGGGCAGGATGTGAAAATGACAGCTATACTGCTCATAAGGAGGTGTGGAAATGGCAATGTTGAAAATCTGGAGTGGAAATATTGAAAATTCGGGTAAACCATGAGTTGCAGCAAGAACCAGCAACGACACTCGTAAAAACAGTCATTTTTAGGAATTCTGTCACCAAATTTTCAACATTGCCATTTTAAGATCTCTGCTCATGAACAGTGACACTGTGATTTTCTTAATATGTCCCATACACTGAGTTCGCGATAACGACCGCGCCCATTGTGCGCCTACATGGGCGGAAACATGTTTTGGGTGAGATGTGAAAATGACAGCTGTACTACTCATAAGAAGGTGTGGAAAAAGGCAATGTTGAAAATCTGGAGTGGAAATATTGAAAATTAAGAAACCTATGAGCGTGGGGAGGAACTGCAAGCAACTATCATCAGAAACAGTCATTTTTAGGAATTTTTTTCACCAAATTTTCAACATAGCCATTTCAAGACCTCTGCTCATGAACAGTGTCACTGCAACTTTCTTAATTTGTCCCATACATTGATTTCGCACACCAACTGCGCCATTATGCGCTACAAGGGTGGAAACACATTTTGGGTGAGATGTGAAAAATGACAGCTGTACTACTCATAAGACAGTGTGGTGAAATGGCAATGTTGAAAATCTGGAGTGAAAATATTGAAATTTCGCGAACTTATGACCTAAGTAGGAACTGCATAGCGCCGCTAGATTAAACAGTCATTTTTGGAATTTTGGCACAAATTTTTTCAACATGGGGTTTGGTCCCTTTCATGAATGATGATCTGTCATGGCAGTATTCAGTCCTGAAGGGTGATTTCAGAGTACTCGCACAGTCACCGCGTGAAATCACCTTCGAGTCCCGAATAACGCCATGACAGTGACATCATTCATGAGAAGGGGTCCCAAAACCCCATGTTGAAAATTTGTGCAAAAATTCCCAAAATGCCCGAGATATGCAAAAGTTGAACCCTCCTATCTAGCCCATTATATAGCTTACCGGCATTTCCTCAGTTCGCGGTCGGCTTTGAAGAGTGCAGACGTGTTCCCGGTCCACCGAAGATCGTCGCGCCAGAGTCCAGAGGTAAGTATGGGGTGAGGGGGTGTGGGGAGGCTGGGTGCGCAGTGGGTGGGTGCGGGTTGTGGGAGGGGTTCGAGAGCGCCGTGGGACAGTTTTGTTTTACAGGGTAAAAACAAAAAGACGTCGCTGAACTGCTTGCCACACTGGGGTGGGCTCTCCAGCATGGCACAAGGACTTGGGATTGCTTGCCATGCTGGGGTGGCCCCAGCATGGCACAAGGACTTTGGTGTTCAGCCGACGGGGATTGGGCACCCCGCCGGCAAAAAAAGAAAAGAAAACGCAGGCTTTGCCATGCTGGGTGGGCTCAGCGTGGCACAATGACTTTGGGGAGGGGGCGGTTCAGGCCGACGGGGATTGGGCACCCCTGCCGGCAAACATAACGGATTGCCATGCTGGGGTGGGCTCTCAGCGTGGCAGCAACTATTGAGAGGGGAGGGAGACAAATAGTTAAGCCGAGCGGGATTGGGCACCCTGTCGGTTATACGCTGCGCGTGCGGGCGCGGGCTGGGGGGGCCGCATGAGCAGCTTTCATCTCTGCTCACTCGAAGCTCCCTTTCAACTGAGTGTTACTGCATTTTGGAGCGTGTCCAGACAGCCCAAATGCATTTGCTTACAGGGGCCGCCTGCCAGCACAGTGCCTGAATTGGAGGAGGAGGTGACACATCTCCGAAATCTCCGTTCATGGCACTATGTTTCTTGCACATGCGTGCAAGCAAACATAAAAACTAGATTTCTGTGTTACTTCATTTTAAAGTTATTAGCCATTTTATAACCCTGATTTCACTACCTATTCAAAAAAAGCCTGTTTCAGTGAAGAGCTGCTGCTGATGTCATCTAGGGACCTCACAGTCTAGAATTCCCTGTCAGCAAGCTTATAGGACCTGTTTCTCCAAAGTTGCAAAGATCATGTGCAATGGTATTCACGAGCAAAACAGTCAGAAATTGTAATACTCACTGGCTAGTCTCAATTTATGTCCGTGGTACTCTACGAGAGTCAAGTAGTTCTGCTCATATCTTATTTAGCTCAATGAATTGCAAATTTCTGTACCCGATGTAACTGTCATTCTGTGATGAACAGCATCAGACAGGTTGTTGTTACAGTGCATACAGAATGACAGCACATACCATTTCCAAAGCAAATGCAACACAAAAAAGATGATAGTCACATTAGCATGGACTAACCGAAGGGTACCTACCATGTTTTGAAACTTACTGGTTAAACTGCCACCAAACATTAGGCAGAAGTCAGTAAAAACAGCGAGGATCCCTGACTATGGCATGATTCAGGAGTCTGTGTCATAATGATAGAACTGCACGCTTGTGTGGAGCTGAAGGTGAGAACAAAACCGAGAGCTCCAATTTTAAAAACAATCTCAGACTGACAAATTCTCAGCCTGATAACAAAGGCTAGTGAACTGTAATAAAACAGAGTGAAAATGTCACCGACAAAGCTTTTAAGGATATCTATCATTACTACAAGCAAAAACAGAGGCAGAAAACCATTTCCCATCTCCTTTAAAGCAATTTGTGTCGTATAGTACTTGCATTGTATGACATAGCTGTCTTTGATAAATAACAGCTGTGTCACATAGTACTTGCACTATACCACACAGCTGTCCTTTATTAAACAACAGCTGTGTCATATAGTGCAATGGCAGTTGTTATCACTCATACCCCATCCTGACTGCTCTGTCACCTGCACACTGAAGCCCCAATTCCTGGTGGCAGTCTTTCTTTCTGTATTTCATTTGCTGTCTAATCCAACACCGGGATGACCACACCCAGTGTCTGCCCCCCCAGCCAGTTATCTCATAAATGGTTGCCAACATTGGGGGCCCCAATCCCCATGTCGGCACCTACTAGATTCCCCCTGCCCCAGCAGTGTGGGATACCTGGGGAGCCCAGCCCAGTGTCCCAAAAGAGTTGATGACAAATATGATAAATAATGACACCAGGATGCCCATCCTGGTGTCCGTCCCCCCTCCCCCTTGCAGCCCCTTGTTTAATTATGTTATCAACATCGGGGGTCCCAATCTCCATGTTGGAATTTCCCCACAGAAGTATGGGACACTGGAGAGCCCACCCCCAGTGTCCCGATATACAGGGGTCATGCAGTGCACCTGCAAAAAAAGAAAACAGTCCCCCAACATCTTTTTTACTTTTTAGTATCCTGCAAAAAAAGAAATCAGTCTCGTCCCTGCCATCCCCCTCCCCCCATCCTGACCCTCCCACTAAGCACCCACCACACCACCACCCCCTTACCCCATACTTACCTCTGTAGGTCAGTCTATGCCATCTTCTGGGGAACGAGACACATCTGCATTATTCAAAGCCGAACCGCAAACTGAAGAAACAAGGTAAGTGCCGTATAATGTATTTCAATGGCATTGTCAACTTATGTTGATATCTTTGCCATTTTGGGGTATTTTTTTTTTCACAAAATTTTCATCCTAGGCTTTTTGGGACCCCATCTCATGAACACCGTGACCATCATTTCATTACTCGGGCTCTGAAGGTATTTCGCAGTCACTGCGCAGAATCACCTGGACCAATTAATGAATGATGGGGCCCGATTCTAGAAGGTTGGTGCAAGTCACCACCAAACATGACTTGCACCAATCACAACTGTGACATTGACCCTGCTCCCTATTCTAGAAGGGGCAGGGTCTCCGCATCTAAGTCCTGTGACTTGCGACATGCGGCAAGGTACACTGAACAGAGGGAGTACCTGGAGAGGAAGTCGCAAGCCGCAACCACAGGTCGCAAGTGCCCCCCCATTGCCCACACATTGCCGGTGCCCTGCAAGGCTAGAGAACCCCTACCCACTGCCTGGTGTCCCAAAAGTGCACCATTGCCAATGTACTGTATGTACAGTACAGGCATCCCTCATCCTGTATGTACACCTGGTGGTCTAGTGGCCCCCCTACCCAGTCATGCCAGTCCAGCCAACACCCCCCCACCTGTCCCCAGCTGCGTGACTGGCACAGCCCACCTCTCACCTCCGCGGCCAGCTGCTGACTGCATTCAGTAGGAGCACTTACTGAATAGATGCGCTCAGAAATTAATTTCCCTGGCGCATCTTTACAGTAGCACTCCTACTGAACTCAGTCAGCAGCTGGCCGGGAGGAGCGGTGGCTGTGCCAGATGCCGGCTGGGGATGGGGTGGGGGTGCTGGGTGGGACTGACATGGCTGGGTGGGGGTGGGGCCACTAGACTACCAGGGATGGTCTGGGAAACACTGGCAATTGTGGCAGAAACTCAGGTCAGGGCACGGGTGGGGGTGGGGGTTGACAGCGCCACCCTGTGGGGAAATCAGTGATGGGGGATTCGAGGGACGGGGTGTTGGCAGCCCTGTGGGGCAGACACATGATGCTTCGGGGGCAGGGGGTATGGGCAGCCCTGCGGGACATACACTGTACTCTTCAGGGGCAGGGGGTGCGGGGAGCCCTGCAGGGCATACACTGGAGTATGCTGGGCATGGGGGGAGGGCAACAGTGAATTGCCTGCTGGGCTGCTGGTGGGTCTACAGGACCCCCAGGGAGGTGTCCCTAAGTTACATCAGCTAAAAGCTGGTGTAACTTACGTTGCTGGTTCTCCTCTGGGAGTTCTTGTAGAATCCTGATACTGGGGACTTTGTTGCTGCCCTTCTGGAATGCGGCGCAACCGTTATAAACCCCAGCACCATGTTGCAGGGTTTATGGTGCAACTGCCAGCATAACAGCTCTTGTCAAGTGAAGTGGCTGCGACATGTCGCAGGCCACATTGTAGAATCATGCATGTCGCAACTGCTTGCAGAAGTTGCTACTTGTGCCATTCTACTTGGTGCAAGTGCTGTTATGCCAGGCATAACTGTATTAGAATCAGGGCCGATATCTCTTTCTCCCATTTCTACTCAAGGGGTGGGTACTGTGACTGTTCCTCAGGTGTATTCCCCTATAGTCCTGTCTTATGGACTGGATCATCTGTCTGTACCTCTGGTTGTTGTGAGGCTTGGGACTGAGGTGTTTCAGGGACCGTTGTCACCTCCTTATCACTATCCTGACATTCCATTATATTGGAGGTTAGTAGCATTACTTCTTGCTCTGCCTCTGGTGGAAGTCCCAAACATTGTTATCCTGTCATTTCTCAGGTGGTTGCGCTTGTGTCCCTCCTTCAGTTGTATTCTGAAATCATTTCTCTGCTTACTTTTGTGATCAAACATGTTGTTGCTTTAAGATGGTTGATTTTTATGCAGAGCCCAAAATATCGTTCTGTGGGGCCTTTCTCCCCTGTTGTGCATGGCCCAGCTACAGGTTCAAAAACAGTGTTCCATTTCATTGCACAAAACACATCTTAGATCATTGGTGCAGAATGTGCTAACACCCATATTCTAGGCACAAATTGCATCTTATTCAGTCACAAGCATTACTAAAGTGTTGCTCCTCATATAAAGCACATTTTCATTTTCAGTTGACCTTGATAAAAACAATGTCCTCTGTCATATCCTATGTAAAAGCAGTTTGGCAGGTGTTGTATGTTATTCTCTGTTTGTGTTAATTTTAGTCAGAACCTCCACCCCCAGTCCATATTTGTTCCTCATCAGTAATTGATTTGGGTTGCCCCATGACCTCACACTTCTGCATCAGCCAATATGTAATGTCATGCACACTGGCACCTTCATTTTTGAATAAGATAGTTTCCGTCCACAATGCTGCTTTGGTGAGGTGTATTGTTTGCAATGGAAACCAGAGTTCCAAGTATTTCATGTTGTGATATTTTGACCAGAAATGTTCTAGGCAGGATGCTGTCTTGAAACTCATATTTCAATTAACATCCCCAGATGTGTGCATTAATGCATACATTTCTGTTGAGAAAAAGTTTATTGACTCTTTAAGTAATTTCCAGCCAACACATAGGAACGCATCAAGGCACTAAATATGCACTCACTGGAGGCCAAAAGGGAGAGGGGAGATATAATAGAAACCTTCAAGTTCTTTAAAGGAATTAACAAAGTGAATTGCAGGGAACTATTTAGCTTGAATACCAATTTGTGGGCACGAATGGAAATTAACAGGAGGTAGGTTCAGGAGAGTTGCAGAAAGGGTGGTGGAACCTTGGAACAGTCTGTCGGCTGAAGTGGTGGGTACAAAAACAGTCAGAGGATTCAGGCAGGGCGGGGACATAATGAAGGGAATAGTGGTTACCGGGGATGACAGCACCAAGGAGGAGACTAGAGAGAGGACGGGGAGGGTTAGCACCCTGGAGGAACAGTACAGTACAAGTCATATTAAACTGTTCCTTCGCCTCAGTGGTTTAGCATTTTTCAGTGGCTTGCTTAATGTGTGCACTGATCATTGCACTGCATTAATAAAATGTTCCTAATGATTTGTCTGTAGCTGCTTTTTAACTTCACCTTACTTTGACACTCTCTGAATACTCTTAATCAATGCAATGCAGTGAACAGTGCACGCATTTAGCAACCCATAAAAAATGCGTAAACACTGAGTTGGTGTCCGATTTCACTTCTGCATTGCACTGTACCTAATCTCAGCCTCTCAATAAAATACAGTACCTTCTCTGTCCATCACTAGGGAGCCACAGTTGGGTGCATGAAAAAAATGATATTGATAAATACTGTAAATGACTGTGTGGACATATAAATTAAATCCTTGCACTTGCATACTGTGTGACCCTGAGCAAGTCACTTAACCTCCTTGTGCTCCCAGGTCGCTCCTGTAAAAAAGCTTTCAGCTTAGTGTGCTATACCTGGTTAAACAACTAAATAAAAAAAAATAATAAAAAAAAAAAAATAAAGCTGGAAATTGGAGCATCATCTATGGTATAGTCCTTACTTCTGGGATGACCAATCTCTCACGTGACCCTCCACGGCACTACAACTCCCTCTGACCACAGCACTGCAATTAAATATAAACTAAACAAGCTTTGTAAAATAAAACAATTTAAGAAGTATGTGGGTCTGTGAGCCTGAAATCAGTGTCTGTCACTGAAAATCAGTCAGGGGTGCGAGTAGGAGTGAGTGAGCGATCAGGATGGTGAGAAGTACGGCAGCGGGCTTAAGTACTTTACATTATATCATTATATTATACTTTGTTTAAAGAGCTACTGACACCAAAGAGAAAATGTTGAAAACATGATAAATGGGTACAATTCAGCTTGCATTCCATATATATTCTATATATTTATCTTTCTTGTTATTTAGTTACTGAGTAAATCTGCATTTTCTTTATTTATTTATTAAAATCTCAGATAACACCTTTTGAGCTAGAAGCTCTTTACATAGGTTCCACGTCATAAACAATACACAAGACAAATTGAATAATGAGAACAGTTATACAGAGTGATAAGGTTAATATAGGAATAATTAACAGGATATGTAGAACAATAGCAACATCTAACAATATATAAACATGGTGATGAGGGGTAACAATATACAAAGCAGATCATGTGCATGCAGAATAGTAATAAGCATAACACTTGAGAGTAAAGTGCTCAGGGTAACAGGGCCCTGATTGTCATACAGACTGGATACATACATGGGCAGACTGGATGGACCTTGTGGTCCTTATCTGCTGTCAACTTCTATGTTTCCATGTTTCTATACAGGAGGAGGGGGTGTAAGTGGGCACCAGAGGCTGAGATGGCGGGAAGCATCGAGATGGGAAGGGAGAGCAAGAGGGAGCAGGAGAGCGAGAGGGGGGGGATGAACGGAGGCAGATGATGCAAGTCTGGACGTAAGATTACTGTATGCAGTCACAGAGGGAGTTTAGTACTATCTCTTGCTTGAGGCTCACTTTAAAGGCACCCAACATGGGCAGGTTAGCAATGTTATCACGAAGGGAGTTGAACCAGAGTGGTGCTTGGTAAGCAAAGGACCTTTGTTCTTGGGATGGTCTGCATTTTGGGGTTATGAAGAATTGGGGTTCAGAATCTCGAGTGGGATGGGGGTTAATGCACGGAACAAGGAGTTGTTTAACCCCAGGAGGTACATGCATGAGTACATGATTTTTATCCCTTAGATTTCCTTTAGTTTATCTTCCTCTATACATTACTCCCTACTTCTGACTTATAAAGCCCTACACGGACCGGGCCCAGACTACCTGAAAGAGCTTCTGGTTCCGTACTGCCCCAGGCAATTGCTCCGCTCGGCTGGTGAGTGGTTGCTAGAGATTCCAAGGGTTTCTTTAAAATCTTCGGGGGCAAGTGCATTTATGTACATGTCCCCAGCCCTTTGGAATTCTCTACTCCATCAGCTTCGGGAGTGCACGACCATGGAGGGATTTAAAAAGGCCTTAAAGACCCACTTGTGGCGCCAAGCCTACTCTCTATGACATTATTTATATCTTGAACTTTACGGAATACTGTAGCTAACTGTTTTTATTGCATCCTGTTTTATTGTATTTTATCTTATTGTAAAGCACCTTGAGTTTTAGAAAGGCGTGTTATAAATAAAGCATTATTATTAAAAGCATTATTCGTCGTGATGCTCTTCTGTGACATCACAATATGTTGCCATGGGAGTAACTATGATGTCACAAGCAGGGCATTATGACCGCAGGTAGGGAGAAAGCAACAGGAATATATTAAGTCTTCGGGAGCAAAGATCTTGTTTTCATGCAAATGACTTCAGAAATAAATAATGGGGAGGAGAAATAAAAAAACTATTGTGAAATACAAACTGAACTGTGTCTAAATGTTATGTTTTGTTAAAGTTCTCCTGAAGGCATCAGCTGCTCTTTAAAAATGCATAAAAAACATCAAGGGGCATAGAAATTTCATAACTCATGCATGCATGAGTACAATGCCAGTTTGGGGACCATCTTTTCTTTTCATGAATGTACAGCAGCAGAGACATGGGACAGTGACGAACAACAGTCAAGCTCATAGCACAGTACAGTGAATTCTGTTTTTCAGAGAATGATGAGCCTAAAATAATGAATAACAAAATAAAAAAGTAAACTGGATTAAATACAACAGATTTGATGCCATTTATAAACTGAATGTCAGTAATTCCCGCATTGCAAATGCATTTAAAATGGGGAGCTGAAGGGAATGTACAGTGGCTGAAAGTGTGAATTGCATGAGAGTTGATGTTTGGTTGAAATAGAGTTTCTAGTTTAAGCATTTTGAGTTGCCGGTGCATTGCCAGCATAAACAAGCATTTGTCAATGCCGAATGTTGCTTGCTTCTATGTGCTGTTTAGGTATTTGGAAGTCATTGGAGTGCAAATATTGAAAATTTGCGAACTTACGAGCGCGCGTAGGAACTGCGCAATGCACGCTCGTAAAACAGTCATTTTTAGGAATTTTTTCACCAAATTTTCAACATAGCCATTTTAAGACCTCTGCTCATGAACAGTGTCACTGTGATTTTGTTAATGTGTCCCATACATTGAGTTTGCACACCGACTGCGCCATTGTGCGCTACATGGGCGGAAACACGTTTTGGGCAGGATGTGAAAAATGACAGCTGTACTGCTCATAAGGAGGTGTGGTAAATGGCAATGTTGAAAATCTGGAGTGAAATATTGAAAATTCGCAAACCCACGCTCTTGCTGGAACTGTGCAACGACACTGTAAAACAGTCATTTTAGGAATTCTTTCACCAAATTTTCAACATTGCCATTTTAAGATCTCTGCTCATGAACAGTGACACTGTGATTTTCTTAATGTGTCCCATACACTGAGTTCGCTACCGACTGCACCATTGTGCGCTACATGGGTGGAAACATGTTTTGGGCAGGATGTGAAAATGACAGCTGTACTGCTCATGAGGAGGTGGGTAAAATGGCAATGTTGAAAATCTGGAGGAAAAATATTGAAATTCGCGAAACTCACGTAGCCGCATGACCTGTGCAATGCACACCTCGTAAAACAGTCATTTTAGAATTTTACCAAATTTTCAACACAGACATTTTAAGACCTCTGCTCATGATCAGTGTCACTGTGATTTTCTTAATGTGTCCCATACATTGAGTTCGCACACCAACTGCGCCATTGTGTGCTACATGGGCGGAAACATGTTTTGGGCAGGATGTGAAAAATGACAGCTGTACTGCTCATGAGGAGGTGTGATAAAATGCCAATGTTGAAAATCTGGAGTGAAAATATTGAAAATTTGCAACCTTTGAGCATGCGTAGGAACTGCGCAACACACGCTCATAAAACAGTCATTTTTAGGAATTTTTTCACCAAATTTTCAACATAGCCATTTTAAGACCTCTGCTCATGAATGGTGTCACTGTGATTTTCTTAATTTGTCCCATACATTGATTTCGCACACCGACTGCGCCATTCTGCGCTACATGGGTGGAAACACATTTTGGGTGAGATGTGAAAATGACAGCTGTACTACTCATAAGAAGGTGGTAAAATGGCAATGTTGAAAATCTGGAGTGAAAATATTGAAATTTCGCGAACTTACGAACTCCTGCGTGGGAACTGCGCAATGCCGCTCATAAAACAGTCATTTTTGGAATTTTGGCACCAATTTCACGGGGTTTTGGGACCCTTCTCATGAATGATGTCACCGTCATGGCGGTATTCAGGCCTGAAGGGTGATTTTGCAGTCACTCACCAGTCACTGCGCGAAATCACCCTTCGGGCCCGAATAATGCCATGACAGTGCCATCATTCATGAGAAGGGGTCCCAAAAACCCCATGTTGAAAATTTGCTGCAAAAATTCCCAAAAATGCCTGAGATATGCAACAAAGTTGAAACCCCCCCTATCTAGGCCATTATACAGCTTACCGGCATTTCCTCAGTTCGCGGTCGCTTTGAAGAGTGCAGACGTGTTCCCGTCCACCAAGACTCGCGCTGGAGTCCGGAGGTAAGTATGGGTGACGGGGTGTGGGAGGCTGGCGCAGTGGGTGGGTGCGGGTTGTAGAGGGGGCTGGGAGACGGCCGCAGGACTGTTTTCGTTTACAGGTTTCAAAAAAAAAAGACGTTGGACGTTTGCCACGCTGGGTTGGGCCCTAAGCGGCACAAGGACGCCAGAGACACGGACGGGGATTAGCACCCCTGCCATTATAGGACTGCTTGCCATGCTGGGGTGGGCTCCAGCGTGGCACCCTACTACTGGGGAACGCAGCTCAGCTGATGGGGATTGGGCACCCTGTCGGCTATACAGTGCATGCGGGCGCGATGCCTGGGGTGGGGGAGCTGCTGTGAGCAGCCTTTATCGGTGCTCACTAGCGTAGCTCTCTTTCATCAGAGTACTGCATTTGGAGCATGTCACAGACAGCTCCAAAATGCATTGGCTTACAGGGGCCGCGCCTGCAGCACACTGACTGAATTAGAGGAGGAGGTGACACACCTCCGAAATCTCCAATGATGGCACTATGTTTCTTGCACATGCGTGCAAGCAACATAAAAAACATTGCCAGAACAGTGAGCTGGATGAACAGCTTAATGTGACTTGTACTGTAGGTTACAGGAATTATATGGAACTTGGGCAGACTGAATGGACCTCTGGTCTTCTTCTGCCATCATTGTCTATGTTTCTATATTCTATCCAGAAGTATGTCTAGTCCTCTCCTGTATCCAAGACTCACTACATTTCTTCTTCCACCTGGGGAGTTGTCTGGTATTTGAACTGTTGTCCGCTCTCTCGCTAAAAGATTGTTCCTCTGTAGTTAGATGGTCCCCCTCACTATTCAGTAAGGGATTCTGTGTATTACATCTCTGTTTAACAGCACCTATACCTTCATCTGCATCACTATTGTCCTTTGTATTGTCTTTGTACAAAGCAATTGGGAAAGCCAGTTGGATGTTGGGGTACAAAGGGAAGAGTGTCACCAGCAGAAGAAGCAAGGTAGTGTTGCTACTGTATTGGTCATTGGTGAGACCACACCTGGAGTACTGTGTCCATTTCTAGAGACCACACCTCAGAAAGGATATAGACAGGATAGAGGCCATCCAAGGAAGGGCAACAAAAATGGTGCAAAGGCTGCACCAAATGTCCTATGAGTAGAGACTGAGAGATCTAAACACAGGGAGTGAGAGGGGGACATGACAGAGACCTTTAAATACCTCAGGGGGTGAATAAGGTATGGGAAGGGAGCATTTTTCAGAAAAGAAGGTACTATATACAAGAACTAAAGGGCATACAATAATGCTGGAGGGTGATGTTATGGAGTGATGTGAGGAAGTATTTCTTCACTGAGAGGGTGGAGGATGTCTGGAACAATCTTCCAGCATGGGTGGTGGGGACAAAAACAGAGGTGGACTTCAAGCATGCATGGGGTAGGTATAAATGAAAATGGGTATAGGGGAGGTGGCTGGAGACCAAGTAGGGTCTGTGGTGATAGAATAGGCAGGGAAAAGGGGGCAGACTAGGTGGGCCAAGTGGTCCTTATCTGCCAACAACTTCTGTTTCTGTGTTTTCAAGTATCCCATTGCTGGAATTATTTGTGATTCTCCCTCTCTCCCCTATGGTATTTTCAACCTCCCCTGTGCTGTGCTTCTAAATTTTGTTGAGCTATCTCTGTCTTGTTTATACTAAAAGAGGTGACTATACCTGCATTTTGTAAAGTCCTCCATTTTGATATCAGTATCAAGTCTTTATTGCCTGGGAAGAGAAGCAGTTACTTTCCGTGTTCTTGCCTCTGGCATTATCAGTGTCAGATTGAGACAGGACAGAACAGCTGAGCCGGCATTGACAACATTGATGTTCACTGTCAGGGATGCCGTCTCTACATGTATGTAATTCCCAAATGAAGAATTAGAAGTCAGGGTACAACAAGTTGGGTTTATCTAAATTTTTTACTCCCTTACCAGCACCAGCATCTGTGGTCATGGAGTATTGTAACTGACTGGCTAAGTAAGGCTTCGAGCCTGATAATACCAATGGATCCAGTAAGATTTTCAGTGTAGCTGCAACGACATCTTCCATGTGTTCCTCAGACCATACTTCTGTGACATCCTTCACTAACCATGCTTCTGCTATCCCGGAGTGAAGTTCATTGTCTGGTCAGGACCTCTGGTCACCACTCATGGGGCATTTTTTTCTGGATGCACTCTTTGTGCCAGTGCTCTGTTGTCGGCCTGTTCTTGTAATGGATTCCCTGCCAGAGGCACTTTTACATGATATTTACAGTAGGAGTAGTTGAGGCTGTGTTATCCACCTTACACCATCTGGGCCTTTTTTCCATCCGGCTGCTATTAATGCTGCTTCAGGGACCATCCGGTGGGGGTGGGGGCAGGGTTCATGTGATGTTGTACTTTGCTTTTTCTTAAAGTTAATTTTACGGGGCGGGGTTGTGCAGGTGTGGTTCTGAAATACTGTGCAGAGCTTCAGGATCAGTCAGTTTCTCATTCAACTGGGTCAGGGAAGGCAAGGAAGATGAAATCCAGGCCCACTGCTTAACATTTTTTTTTCTGGAATCCAGTTTCGATTGTTCAGTCAGCAGTTGCTCTTCTTCCTCCATTAGAGCCAACAGGTGTTTTTTTTTTTCTTTCAATCATTTGTTCCTTCAAACTAGTTTCTTCCAATAACAATAGAAACAAAGAAATCTGTCAGCAGAAAAGGACCGCTTGGCCTGTCTAGTCTGCCATTTTTCCCCCCCATGGATCCCTTGCCATATTGCCCTTATTCCCTTTATTCTCTCGTACCCTTGCCTCTCCTGTTCAGTCCCATATTGGTATCCCATGCCCTCTTGAATTCCCCCATTGATTTTGCTCCCACCACCCACTCCGGTAGCCTACTTAAGGGACCCACCACCCTCTCAGTGAAGTAATGCCCCCTCACATTTCCCCCAAAACTGCCTCCCTCCAGTTTTAAGCTGTGCCCCCTTGTTGCCATGTTTTCTCTCAATTTGAAAATGCTCCCTTCCCTCACCCTGTTTATTCCCTTCAAATATTTAAACGTTGCTATCATCTCCCCCCTCTCCCTTCTTCTTTCCAGTGTGTATAAGCCAAGCTCCTCCAGCCATTCGTCATAAGATCTCTTGTGTTGGCCCTGCACCATTTTGGTGGCCCTTCTCTGGACCTACTCCACTCTATCCTTGTCCTCCTGTAGGTGCAGTCTCCAGAACTGTACCCCTTATTCCAGGTGTGGCCTAACCATGGATCTGTACAGCGGCATGATCACCTCCCTCCTCCTGCTCGTGATACCCCTCCCGATGCATGCCAGCATTTCGCATGCCTTCCCCACCGCCTTGTTGCACTGGTTTGCCACCTTTAAGTTATTTGATATAATGATCCCAGATCTCTTTCCTGCTTTGTTGTTTCAATGTCCTCTCCTCCCAGCTTGCAGCTTGCCTTTGGATTTTTGCACCTTATGTGCATAATTTTGCACTTCTTTGTATTAAATTTCAATTGCCACCTAGCTGACCACTCTTGCAGCCTGTCCAGATCCTCCCTCATTTTTCTACCCCTCCTGGTGCATCCACTCTATTACAGATCTTCGTGTTGTCTGCAAATAGACACACCTTCCCATGCAGTCCTTCCATAATAGCCCCAATAAAGATGTTAAACAGTACTGGTTTGAATACTGACCCCTGGGGCACCCCACTTGTCACTTTTTCTTCCCTGGAGTGAGCACCATTGACAACCACCCTTTGAGTTCTGCCCTCAAGCCAGTTTTCCACCCAATTTGATAATTTCCTCCCTACCTCCAGGCTGTCTAGTTTATTTATTAGGCTCCTGTGAGGGACAGTGTCGAAGGCCTTTCTGAAGTCCAGATAGGCCACGTTCACTGCCCCTTCCTAATCACAGACCTTCGTCACCTTGTCAAAGAACTCGATTAGGTTGGTTTGACATAATCTTCCTCCTGTAGACCCATGCTGGCTGTCGTCCAAGAGCCCTCCCTCCTCCAGGTAATGCAGTAGTCTTTCCTTTAAGAGAGTCTCCATTAGTTTACCCACCACAGAGGTAAGACTGACTGGGCAATAGTTTTCTGGATTCTCCCTCCCTCCACTCTTGTGCAATGGCACCACAATTGCCTTTTTCCAGTCTCCTGGGACTTTCCCCCTTTCTAGGGACAGATTGAATAGCCTTGCGAGCGGTGCTGCAAGTTCCTCCCACAACTCCCTGAGCACCCTGGGATGTAGTTGTTCAGGGCCCATTGCTTTCTCTACTCTTAATGTGCCTAGTTCCTCCAATACCCTACCTACCATAAAAGGACTTGTGTCTACCTCACTGCCCTCCTTCCCCCATCCCTCATTGTTGGTCCCCTTCCCTCCTCTTTGACCATGAAGACTGAGCTAAAGTACCTGTTTAGCAAGTCCACCTAATCTTCATCCTTCTCAATCAAAGCTCCCTATCCCCTTTTAGTCTCATTATTCCCTGTTTGCATTTCCTTTTCTCACTAAGGTACCTAAAAAACTTTTTGTCCCCCCCCCCCCTTTGCCTCCCTCGCTATTCTCTCTCTTCTGTCTCTGATTTTGGTCTCCTAACTGCTTGCCCTGCTACCCGAAGCTTTTCCCTGTATACTTCTTTTTCCTCCCTTCCTTGAGTTTCTTTGTATGCCCTGAAGGCTTTATTTTTTTCCCTTACTGCTCCTGCCACCTCTTTAGTGAACCAAAGCAGCCATCTTCCACGTTTTATCTTACCCACCTTCCTTATGCATTGATCCACTGCCTTCAAGATTCCCCCTTTTATTATCTCCCACAGTTACTCAATGTCCTCCAGGTTCACCTTCCCTGCCATCTTCCTCTTGAAAATTCTCTTTGTTGATTTGAAATCTGCCCAGTCCATTACCCTGGTGGAGGTCCAAGTTGCTTCTATCCCTGTCCTAATACTACATCTGACCATTTGTGGTCACTATCCCCTAGATTTTCTCCCACCTCTACCTCATCTATACTGTCCCCGTTTGTCATTATTATGTCCAGTGTGGCTTTTCCTCCAGTTGGTTCCCTGTCAAGCTGTTGAAGGAATGCCTCCTGCATAGATTCAATCAACACCCTGCTCCTTTCTGATGCTGCTGTTTGGTTCTCCCATTCTACATGTGGGAGAATTAAATCCCCTACCAAGAGAGTCTCTCCTTTCCTTGTCATCTTTTGTATTGCCTTGAGCATCTCCCTATCAATCTCCTCCCCCGGATTCAGTGGTCTGTACACCACCCCCACACGTATTTAATGTGACCCATAGTATCTCCACTGGGCCTCCTGACTAACCATTGCCCTTAACCCCTCCTTTACATATAATGACAGCCCATCCCATTTTCCCTCTCCTATCTTTCCTGAACAGACTGTACCAGGGCATAACAACCTCCCAACTGTGGTTTTCTGTCCTCGGTGACTCTGTGACAGCTATCAGGTCTAGTCCCTTCTCCACCACTATGGCCTCTAGATCCTGCATTTTATTCCCTAGGCTCCTAGCATTTGCTAGTAAGCCCTTCCATCTTACTTCCCCCCTCTCATTTTCCCTCTTTCTCCTAATATTTCCTACCCTCCTCTGCAGGGGAGTGCTAGCTAGGCAAGACTCACTATTTTCATTTTCCAGTCCTTCACTAAGTTTGTACTCCCCACCCTACGTAGTTTAAATCACTCCCCAGAATTCTGTCAATGTACCCTTGCAGTTTTTCTCTAAACAGTCTAGCTCCCCTCTCATTTACTGTATGTGCAATCTGTCCCTGGCGAATAGGTGCTCCTCTGCCCACGTGTCCACCCATTCCCCAATGCATGCAAAGCCTTCCCTTCTGCACCAGTCCCTTAGCGAGCGGTTAAAATATTTTATCCTTAGTTGCCTAGCTGTACTAGCACAGTGTACCAGCAATATCTCTGAAAATGCTGTTGACCCAACCAACCCTCTACATTCTCTGGCAAGCCCTACTGTCTGTTCTGCTCCCCCCATCTCCTTTGTACTTTTTCCGTCTCTTCCCCAGCCAGTTCATTTGTCCCAAGGTACAGAACCAGGTGCAGTTTACCCCCAAGCAATCTAATATACTGCTTTATTCTTCACAACACTCTGCTTGCCTCCATTCCTGGGTCACAGAAGACTGGCCTCCTTTTATACAACACCCCCTTCCTCAACCAGTGTTTTCCCTTAATTATTGAGTCGCCATAGACCATTGCTGACTCCCTGTTCTCCATCCCTTGGTGCCAGGACCTATGATCCTGTCCTGGTTTTTTATCCTTGCACTTCTCTTATCAGTGCCCTGGACTTCTGTCCTTGATCTAACCACCTGCTGTTCCATATTCTGTACCCGCACGCCCCTGGTTCCCATGTCACCCCTCTGCTGCTCTTCTTGCTGCTCCCGCCTCTTAACCAACCTTTCTTTTGCCCTCCCTTGCTCCTCCCTCCCGCTATTTCCCAATTCATTCCCCTCACCTTCCCTTCCTTCCCTGTCCCTATCTCTTCCCCTATGTCCCTGCCCTACACCTCCTCTACTATATCCCTGTCTGTGTTTCTATACTTTCCTGCACTTTCCTCATTTTGCTCCCCCCTTCCTTCTTTTCCTCTCGCCCTTCTGCCGGTTCCACCTTGTGCTCCCCCACACACAATCCCTAGGTATACTCATCTCTCCTGTTTCCTTGTACCTTGGTCCCAGATCCGTATTTTCTTCAGTGCCTCCCTTCTTCTCCTCTTCCTTTTCCTGTAAGTTGGCTAAAGGTGAGAACCTATTTGATACCCTTACATTGTTTACTGTGCCATCATTATATGACTTCCTGTTTCCCTGCGCCATGTACCTTTCTGTTGCATGCAGCCCTTCCTTCCCTCCCTTCACCCTTGCTCTCCCTTTCTCCTTCCAAGAGCCTTCTGCCCTACTGTCTTTTCTGCTACCCCCCCATCTTCTTTTCCAGTCTCTGTTGTTTTGTACCCTACTATCTGTTCTGCACCCCCATCTTCATCTCCAATCTTCCTGCTGTTCTGTACCCTCCACTCCAACTCCCTTCTTAGCCACTCTAATTCAGCTTCCATTCTCATCAGTCTCTGACAGATTGAGCACCCCCTTAGCCTCCATAGTGTGCCCATAAAGACAGCCACTCCACATCCATTGCAGCACACTGTTCTTCCCACTCTAGAATGCCTTCTGTCCTCCTGCCCCCAATACTCACCTCCATTCCCCTGCTACCATCTTCTGCCCCAAGATTCCCTCCCATTGCTTCCATAACCCACTCTTGTGTGCCACATGTTTATCCTCTAGCTTGCTATCTCTTATTTGCATCCTACTTGCCCTACTAACAGTGTCTGCCTTATTTAGGTTCTAGATTCTGCTCTTCTATTTTTCGTGTTCCGTTACCCTCTTTAAAAATACCCTTCAACACACTAAAATACTGTTTAAAATTCCTGATCAGCTTGCCCTTAGAACGCACTTAAACTCTTAAATAGTGCTGAATTTTCTGAGCAGTTAAAGCAGTTTGCCCCCGAAGCTAACTTAAACACATTTATATACCTCTGCACCCAAATATTTTACTGTTATTGTTCGTTTGTCCCAGTAAAACCCAGCCTAGATTCCTAAGAACAGATTTTGTCCACTTGTCCCTGTAAAATCCAGCCTAGTAAATTCTTTAACACTCTTATACTGCTTAAACACCTATTAGCTGCTAAGATTCCTGTGCAGTTTCATCTGTCCCAGCCTAGTACTTTCCTAACACACTTTTATAATGCTTAACACACTTATATAATGCCTTTACACTTACATGCTTTTGTTGGTTTGTCCCCTTAAAACCCAGCCTAGAAAATTCTTTAATCCAGCCAAGTAAAATTCCTTAACACACTCATATGCCATATGCTTTTATTTGTTCGTCCCCATAAAACCCCGCCTAGAAAATTATTTAACCCGGTCAAGTAATTTCTTTAGCACACTCACAAGCTATTTATACAATTATATGGCACGATACCTGTGCAATTTTACTGCTGCACCCTCCTCCTTTGTTGTACCTTAACTGTTGTTTTTGTCCCGAAAGAATAGTATTTTTCCCTTGGGCATATTTTCTTCAAAAAAGATGTCACTGTTCACACAGTGTTGGATTTTGCTTGCTTTTGTCCCTTTCAGGTCAGTTTGTTCCTTTTCCTTCTATAAATATTGTCACTGTTCACTTTCCTACTAAAAATGTCACTGTTCACTCAGTGCTGGATTTTACTTGCTTTTGTCCATTTCAGGTCAGTCTGTTCTTTTATGTGCAGTTTGCCTCCTGAAGACCTCGTTTCCCAGTGCTCCACCCCGCTGACTGAGCTGCCCAATCACTGACAATCCTAAGAGTATTTAAAAAGATGTGGTGGATGGGGGCAGGAGGGTAGGAAATTTTCTTCCACCTAGTGCCGGATGCACCTTTTACAGCCTGGTCAACTTTTCAGTGGTGGTGCCGCTAGCCCTGATTGGCCCCCTGCTCCTTCTTCCTTGCAATGGACTGGTGCCACCGATAGCCCTCGGATTGCAGCTGATTGGAGCCACCCGATGCCTCATCTGTGGCTGGATTGGAGCCACTGATGAATCCTTTCCCTTTGCAGCCTAATTTTAAGCCACTAGAGATTTTCTGCACCGACCTCTCCCCTCGGCTCCCCCCCCCCAGTCACTCCTCTTCTTATCTTTGAAATCTCAGCAAAATGTGAAGTATGTTATTAACTGAAAGAATGAGGAGATGTTTGTAGTCCTGAGAAATTGGAACACCATAAATGCCTCTGTGATGCTCCACAATGTGTTACTGTAACCTCATATAAGGCCCTATGAAGGTGTGGAGTAGGTATGCGCCATGTAACCCTGGCACGTAGCCCACTCTGCACCCGCTTGGGCCCACTGTGTCCCCTGTGCAGCATTCACAAGTGACTGGATGCCCCACCCACCATGCCGGATCCCCTGTGGTGTGTGAACCTACGTGTCGGGAGCGGACCAGGGGAGGTGCAGGGGGCATGCCGGCACTCCGTGGGATGCATGAATGTGCGGAGTGCTGGGAGCAGGTGTCAGCACCTCTGCCAGGTTGGGGCAGCCATAAAGGCAGGGGGCCAGGTACACGGCCCCCCAGGAGTGACAGACGCGGGCTGTGGCTGTAAGGTGGGGTCCTGTGCACCCCCTCCGAGGAAGCCCCAGCATGTGGGGAACATTGGGAGGCCTGCAGATGGTCATCCTGGCACCCACCCCCCACACAGCATGTGGCACTCTACGTACCAGCACCCTGCCCACCGTACATGGGTGCAGGTGATCCACTGTGGAGTCTGAGTCAGGCAGCTGATTGGTTGCCTGCCCAGGCCCATGGTTCTGCACTTGACTGCCCCCACAGGCTCATGACTGTGGGGTGGAGCCACATACAGAGTAACGTGTGGCTATCAAGTCATGAATGTGGGCCACCCGAGGAGCATAGGGGCCATTGAAAGTAGGTTTGCATCAGCCACACATTCAGCATTGATATCCACAGGTAATACTTGCTGTGTTTGGGTGACCTCTGATTTATTAGAGACAATGATGGATACTGGCATACTTGCTCCAGCAGCATCTCTATCTTTCACCTCACCAGAAAGCTCCCCACGGGAAGCAGGCAGAACCCCCCCCCCCGCAGCAAGAGTAGGGGAGTGTTCTCAGTCTCCTGGCTAAATTTCATCCATTCTGTAAAGTACCATTAACAGCTCAACCTGATTCAATATGTCAGCTTGCATCTGTATCCCCCCCCAGGACAAGGCTGAAAATAGGTGGACTTGCCTAGCCTTCTTTTACCAGTCAACAGAAACTACCTACCTAGCTAACTAACTAAATAACTAACAAACTTACTAACTCTCCAGTCAAAATGATACATTATTCATGTGTATCCCCAGATATAGTACAGATACTTGAGCTACTGTACTGTGTCTGTGGACAGCGATCTAGTATGGATAATGCACTGTCAGAGCATCTCTACAAAGAACTCTTATAATTCTGCAGTCAAGGCAGGTATTTCTGAACTTCCTGCAGGAGCTAGCAGCCTTCTTGAAAAGCACGGGTGCAATCCTTGCAATCCAGATCTACCAGCCTCACCAGCAAGGGAATCATCATCTTCTCCAGAACCACCAGTGAGAAGAAGTACTTTCATGACTTTGCCTAACACATTTTTAATGAACCTGGACTGTCTGAAGAGCTGTCAGCTGTGTTGCTGGATAAGCTTAAATTCTTGTACTGTATCTCTTTTAATTTGTCATTGATGATCCAGGCAGACTGATACCTGACACCCCATTTAGTGCTATTGGAAGAATGAGGCACACTTTGTTAGGGTAACAGATCCGTAGGTATTATTTACACAGGTTTTAACAAAAGTTGTGATGACTGAGACTTTTCATAGAACATTAATTTTTTATAAAGGTTTTCTTTAAGTATTACACCGCATGTGTTAGACTTGATTATCACACAAGCTAGCAAAATTGTCATGGCTTCTGCAGTGGCAGCTTTTAATATAAGATATTAAATCATGAGGCCAGCTCATTGAAGGAGTAGTTACACTTCTGCCACGTGTAAATGACCCAGGTTTGGGAAAGGACAGGGTTGCTTGATGGGCTTGCAGGGTGAGGGAGGATGGAGTGTCCAGTGGCAGCTCTCCTCCCTCGGGAAGTGGGCACCTCAGTTCCACTACAGAGACTGCTGCCTGGCAGGGACCAAGCAGCAGTGCAGCGGGACAGCCCGCAGAAGAGAAGAGCTGGAACATGACATACTGGCACACACGTCTCTGTGTTACAAGCTCGAGGGGAATAACAGAGGAAAAATGGCTGTTATATGCCAGCAGCCCCCCACAGGCTCTCTCATGACCAAACTGCCTGGTAACCCACCTCACTACAGTACTGTGTAAGTGGTAACTAACTGGTAAGTCAGCAAGAAGGTCAATAACAGGGATGGGGGTTGCCTTCTGGCAGAACTGATGGGCAAGAGCATACAGTACTAATTAAAAAAATTCTGGAAAAAAGTTATGACACTAAAATGTTTGGCTCTGTTTAAAGGTCTTCACACATCCTGGTTTTAAGATAAATAGTTTAGGCATAAGGTGAACAATTTAATATTAATGGTACAAGCAACATTCATTTTTAATGAAGTCTCAAATTGCCTTTTGTTTTGTTCCACCTCTGCCTGCTAGGAAGCTTAGGTACAGCTACTGTAGGCCTCTCCACAAGCATGTCACATTCAGAAGTGAAGCTAAGGTTAGCCTCCAAACAGTGACAGTGGCTCAGCAGGTTGCACACTTGCCTCATGGCCAGAAGATCAGAAGATTGTGGGTTCTAAACCCATGCCAGGAACTTGGATTAACACTCATTTCTGACACTGTAGTGCAGAATGAGAGGGATGCTGTACTCCTGAGGGGCCGTCTTCCAGATGAGATGTTACACTTAGGTCCCTAGTAGTTGTTCCTGGCCCCAACCCCTCTAACTCCATATTCAGCGACCCTAATAGCCCTCACTGGACCAACACCAGCAGAGTCAAAGTGGTGCATATGAACATAGGTAGCCTAAGGCATAAAATCCATGACCTTGAAGCCTGGACTGCACTTTACAAACCCGATATACTCACGGTGACTGAGACCTGGCTCAAATCCAACATACTTCCTCATGAAGTTGACCTAGTCAGCTATAATGCATTGAGGAAGGACCGAGTAGGGAAAAAAGGCAGGGGGGGTTTTCATCTACACCCGGAGTAGTCATAATGTTAGGCAGATTGACCACTCTCCCCTCTGTGACTCTGTGAATGAGATAAATTTCTTGAAAGTGCTCCTCGGAGACAATAAACCCTTGTACATAGAGTGTGGCTACCTCCCAGCCCAAATGGCTACATCTTCCCTTAAATCCCTAACTCAAGCCTTGGTAGAACACTCCTTGGGGGAGATCATTCTCCTGGAGGATTTTAACCTAAATTGGCTCACACTGAAGGCCTCTGTCAGTAAGAACCCAGTACTCAATACCAATCTGACCCAAGTTATCGACCTGCCCACAAGGCACAACGCTAGGACTGGAAACCACTCATTACTTGATTGGGCCCTAGTATCCAGCCCGGACCGCATACAGTCTGCTGAGGTCATGGCAGATTCTTTGAGTGATCATTCACCAATTTTCTGTATCTGGTCCAATAGGCTTCCCTAACTGCCTGCCAGGGTAATTGAAGATTCTCTCCGGAAGCTTTTTGTTTTGACCTACGTGCTGTGAACTGGGATCCCCTACTCTCCCTCCCTACCCTGGATGAGGCACTTGACTTTTTTATCAACACTTTTACATCTGTGGCCAATATTCATGCCCCCCATAAGAAACTAAAGTACAGGGTAAATGCAATAAATGGCTTAACTCTAGCCTCAAACGTAGTATGCTTCTCTGTGACTGGATCTGGGGACATTTCAAATCTTCTGGCTACAAAACTGATTGGGAGAGGTATAGAGAGCTCAAGAATCAATGCAAGAAAGTTTCCAAACTGGCAAAATCTAAATACCTGCGAGATCTCCAGTCTAGACACCTATGGGATCCTAAGAGATTCTGGGGCCAAATAAATCTGCTGCCAAAGGTTGCCCCTAGTGACCAAGAGGGAGCACTCCTGGTTGGTGATACCCTAATCAATGATCCCTCTTTAGTTGCTGAATTGTTTAGTGCCACTTTCTCCAATCCCAGTGGAACCAAACCCTCCCATGCCCTCTGGTGTCCCCAGCAACAGAGGTACTGCCTGGGATCATGCTAGACCCCAGTTTCACTGATATTGGTCAAACCCCCTGAGGTACTTCCCCTTCTGTTACAAATCAACCCTGACTCCTCTCAGGGACATGACCTGCTTGAACCTAGACTTCTGCAGGCCGCTGCCCCAGCTATCTCCCGCCCTGTCACCATGTTCATCAACAGGTCCCTCCTTGAAGGAATGGTCCCAAGTAAATGGAAGGTTGCAACCATTGTCCCCATTCACAAAAAAGGGCCCCGGAACAATGTGAGGAACTACAGGCCCTTCTCTATTCTCTGCCCTCTTGAGAAGGTGCAGGAGAGATTGGTCTACAATCAAATACAGGACTACCTCAAAAGGCATCTACTCCTAGTGGACATTCAACACGGCTTTAGGAAAGGCCATGGCACCAACACAGCCCTAATCTGGCTCACATTGGACATCCTAGATGCTATGGATCACGGCTCCCCAACGGGGGTTCTATTCATTGACCTATCCAAGGCATTTGTCTTGGTCAGCCATGAACTTTTCCTCTCCAAACTTCACCTACTAGGACTGGATGGGCTCTCTATTTCATGGTTCAAGAGCTACCTGCTCTACTGAACCCAAAAAGTCCTATGGAGGAGAACCCAGTCTAGTGCTAAACCTGTAATCTCTGGGATACGCCAGGATTCAATCCTGGGTCCCCTGTTATTTACCCTCTTTGTCAATGACATAGAGGGGGTTTGCGGGCTGAACAACCTCATCCTCTATGCAGATGACACTGTCGTCTACTGCAGTGATCCGCTTCCTAGCGTAATCAATGCCAACTTCCAGACCAGTCTAGTTGCACTTGAAGCCTGGTTCTCCTCCAACTCACTTGTGCTGAATGAAGAGAAAATGAAGGCAATCATGTTTGGGTCTAGACACCTTGGAACGGACAGGCACGGCATGCTTCAGCTTCACACAGCCCAAGGGAAGAGAGTGGAGGTCACAGACAAGATCAAGTACCTCGGGATCCTGCTTAATCAGGAAATGTCCTACCAACCTCACATTGACTCTGTAGTAAAGTTCACCCACCAGAAGTTAGGACTTCTCTACAGGCTGGGAAACTCTCTTTCTATCGAGGCTCGGTATGCCATAGCCAACTGCATCCTACTCCCCTCCCTTCTCTATGGGGCTCCCCTGCTGCAGTTCCTTAGGGAGGGCAAACTAAGAAAACTAATTATGCTCTATCATAGAGTTGCTCGTTTCCCTACTAACTCCCTTCCTAGGAGGCACCACTGTGAGGTCCTTGCTGATCTCCACTAGCCTACTATATGACATAAACTGGCCTACTCCTCTCTGTGTTTGACCTTTAAATTTACCATTGTTGGCCCTCCTCCTCACCTGCATGGTCTGCTTAACCCCAAAGTCTGGGGCCGGGAACTGAGATCCTCCACAGGCCATCCCCTTGACATCACTCGAGTCCAAACTAACTACGGCAAGCGCTCCTTCCGATACGCTGCCCCGCACTTATGGAACCCTCTCTCCGTGGGCCTGGCAAACTGTCACACTCTTCATGGATTTAAGTCTGGCTTGAAAGTATAACTGCTGGAGCTTAGTCTCTGTGGCTGTAATCGTCAGCTCCCATGTTATGAACTATGGTGAGACTATATTATCTTGCTTATTACTGTTACTACTTCTCCCTCTAAGCATTTCTGTTAAGTTGTCACACGTATGATGTAACACTACAGTATATT
Source organism: Neoceratodus forsteri (assembly GCA_016271365.2). Classification (NCBI taxonomy): domain Eukaryota; kingdom Metazoa; phylum Chordata; order Ceratodontiformes; family Ceratodontidae; genus Neoceratodus; species Neoceratodus forsteri. The sequence continues at coordinate 1,608,560,760 of CM057453.1, forward strand.
TGTGTTTGTAACTGACACACTCTGTAATGTACTCTATGCCTTATCCATGATTGTTTAATCTACAGTATACTCCTGCCAATGTATGTACTCTATGTCTGTAACTAATTTGGGTCGCTCCTGAAAAAGGGACCTCCAGTCTCAGTGAGCTTACCCAGTTATCAAAATCTAAATAAATAAATAAATAAAAATATTTGTGGATGTTAAAGATCTCATGGCACTTCTTGAAAAGAGTAGGGGAATTTCTCCAGTGTCCTGGCTAAATTTCCCCCATTCACTAAAAAAAAAAAAAAAAAAAAGAAAATACCATTAACAGCCTAATCTGGTTTATTTTCACTTGGCTTCCATCTGTATCCCTCCCGCAGGATGAGGCTGAAAATATGTAGAATTGCCTAGTCCTCCTTTCCTGGTCAACAAAAAAAAAGCTGAAAACCTTTCATTGCTATCAGTGTAAGGAGTTTGTTTTCTAAGTGGAGCCAAATTTAACTACCATTACACCCAGGTATTATGGCTTTTCATGACTCATGTTTTTCCTCCTCTGTTTACCAGACACTGTAGCACACAAAACAAGCATTTGTCAATGCCGAATGTTTGCTTGCTGGTATTGGCAGTGGTAGTGTAGAAGTTACAGAGCTGCGTAATAGGAATGGCAGTGAAGTATTGAACTGAAGCCAACCCCATCACCACCCTGCAGAGAGTGACAGGCATTGGGGTGTGCGTTTGGGTAATCAGGCATAACGGCCACGCCATTTCACCACACCCCACTCTGCAGAGACTGACAAGTGGCACGTGTTCCTTGGGGTCTTTGGCCCTTATGCACACCCCATTTCATTAGGAAATACGGTGAGATGGGTGCGATATAGGAGAATGGGGTGAAGTTTGGGGCCGAAGAGTCCAAGGCATTCCTTCGATGCCTCTCAGTGACTGCAGGGTGTGGAATGGTATGAGCATCACAGGCAAGAATCCCAAGTCACACCCCTGATTCCTGTCATTCTCTAGAGGGTTGGGCAATTTAGTTGAAAAGCCTAATACCTCAGGCATTCGTTGGTATTTTCACTCTAAATTTTCAACATGTTTGTTTTGTGACCCCACCTCATGAACAGGGGGAATATCAGTTTGGTAGCCGAAAGCTGCTTATGCACAGTGACTATGGCATTTAGCACCACAGGTGCAAAAATATTCCGAACAGGATGTAAAAATGACAGCTGTACTCTTTCATGGGAGGTGTAAAATGGCTATGTTGCAAATGTGTAGTAAAATATTTAAAAATGGTGAAGTCACGAAGGCATATAGAAACTGTGCAATGCACACCGTAATATAATTAGGTTGGGGATTTTTATAGCAGATTGTCAACTCAGGCATTTTGGTGCCTCCGATCATGAACAGTGTCACTGTGATTTTCTTTATCTGTGCCGAACAATGACTTCCCACAGCGACCACGCATCTCTGCACTGAAAGTGTGAAAACACACTTCGACCATGTTGTGAAAAATGGCAGCTGTACTGTTCATAAGGAAGTGTGGAAAATGCCACTAGTGAAAATCTGGACTGAAAATATTACAAAGTCATGAACTAACGAGGATGCGTGGAAACTGCACAATGCTCACTCATAACAGTCATTTTATGGACTTTGTCACCAAATTTTCAACATAGCAATTTTAAGACCTCTGCTCATGACCAGTGTCACTGTGATTTTCTTAATCTGTCCTAAACATTGCTTTCAGACACCGACAGCACCATTTGCGCTACATGTGCGATAACACATTTTGGGTGACATATGAAAAATTGCAGCTGTACTGTTCATAAGGAAGTTTAATAAAAGGACATGTTGAAAATCTAGAGTGAAAATATTAAATTTGCAAACTTATGAGCATACATAGGAACTGTGCAACGCACGCTCGTAAAAGTCATTTTTAGGAATTTTTTCACCAAATTTTCAACATAGCCATTTTAAGGCCTCTGCTCATGAACAGTGTCACTGTGGTTTTGTTAATGTGTCCCATACATTGAGTTTGTACACCGACTGTGCCACTGTGCGCTACATGGGCGGAAACACGTTTTGGGCAGCTGTACTGCTCATAAGGAGGTGTGGAAAAATGGCAATGTTGAAAATCTGGAGTGGAAATATTGAAAATTCGCAAACCTACGAGCGTGCGTGGGACCTGTGCAACGCACACTCGTAAAACAGTCATTTTTAGGAATTCTTTCACCAAATTTTCAACATAGCCATTTTAAGATCTCTGCTCGTGAACAGTGACACTGTGATTTTCTTAATGTGTCCCATACACTGAGTTCGCACAATGACTGCGCCATTAGTGCGCCATATGGGCAGAAACACGCTTTGGGTGAGATGTGAAAATGACGGCTGTACTACTCATAAGAAGGTGTGGAAAATGGCAATGTTGAAAATCTGGAGTGGAAATATTTAAAATTGCAAACCCATGAGCGCAGTATAGAACTGCACAACGACGTCAGTAAAACAGTTATTTTAGGAATTTTTCACCAAATTTTGAACATAACCATTTCAAGACCTCTGCTCATGAACAGTGTCACTGTGATTTTCTTAATTTGTCCCGACATTGATTTCAAGACACTGATCGTGCCCATTCTGCGCCACATGGGCGGAAACACATTTTGGGTGAGATGTGAAAATGACAGCTGTACTACTCATAAGAAAGTGTAGTGAAATGGCAATATTGAAGATCTGGAGTGAAAATTTTGAAATTTCACGAGCTTACGAAGCTCTGCGGAACCGCTAACGACAGTTAAACAGTCATTTTTGAATTGGCACAAATTTCCAACATGGGGTCGGCCCCTTCTCGTGAATGACATCATTGTCATGGCGGTATTCAGGCCCGGCGGGTGATTTCGCAGTCACCGCGCAGTCACTGTGTGAAATCACCCTTCGCCCAAATAACGCCATGACAGTGACATCATTCATGAGAAGGTCCCAAAACCCCATGTTGAAAATTTGGTGCAAAAATTCTCAAAATGGCTGAGATATGCATAACTTGAAACCCCCATCTAGCCCATTATACAGCTTACCGCATTTCCTCAGTTAGCGGTCGGCTTTGAAGAGTGCAGACGTGTTCCCGTCCACCCAAGATCGCCGCACCGGAGTCCGAGGTAAGTGGCATGGGGTGAGGGGGTGTGGGAGGCTGGGTGCGCAGGGTGGGTGCGGGTGTGGGAGGAAGGGTCGGAGACGGCCAGGACAGTTTTTGTCTTACAGGTAAAACAAATTAAAAGATGTCGGATCGCTTGCCACGCTTGGGTGGGCCCCAGCATGGCACAAGGACTTTGGGGCGGGCGTTTCAGCCGACAGGGGATTGGGCACCCTCACAGCAAAAAGGGAAAAAAATGAAAGAAAACTCGTTGGACCGCTTGCCACGCTGGGGTGGGCTTCCAGCGTGGCACAAGGACTTTGGGGCCTTCAGCCGATGGGGGATTGGGCACCCCGTCACGCTAAATCACTGATTGCCACGCTGGGGTGGGCTCCCGGCATGGCACCAAGTACTGGGGAGGGATGGGCGATGCAGCTCCAGCCGCGACGGGATTGGGCACCCGTCGGCTATACACTGCGCAAGGGGCGCGACGCCTGTGTTGGGGAGCTGCGCGTGAGCAGCTTCTTATCGCTGCTCACCTAAGCGTAGTTCCTCTTCAACTGGGAGCGTTACTGCATTTTGAGCGTGGTCATAGACAGCTCCAAAATGCATTGGCTTACAGGGGCCGCGCCTGCCAGCACACTGCCTGAATTGGAGGAGGAGGTGACACACCTCCGAAATCTCCGATGATGGCACTATGTTTCTTGCACATGCGTGCAAGCAAACATAAAAAACTGTGACTGCATGCCAGGTTGAAACTGCCTGTTGTACACAATCACAGAAACAAAAAAAATCTACATTTCCTTTCACCAGCTGTGGTGGGTAGTAGGAGTGTTGGGTTGGTGGTATGCTGCAATGACCTGGATGGTATGGACTTGTACTACCAACACCAGTGTCACCCTTAGAAGGTGTGATGGCGAGGGGACACTCAGTTCTAAGCTGGTGGATGAAATCACTAGACAAGGAGAGGCAGGAGTCGTATACAGAGATTGGATGCTAAAGAGAATTTATTATCACCAAGAAGAGGGAAAAACATGGTCCCAGGCAGCAAACTGAATTGGTCACAACACTTAGGGTACTCTGTTTACTATAGGATTACTGTTTTGGATACTCTAAGCAGCTTCATATGAAACTAAAAATTCTCAAATAAACTCTATAGTTAACTAACAGGTGCACCTCGACCTAGAATTGTGGAGTACTCCGACCTATAGATAACTAGAAATTATTAATTCAGCATATGAATTTCATACTCTGCATTAGTACGCTCTACTAAGTGTACAAAGTTCTGTACTTTAGAGTCATTTTGTCAGCTGAAGAGGACTGTTCAGTATATTTCAAGCGAGGAAGGAAGAGTTTAGGGAATGACAGGAAGCTAGCTTGTGGAATGGACTGGTGTGACCGGAGAGAAGTTTGTGGGGTTAACTGGGGATTAGGAGAGGCTTTTTAAACAGGCCATAGGTTCATCAGCTACACACCCTCTCCTGGGTTGCTGGACACTTAAGCTCAATAAAGAAAGCACAAAGGGAATCTTCGGCACCAACCCTGCAATGGGCTGCCAGAACAAGACGACTGAAGCTGAAGACAGAGGATCTGGCCTGAGTCCTCCAATAGGCTGACGAGATAAGACAACTGACGCTGAAGACAGAAGATCCAGCCTTAGTCCTCCAATGGACTGCCGAGATGGGATGACAAGAACAGATGAGAAGACCTATGAAGAGTAGGTGACCAAGATGATAGGAATCTTCAGACGGGATCCACTCCAGAAACCCTCTGAATCTAATCTGGGCTGCTGATCTCTGGGCGCCAACATCAAACGAACCTGAAAAGGAAAGCAAATTAACAAATGGGCATCAAATTGAGGATGAAGTTTGGAAGAACCTGTGAAAGGAAAAGAAAATAACAAACCAAGCATCGAGACTTGCACAGGGCCGGGATGAAATCGGTGAACCAGCGGAAAACAACAAATGGGATGCTGGAGAAGTGCGACACGTAGGAAAAATTCTTCCAGAAGGAGTACACTCAGAGAGAAGACCTTTAAATCCAAGACACATGAATGCAGAGGTTGGATGGTGGAAATGCTGAAAACAGTTGTTGGACACCTCCTTCAGTTGGCTGGAGACTGATTCTAGGTGACAAGCATTTGAAGCCACAGGCACACAGTTTAAGTAAGTTTCGATTTGGCATACAGCACCTTGCAGTTCAGTGCAATTGCCGGTAGCTGGATGCAAAGTACTCAGTTCTAGGGCTATTGCAGATTGCAGGGGCAAACAAGTGCCAGTTTGGGGCAACTGCATGTAACAGGATGCAAAATATACAGTTCTATGGGAACTGCAGGTTGTAGGGGCAACAAATGCCGGTTCAGGGCAATTGCAGGTAACAGGATGCAAAGTACTCAATTCTAGGGCAATTGCAGGTTGCAGGGGCAACAAGTGCCAGTTTAGGTGCAATTGCAGGTAACAGGATGCAAAGTATACATTTCTAGAGCAATTACACACGTCAGTAGATCAGTACAGTATCAGTACTATTGCCACGCTAAACTGCACTGATCAACTCTCTCCCCTTATGCTAGCCCTGTGAGAGGGTTTTGCTAACCTAACTAGTGCCCAGCCACCTCTGTGCAGTCTGAGGAGAAAACCTCTTGTCTGCCCTCTCACCAGCGCAACCTGTTGCTGGCCAAGTGCTCTGGGTTTGAGTTACCTGGGGATAAATGAAATAGCTTGCCCCTATTTCCCTGTTGCCCACTTGGTGCCCTTTGGTAGAGGAGAGGACCGAAACACCTGGGCTGCTAGCCCTTACTTTACTTAGCCCACTAGGGCTTTTTAGGGTGACTTGGGCTTGTCTTGCCCTATGCTCCACCTTGGGGAATCTCCTTATAAATATTTAAATATCGGGATTAGGACTTTCCTACCCTAACTCCTCCCCCTAGGTGTCACCACACCTCCTAAATATTAATTTATTCAAATTCAGGTCCCATGACCCGCCTGCTCCTTATTAATATTAATTTATTAATATTCCAGCACTTCGGCCTGCACCCATTCTCGGCTCTAAGCTGTTTAGCGCCCTCGGGCGCTTGTAAACAAATAAAAAAATGTTGTTTTTCCTTTTTTTTTCGTTTAACTTCAGGCAGTCAGAACCTAACCACTGGTGCTGCTGCTGACTCACCGCCCCAGCCTGGAGTGAAGAAAGTTGGATTGGGAGGTGGGAGATCTCTGCAGTATGAGGGACTGAAGGTGGGAATTCAGCCACTGGACTCCTTCCAGGCAATCCACCTGAAGCTCCTCTCACAGATGCAGCTCTTGGAATGCCACCAACAAGGGACTGGGAATTCTTAAATACAATTAAATAAAATTAAAAAACAGGGCAGAACAGAGCCCACACCATGCCATGGGGATACCACTGCTTCTTCTGGGGCCATCGACGCTCCGTGTTCACCACACTACACTGCTGAATGACCAAAAGCAGCTGATTACCGCAGAGACCTCTCACACACACACACAGAACTGCAGGATGGCTTCAACCCTACTAGTAAGTCCTTTTCTTTGTCCCTTGCACTTGCTGTGTCCTGTGTCCTCACGGTATCAGAGCCAGACCACAACTACCAGAATAAACTAATTTTTTTTTAAATGTTACACTCAGGTTTCTGGAACCCTGAGCCTATGTCCAATATTTTGTTTTTTTCAAAACAAAATGCCATGTGCTGGGCTGGGACAGCAGTCCCAGTGTGTGGACAACTTCAACTCATGCTGCCTGCTTTGGGGGGGGAGGGGTCCAAGAAGGAGCAGGAAGCCAGGAAAAACAAAGAAACCTTTCCCTTTTTTTTTTTTGTTAAGCATGCACTGCCTTACTGTCTTGCGATGGAGGGAACGTACTACTGGGGGTTCCTAGACAATACCCTTATACCACCTCTGATGCCCACACTGCCCAGGGCTCTAAGGGGCACTTTATTTATATAATTATTTAATTATGTTGGGACCCCATACTTTGGGGCACTACATAACTACCAACATGAATATCATTTTCTCATGTCCTTACAAAATGTATTTGCTCCCTGTGGAAAAACTTACTGGGTGAACCTACTAAAAAGAATATACTTTTACCCCACACCCGTACTGTTCTACAGCTCCACCAAGGTTCCCATGGCGATAATGGTGAATTCATCCCCAACCGGAGGAAAAAAATAAACAAGTGTATTACAACACAGTTATACAGTTTAGAAAAGCTTGTTTTGCAATTTTAAAAGCCCTTCACTCATCATTATCCAATTTCTTGACTGTCATTGAGCTACACAGATTAAACAGTTGGGAGATCTGCCATAGAACTAAACTGTAACAGTTTTTAACACCCTGTACCAGTTATTATAAAAAATAAAACATATGTATGTGTCTATGAGTTTTTTTGTACACACCCTTGGTGTGTGATGACCTCATAAACCACCTGAGCTTTGCTCTCAAGATTTATAGGTCATTACAAATGGAGGGTGAGTAAAAGAAAAAATATGTCCTTATTGATCTATGTGTGCATTCTCTTAATTTAAAAAATATATATATACAACAGGTCTCAGAAATGCTACATTTTGATTGGATGTCAGCATTCAGAACAGCCTTATATGGAATAATTTACTCCCCTTTGTTGAAAACGAGCAGATTCTCAACACCATGTTACTTTGGTAACATCAGGGGCATGAGCATAAAGCTTGAATGCCTTCCCTTGTCACTGAACTAATGAGGTGTTGAGAATCTGAGCATTCTCAATGAAGGGAGGTTATTATTTATTATGAACTGGCGATCGTAAATGGATGATTCTGATTGGCTGAGAGGTCTTTGAAGCCATGATGATATCGGGCTACATCATCACGGCTTCAAAAAGCCTCCGGTTACCAACCTTCTCACTTTTTGAAAAATTCCGCTAACAGCAACGGCAGCTCTTAACTTAAAACGCAAGTCACAGTATAACGTGACAATGGCAGCATGTGCACAACACCCCCAAACAACACAACTCCGCTTACGGGAAAATTTACTGAAACAAAAAACACAGTCGGTCACACAAAACAACAGCTGATGACCACCACACTAACCTCACATCATTGACCTGCCCGCTCCTCTTGCTGCTCGTGCCACATCCCACTTTCCCATTTAACACGCAGTACAAATAACGTATCATGAACCCACCTACTACTTGTGGCAGATACCACATTCCCCTGTTTAACTCACAGTACAACGGCTGCCCCCCTTCAGTCCAGTGTTACCTGTCTGAAGCGCGGCTCAGCCAGTACTTCTCACTCTGCCCCATGAGACTCAGGATAGTGAGTGGTGACTTGCTAAATACAAATTTTAATCTAAAATCAATGGAGCAATGTACGGGTAAACTCTGACAGGGCAATGAGGTGGATGGGGAGGATGATCTACGATAGATAAGAAAGAGTACTACAGTATGTACATGAGGAGCAACAACTAGCAGCACCACCCACTGGAGACAAACTCAGACCTCCTATACACAAAACTCCAATTACAATAGCTGCCCAGAGAGCCCTGCAGGAACTACTTTGTGAAAACGTACTACTCACCACCCAAAAGAAAAGCATTTCAAAACGTTAACATTTTTTATTATTATCTTTACTCATAACCTTGTAAGCCAGTTCATAATAGCAATAAGGCACTCCAGGGTGTGGTATATCATGGGATATCGCTCACTGTTGTTGGACGACTCGGCCTGTGGTCTCGTGCCCAACTACCCGAGGCATGACGATATCCCATGATATACCACATCCTGTCGTGCCTTATTGCTTAATTAGACTATTTTTTTTTCAAATCAAAGTTGTTTTTTTTTTTTCAAATCAAAGTTTATTATTAGACTATTTTTCAGTAGAACATTTCAAATACAATGTAAGACTGTTTTTCATGCTCTTAGCTTACCGGCATGTCTGTAGTTCTTCCCACACCAAATGGCACTATAAAATCCACAGTAGTAGTTAAAAGTTTGCACTTGTGTTCTTGGGATGAGGGAAGCATATTTTCATAGGCAGGGGAATCAAGGTTGTTCTTCACATTTGGGAACGTTAAGAACAATGGGTTCTACCTTTTGAAACATGAAGAACAAGATTTGAAAACAACCAGAAAAAAACAGCTTGCAGTGTACTATACATTAATAATAACTGGTCAGCAATTTTTCTCAATGTACTGACCAGGTTGATATATTCCGTAACAACCAACTGGTTGATATGACATTCACGTGCCCTGTCAGTAAAACTGGACTGCTTCCTTACTGGCTTAAGTTCCGTGTGGGAGGGCAGAATGCTATCACCAACATGGTGGCTCCGTCTCTTGCTATGCGAGAAACCGCTGAGACGGAGCCACTACAACAAGATGGAACAATACTTTTCTTCATTTTATTTTTTTTGTCTTTTCAAAAATGCTTTTCCTTCTTGCAAAGTTATATCTGGTTGATCCTACCATTCGTGCGTTTCGGGACACAGCTGCAACAACGGTCCCAAGAAGCGGGGAAAGCGCAATCTCTCCCACGGCAAACTGTAAGTAAGTAAAAAAAAAAGAAAAAGCAACAGAATAACTGACAAAAGAAAACAAAACAACCATATAAATGAACAGAGGGAGTGGGCAGGGGAGGGAGAGAGATAGAGAGAGAGAGAGAGAGAGAGAGAGAGGGAGAGTGCGTGTGTGTGAGAGATGTGACAGACAGATACAAATCAGGCTGGAAAAAAATTGCTGCCCAATATATTATAAGAAATAAAAGATGGGGAGGGTGTGCATATGAGAATTTAATGCTCTCCTCATTGTGGGATGCTATGATAAATCCCTCGGGCTTCTCCTTCTGGGTTTATGTAGCATCCTACAACTCGGGTGTGCATTAAATTCTCATAGCACATCTTCCCCATCCTTTATTCTCTATTTCACTGTTACACTGTCATGTACAGCTGATCACCACGGTGCATGAATTCTTCCTGTCACCATTCCATTCTGTACCATTTCTGAATGACTGGAATGATGCATTCTGATTCTGTACCAGCATTCTTAAACAGCTGAATGAACTATTTTATTTAAAGAGCTGCTGACACCTCAAAGAAAACTCTGAAAAACACAATATTTAGGTACAATTAAGCTTGCCTTCCATATATATATTCTATAGCTGTATCCTCTCCATTATTCATTACTAAGGAAATTTGCATGAATACATGATCAGTATCCCTCAGAGTGCATATGCCTCTTTAGCTTGCTCCTTACTCCAAGCCATAAATTTCTCTTCTGACATCACAATCTGTTGCCATGGGAGTATCAGTGATATCACAAATGACCTCAAATAGGGAGAATATAACAAGAATAGATGAACACTTCAGGAGCAAAGATACAGTTTTCATGCAAATTACCTCAGTAATAAATAAATGAGAAGAGAAATACAGAACTAATGTGAAATAATAGCTGAACTGTGTCTAAATATTATGTTTTGTTAAAGTTCCCCTGAAGGCTTTAGCTGCTCTTTAAAATCACCCTCTCAATGAGGAAAACACTTAAAAGGTTCTCCCAGGAGTTAGAGTAACATCAGTTAATTACTCCCTAGGGGTAATGTGACACTTAGCTGTGCCTCGTACCATATTGCATCTCTAGGTGGTGATTAAATAAACAATAAGACATGACAGGGTGTGCATTATGGTGAAATAATTGTACACCTCAGGAGCATTGTTAGACACGAGGCACAGCCAAGTGCGTTAAATGCACCTGAGGAGTGTAATTATTTCACAGTAAAAGTTCACCCTGGAGTGTCTTATTGCTCTTATAAAATGGCTTTTAAATATTTGACTTAAAATGAATGAAAATAAGAAAGCATTAAAAAGATAAAAATTGGAACTTTCATTAAAATATGTTACCATTTTAATTTTGAATTAAAAAAAAATAGTCCATATTCTGGTAACTGGGGATTAGCTAAAAACAAACCAAAAAAAACACACAATGAAAACCACATGTGGCATGTGTGGCACACACTTTTCTAAGGAAAAAAAATGTTACCCTGCATTTCAAATCAATACAAGTACTGTATTTTAATGGAAATGTGTTTAAAACTTTTAACCTACTAAGTTGCTTGTTTTTTTCGGGGGGGGCGGGGGTGATGGATTTCACCTGGAAACACCCATATGTGACTCAAATGTACTGTATGTCCTTTTATAAACATCAGAAATGTATCTGAGCAGTTTGGGTCTGCCTCTGGCTATGTAACTGTGTTTCCCACCTTTTCTCTTTGTCATAAAGTATTATTGCATACTTTCTTCATCCTGATTTTTATCTCTGTCTATCCCCACATTCAGCATATGGAATGCTTACCATGAAATGTTTACTATGGAATACAGATGTAGTGCCCCAAAGATAGGGAAGGGGGGGGGGCAAACCAAAGAAATGGGGGATTTTAACTTTTTTTTATTTTTAATTTTTTTTATTCCTTGTGTTTATGTGCCTTCTGCACACACCAGCGGGGCATCCAGCCGCCGTCCCCCGCTGACCTGGAGGACAGCAGGCTCACTCGATACATGGGGGTTGGGTATGGCCATTCCAGCCAGTCAGAGGGCTTCCCTTACCTCTCCGTCATGGACTGGACCAGACCCCCCCGACGCAATTCCATGACAGGCCTCCAGGTCGGCAGGTGCAAGGCCATCAAGCTGCACAGTTGATCCCAAACTTTTTCCCTCCAATTTGGTCCACTGGAGCCAGCAGTGCAATGATGCACAATGCATATGTGGGCTTCTTGCCGTGCTCCACCCCCTTGTTGACACCATGCCTGTGACACCTCCGGTCATCACCAGGGGCCACTCAAGTGCAGTGCATCCCCCAGACCCATCCCAGAGGGAGGAGAGCAGTCCTGGGATGCTCTATCCACCCTCTCCCCTGCCAACCCCCGGCGGCCTGAGTACGCTCCCGAACCTGGGTCACCAGTGTGGTGTGAGATGTGGCATCCAGTGCCTCAACCCTCAGTGCCACCGGGCCGGCCTGGGGATTTAAATTTTTTCCCCCTCCTCCGTTTTCCCATTCCCCTGCCTGCCATGTCCCCTGACCCCTCTCCATGCTTTGTTCCATTTCATGCCATTCGCTACAGCAGGGTGCCAAGGGCAGGACTCAGCCCTGCCAAGAGGCCCTCCCTCCAGGCACAAAAGGCCCAATCCCCTGGCTACTAACCAAGACCTCCTCTGCCCTACAAAAGGGCCTGGGGAGTGGCTTCTAAGGAAGTTCTCAACTTGGCTGACAGGGTGAAGAATGTGGTGAGCACAGCCTTTAAAACATATCTTTGGTTGGGTGAGTGACTCCCCCGGCATTGCTTCTCTCCAGCGTGGGCCCTTGGCAGCATCTGTTTGTCAGGTGGAAGCAGTGGCTCCTGATGCAGATTGTTCTCCTCTCCTCTCTTCTCTCTAAGTCTCCAGCAGTGGCAGTAGAAGCAGTTTCAGGGATGGACCCAGGCATGCGGCAGTGATTTTGCTCCAGGCAGAAACACACACCTTTTACGTTCCACTGCCCTAGTTGCAGCACAGAACAGCTGTGTGGGGGCATGGGTCCCTAGCCACCTTTTCTGACCCCCCACCCCCACCATGCCAGAGGCACTTCGGGAGAGGGAAGGGGGGAAGAAGGGGAGAGAAGCGGACCAAGAGCCCAAGCCAGGAAGCTGCAGGCCAGGTGGCTGATTGGGGAGGGGGAGAGGAAAACAGAAACATGGACCAAGAGCCCAAAAGGAAAAGAAAAGGGCAGAGTGGCCAGGACCCCCCATAATGTTGTGTTGGCACTGGTAAGCGCAGAAGAAAGGGCAGAGGGCAGTGCCTGAGATTAAAGTGTTCTTTCTGCAGCAGGAGAGGAGTGGGCCAGTGGCACAGTGGGCTTAAAGCCCCTTTGTTCTACTTTGGCACCATTCTGCACCAGGGGGCAGAGCCCAGAAGTAGAGGCCCCTAATAGTTATTCATTAAGAGGGCGGACCCAGCATAAGGCAGGGCTATAGGCTGAATAATAATATTCATGAGGGAGGTGGGATCAGGACAGACAGTCCTATAGAACCAGGCACAGAGGCTTGTATTAATATTAATGAAGGGGGGGTGGCTCTGCAGGAACAGCCTGAGGAGGGGAAGATCCTTAAAGGCACAGTACCCTCTGGGAAGGGGGGGGGGCAAACTGTCCCAAGGTTGTTCATTGAGCCCCACCTGAATCAAACTGTGCTGTGAACTGGCTGAACTACGCTGCTTATGAGCAAAATTGTTATTGGATGATGTTTCCTATGTATTTGAGGTCCTGCTTTGCCTCTGTTGCCAGGACCAGTTTCCTTCAGCACTTGATATCAACCTAGGAAGGTCCCCAGCCACTCCTCCAGCTTCAGCAGACCCGTCTCCAGCAAAGTCAACCCGCTTTGAATCTCCGCCACAGTGTTCCAGCATCAGTCCTGTGATGGTAAGTTGTAGAGAGCCACTAGTTAGGTATCCAGAAATGTGTCAGCTTAGGAGCTACCCCAGCTCAAGAGTCAAGGACCACAGTTAGCATTGTGCATGACCTTTTCTTATTTTGTTACCCTTTGGCAAGTGTGCACATACCAGTACCACTCTGTAGAGGCTGCATCAAGGATTGCATCATCAGAAGTATTCTTGTTGGGAGGTGGCCTGGGAGCCAGAGGCCTACCAGTGGTCATTGCTGCGGATCATCCCAAGAACCATCTGTGCAACCAGGAGACTTCAGTTTCTTGCCAAGGGTTGCAAAGGATTGTGGAGTTCTTCATTGTCTGGCTTGCAGCATCCTTCTTTGTTTAGTATTCATCCAGGGGACTCCCCATTATAGCCTGTTTACAAAAGTGTTTTATGGGGTCAATTCCCACTTGCTGATCAGCCAATGCATCGCAAAGCCCAAGCTTTGTTCATCTGTTGTCTTGTCATCTCGGTAATGTGTGCACAGGACTTGGACTGAAAGGGGTTAAGCTCCGGTTATTGGTTCGACCAATTGTGGGTCCCGATTGTATTGTTTTGTTGCTTGCTCTATTATCTTGTAGCATTGTAGAAAGACTGTTGTATTGTTCTTTTTGTCCCTTATAAATAAACCTTTTGCATCTTGGTCCCTAAGTAAGCTTCCTGCCTCTTCTTCCAGATTCATCTGGCCTCTCCTGAATTCTTAGGGAATCATGAACCCCATTCCACCAGAGCTTCAATCCCCTTCAACAAAACTTGGAGTAGTCAATAGGATATGAAACATCAAGGAGTCCAAAATTTTAAGCTTCCCATACCAAGATGCCCGCAAGAGGAGACAACTGCCCCAGAAGAAGAGGAATGGCATGATCCAGGTCCAATGAGGTAGTCCCCTGGTGCCGTTGTGGTGTCATCTGGCCATGAGAGGAGTGGTATTCCTGCTGTGGTGTGCAAGAGGAACTGACGTGGTTGGAATGTCAGGCATGGGAGCTGGCGGCACTCATGGCAGAGATGAAGCAAGAAGCCCAGTTCCAGGTTGTGGAGTGTCCACACAGATCTATGAAGAGAAGGGACTGAGGTCAAAGACACATTAATTGGCTGTAGGAACACAGCAGATCCATGTGCCAAAGCAAAGGAACCATTGTGCCCCTTCAACAGCTGTGTGAGTGGAGTGATGCCAGAAACAGCACGATCAAACGAGCTCGGCACCAGCTGTATGAGGACACCAAGAGAAAGCTGGAAAAGATTAAGCATTGCAAGCAAGCTGTTGTAGCACTTTCACAAAGTCCATCAAGAGTTCCAGATGCCTGAGCTGAGGAACATGCATATATGGCAAGTGTTGTCGCATGTGAGGTGAGCCAGCAGGTTCTGGATCAGAATGCCTGAAAAGAGGCCTGGTATCAGGAGCTTGTACAGAGGGTTGTAGAGTACACAAAGCAGAAGACTGAGCAGTGGAAAGAATGTGAAAACCTCAGGAAGAGTGTCCAATAGCAAGCTCGGGATAAAGGAGCAGTCTGAGTATGCACTCCACTATTAAGAGGTGGCGGCATGGCACACAAGAACTATCCAAGGGTATGAGGTTATGACCGAAGACCTGAGCTGTGTGCTGCTCACTGAGATGCAGGAGAAGAAAGAGCTCAGCTGACACTTGGAGTTGCAGGCATCCTCGTGGGAGGAGGAGGAGTGCATCCAGCTGAATGCTGTATGTCACTAGAAACTGCCTAGACTCCCAGGGCTTAACAGCCCAGTAGTGTTGTACGAGCAAACCAGCCAGCATTTGCATCCAAAGGGTCCTGATTCCTGCCCAGCACCCAAGAACGAACCAGCGAGAGAACCAGATCCAGTCAGGCCCACCACATCTACAGTATCCCAATGAACTTCTCTACAGAGGCACATTCCCTCCTGTGTGCCTTCTCGTATGCCTCTTCCTCCCTACCATGCAGCATCAGGAACAGTGTCATCAGGTACTGTCAGAGTGGGTATCTACTGTCACCTAGGCAATGGATACTGAACAGACATGTTATTGTCTCATGGCAGTGCACACACCTGTGCCACATATGTGACATATCCATACTCACCCAGCAGCCACCTATTGACACCCCCATGTGCCACCAGGTGGTCACCCATCCTGGATCCGTTGAACACGTATGCATCATGGGTCAACCCAGGGTACTTGGCACACACACAATGGTGCTGATACTATCTGCATCACATACTATTTGTCAGTTGATGCTGTGGAAACCCTTTCTGTTGCTGTATGCCTCCTTGTCCGCAGTAGGTGCTATGATGGCCACATGGGTACAGTCTATAGCACCCATTACATTGGGCATGCCATGCATGGCATTGAATGCCTCTTTCATATAATGGATGTCTGCATCAGCCATAGGGAACTGTATTTGGTCATGCACATGGTGGAGTAATGCGTCTGTGACTTGGTGCAGGGCCCTTGACACAGATGACTTACTGACACCTGTGATATCCCCCATGACTCCCTGGAAGGAGCCAGTGGCAGAGTGTGGCAGGGTACACAGGACTTTCATTTCCATGCACATGGCATGTGACTTATATGTCGGGGCTGTCAGCTGTGCCTGCTCCTAGAGCATGTGACAGAGCCCTGACAACATGTCGTGGTCTGGGCGGTACTGCTCAATGCACTGTTCCTCACGGAGATGAGCCACAGTTGTATGGGGCCTGAATATCCTGGGTCTGTGTTGTCTTCTCATAGCCCTTTCTCTCTCTTCCTCTTGAACTCCCACAGGAGGGCATTCATGAGTAGCCCAGGGCACATCCTGCAGACCCCCTGAGATCACTGCAACACTTGATCCAAATACTGCTACTCGCTGTACACTGCTCCATATACCATGTGGAGCAGCTGCCACCACAGCTGCACGTCCCCCTATATGTGGACCATGACTGAACACAGGGTCACATACATCGTTGGGTGTCACCACCCGGCATGCCATTCTTCATCTCACTATGGTGGCTGCAAGTGCTCCATGCTATGGGGAAATATCTGTGTCTGAGGTAGGGTGGTGGGGTGGGGTTTACCCCTGCAAACTGCAGCAGATGTCTGCAACCATGTATAATGATGACCCATGGGGGACCCTCGGAGAGTAAACAGAGCCCGGGGGGGGGGAGAGGATGTGTTCTTACCCTACTATGTGCTACTGTCTCACAGGTCCTGGACATACAGGGTACATGCGGTGTGTACACCTTCTACCTGTTCCATGCCCACCTGCAGTGTATGTTTTGTGCTTTCCACCACAGGTATCCCTATGTGCTGTGCCCCTGTGTGTTGCCCCTACTGGTGATGTCTGTGTGTGTCTAGGGTGTTTTGTGCTGTGCTGCTATCCTTTTGCTCTCCCTTTGTGTCTCTGCAGGACTGACAGGTGAGGCTGGACGTCATCGTCCTGGAGTGGCGGGTAGAGTCAGATGGGATGGCATCAGTTGTGGTGGCACTGCAGTGACACAGGGTATCCCTCAACTGCCCATACAATCTGTCTACAAGGAAAAGGTGGGGGATATGTGGGCCATCGCTGGACCATCGACTGTGGTGCATGTGTGTGTCTACTGTTGTCAGCATCATTCTGCCTTGTCCCCATCACTCATGGCTGTCTTCTCACCTTTCTCTTCCAGGGTCCAATTTTCAGGGGCGACCCGGGATAACAATACAAGTTATAAGAATGAACAAGGACATAAGGAACATTTGAGGCATTGTGAGTTACATCATGAGGTGGTTACAGTAAAGAAAAACAGTGGATACAGGCATGGTTACAGGCATGGTAAAAAAAAAGCAGTGGATACAGGCATGGCTTACAGGCACGGTAAAAGAAAAGCAGTGGATGCTTGCATGGTTATCATCATGACATGTAAGGAATTGGTAGTACTTTGCATATAGTTTATTCAGGGGTTACACGTAGCCTCTGGCGAGCAATCTGTATAAGGCAGGTAGTAGGAAGGTTAAGCTAGGAGACAGGAGTTGGAGAGGAGGGGAGTACCTTAGGAGCTTTAAGTGCCATGACAGTGGCATGCACTTGAGGTCAGCAGATGGGACTTAAGCCTGGTGCAGAAGTTCATGAGTGAGGAGGAGGCCTGGCCCTGGGGAGGGTGCTTGTTCCATTGGCAGGCTGCTTGGGAGGAAATGGATCTTCCGCCAGCATTTGCCCTTACCCCAGGGACTTCTAATAGCGTTCTATCTGAGGTCTTTAGGTTCCTTGGGTTGTGTTTGAGGGTTATGGTCCTGGCAATGCTTGGCGGAGCATGGGGTTTGATAAGCTTGTAGGCCTGGACAAGCAAGGGGTGTTGGAGGCGGTCGACCAATGTGGGCCAACGAAGATTAGCCAAAGTGTCACAGTGGTGACGTCTTGGATGGTCTAAGGTTGCAAAACAAGCTATTTTATTATATAGGGTTTGCATCCTGGTAATCTCTTGTTTAGCCATGCCCTGCATAATAGGGGCCACAAAGGTCAGGTTGGGTAGAAATATGCTGGTAGCTATGGAGAGCCTGGCTTCAGGAATGAGTTGGTCCCTGAGTCGGTACAGGGTGCCAAGTTTCCGATGTAGGGTCCTGGTGACTTGGTCCACGTGTTCCTTGTATGTGATATTCTGATCCAACGTGAGGCCTAAGTATTTAAGGGAGAGGACTACATTAATGGCTTTACCAGAGAGTGAGGTTAAGGAGAGGGTTGAGGACCTGTCAAATCCCAGTGATCTAGGCCTTAACAGCATTGCCTTGGTCTTGTCGGCATTTAGTACCATTCTGTTCTTACATAGACAAGTCTCTAGTGAAGTGAGATCCTTTTGGAGTAGAGGGCCTAGGGCAACCACGTCACGTATGGGTTAGAAGATGGCAGTATCATCAGCGTACTGCACAACTGAGCTCTCCCCGCAGTGGGTACGCAGGTCATTGGTAAACAAGGAAAACAGGAGGGGGCCTAGAATTGAGCCCTGAGGTACACCCTGGTTTAGGGTAGGGTCGACATGGTCCCTTTCCATGAGACCTCTGTGCCCTGCCTGATAAGTAGCTCCCAAACCACTTCAGGCATGATTGTCTAGGCTCAAATGTTGCAGCTTCTGTAGCAGCAAGTTGTGGTCAACGAGGTTGAACGCCTTGTATAATGCCCATAAAGACTGCACCAGTGGGTATCCCTTGTCCATTGCCCTGAGAACTTCATCCGTGAAGTTAATGAGGGCAGTGTCAGTACCATGGTTTGTTCTAAATCCATGCTGGAAGGGGGCAAGGAGCTGATGAGCTTCCAGGTATTCCCTGAGTTGATTGTAGATGACTCTTTCTTGCACCTTAGCAAGTGAGTAGAGGAGGGAGATGGGCCTGTAGTTGTTGAGTTTTTCCCTGAGCCCCCTTTGTGAATAGGGACAACACTGGCATGTTTCCACAGGTCAGGGACTGCTCCTTCCCTCAGTGATCAATTGAGGAGCATGGTTATAGGCCAGGCTAAGGAGGTAGCTCCTGCCTTGAGTAGCCGAGGGTTGATACCGTCTGGTCCCCCTGACCCTTTCGGTTTCAGGTTCCTTAGGAGGTTCAGTACTTCAGTGCGTTTAGCCAGTCTCAGGTGAAATGGGGGTCTTTCCATGTGAGGTGGTTCATCTGAGGTAGGGGGGAGTCTGGGGAGACAGGCAGGTCTTGTAGGCCTCGAGGTCTGAGAAGTGCCTGTTAAGGGCAGCCGATATTTGAGAAGGGTCAGTTGTGAGCTGACTGTTAATCTCCATGGGACAGGACTCAGGCTTTTTGCTGCCCTTGATCAGGTCATTGATATGATTCCAGAATTGCTTTGGGTTGCCCAGGCTGGTTTTCTGGAGGTGTGTTAAGTAATCTCTCTTAGCGAGTTTTATGGCTCTCTTGGCTTTGTTCCTCAGGGCTTTGTATTCAGCGAGATCTGCCGGGAGGGAAGAGAGCCTAAACTTTTTCCAGGCTTTTTCCCGAGTAGCCATTAGGGCTTTGAGGGAGGGAGAGATCCACTTGTAGCAGCTGCCTTTAGCCCTCATTCTCTTCATTGGAGCAAAGAGGTTGGCCACTGTGGTTAGTTCATCCTGGAAGTATTGCACAGCCTCAGTAAGAGTAGGGAGAAGATTTATGGGGTTCCAGTCCAAACTACCTAGGTAGCGATTGTATTGTAGTTCAGAGAACTTGGAGAAGTCACAGGCGGAGAGAATTCTAGGTTGGACCTTGGGTGGTTTGTTTTTCCATATACAGAAGATTGGGGAATGGTCACTCAGAGAGTCTGCCATTGTGCCCGCACTCTGTATATTAGTGGGGTTAGACACCAGAGTCCAGTCAAGGGTGGTGTAGTTCCCAGTTTTGTAATTAAGTCTGGTCGGTTCAGAGATGACCTGCGTCAGACCTGCTTCATGGGTAAGTGACTTCGAGGCATGACCAGGGTCCTGGGCCCAGTTAATGTTGAAGTCACCCAGGATTAGTTGCTCCGTTGTTACCTTGGTAGCCGTATCATTTGTGATGGCTTCAAGGGATTTGAGGGCTGATTTTGGTGGGTGGTAGATGCAGCCAATTGTTAGTTGTTTGGCGTGCCTAGGGTTTATCCGGATGTATATGCTCTCTCCCTCAGCAGTAGGATTAGTCTGCTGGGGTAGAGCACGGAGAGGTCATCCTTAGCATAGATTAGGACCCCACCCCTTTTTTGGTTTCTCTGTCATTGCAGTAGCTATTGTAGCCCACGACCTGAATCTCGTGGCCATGGATGTGGGCATTTAGCCAGGTTTCAGAGATGGCTAGTAAGTCCGATTTGTAGAGGTCCAACCAGGCCTGGACTTTGTGTATTTTTGGTCTAAGACTACATATGTTCATATGTGCTATCTTCAGACCCTTGATGGCCGCCCATTGATGATCCTAGGGGGATGCTACCAAGGTGTTGGGTACGTATGGGCCAGGGTTAGGTTGGATATCACCTGATAGGAGAAGTAGCAAAACTAGTAACCTGAGCAGTTTAGTGCTAGGTATTGAGATGAGGTGTCTTCGATGCGTCCTGCTCATATAGTAAAACAGGTCATAGCATACACCCTTTTTATGATCTCATGCCTGTTAAGAGACTAGATATACTTCTGAGATAGGTAGCTATGGAAGTCATGTGGAGGGATATTATGTAGATTGCTCACTGGTTCTGGGGGGAATGGGTCTATGAACCCGTCCACCCAGAGTAGGGTCAGTGAGTAGATTATGGCAAGTAGTACACCCCTATTAGGGGGAGGGACACTTGGGTTCCTAGCACACCAAGGAGGGCGGAAGGAAGCATAAACTAAGTAAGGCATTATTATTGGATGATGTCAGTGTAGCGTAGGTAAGAATAGGGTGCTCAGAGTCTATCTGACTTGAGTCTGAAGGGTGGATGGCAGACACTGAGGGATTCCTGTTTTCAGCTGCAGAGCTGTCGCACAAGCAGTTTTAAGGAAGTTGTCAGCCTGTTCAGTGAAGCTTAGGGGAACCTCAAACTACAACCTCCCCTTGTAGCAGCACCGGGAAAGAAGTAGAATGATAATGCAGGCCATACTGCCCACGATTGAGTACAGTGATTTGTGTAGAAAGACCAAGAATCCCTCTAGTGGCAGGTCTGTATAACCTGCTAATGGAAAACTAGCCACTTGGGGGTTGGGGGGGGACTTCTATTACACAGTTGAAATGTGCTTAGTTCTATTGAAAATCTATTTGTAAAAAGTGCCAGATGGCTGAAGCAGGGGAAAAGTCCTGACCAATTAGAGTGGGTTTGCTGGAAGCACCCGTGTTCCAATTGGCTACGCTGTCCCGTACCTTCCAAGGAGCTGCAGGTGGGCATCCTGGTCTCTGTCAGTGGCTGGCTGGGTGCCGGCCGACCGTGGGGGAGCTGAAGCAGCCCTGTTCAAGGGCAGGCAGCTTCCAAGGAGCTGCAGGCAGGCATCCTGGTCTCGGCCGGTGGGTGGCTGGGTGCCGGCCAACCGTGGGGGAGCTGAAGCAGCCCTGTTCAAGGGCAGGCACCTTCCAAGGAGCTGCAGGTGGGCGTCCTGGTCTCGGTCAGTGGCTGGCTGGGTGCCGGCCGACCGTGGGGGAGCTGAAGCAGCCCTGTTCAAGGGCAGGCAGCAGTGGATGTCATCTTTTTAGATTACAGATAAGCATTCAACACAGTCTCCCACAAGATATTAATTAAGCAACTACTGAGACTGAAATTTTACCCACAGTTAATTAGATGGATTGCTTCCTGGTTGGATCAAAGAAAATAAAGGGTTGCCATTAAGGGCTGTGTTTCATCCTGGGATAATGTTATGAACGGAGTTCCCCAGGGTTCTGTCCTGTGCCCTACCCTTTTTAATATTTTCATATCATCATTGTAGACTTCAGGTAATGTCTGGGTAGGTAAATATGCGGATGATTGTAAAATTGGGGCTATTGTCTATAACCAGTTAACAGCTGCAACTCTTCAAAATAATTAAAACAATTTAAATCAATGGGCTAAAGTAAATCAAAGGTCATTTAACACGGCAAAATGTAAAGTTATGCATTTTGGTAAAAATAATCCAAAAATACATTACACACTTAATAACAATGTTTTGGATACTACAGACAATGAAAAGGACCTTGAAGTCATTACAACTGGTAAATTATTGCAGGATATGCATACTGCTAAAACAATAAAGAAATGTCACGGTATATTGGGGTGTATACTTAAACATGTAAAGAGTAGGGAACCTGAGGTACTTAAACCTCTGTATTCCAGTCTTGTAAGACCACATCTGGAATATTGTGTTCCCTTTTGTGCACCCACTTCTGTAAAAGGAAAAGTAATGGTGGAAAAGGTTCAAAGAAAAATCACAAGGAAGGTAAATAATATGAAATTCTATGATTACCAGGATAGACTTAAACAATTGGGACTATTTTCAATGGAGTAAAGAGCCATTAGGGGTGATCTATGTTTAGCTTTTAAAGCAATTAGAGATGAAACAATATTAGAAACTACTGGTTTCGTAAGACATCAGGGAATAAACAGTACAAGATCACACAACTTGAAACTAAACAATTCAGCAAATAAAACTTCTTAGAGATGTAACTGGTTCACTCAAAGAGTGGTTACCTTATGGAAATCATAACCTAGTGTTCTAGTACAAAGTGAAAACCTTGACTTGTTTAAAATAAGATTAGATATGTATATGGGAGAAAACAGAATTCTCTTACCACCATTAGAGATAAAATTGGTGGCGAGTTCATTATAGGTCTCTGACCTCCTAAACCCGTAATATTCTATGAACCTATGAATCAATGCAGGCAGCACACAGCGCCTGGTGCTGCCTGGGGGTGTGCATAGTTGTGCTGCAGGGGGAGCACTGGGCCTGCATCTATCACTGGGAACTGTGCTGTGGTCATGCCACTGGCATGCACTGGTGGTCCCTACAGTGGGACATCCATCTGGGTCATGGAGTGTGACTGTGTTCTTCTCAGTACTTGCCATGTGTGGTGGTGGCATGCACTGGCTCTGTCCTAGGTCCATGTGTGGTCCATACCCCTGTGTTGGTGGCTGGGTCCTAGGGGCACCTGTATCCATGGTTTCCTGTCTTCCACCCTACCCTGCATTCCAAGGGCACTGTCAGGGTGCATGGTCAGGGTGGAAAATGGCCACCCATGGCCATGGGTGCTGCCACCTCTGTATGGCCATCACAAAGTGTCCACAGTGCCCTCTCTGGCAATCCCTGATACTTTCCAATGGATGGTATGCCATACTGTGGGTGTTATCTTCCATATCTGTCTATTCCACTGCAGTGATGTGCCCGATGTCCTTCACATTTCCTGGTGCCACTGTATGCCATGTCCACTATTGGGTGGCCTACAGGGATGTCACCCTGCAAACTGCATGCTGTGGAGAGTCCGAGCAGTGTCATCTGCCTGGTACTGTGCCTATGGGGCTCTGCACACCACCCATTCCTTGGTGCACCTTGTGTGCCCATGTTACACATGTGGGTTTTACAGCTGCCCTCTACCCCACATATTGCTGCACACCCTGGTCCACACACCCAGGTTATGTAGTGCAGGTTGTGTATGTGCGTCCAGCACTGCATGCACACTGCTATGCGGCCACACCCCAAGGCACGCTCGTGCTTTGTGTGGCACATAGCTATGCATCTGACCTCCCTGCACAGGGTGCACTGTTGTTCATGAATGCTGCCATGGCATAGCATGCGCAGTATATTGTCATATACCATTGCGCACGTCACTTATGTACCATGCATCTGTAGCAGAGGCTTCATGAATAGGCTTCAATGTATGTAAATTGTGTTGTCCCACAATCTTTCTCAACTACCAAAAAAATTATCAGGCATCTGCATTCTTCTACAAGGTTCTGCGCTGTGTATCAGTCCCACTGGTACAGTTCGAATGCACTTTAGGGGATATGATGTGAAAAGCACAATATACTGTACATACATTCTGTGCACCCTGAATTTTTCTCAGCTATCAGAATAAATACTTCAGGCTGCTAAAAGGTGCTGCACTATGTGTCAGGTCCCTATCCCAGTTCATATAATGCATTTCAGGGGAAATGGTGCAAAAAGCACAATATACATAATGTACATAAATTATTCACTTCCATAATTTTCTAAACTGCCAGAATAAATACATCAGGCTGCTGCATGCTGCTATGTGGTACCATGCTGTGTGTCATTCTCTTCAACACATATCTTTTAATGTACTTTAGGTGAAATGGTGCAAAAAAACACAATGGGTAGTATGCATTAAGGGGCAAAATGCATATACACCATGGATCCATGTGGGTAGGCAACCCTCACTTAGAACGTTGCACACCCAGGGTCCAACAGAGCCCCGTCAACATTCACAGAAGGCACACGCACCGCGTCTGCCATTATCCCCCACTCTTTGTGCAGCTACATGTGCATACAGTCAAGAGGCATGTCTGGTATGTGCCCACACTCCATGCCATTCATTACGGTGTGGAGTACCAAACAACAGTGGTGCAAGACATGGCAGCAGGCACCCTGCCATATCCTCCTGTGCCCCCAATTGAAGACACCCGCAACCTGCTTTGGGATGTAAAATTGTCACGCCTTGTTGCCCCAGCTCTCCTGTCAGGAAGGGAGTGCTGGGGCAGCCATTTGGGCACTCACCCATTACTGTCAGACTCCCACCATCCCGCAATCCCCTGCTCCATGTGGAGCAGGGGGTCCACTTAGGTACCAGATTGGGCATTTGATTGGATGCCCACCTGTGTCCTCTGATCTGCTCCTTATGCACCAGCACACCAGGGGGCTGCAGACAGGCATCTTACGGAGGTGTACTTTTGTACATGGCAGGCCCCATGTATCTGTCCATGGGTGTGGAGCTGCACAGGTGGGATACACACTACTCAGGCGTACCCAATGCCACATAGTTCATAGCCCCAGTATACATAAATTCTGTGGTCCCACAATTTTTCTCAACTACCATAATAAATATATGAGTCAGCTGCATGCTGCTACATGGTACCACACTGTGTGTCAGTCTCACCAACACAGTTCTTATAATGTACTGTAGGGGAAATAGTGAGGAAAGCACAATATACATAAATTCTGCGTACCCCAAATGTTTATCAGCTACCAAAAAAAAAGTACTTAAGGCTGTTGCATGCTATTACAAGGTGCTGAGCAATGTATGTTCCACAAACGCAGTTCTTGTAGCACATTTTAGAGGAAATCATGTGAAAAACAATATTCATAAACTGTGTTCCCAGAATTGTTCTCAGCTACCCGAATAAATACAACAGGCTGCAGCATGCTACCACGGTGTATCAGTCCCACAAACACAGTTCCTGAACTGCATTTTAAGGGATGAACCTGATTGCCCAAACATTTTCAACCTAATAAGTTCTCCTGTCTGAAAATCTTTGCTTGAGGAAACAAAATAAGAGGATTCCTGAATTAATAAGCCAAACCAACAAACATAGAAACATAGACTTTGTCGGCAGATAAGGACCGCTTGGCCCATCTAGTCTGCCCATTTCCCTACCTACAGGATATGCCGCAGATCCTAGTTAACCAACAGCCTATTTTTTCCTACCCCCACAAGAATTGCCTTATGTCTGTCCCGTGCATTCTTGAATTCTCCCACAGTTTTATACCCCACAACCTCCTCAGGAAGGCTGTTCCATGCATCCACCACCCTCTCTGTGAAATAATACTTCCTCACATTGCCCTGAACCGCCCCCCCCCATCTTTAAATTGTGTCCCCTTGTTCTTGCACGTCTCCTTTTCTGAAAGATGCTACCCTCTTGGACTTTGTTGATTCCACTGAGGTACTTAAAAGTTTCTATCATGTCCACCTCTCCCTTCTTTCCTCAAGGGTATACATATTAAGTTCCTTTAGTCTCTCCTTATACGGCTTCTTTTGCAGACCCTGCACCATTTTAGTTGCCCTCCTCTGGACTGCCTCTATCCTGTCTATGTCCTTGCGGAGATGG
The DNA here is from genome assembly GCA_016271365.2 of Neoceratodus forsteri. Lineage (NCBI taxonomy): Eukaryota > Metazoa > Chordata > Ceratodontiformes > Ceratodontidae > Neoceratodus > Neoceratodus forsteri. The sequence goes on from CM057453.1 coordinate 1,608,586,723, forward strand.
AGTCTCCAGAACTGGACACAGTACTCCAAATGGGGTCTCACCAACTGTCTGTACAGAGGGATAACAACTTCCTGTTTTCTGCTGCTGATGCCTCTCCCTATGCATCCCAGTATACCGCCAGCACTCCCTACTGCCTTCTCACATTGCTTGTTAACCTTAAGGTCATCTGATATGATTACCTCCAGGTCCTTTTGCTTTTTTGTTGTTACTTCCTCCCCCCCCCATTGTGTATTCTTCCCCTGGGTTCTTGTTTCCCAGGTGCATTATTTTGCACTTCTTTGCATTGAATCCTAGCTGCCTTACTTCTGACCATTCCTCCAACCTTACCAAGTCCCTTCTCATCCTTTCCACATCTCCTTGTGTATCAACCCTGTTGCAGATCTTTGTGTCATCTGCAAAAGGCATACTTTTCCTTCCAGTCCCTCTGCAATGTCACTTATGAAGACATTAAAAAGGACTGGACCCAATACTGAACCCTGCAGTACCCCACTAGTAACCCCTCTTTATTCAGAGTGGACTCCATTTACAATTACCTTCTGTGTCCTGTTGTCCAGCCAATGTTTTACCCAGGCTACCACCCTGGGACCCACTCCCAGGCTGGTTAATTTGACTATTAATCTTTTGTGTGGGACTGTGTCAAATGCCTTGCTAAAGTCTAGGTAGACCATGTCCACAGCCCCTCCCTGGTCTACTACTTTGGTCACCCAGTCAAAGAAATCTATTAGATTCATCTGACATGACCTTCCCACTGTGAACCCTTGCTGCCTTGGGTCCTGTGTCCCACTGGCCTACAGGTACTCAACTATTCTTTCCTTCAGAAGTGACTCCATCACTTTCCCTACCACAGAGGTCAGACTGACAGGTCTGTAGTTTCCTGCCTCTGTCTTGGTCCCACTTTAGTGAAGGGTAATCACATCCGCCTTCCTCCAGTCCTCAGGTACCACACCATCCTCCCATGATTTATTAAAAAGAGTAGCCAGTGGTTTCACTAGTTCCCCTTTAATTCTTTTAGAATTCTGGAGTGAATTCCATCAGGCCCCATTGTTTTGTCCACCTTCAGTTTTAGGAGTTCTTGCAGAACCCTTTCTTCTGTGAAAGGACTGGGATCGACCCCCCTATCAAGAGTGCTTCAGTTAATTGGATTAGGCACTTCCCCCTCCTCTTTTGTGAATACTGAGCAGAAATATTCATTCAGTATCCCTGCTTTTTCACTGTCCCCCTCTGCCCACCCACCGTTCATTCTATTCAGCCTCAGTATCTCTCCCTTTGTCTTTCTATGCTCACTGATGTACCTATGAAATGTTTTATCCCCCTTCCTAACTGAGTTGGCTATCTTTTCCTTAGTTTGGGCCTTTGCTATTCTGACTTCTCTCCCTGCTTCCTTCTACCTTAACTGGTACAGCTCTCTGTCCTACTCCTTCTGTGTTTCCTTATACTTCCGGAATGCTATCTTTTTCTTCCTGACTTTCACAGCCACCTCTTTTTAGAACCATAGTGGCTTTTTCTTTCATTTTGATTTTATTTGCTTCACACAAAGGCTTGTTGCCTCTGTGATGGCAGTTTTTATGATTCCCCATTGTTGCTCCACACCTCCTTCTAGCCTGTTTGCTAGTGCTTTTCTGAGGCACTCTCCCATCTTGCCAAAGTCAGCCCTCCTGAAGTCCAGTACCCTCACTTTTATATGGCTTGAATCTGTAGCTGAGTTTAATGTGAACCACACTGTTTGATGGTCACTTGTTCCCAGATGGCAACTTACTTCTAGATCTGAGATCCTCTCACTGCCCCTGTTTGAGAGTATGAGGTCTAAGATTGCTCCCTCATGAGTGGGTTCCAAAACTAGCTGTCCGAGGCCTGTCACCTGTAGGGCATCAAGAATGGCCCTGCTCTTGGATGTGGCTGCAGCAAATGTACTCCAGTTAACATCTGGCACATTCAGGTCTCTCATCAACAGTATCTCCCCTTTCTCTGTCATTCTAAGAATGCCTTCTATCATATCCTTGTCCATTCCCTCCCCCTGACATGGGGGTCTGTACACAACCTCTGTGCGGATTGTGGTGCCATTTCCAGTCTCCAAGGTGACCCACAGTGCCTCCTCTCCTCCCTGTTTACTCTTTTGTTCAGTTACTTTTATCCCTTCCTTTACATAGACAGCTAATCCTCCCCCTCTTCTCCCCTGCCTGTCTCTCCTCTAGGTTATGTACCATGGTATGTTAACATCCCAGTCATGGTTCTCTGTGTACCATGTTTCTGTGACTGCTGTGATATCCAGGCATCCCTCTTCTATGAAGGCCACCAGCTCAGGGAGCTTGTTGCCCTGACTACGGGCATTGGTACTCATTACCCTCCATTTCCTGATGGCCTTACTCCTTTTTGCCCCATCCCTGTCCTTCTTGCCTTTGTCACTTTCTCCATTTACCCCTGCCCTTCTCCCTATCGACACCTCTATGTTGGTGTTTACCACACTTACTACCATGATTTTTTGGGGCTAGGATTTCCCACTCCTTTCCAGTGCCTCCCCCCTTGGCTAGTTTGAATGCTTGCCAATGAAGCATTTAAACCTATCACCTAGGATCCTGGTTCCCCTCCTGGACAGATGCAGCCCATCATGCCAGTATAGGCTTGCATCACTCCAGGTGGACCCCCAGTCCCCAGTGAAGCCAAATCCCTGAGCTCCACACCAGTTTTTCAACCACTGATTGAATCCCATGGTGCGGAACACCCTAGTCTCCTACGCCATAGATGTGCAGCACCTCCGAGAAGGTTACCGTGCATGCTACTTGTCTAAGGCCCCTCCCCAATTCCACAAACTCTTCCTGCACTTCTCTAATCCCTTTCTTAGCCAGGTCATTTGTCCCTAGGTGGACAATGACATCCAGCTCCCTCCTCTGTGCAGCTGCTCCGGCAATTCTGAGGATTCACTCCCTGTCCCTCCAAGCCATGGCGCCAGGCAGGCACCTTACCTCCCTCTCCCCTTCCTCCCCCAGTTCTACCTTCCTAACAATGGAATCCTCCACCAGGAGTTGTTTCCTTCCCCTGCGGGGTCCCCTGCCATCCTCCTGTGGGTCTCCTTTGTGGAGGTTCCCAGCATCCTCCTTGGCCTCCACTGTGGGTGCCTCCCATAGAGGAACCACACTTTTGCCAGAATGGCATAGGAATTGTGGAAGGTACAACTGGAGGTATGCGCCTCTCACCACCCTCACCCTCCCCGAGCCCACTGTGGTCCAACTGCTTCTCTTCTTGGCAACCTCTGAGGCAACGGCAGTGGCACTGGTGGTCCCTGGATGGAAGAGGAGGTCCCACAAATCCTGGCCAAATCAGCCTGGAGATGAGCAACATCCTCCCTCAGCCCAGAGAGGTGCCTGCAGATGGGACAACACCGCATCCTCCAGAATATCTCCTGGAAGACTGCTGCTCCTCAGCCACTGCACTGCACCACTCCCATCATGTCTTATTTCTGGCCCCTTAACTGTTTGCAATCCTTACTGTTTCCTATGTTTTTTTTTCTGTCTCTCCTTACTTTCTGCCTGTGTGCCCTTTAAGCTCCTGATTGTCCTGTTCTGAGACAAGAATATCCTATATTTCTCAGTAGACCCCTTACTTGCTCAGAGGCAGACCTCCAGCAGCTAGAGGGGGCCGGAGAGCTACTCTTGCCCTTCTAGGATGGTGGGTCTTTGGTGGCTCTGTGATCACTCACTTCCTGCTCCCAAACAGGAAGTTCCTGTTGTCAGTCAAATTCTGTGCCTATAAAAGTAGAACTAGCTTTGGGTGGGAAGGAGGGCAATATAGTCCCAGTAGAGAAGTCCAGTCACACAGCAGTCCTTCCTCCTGGTGTCTTCTGCCAAGCTACTAGCAAAATCTTTCTAAGGCAGTCTTTAAATGTAGCTTCCTTCTAGCTAGGCCACTCCCCCTACTTACTAGATATTTCTACAAGTAATTTAAACCTCACAACAGTTAAGTCCTTTCAATTACCTGAGATTTACACCTAGATAACTGTTCAGATAACCATTCATTTCAGTTAACTCAGACAAACACACACTTTTTTTTGTTTTGTTTGTTAGTTTTTTTACCCTAAATTAAAGTTCCAAGTACAAGAGTTCTACTTCTTAAGTCCCAGTAGAGAAGTCCAGTCACACAGCAGTCCTTTCTCCTGATGTCTTCTGCCAAGCTACTAGCAAAATCCCTTAGCAAGGCAAGCAGGTAACAGTTTGTGAACTAGGTTTTAACTAATACATGAAAATGTTGTTTCACAAGACTCCATTATGTACAATAATCTGTACTTTATTCTGCTTGTTACTGTTGGATGAAAGCACCATGATTTTAACAAAGGGCACAGTCCATTCTTTTAAACAGAGAAATTTGGGAAAGGATTTCACTTATTCACACGTTACTAAACTTCAGAAAAAATATATTTGCAAAAACAAATTGCTTAGGAATTTTAAAAAAGAGGGCATGTATTGACTTGGAGGGATCGATTGCATCACTCTCTAAGCCTACAGTTTCTATGAAAATAACAACGTTGTTTATATGGTTTGCACTTTTATTAGCAGGAGACATGGAATTGAATCCAGGCCCAGCAGATTCTGAGCAACTTGAGGTCGCTATCATATGGGGTAAAGGAGGTTTAAAATTAGCCCACTTTAATGTTCGTAGCCTCCTCCCGAAATTGCAAGAAATAGAGGCCTGGGTGGAAAAATATGACCCTGACTTGCTCAGTTTAACAGAAACCTGGCTTAAACCACCTATACCAACAAATGTACTAACTCTAGATGGCTATAAAATATTAATAAAGGACACGGTGGGAAAAAAGAGGGGAGGAGGTATGTTGTATACTATAAAACAACCTTGACAGTGACTGAAGTAATGGACACATACGTCTTCACAACTGATTATAATAGTATTGGTAGAGATAAAACAAGGGTGAGGTTACAGAAGTAAATATTGTACAGTTTATAGCCCGCATAGCCAGCCCCACAAAGGATTATTTGACTTTCTAGGATTTGTGGCAAACTTCTGAATAGGGGGAGACTTCCTTGCTGAAGGAGACTTTCACACCAATTGGGATCCTGTAAATGACCCCCAAACTGATTCCCAATTAGTAAGTGGGGGCTTGAGGCAACTAGTTACAATCTTTACACGTATGAATTTAAAAAGTAATAATAACACTATTCTGGACTGGATTTTGACAAATAATCAGGACAAGGTAAAAAAATAATGGGGTGCTGCCGGATGCAGTGAGCAACCATCTGGCCACTTACTGCACCTGGAAATGCAAACATATTAAACCTCCTCCAAGGTTAATAAATTATAGAAAATTTCCAGAAGAATTAAGTGAGGAAGTAATCGAAGACCTTGATGGAATTGACTGGCCTTTCATAAATTCAATACCATATGTAGCTCAGGCAGTGGATTTTTTTACTAATACTTTGTTAAATATACAAAATAAACATTTTCCTAAACAAATAAGAAGGGTTAGGGGGGCACTAGGTAAATGGATTACACCTGCCTGTTTTAAATTGATGAAACTAAGATACCGAGCATGGATACAATTTAAATTAACACCGAAAATTGAAGAGTTACATAACTATCGAAAACTAAGAAATAAATGAAAATCACAACTCAAATTAAATAAATCTAAGTATTATTCAAAGCAACAGGAATCTAACCTAAAACTCCAAAAAGCTTTTTTGGCTTCAATTAATTCTCTGATAAATCCAAAAACAAAGGGTCAACTGAATGAATTTAAGGACAACGAAAAAAATCTAATGAATGCTCGAGAGATAAGCAATGCTTTTCTCCTTAAATTTCTGGACATACGCAAATATAATCAAATCAATCCTCAGCAAGACCCAGGTGGTTTTAAAACCTTTCCTCCCAAATTTGATAGATATTTTTATTTCAGAGCGATAAAATCTACCCAGGTATATAAGTTGTTAAAAAAATACCATCACAAAATTATAAAATTGATGATTTACAATCTCTATTTTTGAAACTTGTAGCTTCCAAACTAATGGCTCCTTTAACAACAATTTTCAATTTATCCTTAATTATTGGCTGCTTCCTAACTTATTGGAAGCACACGGTTGTCATGCCAGTATTTAAAGGGGTGATTCTGGGGAAATGGGTAATTATCACCCAATATTCCTACTCCATCCCTTTGGGAAAATCTTGGAAAAACTGGTAAATGATCAATTGTCTCTTTATTTACAGGAATCTGGATTACGGGCTCCTGAGCAGCATGGGTTTAGAAAGTTTCATAGTACAGGGATAGCCTTGGCCAGGTTCATGAGTCACATCAGTGAGGCAATGGATAATGGAGAACTCACTGGTGCTGTTTTCGTGGACCTATCCAAGGCATTCGACCTGGTAAATCACCATCTGCTGCTCGGGAGCCTTACAGAAAGGGGTTTATCCAATCTCCCCCTGGACTGGATCAAAAGTTACTTATCTGACAGAGATCTGCAGGTGTCCTATGGTGGTACTCTGTCTGATACCATGATATTAACACAAGAAGTCCAATCGGGGTTGATATTGGGGCCCCTTCTTTTTTCAATTTATATTGACAACATCCTTCAAATGTTGACAAAAACTCACAAATTACTTTATGCAGATGACATTATTTTAAGCACACATTCTAGTTTAGTTGATAATATTGCCCAAAAATTAAATAGCAATTTCTTAAAATTAGAAAATTGGTTAATTAAGTCCGAATTATCATGAAGCAGTATTAAAATGAAAAGCATGTTATTTGGGTCAAAACAAAGATTAGAAAAGTCTGGGAAACTTATAATGAGTGACAGTAAAGGCACAAACTTGGAACAAGTGAAACAAATCAAATATTTAGGAGCACTATATATTTGGATACTCATCTGGCATTTTCACATCACATAGAAATATGAACTAGAAAAATAAAACCAAAAATTGGGGGTGTTATTCAAATTACAGAATTCTCTAACTCTACAAGCCAGAAAAGCAATTTCTCAAAGTATATTACTGTCTCAATTGAACTATAATTCCTTCTTGTTTACAGCAATATCAAAACAAGCAATGTCTAATCTAACAACAACTTTTCATGGTATCTGTAGATTTACTTATAAATTACCCTACAGTACTTATTGTGAACGTTATCAAATAATCCGATGGTCCCACCAAATCTGAGTAATATTTTACTTTCTGTGTAGTTTAACTGATAATATCTTATGGCAAAATAAAAAATCTCCACTCTTCCCATTGCTAAAAATTAGAATAATAAACCAAGACTTAAGATCAACTAATGGTTTAATAATAAACAAAACACAGACTAAGATGGGTGACCAAGCATTTTCCATCCAGGCCCCCAAACATTGGAATGCCCTTCCTTCTGACTTAAAAACAGGTAAAAGTCATGATCTGTTTAAAAATAATTTGAAATGCCATCTTTTTAATCAATTACCATGTTCTTGTCATTGTAATTGATATATGTTAATACATTGCTATGTTATGTTTTATTTGTATTGTAACATGTCTGTCAATTTATCATGAAACTTTTTTATAACATTTTGTAACATGTTTAAATTTAATTGTGCATACTTACTATCTTGACTATATAAGAAACAGTCACAGATCGTATATGGAAAAGGCCCTTTGGCCCATATGTTTACATGATAAACAAAGGTTTAAATAAATAAATGAAAAATCTGCTACTGTGCTGTGCAAGTCTACAACTGCAGCACATGTCTCTTTGCAGATGACTCGAAACTGGGGGCGGTGGTGGATGGGGAGGAGGGGAGGGTGGCCCTACAGGGGGACCTGGAGGCTCTGGAAAGATGGTCTAGAAAGTGGAAGCTGAGGTTCAATGCAGGTAAATGCAAGGTACTCCACCTGGGCGCCAGAAACCCAGGCCAAGTGTACACCCTGGGGGAATGCTACAAGTCTCGATGGCTGAGAGGGACCTGGGGGTGGTGGTGGATGTCAAGATGAACAACTCTGAGACTTGTAGGAGGGCAGCAGCCAAGGCCAACAGGATGCTGGGATGCATCGCTAGGGGGATCACCTCCAGAAGGAGGGAAGTGATACTTCCTCTGTATAACTGCTTGGTGAGGCCAGCACCTTGAGTACTGCGTGCAGTTTTGGAGGCCACACTTAAAGAGGGACATTAACCTCCTGGAGAGGGTCCAGAGGAGGCAACCAAAATGATTTGGGGCTTGGGGACAGGACCTATGAGGAGAGGCTCAAGAGCTAAATATGTACACATTGAAGAGAGAAGGGACCGGGGACATGATAGAGGTCTTTAGGTACATGAAGAGGGTAAATAGGGGAGGAACAGTCGGGTGCTTCAAGGAAGGAGGAAGGGCCACTAGAGGCATGGCTGGAAGCTGGAGGGGAAGATTCAGGGGAGAAAGGAGGAGGTGCTACTTCACAGAGAGGGTGGTAGAGCCATGGAATGCACTGCCTAGGGGGCTGGTGGAGGCAGAGACAGTGGAGGGGTTCAAGAGGGGGTGGGACAGGTACAGGGAAAGGGTTCTGGAAGCAAAATCCAATGCAGCAAGAATATCCGGAACTGGGAAGGGAGAAGCCAGAGAAGGCAAGGGGGACAGCAAGGTCAGCATCCAGGTTGGGGACTGACCAAACGAGCAGACACGAAAGACCGTTAGGCCTATTCTGCTGGCATTTTAGTATGTTAGTATGTCCTGATGAACTCTGCTGAGCAGAAATTCTGGATGCTTTCTTATGAAATGATAATGCCTTTTTGTGACACAGTTCTGGATGATGATCTTTGAATATCACTTTGTATTCTAGCAGCAAAAGTAAGTATTTATTTTAATTTTTGTTTTACTTTTTTGGCTGGGAAGGGGAACAATAGTGTATTTCTAACCCTCTTCAGTTTCTGTTTCTTTTTTTTTTCTGTTATTTATTACTAGGGTGATGAAATCATGTTGCTGCATGGGTCTGGCCCAGATCTGGCTATTTAATTTTATAGTGTTTCTTACTAGGGAAGGTAACTATTTTTTTATTTTTGTTATAAAATTCCTAAATGTTATTTGTATGTCATTCTTTAACTTTTTTTCTCTCCTGTTTTTCTCATTTCAGGTCATTTTTAGCTGAGTGGCATTGTAGAATCAGATAGCAGCATCAGGTGGATATTGTTGTTCAAACTTGATACAGAGGATGGTTTGACTTTTTGACACACATTGTGGTGGAGAAACTGGAAGAGGCAGGGGAGGATGACATCCGAGCATGAGAGATCTTGTGGAGAAGATGACAATGGGTACTTGCTTGCTAGAAGAGAAGGTATTCATGACAGAATGGAAAGAGACCTGTGACTGCAAGACAGAATCTATTTAGAATGTGGCACATACCCAATTATATTGCACTTGCATCTGTGAAAGGAATCCAAAATTAAAAAAAAAAACAGAAAGAAAAAATATCACAAATCGGTGATGGCCATGTCATCAAATGGCATGAAGGTACCCCAGACAGGGGTGCCAGAAGGGGAAAGGTCTTGCTTGATGGAGGCAGCAGGACAGGGGACCTGTGAACACAACACAAAATTATTTAGGCTCTACTCAATTAGCCACTATGGGTGACTGCACAGATGGTATATCCATTGTTCACTCCCAGTCTTACTATGCATGTCAACATTAGCTTTTTCAAGTTCATCTTCACCACTGCCACCATCTTCATGTGGTAGGAATGCAGACATAATTATGTTGTATGGAACGTGCCCACATTCATTTTAATAAATGTTTGCATGCCAACATTTCTAGAGAACAGATTTGTATACCTGTCCCATACAATAGCCCATGCCAAACTGTATACCCTTCCCCACTGACACTCGCGGTTGGACAGCACAGCTATTCGACTGCTATGGAGGTCAATGCTACTCCAGTACAGAAATGGTTCTTTCATGATTGTAAGGTGCCTGGTATCTGCCAAATATGAATCAACAATGCATTGAGCAGCCTGCAATTCTGCTGACTCATCACCTCCTCCTTTTCCTCCATGTCTTCAATTCCCACCTGGCACAAAACATCCCAAGGTGTATTTGTGGTTATTTTTTCTGTTACCTTGCATGTTTTCTCAGCCCATTTACCATGTGAGATGGTAGCAATACCTGGTCTCTGATTAGTTTCATGTTGTATCTTACATAACTGTGCCTTTAACATCTGTGCCCCATTTACCCATCTTACTAGCTGATTGGTTAAATTTTGAACCTGATCATGCTCACCTTCAAGTATTGATGAGAGGCCCTAGTTATATTATGGCTCCAGCATGGTGACAATCCCAAAATCTACAGAATGCAGGAAATACATCTATTGCAGTCCAAGACATGGAGCATGTTTTCCATTAAGGCACAGCTTACTGTATCGACACCTGCCTCCAACACCTGCTTTACATTAAACAATGTCTGCCTCAGCACCAGTAGAAATGGGATGGCCTGACTGATACAGGCAGTGTCCCCAATCACTGCCTGTGTTGCATGTTCAAATGGCCTTAGATGCCAGCCCAGTAGCACTGAGGGTTGAGGCGCCAGACGCCACACCTCACGCCACGCCAGCGGCCTGGGTTCAGGAACAGACTCGGGATGCCGGCGGCTGGCAGGGGAAGGAGAGGATTGAGCTTTCATATGGACTGCTCTCCTCTCCTGGGGCAGGTAGTGGGTAGGCATTGCTCTGCAGCAGCCTCTGGTTGAGACCAGGAGCACTGCAGAAGATGACGCATCAGAAAACAACACAGAAAAGTGGAACTCCACTTTGCGGCTGATCGGATAACGGCTGCTGGTCCTCCGTTGTCGCCGATGCCCTGAAGGAGACCCTCCACCTCAGCAGCATCCTGGAGCCAAGCATGTGCTGGTTGCCCCCCCCGGTGCCTTCCCTCTCAGAGGATGGGGACATGCCCAGCGAAGGGTTACATCTGGGTTACCCTAGGAGTGGCTGCAATATGAGGCTGGAGGGCTCAGCAAGGGACAGGTGAAGTGGATGGGACCTAGGCAGCCTGAAGGAGTGGTGGGTCATGAGACATGAAGGGATAAAAGAAATAATACAAAACAAAATGGCCTTAGAATCATCATGTGGCCATCCATTAGTCACCACTGGTCTGTTGTCAGATACATGGATACTCGTACTGTCAGCTTGTATGAGGAGTATTTTTCTCAGGAGCAGGTGCACATGAACAAGGGGGCATGTTGTGAAGTTGCAAAGGGGGAAATTTAGGAGAAATGTAAGAATGTACTTCTTCACTGAAAGAATGGTGGACACCTGGAGCAGTCTTCCAGTGGAGATGATGGAGAGAGATTAAAAACAGTGGGCATCATGCATGCATGGGATAGGCCCAAAGGAATCATGGTAAAACAGCAGGAGGATAGTTGAAGATCAGGTAAGGTCTGCGGTGGAAGTACAGGCAGGGAAAATGGGCAGACTAGGTGGGCCAAGTGGTCCTTATCTGCCAACAAAGTGCATGTTTCCAAGTATGCAGCAGCAGATATTCAGAGTTGGCTTTGTACTGCTCATACAAGCACTTGTTCATGCATAATGTTGAGTTGCATCTGATGACAGCTCCCAGCTTCATACAGTGCTGTAGCAGTTGGTTCTGGATCTGCAGGGGCCTGAAATAGTCATGGGCATTTCCAGAACAGGTTAAATGGCCACAGATGCGATGGGCTACAGTCAACATGGACGTGATATCAGGATATACTAGAAACACCTGCACAACAAGGTTAAGACATTGTAACAGGCATGGCACCCTGAGAAACCCACCATTACTGATGCATTTCACTACATTTGAGACACTACCACTCACAGTGAAACTCGCTTTAAGTAAATGGGGGTGCAGCCACTCATCAGTCTCAGTCAGGAGCATTTCTACCATTTTCTGACCCATGTGTGATCCAATTACAATCTTCATTACCAGTGTGGCTTGCCAGCAAATATCTGACTGTTGCTACCACCACAGCTGGGCTGAGTACAACTTTGTCCTCACCCCAAGTCAAATTCTATCCCGGGTACCTGTGCCAATGTGGTCTAATGCAGAGAAGAGCTACCAGCTGTTCAGCCTGTGATCCACATATCCATACTGAGATGTATGTATGATGATGATGCTCAGTGCAGCGGGGCATGAATTACTGTGCATGATACCATCCCATACAATTCAGGAATGGTATATGTGGAGAAATATGTTCTTGAAGGAATCTGTCATTTGAAACAGGTGCCAGTGATTAACCTTCTAAATCCCACATCTCCAGAGAACAGAATGGAAACAGATCAACTGCCAGTGTTTCAGCTATTGCAGCAGTCAGTTCACATGCAGTAGAATAATTGGGTGGGTATTTTGACTGATGCTCAGACATGTTATGCAGCACAGGCAGGACCTTTCTGGGTGTGGAGCTACCAAACAGCTGGACTCATCAAGGCGGCATGGTTGGTGGAGTAGTATTTGACTCTTCGGAATTTACAGGTGCTGCTCAAATGAAAGCAGTGATTTGCTGTTTTTTTTCTGCACAGGGGTTGCTGTGCTTTTGTGCCTCTGGTGCATGTACTCAACCCACCACTGCTGCTATGACTACTTCTAGGCAGTCCAATAGACTCCTCCTTCTAATTTCTGTAGCAGTCCTCCTCAGTCAACCCTCCCTCTACTGGGACTGTTCCCTACCCCTTCTGGATGCCTTGGCAAATGTAGATGATAAGGGAGAGGGACCCCTTGCACCATCTTCCTTTGATGCTGAGTCCAGTGCAACAGCAGCCTGCAATTTTGATGTGTGTATTGGCCACCAGTGCCCAGGTGGATGCTATTTTTTCCCTGACTAATGTGCACTTGACAGAACTGACAGATTGCAACTGTTTCATCAGCAGAGTCCAGTATATAAAAATCCAAAACCTGGGATTTTGTACTCCTTGGTTTTTACATGGTGGTGGGAGTAGGATAGATGAGGGCAGGGTCGGATAAAGCCTTTGGGAGGACTGGTGAACTCAAACTTTGGAGGCCCATGTACAACACCCAGCTTTTCATACAAGTAACACTTATTGTTTTGTGAACGATTTACTCAGTGTATTTTCGCAAAAAAATTACAATTTATGCAAAGTAAAGATGATATTTGCAAGACATTCAGAAATGTGCTACATATTCTGGCCATTTGCTGTGCATTTTTCAACCAGGAATAAACATTTTAATGCTGACAGTTTGAGGGATATGCCGGCGTCCAAACCTCACACACGCCTATCTTATTACAAATCGGGGTTGAGGCTTAAAAATAACGGACAAATTACTAAAATCAGGGACCTATCTTACAAAATGAAACTATCAGCTCAAGAAGCTTGCTTTATTGTGTGGTTGCTTACTGCGAAAAATATTTTCTGAAGGAGAGCTAGACCATAGCATGAATGTCTTGGCCTTATTTTATGCTTCAAATCATTATTTTTCAAAAACAAAGTGCCAAATTTATATATACATAGATACATAGAATTTGTCAGCAGAAAAAGACCGCCAGGCCCATCTAGTCTGATCATGTTTCCTGTTTTTTACTCTAGGATTCCCGTGTGTCTTTCCCATGCATTCTTGAATTCCTCCACCATTTTTGCCCCCACCACCCCTGTGAGAAGTCTATTCCATGCATCCACCACCCTTTCTGTAAAAATGTACTTCCTCTTAATACCCCTGAATCTACCCCCTCCAACTTCATATCAAGGTGACAAAAATTATCCTAGGCCTGGGGGTCATGCTATTGTATATGAGGAAAGACTGAGGGAGCTCAACATGTATTCCCTGAAGGATAGGAGGGAGGTAGAGAGGTGATGTGATTGAAACCCATAAATATTTAAGAGCATAAATAGGGTAAGTTCTGAGGACATGTTCAGACTAAGGTGGGGGGGAATAATATGAGAGGCGTAGTCTGAAATTGGAGGGTAGATTCAAGAGGGAAATGAGGAGTGCGATTTCACAGAAGGGTGGCAGCAAAGTGCAACAACTGCCAGAGGAGGTGATTTCACTGGCAACTGTGGGCAGTTTTAGAGGTAAGATCATGACTATGGGGAAACAGGGGAGTGGGGGGAGGTGGTCTTGGGGGATAACACAGATGTTTGGGGGGGCAGCTGCAGTAGATTAAACTTGGAGCTGCACACTCGAGTAGACTCGACAGACTGTTGTGGCCTGTATCTGCTGGCATTTTCATATGTTCATATGTTCATATGTCCCCTAGTTCTTGTCCACTCTTTTTTCTAAAAGATGCTACTCCCTTGCACCTCATATATCCCTTTAAGGTATTTGAATGTCTCTGTCATGTCCCCCCTCTCCCACCTCATCTTCAGAGAGTACATGTTGAGTTCTTTCAACCTCTCCTCATATGGCTTCTGGTGCAGCCACTGTACCAATTTTGTAGCCCTTCTTTGGACTGCTTCCACCCTGTCTATGTCTTCCTGAGATATGGCCTCCAGAACTGAACCCTGTACTTGAAGTGTGGCTTCACCAATGATCTGTATAGTGGCATTACCACCTCCCTTTTTCTGCTGGTGATGTCTCTCCCTATGTACCACAGCATTCTGTTGGCCATTCATAGTATCATAGAATCATAGAAATCTGATAGCAGAAAAGGACCCCTCTGAACCATCGAGTCTGCCCTCCCCCGCTACTTGTCACCTATGCCATGGGCCCTCCCCTTCCCCTTCCCCTCACTTGACAACCTTTTATGTCTGTCCCATGCCCTCTTGAATCCCTCCACCATTTCAGCTCCCACCACCTCCTCTGGAAGTTTATTCCAGGCCTCCACCACCCTCTCCATGAAGTAACGCCCCCTCACATTGCCTCTAAATCATCCTCCTTCTAATCTTAGACTATGCCCTCCAGTCCCTTCCCTCACCTTATTGATCCCCTTCACGTACTTAGATGTTTCTACCATGTCCCCCCCTCCCTTCTAGTCTCCAATGGGTACAGATCTAATTCCCTCCACCTCTGCTCATATGGCTTCCCCTGCATACTGTGCACCATCTTGGTTGCCCTTCTCTGAACCCTCTCAATCCCATCTATCTCCTTGCATAGGTGTGGTCTCCAGAACTGGACCCCATACTTTAGGTGTGGCCTCACCATGGTTTTATAAAGAGGCATCAGTAACGCCCTCTTTCTGCTGGTTATGCCTCTCCCAATGCACACCAACATTCCATTTGCTTTTCCCACTGCTTTGCTGCATTGGTTACCTACCTTAAGGCTGCTTGATATTATAATCCCCAGATCCCTCTCCTGCTCAGTTGTCTTAATTACCTCCCCCTCAGAGTGTAAGCAGCTTGGGTTTTTTACACCCCATGTGCATCACAGTACACTTTTTGGCATTAAATTTCAGCTGCCAAGTTTCCAACCACCCTTCTAGCATCTTCAGGTCCTGCCTCGTATCATTTGCAAATAGGCACACTCTCCCCTATGCCTGTCCTCTATATTGCTGATATAGATATTAAAAAGGAAGGGTCCCAGTACTAACCCCCAGGGCACCCCACTCATCACCCCCCTCCCTGGAGTGTACCCCATTAACCACCACCCTCTGGCTTCTGTCCTTCAATCAGTTCTCCACCCACCTAGTTATTTTCCATCCCACCCCTAAGATTTCCAGCTTATTTACCAGCCTTCTGTGAGGGATGGTGTTGAAGGCCTTACTGAAGTCCAAATAGGCCACGTCTACCACCCCTCCCTGATGAACCACCTACATCACCTCATCAAAGAACTCGATTAGGTTTATCTGATATGACCTCCCATTCATGAAGCCATACTGCATATCATCCTTCAGGCTGCTGTCCATCAGGTAGTTTAAAACCTTTTCCTTTATTAGCACCTCCATCATCATACCCACCACTGAGGTGAGGCTGACCAGGCCATTCTAACTGCCTTTTCACACTAATCGGCCACCTTTAGGTCTTCAGATATAATTACCCCTAGATCCCTCTCCTGCTTGGTTACCGACAACACCTCCTACCCCAATGAATACTCCGCTCTTGGGTTCCTGTGTCCTAAGTGCATAATCTTGCATTTTTTTGCATTGAATTTCAGCTGCCATGCATTCAACCACACCTCCAGTTTGCCCAGGTCTCTTCTCATTCTATCCACCCCCTACTCCCCGATGAGTCTATCATATTGCAGATCTTTGTGTCATCTGCAAAGAGATGTACCATCCCCTCCATACTCTGCAATGTCACTTATGAAGACATTGAAGAGGACTGGGCCCAGCACTGACCCCGAGGCACACCGCTGGTCACCTCCCTCTCAACAAACTGAACTCCATTTACTACCACCCTTTGTGTCCTTCCTCTCAGCCAACTACTAACCCAGGAACCACCCTGGAACCAACCCCCAGGCTGCTCAACTTATATATTAGCTGTTTGTGTGGGGCAGAGTCTAAGGCCTTGCTAAAATCCAGGTAGGCCACGTCCACCGCCCCTCCCTGATCTATCTCCCTTGTTACCCAGTTGAAGAAATCTATCAGCCTTGTTTGGCAAGACCTGCCTGCCATGAAACCATGCTGTCTCTGATCCTGCTGTCCGCTGGTTTCAAGGTATATCATAATCTTTTCCTTAAGTAATGATTCCATCACATTCCCCACCATTGAGTTCAGGCTGACTGGCCTGTAGTTACCAGCCTTTCTCCTGCTCCCGTTCTTATGGAGAGGGACAACATCCACCCTTTTCCAGTCTTCTGGGACTGCACTTGATTCTAGTGACTTATTGAATGAGGCCGTCAGTGGTGCTGCCAGTTCTTTTCTAAGTTCCTTTAGGATTATGGGGTGTATTCAGTCTGGCCCCATTGCATTATCTATTTTCAGTTTTTATAGTTCTTTTGGGACCCCCTCTTCGTAAACAGACTTCTATCTACACCCTTTCCCTTGGTAATCCTGTCACCTAGCTGAGGTCCTTCTCCTTTCCTTTCTATCATAAACACAGAACAAAAGTATTTGTTCAGTATTTCTGCTTTTTCCTGGTCTCCTTCTGCCGTCCCCCCCTTCCCTTTTTAGTCTCACAATCCCATCGCTGACTTTTCTGTTTTTCCCTTATGTATCTATAAAAGATTGTCCCCTTTCTTTATTGCCTTTGCTATTATTTCCTATGTCTGTGCTTGGCTTTTCTGACCACTTTCCCCATCTCCTTTAGCTTTTCTAGATACAATTGTCTGTCTTCCTCCCTCTGTGTTTCTCTGTATCTTCTGAATGCTAACCTTTTATCCTTCACCCTCACTGCCACCTCCCTTGAGAAGCAGAGCATTTTTTTTTCTTCCTCTTCGTTTTCCTTATTTGCCTTACATATAGGCTTGTGGCTTCTGTTATGACTCCCTTAAGTTGTGCCCATTGCTCCTCTACATACCCCTTACCCACTCTGCCCTCTAGGGCTTTCTTCAAACATACCCCCAGCTTAGCAAAATTGACCCTTCTGAAGGCCTTGACCCTAGTCCTTGTGTGGCTGAATTCATCCGTTGTCTTCTTGTTAGGAGGCAGCAGAACATTTTTGATTTTTTTTTAGGCAAGATCAGGGATATCCTCCTTGAAAAATAGGGGCAGTTGAGATGTGCCTCTTCCTGGTGTTGGGTTGCTGGAAGTCAGGAGTAGATCTCAGCTGAACAATGGGACTTCTCAGGGTTTGTGTGTGTCGAGCCTTGGTCACATGGTTTGGGCAGCAAGAACGCAACATCAAGTGAGTCTGAGGTGTAGAACTAGTAGCAAGTTATGGGACTGTGTGTGTGCGCGCGTGCATGCATGCATGCGCATGTGATAGGGGTTGGGGCTGTACTATACTTTCAGCAATTTGGAACAATTCAAGAGTCCCCACAAGTCAGCATCTAGTATGCTCAGCTCGAGCTTCGGCTACCTTGCCCCAGAGAAGGTGGAGGGCATTCATAAACTTATAACTTATTTAAACTAGTTTATTTATTTAGTTGCTGTTCACTGGGAAAGGAGCCAAGGAGGGATAGACAATATTGACTAATTTCAGCCTCTTCCGGGGCACAGAGGGATACAGATGCAAACCAACCCAAAATGAACTCTAAATTCCCCTTGAGTGAGACCTCAGACAAACTACACTGTTCAGAAGCTTTACCTGAACAGCGAGCCTGCTGAAACTACCAAATATATATGCAGATTTTTCCAAGCACAATGGCACATCACAAATTGCCTTTTTTCCACACACTATTGCTTCTGTGCTGCTGCAGCTGATCCTGTGCTCAGCTACTTGCAAAGTCAGTCAGAGAGAGAGAGAGAGAGGGAGTAACTCTGCAGTGTCCACAAAGTAGCAGGATCACTCTTCCTCCAGTATTGCTTGCTTCAGAATTCTTCCGAAATCTTCTGAGTGTTGCCGGCCTGCTGGTGCAGCAGTAGCACTACTGCTCATAACGCCAGTAACCCAGGTTTGAAAATGAGTCAGATTCACCGGAGGGCCAGCCAGGGGAGGAGGACTGAGCATCCGGGAGACTGCTCGTCTCCTCCAGGGGAGTGGGGGATGCTGACTCGGTGCATGCCTGGCCTCTGGTGCTGGCCATGGGTACAGCAAGCCTGAGTCAGAATCAGGGGGAGGCATGGCCAATGTTGGCATATGCCTTGGCATCCTAGCACTGTCACGCCTCCAGTGGGGAGTACCAGACAAACGCTTGGCCCTCACACAACACTGATGAGGGGACCAAGATTAGCCTCCACCCATTGGTGCCATGACCTGCAAGGAGGACCACAATGAGACAAAGAAGGTACTAGTGGTAAGGGTGTCCCCCAAATCATCCACTCCTGGGATGTAAACCAAGGCTCGGTGGGGACTCTTCCGGGGAAGCAGCAGCCAAAGGGGAGTCAGGTACAGTGCTGGAGATGAGGGGGATAAATAGAAATTACAAAAAAAAAATTAAAAAAAATAAATCTTTTGAGTGTCCCAATTCTCCCCTCACTGCCACTTTGCTGCAAATGGATCCTGGATACCACTTTCTGACGATGGACAGCCATAAAAACAGAAGAACCCTGTAAACACTGAATAAAATTTGAACCTGTTCTGCAAACTATTGGTGTTTTGGCTATTTTGTACTGGTTGCAGGTGCTGTTGGAGTTTTTTGGCTTAGATACACTGAATACCCCAATTTATTCAGTGTAAGCTGCAGGTTCAAAAAGTGAGTGGATATGCCCCCTTGGCTGGCATCTAATTCCTTTCTTGCTGCTGCATCAAGAAGACCACCCCTGTCTTCAGATCTGGCCTGATCCTGCTCCCTGCTTGGTCATGCCCACTACTGGAAACAGTGGATTAAGGTGGTGACAATGACAGAGTGGGGCAGAACTTCAGGTTACAGGCTTCAGCAAGGATTCGAATTACAGTGAAGCTTTGACAGAACGCAGGGAAAATGGTGACTGCTACATGCTGAAATGCTACCACCACCCCAGCTAGAGTTTCTGTATGTATTAGCATGCACAAACTGCACAAACTTCAACATTGTCTGATTTGGGGGGAGGGCCTCTGTGGTGGGAGCCAAGGGGCATTTGCCCAGTTTATCCCCCTTTTAATCTAGCTCTGGATGAGGTATGGAAATGGGTGGGTTTGGGGTGAATTGTGCACTTCAACACTGGGTGACTCATGCAGTGTAATGGGCTCAAGGCTGGTAATGGGAACAGTGATTGTAATATGTGGGGGGTACTTTGCTAGTTCCATGAGATACTGCTGGTATGCAAAGCACCACATGTTTAGTAGCATTACCCTTCCTCTTTTTCTTTCCCAGTTCCCATAGGGATCCAAATCATCATCCTCACCACTGCTGATATCCTCCTGTACCTGAGCTCTGTCCTCCTAATCTTCACTTTCTCCACACTCTGTCCCCTTCACATCGGGCTCAATTCTCAAAGAGCCCTTGGATTGGTAAAAGCTACTACCAAAGGCAGTTTGCATCAAAGCCCAGTGCACCAGACACCCTGCACAGGATTCTCTGTTGGGCAGGGTCCCTGCAGCAAAGTTCCATGGCTTGCGGCAACTGTGGCCATGTGCCAAACAAAGGGTGCACCGGGTGGGTTTGCCAAAAGCCGCTAGGTGGCAATGCGCCACTCTAGACCCTGGTGGTCTAGCAGCCCCCCCCACATACCCATATCTGTACATGTTAATTAAATTCATTATCTA
The DNA here is from genome assembly GCA_016271365.2 of Neoceratodus forsteri. Classification (NCBI taxonomy): domain Eukaryota; kingdom Metazoa; phylum Chordata; order Ceratodontiformes; family Ceratodontidae; genus Neoceratodus; species Neoceratodus forsteri. Next base: position 1,608,606,795 of record CM057453.1, read on the forward strand.
GTGGTCTAGTGGACCCCCTCGCTGATCCCCAATTCAGCTCCCTAATATAAGTATACACAAACCACTTCCCTGGTGGTCTAGTGGGCCCCTTCCCCGATCTCCAATTCAGTCCCTAATATAAGTAGTTTCAAATTCCATGCCTGGTGGTCTAGTGGACTCCCACCCTCCACCTCTACTGATATTGCCCACCACCCTGCTCCCCATCCCAAAACAGAGCCAGCAACAGGCACAGCACTCCTCTCGCCTCTGTGGCTGACCACTGACTGAACTGTTATGGAGCACATTCTGTATAGTGTACGCACTTATGCGATCAGTGACATTTCAGTTGGCAGCTGGCCGAGATGTGAGAGGAAGGCTGTGCCAGTCATCAGCTCTGTTTCAGAGTGAAGGGGAGTGGGGTGGGGCAATACCTGCTGGGGTGGGGGTGGAGTTCACTAGACCACTAGGGAAGGAGATTGCAACTACTTATATTTAATAGTGAGTGGAATTGGGAAGGGGGTCCACTAGTCCACCAGCAAGGCTTATTTTAATTGTTATGACTATGGGAGACATGGGGGCTGGGGAGAGAGGACCGCAGCACATTGCTGCAAACAGGTCAACTCTCCCAGAGGAGAATTTTACAAGTACCCTTAGACCAGACCTGGCTGGTCTAAGGATACTTAGAATTTCCCCCTCTGTGAGAGTTCTGAGAATCCCATTTTCAGGAATGTGGCAGCTTGTGTCTGCCACATGCCCCCTAGCTCCACGTCACAGCCCATTTTTGAGTGCATGGGTGGTGGAAGCCATGTCTGGGATAGGCAGCCTGTGGTTGATGCAGGCTGCCATTGAAAATAACTCCCGGCACATCATTTGGCACAAGGGCACATTGTGCCATTCTTTGTGGCACAAACCTCTTGCACTGCAGCGGGGGCCTTGAGAATCGAGACCATCATCTTTAGTCAGAGACACATTTTCAAACTTCATCTTTCTGACTGTGCAAATGTCGGATCTCAGTCCTCAGACTCTGACTCACGGTTTTGCTCCACTCTCTGATTTGGGAATGGGAAACTATCATGAAGATCAAGCTCAGTACCACCACCACCACCACCACAAGCAATCACAGGGACACAATTTCCTCCTCATCCAGTATGCCTGAACCAGACATTTTGCTACCTCTTGTCACCACCTCCCCCTGCACCCAACAACATGGATGCCACAGATGTGGCAGAGAAAAATGTTGCCACACTAATGTCACCGGCACACCAATCAACTACTCCTTTACCACTACTACTACTACCACCAGCCCTGGAGCACATACACAAAAGTGCTACAGACAGAGTTTTTTTTTTAGTGCAACACCATTTTGCACCTCAGAACTTATGCAGTTGTTTGTCATCTCCCTGGCATCTCTTCATTTAGTTAAGTATCTCTTCCCAGTCATTTTCTATACTTTATATATTTAGATTTATATTATTGAGAGAAAAAAAAAACCCTACAGTAAAACTAAATAGCAGCAAGCAACAATTCCCCTGAGGTATTAGCTGTGTGATCCAAATCTGAACAGAGCAGCTCACTGAGTGAATAGTGGTTACAGTAAAAAGAAAACAATATGTATTTTTTTAACACAACGAGGATTAACAAGACACACCCGGGGTTACTTAAAGAGTTACTGTAAGTAACACTGTCACTTTAAGAACTAACACAATAAGTACAACTAATATAGAAACAGAATGACACAATACTTCACTTAATCACACCAAGCTGTGCTACAGAACTAAAATAAGAAACCACAGGGCACAGACAAAAATAATAAAAAAAAGATTGAGGAAAACAAATATTAGATATCTTCTGTACACAGACTAGTGCTCACAGTAAAAAAACGTCAATGTCAGTGATATTTATAGGCTGCCTTGTTAACTAAAACTCCTCCCTTCCCCCACACAGCAGTCCTTTACTAGGCAAAAACAAAATCTCTACTTCAAACTAAATTAATAAGAAAAAACAGAAACAAACAATACTAATCTAGCTGTACAATGCCCTCTAGATCTTTTTGTGAGAGATCTGGTTTCAATATACTCCACTTTTGGATTGATTGTAAATGTTTTTTTTGGCTCAGAAAATCAAGGAAAGACTTCTCTGCAACTCTCTTTCCATCAGACTGTACCCAACACAACCTCCGCATGGCATGTATCTAATGTCAGTACCCATGTGACCTCCAATCCCATAGTACCTAGTGATGTTTGCCTATGGGTCCCACTTGCCAGTAAAGTTATCAAATTCACAGTTCAAGAAGTTACACCCGTATTGTGAATTGGAACTTTGCAAGGCAGATTAACTTCCTGGATTGTGTCAAATTTATAAATTTATTTGTGTAGTGAAGTTTTCTAACTTCGCACACCACTACTAGCAGTGACTTCCATTAGTGGTGGAGTCTACTCTCCTTAGTGCCAAGGGTCATAAAATCAACTAGTAACACTTCCTAATACACAATGGGCCCAGTTCTCAAAACTTCTCTGAATGGTGCACGGCACTTGTGTCATGAAGAATGGCGCATGGTGCTGCTTGCACCAAAAGGTGTGCATAAAGCAATTTTCAAACGCAGGCTGTGTGCACCAAAGGGAGCGTGTGCTATCCTTGTGGCACACAATGGTCTGCAGCATGATGCTAGGGGGCTTGTGGCAGATGCAAGCTGCCATTTCCCCTAATTAGGCAGTCTCTAAACCCTCTCAGAGGGCAAAGTTTTAAGGACGGTTAGACCAGCCAGGGCTGGTCTAAGGATACTTAGAACTGTGTCCTCTGGGGGGGGTTAGAGACCTTGTGCCACCCCCAAAGCTCTCCTTGGGTGGGAGAGAACTTGTGCCACGGTCCCCCCTAGCCCTGATCCCCTGTTTAGTAAAAGAACTCACATCCCTGCTGGTCTAGTAGATCTCCCCTCCCTATTGCTAATTTCCCTCATAAGTAAAAATATATCTTTCCCTGACGATCTAGCGGACCCTTCCCTATCCCCCGTCTCCCCCATAAATATTTATATATCTTTCCCAGGGGATCTAGCAGACCCTATCCCTATCCCAGATCTCCCCCATAAATATTTATATATCTTTCCCTGGGGATCTAGTGGACCCCCTTCCCTAACCCCAATCTCCCCCATAAATACCTGTATTTATATATCTTTCCCTAGTGGGCTAGTGGACCCTCCCACCCCGGCAGGCAGTGAGCCACCACCTTGATCCCCTGTCCCATCCACCAGTCAGTGAGTGGCACAGCCCTCCACTCTACATCATGGCCAGCCACCAACTGAGCTGTCAATGAATACAAACTGTAACAGTTGATTGTACAGTATGTGCTCTTTGACAGCGCAGTCAGTTGCCAGCCATGATGTAGAGTGGAGGGCCTTGCCAGTTGTCAGCTTGGGAATGGAACGGGGGAGCATGGTGGTGGTGGGGCACTGCCTGCCAGGATGGAGGGGTGGGGTCCACTAGACCACCAGAGAAAGATACATAAATATTTATGGGGGAGATAGGGGATAGGAAGGGGATCTGCTAGACCACCAAGAAAAGATATATAAGTATTTATGGGAGTGATCGAGGATGGGGATCCACTAATCCACCAGGGATGTGATTATGTGTAATAAAATGGGGATCTGGGCAGGAGGGCCACTAGCCACAAGGGACTACTGTATAGTGTACATGTTTAAGTGCTACCCGACTATGCCTGCAGCTTGTGACAAACCTCTTGAATGTGCTGTCTCTTTGGCACACTGTCACCTTTGCTGCAAGCTGCGGGACTTTGCTGCCAGGATCCTACCTGACAGAGAATCAGGCACAGAGTCCCTGGTGCACTGGCAATTGACGTAAGCTGCCATTGGCACAGATTGCACCACCCTTTGAGAATTGAGCCCAATGTCTACATCCATGTCTGATATTATGATATGCATATCTGACAGTCCTGTAGCATTCTTGTGCATCTATGTAACTGGTTAAATGCTTCTAAGAGGATCTTGTGTCCAGAGCAGTATTGAAAATTCAGGCACACCCACAAACACAAAACAGAGCATTTTGTAATCATTTTGTAGAATACTGTATATTAGCCGTAACCTGTGGGAGAGGCAGATACAGTATACTTGCCTGAAGCAGCTATTCTACTCTTTGTATCATATATGATAGCTGCTGATTGGCTCAAATATCTGACTTCCCTGGCTACAGTAGATCTTTCAGCACCTATCATCACTCTTTAACCTAATTAAGTGTGTAACATCCAGAAAAGCATGGTGTCACACTATCCATTTCATAATACAGGGTTCATATATCACAACAATAAATATTTGATGCCCAGTGATCTGGTTTTGTAGAGCTCATGAACTATTGAAACGAACGCCAAAAGAACTGTTTTATGTTTGTGTTAGTATTTGGAAGAGGTTCAAAAGTATTTCAGCTGATATTTCAATGACATACATTAAATAACATGTAACAGCATTCCAACTGATATGATGATTTTTTTGTTTCCCAGGCTCTGACACTAAAATTGTATTAAATCTATTGACTATAAGTTTTTTTTTTAACTTGGCTACTTCTGAAATCCCTAAATCCATTAACCATGAGGATCTTCTTTACTTGACTGCTTTGAAATAAAACTGTCTCAACTCTGAATCTCTTGACAGTTTCTGTTTCTGTGACCAAATAAAAGACTATTGAGGCTTCTCAGAAAAATTGGTGAATTATAATACTAAGACACAATTCCATTCGTATGTTATATTAAGTGCAACAAAAAAAATATGTTAAAGCATCATTTAGAGTTACACCTTTGCAATATGAAAGTAGGACAATGTGACATTAAAGTAAACACAATTATCTTGAGATTTGGTTTATCTGTGGCATGGCATATCTGCATGGTTAAAGTATGCAATAAGAGTAAATTAAGAATTTGAAACAAATCAAGGTTTGGCATAACTACACCACGAGCATACATTTCAATTCTTCTAAAAAGGAGGCAGATAAAAAAAACTAGCAAAATCAATGAATTTAGTTTTCAACTAGAAGTAATATGATGCAAAAAGGGTTGACTGTGCCCCTTTAAGAACAACTTTGAATGTTCAGTGCAAGTTCAGCTGTGACCACAGTTGTACTCATTAGCAGAACACAGTCAGAAACACAGTGGTCTGGATTCACAAAAGGGACGAGACTGCCACAAGCCCTAGGTGCACCAAACATATGGCACACAGGGCTTGTGGTATTCCACGACTGGCAATTAGGATTCTCGAACCGGTGCACTGATTGCCAGAAGTTAGACCAGCTCTTTCTGGTGTCACTCGTGACAATCTTGGGTACCCTTTTTATGGAGCTTGTGCCAGATATTTGGTGCAAGCTCTGCAAATAGGGAAAATTGTCATAAATGTGCCCGATCTTCTTGAATTGGGCGCAGTGAGTGGCAAAGTTTTCAGTTCAGCTGTACTGACCACTGGGTTTAAAGCAAGGCTCGACACAAGCCCTGTGTCTCCCTTTGTGAATCTGTCCCAGTGAGTCAAACAATGTGGTAAATAGAGTTTCAGTCTGAACTTTCATTTCTTGTGGGCCTGGACCTCACAACGCGTGGTGTATCTCAATGTTTAAACAATCGTGCAATGTGGCATTGGCATTGCCCTAAATCTGGCACTGTCTTTCCAGATACAGAAAATACACACTAGTTCTTGAAGAGAGGATGCTGAAGTAAGGGCAATACCAGTGCTGTGTTAAACAGTCATTCAACCCCCAAGAAACATCATACCATAGATTCACCAAGGGTCAGGGGAATTTATTTTTGCCCTTATGTCACATTGCCTTACTTTTGTGGCATTAAGGTGCAATCTTAACTGATGCATTAATGTAGTTTTTTTTTACAATTTCCTAACATAGTGATAAGAATTTTAATTTGGATGGAATTGTTAATAGCAAGTGTATCTTTGACATAATGATAGTCCTTGCTCTCACCCCACACTGTGCAAAGTAGTTCTGCTATTACAATGACATGCCCGCCTTTACCCATCTCCTGGTCCACTTTAATTTTTATTTGTTTTGTTTTTCTTGACTGAAAAGGGAGGGTTTGGAAATACTTTGGGCCCCATATTCAGACATTTGTGTGAGCACTGCGTTTGCACTAGCTCTGTGCTAGCACCAGTACCCAGCTTGAGGTATATTCAAAGGCATTGCACTGACATTAATACCTTTGAAAACAGGACTGCACATGTGCATTGTGCTGTTGCAGCATGAACAGCGCAGTACAGTACAATGTATTTGTGCAGCACTGAGTATAGTACTGAGGATAGTGCTGAACACAGGAGGGCAGCAGTGGGTGTGAGTAGGGCAACAATGAAGGACACACAATGCAGCAGCATAAATAAGCTTTACTATATACAATATAAAATACAATTGTGGTGTTGTACATGAGTGGGTGCTTTGCATGCTGTACCGCATATAGCAAACAATGTTGGCGTGGGATGTAGGGCTGCCTGCAGGCACCCTCCCAATCCCAGGAGCTGCTGGCGCCACCCTAGGTATAGGGTTCCACTCATAGAGAGCCAGTGCAGAACAGTGGGCCCTGTAAAAACACAGCTGTGGCTGAAGGTATGTATGGCCCTGCCTGTGTAAAGTGGAATAACCATACTGTGGTCATTACTGTGTTGGTTAGACACTAGTTCAGTTCATCTTTGTTGATTGACAACATATTGTCATTACACATAAATAAAAAACATTACATACACAGCATTTTAAAGACATCCATTAAAAACATTACAATATTGCATATTTGCTCAAATATATAAATATCCAATACTAAAACCAATTATGCATCTCAGTGTTGGTCACATATGGTAGAGAACATGCAATGTCCACCAATACCCACGCTGTTGCTGACCCCATGCCACATAAGCCCAGCTCTGTTGATATGCAATGGTATGACACCCAGTTCATATGGCACTGGAGATGGTACTGCTGCAGGGAGACTGCCACAGGTGCTGAATGACACACACACAGCATGACACAGTGTGTACAGGCATGACATTGGCCCATGCCTACCTCCACCAGACAGATATGCATACATAATCCTGAGCATGTGGCACAAAAGACTCGACTGACAATTACAGGTTTAACAACTAAGACTGTGAGCATTACTACCAACTCTTTGGTGCACCAGGTCAGTGGCACAAGTGACACACTACTGCATGGTGTAATGCATGCCAAGGAACAGTATACACGGACAGGGCAGCATGCCTGCCACAAGGACATATTCAATAGTAGGCTGCTCTGACCCTGACACACCACAGTGTTAGTGGTGGGACAATACCTCAAGTGCAGGGTGATTGTCTCCAACCACAACTGCATAGATCCTGCCCACACATGCATGTATACAGCATGGTGAGGCACACGTGGATATCTGTCTCCAACCACAGAAGCGTGCAGTATTGTGTTGACATGCAACCCAGAGTGTGAAACATACAATGCAGGGTACTTACATGGATGCGTGTCTGCTGACTGGCTCTGCTGGGCTTTATCATAGCCTGGTGTGTCCTGTGGCTGGTCTGCCACTGCTGTTTTGGGGCCCTGGCCTGGCCCTGCTGGCCACTGAGGTCTTTGAAGGAGAAAAAAGGAGACATGATCAATAGCATGCAGTGGTACACATTGCACAATACCATATACCCTAAATGGTATACATACCCATATGTCAGTGCAGTGCACCAGCTGCCACATGTGCATGTTATGGCTGGGCAGGACCATGCAGGGCCATGTCTTACCACTGTGAACAGCTGTGGCACCACATACAGACAGGTGAATCATGGCCCAGTCAAAACCAGAATGCCACATCCCACTGCTGTAGTTATGGTCTAGAACAGTGTATGCCAGCCCATTTAATGGCCATATCCAGTCATCCTCCCCACCCCTGTCCAACATATCCATACATGCCAGCCACAGGCCATGGACACCTCGTAGCATGCAGAATAAAGCATGGAGTCCCAAGTGTCATGCAACAGGAGCACAAGAAGCATATCTGTGCAACAGTAGGGGGAGGACAAGGTATCATAGGTTTAGGCCAACACAGCAGCTGGTACAAGAGTGGCACACCCTGTGCATTATATATTATACTTCTCTTTATTTATTTTCAAAGTATTACAGTATATATAACTTCATGTATTACAAAAGGGATGAAATCACATAAGGCCTTTATATACTGAATAAACATATAATGTTCATTTAAAAGTCCTTTTGAAGTACTGTTAATAATTAAACTCATTTGATATAGTTGAAAAATGAGAAAAAAAATACATTTACATTAAAACATATATCACAAACATTGGGCTAATGCTTATTTTAAAAAACAACAACTTGGGCTTATTTCATTTTACTTCATCTATATAATGTAGCAATCAATAGAGTTTCAGGGATCATAGTGATTATAAAGTTTATTCTAAAGTTTCTGGTTTCAGAGGAATTTAATAGTATTTAGCAAGGAATTGTGCTATTCACTTTAGTCGTTTACTACACTCACGTGTACTAGCACATCTATCCCAAAACATCTAGATCTGGTTTTGATACAGTTCCCATCTAGTCCAATGGAGAACAAAAGTTTCCATTCTATTGTGTAGGGAGTAAGATAGCTGTTCATTTCACTGGATGTTTAAGATCAGAGATTTCCAGTCTGACGCAGAGGGAAGGTCTGGTTGAAGCCATTTTTTTAGTAAGGACTTTGTAGGCAGCACATAGCAGAATAGATCAGAGATATACAGTGTCTCTTCCTTTTAGTCCCATCGGGGGGACACCTAAAAGGCTATTCACCCCTGTTAGTGGGCTCGAGATATTCAATATTTGAGAGATATGGTGGGTAACTGTAGACCAAAAGTTATGCAGCCTGGGGCAAAGGAGAAAGGTGTGACTATGGGTGGCAGATTCCTCCCCACATTTTCACCAACAGTTTGAGGAGACTCCTGGAGTTCTACGGGATGTTATCATTGGGACTAGAAAATATCTAATTCACACACACCACACAAACTCTCTCCATGTAGGTGAGGAGGAGGTGGACCATGTGCTCCGCCAGACCCAAGGCCAATCCTTTATACTTATGATTGTATTAAGTTCTCTCGTCCAACTTGTTTTGACCAGTTCAGCATGGTATGCAAGTAGGGATATCAAAAATCTGTACAATTTTGAGATTGCCTGTTCACCTTGTGGCGAGGCCCATATTAGCCTATATGGGGTTGGGTCCTCTCCTGTCTGGTTGTTTGACTCCTGCTCATTGAGACATACTTGAATGTAACTCTTTATTTGATAATAATATAACTTGTCTGCTGGAGTCCAGTGATATTTTGCCTGTCCTTCCTCAAAACTTAAGACTGTATTTCCTTTTAGGAGTTGCCATGGGGCATGTAGTCCCTGGGCGGACTGTCTTAGGTACCATCCTTTATATTGGGTGGGTGGGAATTTAGGTGAAAAGAGGAAACATTGATATTTCCATAGGTGTCTCCGCAGGGATCTATTGTGCAGGCTTCTCTGCCAGCCCTCAAGGATCGTTTCAGTGGCCTTGGGGACCTGCAGTCTAATTTGTTGTAGTAATGGGGGGAGAATAATGCTGCCTGTAATGGTAGGGGTAGCTGTCTAGAGAGGTCAAATTGTTTCCAGTGTGCTTGATAATTATTATTCCCCCAAAGGAGAGACAATCTTATCTGTGTTGCTATCCAGTAGTTTGGTAATGAAGGTAGTCCCAGTCCTCCATTCTCCTTTGGCAGGTATAATTTATTTTGATTGATTCTAGGCTTTTTATTGTTCCAAAAGAAGGCATGAAAGGTTCTCTGCCATGGTAGAATCTCTTTGGGGGATATAATACTAGGGACACACTGGAAAAGGTATAGCAACCTAGGTACAGCATTCATTTTTAGTGAGAGAGATCTAGAGTAAAAAGTCATTGGGAGGAGGCTCCATCTTCTCATACCCTGTTTCAACTTTGTTAGTAGAGGATTATAGTTCAGGGTGGCTAAGTGAGATAGGTTTTCTGGTATTACTATTCCTAAATATTTTTGTTTCTGTTGGTCCCATTTAATCTTAAACTGGCTTTTCAGGTTGTGGGAGGGTGTATAGAAAAAGGAAGGGCTTCAGATTTATTAATGTTGAGGGAGTAGCCTGAGAGTTCAGCAAAATCTTTAATTTTTTTAAGGAGTTGTGGTAGAGTCGACTCTGGGTTAGACAAATGTCATCTGCAAACAACGCTAATTTATGTTCTGTACCTGTTAGGTTCTCTCCTGATGTGTCAGGGGAGCTCCTAATATATTGTGCTAAGGGTTCTATATATAGGGTGAAAAGTAGAGGGGATAAGGGGCAGCCCTGTCTCGTACCTTGAGATAGTGGAAAACTAACGGATAGGGGCCAGAAATAAGACATGATTGGAGTGGTGCAGTGCAGTGGCTGTGGAGCAGCAGTCTTCCGGGAGATGTTCTGGAGGATGCGGTGTTGTCCCATCTGCAGGCACCTCTCTGGGCTGAGGGAGGAGGTTGCTCATCTCCAGGCTGAGTTGGCCAGGATTTGTGGGACCTCCTCTTCCATCCAGGGACCACCAGTACCACTGCCGTTGCCTCAGAGGTTGCCAAGAAAGAGGAGTGGTTGGACCACAGTGGGCTCAGGGAGGGTGAGGGTGGTGGAACAGAGGCACATCCCTCCAGTTGTACCTCTCCACAATTCCTATGCCATTCTGGCAAAGTGTGGTTCCTCTATGGAGGCATCCACAGTGGAGACCAAGGAGGATGCTGGGAACCTCCACAAAGGAGACCCACAGGAGGGTGGCAGGGGATCCTGCAGGGGAAGGAAACAACTCCTGGTGGGGGACTCCATTGTTAGGAAGGTAGAACTGGGGGAGGAAGGGGAGAGGGAGGTAAGGTGCCTGCCTGGCGCCATGGCTTGGAGGGACAGGGAGCGAATCCTCAGGATTGCCGGAGCAGCTGCACAGGGGAGGGAGCTGGATGTCATTGTCCACCTAGGGACAAATGACCTGGCTAAGAAAGGGATTAGAGAAGTGCAGGAAGAGTTTGTGGAATTGGGGAGGGGCCTTAGTCAAGTAGCATGCACGGTAACCTTCTCGGAGGTGCTACCCATCTATGGCATAGGAGAGGCTAGTGTTCCGCACTCTGGGATTCAATCAGTGGTTGAAAACTGTGTGAGCCCAGGATTCTGGCTTCATTGGGACTGGGGTCCACCTGGAGTGATGCAAGCCTATACTGGCATGATGGGCTGCATCTGTCCGGGAGGGAACCAGGATCCTAGGTGATGGTTTAAATGCTTCATTGGCAAGCTTTTAAACTAGCCAAGAGGGAAGGCACTGGAAAGGAGCAGGAAAATCCTAGCCTCCCAAATAATCACGGTAGTAAGTGCAAACACCAACATAGAGGTGTCGATAGGGAGAAGAGCAGGGGTAAATGGAGAAAGTGACAAAGGCAAGAAGGACAGGGATGGGGCAAAGGGAGTAAGGCCATCAGGAAATGGAGGGTAATGAGTACCAATGCCCGTAGTCTGGGCAACAAGCCCTGAGCTGATGGCCTTAATGGAAGAGGGATGCCTGGACATCGTAGCAGTCACAGAAACATGGTACACAGAGAACCATGACTGGGATGTTAACATACCAGGTACATAACCTACAGGAGAGACAGGCAGGGGAGAAGAGGGGGAGGAGTAGCTCTCTATGTAAAGGAAGGATAAAAGCAACTGAACAAAAGAGTAAACAGGGAGGAGAGGAGGCACTGTGGGTCACCTTGGAGACTGGAAAGGGCACCACAATCCGCACAGGGGTTGTGTACAGACCCCCATGTCAGGGGAAGGAATGGACAAGGATATGATAGAAGGCATTCTTAGAATGGCAGAGAAAGGGGAGATACTGTTGATGGGAGACCTGAATATGCCAGATGTTAACTGGAGCACATTTGCTGCAGCCACATCCAAGAGCAGGGCCATTCTTGATGCCCTACAGGTGGCAGGCATTAGACAGCTAGTTTCAGAACCCACTCATGAGGGAGCAATCTTAGACCTCATACTCTCAAACGGGGGCAGTGAGAGGATCTCAGATCTAGAAGTGGGCTGCCAATGGGGACAAGTGACCATCAAACAGTGTGGTTCACGTTAAACTCAGCTACAGAGTCAAGCCATACAAAAGTGAGGGTACTGGACTTTAGGAAGGCTGACTTTGGCAAGATGGGAGAGTGCCTCAGAAAAACACTAGCAAACAGGCTAGAAGGAGGTGTGGAGCAACAATGGGGAATTATCAAAACTGCCATCACAGAGGCAACAAGCTTTTGTGTGAAGCAAATAAACAAATCAAACGAAAGAAAAAGCCACTATGGTTCTCAAAAGAGGTGGCTGTGAAAGTCAGGAAGAAAAGACAGCATTCCGGAAGTATAAGGAAACACAGAAGGAGCAGGACAGAGAGCTGTACCAGTTAAGGCAGAAGGAAGCAGGGAGGGAAGTCAGAATAGCAAAGGCCCAAACTGAGGAAAAGATAGCCAACTCAGTTAAGAAGGGGGATAAAACCTTTTATAGGTACATCAGCAAGCGTAGAAAGACAAAGGGAGGGATAGTGAGGCTGAATAGAATGAACGGTGGGTGGGCAGAGGGGGACAGTGAAAAAGCAGGAATACTGAACGAATATTTTTGCTCAGTATTCACAAAAGAGAAGGGGGAAGTGCCTAATCCAATTAACAGAAGCACTCTTGATAGGGGGGTCGATCCCAGTCCTTTCACAGAAGAAAGGGTTCTGCAAGAACTCCTAAAACTGAAGGTGGACAAAGCAATGGGTCCTGATGGAATTCACCCCAGAATTCTAAAAAGAATTAAGGAGGAACTAGTGAAACCACTGGCTACTCTTTTAATAAATCACGGAGGATGGTGTGGTACCCGAGGACTGGAGGAAGGCGGATGTGATTCCCCTTCACAAAGTGGGTCCAAGACAGAGGCAGGAAACTACAGACCTGTCAGTCTGACCTCTGTGGTAGGGAAAGTGATGGAGTCACTTCTGAAGGAAAGAATAGTCGAGTACCTAGAGGCTAGTGGAGCACAGGACCCAAGACAGCATGGGTTCACAGCGGGAAGATCATGTCAGACGAATCTAATAGATTTATTTGACTGGGTGACCAAAGTAGTGGACCAGAGAGGGGCTGTGGACATGGACTACCTAGACTTTAGCAAGGCATTTGATACAGTCCCACACAAAAGATTAATAGTCAAATTAACCAGCCTGGGAGTGGGACCCAGGGTGGTAGCCTGGGTAAAACATTGGCTGGACAACAGGACACAGAAGGTAATTGTAAATGGAGTCCACTCTGAAGAAAGGGGGGTTACTAGTGGGGTACCACAGGGTTCAGTATTGGGTCCAGTCCTTTTTAATGTCTTCATCAGTGACATTGCAGAGGGACTGGAAGGAAAAGTATGCCTTTTTGCAGATGACACAAAGATCTGCAACAGGGTTGATACACAAGGAGGCGTGGAAAGGATGAAAAGGGACTTGGCAAGGTTGGAGGAATGGTCAGAAGTATGGCAGCTAGGATTCAATGCAAAGAAGTGCAAAATAATGCAACTGGGAAACAAGAACCCAGGGGAAGAATACACAATGGGTGGGGAGGTAGTAACAACAACAAAAAAGGAAAGGGACCTGGGGGTAATCATATCAGATGACCTTAAGGTTAGCAAGCAATGTGAGAAGACATTAGGGAGGGCTGGGGGTATACTGGGATGTATAGGGAGAGGCATCATCAGCAGAAAACAGGAAGTTGTTATCCCTCTGTACAGACTGTTGGTGAGACCCCATCTGGAGTACTGTGTCCAGATCTGGAGACCCCATCTCCGCAAGGACATAGACAGGATAGAGGCAGTCCAGAGGACGGCAACTAAAATGGTGCAGGGTCTGCAAGAGAGCCGTATGAGGAGAGACTAAAGGAGCTTAATATGTATACCCTTGAGGAAAGAAGGGAGAGGGGACATGATAGAAACTTTTAAGTACCCAGTGGAATCAACAAAGTCCAAGAGGGTAGCATCTTTCACAAAAGAGACTTGCAAGAACAAGGGACACAATTTAAAGATAGAAGGAGGGTGGTTCAGGGGCAATGTGAGGAAGCATTATTTCACAGAGAGGGTAGTGGATGCATGGAACAGCCTTCCTGAGGAGGTTGTGGGGTCTAAACTGTGGGAGAATTCAAGAATGCATGGGACAGACATAAGGCAATTCTTGTGGGGGGTAGAAAGAAATAGGCTGTTGATTAACTAGAATCTGCGGCCTATCCTGTAGGTAGGGAAATGGGCAGACTAGATGGGCCTAGCGGTCCTTATCTGCCGTCAAAGTCTATGTTTCTATGTTTCTATGGTTCTATATGACCATTTGCTCTCTCATAGCCGCTCAGTGTTTCATAAAATTTAAATATTAAGTCAGAGAACTGGCTGGGGGGAAACCAAAGGAGGCAAGGACTCCCCTTAAGAAGTTCCAGGAGACCATGTCAAATGCCTTTTTGGCATCTAAACTTAGTAATAAAATGGGATGGGACAGTTTTTTAACATGTTCTATGAGATAAATGGTACATCTGATGTTGTCCTGGGCTTGTCTGCCTGGGATAAAACCACACTGATCTATATGTATTAAGTTAGGGATAAATTGAATGACTAGGTTTGCTAATATTGAAGCAAATATTTTGTAGTCAGTGTTGAGAACCGATATGGGTCTATATGATGGGCATAATATGGGGTCCTTGCCTACCTTTGGTATTACTGATATTATGGCTTCATTCCAGGAGGGGGGGATAATGCCGTTTGGTGGAGATACTGAGGTAAAAAACCCTTTCAAGAATGGGTGCTATGGTTGCAAAGAATGTTTTGTAGAATTCTCCAGGAAGACCGGCTGACCCTGGGCACTTCCCTGTTTTCAACGCTTCTATAGCAATTCTTATCTCAGGATTAGACACAGGTTTGGTTAAGGTGGATCGTTGCCATTCTGTAAGCATGGGTAAACGAAGGTGGTTTAGAAAGTCTGATATCTCTTGTTCTGTGGGGTTGGGGTCAGGGGAATATAATTGGGTGTAGTAAGATAGAAATGCTTGGGAGATGGTGGAGTAGGTATACTTCATTTCTTTAGTTTGTGGGTCTCTAATCTTGGGAATAGTGGCCATGGCCTGGTGGGCTCATAGATGACCTGCTAGGAGCCGTAGGAATCTGGGTCCCCCATCATAGTATTTATGTCTTAAGTAGAGCAGTTTCTATTCTATTGAGTGATCTAGAATAGAATTTAACTCTATTTTGAGTTTAAGTATCTGCTTGTTTCGAACTCTACAAACCTGCAGGCACTGCTGGTTCTCTAATTCTTTTATTTAATTTTCCAGTTGGGTTCTCTTAGCCTCCCTGAGCTTTTTCCTGTGGGTGGAGATCCCTATCAGTTTCCCATGTACTATAGCCTTAATGATGTCCCACACGATTGCGGGTGTGACATCTGTTGTGTCATTGTCCTGTACTGATTGGTCAATTGTTTCTTCTACTTCCTGCCTAACCCTTTTATCTCTAAGAAGGGAGAGAGTTAATCTCCAGAACGTGTTTTTCCTTTTCAGACTGGTTTGAATTTTCTTTTTTTTTAATCAATTTACTTTATTAACACAACAATGTTACATGAAGTTTGCTGCCTTAACCAGGCCGATACTTACAAGTCAGCAGGCCATTATCATGAGAGTGTGTTAGTTAAAGAAGTAACAATGAGCATGAACAATTTCAACATGATCTATTGTCATAGATCCTTTTACCCAATGCCCCACACATCCCATAACCCCCATCCCCAGCAGCATTTACTTAATTAGAGAACCACAAGAATTCCTTATAGGAAAACAAGGACTCAGGAGATGCCTCAGACAAAGGAGTGATCACTACGGCCTAAGGAAATTACGTTTTCCAGGTGACTAGAGCTGCTTCTAGCAGGCCCCATTTAGCACTGTAAGACTGCATTCTATTATTCATTTTTGCTATGTGCAGTTCCAGCTGTAATGCTAACATAACCTCCTTATACCATTCAAGCACTGGAGGTGTTGTAACATCTTTCCAGTGCCTTAGGATGACCACCTTAGCTGCAGCTGATATAATGGCCATGTATAACTTCTTCTGCTTACTCATGTCTCTGGGAAAATTACTTAACAGACAAATTTCCGGTGTGAAAAAAGACTCTAGACCTACTATAGGTTGTAACAAAGCTCGTATTACCTTCCAGAAAAGCTGAATCTTAGGGCATACCCACAGTATGTGATATAGGTCACCTTCTCCAGCCTTACATCTGCCACAGTTGGGTGATGCTAATTTACACGCAGTGGACCCCGTTACTGAGGAACTACTGAAAATATTTTTCATCACGGACTCTGATGATAGTGGTTTGAATTTTCAAAAAGACAGGCGAGTGATCAGAGAGCACAAAGTCTCCAGATCAAATTTTCTGTAGATTTCCTATGTGTTCTCGAGAGGAGAGGATGTAGTCCAGACACGAACATGTGTCATGGGCTTGGGAGAAAAAAATACATCAAGGGGCACTTCCATTAAGAGAGTGCCAAACATCTTCATAACACAATTCTCTAAGTAGCTTTCCAACTTCCCTGCTTGTTTTGGTAGTCTTACCCTTCTGTGTTTGGCAGCCTGTGCTCTCTTGGATGTCTAAGTTTAGGTCTCCTCCAGAGATAACCTGCCCCACCGCCCACTGTGCCAACCAGAAAAAAAAGGACTTGTAGAAGGTTAGATCTGTGACTGGAGGGAAGGAGGTAGATGCTAGGGTCATCTACTGACCATCTAGGGTACCCTTAATCACAACACAGCGACCCTCTTTATCTATGAGACTGTCCTGTAGATCAAAAGGAATTCCCTGTCTGATCAGTATGGCTGTGCCTCTGTGCTGGCCACCTTTGTAGGAGGAAGCCAGCACATGGGAGAAACCGAGCTTCTCAAACTTTTTACGTTCAGATTGGGATAGATGTGTCTCTTGGAGAAGCAGAATGTCCATGCCCCCCCTCCTTTTAAAATACTGTAGTAACTTGCTACATTTTATTGGGTTAAAGATACCATGCACGTTATATGTGTAAATTGTATAGGTTTGTGGCATCATGCGTAGTGCTTGAGGTCCTCCCCTGTGCTGGCCCCCCTCCCCCAGTGCCAGAAATACATCTCACTTATTCCTCTTTCAAGGCAGAACTGTTTTTTCAGAATGTAGCCCAGATGACAAAATTGCGTTAGCTCCATAAACCATTTCAACTGTGAACTTGCCAACAGGGCAGCAACATTTATCACAAACATTAAGTAAACATAAAACTTTAAGATTCTATCAAACTTCCAAGGTTGAAAGCTGATAAACTCAATTAGCCTCTGTGTCTTGCCAAAGGTGAGAAGATCGAGGGGGTATACTTGCCCTTCCATTCCTGGAGAACCCCTCCTGGAGCTAAGATGAAAAGTGCTCGGTATATTGTGCGCCAGAAGGTGGCACTTGTCATCGCATACTGTACATAGCAGCGAGAAGCTCTCACTCAGACACCAACTGTATTGTAAGTAGGGTTACATCACTAGAGGCAGAACTTGATCATTCACTCTATCAAGAGAGATAGAACTGATAATAATAAGAGCCATAGAGGTTTAAAGAAATTTAATTGTCAAGGGGTAAGGCTGTGGTGCAGTGTCTCTCAACAGAGCCCCACCTCCACATCGGACTCTTGGGGGGGTAACCAGAAAAAGGCCCTTAGGGTAGTAATTACATTTGTAGTTAAAATCTTGCTTTCAAGGGGTTCCTGCGCTCTGCTAGGCAACCTTCTCCATCGGCCTCCTATACCCCCATCCCTCTCCATTAGTTCTATGTGGTCGAAGCAAGTGGTTTACTTGTGAGAACCTTTTGTCTGACCAGAATTACCTGTAAAAATTATGATAGTACTGTAGAAGATGTATTTAACCAGATACAAGTATGCTCCCCAGCATAAGGGAAAGAGCATCTTATGTCCCTGGAGTCCCGCTTTGCTCTGATCCCCTTGTAGAACTTTCCAGTCAGTCTAGACAGCAGTAGCTGTGTTTTACTTATCTTATGGGTGGCAGGATCTCCAGAAGAATGGTCTCATTACACATTCAGTGTCAGTTTTGAGTCTCTTCAGGTCTGCTGCTCTTCCAGAGTGGTCTTCTTGTTGACAATTTGCTGTATCCAGTCCAGTGCCTCCTTGTACTGCAGTTTTTTGGTTCCCAGTCACTTGTCCCCTTTGGTGCATTGCCATCGTTGTCCGTGCTGCTCCTCCTTTTGGTTCCTAGTGTCTGGAATCAGAATCCATTTTTCTTGTAGTGCAGCAGTCGCTTCCTCTACATTAGAGTATATTTTAGGGCAATTCTCCTAGAATATTCATAGCCTGGCTGGGTAGGGAGTATGGAACTGAATGGCATTTGCTCTCAGCGCTCAGATGATAGGGAGATATTTCTGCCGCTGTTGATGGATTTCCTGGTGAAAATCGTGGTCAAAGAAGAGAGGATGCTTGAGGTAGGTGACCTCCTTTTTTGCCGATGCATGTCGCAAAATGTTCTCTTTTGTGCTATATGAACTAAGCTTGAAGATGATTGATCGTGGATGTGTGTAAGGGTCCATTGGCTTAACTTACAGGGATTGATGGGCCCTCTCTATAAGGAGTTGGTATGCGGGAGGTAGATCTAGGACATCTTTGAGAAGATTCTCAATAAAAGATGACATTGGTGCCACTTCCATGCCTTCAGGGAGACCATATAAACATAAATTGTCTCTACGAGATCATCCCTCCAGGTCCAGGCATTTAGCTTGCAGTTCTCCTGTCTGAACTACTAGGATGTGTACTATTTGAGAGAGCTGGGCTGCATTTTCCTCTGCTTCCACTACTCTATCCTCTATCTGTGTCATGCATGTCTCCATAGTTGCTAGTTGCTTTTGGACTCCTGCTTATTCTCTTCATGAGATTCTCTGATTTCCATCAGCAGGGTTTCAAATCGGGAGCACGATAAATGCTCGTTTTCCCCTTCGGTATCGTAGTCAGCCACATGTGAATTCGTAGGGGAGACTGATCAGCTGGGAGATTCATCAGTCAATCTCTGGCCATCCTGAAGTTTAGATTTGTCTCTGTGCTGGTTTCTGCCTCAAGGTCTGTTCGAACGTCCTCCTCCAGGGTTTTGAGACATTGTGACTGGATTTTTTGTAGTTTTGAAGAAGTAAATACAGTAGAATAGATAGATTATTACAGGACAGCATTTAGATAATTTGATAACAGGTGGGTATAATACACATGAGAAATACAGTACAATGCAAGATTAATAACAATTTGCAGCCTCTCAGGCAAGGGCATTGTCAACAGGAAAGACTGTCCTGTCCTGTACAGGTAGCAGCTAATGTATAGTAGTGGCAAACACATAAGTATGATACTAAAAAATGGGGTGCTGCCCAAAGTAGACATTGACAGGAGACTGTCCTATACAGGTGGTAGCTAAAGCACAGTAGAGGAGAAAAAACACAAAATTACTGTTCTGTAATGGGGAGCTGCCTCAGGGAGGCATTGTCAAACAGCTAATGTTCAATTACTCTAATATAATATTCTCATGTAATTGAAACATCAGTATTTGTGATCCAAGGTAAATTCCTCCATACATTTGTTAAATATCGCTGATTATGATTTTCTGTTTCTAAATAATAAATCTCTTTTAGTTCATCTAGAATTTTTTTTTAAGCAGTTGTATGTGACTTATCTGTTTTTGTTGAAGAGTGTATATACTTCTTGCATTCCATATAAACCATGTGATGGTTGCAAAAATTAAATTCAGTGTACTTTTATCCCATTTCCTTCATTGCTTAGCATAATATCCATACATCAAAACTTCATAATTAACCTGGGCAAAACAATCCTCTTTCCATTGTGCTGCTATATATGTCCAAACATTCTTTATGTATGTACAAGGGGAAAAAAAGGATGCTCTAAAGTTTCTAATTCTTTTATAAATTGCAGGTCTGGAACAAAATCTGTCATCCATGTTAATGTTTTTGGTTACTTTTTGTATTTAGCTTTTCATGGCAGCATAGCCAATTAACAACTCTCATTTTTTTTGGTATGCGTTGCTCTTTGATAAGTATTTTTACTGAGGTTAAACAAATTGTTGGACATTTTGGAAATGTAATGGGTTCTGTAAAATGTTGTTCTATAATTTGGACCTTTTTTGTTTCTGTTGATAAGGTTTGTGCAGAAAATGCCCATGATTTGATTTTAACAAAAACTTCCCTGTAATAAGGTGGGGTCAATGAATAAAAGAAGACAATGGGGTTCACCATAAGTAGTATATGTGTATACTAATTGTCAAAATTTGAATGATGGCAGGAAATGGCAAAATGCCCTGTCCCTTCCATGTGTTCCAGAAATGATGCAATCTCCCCACCCCTTCCACTTCCCGTGTGTACCAGAAATGATGCACTCTTCTGTCCCCTTCCTGTGTGTGCCAGATATGATGCAGCACACCCACTCCTTTCCACTCCCATGTCCACTGGGAAATGATGCAATGTCCCGCACCCTCCCTGTGTGCACCAGATATGATTCCGCACCTCCACCCCAAACCCATTCCACTCCCATGTGTGCCAGAAATGATGCAGTGATCCACCTTCCATATTGTGATGCAGCTTTGGGTGGAACAAAGATTGGCTTGTCTGGGCTTGCCCAGAACATGTGAGGAATGGTATGCTGATAAAAACATTTAGCACTGTTCCTCCATAGTTGGTTTATGTTTTGCTCCTGTGTGTGTGGATTGCCTGAGGAAAACAGTGAAATGGATGAACCTAGCCAATCAGCACCTGCTAGTGCCATGCCAGAGGATTCTGTTATGACTGAATTGATCAAATCATCAATGAGACATGGTTTGCATGGCAATCATGAGTGTGTTAATATGGATGAACAGAGGGAAGAACCAGATACACCATCTGCACCATCCGCTAATGCCACACCAGAGGATTCTGTTATGACTGAATTGATCGAGTCATTCATGAGACATGGTTTGCATGACAATCATAAGTGTGTCAATATGGATGAACAGTGAGAAGAATCAGATGTTCCAGATGTTGAGAAATGCCCTGTTGAAAAGTTTGATGTGGCCATGACAGCAATTGAAGTGCCACCTCAAAAGGCTATAATCTTGGGCCTGATAAAGGGTATTCTAATACAGCTACTACAAGACTTAATGGTTCAGGACTTGAAGATAAACTGTGAGGGATGTACCATAGACCACCCCTCGCAGATAAGACATAGCTGTTTATATGAAACAGAGGAGGGTACTGGGAGCTTGCTTTTCCTGAAGTCTGCGAGAGGTTGCACCCATGATGGATCAAGCCACTAGTCAAATCAACAGCATGGAAACTTGGGTGCACTGTATCCTATTTTGATATAATACAAGCAATAAATGACACTTTGTCAGAATTTAAAGAGATGCTATGTATTGCTAAGGGACTTGACACACTGTATGAGCAATTGAGTGTAACACTACGGAGTGCTGTTGAAGAAGCAGTTCCATCAGGAAGTCATAAAAAATATTTTAAAAGCCCACTGCAAAGAGGAAGCCCTGTGCCATATTATATGCACTTGTATGATATTGGTAGTTCTGATGAGGAACACAGTGCTGCATGGTGAGAGCTGTTAAGATGGGTAACCTGTTGGGAAAACACCAAAGAATGTTTGAAAAGCAGAAAATGGAAAATCTTTTACAGACTTTGATAACCATGCAAATTTCATACCATGCTGCTCAAACTCCAAGTAACTCTGTAAACTGTGAAAAACTTCAGTTTATACAGATTTTAATGAGTGACATTAAAAAATATGTACGCTGATGTGAAACAATGAACATGAGCAGCTGTCCAAACAATGATGTGTTAGAAACTGTTCAAAATGTGCTACCACTAATATTTGAAAAACTGGATGTGGTTTCTCATGGCCGAGTATTGGTAGCTGTGACCTACATTGTTGATACTTGTTGTTATAGTTTAAAATGTCAAAGACAGGAAGATGTTAGCAATGTGATTGAATTTACATCCCATTTTCTTGTTACACAGCGAAACAAGGCATGTCTTTTCTTGTAATATTTGTAATGCAGAATCACATCAATTTATCCCAATGGCTAACACATGCTCTGTGTTGTTATGTAATTAGATGCATACATTGTGTGATCTTTCATAATAAAATTTTGACATCTGAAAAAAACACCTGTGTCCCTGCCATATTACTAAACAGTGGTCATGGTTAAGAAATCATTGAAAAACATTTATTATGACCCTCATACACCTGGTAGCTTATGAGATGTTCAGAGACTACATGATGCTGCTGCAAAACAGGGGAAAAGAATTACTTGCACTCAGGTATCACAGTGGCTGCCTTTACAAGATGCCTACACTATGTGCAAACCTGCAAGGAAATTATTTCTTAGAAACAGAGTGGTTGTTAACTACATTGATGCACAATGGCAGGCTTATTTGGTCAATATGTCTAGTCTTTCCAAAGACAATGATGGCTTCCAGTTTATTCTAACAGTTATTGATGTCCTATCAAAATACGCATAGACCAAAGTGCCAAAAAAAAATCTGGAAGAGATGTGACAGAGGCTTTCAAAATGATACTCAGAGAGGGCTGCAAGCCTGAAAAATTACAAACAGATGAAAGGACTGAATTTATTAATTTTCAATTATTTTTAAAAGCATACAGAGTTTTACGACATCACATGATGTTAAGGCTTGTATTGTGGAAAGATTTAACCATCCATTGAAAACAAAAATGTGGAGATATTTTACAGCATTTAACACATATAGGTACATAGATGTATTACAAGCTTTAACAATCACTTACAATCAGAGCTATCCTCAGTCCATCAAAATGAGGCCCACTGATGTGACAGCTGCCAATTCTTTAGACGTCTGGAAAATTCTGTATGATGATCTTACATGCAAAATCAAATCAAATCAAATCAACTTTATTTTTATAGCATGTTTCAGAGCCAAGGTGCTGTACATAAAACATATACATAATAATATAAATTAAAACAACATTAAAATGTATCAACCATAACTAAATAAAAGCTAAACTAAATAAATATGTCTTTAAGCCAACTTTAAAACTGTTGATGGTTGGGCATTCTGTCAACCAACGAGGTAGAGAATTCCACAGGGTTGGTGCTGAAAAAGCAAAAGCATGGGATCCTGATGTCTTTAATCAAATCCTAGGAATCTCCAGCAATCCCTCATTGACGGAATGGAGAGGACGGAGGGGGCAATAGGGAATCAGGAGATCTTTCAGGTAACCTGGTCCCTGATCATGTAGGGCTTTAAATTTTAGTAAACCAACCTTAAAGGTGATCCACCACCAAACAGGCAGCCAGTGCAGTTTGCAGAGCACAGGTGTAATATGACTGGTTCTAGAAGTCCCAGTCAAAAGCTTGGCTGCCGTGTTCTGCACCAGCTGCAGGCAGCGGATATCAACCCCAGGTTGCCCTAGGTAGAGGGAATTGCAGTAATCAAGATGGGTAGTGACAAAGGCATGGACCAATGTTGGAAGATCACCCAAAGGAACCAGGTGTTTCACCCGGGCGATATTCCTCAGATGGTAAAAAGAGGATTTGATGACAGCTGACACCTGAGATTTTAGGGTCATACCGTCATCAAAAATAACACCCAGATTACGCACCTGATCGGAGGTAGGGAGCGGCGTACCACCAAGTAACAAACCTGATGGTTGTCCAGCTCCCAAACCCACCCCCGGATGACCTGGGTCCACTACCAATACCTCAGTCTTATCCGGATTCAGTCTCAGCCAGCTGGAACTCATCCAAAGTCTGATCTCAGCAAGGCAGTTATTTAGCACAGAGAGTGCATCATCCTGGCTGGGCAGAAAGGACAGATACAGCTGGGTATCATCTGCATAGCAGTGAAAGCCCAGACTGTATTGCCTGATGATTTCTCCCAATGGCAGCATATACACTGCAAACAACATGGGAGCTAAAATGGAGCTCTGCGGTATCCCACAAGGCAGGGAGTGAGCGCCAGAGGAATACATTCCAGTGGCAACTCTCTGAGACCTGTCTGTGAGGTAAGAATGAAACCATTTGAGGACTGTACCAGACAGCCCACAGTAAACCCACAGGCGCTCCAACAGCACAGCATGGTCTACAGTGTCAAATGCAGCAGAGAGATCGAGAAGGACCAGAATGGTACATGCTTTTCGATCTCTAGCCATTAGGAGGTCACTCAATACCCGGACAAGGGCAGTCTCCGTGCTATGCTTCTTCCTAAAACCAGACTGGAGGGTATCATAGACATTGTGAGTAATAAGATGATCATCCAGTTGCAATGCAACCGCCTTTTCAATAACCTTACCAACAAATGGCA
Source organism: Neoceratodus forsteri (assembly GCA_016271365.2). Lineage (NCBI taxonomy): Eukaryota > Metazoa > Chordata > Ceratodontiformes > Ceratodontidae > Neoceratodus > Neoceratodus forsteri. Next base: position 1,608,631,170 of record CM057453.1, read on the forward strand.
GGTTAGAGATAGGCCAGTAGTTAGCTAGACAATCTGGATCCAAGGAGGGTTTTTTAAGGAGTGGTCGAACGACTGCCTTCTTGAGGGGGTCAGGAAAGACCCCCCTCTCCAAAGACTTCCAGACAATGTCAGCAAGGATTGGGCAGATAACTTCTACACATCCTTCTAAGAGAGGTGTAGGGTCTGGATCCAAACTACAACTAGCTGGTCGCAAAGTTTGGATGATCTTCACAATGTCACTGAACTCCAGCCAGTGAAAATCTGACCAGACAGACCGAGTACATGTCACTTCCCGTCAACCACTGCAATCCTCCATAGGGGAGGTCGGACCAATGCCAGACCTGATGTTGGCAACCTTATCTGCAAAAAACTAAGCGAACTCCTCACATCTTAGCTGAGAAAAAGCTTCTCTGGGCTGGAGACAGATTGGATTGCACAATCTGTCCACGGTCCGGAAAAGCTGAGACGGTCAGTTCTGTGCCGCAGAAATCTCCATGGACAGGAACTCTGCCTTCTTACGGGTGATTTCTGATTGATAGCCATCATAATGTGCCATCAACCTAAGCCTGTCAGCATCATTGCTGGACTTCCACCAGGCTCTCTCCAACCTTCGGCCAATTCGTCTTAACTCCTTCAAGAAGCCATCAAACCAAGGGCTCCTTGGACGGACAGTGAGAGACCGAACACGAGCAGGAGTGATTTTGTCCAGAGCATCTCCCACAGCCTTGTTACAGGTTAGTACAAGATTATCTGGACTCATGCATTCACCCGACAAGCCCGATAGATCCAGTACCACCATTAGGTCACTGGGGTTAATACCCCTTAAAGGGCGGTACTGAATCATCTCTGTAGGGGCAGACCTATTAGGGGGGGCCCTGAAACTGAACCTTATGGTGTGATGGTCAGACCAGCTGACTGGTTCCACCCCCAAATCAGTGATCTCCATACCCAAAAGAAAGATCAGATCCAATTAATAACCCCCTACATGGGTCGAGGAGGTAACCACCTGTGCTAGGCCCAGCATCGTCATCAGCTGGAGGAGATTTTGACCAAAATGCAAGAGTTAATTGTCAACCCAGGCACTGAAGTCCCCCAGGACTATCAGTCTGGGGAACCTCAACACCACGTCGATGATGAAGTCTGCTGTCTCCTGCAGGAATTCTCCACCGTCACCTGGTGGACGGTAAATGAGGAGAATCCCACAGCTTACACCCTCTCCCAGGATATATTCAAAGGATCTGGTACTTCCTAATGGCACAACCACAAGGCCCAGCTCAGTCTTAAACATAATGGCCATACCCCCACCCCTACGATCCAACCTTGGATGGTGTATCACCGAGAACCCAGCTGGAATTGCCGAGGCCAATATAGGGCCTGGATTTTCATCCAGCCAGGTCTCAGTGATGCAAGCCAGATCAGTTGATCCGACAATATCAGCTATAATAGCTGTCTTGTTTTTAATAGATCTGGCATTGCACAACACTGCCAAGTGAAAAGGCCTTTTAAATTTCATGTGGGTGATCATGTGTCGGTTTCTAGAATTAAGAAAACATTTGAAAAAGGTTATGAGCAAAACTTTACAAGTGAGATATTTATTATTTCTGAATGTATACCTAAGCCTACACCAGTTTACATATTAAAAGATTATGATGGAGAAGAAATAGGAGGTACTTTTTATGAGCAAGAATTGGTAAAAGTCAAGGACACTGCAAACCAAGTATACAGGATTGAAAAAAATAGTGTCACAAGAAAGACTAGGGAAGAAAAAACTGGTTTTAGTGAAATAGTTAGGCTGGCCATCAAAATCTAACAGCTGGGTAGCATCCAAACAGCTGAAAAATGTAAAATTACAAGTGTGTGCCCATGTTTTGCATGACATCAGTTGAGAGAAGACATTATTGGGAAAACAATGTCTGAGAATGAGTTTTATGTTACATTGCCCAGCAATGCATCTTTTAAAATGTTTCTCAAAAATACTATTTCAGAATATACTGTGAAGCTGGCGAAACCTATCAAGTTTAGGAGGGGTGTGGGAAGGCAGCTTGTCAGAAATACAATACCCAAGGACTTGGGACAATATTACACAAGAAGATGGGAGAGTTCAAGCCGGTGAAACCTCTAAGCCAATATTACCATTATCAATTCCCAGAGGTTTTTATCAAGATGTTGTTGATGTCACAGCAGCCATCAATGAGGCACTGGAACAGGCACAGCTAGGCTTGTTTTGAAAATATGACAGTTGGGAACAGAAAACAAAATTCCAGAACATCAGTAGTGGAGCATTTATTGCCCGCCATAATGTGGCTCGTATTTGGGGGTACCACATGGTATACCGCAACTACAAGCAAGCACAGGACCAAATTATGCTGACATCAATGGGGGATTTTACACACTGTATGTGTATACAGACATTGTTGAACACCAAAGAGTTGGTGATAGTCACGTGCCCCTACTCTGTTGTGTGGAAATATCTGGTAAGAATAATGCAATCATAACCATCAACTATAATAAGCCAGATTATACACCAATCAGCAAACAACAGTTTGACAGCATAACTATTGTGATAAAGAATAACATAGGCCCTATACAAGGGCATGACCACCTCCTCACTACGGCTCTTAAAGTTTCTCTTGATGTTTCGTAAGACTTTTTTAGCTTTTATGATCTGCTTATTAACATGAGAGCTATATGTCAGTTTGTGATCTATAAGAATCCCCAGGGTCTTTCTCTTCCACAGATTTACATAGCATTTTTCCATTTATATGATAATTATACATACTGTTATGATTCCCCAAATGAATTACACAGTCGTATCCACATTAAACATCATGCCTCTATTTACTGCCCAGTCCCAAATATCATCCAAATCCTCCTGTGGGCCTGGGGCCCCTTCCAGATCTGTAACTATTCTAGCTAGTTTGGTGTCATCAGCATACTTCTAATCCAGCCACTGCTATCCCTACCCATAGAGGACATAAAGACCCTAAAAAGCACAGGGCCCAGCACAGACCCCTGGGGACCCCACTAGCAACATCGACCCAGTCTGAATAATACCCATTTATACATACTCTCTGGGTTCTTCCACACAACCAGGCCACAATCCAGCACATCACTCTGTGGTCTATGTCTGCACCAATGAGACAACGAAGGACCTTGTGGTGGGGGACCTTATCAAAAACCTTTGCCAAATCTAAATAAATCCAATCCACATCCTGCCTATTATCTAATGCTTCAGAAATGTTTCCATAAAAACAAAACAGATTAGTCACACATGATCTTCCCACCACAAACCCATGCTGCTCACTATCCACCTGGCCAGTTTCCAGTCGGTGGGCATCTATGATGTTTTTTAAGATGGATTCCATAAGTTTACCTGGGACCGAGGTCAAACTAATGGGCCTATAATTAGTAGTTTGCCCTATTTCCCTTCTTATGCATAGGCACCACACTGCCTCCAACCAATCACCAGGCATAGCTCCACTCACAAGTGACTCCCTAAACAATATGGCCAGATTTAGCACTATATTAGGGGAGAATAGCTTCAGCATCCTATTTGAAATAATATCAGGTCCTGCAGAGTTCGTATTTTTAAGGGACTTAACCTTTTTCAATATTATCTCAGCAGTAATGTTTATGGGCTTCACGTCATTTGGCTTAATATTGATTAAACTTTGCTGTTTGCAAGAAAATACTGTACCAAAATAGTCACCTAATACCACCAACCTAAATCAGTATAGAGAAAAACCTGTTTGTTGAAATCCCACCTTTGCCAGCTATAAGTGAAAACACACCCTTGGAATTTTATGTGGTGGATAACAGTGAAGATTACATCTACCTAAACAATACCTTGTTATACCTCTTGTGCGAGATCACTAAGACTGATGGTAACAACATTTATGATGTAGCTAAAGTACATTTAATTAACTACCTCCATGGCAACCATCTTTGGCTAGGTGGATATAGTGGTGGGTGGCTGGCTGATTAGCCAGATTAATAACTGCTACCCCTACAGAGCAATCACTGAGTCACTGCTTAATTACAGTGATGACACCCTGTCTACACAATTTTCATCTGGATTATTTTATAAGGACACACCAGGGTAGCATGAGTACATCGCTCTTAATGGTCCCAATGAGGGTTTTAAAAAGCTTGCAACTTTTACAGCAGACAGCCGCAGTGTAGAACTGCTTGGACCAATTCATGCAGACCTCTTCTTCTAGGAAAAGCTGCTCCTGAATGGCGTGGATGTAAAAATTAAACTTGTTCATAACAAGAACGAATTTTGCTTAATTAGTGGTAATTCAGGTGAAGATTATAAACTACAAATTAAATCTGCATTTATATATGCAAAAAAGGTAAACGTTTCACCAGCTGTACGTATTGGTCATGCTCAGGCTTTACAGGCTGCTAATGCAAAGTACCCTAATGACCATGTTAGCATGAAAGTGTTTAGTATATCTGGGGGCAGCCGTGTGTGTGTAACCAAGATAATCTGTTTCTGGGGCAGATACCAAAATTATTGGTGATAGGCTTTGTTGATAATGATGATTTCAGTGGTGTATACAATAAAAACCTTTTCAATTTTAAACATTTTAACATTAACTTTATAGCTCTTTCTGTAGATGGTGAACAAGTTTCTGCTAAACTACTGCAACCTAACTTTACAAATGGTAATGCCGTCAGAGAATATATCAATCTGGTTCATGCTAGAGGCAAACATATGAAAGAATCCACTGCTGATAGACCGTGTAGGTTTTTGTCAGGGGTACACATTATTTGCTCTTGATCTAAGCCCTGACCAAGGCTGTGGTGACCATTATACATTAATCTGCTCTGGCAATTTGAGAGCAGAAATACGTTTTGTTGACCCTCTACCCGCTACTATGAATATGTCGGTGCATACAGACTTTGATAATGTGGTAGAAATTAATCAAAGATGAAATGGTGTGTTTGATTTCAATTAAATAGGAATGCTCAACAACTGGACACTTTTCTCCAGGCAGACTATTTTACCAGAGATAGTTTTTGGGGGGGTTTACAAGTGATCAACTAACTTCGGAGAGAGTAACGTGTGCCAGCCTCTTTAGTAGTGAATACACAGCTCCAGTCTATGCTTGGTGAACATTGGTTAGCTATTTATCTTCTTGACCATACTACTGTGGAGTTTTTTGACTCATGGCTTTCCTCCAGACTCTACATTTTTTCCACCAACAATAATGAAGTTTTTCTGGAAGAATGTAACAGAAACACTTTTTAACCCAAAACAAGTTCAAGATATAATGTCTATGATCTGTGGCCATCATTGTAAATTTTTCTTCATCATAGATGCAATGGTGCAACCTTTAATGATGTAGTTAGGATGCATTCTGATAATTTAATGTCAAATGATCGAAATGTTTATGCATTTATCAATCAATGGAGAATTGTTAAAAGGTTAAAGTCTTCTTTTTCTTTTACCCCACAGTAAGTAATTTCACATCATGATTATAAAAGAGCGCTATTAATGCTGGTAGATATAGAAGTAAGGCATGCTGTATGTTTTAGCTAACAAATGTAGTTTACTTTTACAGTGTATAATTATTAAATGTTCTTATTGTATGGAGACAATAAAACACAACTGTTTGTACAATGCATCAGACTGTTTATTTTTACAATGTGACCGCAAAATCAAAGCCAACATGCACATACTTTATAAAATAATGTACAAAAACTCAATATTACCAGAAATGTGTGGTACCCTATCCAAGACATTACATCACTAATAAAAAAATGCACAAAAACACAATATTACCAGAAATGTGTGGTGCCCTATCCAAGATGTTACACCATCAACCATGGCAGTTTTTTAAAAGAGGGATTTCTTATTTTGGCCACATGTGATGGTGTGTGGGTTTCATGTATTGGTGTGGTAGAAACTCCTGTCAGAGCCTTTGAGAGGTTGTTCTTAGCACTCTGAATCAAAGACCTGTTTTGGATGTTAGGCAGCACTGATTCAGAAGTGTTCATTTCTGCTAAAGCTCTGATAAACTTTTCCAACCCCTAGGTTTTTTAGCATCAGATATGTGTTTTTGTGAAGTAACAGCCTTGGCTAAGTCATAGATAAGAGACCCTTCAACAGGTATGCCGTGATATATAAATTCACCACAATCATTCCAGTCTGTAACACCAGCAGACCTTTTGAGTTTGTTTAACAATATTTCAGTGTGTTTTCTGACCTGCACAGAAACACCTTGTAATATGTCATTGTAAATATTGTTGGTGCCAGAAGGCTGTGCTGTGCTATCTTGTGGTTGTGTTAGCTCATGTGGTATCAAAGATAATGACAAGTTTGTTACATCATTTTTACCTTGGTGTACAGCTGTGAGGTAGCATTGCAACACACTTCTATATACTTTAGCCTTCTCATATTCAGAGAGGTCAATCCTTTGAAGACCATCCCACATTTCAGCATCCAGCCATCGTTCCACAGTGTTTCTCAGTGGCTCTTCAGGGGGTGGATGACCTCTTAGCAAGTCCAGCTGTTGGTGTGGTACTAAATACATTTTTGTGCATAATCCATGTCTATTCATCTGCTTGTTAGAACACTGAGTAAAAAGGGTATAGCAATGCTAAGCAAGGTGCCTATAAATCCCCCAGACTGTGTCACAAGTTTTATGTTTAACAGACAGTTTTCTACTTTTTGATAATATTGTGTCTCCTCTTCAGCATCTTAATCTGGTAAGCTGTGAGAAGTATAGTCCCTTTAATAGCACTGAGTGCCACCTCAGCAATTGTCGCTATTAAATCATCAGAGTCAGAATGGAGTATAGCTTTTCCTTGCTGTGGTGGCCCCTTCACCTGCAGCTTGAGCAATGCAAGGTTTCTTTTCAGACATGCTGACATATCTCAGTATTATGAGCACCTGGCTACAACGAACAATTGGCACATCTCTTATTTTCATGGGGCTCTTTTTTTCATGGTGTATGCAACAGGTAAATCAAGGAAAAACAAGCCAGACCTTAAGCGGTAAGATTCAGGTGGGGAGGCTTTTAAGTACACCAAAAGATAACCATAGGCCTTGTGAGTTGAACCCCCAAAGGCCTCTTCAAAAAATTTGATCTTTCCAGGATACTTCTGGTGAGCCAGTGTACTAACCTATAGCTTATCTCTGGGATTTTTAAATAATACTATAAAATTAGCATTTAAATTTATGGTCCAGCTTTATTTACCCTGATTTACCTGTTGCATACACCATGAAAAAAAGAGTCCCACGAAAATAAGAGAAGTGCCAATTGTTCATTGTAGCCAGATGCTCATATGCCTTTTTCAAATCTTTTCTTCACTCTAGAAACCCACACATGATCACCCACATGAAATTTAAAAGGCCTTTTCACTTTGCGTATAGGATCACCATATAGAATTTTCCAGACATTTAAGGAATTGGCAGCTGTCATATCAGTGGCCTCATTTTGATGGACCAGTAATAGCTCTGATTGTATGCAATTATTAAAGCTTGTACTACATCTATGTAATTATACATGTTAAATGCTGTAAAATATCTCCACATTTTTGTTGTCAATGTACGGTTAAATCTTTCCACAATACAAGCCTTAACATCATTTGATGTCATAAAATGATGTACGTTTTGTTCTTTTAAAAATAATTGAAAAATAGCATTGAGAAATTCAGTCCCTTCATCTGTTTGTAATTTTTCAGGCTTGTGGCCCTCTCTGAGTATCATTTTGAAAGCCTCTGTCACACTACTTCCAGATTTTCTTTTTAGCACTTTGGTCTATGCGTATTTTGATAGGACATCAATAACCATTAGAATAAACCAGAAGCCATCATTGTCTTTGGAAAGACTAGCCATATTGACCAAATCAGCCTACCATTGTGCATCAATGTTGTTAACAACCACTTTGTTTCTAAGAAATCGTTTCCTCACAGGTTTGTGCATAGTGTAGGCATCTTGTAAAGACAGCCACTGTGATACCTGAGTGCGAGTAATTCTTTTCCCCTGTTTTGCAGCAGCACCATGTAGTCTCTGAACACCTCCTAAGCTACCAGGTGTATGAGGGTCATAATAAATGTTTTTCAATTATTTCTTAACCATGACCGCTGTTTAGTAATATGGCAGGGACACAGGTGTTTTTTTCAGATGTCAAAATTTTATTATGAAAGATCACACAATGTATACATCTAATTACATAACAACACAGAGCATGTGTTAGCCATTGGGATACATTGATGCTACAGTATACTGCATTATAAATATTACAGCAAGAAAATACAGGCCTTGTTTTGCTGTGTAACAAGAAAATGGGATGTAAATTCAATCACATTGCTAACATCTTCCTGTCTCTGACATTTTAAACTATAACAACAAGTATCAACAATGTAGGTCACAGCTACCAATACTCGGCCATGAGAAACCACATCCAGTTTTTCAAATATTAGTGGTAGCACATTTTGAACAGTTTCTAACACATCATTGTTTAGACACCGCTCATGTTCATTATTTCACATCAGCGTACACCTTTTTTAATGTCACTCATTAAAATCTGTATAAACTGAAGTTTTTCACAGTTTACAGGGTTACTTGGAGTTTGAGCAGCATGGTTTGAAATGTGCATGGTTATCAAAGTCTGTAAAAGATTTTCTATTTTCTGCTTTTCAAACATTCTTTGGTGTTTTCCCAACAGGTTACCCATCTTAACAGCTCTCACCATGCAACGCTGTATTCCTCATCAGAACTACCAATATCATACAAGTGCATATAATATGGCACAGGATTTCCTTTTTGCAGTGGACTTTCAAAATATTTTTTACGACTTCCTGATGAAACTGCTTCTTCAATAGCACTCCGTAGTGTTACACTCAACTGTTTATACAGTGTGTCAGGTCTCTTAGCAATACATGGCATCTCTTTAAATTCTGACAAAGTGGAGATCACATGATGCAGGGTTCCTGGTGGCAGCACTGAAGCGGAGCTCCAGAACCTTGCCTCTCTATTGTTTAATTTTATAGATAATAGCCTACTGAGACAAACACTAACAGCCACTCCAGGTCAGTTTGGAGGTTCGGTGTTAAGCTAGCACTGCATTTAGCCTCGTGACTGCTTTTATCAATGGGATGGAGTCCGAAATGAAGCAGGCCTTGCCTAGGCATACTCCACCAGCTTTACCGGAGAAGATGTCAAAAAAGCAACGGACTCAAGGAGCTACTACCGGGAAATCGATGCCCCCAACCTCAGCTGCTACTCCGTTAATGGAGGACCGCTTTCTACAGGAGATGCTGCCATTCAAAGAGACTCTTTCCGATATTTCATCAGAGTTGAAGTCCCCCATAGTGATCTCACTGGCCTCGCAAGAAGAGTGGGGGATACAGAGGCCCGAACGGCTTCGGTGAAGTGGAGGGAGAAAATGGAACCTGATATAGTGCAGCTGCACCAACAAATACAGAGATTGCAGTTGAAAATTGAAGATTTGGAGAGCAGGAGCAAAAGGAAGAATATTTTGATCCTCGGGTTGCCTGAATCGGAGGAAGGGGCCAATACAGTGGCCTTCCTGCAGAAATATCTATAAAAGGTTGTAGGCCCTTCCCCGATAAGCGCTAGCTACCAGATCGAACGGGCACATCGCTCCCTCAGACCACAACCCCCACCAGGTGCTCCACCAAGGCCAGTTATAGTGAGATTTTTGAGCTTCGTCGAGAAACAGCATGTTATCAACAGAGTAAGAGAGTTGCAGAGCATCATGTGGGAGAATGCCTTCCTTAGAATAACACAAGACCTGCCTCGGAAGACTCGAATGAAACGGGCCACATATCATGCTACCATCAAAAAGCTTATTGCTGCTGGTGTCCCTTTCCACATGCAGTACCTGGCTAAGCTCCAAGTCTCAGTTCAGGGTTCCAGGTTTACATATGATACGCCTGAACAGGCATCTTCAGATCTCTCAGTGAAATTACTTGGCCTGTTTAAAGATGGATGAACTTTTTTCTAAGGACTGCAATAATTTGAGAATCAAAGTTAAAGTTCATATTCTAAGTTGATTACCTGTTGAGTTTGTTTGTCCCTGGGCTGTGTTGGGTCTGCTCGGTTGGGCTTCATGGGACTTGATGCTTGCGGGAGGGGGCAGGGCAGAGTAGCGGTCGAGAGATTTTTGGGTCACTAGAGTTCACATAGGAACCTTCTTTTAAGAGGCGTGGTTTCCTAAGGGGATAATATGTAGGGTCTGTTGTGAGCACCTTCTTTAGCCTTCCCTCAGTCAACCCGCAGGCAGGGCCACTCAGCGGTTTCAGGTTAGTCTCCCCACTTTATTTACTGTCCTAAAGTTGTTTCTTAATATATTTACTGAATCAGAGCAGGGAGAAGGTCATTAGGGTTGAGGAGGCTGCTCGCATCAGCGTGAAGTAATCTCCACTGTGCTACGCTGAACCCTGGGGGACTTGTTATTTCTACTTAGAGAGTTTCTAATTAGTATTTTGTCCTGGGTTTAATTATAGCTGTTAGCCGATAGCTAGTTCTCGGATGGGGAACGGCTATTTGATGAGTTATATATCCACAGGGGCTACCAATAAGAGGCGCACTAAAGGGTCTCTGTTTGGTCTTCTCCGTGGATTAGTCTGGGAATGATCGGGTTTCAGGTTCCAGATTAAAGTTTACCTTAGGGTGCCTGTTCTAATCAGTGGGGGGGGGTGTGGAGGGCTCCGGGAGGGGCGGATTGGGAACGCTGCAAGACCTACTAATCTAGGGGGGATGGCATCTGGTTTATTTTCTATTTGGGTATCATTTATTTCAAGGACCCCTTAGAGCAGAGCTCCGCGGTATCTCTTGGCATTCTGCATGGGGCAATAACCTGTTACTTGGCTTTTACATATGTACCAGATGCAGTTAGTGCCATCAGGGTTTGGTCACTCACACAAAAGCTATTTTGGCATGTAGCCACTCAGATCTGGAGTGAGCGGCCTACTGTAAATAGTTATGGGGTTTACTGAGGGGAGGTTGGGTTTTTGGCGTATTAGGGCAATGGTATTTTGACATTTTAGATCCTTAACATACGATTTAGTGTTTTAAAGATTTACAGGATGAATGATAGTGAATTCTTCTTCAGGAAGTCGAGTTCAGAGATTTCTATTAAGATTAAGGGGGGGGCTGGGGGAGGTGAGAGTGTAAGAGCATATATGATACATAATAGGTTTTTGTCCTTTGTCATGACTGGTCTATATGCATTTTATAATGTTGGGGAGGGATTGGAGGGGGGTAGGCTGGAGTGTGCCTTAGGGGTTTGTTTTGGGATACGCCAAATTTCTTAGGGTTGATACTAGTACCGGGGGTTAATAATGGTTAGTTTTCCAATAAAAATAATCACTTGGATTGTAGAGGAGTAAGGGATGTCCTGAAAAGGCTGCAAATACTTAAGCACTGTGTTCTTTTAAACGCAGATATTATCCTGCTTCAAGAAACCCACCTGATTAGTTCGGAGTCGTTATGTCTACGTAGGCAGGGAGTATCCCAGGTTTTTGCAGCAGGGTCTTCATCTTCAAGCCGAGGGGTGGCTATGTTATTTAAAAGGAATGTTGCATTTCAGGTGGATATAACATTCACAGACCCTCTGGGGAGATATGTGTTAATTAAGGGTATCTTAAACAATACTATGGTGGTCTTGGGTTCAAGATACGGTCCGGTGGGAGGGGATCCAGGTTTCTTGATGGACCTGGCCAACAAGATTGCAATGCTCCTACCCACCCCCATGATCTTGGGGGGTTGGAACATTCCTCCAACCCAAGATCTGTACAGGACTTATAGGCCACTGAAGCCACTTTCGCCCTCACAGAATGCCCTGAAAGACCTAATAACCTTATTAGGACTGTGTGACCCATGGCGCATCTTAAATCCCATGCAAAAATCATACACATTCTATTCAAATATTCACCAGACCTGGTCCAGATTGGACTATTTTCTAATCAGTGGCTCGTTGATGCCGGGCCTATACCTGACCGGTATAGAGCCTATAGTGATTTTGGATCATGCAGTGGCCTGGTTGGCCCTCTCATTAGATCCCCATACTCGGAGGGAAACAATCTGGAGACTGAATACCCAGCTGTTAAGGGATGAGTCTTTGATCTCTCATATTAAAGAGCTCATAGTTGAGTTTTTGGAACATAATAGGGATTCAGTTCACAGATGCGACCTTCTTTGTTGCTCTTTGAAGTGCTACCTTCGAGGAGAGTTTATTAAGGTTGCCTCCAGGAGGAAGAGGACATGGGACTCTAATGCCTTAGCTTTATTAACCCAGATTAAAGAGAAAGAAAACTCCCTGTCTTCCACTACTTACAAGGGCGCCTCAGAGGAGCTGTTAGCACTGCGTAATGAATACGCAGAATTAATAAGAGAGAAGGCTGAATATGCCCTCGTTAAAACCAAAGCTAAATATATTGACCAGGGGAAAAAGTCTGGGAGGCTGCTTACTCTATGTTTGCGACAGCTAGGAAGTTCCCGTTTAATCCCTTCTATACGGGCCGCTGATGGTTCCATTAAAACATAGCCCCATGAGATAGTTCAGGTCTTTGAGAACTTCTATAAGTCACTGTATGGGAAGTGCCTTACCAATTTAAATTCTCAAGATATAGAAAATTACTTAGAGTCTCTAAACCTTCCAGTGTTGGAAGATTTATGCCAAGCCTCTTTAACTTCACCAATTTCTATCACTGAAATAGAGACGGCCATCAACAGTCTCACCCCGGACAAAGCACCGGGTCTGGACGGTTTCCCATCAAACTTTTATAAAACCTTCTCTAAGGAATTAGCTCCCTTGTTGCTTAATTTATACACCTATATGTTCACTGCTGACAATTTAGATCTGTCCCTTATGGATGCTATGATTATCCTTTTACTTAAACCAGATAAGTCCCACTTGGACCCAGCTAGCTATAGGCCAATTTCTCTTTTAAATTGTGACATTAAAATCTTAGCAAAACTGCTTTCACTCCAGATAAAAGCACAATGGACCCAACTTTTAAGCCCAGAGCAGGTGGGGTTCGTGGCAGGACGCTCCTCAGCAGATTATCTCAGGACACTTACACATATTTTCCAAGTGGCCTAATCCTCCCAGTTCCTGATGGCGTTAATTTCCCTACATGCCGAAAAAGCTTTCGATAGAGTTTATTGGGAATTTTTATGGTTAACTTTGCAGAGAATGGGCTTTCCCCCTCAATTTATTGTAATGATACAGTCCCTCTATGCCTCCCTGTCGGCTAAGATTTATTGTAATGGGGTTTTTCTATGAGATTTCCTTTATATACGGGTACCAGACAAGGTTGCCCCCTTTCACCTTTTCTGTTTAACCTTTATTTGGAGCCCCTACTTCGACATATTAAACAGTCCCCTCCAATCAGGGGCATCCTTATTTACACTCAGGCCCTTAAACTCTCTTTTTATGCTGATGATGTTCTTCTCCATCTAACTCACCCAGCTTCTTCACTAGAACAAGTATTAACCAATATGGTAAGCTATCTAATCATAAACTAAATATCTCTAAAACCGAAATTTTCCCTCTGAACAGATTTACCTTGGAAACAGATGTTAGACATTTGGGTATTAAATGGTCCTCACAGACACTTAAGTACTTAGACATTTATTTGGCTAGAGACCCTAACACTGTCCAGAAGCTCAACCTCGATGATCTGGTTAGAGTTATCAACAGGACCTTACGTGATGGCAGAATCTATCCTTTTCATTAGGGGCCCGGATAAGTATAATTAAGATGAACATTCTTCCCTGTTTATTTTACCCCTTGAACCTACTGAATTTATGGCTCCCGATTTCTTTTTTTAAACATCTGCATTCTATGATATCTAAATTTATTTGGTTAGGTAAGCACCCCCGTCGCGCCTTTCGTAAACTTAGTGCCCCTAGACCCCTGGGTGGACTTCATCTCCTGAATTTCCTTTTATACTATTGGGCGAGCCATTTAACCACACTGGGGAGGTGGTTCTCTCAAGGAGATACGGAATACACTCCTAATTGGCTTCAGATTGAGAGGGCTCTCTTAAGGACTAATAACATTAACCCCTCTATGGTTTATTACCTAACAAAACGATCATGACGTGAGGGTTTACAAGACTCGGTGGTCAGTACCTCCCTGAGAGTACTTTCCCAATGCTGCTCATACCTTAAGATACCCCTTAAAGTTGACACTGGGCAGTCAATCATGTTAAACCCCAACATAAAAACTGAAGGGGCAAACCTTTTGCCCCAATGGCTCCCACAATTAAGGGATGCATGTGTGGAAGACCTATTTGCCCAGGGCAACCTTCTTTCCTCACCTGAAATTCTCAGCAAGTTTGACATCCCGAGGTCGATGATTTTTAAGGTATATCAAATAAGGCATACTATAGGCACCCTGTTTGGGGCTAATTCTCGACCTTCCTTAGTTAGACCTTTAATGGCTCAAGTTAGTGAATGCTCCCTAAAGCCACATTCTGTCTCTACAGTATATGCCCTTCTCTTGACCTCCACCTGTTCCGGCTCACTACCTGGTTCATCAATTTGGGAGTCCCTGCTTCCGGGAGTGAACCTTGACTGGGCTCGGATCAGGAAAGATCTTTATATTTACCATTCTCAAGACAGGCTCAGAATTACGCAATACCACATATTGAATAACATGTATTATACTCCCTTGAGACTGGTCAAATTGGGCAAGATTCCGGATACTACCTGCACCAGGTGTGCTAGAGATGAAGGGAATATGGTACTTATATTTTGGTACTGTGAAAAGGTAGCCCCACTTTGGCATGAAATCAGAGCTAAACTGGACCCTTGTTTAGGGTTAGAGAACCTTTTCACTGTGGAGGTCTGTCTTTTAGGAAACTACAAGGGTATCAAAGTCAAAGAGCGTAAATATCATATGGCCCAAATAGCTATTACTGTTAAAAAATTGGTCCTGAAACACTGGATGGATCAACTAATAATCTCACATAGTGAATGGTTAAGGGATATGTCTAATGTTTTTAGATCCAAGCGGCTGATAGCTGGTTTCCGAAATAAAATGGCTAGTTTTGATAAGAAATGGGGGAAACTATATGCATTATATTTGCAGTAAACATGTGATGACTTAAGTGTGTAGATACTTCTCTAAAGTAAGTGGACATCTCGTTCCTCTTTAACTTAATAAAAATGGCACACCCAGGAAGGGTGGGTGGGTGGGAGTTAAAAGAAGGGAAGGGGAGGTTAGGGAGGGGGAGAGCTGGGGGGCTTAGTTAGCTGATCTAGGTATAGTATAGGATAATATGCTTATCATGGTGTATTACGTGTACATGTGACTGGCTTATGTTTAACCATCTGTGTAAAATTAATAAACTTTGAATTAAAAAAAAAAATTCTGACAAAGTGTCATTTATTGCTTGTATTGTATCAAAATAGGATGCTGTGCACCCGAGTTTCCATACTGTTAATTCGACTAGTAGCTTGATCCATTGTGGACGCAACCTCTCACAGACTTCAGGAAAAGTACTCTCCCAGTATCCCTCCTCTGGTTCATATAAACAGCTATTTCTTATTTGCGAAGGTTGGTCTATGACACATCCCTCACAGTTTATCTTCAGGTGCTGAGCCATCAACTCTTGCAGTAGCTGTATTAGAATACCCTTTATTATTTCCAACATGATAGTCATTTTAGGTGGCACTTCAATTGCTGTCATGGCCACATCAGACTTTTCATCAGGGCATTTCTCAACATCTGGTACTTCTGGTTCTTCCCACTGTTCATCCATATTAACACACTCATTATTATCGTGCAAACCATGTCTCTCACATGATTTGATCAATTCAATCATAACAGAATCCTCTGTTGTGGCACCAGTGGATGGTGCAGATGGTACATCTGGTTCTTCCCTATGTTCATCCATGTTAATACACTCATGATTATCATGCTAGCCATGTCTCATTGATGATTCGATCAATTCAGTCATAACAGAATCCTCTGGCATGGCACTAGCAGGTGTTGATTGGCTAGGTTCATCCATTTTGCTGTTTTCCTCAGGCAATCCACACACACAGGAGCAAAACATAAACCAACTATGGAGGCACTGTGGTAAATGTTTTTATCAGCATACCCCTTCTCACATGTCCTGGGCAAACCCAGATGAGTCAACCTTCACTCTACCCATAGCTGCATCACAGTATGGAAGGGGGGGAGCTGCGTAATTTCCAGCACACATGGGAGTGGAAAGGGGTTGGGGTGTGGGTGGTACATCATATCCGGCGCACACAGGGAGTGAGCTGGACATTTCATCATTTCAGGTGCACGTGGGAGTGGGCAAGGGTTGGGGGTGCTGTATCATATCCAGTGGACACAGGGAGGGGGTGGGACATTGCGTCATTTCTGGTGCACACAGGAAGTGGAAGGGGTGGGGACATTGCTTCATTTCTGGAACACGTGGAAGGAATGGGGCATTATGTCATTTCAGGTCATCAATCAAATGTTGACAATTAGTATACACATATACTACTACCATACTCAAACCACCCTGTTTTATGGGTAAATACAATATGTTTCTTTTTATGGGATTTAAATGACTTTCCCACACTGCCTGAAAAAAATACTAAGTATCTTAGTTTCTCTGGATTTTGGGGGTGGGAAAATATTACAGCTGTACAGAAAAACTGGCAGAAGATATGTTTTTATCAGGTGTATTCTTTTAGCTTTGCTCATTTTCCACCTGTTCCACTTTTGTACTAAGGTTTGACCAGTTGCTAATTTTTTGTTCCAGTTTAAGGTATCCATATTTTCTTTGCTAAAAAAAATGCCAATATTTTCATAGGTTCTGTGGTTAGCTGTATGCCCTGTATTTGGGCTGGAAGATTAGGATGTTCTCCCAAGACTGTACCTTTAATTTTCTGCATATTTAATGCAGCTCCTGAGAGACACCCATACTGGGTACATAGAGCTACAGTGCTTACCACAGATGTTTCATTTTGTACCAATACACAGATGTCATCTGCATATGCTAGTGCCCTGTAGGACAGAAGTTCCCCCACTATGGAAACAGGCTGTATGGCTGGGATGGTGTTTAAGGTTATAATAACAGGGTCAATGCAGAAAACATATAAAAGTGGTCTGAATAGGTATCCCTGCCTAACTCCCTTTTTAACTGGGACAAGGGACCCACACCTCCCATTTACTAAGGGCATGACAGCAGCCATTTTATACAATATTTTAATCAAGTTATGAATTGTTCAGGAATCCCATATTGTGCTAAAGTGTACCATAAAAAATTGTGACTTGCAGTGTCAAAGGCTTGTTGCTAGTCTAAAGACAGCACATATCCTTCAACCCCTCTGGCAGTACTGTATTCAAAAATATTTCTGAGAAAAATAAGCTGATCTGATAGAGATCTATCAGGTACTGTACAAGATTGGGCTATTGTAATAAGGTATTTAGCTATGTTTAAAAATTGTTTATTTAATATTTTCACAAGGATTTTAAAATCATTGTTCAAGAGACTGATTGGTCTCCAATTTCTTAATTTCTTTTTATCTCTATTTTTATGGAGGTATATGAGTATTCCTTCTGGCAACTCCATGTCTGCTTCTTGTAATATATAATTAAAGACTGCTGCTAATTCTTTTGAAATTTCCTTCTGGTAATAACTTATATAGCTCTTCAGTGAGACCATCTTTCCCTGGTGCTTTCCCATTACCTAAAGTGGAAATGGCATGCTCTACCTCTTCTTGTGAAATGTCTTTAATTAATTCATTTTTTATTTCTGTTGGGTATGATGGGACCTGGACATTTTGAAATAACTCATCTAGAGTCTTAACATCTGTATCTACCTTTTTAAATACTGTACATCTTCTGAAAATTTAGATATAATCTTCAGTTTGTCTTCTGAAGTCTTTTGGAGCTGGCCGTCAGGATCTTTTATAGAAAACATAGCTTTTTTGTTAATTCTATCATTACTACTAATGTAAGGGCAAATAGTGGCTGTTTTGCTCTGTGTTCCAAATTCTTGCTGCCTTTTCAGTGAATTTGCTTGCTTTTTGTGGAAGTTGTTCATAAGAGTTTTGATTGATGGAATGTGGTCAGAGAAGTTATGTGTAGTGGTTTGCACTAAAGTCACTAAATGTTGCAACTGTTGCCATTTTTTTAAGTATTCAAAATATTCATCATTCCTCATAATTTTGCTAAATGAAATTCAGCATTGTTTTAATTCTTGTTTTGTATCTGTCCACCAAAGAACTGGGTTGTGATACATATCATATATGGATTTTTTTATTATCAAAAAATATTGTAATTGTTGGATTATTTCAGGTTTTTCTAAAACGGCTTAATTAAATCTCCATATGCCCATACCATGCTGCAAAAATTCCTGAGCTCCTGTCATTATGTAAAGTTCCCTATGGTCTGAATATTCCACTATATTTGTCCATGCTGATTGGATTTGTAAAGTTTCTTTTGTAAAAAAGAAATCTATTCTGGTAGCCAGATTTCCTTTGTGAAAAGTTGGGTCTATTTTTTTTTTTGTAGTTGTGTAATATACATCAATTAGAACTGCAGTTTGAATGCTGTTTTTAAGACATGCCATATCACAAAAGAGTTTGTTCATGGTTGTGTTGTTTCCTCTATCTTTTTTTTGAGAGGCTGCAATTAAAATCCCCTCTCCAGATGATATCTTGAGATGTAAAAAGATATGGCTGAACTTGTTGGAAAAGGGAAACTCTATTTTCTTTTACAAGGCATAGTTATTAATTATTCTATAATATTTATCTTGATGTTTTATATCTACAATTAATGCCCTTCCTGGAATGAGGTCTATTAGTTTGATCAGCTTATATCCTGTATTAGTAAAATTTCTGCTTTATTGGAAGCTGGGTGTGAGAAAACAATCCCTCTTTTACTTTTGTTCTTAATACTATTTGCATTAATTGAACAAAAAGTGAGGGGTTGTGCCATTTAAGTGTAAAGTTATATATTACTGTTTCCTTTCATGGAGGTTTATTTTTGCCACTTTTTCTTTCCTGTTTTTTTTCCATACATTATGTTTCTTTCCACTGCTTTTTGTCCATTTACCCTTCCCTTCTGTACCACTCTCATTATTGGATACAAGATCGTGCTTACTAGAGCTTGCGTGAGACTCCTCTGAGTCATTATCAGAGATATCAGATTGCTTCTGGAGTGTTGCAAATCTATTTGACATAGTTAAATCTGATGCTTTACAGACTTTTGAGACAGGTTGCTGCCATGCCTGCCTGCATCTTGTGGGCATTTTCTTTTGTTTGTACTCTTGAATTTCTGGGAGAGGTGGGGGGCATTGTTGTCACTTCAGTACTACCCTGTTCTGAGCTAACTACAGTCACATCTGTTCCCTCACTAGGTAGTTCCTCTATTTCAATCGTTACATCTTCTGACTGTTCCTCTGTGGCCTGTGCTTCAGTTGCAGTTGACATATATTGTGCCTCAACAACCTGCTCTGGTTTCTGGGGTATGGGAGGAGGAGAGGGTTCTTGCCTAGGGGCAATATTCTTAGAGTGGGCTCTTTGGGCAATGGTTACCAATAAACATTGCTCCTCAGAGTCAGTGGTGTCTGGTTGGCTATGTGCTGCCCAGGGGCATTTCTTGTAGGAGTGACCCCTTGATTTACATAGGTTGCAGATAGGTTCACTTTGACATTGAGTATTGGTGTATCCTGTAGCACTGCACCAGGTGCACCTTAGTATGTTACACACGCTACTTATGTGCCCTGGTGACCCACACCTGTAAAACATTTTGGGCTGCTCAGCATAGAGCAAAACTCCTCTATCCCTCCCTAAAAAGAAACAATTAGTGAGGTGCTGTAGGTCAGAGTCTGTGGACTGAAGTATCACTCTCACTCTCCATCCACCTGTCCATATACTCTTTGTATCAAAAATGGCCTCTGGGTGTCCTATAACTGTGCACCATTGTTTCAGCCAGTATGTGAGGTCTGTGATGCTCACCACCTAATTCCTGAATAGAATGGTAATGGTTTTATTAACTGGTTTTGTAAGGTGAATAGTGTCAAATGGGACCCATGGGGGGTGGATTTCTTGTAGCCAAAATTTTTCTAAACCAATTTTCATTTTAAAACTTATGTTGAAGGATGCCTCGCCAGAGACATGAATGACAGCATACACCTCAGTTGCATGGAAATGCATGCTGTCCTTCAATAAAGATTTTGCAACAAATACCCTGTCTGGGAACACATTCATTCCCCCCTTGTACAACTGTCTGTGTTATGCCTTCTAGCTGGGTATATAGGTTCCTGAAAAAAAAGAGGCATAAGGCCTGCTTTGTTAACTATGCTGCTGTCCCTGCCACTGTCCCTGCCGGAACCCTTGCTGAGGGTTTCCCTCTGCATTTGTTATAATACCCCCTCTGGGAAATTTAGAAATATTAGCATTTGACAGCCCATTACCTGCAGTGTTCAATGAACTTGATTCATTATTAACAACAATATCATTAACCTCATTTAGCTGCAACATAGGGTTTTGTGTCAGACATAAGTTCTGTGTGAGCTGTAACGGAGACTGGGGTAATTGTCCTGCTTCTCCTTGAGCTCCTGTTGTGGGTCACTTTGTAGCTGGCACAGTGACATTAGGTTAAAAAGTATTTAGATCAGTTTTGGTTATTTGTTCTGGTGTCCTTACCCCAGGTATTCTTATTGGCAAAAATCCAGAAATCCAGTTCCCTGTGTCTGGGGCTTTCACCCAGCCTGCAGCTTTCAATGCCTTTTCGACTAACCATGGTTTGGTGTCTAGTACTAGACAGTTGGCCCACATTTATTTCTGGTCTTTAGCAGTGGTGCATTTAGTCATTTTCTCACCAGAACATGCTGAAAATTAAAAGACTGTTGCATGCTGCTGGTTGTGTGTGGTGGCAAAAGAGATAACCAGTATTGTTGCAGAAACCTCTCCATTCTGTAAGCTCTTGGTAATCATTCCTGGCTCCTTGGCAACACTTGGAATTATAGTCTGGTTGACAGGTAAGGCCCTGTTTAGCCCTTGTCATTTACAAAACTATTGGTAATGCCTTGTTTCCTTTGCTGGAAATGAGCTTCTTCTTCAAATAAAAGTTCTTGGAGCGTTTTGTTTTTATTTTGCTCCGAAATCAGATTTACCTTTTCTGTTGTTTTCCTTCCAGTAATATCCATTCACTTGGTTGATTCATTCATCTTGAGGACTTCCATTACATTGGATTCATCAGTCACTGCTTCTTCTGTTGCTCCAGCAGTGTTTAAAAATATTTGTCTCCTGCGGCATTGAGGTAAGGAAGGAGACCTGCTCCCCTACCTCCCACACCTCTGTACTCTCTGGTGTTTCTCCCTGAGTGCCCATCCTTTGATGGCCCAAGGTTCCCCTACTGGAAGAGTTGGGGAATTTTTATTAAAAAAACAAAAACAAAGAATACCGTTTATCTTAAAATTTCTAGATTAAACATTTGTATATCTTCACATATTGACTTATTTTTTTACCCAATCCCTGCTATATCAAACATAATTCACTCCCTCATTCTTCCCCATACATTTCACATTCTTCTTGATAAATCTTATCTACTCCATTTTGTGGTTTAAACAATAAGTCCTTCACTGTCAATTCTCTATTCTGCAAAAATGTTTGACACCTCATTTGCCAGATAGCCCATTTCAGGATTGCAAAAAGAACATACATAGTATGTTTATTCCATTTCTCCCATTCTTTTGTCAGTTGTCCATATACTACTACTTTATATGTTATATTCTTAAAACATTCCATATCCCAAAATCTCACTAAGGACTCTCAGAAAGCCTTTATAAAGCTACATCCAAAGAAAAAATGTTCCATATTTTCTTCTGCCATTCCACAACTTATTTCTGCACATATCCTTTCTTCAACTCTTTTATGTTTCTGATTACCTTTCACATTTAGTTTCCCATGTCCACACATCCAAATGGTTTCTTTCATTTTCTTGGGGATCCTTTTTTCCAAGATCATTTCTAAGATTTTATTTGTGTTTATTCCTTTCTTTGCTTTAAACAATGAGGTTTCATAGTACTTTTCTTCTACTGTCCCTTTAAATGCCTGTTTCCTGTTTTTCATTAGCAAAAAAATCTGTCATTATTCCCCACTGTGTCAAATATTTCCTACTTATTTCCATATAAACAGGGGTATTTCTTGTTTCTTTTTATATTCCTCTTTTTATCTATATTACTTAACATAATTGGACTCCATCTTATAACCATCTGTGTCCAGATTGTTTCTTCTCCTCCCAGGATTCGCACTATATTATTATAAAAGAAAATATTTAGATAAAAAACTATTAGTTGTATCATATTTAGGCCACCTTCATTTATTGGTTTATATGTATGACTCCTTTTTACCAGATTTAATCTTGAGCCCCATAATAACTGAAAGAAAATTCGTAATATTTTCACTTGCATTTATTGAGGTATCGGAAATATATATGCTGCATATAGGAAGATAGGTACAATAAAAGTCTTCAGAAGATAAATTTGTTTCTCTCTTGTCATACTCCATTCTTTCCATCTATTTATTTTTCCTTATGCTGTTTTGTATTTATTTGCTCAATTAACCCAGACCTTCCCTCCAAAAGTAATATCCAAAATGCTTATGTAACCTTGTACAACTTCTAATACCCCTTCCTTCTGACCATCCACCTCCCCATATGGGTAAATTTTGCTTTTATCTATGTTAACTATAATTCCAGTATATAAGCAGTTCTTTTTAATTAGGTCTAATGTTTCATTTCCTGATTTTTGATCTTTTACTAATATAATACAGTCATCTGCATCAGCACATGTTTTCTATAGTACCCTATTACTCTATGCTATATCTACAATTTGTTTTTCATTTTCAGTGTTCCTGAGTAAGGAATCCAAACAGAAAACATATAATAAGGGGCTTAAGTGACACGCCTACCTTACCCTATTTTTGATAAACATTGGTATCCCCAAATGTCCATTCAGCATTGGACATACTTGAATCTCTGTATATAATAACTTTATTAACTGCCTTAATTCAACCAGAAGGTTATACTTTTCTAATGTGTCCCACATGTAGTTATGCTGTATGGCGTCAAAAGCTGTTTCTTGGTCCAGAGTATAGAGGTACCTTTCTAAATTATGTTCTTGACTTCATTTATTATTTCCCATATAAATTTTAGATTTTACCTGCTATTCCTCCCCTGGACTGCACATGTTTGCATCTGTAGAATCATTTGATCTACATAAGTTAACATTCTTTTATTTATTTATTTTTTTGCCAATATTTTATAATCTGCTGTTAACAAACTAATAGGCCTCCAGTTTTTTTATATTTGTTTTGTCACCTTTTTATATAAAAATATTGTTACCCCTTGTCTCATGCTTTCTGACATTTTCTCTCCCTTAAATAATTCATTATAAACTAATATTAGCATTTTTGTCATAATATCGTCATACTTTTTTATAAAAACTATTAGGTATGCCGTCTATCCCTGATGCTGTATTAATCATTAAAGTCTTAATTGCCTCCCTAACTTCATTTTCTGATATTAGCCCACTTATGAGCCATGCCTCTTTTTTCCCCGAGTTGGGGGAGTTTTGCTTTTTCCCAAAATTCAACTTTTCTTATCCCACTTTGCTTGTGAAATTTCTGCTTCATGTAATCTAGTGCTGCAAGTTTCATTTGTCCTATATCAGTCTGTAGTTGTCTCTTATTATCTCTTAATTCATACATAACTCTTTTTTTATTCTATCCTTGCTACAGTCAAAAGGGTTGGTGTGATATTTAGTCTCCTGTGTCCCACTTTTTTGTTCCATAATTAGGTTTTTAGCTCTATTGTACTGAACATTTTTCATCTGCCTTTTTATTTCCTCTATTTGTTCTGTTTCATCTACCTTATTTTCTGCTTGATATGTAATTAACTTATATAGTCTTGCCCTTAAACCTAAGTAATTCCTGTAATGTGTCTCTTCTTTTCTTAGTGATTCCTCTATCATTGGTTGTTTTACTATATATCCCTTTTGGTATCTTCCCACCATTCCACTTTGGAGTCATATAATTCTATTACAGTTTCTCTTGCCCTCAATAAATCTATTATTTTCTTGTTACACTTGGATTCCTGAAACCTCTCCATGTTCATTCTCCAATAACCTCACCCAAACTTCATTTGCTGACCTAAATTTATGGTTAGCTTTACCCCATATGATCTGTTGTTTCTAGTGGAATTACCATTATATTCTTTACTTTAGTGTTTTTAGGCATCATCCAAAAATCTATCCTGGTTGAAAGTTTTCATTTATAAAAGGTATGCTCTATTTTTTCCCTTAATTCTATAAGCATCTTCTAAACCCCCTTTTTCTAAAATGCCCTTTAACAGATTTGTATCACAAAAGTTTTTTCCACCTTTCTACCCCCAATCTCCCTTTAACAACCCACAGTTAAAGTCACCCCATCGTAACACTAATTTTGAGGTGTATAAATAAGGTTCTATTATACCCATGATTCTAGTCCTTTCTGCTTTAGTCTGTGGATTGTAGATGGTTACAATTCTAACTGCTGTATTTTTAAGGACTGCATCAATTATAAAAGCCCTTCCTGGTACTGGATCTATAATCTTTAGTATCTGTACTTTATTTAATAAAATGCTACCCCAACATCTGAGCATTTTTCTTCACCAATAGACCATAAAAATGGCCCCCATCACCACTCTTTTTGTACTTCCTTCAGTTCAGCAGTAGTATGTAACCTTGTATCTTGCATCACAATAATATCACATTTTAATTCACTTACTATTTTGAATGTTGTTAACCTCTTATGTTTACATTTGATGCTATTCACATTATTTGTTAGTCAAATCAACTGGTCTTTTTGTTGTTACAGTTGTTTACAGTTCCCTCTTACACATCTTTTGCTTTTTCCCTTTTTTTGGATACTTGTGTGTCTGTAGTGTCCCCATCTGCAAAGTCCTCTGGGTCTGACAATTCTACACATGAGGAAAGGGAGTCTCCCTCCACTTTGGCCCATTATTTATCATGTAATAAAGTGTATCTGTTTGTCAGTTCTATGCCTTCTCTGTCTTTTCCCTAAGTACCTTTTTTGGCATTCTACTTTGGTCCTTCTTTTTCGTTCTTGTTACCACAGTAAATTTTGAATCTGACTTCTTACTCCCCTTTCCTTCCACCTTTTTCTCTTCTATTTCACTCTCAGTCAAGTTCTTGTTCTTTTGTTGATGTATTTCCCCTTGTGGAGGAGGTGGGGGGGTTCTATCTTTTATACTGGTGGTTTCCACTCCCCTTTTTTGCTCTGTGTCCAGCCTGTCCCTTCCATCATTCCTAGTGTCATACACAGTTTTGTCCTCCTTCCCTTTTTCCTTTTGGGCCACAGTTAAGTATACATCTTGTTCTGCAGTTTCTCCTGGGTCTGCACTGTTATGTGTTACCCATGGGCAATGCATAAAGAAGTGCTCTTCCTCTTCACACAGGCTACATTTAACTTTATTTTTACAATCCGCTCCATGATGCTCAATATCTTTACATAAACCACATTTAGTTTTACCACACGCACTGCTCAGATGTCCCTTCTCTCCACACCTATAACAGGCTTTTGGTTGCCCCACATAAAAAACAGCTCCACGATCTCTTCCAAGAAAAACGCAGTTCATTAGGTGCTGGATCTCCCCATTTATTTGCTTTAAGGTTATTTTGTATTTCCACCCACCAGTCCATAAACATGCTTCATCTAAAATTGGCTCTGGGGGCCATGTACCACACACCTTTGTTTAAGCCAAAATGTAATATCAGACATGTTCACCCCTTCACTTCCAAAAAGTACTGTGACAATTTTGAATGCTGGCTTTGTTAACGGGATTGCAATAAACTTATTCCATTTCAGGGTGTTTTTAATCTGGTGAAACAATTTCCAAACTCTGTCTAGGCCCCCTGGATGTTTGAAACTGATGTCATACTCACTGCTTCCTGGGACATGTATTAGGGCATAAATTTCATATGAATAGAATTTCATACCTTCTTTTAGCAGTTGTCTCCAAATAAAGTGTCTATCTGGTGCATCTGCTGCTGTTCCTTTAAATTTTGGTCTGACCGCATTTCTTCTTTTTGCTTGTTGCATATTCTTGTTTTCTGGAAACAATTTCTGGAAATACAAAATAACCTAACCCCTGCTATTGCCCTCCACAATCACCCTGGCTGAGCTTACTACCAGCTGTCCTACCTGCCACAGCCTGAATCTGGGCTGAGGTCTCTTGCCCTTTACCCCTTCCCACTTCATTCTTTTGACAAGGCCTTCTGGCTGTACCTCTGGGTATACGCTTGTGCAATTGTCTCTGTTTCTTACAATTTAACTTGTTCTTGTTGCTTGCCGTCCTGCATTATGTATATACAGTTATATTGCCTAACTCACCTACTCTGTTCGCCTTTGCCTTGACACCGTATGTAAGATTACCCAGGCTTATTTTGTTTTCCTGAACATTTCATTACCTTTATTGTCCTTGACGTGGAAACTATGTAAAAGAGCCTTTGGCTCAAAGGTGTTAATCTGAAATCTAAATAATTAAAAAATAAATAATTTTTGTCTTGTATTTCCCCCATACTTCTTCTTTTTCTTTTTCACATGACTCGTTTTCCCCTTCACTATGTTCCTTATCTGTTTGAACACTTTTCTGTTCTATGTCCATAGATGTATCTTCACTTTCACCATCTGTTAGGCCTGATATCTCCTTTGTATCATCAGTCTCCTCCAGTTTTGTAGTGTTCCTTTCTTCTGTTTCTCCTTTTTTAGCACTCTGCTCATTATTTATTTCTACTTCCATCTGTATTATTCAATCTTGTTTGGAGGTACAGTACTTAGCCTATTTGCATCTCAGCCTGTTCCATCCTCCGTTCTTTTCCAACCAACATTTATTAGAGCCTCCACAACCCAGTCTGGGATGTCTTTGAATTCAAACGGTGATTCCACATCTGGATTATTTGCTTTTTCTACTGTATGGGGGCCCCCATTATCACTATCTTCATTTTTTCTCTTCTCACATTCCTTCTTTTTTACTTTTTCTTTGTTTTGCCCTTTGGTTTTCAAATCACCTGCTTGTCTTAGGCCAAGTCTCTTCTGAGTCACTTTGGCCATTCCCTTCAGGCCTTTTGTCTCCTCCATTTTAAGTTCATTTGGCATTTCTGTAGTACAGGGCATGGCCTGCTCCAGTGCTGCCACATCAGCACCTCTCAGCTGATCCTGACAGGCCCCGCTACTGCCAGTCCCTTCTATTAACTCTCGCTCTATTTCTTTCATTAAGACAGTTTTTTTCCTTTGTAATATTCTCTCTTCCTCCTCTAATTTAGCTAATAGTACAGCTTTTTCAGTTTGCAACTTACTGCTCATTGCTCTTTCTGTACTCTCCATCTCAGGCTTTGCTGCAGCGTTTTCTCCCAATTTCTGCTTTTCTTTATCCACTATCTTTACACCACCTCATTCTTTTTCTTGAGTTTTCTCCTTTTCGCATCTCATCACACTGGTCTCCATGGGAATAGAGGCTGGGGTGGAGACCTGCGCCCCAGCCTCCTGCATGTCCTCTCTCATGTTGTTCCACTGACTGACTAACCAAACTCAGAATTCAGTCAAGGGTCCCCCTACTGGAAGAGTAGGGGAATTTCCCCAGTGCCCTGGCCAAATTTCCGCGATTCACTAAAAAAATACCGCCAACAGCTTAATCTGATTCAAGGTCAGTTGGCATTCATCTGTATCCCCCCGCCCATAGATCGTGCCTAAAAATAGGCAAGAATTTGTCAAGTACTGTACACTTACCCGGTCAACAAAAACTAAATAAATACCTGGAAACTGTGCTGCACACAGGTCACCACCAAAAGCATAGATAGAGCTCTCTGTACTCACCTGGCCTGGGCACCGAGCCACTCTCCACCATTGTCCTGGGCTGCTGCAGGTGGTGATGTTCTCTTCTGGACAGGTTATTGTACCTGTAACAGCACTGTCACCTGTGTGGGTGAGACCAGCCCTGTGGGTGAGCCCACCCACAGATGCCCATATTTCCCTTCTGGGCCTGTCAGTGTCCCCCTTGCACAGCAACTGGTCCTCTCTGGCAACAATCAGTTCCACCTGGTTGACCAGCTCAGCTGTGAACCACCTGCTGTTCCTTTGTGGGCCAGATCTGCTCCTCTCTGCCATTGTCGCTTGGTCTAGATTTTTGCAGCAGTGCCACAACACTAACAGCAGTGTCCTAGCTGTATAGGTGTGACCTTTCTGTTTGCACAACACTTTTACTGTTAGCGCTGTACTAATGTAATTTTGCACAGTGCAATGCATAGTTTCAGTGGGGGGGGTTGGCACATGTGCAGTGTGTGCATGTGTAGTCCTGTGCAGACCTGCATAACACTATTGCATAACAGCATATTGTACATGCCTGCTGTGTAGCAAGATGTCACCTAAAATGTGTGACATCACGCCAACACTGCATATGGATATTGCACTAGTGCAATATCAGTGCTAGCACTATTGCAATTATGACAGTGCTTAGAGCAAAACTGCAATATTCAAACTGAGTACACAAATGAGCTCCTCATGTATTCTGAGGGCAAATGCCACATTTTCACATCATTACTGGAATGGATTCATTCACTAGTATGCCTAATTGCACCTGGAGCATTTCAAAAAAGCAGGGTGCACTAGCAAGATTCCACAGCAGAACTGCAGGTGGCTAGAGGTGTTTTGTGGAATGGCTGACAATAAGGACATAGCAGTGTCAGTGGCTCAGCAGGTAAAACACTCACGTCTGAGGCCAGAAGATCAGAAGGTGGTGGGTTATAGCCCCACACCTGGAATGTGGGATAAATCCCAATACTGACACTGTAGTGCATCAAGAGGGGGGTGCTGCACTTCAGAGGTGCCATCTTTCAGATGAGATGTTAAACTGAGGTTCCATCTGCCTGTTCTGGTCATTTTTCAGGTGGATGTTAAAGATCCCATGGCACTTCTCAGTAACAGTAGGGGACATTTTTATTAATATTCAGAAACAAGATACAAGGTAAACAAAACCTTTCTGGAAATAAACAAAAACATGAAACTTTACATCCATGCCCTTATGCCTTAATTAATTATCCTGTAAGATGAACAACTTATACAAAACTATAAAAAAATAAAACATAATAAAAGAAATGTAATAAAAAACAAACACTATCTATAACCCACCTCAACCTCTTCTATTATACTCTCTGGGTGGGATATTCAAAGGGGTTGCACGTGGCGCTACCCACTTATGTGCCCCGGCGTAATATTCAAAAGGGGAAAGTGCGCGGCACAAATCCCGATGCACCGGGGTGCATCAGTAATGTATGCAGAGCAAGTGGGGGGGGCGTGCTGATGCATACCCCCACACATCCCGATATTCAGCCGGGAATGTGCGGAGCCCATGCAGGTACAACCCCTACATGCACTGCACACAGTTGTTCCCAAAAATAAAGCAGCAACAGCTGGCAACCCACAGGTGAGCTGCCATATTGCAAGGTGCAACACGGCAGCTGCCAGCTGTGGGTGGCCACCCGAGCTCCGGCTGCACCATCCATCATGATGGAGGCCCCCATGCCCCATCGTGGGCATAGGCATCAATAGAAATCGTTCAATATCTCTGGTGGTCCAGTGGACCGCATGCAGCCCAATCACGGGCATAAGTACAAATTAAAAGATTAGATCCCATCCCTGGTGGTCCAGTGGACCACTTGCAGCCCAATCATGGGCATAAGTATAAATTAAAAGATTAAATCCCATCCCTGGTGGTCCAGCAGTACCCCCTCCCCACCTCCCACTGGGCCCCACCACCCGCTCCCCCATCTGTGGTGGTGGCAGCTCCCCACCCATAAGCCGCCCGGCCGCTGATGACTGACTGCATACAGTACAGCTGTACACCCATTGCTCATGGTTCAACTTCCTGCTGTTGTAGCTCCAACTCCAAACAGTTCTGTATATCCCAGAACCTCCATTCCTTTGCTTCTGCCATCATCTCACTCATTGTAACCACCTCAGGAGATTCCACTTCCATCTCCACAGGTCTTACTGCCTCAAGCCTAGGTTCCATTGATTCCGCTGCCTAAACAAACACGTTCTCCAGTGTTTTCTCTGACTCCATCATGGTCTCTATTAAGGGAAGGGCCAAGGAGGAGACTTGCTCCCCAGCCACCCGAATGTCCCGCTGCAACTCACTCCTAGGAAGACTGGCCATCACAGCTCTAGTCACAGCACCCCCTACCAGGAACAGTAAGGGAATTTTTATTAGAAGATTTGTACTGCATTACAATGAGAAAAAAAAAAAGGAACCAAAATATATGAAAAACAACTTAAGTATGTAGCTTAAGAAAACAAACCATTTTTACAATAGATATATAAACAAAGAAAGCAAGAAAAACAATCAAAACATTCACATGTAAGAATATTATAACATGGAAAACTGGAATTATGCCCAGTGAGCACAATGGATCCATAAATGAGACACCTTGATTGGCAAAAAACGAGACATGTCAAACTTAAATAGGTTTTGCAATGCTTTCCGAACATTTGAAACTAGTTCAACCTGGGATACCCATTTTTGCTGCAACACTCACACACATCGTGCTTGCCAAATATGATACCTAACAATGGCAAGAATAACATAAATAGTATCAGGATGATATTTCCCATTTAATTTAGGTTTAAATCCATACATAACGTCAGGGTAAGAAAGTTGGGAGAACAATGGCTCCTAGCCACTCTAGTGCTAAAAGGGACCAGAACTGTTTAGCATAAGCACAGTCAGTAAATAGATGTTGCCGAGTTTCAAATATCAAAGGACAATAGTCACGTGGACAGTACTGATCTATAATCTGTTTGTGTTTATTATTGCCATGCACACTATGCCTCTCATAGTCCCCTAACCACAAACAGTCCCAAATGTATGGTGGAATTCTAAAATTCATGAGCTGAGACAATACTGACTGTAACTGTACTGCTGGACATAAGGGAAATTCAACTAGGGATTGCCTTTCTGAAAGTAATATAAACTGATATACTGCCTTCCTATCCTTGGTCAGTAGGTTATTAGGGCCAAGGCCTCAATGCACTGCAGATTTTAAGCATTCTAGGCTATAAGTGGGGCGGGCATAGCTCTTTCCAAGTAACCTAGTTTTACTTTGTTCCCAAAATGGGAGATTCGGGGACAGCCACCAGTTTAACGGGGGTTACCAGGTGCGACCCGGGTACAGAGTGTACAGAGGAAATCAGGAGTAACAAATGGTGAAAAAATACAATCAGTAAGTACAGACAATTTTTACATGGAATGTAATACAATATTTATATTAAAATAAACAGTAAGTGAGCAGAGTAGATGAGCAGAAAGGGGCAGGGCTGCAGATGGGGGGGCTAGGGAGGGTGAGTAGAGACTGTGAGGGGCCTCTGCTGCATGCTGGGACCATTTATACAATGGGGGCAAAGTGGGGTGGGTAGGAGACTGAGAAGTTGGGAAAAGGCCAAACGAGAGGGGGCCAGGTGGAGACTGGGGGGAAGATTGTTCCAGAGAAGACAGAGACAGTAAGAAAAGGCAGCTTGGCCAATGAGAGTGTGAGGTCAGGGCAGGTGGAAAGTACATGGGTCCCTGCGGCAAAGAAAGTAGTTTAGGGATATGGCTGATGTGAGGTGGGAAGTGAGGTAAGGGGGTAGGGAGTCAAACCAAAATTTAGCTATGAAAGAGGTGCAGTGGATGGCTCTCCGGTGGGGGAGCGGAGCAAGGGCTAGTGCGGAGTAGAGTAGGCAGCGGTTAGTGCATGGAAGTGAGGCAGTGGCGAATCATTAAAAAGAGTTGAGAAGGGTATCTAGTCTGGAGAGAGAGGAAGCTGGGGCCATTCCGTAGACAATGTCGGCATAATCTGTGATGGGCAGGATAGTTTTGCGTACAAGCTCACAACGGGTGGGGATAGGCAAGCTGGTTTTGTGGCGATAGAGGATGGTGAGTTTGGGCCGGAGTTGGAGCAGATGGCATCTATGTGAGTGGTGTAGTTTAGGTGTCTGTCTAGCCAAACACCCAGGTACTTGAAAGCTGGGACAAGTTCAAGCAGCGAGCCATCCAGGGTGGTGATCGCTGGGGGGGCATGGAGGGTGGCAAGTTTTTGCCTGGTGCCAAAGACCATGGTGACTGTTGTTTTTTTTTACATTGAGTGTGAGCAGGTTGTCAAGAAACCAAGACTGGACTCTACTGAAGTCAAGTTGAAGGTTGGGGAAGACAGAGTCATGGGAGGGGCCCGAGGCAAAGATGATTGTGTCATCTGTGTATAGATGCACTTTGGAGGAGAGGCAGGTGGAGGGAAGGTTGTTAATGAAGAGAGAGAAGAGGATGGGACCAAGTATAGAGCCTTGGGGGACACCAGATATGATAGGGAAAGGAGGGGAGATAACGTCGCCTATTTGAACAGATTGTTGTCTCTCATGAAGGTACGAGTGGAACCAGGCGATGGCAGGTTGGGCAATGCTGAAAGAACTACAGTAAGTTTGGGAAGTAGCAGAGGGTGGGAGAGAGAGAGAGTCGAAAGCTTTAGCCAGGTCTATGAATATGGCGGCTGTAGTTTGGCTGTTGTCCATGGCAGAGAGGATGCAGTTGGTTACGCTTAGAAGTGTGGCGATGGTGGAGTGGTGCTTTCTGAAACCTGACTGTGCGGGTGAGAGGGAGCTGTCGGAGGAGAGAAAGGCTGACAGTTTGGACAATATGAAAGATTCCTGGACTTTGGCAAGGGCAGGGAGGAGCGAGATAGGCCTGTAATTTCCTGGGAGGGAAGGGTCACCACCTTTGTGCAGAGGGATGATAATGGCCAATTTCCAGGCTTTTGGAACAGTGGCTGTGTATAGAGAGAGATTTAGTATGTGAGTCGAGGGGGGTCACAATAGTGGCAGCAAAGATACGGAGTAGTTTGGGGTAAATATCATCAGGGCTGGTTTTGGTCATGCTAAGGGAGGATAGTACATGATAGACTTCCTGCGGTGTGAAAGGAGGAAAGAGGAAACCAGAGGATGGAGAGGGTGGCTCATCCAAGTTGGAGGAGTGAGGAGGGAAGTTAGGGAGGGCACAGGAGATGAAGAACTTATTAAGGAGCTCTGCTATGGAAGCAGGGTCAGAGGCGGTGTTCTTGTCTATACTGAGGGCCGGGCATGCCCGCTTAGTGGGGGGGGGGTCAAGAAGGGAGTTGATCATCTTCCAGAAGGATGTGTGGGAGTTCTGGTGTTGCGTGAATTGCGCTTTGAAGTATGAGGATTTAGATTGCCGGATGGCCTTAGTACATTTATTTCTAAGATGTCTGTAGGATTGTAGGTCCTCAGAGGCATGGGAGGCTTTGTACAGTCTCCATGCCTGTTCCTGGTGCGACACAGGGAGATAAGGTCGGGTGTAATCCATGAGTGGTGGTGGCGTTTTACCCTGACCTTCCTGACGGGTGCGTGTAGGTCCGAGATATGCTGGAAGATATGGCAGAACTGGGAAAGAGCGATATTTACGTCGGACGCAGTGAGAACTGGCAGCCAATCTGCATTAGGGAGGTCATGTCACAGGGCATGTTCAGTTAGGAGGAGTAGAGGGTGAGACCAGAGAAATTTGGGATGTGAGAGAGGGAAGTGGATTTTGCAGACACAGTAAGTCACACAGTGGTCACTAAGGGCATTGGGGAAAATTCCTGAGGCAGATATACGGTGGGGATGGGAGGATAAGATCCAGTCCAGTAGGGTGTGGTTTGGGGACCGAGGGTTTAGGCTGGTAGGTTTCCAGATTAGCTGAGAGAGGTTTAGGGCTTCAATTTTTAGGGTGGTGTGTTTGGCGGAGGAGAGCCAGTCAAGATTGAAGTTGCCTAGAAGCACAAGTTCGCCGTTTGATGTTCTGGAGGAGGTCAACAAGATGGCATTTAGGACAGTTGGGCGAAGTCTTCGGTGGAGCGTAGAGAGCTCCAATGTAGAGGAGGGTGGAGGAGGGGAATGATAGGTGCGCAACAATAGTTTTGTGGGAAGAGTGGCAGGATTCACTGAAAATGATAGAACACGGGAGGGATTGCCTGGTGTATAGTGCCATGCCCCCTCCTCGTTTGCCTCTGTCCTTTTGAAATGAGTTGTAGTCAGGAATGGCAATGGAGGAGTTAGGTATTTTGGCTGATAGCCACGATTCCATGATGCAGAGAATGTCTGGGCAGTACTGGGTAACCCATACTGTAAGGGCATCCAATTTCGGGAGGAGGCTCCTGGTATTGAGATGGAAAATGTGGAAGCCCTTAGGGAGTGAGTCAGGGGAGGGGCAAGGGGGCAGAGCAGCAGAGGTAGGGGGTGAGTTACGGATTGATACAGCAGGGCCAGGGTTGGGATGTATGTCACCCCCCCAGAAGCAAGAGGAGGACAGAGTATGCGAGGAGAGGGGAGTGTTTGGATACTGCTGAGACAAAAAAAGAAAGAACCAAAATATATGAAAAACAACTTAAGTATGTAGCATAAGAAAACAAACCATTTTACAACAGATATATAAACAAAGAAAGCAAGAAAAAACAATCAAAACATTCACATGTAAGAATATTATAACATAGTAAACTGGAATTATGCACAGTGAGCACAATGGATCCATAAATGAGACACCTTGATTAGCAAAAAATGAGACATATCAAACTTAAATAGGTTTTGCAATGCTTTCCGAACATTTGAAACTAGTTCAACCTGGGATACCCATTTTTGCTGCAATACTCACACACATCGTGCTTGCCAAATATGATACCTAATAATGGCAAGAATAACATAAATAGTATCAGGATGATATTTCCCATTTAATTTAGGGTTAAATCCATACATAATATCAGGGTAAGGAAGTTGGGAGAACAATGGCTCCTGCCACTCTACTGCTAAAAGGGACCAGAACTGTTTAGCATAAACACAGTCAGTAAATAGATGTTGTTGAGTTTCAAATATCAAAGGACAAGAGTCACGTGGACAGTATCGATCTATAACCTGTTCATGCTTATTATTGCCACGCACACTAAGCCTCCCATAGTTCCCTAACCACAATCAGTCCCAAATATGTGGTGGAATTGTAAAATTCATGAACTGAGACAATACTGACTGTAACTGTACTGTTGGACATAAGGGAAATTCAACTAGGGATTGCCTTTCTGAAAGTAATATAAACTGATATACTGCCTTCCTATCCTTGGTCAGTAGGTTATTAGGGCCAAGGCCTCAATGCACTGCAGATTTTAAGCATTCTAGGCTATAAGTGGGGCGGGCATAGCTCTTTCCAAGTAACCTAGTTTTACTTTGTTCCCAAAATGGGAGGTTCGGGGACAGCCACCAGTTTAATGGGGGTTTCCATAGCTTAAAACCAGGACGAAGGGCAATACCAAAGTTATAGCAATAATAAATACTTAAGAAAAAGGCTACTGGGTGACTCATACCCACCCACACCACCTTCCTTAATGGGTCTGTACATAAATTCTCTTTTAATGGGATTTAGCTGAGATCCCCACAAAGCTTGGAAAAAAAAACACTAAACGGATGGGTGAAAAGACATACGGGGTTGGGGGGATATAACAAAAGTACAGAAAGATGGAGACAAGCAAGGATTTAATTAAGCTAACTCTCTCAAGCTTCCCAATTTGCTTGGACCTCCAATTAGAAATTAACCTGTTTGTGCAAATAAGCCCTTTCTCCCAGTTCAGGACTGGGGCATTAGGAGGGCCAAAGACAATACCTAGAATAGTGATAGGGTTAGTAGAAATACTAATCCCTCCTATATAGTCTGAGGCAGGAATGGGGGTAGACCGCAAGGGAATCCCACGACTTTTACTAAAACTAATCCTAGACCCTGAAATACAGGAATAGTTACTCAATACTTGTAATAGGGCCTCTTCCTCAGTGGCCATATCTAGAGTAAGGACCAGGTCATTTGCATAGGCAAAAAATTTAATCGGGGGAGCCCCAGCAGGGATCATGATGCCTTTAACTGCTTGTGCCTGAAGGATAGATCTAATCAGAATGTCTATTCTGAAAACATATAAAAGGGGGCTTGGGGGCAACCCTGACGCACTCCTCTATTAACTAAAATTTGGTTCCCATACCAACCATTTACGTTGAGAATAAGATAGGCCTGTTTATACAACAGCCGAATCCAAGCAACAAAGGTAGGGGGAATACCAAATGCTTCCAACACCGTAAATAAGAAGTCATGAGATAGCCTATCAAAGTCTTTCTCTTGGTCCACCCCCACCACCCATCCCTGAACATTACCTAAGTCACCTTGAAAAAAGATTTTGCTCAATATGATAAGATTATCACACTGCTGGCATTCTGGTACCACACAGGCTTGCTCAGGGCTAATTAAATAAGTAGCAACTTTAGCTAGCCAGGCCAAAAAAATGTTGGCTAACAATTTGAAATTAGTATTTAACATACTAAGTGGCCTCCAATTGTTAATATCAGAACGAGGGGCTTTTTTGAGGATTAAAACCAAAATGGTCTCCTGCATAGAGGGGGCAAATTTGGAATTGGTTAACAAAAAGTTAAATAGTACAGTCAACACCAGGGCTAGTTCATCTTTAAACTGCTTGTATAATCCAGCCCCTAGTCCATCAGTGTCAGGTGCAGAGTCACTTTTTAAATATCCAATGGCTAGGAGGACTTCCTCCTTTGAAATGGCCTGGGATAGGAGTAAAAACTCTTCCTGCAATACTTGGGGTAAATGTAGGGATTCTAAGTGCTCCACAGCCGGGGAACAAGCAGGGCGGGTTCCATAAAGGTTCTGGATCTGAGAGTCCACAACCTGTAAAATATTCTGAGGAGTAGATGCAGTCTGGCCAGAAGGGGAAACTAGCTCAGTTAAAATTCTGGAGTCAATCCTACTCTTGCAGTCTTTAAAGGGATCAGTACCCTCTTTTGTAAGTTAGGTCCCAAATCGGGCTTCTTGTCCCAAGGATTGGGCCCTATCATATTGCAATGCCATCATCTGTTTTTTTATGACAGCAATCTGTGTACTATAATCCATATTGTTCTTTGCAGACAAGGAGATTAACTGCTGCAATTGCTGCCTCAACTGTAAATAATCTAAATACTGCTTATTAGAATGAGAGAGGGATTTCCTCTGAAACAGATTTTTCCAGGAGGATTTTGTATCCTCCCACAATCTGCTAAATCTTCATACAGTTCCACCACAGATAACCTGGCTGACCATTCCTGTTGCCATGCTTTCTAAATTGTAGGGTCTGATAGGACAGCCTTATTCAGCCTCCATTTATACTTCCTACTTCGAGGGGTATCTTGCCACAAAAGTTTAACCTGTAAAGCAACATGGTCCAAAAAGGCATATGCATGGGTATGAATGTCTAATACATGCAGTATGTCAGACAGGAAAACAAAATCAATCCTTGTCTTACTGATGCCCCTGAAGTAGGTAAATTCTCCAGAGGGGCGGAGGCGCCGATAGGCATCTTTAAGAGCAGCAGTATTGAGAATCTGCTGCAGGGCCACAGAATCACAGAATAATTTAGTTGTTTGTAGTCCCCTGTTTGCTTGATGTAAGCTACAGTTGAAATCCCCCAACCATATGACCAGCCTGGAAGTATGAGGAAATGGATGAATATCTTTAAAAAGGGATGCTCTAAGAGATTTGGTCTGGGGACATAAACTGCAATCAATCTAAAACATTCAGAGAAAAATGAAACATCCAATAATAATGCTCTCCCAGGGCAGATATCTACCAGCCTGGAAACTTGAATTAAAGGGTTAGGAAAAAAAATTACCCACCCCATCACAGGTGACCATCCCCACTGACCAAAAAGAAGGCAGACTGGCCATGCTCTAGCTGCCTGTTGCAATTCAAAGGTAGTTCCAAGCCTGGTATCAAGTAGACATATGATATCACTAGGGACCTCCTGCAGCGTGAGCATAGTGCCAGCCAATTTCCTAGTGCCTTTAATGCTGTTAACATTAATGGTACAGTAGTGAGGGTTAAGACATCCATAGGGAAAGAAAAAGGGGAGAGAAATAACAATCCCTGACAAACTACGGAGTCTTAGATTTTCTCCATTGTCTAGTGCATTTGGCAATGGAATCAGGCTCTCCACCCTCCTCAGTGTCAGTATTACAAAGGATGGAAGAGGTATCCGTGCCTTCATCATCTGAGTCCTTATCAGAGGAAAGGGCAACAAATCTGTTAGCTTTCAGAGAACCTGGAGAAGGGGCTTGGGTAAGATGCGATCTCCCTGTCTTCTTGGACACCACCTTCCCTGACCAGTTCCTTTTATTTGGGATACCAATTTAAATGGAGGATCTACCGGGGATGAAGGGGGGGTGGCATTTCAGAGCGAGGAAGGTTACTGTCTGCTACAGGAGGGCCCAC
Source organism: Neoceratodus forsteri (assembly GCA_016271365.2). NCBI lineage: Eukaryota > Metazoa > Chordata > Ceratodontiformes > Ceratodontidae > Neoceratodus > Neoceratodus forsteri. Next base: position 1,608,669,539 of record CM057453.1, read on the forward strand.
AGGAGAAGGGGGGGGCTGGGGAACCTGAACTGACTGAGTCAAATCAGTTTCAATTGGGGAGACAGCTGGGCCCAGTGTGGATTCTGAGGTCAACTGCTCAGAAGGGGGAACCTGTTGTAATAAGCCCAACCCAGTCTTCAGAGTTTGCTCAGCCACATGTTTGGTCCTGTTGCTGCTGAGCCATATTAATGATGCCTTCGTGCGAGGGACAATCTTCACTGTTGTGAGAGGCCCAGGGACACCTGCTATAGGCGTGGCCCGTATGCTCACACAAGTTACATTTAAATAAGTTTAAACATTTTTCAGAGCTGTGGCCAAACTCCAAACAATGACTGCACTTAACTGAATCACAGGCAGAACTGAGGTGGGCTCAAGAGCCACACTTAAAGCATGATCTTGGTTGACCTATATAGAAAATGGAACCCCTGTCTTGGCCCAGGTAAAAGGTACTGGGAAGGTGTACCAGCCCAGAGTTGGTGGAATACAATTTTACCCTCACCCTCCACCCCCATCCCAAATCTACTCACTATCGAGCGTGGGGGTGGGTCTGCTTAATATTTCACAGCGCTGGCAGAGCCAAAAGAGGATATCCTCCACATTAACACCTTCATTTTTAAACATTATAGGGATATTCTTAATGGCTGGCTTGGTAAGGGGGGTGGCTTGAAAAGGTGTCCAAACTGGGGTATTTTTCAGTGTAGAGTACTGAGCCCAAAACCTGCCTAAACTGGAGACATTTTTAAAGCTCACATCATAGTTAGCATGTCCTAAACTGATGAGGGCAAAATTTCAGATGAGAAGAATTTTACAGAGCATTTTAACAAAGTTTTCACTATATAAATTCTATCTGGAGGATCAGGAAGGCCACCTTTATACAAAAGGCGGACAGCATTTTGTCGGTGGGCAGGCTCCCCCTTATTCTGAAATAGATCAGACAGTTTGAAAGCAGTCCCCATATTCTCACCCCCTCCACTAATGTCATTTTGCAGAAGTTCGGGAGAAGGACCTAATCTAACAGGATCAGTATGGTCCCGAGTGTCCTTCTCCTCACCTTGCACAATATTAGACATACCCTGAGAATCAACAACATTTGTATCATTAGAAACAGAAGAAGTAATACAGTTACCCTGGAGTACGTTGGAGCGCTTAGTAGAGGAAGTGGCTACAGGAGCTGATGAGTTGGTTAGCATGTGAACATAAGATGGATCTTGTATATTCGGAGTCCAGAGTCCTGCATCTGACTGCTCCCATCCAGCGTCTTCCAAGCCATGGAAGGGGGACCAGTTCAGGCCCACAATTTCCAAATTTCTTGGGGGTGGGGCACTAAGCCCAAGGCTTTTGCTGGTTGCAAGCCATTTCTCTGCGACAGCATCTTGGGGTGACTTACTCCATCCTTTTGACTTCTGAGGAGCAAAACTGTACACGGTAGGATTCACAATCGATGTTTCACACACGGCCACTTTCTTTGGCTGAAAACTCCACCCAGGGCCCAGGCATTTCTGTTTACAGTCAGAGGCTGAGGAAGCAGGCTTTGGGCATGCAAGAGATTCCTTGCTTGAACTGCCAGCCTATTCCTCACAAGCAACAGGCACAAAAGCAGAGTCGGGTGAAGATTCAGTGCTCACCTGAGCATCAGGGAAGTACCGAGTAGCAGAGTCCACATCAACAGGTTGCTGACTCATCGCAGAGCTGACAGGCACTTCCTGAGTTTTGACAACCAGCGCCATCTCCGCTAGTGCAGCTAATTATGAATCGAGAGCCCGCACTTGCTTTAACAGGCTCACCTTTTTTTCATAGAAGTTATTCCTTTTCTGGCAAAGTCTGAAGTTGCTGCTCAGTTTCAGACATTTCTGAGATGTCCTGAGGAAAACCACCTCTTCTGAATCCACAAAGTCAATCGCAACCAAAGCTGCACCTACAGCTTCTTGAGAAAAGGTAGCAGGAGAGGAGGCTTTCTCTCCTGCATCTTCCACATTCATGCTATCTGGTGGTTCCTTGGGATTAGCCACTCTAGCAGACTGCCAAGGGGTCCCCCTACTGGAATAGTAGGGGAATTTCCCTGGTGTCCTAGACAAATTCCTCCCATTTGCTAAAAATACCACCAACAGCTTAATCTGGTTCTATAAATCAGTTTACATCTGTACAAATATTCCCCTTCCCTTGCCCCCAGGTCACACCGGGAAACGAGCCACAGCTCACTGTGCCTCTCCCAGTCGCAAACTTTAAAATAAATAAATAAATAAAAATACATGGGTGAGCATAGCACTGTGTTTATGCTGTATCATGACTAGATTATTGCCGTATCTGTATGTGACTGGGAGCAGTGATAGGCAGGCAGCTATATGTGTGTTTGACCCGGACATGCAGGAACACATTTTGGTCCTGGCCAGGGGAACAAGGGGCCTTCATGCCACTGCACCTTAGCTCTGTGTTGAGCTGTGTGTATACAATGCTCAATGATGGCTGTCCTCCCTATTTCAATCAGGTAGAAAGATAGAGGATAAATCATGGTGCCAAAGGAAACAAATATTTTCCAACGAGGAGGTTCTCACCCTTGCCCAGGCACATCTCAACCAAGGTGATCTGGTCAGCAGAAAGTGGGAGACCAGGTCCAAGATCAGCAAGGCATTGAACACAATCACCGAGTCAGTGAATGTTTTGGGTGACAGAGGGCAGTCCAAAGACAAGGTGAAGAAGAAAGTGGGTGACCTGAAAAGGACGAAGGACATCATGGCCCAGGAGCGGGCCAACCGACAGGCAGTAGTCCCAGTACTGCAGTGCCTCTAGCTCCTGCAGAGGCACTAAAGGCATGAACAGTGAACCCTGTACAGGTGACTGGCATAGCAGAAGGTGGCTATGAAGGGCAGATTGGATCATTATAGCCATGTGAGTTATTGTGTCAGATCCACTACATTGAGTCTGTGTGTGCACATGCAACAGTGGTGTTGTGCTTTGCATATTAGGGAGGGGGAGGCTGGTGACATACACCATGACTAGACAAGCAAACTGTGCAGGCACAGGGGCACTCAGCAAATTTGTGTTCTGCCTACACATCATACCACAGCCAGATGCATGCATCCTATATGGGCTGCAGTACGCCACGCATGTGGGCCATCACTGCTGCATGCCCAGTTTGTAATAGTATACTTGGGTGCAATGTTTGAATGGCACCTAACAATGCCCTGTTATTGCCTACACCCCCGTTGGGTTCATGGTCACCTGTTACCCACTACAACTCCTTGCATCTCCCATTATTTATCTAATGAAATAGAGTATTTGTGGCAATGAAGATATGTTTAGGAGGCACACACTGTGCTAATGTATAACATCTACCTACCATATTAATATGCATGTGTCACCAGGTGCCTTACCCGATTGATGTCCCTGCTGGCAGTCTTATCAACACTGTAGTTGTGCCACCAGAGTGCCAGTCAGATGGTATCCAGTGAATACGGTGACTACAAATGAGCGCTTAAAAAAAGGGTGACTCAATCATGGCACCTGTGTTCTGGGCTACCAGACAGGGTAGTGACCAGATACGGGGGATAGGCAACTACAGCAATGGGACGTTGCTATATATACATGCATGTGGGGGGGAACCAGGCCACCCGATGGGCGAAAAGGGAGGGAGGGTATGTGGGGGTGTAGTGTGGTGGTCATCTGCCGAGCTGGCTATGTGATGTGGTGGGTAGTGTGCCAGGTTCAGTTCTGGGGCACGATCGCTTTTTGCATCAGGTCGAGCTTTTCTTTTTTTTTTTAAGTTTTACACACACACACCCATCGTACATCCCCCTGGAGTTGAGAATTCTTAACTTGGGGGGTGTGGGGGATGCCACCCCGCGCATAACATAGAAAGCCAGATCCTGACTGTAGGATGTGTCACACAATGGGTGTAGCCTGCATAGTACAATCTATTTATCTGGGTGGTGTGGTGGTCTGCTGGTCCTTTGTGTACTCACCTACTGAGCCATATGTGTGTTATCTCTTGTGTGATCACCGGTAATGGGGGAGGTATGGCTACTACACAGCATGGATGGCATGGGCTGCAAGACACAGTGCACTGGGCAAGCATACTGCCATGGTTGGAACACAGGTACAGTATGTACATTAATATGCAATATCACTCTTTTCTCATCTCTCATCAGCAAAGTCTGTGGTGCCACAGTCCTAGATGATGGCCAGGTTCCATCCTGCCATGTACTGTCCCTGAAGGCCACCCACACTGGGGCAGGAAGAGACAAGGAGAGCAAGGAGGATGAGGAGGATGATGGTTTTGAAGAGGAAGACAGCACTTTTGAGGAGGAGTGGAGGACAGAAGTGTCAGGATCAGACCGGGAAATGTTGCCTGCCCCGCCACCCCCCTTACACATGAGGCCCAGCCCCAGGCCAATCCCACTGGCCCAGCCACTGCTGTGCTATTCCAGCCACAACAATGCACAACACTGACTACAATAATGTGGGTAATGAAGTAGAATCCCAACAACTGGGATAAAATCTCCCAGAGATGGGAACAGGTTAAATATTCTGCTCCCTATCAGGGACCAGTATGATGTAAGTACTGGGCAAAACCAAAAAACATGGGCATCTGTGGCTACCTCACAGCCACATTGCCTTCAACCGGAGGAGTCCCTACTAGTCGAGAATTTGGCAGAGACTTGAGGAGTACGAAAGAATCTAGAGACGATCTTCCAGGAAAACTCTTTCCATATGTATGAGTTTGAGGTTTTATGCTGTCTTCACCAGATCTGAAGCCAGTCTTTCTGGGATAATGTCACCTGAAGCTCAACTTCCCAGTGGAACTGCACCAGGTCCATGGCCAGTGAAGGGGCCCCCTGTAGGGCTTTATATAAACAAGACACCAGATGGTGCGGTTTCCTCCCCTTGCAATCTGAATCAATAAAAGGCAAACAGGAGGGACCTCCTGTGTAGTGACATCTAAACCAATTTCATGTTTCCAGGCCAGATTCAGAGCGTGGACACAGGGCTTTCCAAACCACAAGGAAACCAGACTCAGGAATAACCCCATGGTCCAGATCCTCCCTGGATCAGAGTGTCCAAGTACTCAGGCTCGTGCCCTTGGCTCCCTGTGGCTCAATCAGACCCATTTGGTAGGGGCTGGTTCCCTACTGGGCACCAGGATTGCAGCTTGCAGATTTCAATCTATTTAGCTTAGCTTGGCAAGTTTTAGTTGTAGAAGTTTAAGAAAACATCCTTTAGCCTCACTATCATAGTGGCAAGCATGGCCCTTTTCTCACAGGTCAGTCTGTGGCTTCCCCCACCGAGCATACAGTCTCAGTGGGACTTGGGCAAGTGGGACTTTGGCAATTACCTTGGGCTCCTCCAAGGACCCTAAACTCACCCTTGACTGAAACCTTTCACTTCCCTTGATGCAGGAAAATCCTTTTCCTCACTTTGCAGGTGCTAATAGATGCAGAAGAGGCTTTCTCTTCAACCTTTTTGAGCTACCTGGTTTTACTGGCCAAGCCTCCGCATGTCAGGGAGACTCCTATACCAAGTGTCCATACCAAAAACCAGTCCATTTTCTGCAACCAATTTTCCAGAATCAGAACTATTCTTTGAACCCTTTGTACTTCCCTTTTCTTTAAGATGCTGTGTCATACCAGGGTCAGACAGAGACCATTTTTCTTTCTTGAACTTTTTCTCCTTGTTTCTCACTGTTCAGGTGCAGAATTAGACAGTCATTTTTCTCCAGAACCTTTACTTAAATCCTTCACCACTGTGGTGTAGCTTCTTTCCTACAGCAGCCTTTTGCAGAAACCTGGAGCTCTCTCTTTCTTTCAACAGAGCTGTGAAACCACACTCCTTCAACACATTCCTCCACCATGGGGAAAGGCATACCTAGGCCCTGGGGGACAGTGGCTGGCAATCCCCAGGCAGGCACATTCCCAGCCTTGCAGCCCCATTCTTCCAAGGGACTGGAACCCCCCCTACCTCTGGAGGGGCTCACCCTGAAATTGACTCTGAACCAGACAGTCTCTCACTTTTTGGGAGCTCTCTGCAGCTCCCCACTGGCTGCATTCACTGTCCTTAACAAAAATTAATATGTATGAGGCTCCCTCAAGACCTGATTGGTTGGGTGAAATGGTACCAAGTATTTCTCCAGATTTTCCCCCAAAAGCCTGTTCAAGAGTCCCAAAGTCCTACTGGCAAAGCCTGGCACTCCAACTGGCTGAGCTGTCATCACATGACTGCAATATGGCTGCTGGCTAAACAGTTCCCATGGCAGACCATGTAAGTTCCAACTTCTGAGCTTTGCTGCAGCCAAACTCTACATTTGTATTTTACAATTTAATATGCTTTATTGAAATTTTCAAGATAGCAAGGAAAAGAGAAACACTACCAACAACAGAACAAACATATATACATACAAAACATAAACAAAGCTTACAAAAAAACAAAACAAACCTACCAAACCTACTGCTATCCCCCTCCCGACCCATCCTATCTGCATCCCCCGAGCTGGAGCACAAGCAAATGTTCCCACAAAACATAAGCAAAGGGGCACCAAGGCTTACGCTTATCAAAAAGGGAAGGAGCCACTTCCCGGGCCCCATAGCAGATAATAAAGTCAACAAGACAGGAGAACCTCTAAAGGCTCCCAACGATCCCTGAACTTGTCAGATCTGTCCTGTCAGAAAGCAATATGCTTTTTGGTAGCCAAAGTTTGTAAAATCTTTTGATGCCACTTTCTATACAATGACACTGTATCATCTAGCCAATGATGTAAAATTATAAGTTTCGCAGTAATTGAGATCACAGTCATATAGACCTTAGGAGGCCCAAAGAGCTCCTCCAGATAAAGTCTGATGAGACAGATCTGAAGGGGAAAGAAAGAATCTAACCCCAAATGGGGATCCAGGGAGGTACAGATTGCAGTCCAAAAAAGGATTACCTTTGTACAATCCCACAGGATGTGCCTGAGAAAACCTTCACCCAGATTACAACAGGAGCAAATAGCCGAGGATCTCCATCCCATCCTATATAGCCATTACAGGATATAATACAAAATATGTAAAACACAAAATTGAGTTGGATGGTATCTGTCCAGTTTGATAAACTTACAGAGGTTTCTCCAGAGACTCTGCCAGTCTTTGGGTTGCAGTTGTAGGTTTGATACCTGTTGCCAATGATAACATACACCATCTAAACTATTCAGGTCATGGGTTTGAAGGCAAGCATAGAATTTGGAAACAGGGTGGGGCTGCTCTCCTATTCCTATTAGGTTGGAAAGGATAGAGTGGTGTAAGAAAGTCCAGGGAGTCCTACCCAAAAATGTAGTAAAGGCTTAAGAAAGTTGATGGTGCTTAAAGGGATGGCATACTAGGATAAAGAAACACTATTGTAATCTTACAGCTAAGCGTAGTTTTCCCTCTTCAATAAGGGTGTCCAGGGAAGCATTCCAGAGTTGTGGACAGAAGTTGAATGAAATGGGTCAGTTAGCACTATGGATGTTCAGATTCCCCAGTACAGGTTGAGCCAGGTCTCTGCTCCAGTCAACCAACAGGTAGGCACATAGCTATTTTAGGGCTTTAAGAGACCACAACATTTTTATTTTACAGCGGCCTTGCAGTTCCAAAACAGCTTCTTTCCACTAGTACTCAGCTGCAGTGTCTAAGACTTTTATTTAGCTCCAAAACAGTCCACATAGTGTCCCAACTTGTCAGAGTTCATGCAGCCCTATAGAACACTTTTGCTTTAATATACCCCCACAGCCTTCAAGCAGCCTTTACCCTCTATTATCTGGCTGCTGAATTTAACAGTTCTATACAGTTCCCTGCCTGTCGCTAGTGCTGATACATACTGCCGCCAGGTGCTAGGCAGACTCTTTCATTAAAATATGCATGTCACCTCATGAATATTAATGAGGTGGTCACCCAATTCTGTAGCGTGATTGACGTTCCTTTTAAAAATACTTTTGCAGCTACAAACACACCTCCTCCAGGTCTCTGATCTCCGTTCTGCCCATCCAGGGGATCAGGAATACCGGTGAGGTACCCAGGTGGCTGCAGGAATGGCTGAAAGACCAATGCACTACAGCGCATGTGTGGAGACTGGAATTGCATAGAAGTGCAAAAACACCACAGCGGCTCTGTGCTTCAACTCCTCTGGCCCCAATTTGGGCTAAAAAATACTGCAGGGGCTGGACAATATGAGGACACGTGCCAGGACCAGAAGATTTGCGGGGGAAATGGGAGAAGTTGGGCAGCCCCATGGGGCAAGCAGGTAAGCCCCGACAGAGGGGGTTACACACCTTCTCAACCATCCATCATCTGAATAAATCACAACTGCAATTTAGGAAATACACAGACAGAGTATTTATCAAACACTGTAATTTATGAAATACACACTTTGTACAGTGCATGTACAGTTGCAGCAGTCAATTCAGTGAGTTACCCCAAGATTCTCTGGATATACCTAGAGCAAAATGTCTCTAGACCTGCCTGTGCTGCAGAAAGTCTCATGAAAATCTCCTCAGAAATCCCCAGATATGTTGGAAAATAATTTGCCAAATCAAGTACTACTGTATTTCTGAAATAGTGGTTGGAATTTTTCAGATGTTGATTGATCATGGAGGTGAGTGTAGTGTTTGGACAAGCTGCCCTGTGGGTAGGAGTCTTTGGCACCACAGGAGTTGTGTCCCCAGAGCCAGCCACTTGCAGAAGGTGTGATAAGCTATAACATGCATGCAGGCAGATGCTCAGACTTTCTGCCACTGTAGTTTAGGTAAACAGTGCAGGCAGATTATTTTCTTCTTTCTTTTAGCTCTGGACAGATTGGACTTCAAGTATAATAAGCCCTTTGTCTTTTTGTGGGTTCCCAGACTAGAAATGGGATAAGAAACACTCGGGGGATAAGCAAGAAAGACATCAGCAGGATGGGGATCATCATACATTTTTGGGGAGATGATGTTTAGATTAGTTTCCATCTAAGACTTACATTCCCATGTCTTCTGGCACAAAATAGTCATAATGACAGAGGGGCAGATAGAGAGAGAAGATTAGATACACTCAGAGACATTTCAGACTAACTCAGAGAAGCAGGATCATGTGCTGTTAACATCTTCCTGTGAAAAGCATCCCATTTTACATTCCTCCTGCTTGAACTTGCCGCTGTTAGTGATCCATAATTTAAAGTAATATTATTATCCTATAATCTTTTGACTTTGTAGACTAAATGTAGGGGGCCAAAGGCTCTGGTGGACTAGGATCTGTGACTCCCTAAGGATTCCAGAATAGGCCAGACAAATCCGGAAGGAGAGGCAGGAAACTTACTCAGGGACCAAGGTACAAAAGGTTTATTTACAAGGGACAAGAAGAATAACAGAATAATTGTTTTTTCAACAATACTACAAAAAAATTAGAACAAGAAGCAAAACAATACAGTTGGGATGAACAATTAGTTGAAACAATAATAGGGGTTTAACCTCTTTGATTCCAAGTCCTGCATGCACTTTGCCAAGATGACAAATGGCTGATGAACCAAGCTTGGGCTTTGCGATGTGTTGGCTGATCAGCAAGTGGGAATTAACCCCACAAAGCACTTTTCACAAATGGGCTGTATGGGGCGTCCCCCAGACAAACAGAAAACAAAGAGGAAAACTGCTAGCTAGACACTGAAGAACTTGTCGATCCTCTGCGCCTCCGGGCAAGCAGCTGAAGACTCCTGATGGGACAGTTGGTTCCCTGGATGATCCGCAGCAATGACCAGTGGTAGATCATTGGCACCCAGGCCACCTCTAAACAAGAAAACAGCTGGTGATGCAGGCCTTGGGCAGCCTCTACAGAACGGTACTAGTAAACGCACACTTACAAACAGACGACAAAATAAGAAAAAGGTCATGCATAAGGCTAACTGTGGTCCCTCACACTTGAGACAGGGTGGTTCTTCAGCTGACTCCTTACTGGATACCTAACTAGCGGCTCTCCTCAACTTACCATCACAGGACTGGTTCTGGAACACTGTGGCAGAGCTTTGAAGTGGGTCGACTTTGATGTAGACAGGTCTACTGAAGATGGAGAATGGGCAGGGGACCTCCCTGGGTTGTCATCAGGTGCTGAAGAAACTGATCTTGGCAATAAAGGCAAAGTTGGACATCAAGTACACAAGGGACATAATATAATTATAGTTGAAGTGGCAATCAAACAGTTCAGCTCAGGCCAACAGTTCTGATTTTAGACAGACAGTTTAGATTTTATGCAAACAGTTTGGTTCGCAAAAGGGTTCAGTCTCCAGGGGGCATCAGGCAGGATACAGCACTGTTCAGATCAGGTGTGGGGACTCAGGACACATCCACATAACTCTGTGGACAACCTAGGGCTACCAGACAATTCCCCATCCTCAAAGGGTGTTGTGCCTTTAAGGACCTTTCCCAGCTTAGGCTATCTCTGCAGAGCCAATTCCCTTTATTCATATTAATAACTACTCCTATGCCCGGTTGTATGATACTCTCTGGGCTGGTCCCATCTCCCTCATGAATATTAACAAGGTTCTGCCTTGTAGAGGGCCATGTCAAGCCTTGCCCTCTCATTAATATGTGTGAGGGCCTGGACCCTCATAGCTAGCCCTTCCCTCCCAGTAGTGTTCTCTGGGGCTTTTGTTTTTGGCCCCACCCCCTGCGCTATCAGCGCAATTTTTTTTTAAAATTCAATATACTTTATTTTGATTTTCACTTACATACATGACCACGAGAATGTGGGCAGCAATCGGGAAATCAGTGGGGGGGGAGCACCGCCCAAAGTAAAATAACAAACATTCAATTCTAATAAAGGAATTATTTATTGTGCTAGGACAAAGAGAAAAGAAGAATGAAAAAGAAAGCGAAGAAAGACCCCCCACCCTCCCCACTTCACCTAACCTCCCACCTCCCTAACACCTATAAACCCACCCCATGCCAAGTGCAGTTGGTGATCATCTATTAAGAGATGTGCTAAGTGTTCTAGTGTACATGTTAAACAATATTAAGGCTTCCATATAGTAAGTAAGGCATCAAGAGATCCCCACCTATTCTGATAGGCGCTAATTCTATTACGCATTGAGGCAATGTGCTTTTCCAACTGTAGAGCCAGCAGTATTTCTTTGTGCCACTCTATCACCAGAGGAAATGTCACAGCCTTCCAGTGTCTCATGATAATTAGCTTAGCTATGACTGAGACAAATGATAAATGGGCCTTCCTTCCTTTTTTTTGTACTCTCTTTTTATTGATTTTATAAAAAGACATTACAGCTTTTTTTCCCTCATGCAAGAGGATTCATTCAGTTACAATAGCAAAATATGGAATATCACTTCGTTCTAGCTCTTACATAGTATGCAGCAGGAGTGGGGGATAAAATAAAATAATTAGCAAATTTCACCAACTGTCCCATAAGAAAGTCCAAGTTGCCAGCTGCTTCATGGCTAAGGTGATAGTCCGTTTATTAGGTAGAGGATCCCAAAATTTGAATTGCACTAACCAGTAGTGCTGTGACCTTTCAAAGTGAAAATATATTAAAGGTAGACATGGTTCCCATGCACTCTGCTGTCTTCTGCTCCTACCCACCCTCCATACAAACAATTAGCTTGGAACAGATCTCAGTATACAATATGAGCAATTGAGATAACATGAACAAAATTGTAAACTGGGTCAGTATAACTATGAGAAGGGATTAAATAACTCTACCCCCTCTCCCAAAATATCATTTCACCCTCGGTATCCCAGTCTCTAACTTTTAACTATTAGGCAAAGTAAAATGAATGACTAAAGAAAAAGTCAGAGTTAGTACTCAGCCTTCCTCCGAATCCGAGCCGACCACATTTTCCAGTCCTGGTTTACTATTAAATTCAGTAGCCACTTTTTCGGCCCAGCGACCCGCATCCTTCAGGTCTGTAAATTACCAACTCCGACCCCCATATGTGACTCTTTTACAGGCTGGTAGCAAAAAGGAGTGTGCTATCCCCAACGAATGAAGCTTCTGGAAAACTGCATCGAATTGTTTCCTCCTTGAGCATGTCTGGTAGGAGAGATCAGGAAATAGCTTGATTTCATTGTTCTGGATCTCCAAGGAAGAAGCTGCATGAGCTGCCCCTATTAGGATGTCTCGGACCTCTGGACCCATTGTCTTTAGGATCACCATCCTCGGTTGACCCACGTCTGCAGGCCATACCCTTAGTGTTGCTCGGTACGCCTACCGCAGAGCTGTCCATTTGAAATCCTCCAGGATCGATAGGGTCTCAGTCAGCCACTGCAGCATAAAGGACAAAAGGTTCACTCCTTCCACACCTTCAGGTAGGCCAACTACTCTGGCATTCCCCACCCGAATCATATTCTCCACTCCCTCCAGGCGATATCTTAATTGCTGGTTTTCTTTCACCAGGGTAGTTGTTATAGTCTGAGCAGCTAGAAATCGCTTGTCTGTGTCAGCAACAGTTGAGCTCAGTGCTGTTATCGCTGTATCATGGGTCTCCAATTTAGAAAGTGTTTTTTCAAGTTTTGAGTCCATCGCCTAACAGATTCTACGAGTGCTTGCCATGGAGGGTCCTTATTTATTTTTATTTATTTATTTATTTTTTGTTGACCAGGTAAGTGCACTAGACAAATCCTGCCTATTTTCAGGCACGACCTGGGGGAGGGGGATATAGATGAATGCCAACTGAGCTTGAACCAGATTAAGCTGTGGTGGTATTTTTTCGTGAATGAGGGGAATTTAGTCAGGACACCGGGAAAATTCCCCTACTCTAAGTGCCATGGGATCTTTAACATCCACCTGAACTACCACCAATCCAGACAGATGGGACCTCGGTTTAACGTCTCATCTGAAAGACGGCACCTCAGAAGTGCAGCACCCCTCTCATGCTGCACTACAGTGTCAGTACTGGGATATTAACCCAAGTGCCAGATGTGGGAACTGAACCCACAGCCCTCTGATCTCCCAGCTTCAGAGGCGAGTGTGCTACCTACTGAGCCACTGACACTGCAAGAAGAAGTAGCCTTAGAAGTAGCAGGCCCCATTGCGTGGTCTTAATCAGAGCTAGGAGGTTGAGGTTGAGATGCAGTAGAAGGCCTCAAATTTGCAGCCGAATGAGGCTGATTTTGCTTAGTATGCCCCATCACAAGTCTGGTATCATTACAGAGCTGAGAATCTGCAGAATTCACTGAGTTCAGTTAAAATAAAAGGTTCAGGTAAAATTGTATGTTTTAATCGGTAAATTAGGAGCAAGAAGTGCAGAGCTGCAGAAAACACTTCCTGCCTGGAAGCTGGCTCTCTGGCGCCCCCTCCCCCGATAAATGGGCCTTCCTGACCCTGGGAACTCCTGAAGGGAAACTATTCAATAAACAAATCTCGGGAGCAAATAAGGGATTGAGCACCAGGATAGGGTCTAGCGTGCATTTGATAGCTTGCCAGAAAAAGCTGTATTTGTGGGCAAGTCCATAACATGTGGTACAGAGTTTCTGGAGGAACAGTGCATCATGGGCATCTAGGAGAGGGCAGTCTGCCCACTTTGTGTAGCTTCTCAGGGGTAAAATATAAATTGTGCATAATATTGAAATGCATTTAACCACAGTTTCTTCCGGAAGACTACTTCTGTTACTAGAGTCAGCTCCTGGGACCAATAATAACAAACCCCTTGAGGCAGATGGGGATCTAATGATTGCAATGCTTTATAGACTTTGGAAACCACATGGGGCTGGCTCGCTACCTGTAGGATTGAGGACAGTTCAGCTGTGGGAACCAGGGCATCCCGTCCTCCCCTCATATGGACAACAATAGCCTCATTGAGCTGTATATATTTGAAGACTGCTGTGTCCTGCACATTTAAGTGCAGCTGAAAGTTGGGAAAGGTGAGTATTTCACCCTCGGAGTAAAGATCAGAAAGTTTTTTCCCAATCAAAGGCAGCGAGTTTTAATTTGGTATGGGTTTATGCCCAATTTTAAAGTGAGGATTACCCAGGATCGGCTGATCTGGAGACAAGTGCCAAGGAAGGGAGAGATACACTTATAATTGATGTAGCACTCTAATGGACCACCCTATTGAGGTGTGCTTCAAAGTCTTCGGGAGTGCTTTAGGATTCATATATACCAGAGAGGGAAGTATACAGTGATTCTGCACAACCAAGAACCTCTCTATTTCCAACCAAAGCAGTACATAATAGGGATTTTCTATCCAATCGTCTTGCACCCAGTGTGCCAGTTTGCTGATATGATGTGCACTATAGTATGTGAAGAAGGAAGGGACCGTCAGACCGCCCTGAGGTTTTAGAGCAGTAAGTTTAAAATAGGCACGTCTGACTCCCTTGCCTTTACACATCAAGGCACTAAGCATCTTCTGAAGCTTAGAAAAACAGGTTTTAGGGAAGAAAAAAACAAGCATGCCCAAGGGTACAGAAGTCGGGTAATACATTCATTTTTACAATATTAACTCTCACCCGTAGTGATAGGGGAAGGGAGCCCCATCTGTCCAAGTCTGACTCAAGCACATTCAGTAATTCTGAAAATTTGGCCTCAATCATTGTGGATATACATCTAGCCACTTTGATTCCTAGATATATTAGGTACTTCTCTTCCCATGAAAGATTAAAACAGGCTAGCTCTGCTTGAGTAACTCTGTTGTTCAGTGGAAATAATTTGGTTTTAGAGAGGTTAAGTTTACAGTAGAAAACCTGTGAAAAAGTATTTACCTCCTCCAGGAGTAGTGGGATACTTGTCTGGGGTTCCTCCAAGTGCAAGAGCAAGTCATCAGTGTAAGCTGAAAGGGCATAGTTTTGGTCCCCAACTCTAATGCCCTTGAGCGCTGTGGAAGTGACCAGTCTTTTAATCAAGTGCTCCAGGTGCAGATTAAAAAGGAGAGGGGACAGCGGGCAACCCTGCCTAGTACCCCTGTAAAGAGGGAAAGAATCAGAGATAATGCCATTGCACCAGACCTGAGCAGATGGGGAAAAGTATAGTAACTGAATCCACTTAAAGAAATCCTCCAGAAAACCATATTGAGTCATGGTCTCAAAAAGGAAGTCCCAGGAGACCCGATTGAATGCCTTCTTGGCATCCAGGGACACAAGGACTGCAGGCGATTCCAAGTCCCTGGATACTGAGAAGAGATGCAACAATTTACACATGTGGTCTCCCAAAGACCTCCCTGCCATGAAGCCCACCTGTTCCCTACTAATTAAGTTAACCATTAGAGGCCCCAGTCTGTTGGCCAAGATCTTAGCAAGTATTTTCACAATGGTATTAAGCAATGAGATAGGCCTATAATTCTTAGCATACCGGGGATCCCTACCCTGCTTAGGTATAAGAGTTATAAGGGCTTTGAGAAAGTTGGCCTCTGAGAGCCCCTCCTCAAACCAGAAGTTATAGACACCTGTCAGCAAAGGGGCGAGTTCAGGGAGACATGCTTTATACAAATTTTGGATAGGTCATCAGGCCCAGGGGACTTATCCAATGGGAGTTGCCCCACCACTTGATTAACCTCCCAGACAGCAATATGGCTACCTAAGGATGCAGTATCTTTGGGAAAGAATTTGGGGAGCTCTACCGAGCTAAGATATCTAGTGATGTCCACCTTGGTAAGGCATTCTGCCCGATCCTCTGAATATAATTTGTAATAGAATTGCCTCAAGACTGTGGCTACTTCTCTGGGATCAGTTGCCACAGGGCTATCCTTGCTTGGTCTGAGTCCTGGATAAATCTGGAAGCCTCAGCCTGCCTGATCCAAATGGACAATAGCCTAATTGCCCTCTCCCACGCGACTAGGTATTTAAGCTTTTTGCATTTCAGGGAAAGCTTAATGTTCTGTGAGAGCAGTACTGCATATTGGGCTTTTAAATTGTGTAAGTTAATCCAGTCCTTCTATGGGGACTGGCGGCTAAGTGTACGCTCCAGAGACTGGATTGAATTAAGGAGGGACTCCATTCTTTGTCTTGATTGCTTGGATTTTATGGAAGCTAGGAGAAAGCATTCTTCCTCAAAAAATGGAGATAAAATCCTTAAGCCACTTCAGGGAGTCCAGTTTTAGGAGGAGCTGGGTGTTCGGGCACCATATGGCCTCTCTCCTGGTTCCGGGTCCCAAAAGGTAGGTAACAGAGACAGGTGAATGGTCAGAAATAACCCTCGCTTGTATCCCTGATTTTATGATACCCAGTAGGGCAAATAAAGTAATTAAGACATAGTCAATTCTGGAATAGGATTTACTGTATGCAGAGGAGAGAAAAATGTGTATTGGCACTCATCAGGGTTCAACACCTGCCATATGTCTATGAGATCTACTCCCTGCATAAGGTCTTTCAGGGCTCTCTGGGCAGGAGACAGAACACATCTTTCATAACCAGACCTATTTAGGGTTGTCTGTGGAGTGATGTTCCAATCCCCTCCCAAAATATTTAAATTGGGTGGATTATTGACCACTAAACCCAGCAATTATGCGAAGAACTGGGGATAGTCAACATTCAGGCCATAGATTGCTCCTAAGAGAACCTGCTGTGATTCCAGCATTCCATGGATGATGATCTATCGGCCAGTGGGGTCCCAGATTTCCTTCTCCAACTTCAAGGGGACTTTTTACCAAACAAAATTGCCACTCCTCCACTACTAGTGGATATTCCTGACCCAAATGCTTGACCCAGCTAGCTCCAGCACGAGGAGACATCCTCCCTTTGGAGATGTGTCTCTTGAAGGCAGGTTATTCTGGCCTTTAAATGTAGTAGATGCCAAAGGATTATTTGCCTTTTGCACCTATTTTGAGCTCCCCTTACATTCCAACTTATTATTTTGTAAGAGCCACTCATGGTAAACAAATTCCTGAAGGGGACTCGGGATCTAATACCATACAATATGATTCACAGTGGGGAAACCATACCAAAATTTCCAAGAGCTCATGGTTAAAACAGTAGTGAATATCAGCAGTCCTAGCCCGTATATTGTATCTTGCACAAATTGTCTCATCTGACACACTTGCCCCCCCCCACGAAACAGGACTGCAATGCAGTAACATTTGAGCATACCATTCTGCCCCATAACTACCCTCCCCTCCCCAATACTGCACACCCTATAGTACCTATCTGTTAAAGAAACTACCCCTGGTTCTGAATAACTGCACCACTTAGCTCACGCCGCCAGGTGATGTCTTTGCGCTAGTCTGAGACCACACAAAAATTCCCTCCCCGCTATCTGAGTAACAGTATAACAGCCTACAATCATAACCATAACAGTTATAACAGCACTTTAAAATTAAGGAAAAAATCAAATGTCCAACTGAAGTTTGTAGAATGCAGTTTAAAACTGTCTCTGGAAATGGGTGGTTAACTGAACCCATTCAATGTATCTTGATGGATTCCTGTAACCATTGGTACAAAACTTGAGGTCCTACTTAAGAGATTCTACACAAGTAGTTCAGACTGTTGAGGACTTATATTTAGAACAGTCTTGGTATTTTTCAGTGGTCGATGTTAACTCCTTGTATACAGCGATACCGCATAACAAGGGACTACAAGCCTTAAGCCATTTTTAAAACACCAGAACGGAAGAAGACTCAGTAAAAACTCCCACACAGTTCCTATTACAATTGGCAGAAATGGTTCTAACAATGAGTATATTTATGTTTGACGGAATATTGTACCATCAGGTTCGAGGTACAGCTATGGGCACCACAATGGCGCCAAGTTATGACAATCTTTTTGTAGGTAAATGGGAAATTGATTATCTGTATGATTTCACCACAAACCCGTACCATGCAAAGGTGGATTTGTGGTGACGTTTTATAGATGACATATTAATTGTTTGGAAAGGGACTGTAGAGGAGTTTGGGTCATTCATTCAATAGATGGAATTGACCAGTAGTAGTCTTACGTATAAATATGACATTAACCAAGCTACTGCCACTTTTTTGGACTTAAAAATCTATAAAGATAATAAAGAAGGAGCATGTACCACCTTGTTCCAGAAAGATACAGACAGGAACACCATATTGAGATTTGATAGCTGTCATCCTTTTCACACTAGATTTAATATACCTAAAAGCCAACTGATAAGAACTTTACAAAATTGTTCTGAACATTCTGAATTTGAAAGAAAACGCAGTGAACAAATACAACGGTTCAAAAATAGAGGGTACAGCAATAGCAGTATAGCAACGGCTATTAGAAAAGTAGATGAGATGGATAGAAAGGAAACCTTGGTATATAAACAAAATGTTAAATCAAAGGTTGACTGCCCTTTTACTTACAGTTTTTCTAGTCAAGCACGTGAGATAAAGCAAATTATAGTTAATAATTGGTCCATTTTAGAATTGGAACCCAAATTAAAAGAACTAATTATTAGTGGACCTAATGTTGTTTACCGTAAATGTAAGAGTGTGAAGGACTATGTTGTTTCTAACATGGTGGGATCTAATATAAAAGGCAAACAAGCACTGTTAACATAAACACCTAAGGGGACTTACAGATGTGGTAATTGCATGTATTGTAAATATTAACTGTTGTAAAATGTTTAAACATCCAGTTACAGGGAATAATGTTGAATTGCAAGATTTTATCACATGCAACAGTATGGGAGTGATATATTTGCTAACATGCAAATGTGGAGCTTATTATGTTGGACGAACTGTTCGTAAACTGAAAATCAGAATTGGTGAACATGTAAGGGCAGTAGAAAGACTTGATGCCTCATATGCCATAGCCAAACATATTCTGAAATATGGACCAAGTAATCATAATTTTAATTTTATAGGACTGGAATTGGTCTCCTTAGGACCTTGAGGTGGAGACCTAAATAAAAAAATAGGGCAAAGAGAGTGTTTTTGGATTTACACCTTGGGAGCTTGTTCAGACAGGGGTCTCAATGAGAGCATTGAATTAGCAGCATTTTTAAAGAAATGTAAATAATCCATAAGTATTTTTGGAATGTCAAAAATGAGCTTACTCACATAGGAGTCTCAATAGGACCATTGAACCTACAGTATCTTTAAAGGACTACAAATAATTTGTAAGCATTAGTATTTTGAAACCTTAAACCTTAAAGAAACTAAAAAAAGCAAATAATTATAAGTACAAAAGCTTAAATAAGTAAAAAATGTCCTTCATTCCTAGGAACATATATATTCTATAACTATATAACAACAAGCACAAACTGTGAGTGCAATTTAGAATGATAAATAATCATCACAGTCTTTATGTGCAGTTCTCCCCCCTGTATCTCTACTAAGTAGTTAGGCCTGGTCACCTCATTTTATCTTATTATTTATTAAAATTCTTGCAATAAAATTACAATTATATTGTTTGTGGACACTTATTTTTAAGTGTTCATTCATTTTATTTGAGGTCATCAAGTATAGTAAATATATATTTGGAGAGTTACTTAGTATTAGTATGGGATAAGTGGATATATCATGTGTGCCTTTAAAGTTTTAGCAACCAATTCATTCTTAATTTGAATTGTGTTGACATTGGTGTATTTAGATCACATGACATAGTTGGCAGAATATTTAAGTAAAGCATTTTTATGGTGTCTTTTACTCTGAGGAAGCTTGGCAGCCGGCCAAGTGAAACGTCAGTTTTTGTATTGGTGTACGTTTTGGTCTGCAATAAAATTTTGGATTTTTATCTACTAGACGCTTTTACTGAGCTGTGCAGGTGTTTATATCTAATTTCTTTGCTGTTTGACACATATGCAGCACCGCACTATTCCTGGTGCTCTTTGCCTCCTTTTTTTCAAGTTTAAAATCAGACTTTAATGATCTATTACAGACCCAAAAGGATAAGTGTCCCCTTTCAAACAGTGGTTATAGCCCATGCCAATTCAGGGCTCCAAAGCCACTTGTCTGCTTCAGCTGGGAATGGGAGTGAGGAAAATTAAAATTGGCCTCCAGGCTTCCTGGGGAGGGGCAGACTTTAGTTCTCAACGTGTCCACTAGTACTGAAACTGAAAAGCTATCCCTCTGTCATTACAGTGGCTTTGCAAAAGAAAGAGGATCTGTGAGCTTGGAATAGCATCTCTCCCTGCAGACATAGCAGAGGTCACAAGCAGTTCAAGAAATAAGAATCTGAGCATTACAATAAGAGTCAGTCTCTCCAAGTGGCATCAGGACTTCTGAAGGTTGACAGACATGCTTGCCACTAGCGATCTCATTCAGACTGTGTCTAGAGCAGGGGGCTATGGCACCTTTCAAATGTCAGCAAAATTTTGAAGCTTATCCCTTGCTAAGAAACAGGGCATTTTACGTTCCAACATTACATAGTGACTGAGGAGTATCCCGGATAGCAAACGGTTCGTCATTCATCCCCCCCAGTAGGCCCCAATGGCATCACCTCTGTTTCATGGCGCAATCGCAGCCACAGTCCCCAAGAAAATACTGTGAGCCATACTACCACTTTAATTAGTTGAGCTTCTGTCTCCAGTATCTGATCAGATCCCAAATGAGCAAGAGCAGTTGAATTACTGTGACAGATTAAGTCAGATCCCTTGATTAAAGATAAGTCCTTGATTACAAGCAAAGCAGTTACACAGAAAACTTTACTCACAGTTTTCCAGAAGCAGGATAAGTAACCTTAGTCATTAGCGTGCCTCTTCATTTAAACAAGTCTGGGAATAGGACCTTGAGATCTTGTACCACCTGTTTCTGCAACTCAAAAGGCAACCACTGGTCCCCTTTCTTGACTAGAAGCACTGCCGGGTACCGCATGCAAAATGGCTTCCCCTGCGGCAATCAGCTTCGACACTGTTGGGTGCAGTTCCTGTTGCTTTGCACAGACAGACTGTGGGAGATCTTGTGTGATGCGAATCCTGCGTCCTTCCCATAGTACCTCCTGCATCTCTTTGACTTTAGCAAGTATGTGTTGCTTATCAAGAACGTTGAGAAGCTTAAAGATGAGAGGTCTGGATGGGGAGCCCGGTGGGGGTGGGGGACGAAGGGCCCAGTGTGCTCTTTCAATTACATAAATTGAGCCATTTGGGGAAGGGTCTGCAATTTCTTCACAAAGTTTTTGCAGAAATAATATTGGAGAGTTTCCTTCCTCTTTTTCAGGCACCCCAATAATCAGTAGATTATTCCGTCTGCTCCTTCCTTCCTTCCAAATCTTTAAGTTTCTCTTCCAGTTTCTTGATCCTCTGACTAGTGTTCATGATGTCTAGTTCAATTTTTCCTTGCTTCCTCTCCAAAGAGATCAGCCTGGCTTCTGAGTCTTCCACCTTCACAGTAAGGGATTCTACAGAGGACTTAATCTGGTGGAGATCCTCTGAAATACTTGTTATCTGCACGTGCATGGGTTGCATTATTTCTAAAATCTCTTCTCAGAAAGAGCAGTCACTGTTGAGGGATTTTTCATTGAGCCTACAGCCTGGCACTTGGGACACTTTGCAGCCTTGTCCTTCTCTGGCATTGGGGAAGGCGAGTGCCGTGGAGGTGCTTTTTTCATAAATACTTCCATTTATTCTCACACTCCGGTGTCTGGTACGAGTCTCCACAGGTTGTAGGCTGTTTTTAGTTCAAATTTGAAGATGGAAGCAGTGAGTAGCAGTAGTTTTAATCAGGAGAAGCAAGGAGCTGTGGTCGAATGCTGCTGATCGTCAGACCCCCATCACGTAACCATCGGTGCAAATTTTTAATGATCTACCCCTGCTGTTTCCCTGTGCCTGGAGCATCAATTTGGCACCAAATCTACCCCCCCCCACCACCACTTTATTTTAATTTGGAGCAACACAGTCCTTGTGTGCACTTATATGTTTGCATAAATTCCATACTCCAGGCAGTGACACTGCTTATCCAATACATGACTACCAAAGGCACACTTGTACATGCAGTAGACAGAAAAGGTGGGGTAGTGTTGGGTAACCTTAATGCAGGTATGCCATACCCCTGAGGGTGTGCACATTACTGTGTATAGTCCCACAAGGGTGGCAGCAGAACTTTGTAACAGCCTTGTGTAAAACATTTTAGAAGTTTAGAGTAGGCATTACCATCACAGGGAGAAGAATGTGTAGCACTTGGGATAAGCTACCACTACATGCCTAGTTTTTATTTAAATTTCAGATACTGTGGTTGTGCTCCCAGGGTCAAAAGCATGTTTTGGGAGACAGGAGTGTGCCAAAGGGGATGGACTCCAAGTGGTTGCATTTAAGAAACTGTGTGTTAAGTGGAAAAACTGGCCAGGGATGCACTCCCAGTGGCCTAATTATTGATTTATTTATTTTTTATTCATACATATTTACTGACGTATGCCATCAGCAGAGCGAAAACACTACAGCGATAGCAGTATGGGCACTGCAACCCATCTGACAGTCATTCCAATTATTGGGATTTCACAAAGCCCACCATCATTGCTGCCCAAGGGGTGTTGCACTCAGTCCCCCTACACCTCCAAACTGGAGGTGATTATATTATTTTCCAGTGGGTGCAGGTGGCAAAGCCCCCCAAAAACAGCCAGGATGTGCTCCAGTGTTTTGGGTGTGACAGCGTTCAGGCGACACAATTGCCGGGCAGCATGGTCACCATTGGCATTTGAGTGTCGCTGTAATGTTGGTCATCCTTCTGGGTTTCAAACTGACATAGAAACATAGACTTTGACAGCAGATAAGGACCGCTTGGCCCACCTAGTCTGCCCATTTCCCTACCTAGAGGAAAAGCTGCAGATCCTATTTAACCAACAGCCTATTTCTTCCTACCCCCCACAAAAAATGCCTTATGTCTGTCCCATGCATTCTTGAATTCTCCCACAGTTTTAGACCCCACAACCTCCTCAGAAAGGCTGTTCCATGCATCCACCACCTCTCTGTGAAAAATACTTCCTCACATTGCCCCTGAGCTGTCCCTCTCTGTCTTCAAATGATGTCCCTTGTTCTTGCACATCTCTTTTCTGAAAGATGCTGCCTTCTTGGACTTTGTTGATTCCACTGAGGTACTTAAACATTTCTATCATGCCCCCTCTCCTCCTTTCCTCAAGGGTATACATATTAAGCTCCTTTAGCCTCCTCGATGGCTTCTCTTGCAGACCCTGCACCATTTTAGTTGCCCTCCTCTGAACTGCCTCCATCCTGTCTATGTCTTTATGGAGGTGGGGTCTCCAGAACTGGACACACTACTCCAGATGGGGTCTCACCAACTGTCTGTACAGGGGGATAACAACTTCCTGTTTTCTGCTGGTGATGCCTCTCCCTATACATCCCAGTATCCCCCCAGCCCTCCCTACTGCCTTCTCACATTGCTTGCCAACCTTAAGGTCATCTGATATGATTACCCCCAGGTCTCTTTCCATTTTTGTTGTTGTTACTACCTCCCCTCCCCATTATGTAATCTTTCCCTGGGTTTTTGTTTCCCAGGTACATTACTTTGTACTTATTGGAACCATTTACCGACACTGAGGTTGACTACCAGTGTTGGATCCAGAATGGAGGGCTGGTGGAAGCCTGCCACTAGGAATGGGCTCCCAGTCACTGCAGTTTTTTTTTTAAGTGTGACATTGTCTGACACTGGGGTGGGCTCCTGATGTTGTAAAGTGAATGGGAGAACCAGTAAAGCCACTGGATATGGACTCCTAGTGGCCACATTAGTTTTTGTCTTATCTTTTTTCTATAGGTCACAAAACTAGGCAGTGTAGATGTTTTCATATCTCCAAGAACATCTTTAAGCCCCTGATGCAATGATAGTCACGACTGAGACATGGCCTTACCAGGCTACTCACTGTTCAGTAGAGGCAGGGAAGGGAAGAGGGGAGGAGGGGTTTTATTATATGTGAGGGAGAGAATCAAGTTTATAGGATTACAGGGGCACTCAGAGGAACAAGAAGGGTTGGAGGTGCTGTGGAGCATCCTGAAGACAGGAGCTGTGACTGTTGTACATACAGTGGTTGTATAATATAGACCTCCAGCACAGAGAGAGGAGTTGGATAAGGCCAAGGAGAAACCATCATCAGGATGACATGTAAGAGGGAGGTGCTGCTAGATGGGGATTTCAGTCTGCCAGATGTGGAATGGAGCCTTCCAAATGCAGCTTCAGCAATGAGCAGGGCCACCCTTGACTCCCTATAAGGTGCTTTTCTCATGCAGCTAGTCAAGGAACTACTAGGGAAGGGACAGTGCTGGGGGAAAACAGAAAATAGACACACTCACTGAGGAGTTTCTGCAGTGGGTTTAATTTGGTGACAACCACACACAACAGTAAGGGGAAGAATAGAGAGTATGAACAAACACTGTGGGAGCTGAAGGCCATAAAACATGTTACTGGGATATATTATAAACCAGAAAATGTATGGGGGCATGCTATTAAATCAAGTATGTTTGCATTTAGATTCAAAAATAATTGTCAAAAATGTTCTTCTGTATTTGCATTAGCAAATCATAATCTATAATTGTTTAAAAACATTGTAAAATGGGCATCCAAACTGGCTCTAAGTATTTCAGAAAAAAGAGGCAGCCCTCTAAGGTACTTCAGAGTGCTGCAATACCTCTCCCTCATCATTTTGATTAGCTATGGCGATGTCCACTCTAACCCAGGACCACTTGATAACATTCAGGGGTCCCTTGGTAACATGGAAAATGAGGAGGTGTATTTAATAAAGAATAACTTTGTGGTTGGGACACATGAGGACCCTTTAGAGGTCTTGGGGGGGGCAAGGATTCAGTATGGTGCATTTCAATGCCTGGAGTATGCTTAAAAATGGATTTAATCAGTACATGGATAGGTGACCACAGACCAGATTTAGTGGTGATCACCGAAACCTGGTTAAATCAGAGAGTAGAAGATAACTTGCTGAACATCACTGGTTATTGCCTGTGGCATAAAGATGGGAATGGGGGGCGGGTTGTATATGAGAAGGAAGAATTAGTAGTGTTAGAGATAGATGTAAACCAGGATTTACACGGTTTAGAGGTTTTATTTCTAGAGCTGAGATTGCTACACACACAAAAAAAGTTAATTTCAGGAATTCATCAACCTCCCAAGATAAAATCTAATGTTTTTGATCATCAGCAGGACCTTCTGTGGGAGTATAAAAGTACTCACAGAATAGTTATCTTGGGTGATCTCAATATAAATTGGCAAACTGTAAGTGAAATATACCCACTAATTGATCTTCAGGTGAACCTGGGAGTTAAGCAGTTAATTAAGGAATTGACTAGAATTAACACAAATTATCCTGCTGCATCAACAACATTGGATTTGATTTTTACTAACTCCCCACTTAACATTCAAAGGAGTGGGGCCCTTTCAGATTCCATTTCTGACCATCAGTTTATTTACTACGCCAGGGTTAAGACAAGAACTTGGGAAGAAAATAAGAACATTTAATGGCATTACAAAGGTGACTATGTAAAATTTATGTTAGATTTGGGCGATATTAATTGGGATAGGTTGGAACTAATTCCAACAATAGAGGAAGCATGGGCATATTTTGCAAACAAATTTATGAATGCATGCAATAAACATGCCCCAATAAAAATCAAAACCTTGAAACATAACCATGCACCCTAGTATATACACAGTTTAAGGAAACTTAAGAAAAATGGGGACAAAGCATGGCACAATGCAAAAAAAGTGGTAATCGGCAAGACTAGGACAAATACAGACAGTTATGCAATCAATATGTTAAAGAGTTAAAAAAAGCAAAACAAAATCATTATATACAAATATTAGATAATAACAATTCCCATAACCCTAAATAATTTTGGAGAACAATGGCCACATTATTAAATGGTCATGGTAGTGAAACCTCAAATCTATTTAATGTAGATGATCAAATTTATTTATTTATTTAGCTTTTGTTTACTGGGTAAGCACACTGGACAAATAATGCCTAGTTTCAGGTAAGTCCCAAGAGGTAACAAAGGCAAAAATACATACAATGTGAAGGTGTAACAAATAAAAGGATAGTCTGAGAGTCATGAACACAATAACAAAGGGGATAATATAAAAGAAGACAAGGTACATTAGATTGAGGAATGAGCACTGAGGACAAGTCATAATACAGTGGAACTTATACAATAACATAGAAACATAGAAACATAGAAGTTGACGGCAGATAAGGACCGCAAGGCCCATCCAGTCTGCCCATTTCTTTTTCTACCTTATAAATGTGCCATCGGCCTTTGCTCTGTCAGTGGCCTATCTATTCATAGTCATTTGTATTGCTCCCTTATGCCTATCCCATGCCTGTTTGAAGCCCTGCACTGTATTCATAGCCACCACTTCTTGTGGTAAGCCATTCCATGCATCCACCACCTTTCTGTGAAAAGAATTTCCTCACATTCCCCTAATCGGCCTCCTCTAATCTCATGCTGTGTCCTCTTGTCCTGCTATTTTCTTATATTTAAACATGTTAGACTCTTTCACCTTGTTTATGCCCTTTAGGTGTTTGAATGCCTCGATCATATCACCTCTCCCTCCTTTGCTCAAGGGTATACATATTGAGGCTCCGTTAATCTGTCCTCATATGTCTTCTGATGCAGTCCCTGCACCATTTTGGTTGCCCTTCTCTGGACTGCCTCAATTTGGTTAATGTCCTTGTGAAGGTGTGGCCTCCAATACTGCACGCAGTACTCAGATGGGGCCTAACCAGTGTCTTGTACAGAGGGATTATTACCTCCTCTTCACGACTTGTGATACCCCTACTAATACACCCTAACACCCCTAGCCTTACCTACTGCTTTAGAGGTCTGCCTGATGATTTTAGGTCATCAGTGATGAAGATGCCCAAGTCTCTTTCTTCCTTTGTGACTGCTAGCAACCCTCCCAGCCTATAGGTGGCTTCCAGGTTTCTCTTCCCTATGTGCATGATTTTGCACTTTGCATTAAATCCAGTTGCCACTCTTCTGATCATTCTGCTAGTTTATCCAGATCTCTTCTCATTCTGCCCACCCCATCTGGATCATCTACTCTGTTGCAGATCTTGGTGTCATCTGCAAACAGACAAGCCTTACCCTCTAGTCCATCTGCAAGGTCACTAATGAAGATGTTGAAGAGGACTGGCCCCAGGACTGATCCCTGAGGTACCCACTTGTGACTTGCATCTCTTCTGACTGTATACCATTTACCACCACTCTCTGTTTTCTGCCCGTCAACCAGTTTGCCACCCAGTTGACCAACTTCTGACCCACCCCGAGCCTACCCAGCTTATTTATCAATCTTCTATGTGCAACAGTGTCAAAAGCTTTGCTGAAGTCAAGGTAGGCGACATCAACTGCTCCCCCTTGGTCCACCACTCTGGTTACCCAGTCAAAGAAATCTATGAGATTAGTTTGACAGGACCTTCCTTTTGTAAACCCATGCTGTCTTGGATCCTGTGCCCCTATGGATTCCAGGTGTTGCACTATCCTTTCCTTAAGGAGTGCCTCCATAATCTTGCCCACTACTGAGGTAAGACTGACCGGTCTGTAGTTCCCCGCCTCCTCCCTGCTACCACTCTTGTGGAGCGGGATCACATGAGCCCTCTCCAGTCTTCTGGGACCTCCTGTGCTCAGAGACTCACTAAACAATTCTGCTAATGGCTCTGCTAGTTCCTCCTTTAGCTCCTTAAGTACCCTGGGATGTATGCCATCAGGTCCCATTGCCTTATCCACCCTGAGCTTAGCAAGTTCTTGTAGGACCCTTCTTTGTGAAGGGAGTAGTGCTCACCTCCCTCCCCTGTGCCCATGATGCTGAGCTGTGGGCCCTGCCCTACCTTCTCTTCAGTAAATACTGAGCAAAAGTATCTATTTAGGATAGATGCCTTTACAGGGTCCTCCTCCTCACATGCTCCCTTTTCTCCATTAAGCTTAGCAATACCCCCTCTGGACTTTCTCCTTTCACTAATGTATCTATAGAAAGTCTTGTCACCTTCTTTTACTGTTCGTGCTAGTGTTTCCTCAGTTTGGGACTTTGCCTGCCTTACTGCCTTACCTGCTTCCCTTAGGGCAGTTTGGTATGCCTCCCTATCTTCATCCCGCTGTGTTCCCTTATATTTCCTGAAGGCCAGCCTTTTGGCTCTGACCTTTCTGCTACTGTATTTGAGAACCAAAATGGTTTCCTTCTTCTTTGCACTTCCTTTTCTGTCTAACACAATGGGATGTTGCTTCAAGTATTGCATCCTAATGCTTGCCCACTTGCCTGTACCCTTCACCTGTGTTTCTTTTGCCAGGGCTAGCTTAACTCTGTTGGCCATCTTATCAAAGTCAGCTCCTCTGAAGTCCCATATTTTTGCCTTGGAATGGGAAGATTTAGATGTAGCCAAATTGAACCATACCATGTGATGGTCACTGGCCCCAGGTGACCTTCTACCTGGAGATCTGTGATCCCTTCTTTGTTAGTCAGTACTAGATCTAGGATAGCCCCTGTCTCTTGTGGGTTGCTGTACCAGTTGTTTGAGGCCCCCCCTGCAGGAATCCACTATGAGTCTAGTTCTGGCAGATGTTCCTGCTGGTATTGACCAATCTGTATCCGCATGTTGAAGTCTCCCATTATCAGAACCTCCCTTTAGCTGTCATGTTTTGTATATCTTCTAACAGTAATGTGTCTATGTCCTCCCTCTGGTCTGGGGGCCTGTAGACAACCCCAGTTCTTATGGCTGTCCCATTTCCTGTTTCCAGGGTGACCCACAGTTCTTCTGGCTCCTTATGTGTATTCTGAATTTCTGTAGCTTTTGATATTTTCATTAACATACAGGGCCACTCCTCCCCCTTCACTGCCTCGGTCTCTTCTGAACAATACATAGCCAGGTACTGAAGTCTCCCAAGTGTGGTTACTGGTAAACCACGTCTCACTAATTGCTACTATGTCCAGTTTAGCCTCTGACATTATTGCCTGCAGGTCTGGGATCTTATTTCCCAGGCTGTGAGCATTGTGTACATGATTTTCCATTGGCCAGATTTTGTGTGTGTTAGTTTTGGGTGAAGTTTGGCATTACCCCTGTGCGTCGTATGGGGAGACAAACCTTTTTTCTTACCTGGTGATGCAAATGAACGGCAAACATGCTGAATTCCTGTTTGACCACTAGCTGAGGAGGGAGGGGTGTTCTTCCCATTCGACGTATGGGGTGCTGCACCCCTCTCCCCATTTGCTAGTTTAAATATTCTGCAAAGATGTCAAACTTCTGCCCCAATGCACTGACTCCCTCTTTAGTCAGATGCAGTCCATCAAATTTAAAGAACTTTCGCTCCCAGAACTGTTGCCAGTTCCCTACAAATCTGTGTCCTTTTCCTGGCACCAGCCCTTGAGCCACGTGTTTAGCTCCCTATCTCCCTTCTCTGACCTTCCGTCCATCTGCTCCCTCTCCCAGACTGGCAGGATCTCAGAAGGAGATGCCGGACGAAATAGATGATAGTTTGTCACCCAGCCTAGTCAGGTGTTCCTTGGTCTCCACAACTGACCGGCTGGTGAGATCATTAGTCCCTATGTACTAGGACATCAATGTTTTCTCCTGCTTTGTGAACAATTTTAGTAATGCGGTCAGTGTCTCCATACTGATGTACCTGGAGACATCTGACCATCACCCCTGGCTGGAGATGGGTATCAACTCCCTGAATCATGGAGTCTCCTATGATCAGAAGTTTTTGGATTTCCTTTGTGCTTGTTTTGTTTTGGTTCCTGATTTAGGTGAGTTTTGTTGTGCTAGCTCCTGTGCTGCAGTGTCCTGCTCTGCAGTGTCTTCTGCCTCTTTATTTGATTTTAGAGATAGAGGCAGATACCTGTTTGTAGTGTTTATATGGTTTTTGGAGGTAAAGTGTTGGAGAGCAGAGAGTGATGGGGCACCTGATTTGCTCCTCTTAACCACCTGCCAACCTCCTGGACCAACTACCCTCTGCGGTCGAGGTTTTTCTGTTGGATGCTGGGGAAATGGCGGTGGTTCTTATAATGTATTTCCTCTTCAATATGAAATTTGAGGCATGCAATCTCTGCCCATGCTGCCCGGAGCTGAGCCCTAAGATCTCCAAAGGCCCAGCATGTAGGACAGTGTCCTAAATCCTGTAAGACTGTCCTTCTGAAAATTGTTCCACAGTACCTGCAGTTAATGAAATCCATTCCAAATAAGTTGCTGGGTTTGTAACCTAGTCAGAGTAATTAGAAGGAAAAAAAGGGAAAAAAAAATGCAAGTAATGGTTTAATTGTGCTTTGTTTAACTTGTTATAACAAGTTAAATTACTAGTGCCCCTGTAAATGAGATCACCTTGTGGAGGCCCCACTGATCCACCCCTTCCTGCTCTGCCACAGGAAATGTCACAACTGTGGTACCCTATAAAAGGAGTGTAGCGTGGGGTGGTTGGGGATGGGGGTGGGTGGCTGGGCCCTTCCCCTGCCTAAAAAGAAGAACCACGGACGAAAGAACAAGGAGGTAAGAGCAGAAACAATCAGTCAACAACAAATGCAGTAACCCTGAAAGCTTATCCTAATGTTAGATAAAACTGTAAAACCTGTAAAGCACCACCTGTAATAATTTCCGAGAAGATATACGCTGTAAGAAACATTTTGCTCCAGAGAAAAAATAGAGCAGTAACAGAAGATATACCTTGCAAAAGACAATTTGAATCAGAAGATTACAGGAGTAATCTGTTAGCACACACCTGTAGGCACACCTTGTAATAATGCTGAAGAAGGCATACCAGCAACAACAATTTGAATCAGAGAAAAAATAAAGCAATGAAATGTTAGCAACAAACAGTAGCAATCCCTGTGAGTAAAAAATAAAAACACCACCACACAGTAAATCTGCTTAGCCAAATTAAGTCTTAATCCTTTTCCCTTGCTCTGGTAAGTTTCTCTACTCTGCCTTTCAAGCAGTCTTAGAAGGAAAGAGCTCAGGTGAAGCTAGGTGCCTTGGCCAGCAAACCAAGTCTTCTACCTAAAATAAAGTTTATTAAGTGCACGAGTGAAAACAAAAAGATGTAGGAAATGTTACCCTTATCTCAAGATGTGGCCCATAAATTCAATGATTATTTTAATAAGATAGGGAATATGAGCTTAATCAGTAATACTTCACAGAAAATGGATAAACAAATGATAGATTCAAATACTACAGAACAGTTTTCCCTTTCCAGTGTAAATGTGGACACAGTTAGAAAAGAGTTGTTAAAACTAGATACCACCAAGGCCATAGGAAAAGATGGTATTCCATCTCAGCTTTTTAAATATGCCTCTCCCATTATTGCTTACCCCCTGACGTATATATTCAATTTGTCAATCAAAACTGGGGAATACGCAGAAGCCTGGAAACAATCTAAAGTAGTGCCCATGTTTAAAGGAGGACAAAAAACTGAGTTGGGGAACTATTGCCCAATCTCTCTTCTGCCTCAGGTTTCCCTTTCCAGTGTAAATGTGGACACAGTTAGGAAAGAGTTGTTTAAACTGGATATCACCAAGGCCATAGGACTAGATGGTATTCCATCCCAGCTTTTTAAATATGCCTCTCCCATTATTGCTTACTCCCTGATCTATATATTCAATGTGTCAATCAAAACTGGGGAATACCCAGAAGCCTGGAAACAATCTAAAGTAGTGCCCATTTTTAAAGGAGGACACAAAACTTAGCTGGGGAACTATCGCCCAATCTCTCTTCTGCCTCAGGTTTCAAAAATTGCTGAGAAATTAATATTGACTGAGTTAAAAGATTACCTGGATTCACAGGATAAAATCAATGCAATGCAGTCAGGGTTCAGACTGTACCATAGCACTACTTCTGCACTTGTCAAGGTGGTGAGCAATGTGCAGGCAGCCCTGGACAGGAGGACACCGGTCAGAGCAATATATGTACTATATCTAAAGCATTTGATGCTTTGGACCACAATGTCCTCCTGTCCAGGGTGGACTCACTAGGAGTGGCAGGAAATAGTATGAAATGGCTAAGTTCCTACCTAAAGGTAAGGTTAGTTAGTTTCAATATGAAAGTTTTCATCATAATTGGTACCTGTTATCGCTGGAATCCCCCAGGGTTCTATATTAGGCCCTTTAATGTTCAACATTCACGTTAATAAGTTATACTTCTCAGATCCATCCATTCTGTATCATTTATATGCAGACAATACAATTATTTATGCATCTGATGTTACAATACAAGAAATACAAGATAAACTGCAGCAGACATTTAATGGATTACAAGTTTCCTTTGATTATAGTAAACTGGTACTTAATCAAAAAAAAACAATGTTGTTCTCATGTAATAATGGAGGGACTGAGAAACAATTATTGGATGTTGTCACCCTGATACAACAGGTCCAATTATACAAGTATTTGGGCTAATGGCTAAATGGCTTCCTTAGGTGGGACTTCTACATTGATTACTTACTAAAAAATGTGAGAAGGAGACTGGAGCCCTATATAGGCAAATGTATGCCTATTATAAGAGACAACTCTATGATAACACCAATTATTGACCATGTAGACCTTCTGTATGCAGGTGGGACCAAGGGGGACCTGATAAAGTTGTCCGTTTATTACAGTAGACTCGCCAGGTTCATCCTTGGTGCCTCTCGTTTGAAGCATAGTTGTCAGTTATATGATAACTTGGGATGGCAAAAACTGAGTGAATGATGGCAGAAATACTTAATTGCATTTATACATAAGGGATTAGTTGGAAAACTCCCAAATTTTATATCCATTAACTTGGTTTGTACAGAAAAAAATGATTCTTTAAGATCTGAACTTGGTATGGATTTGGAAATCCCAAGATGTAACTTAGAAATTTGAAGAGAGTCCATCTATTATGTAGGAACATTATCTTGGAATAATATTCCACACAAACTAAGAACATCAGCAAGGAAAAACACTTGGAAAGGGATACAAATTTGGTTGGAAAACAAAGCATTTAAATAGACTGTGTTGTACACTTTAGCATAATGGTTGTACGTAACTGTAATAAGTATGTTGATTATTAAAGTACTATATAATATTTGTTTGATCAGCCTTACTTGTATTTATACAGGTGTTTATATTGTATTAGTCTATGTATTTGAAATTCTGTACTATGGACCTCATTGTTTATTTATTTAGCTTTTGTGTACCAGGTAAGCACACTAGACAGTCAAGTGCCTATTTTCAGGGGCGACCCAAGAGAGTTACAAAGATACAGACAGTAACAGTACAGAGGCCGGATAACAGCAATTTAAACAAGACATAGTCAGATACAAGCAAGTAAGAGCAATAGAAACCAAGTGCAGAGACAAGGTAGCAGCTGTCAGGCATGGTACAGACAGGTATAGGCAAGAAGCTACAGTCAGGTACAGGCAGCAAACAATTACAGTGCAATAACAGTGTTAAAGGCATGGCAACTGAGGAAGGCTGCCGAGGAAATAAGACCAGTGTCAGCAGCATACATTTTATTTTGTTTTTTTGGGAACAAGTGCACACACGCAGTCTTTAGCTCAATCAAGCAAATCCTGATTCATGAGACTTTTTTTATGAATAAAATATTTTACTACTACTCACTACAAGGCAACTGCATCCCCATGTGCATTTGAACTCTACCAAGGCTTCATTGGGGCAGTGCTTAGTGTTCAACAACAGGGATAATGGATGGGCAATAGTGAACAACAATGCTGTGTTCACTTTGAGAGGTTGTTATGACAATCTAGTAAACCTTTAGAGTAAAGCTTGAGAGGTTTATAGTTGTTATAAAACCTGGAGAAGTGAACTCAGCATTGTTGTTTAACTGTTGCCCATCCATTGTATTTTATAGTGTATGGGCAACAGCTAAACAAATGCTGAACATTTCTTGAGTGTGGCTGTTCTTCCCACACTTCCTTTGTGAACATTGCACAGTTGTTTAAATCCCCCCAGCCCCCACTCCATCAAAGGTCCTATGCTATCACATTTAAAAAAATAAATAAATACAGCTACACCCACCTTCTATGGTACATCTGGAATGTGTCATTACAATGCCAGTTTTTATTAGCACTGCTCTTCTTTGGAGCCTGATCTCACCGGTATACCCCCGTACAGTGACACTTCTACGGTGACATACGTCGCTACTGATAACATCGATATGTTGCTGTAAAAGTTCACCCAGGACCTAGCAACACTTTCCCCTGTCCTGCCCCTTCTGAACCAACTCCAACTCGGAGTTGGAATCTAAAATTATGGGGCATGCAGGGGAGGTTCGGGGCGCAAAGCCCCCCTAAAGAAAAAACACACTCCGATGTGTGAGGCTCCCTGCCAACTGCAAATCATGGTCAACATGGAGCCTAACACTGTGATGCCAGTAGATTAATAGGTGTTGAACCAGCATCATAGAGCCGATCTCACCAACGCAGCCATTTCTTGAAATGTGGAAGTTCATGAGATGCGCAAGCACAAAGACCATTTATGTTGTTATGCTATCATTGTGACGTACTCAAGAGGGTATAATAACCTCTCAATGTGACAAGGAAAGTATAATAATGATAGAAATTTCTTGAATTCCATCATTAATAACCCTATTCCACGCACTATAACATGCATATACGCTGGCAAACATTAATATTCATGAGTGAATTGCATCACTTGCATCACCTGCTGGTCATGTGAACAAAGGAGCCAGTGCATTTAATAAAGTGCTGTGTTACTGTAAAGTTGACTTTACAAACTAGTGATTTGTACTACTGTGAAAAAATATTTTTACATTTTAAAAACAATGTTAAAAGCAAACATCCTGAAGGTCCAGAACCTGTGTGACACTATTAAGAAAATTTGATATGCACATTGAAAAGTTCCAAATACATAGTACCAAAAGTATAGCCCTGGGGCAGTGCTGTACCTTGTGCTTACAAACCCAGATGACATTGCAGATGTCATTGAGGACATCACTGTGGGCGGTCCCCTAGGTGCCAGTGATCATGTACAGAGTTGTTTAACATTAGGACAGGAACAGGCAAACCACATGAGGATGAGGGTCCTGGACTTTAGGAGGGTAGATTTTAAAGAAATGGGTGTCTGCTTCAGAAACTGCCTCATTGGGGGATTGCCAAGGAGGGGTAGAGGCACATTGTGAAAAATAAGGGAGGATATAATTAAGGCAGCCAACTTCTGTGTGAAGTAAGTGAGTAAATGTAGAAAGAAAAAGAGAGATTATGGTTCTTTAGGGAAGTGGCCAAGGTGGTGAGGGAAAAAATGGTGGTATTCAGGAGGTATAAGAAATGCAAAGGATGGAAGACAGTGAGGTATACTAGATAATACAAAGGGGATCAGCAAAGGCATTGAGGGGAGCAAAGGCACAGACAGAGGAAAGGATAGTCAAAGGAGTAGCTAAAGAGGGTAAGACTTTCTTCAGGTACATAAGTTAGAATAGGAAAGTGAGGGGAATCATGGTGAGGATTAGGAAGGCAACAACTGGAGACCGCATGTAGGGAATCAAGAAAAAGCAGACATCCTGAACAGGTACTTCTGCTCAGTCTTCACAGTGGAGGGAGGAGGACAGACCACCAGCGAGCAGCAGGAACAATTAACAGGGTTGGGTTGTGTCAGTGACTTTAAGGACCCCCTCCAAAATATTTGGGGGCCCTACCTTTCCACCAATGAGCATAAAATAACCATTAGCACATACAAATATTTACAGCATAGTTTCTTTGTATCAGTCCTTCTCAGCATCCCAGTTTGAAATGGATAAGTAATGTACAGAAATTATTGGGATGTTGAAGTAACGTGACAGGTCACGTGACTGTTGGGAATATTTACAGGTCACGTGACTGTTGGGAATATTACAGGTCACGTGACTGTTGGGAATATTTATAAAGTCTCCAGTTTCCCACTTGCAGGTTATAACTTCTGACCACTAAGAGTCAGGCAACAGCCTCCTCCTACTCCTTCCCCCCACTACTTTTCCTGTGTCCCTCCAGGCCCTTATTCATCCAGCTTACTCTGTCCCTCCTTGAGGCACCCTCATCCTGCTTCTCTACCTGCACTCAGTTTCCCACCTCCTGCATTGGGATTCAAACCCTTGACCTTTTACCCCATAAGTAGCAATCCCACCACTGCACTAACAGTCCTGGCACCTCATAGCCTGACCTTCCTCTGTACCTATACATGTTCCCTAATTATCTGAGGCACTGCCCTTTTTTTCCCCCTTCAACCCCCCCTCCCAAAAACAATAGACGTTCCCATGGAATCCTTGGCCTGCCTACTATTACCCTTTTTGTTACTTTTACTTGTCCCCCCTCCCATACCCTCTCCATTTCCTTCTCCCATCTCAACATCAACTTTGACACATCTATCTAACAATGCTACTCACATGCTGGCAGGTGGCACTATTTGTGAATCACCTTACCAAGCCCAAAATTACAATAGCATAGCTCCCTCTCCTGCAAACCTCTTTAAATTTTACTCCTTACTACTCCTGCCTCATATCCTCTCCCTGCCGATACCCTCCACTGATATCAAGCCTTCACGCAGATACCTGGTCCACAATTCTAAACTAATTAAGTGTGCGCTCATTAGCCTTACACTATTACTTTTTCTCCTTTCAGGGAATGTGCACCCTAACCTGGCCTGGATCACTGCCCTCTCCCTCCAACCACTGTACTGAAGGCCTCATACTTGCATCAGTAAATATCTGTAGTTTGCAACAGAAACTTGACCTCCTCCAAGTCTGGAATCAGCAGCACAATCCTGGCATCCTCGCAGTGGTTTAAACCTGGCTGTCTCCCAAGATTCCTGATTCGGCCATCACTCTAAATGGCTACTCACTTTTCAGAGAGGATAGGGTAGGGTAGGGAAGAGGGGGGGAAGGTTGTGCCATCTACCTCTGGGACTCTCTTCAAGGGCAGGTTCTCCCATCAACAACCTCAGGTAATGAGGAACAGGTCCTCACAGTTAAAATACCTTTAGGTAACCAAGGCAAGACTATTACAATGATGGCAGTTTACATCCCCCTCCCACCCGTATAGCAAAACTCAGCTTCCACTCCATTTTTGACCACATATCTAGGTTGCAAAACAAGACTGACCTCATTGTATTAGGTGACTTAAATATGAACTGGCTTGCCGCCTCTGCTGCACCCTATAGGGACTCAGCTGCTGCATTAGACCTGGCTCAGGTTGTGTCTTCCCCCACTAGGTTCAATTATAAGGCAGATACCAGTGCTCTACTTGATCTCATCCTTACCAACCACCCGGAGAGACTTACTAATGTTGCAGTACTACTGGACTCACTTAATGATCACTCTCCAATCCTCTGTACCTGGTCAAATCGCTACTCTAACCCCCCTCGCAAGACCTCATATCAGTGTCGACTCAAAAAAGGCATGCTGCAACAATTTCAAAACTTCCTCTCCAACTGTGATGGGACTCCCACTGAGACTGCCGCAACCATTGGCAGTGCACTAGCTTATTTCATCTCCACTTTCAATGCAGCTTGCGATATTTTTGCCCTTTTTCTTCAAAATTACTATTAGAGTCCCAGCAACCCCTTGGATTACACCAGCTCTCCTGGGTCTCATGGACAACCTTGAAAACCTATGGCATAGAGCCATAGCATCTGGTCTCCCTACTGACAGACAACAGTATAGAACTATCAGAAATATCTGTACATGGGAAATTCGTCTTGCCAAGGCTGCCCATTTTCAAACTCGCCTCTCTTCTACCTGGAGTAATGGGAGGAACTTCTGGGAAAATATTAAGGACCTGACAGGCTGTCCCAATAACTCCCCCCTCCCTGCCTAATGTCAATGGAGCTGCTACTCAGGACCCGCAGCTCACTGCGGACACTCTCAACTCTGTTCTCTGACCTTAGTGGGGTCCTCCCTCCTGACTTCTTCAATAATTCCCCTAGCCCCCCCAAACCTCCCCCCACTCAGGTATCCTCCAATTCCAATGTAGGACTGTCTTTTTCCATGAAGTTAAATCCTATCTGACTACAGTCCTGGGTAAGTCCAGAATTAGTGGTGATTTCCTTGACCTGAAGTTACTGCACTTGGCCATTGATATCATTCTCTCCCCCCTCACCAAACTGCTAAACCTCTCTCTCTGTCTTGGCCAATTCCCATCACAATGGAAGGCTGCTGTAATTACACCCTTACTTAAGAGTCTTGATAGTGCCTCTCATTCCAGCTACCGTCCCATCTCGATCCTCCCCCCGTTATCCACAGCACTTGAACAAGTAGTTTCAGACCAACTCACAGATTATCTCTCAAAATACAACCTGCTGTGTTGCTTGCAGCATGGCTTTAGGAAGGGACATAGTACCACTACCACCCTCCTTGAATATACCCACTATATACGTAAAGCTCGGGACCATGGTCATTTAGTTGTGTCTGTCTACATAGACCTAACTAAGGCTTTCAACATGGTAAACCATGCTCTTCTTGTCGATTCCATGGCACAATTGGGCCTCTCACATGATGCCTCATCCTGGTTTTCTAACTGTCTTAGTGGGAGATCACAACAGGAAAAACTCCATGACTCCCTCTCCACCAGCTTACTGGTCTGCTCAGGGGTCCCTCGGGGCTCTATTCTGGGCCCACTCCTATTTAGTCTCTTCCTCAATACCCTTCCCCAGGCTTACTCTGGTCAATTGTTACTCTATGCAGATGACGCCATAATTTTTTCTAGCCATTCTGATCCCTCTCCCCTACAGTTTAACCTCCAAAGGCTCTTCTCTGAAACAGAATCCTGGTTCTCCCACCAAAAACTTGCCTTAAACTATTAAAAGACAAAAGTCACGTTGTTTGCAAATGCTCATAACAAAAGCAAAAGCCTATCCCTAAGCATTCTAAATAGCCAGCACCAACCTCTGGAGCAGGTTACCAGTTTTAAATGCCTGTGCATTACTCTGGATCCCACCCTCATATTTCAGGAGCACATTAACCTGGTCTGCAAAACAGTGAACCCCAGGATGGGTTTACTTATAGACACAGGTCTTGCATGACACTCGATGCCCTGAGGTTGGCCATTACTAGTTCAGTTCTGTCTATGGTCGATTATAGCACTGTAATCTATGATTCTGCAGCTGATACCACACTTTGCCGGATTAAGACAGCCCTGAACAAAGCCTGTTGACTGGTTATTGGTGAAGATTGTCTCACTCACACCTGTGACTTGTATAAGCAAGTAAACTGGCTAAACTTTGAGGGAAGGCTTGCTTATCATACCTGCCTGCTAGCTAGAAAGTTTGCCATGGGCCATGCTCCCCCTGAAACCCTACATCTCCTAAACTCTTCCCCCACCCCCAGGTCTACCAGAAGCTCCTCTAAAGCCACCTTCCTGGTCCCTTTCTGAAGGACTTCCTTAGGGCAGAGGGCATTCATGTACAGAGCTCCCCGGTGGTTAAATTGGCTGCCGTTGGAGGTTTCTGCTATAGTCAAGTTAGGCCCTTTCAAACAATGGCTCAGGCAGCACCTCTTTGACCTGGGCATTTGTGACTGCCCCTAGCACCACCTTTTTCTCCACCTACTTCCTAATCTGTCTCTCCTTATCCCTAATATTCCCAATTACCAGGTCAAATCTGACTGCTTCGTAATTTGTGCCTCTCGTTTCTCAGTTTTCAACTATATGTTACTCATCCTGTTGTATCTTGCTGGCTTTGTATACTGTATGTAACTTACCTGTAAGAATGTAATATCTTTTTTACTATATTGTAACTCATGCAATGTTTTGATGTGGAGCCTTTGTAAATGAGTCTCTGACTCAAAGGTTTGTAATTCCGATATTCCACATAAATAAATAAATATAATTGAACATAAACCTATGGACTTTGCCATTCACTGTCACTTGAGCAGCTAATAAATTGTCCATGTTACCGTTCTAAATGTCTCTAATGTGTTCACCAATTCTCTCTTTGATTTTTGTGGGGGTTTACTGATAGAAAACATAACACAACTACAGTTAGCCATGTAAACAACTACTGTCATGTTACAGTTGATAAATTTCCTTGTATCAAAAAATTTTCTTCATGGTGGGATGCTCAAAAATTGTGGTTTTACACTCATTCATGCAAGTCTTAAAATTCCTCAAAAGTCTTGATTTTACACACATTCACACAAGCCTTAAAATTCCTACACTTATTACATCCATTCAAAACAGGGCTGATAACCAACATTTCCTCTTTCTTCTGGTGGCTGGTAACTGCTATGGTAATTACTCTATAGTGTATGGTGGAATGCGGTTGTTTATGGAAATCCATACACCGCAAAAAGTTGTTCTGCTGCAGTAATGACGTCCTCACTAATGCAGAATGACTTTTCGTTCTGCATTAGTGAGGACGTCATAATACAAGGGGCTACAGCAGATGTCCTGATTCATCCCTTGCTGTGTGAGAGGGGCGTGCGAGTGTGCTGGGCAGTGGCAGTTGTGAATCGACAGCCTCGGCATAACCGAGTGAAAATACAGAAAAGTGAGTCTCTTTTTGTCTTTTTTTCAGGCACCATACACTATAAAGAACAGTATATGGTTACTCATGCACTACAAGGCTATTCTTCCACCTAGTAGATACAATGCTGACTTGGAGACCTCTCGAGGTCATCAGTCGGCATTGTATCCACTCGGTGGAAGAATAGCCTTGTAATGTATGGGTAACCATACACTATCCTATGTATTGCCTGTACTAGGCACCCTCCTATGCACCATGTGTGGAAATTCTCTGATGTATTTTTTATCACTGGATCAGATCATGAGATGTGCCAGTGTTTTCTTATCACACATGGGATCTGTCCAAACTGAACTGAATATGTTGTGACAAAATTTATGGGGGGGGGGGGGCATTTCTTTCTCCATATTATTTTGTCTGGATTTCTAAAGA
Source organism: Neoceratodus forsteri (assembly GCA_016271365.2). Taxonomy (NCBI): domain Eukaryota; kingdom Metazoa; phylum Chordata; order Ceratodontiformes; family Ceratodontidae; genus Neoceratodus; species Neoceratodus forsteri. Next base: position 1,608,710,184 of record CM057453.1, read on the forward strand.
TCTCACCTTTCTTTCCCTGCAGTTTTCTCTCTAGCTCTTAGTACTATCACTTCTTGGTATCCTCTCTGAGCAAAATACTGAAGCAGTTCAGCACTCCTTTTTTCAAAATTATATTCCTCAGCTCAGTACAGTTACATTAGATACAGTAATACTGACTAACAGGAAATTTATTAACAGTAAGCCATGAATGACAGCTGTCATACCACAACAAAGCATACATGTCAGTCTTTTTTCTGAATAAGTCAGTTTCAACCTCAGAATTTGAATTTTTGTAAATTCTTAATTCTAGGAACTTGATTTGGGTAGGATCATATTTCATTGTGAATTTCAAATGCTCATTACTTACCTTCAGATAATATTTAAACTGATGTAACTCTTCAACAGTGCATTTCCACATGAGTAAAGGATGTCTATGTATTAATGATACAGATCTATTTTTTCATGGAAGAGGTTTACCGTGCCTGGCAAAATGATCTGATTACTCCATTGTCCTAACTGAATATTTGCATAAACAATCTCCCATGAAAAAACAGTTGTAGTGTAACGTCTTTAATGTTAGAGATATAATAAACCTGTTCAGTGCTTCTGAGTATATACTGGATTTAGTTAAAGCCTCAGATAGCACATGGAGTCCCCTTGCATGAAGGATGTTTCTGTAAAGGGACTCTGAATCCATTGTTATAAGTCAAGATTCTGGTTCTACCTGTAAATCATTAAGCACAGTTAAAATCTCTGTAGTATTTTTTAATATAGGACCAATAATTGCAAGAAATGGGGTTGATGTATGCAGCAACAAATGTTAATAATGGTTCAGTGAGCACTCCAATGCCATGTAAGTCATGAAGAAAGTATAAATTGGTAATATGCCAACCTCACATGAAGGCATCCCTCATAGGGCTGCCACAGTTGTGCCACTTCATAGACTTTGGGTGGCATGTAACAATATAGATTTGGAACTGTACCACAGACATAAATTTGTAGCATGACTATGAGGCCTGGTTGTTGAATATTGTCATGCACCAGGATGTCAGTAAGAGTTAACAGGTCTCATGAAGAACAAGCATTTCTCAATGTTGAATGATTGCTTGTATGTATGTGCTGTGCAGGGGCCCTGCACTTCCATGAAGCAATGGATGTGAAGAATCCATGGGGATGTCTAGTGAGCTACGTAAGCTCGGGGCCCTGTGGTCCCTGTGCTTCCATGTGGCTGTGGATGCAAATGCACAGGTCAAATAATTCATCTTCAACCTATGCACAGGGCACTGTGCCACCCACGGGTGGAGAGGTGGAGGGCTCTATGTCAAGATGACAGTTGTCTTCACTATGTGGTACCCGGGCCCAGGCAGGCGACCTTGCACCTTTCATTCCCTGGCCCGGGGGGGGGGTCATAGGCTTACAAGACCCAGGACAAATCTACAGGGAAGCATAAGCACAGAGATAAGGACTATCTCAAGGACAAAACCAAGTCCTCCTCATTTTGACCCCAGTCGCCAATTCATGTGCCAACAATGGCAGGGCTGTCCTCATCATTGGGAGTAGCCCCCTCTTCCTTGCACACCCTTTCCTTGCTGGGTTACTGTTGGCAGCTCCCCCACCAATGTTTTGGTGGTGGGGGCTGGATCCAGGATTCTGGTGGCCCACTGGATTTACAGCCCCTGCTCTGCCAACTCATGCTGAAGAGCCTCCCCACAGGCCCCAGCCTGTGTGGTCACCCTTCCTGGTGCTAACCCCAGAGAGGAAGGTAAGGTGCCTACCTAGTGCCATGGCTTAGAGGGACACGGAGTGAATCCTCAGGATTGTGGGAGCAGCTGCACAAGGGAGAGAGCTGGATTTCATTGTCCACCTAGGGACAAATGACCTGGCTGGGAATGGGATGGGAGCAGTGCAAGAGGAGTTTTTTAGAGTTGAGGAGGGGCCTTAGACAAGTAGCAAGTATGGTAACCTTCTTGGAGGTGCTGCCTGTCTATGGCAAGGGTGAAGCTAGGGTACTCCACACCATGAGATTTAATGAATGGTTGAAAAACTGGTGCGGAGCTCAGGGTTTTGGCTTCATTAGGGACTGGGGGTCCACCTGAAGGGATACAGGCCTATACTGGTATGATGGTCTGCATCTGTCCGGGAGGGGAACCAGGATCCTAGGTGCTTCATTGGCAAGCATTTAAACTAGTCAAGGGGAGAGGCACTGAAAAGGAGCAAGGAAAACCCAGCATCCCCCTACAAAACACAGCAGTTAGAGAGGTAAACACCAAGATAGAGAAGTCAATAGGCAGCAGGACAGGGGTAAATATAGAAAATGGCAGTAAGGACAAGGATGGGGCTAAAATGGGTAAGGCCATCAAAAAATGGAGGGTGATGAGTACCAATGCCTGCAGTCTGTGTAACAAGTTCCCTGAACTAGTGGCCTTGATGGAAGAGGGACACCTGGTTATCGTGGCAGTCACAGAAACATGGTACACAGAGAACTGTGACTGGAATGTCAACATACCAGGGTACACAAGCTACAGAAGGGACAGGGAGGGTAAAAGATGAGGAGAAGTAGCTCTCTATGTAAGGGAAGAGATCAAAGCAACAGAACTAAAGGGTAAACAGGGAATAGAAGAGGCACTGTGGATCACCCTGGAGACAGGAAATGGCACCACAATCTGCACGGGGGTTGTATACTGACCCCCATCTCGGGGAGGCAATAGACAAGGAAATGATAGATGGCATCCTTAGAATGGCAGAAAAAGTGGAGATATTGTTGATGGGGACCTGAATATGCCAGATGTTAACTGGAGCACCTTTGCTGCAGCCACATCCAAGAGCAAGGTTATTCTCAATGCCCTACAGGGGGCATGCCTCAAACAGCTAGTGGTGGAACCCACTTGGGAGGGAGCAGTCTTGGGTCTGGTGCTGTCAAACAGGGATGGAGAAAGGGTCTCGGATGTAGAAGTGGGTAGCCATCTGGGAACAAGCAACCTCTAAACAGTGTGGTTCACAATAAACACAGTCATAGAGTCAAGCCATACAAAAGCAAGAGTATTGGACTTTAGGAGGGTTGACTTTGGGAAAATGGGAAAGTGCCTCAGAAAAGCGCTATCAAATGGGCAAGAAGGAGGGGTGGACGAACAATGGGAAAAAATCAAAACAGCCATCACAGAGACAATAAACCTTTGTGTGAAGCAAATCAACAAAACGAAATGAAGGAAAAAACCACTATGGTTCTCAAAAGAGGTGGCGGGGAAGGTTAATGAGTAAAAGATAGCATTCAGGAAGTATAAGGAAGCACAGAAGGAGCAGGACAGAGAACTGAATCAGTTAAAGAGGAAGGAAATGGAGAAGGCAGTCAGAATAGCAAAGGCCCAAACTGAGGAAAGGATAGCCAATTCAGTTAAGGAGGAGGATGAAACCTTCTATAGGTACATTAGGGAGTGAAGAAGGACCAAGAGAGGGATAGTGAGGCTTAATAAAGGGAAGAGAGGGTGGGCAGAGGGTGACAGCGAAAAAGCAGGGATACTGAATGAATACTTTGGCTCAGTATTCACAAAAGAAGAGGAGGGGGATGTACCTAAATCAAAGAATAGAAGCACTCTGGATAGGGAGATTGATTCCAGTCCATTCACAGAAGAAAGGGTTCTGAAAGAACTCTTAAAACTGAAGGTGAACAAAGTAATATGGCCTGATGGGATTCACCCAAGAATTCTAAAAGAACTAAGGATAGAACTAGTGACACCACTGACTATACTTTTTAACAAATCATGGGAGGATGCTGTGGTACCTGAGGACTGGAGGAGGGTGGAAGTGATCCCCCTTCACAAAAGTGGGAGCAAGACAGAGGCAGGAAACCACAGACCTGTTAGTTTGACCTCAGTGGTAGGGAAGAAGATGGAATCACTTCTGAAGGAAAGAATTGTTGAGTTCCTAGAGGCCACTAGAGCACAGGACCCAAGGCAGCATGGATTCACAGCATGAAGGTTGTGTTAGATGAATCTAATAGATTTCTTTGACAGGGTGACCAAAGTAGTAGACCAGGAAGGGGCTGTGGACATGGCCTACCTAGACTTCAGCAAGGTTTTTTTCACAGTCCCATGCAATAGATTAATATACAAGTTAGCCAGCCTTGGAGTGGGTCCCAAGGTGGTAGCCTGGGTAAAAAATTGGCTGGACAACAGGACACAGAGGGTAATAGTATATGGAGTCCACTCTGAAGAAAGGGGGTTACTAGTGGGGTACTGCAGGGTTCAGTAGTAGGACTGGTCCTCTTTAATGTCCTTATAAGCGACACTGCAGAGGGACTGGAAGGAAAAGTATGTCTTGTTGCAGATGACACAAAGATCTGCAACAGGGTCGATACAGAAGGTGAGGTAGAAAGGATGCGAAGGGACTTGGCAAGGTTGGAGGAATGGTCAAATATATGGTAGCCTAGATTCAATGCAAAGAAGTGCAAAGTAATGCACCTGGGAAACAAAAACCCAGGGAAAGATTACACAATGGGGGGGGAGGTAGTTACAACAACAAAAATGGAAAGGAACCTGGGGGTAATCATATCAGATGACCTTAAGGTTGGCAAGCAATGTGAGACGTAGTAGGGAGGACTGGGGGACACTGGGATGTATAGGAGAGGCATCACCAGCAGAAAACAGGAAGTTATTATCCCCTGTGCAGATAGTTGGTGAGACCCCATCTGGAGTACTGCATCCAGTTCTGTAGACCCCATCTCCGCAAGGACATAGACAGGATGGAGGCAGTTCAGAGGAGAGCAACTAAAATGGTGCAGGGTCTGCAAGAGAAGCCATACGAGGAGAGACTAAAGGAGCTTAATATGTATACCCTTGAGGAAAGGAGGGAGAGGGGGGACATGATAGAAACATTTAAGTATCTCAGTGGAATCAACAATTTCCAAGAGGGCAGCATCTTTCAGAAAAGAGATGTGCATGAACAAGGGGACACAATTTGAAGATAGAGGGGAGACGGCTCAGGGGCAATGTGAGGAAGTATTTTTCACAGAGAGGGTGATGGACGCATGGAACAGCCTTCCTGAGGAGGTTGTGGAGTCTAAAACTGTGGGAGAATTCAAGAATGCATGGGACAGACATAAAGCAATTTTTGTGGGGGGTAGGAAGAAATAGCCTGTTGGTTAAATAGGATCTGCAGCTTATCCTCTAGGTAGGGAAATGGGCAGGCTAGGTGGGCCAATCGGTCCTTATCTGCCGTCAAAGTCTATGTTTCTATGTTTCTGCTTCAGGCCCCCCCCCCCAGCTTCCTGAAATCCTCCTGGATTCTGACTATCTCCTCCTTGTCCCCCACCACATCATTTTTTCCCAGGTGGATGATAACATCCAGTTCCTCTCTCCTCTCTATTGCCCTTGCGATCCTATTGATCCACTTTCCATCCCTCCAAGCAGTGCTTTCTGGGATGCACTTGACCTTCCTGTCCTTCCTGCTAGGTCTACTACTTTGGTCACCCAGTCAAATAAATCAATTAGATTCGTCTGACATGACCTTCCCGCTGTAAACCCATGCTGCCTTGGGTCCTGTGCCCCACTGGCCTCTAGGTACTCAACAATTCTTTCCTTCAGAGGTTATTCCATCACATTCCCTACCACAGAGGTCAAACTGACAGGTCTGTAGTTTTCTGCCTCTCTCTTGGTCCCACTTTTGTGAAGGGGAATCACATCAGCCTTCTTCCAGTCCTCAGGTACCACACCATCTTCCCATGATTTGTTAAAAAGGGTAGTCAGCGGTGTCACTAGTTCTCTGCTTAATTTTTTTAGAATGCTGGGGTGAATTCCATCTCACCCCATTGCTTTGCCCACCTTCAGTTTTAGGAGTTCTTTCAGAATCCTTTCTTCTGTGAAAGGACTGGGATCGACCCCCCCCCCCATCCAGAGTGCTTCTCTTAATTGGATTAGGCACCTCCCCCACTGTGAATACTGAACAGAAGTATTCATTCAGTATCCTTGCTTTTTCACTGTCACTCTCTGCCCACCCTCCATCCATTCTATTCAACCTCACTATCCCTCCCTTTGTCTTTCTACACTCCCTGATATACCTAGAAAAGGTTTTATCCCCCCTTCTTAACTGAGCTGGCTAACTTTTCCTCAGTTTGTGCCTTTGCTATTCTGACTACCCTCCCTGCTTCCTTCTGCCTTAACTGGTATAGTTCTCTGTCCTGCTCCTTCTGTGTTTCCTTATACTTCCTAAATGCTATCTTTTTCTCCCTAACCTTCACCACCACCTTTTTTGAGAAATCCCCCAGCAGCAGAACTTCACCTTTCATTGCCATCTTGGGTACTTCATCCACTAGCTCCCTGTCCACTTTGGAGGTAGCACACTCCGTCTCCTTCTCAAAGGTACTACCTGTCCACAGCAACAGAGAGGCAAGGACACTCTACATCTAGGAATTCAACTCCTGGTTGAAGGAATGGTGTGACAGGGAGGGGTTTGACTTCATGGGGGACCGGGACCCCACCTGGATGGATGTAAACCTGTATAAAGATGATGGCCTGCATCCATCCGGGAAGGGGACCATGGTCCTGAGTGAGAAGTTTGAATGTTTCAGTAGCATGCATTTAAACTGGCCAAGGGGGAAAAGCCAGGAGGGTCATGAGGATTAGTATCACCCCCCCCATTGGGCACATGCAGGAAAATAAATAGATGGCAAAAACAACTGAAGTAGTTGGGGGGGGGCAAAGTGGTGGAATAGGGACCACTCAGGAAAACTAACTGGGGTAGTGGGAAGCAGCAGGGGTGCAGTAATGGGGCAGAGGAAGTAATCTATGTTGCAAAACATGGAAGGCTATGGTAACCAATGTCCGCAGCCTGGCAAACAAAATCCCAGACCTGGAGGCCTTGATAGTAGAGGTAGACCTTGGCACAGTAGCTATAACTGAAACATGGTACACTGCAATCATGGGTGGGACATAAATGTACCTGGTTATGCTCTGTTCAGGAGGAATGGAGGTGTAAAACAGTGGGGGAGTTGCCCTGTATGTCAGAGAAGATATAAAGGCAACACAGGTGCAGGATAGGCAGGGGGAAGCCAAGGCACTGTGGGTCAACCTTGAACCTGGAAATGGCGCAGCAATATGCACAGGGGTAATATATAGGCCTCCTGCACAGGGGGAGAAAGTGGACAGGGAGATAGTGGATGAAATACCCAAGATGGCAACGAAAGGTGAAGTTCTGCTGCTGGGGGATTTCAATATGCCGGATGTGGATTGGACCACCCAGGCAGCTGCTTCGACAAGAAACAGAGGCATCCTAGATTCCCTACAGGGGGCTGGTCTCAGGCAGCTAGTGCTTGATTCCACCAGAGACAGACTGATTCTGGACCTGGTGCTGGCCAATGGGGACAGAGTCATAGAAGTCTAGGTAGAAGGACAACTGGGGTCCAGCAACCACAACATAGTGTGGTTTAACATGGAAACAGGGACTCAATCAAGTCACACAAAGGTGAAGGTTTTGAATTTTAGGGGGGTGGACTAAGCTGCAATGAGCAGATGTATTAGAGTAGCCCTGGGGAAGGGAGAGGTGGGGGGGTTGAAGAGCAGTGGGGGAACCTAAAAGGAACCATAGTTGAAGTGACAAACCAATGCATCAGGTTGTTGTCCAAAGGGAAGAAAAGGAGGAAGTCACTATGGTTCTCGAAAGAGGTGGAAGACAAGGTATGAGCTAAAAGGGTGAGTCTCAGGAAATATAAGGGGACCCAAAGGAAGGAAGGCAGGGAGGTGTACCTGGAGTGTCTAAGGGAAGAGGGGAAGGCTGTTAGGAGCACAAAGACACGGACTGAGGAGGGATTAGCGCAGATGGTGAAAAAAGGGGACAAGACATTCTATAGGTACATCAGAAAAAAAGAAAAACGGGGGGTTTGTAAGGCTCAAAGGGGACAAAGGACTGTGTAAGGAGGGAGACCTTGACAAGGTGGAAATATTGAATAAATACTTCTGTTCAGTATTCACTTAAGATGGGGAAGGTCAGAGACCACAGCTGGGCAACAGATGCAAAGGGGGGGAAGGTGGACACCAGTCCATTTGCAGTGGAGAGAGTCCTGGAAGAGCTCACAAAACTGAAAGTGGACAAACCAATGGGGCCAGGTGGCATAAACCTGAGGATATTAAGGGAGCTGTGAAGTGAACTAGTGGCACCCCTAGCAGCCATGTTCACTGAGTCACTAAACACGGGAGTGGTTCCACAGGGCTGGAGGAGGGCACAAGTAGTCCCTCTGCACAAAAGTGGTAGCAGCTTCATCTCAGTGGTAGGGAAGATCATGGAGGCACTGCTGAAAGAAAGAATAGTGGTACACCTGGAATCCAACAGTGACCAGGATCAGTGGCAACATGGATTCACAGCAGGAAGTTCGTGTCAAACAAATCTGATAGATTTTTTGACTGGGTGATGAAGGAAGTAAATCGGGGGGGGGCAGTGAATGTCACATACCTTGATTTCAGCAAGGCTTTCGACACCATCCCACATGAAAGGCTGGTTAACAATATGGACAGTCTGGGCATGGGGCACAAGGTGGTAAACTGGGTCAAGAACTGGCTGATGGACAGGAGGCAGAGGGTGGTAGTAAATGGGGTCCAATCCAGGGAGGGGGGGTGACCAACGGAGTACCTCAGGGATCGGTCCTTGGGCCAGTCCAATTCAATGTCTTCATTAGTGACATTGCGGAAGGGCTGGTTGGAAAAGTCTGCCTGTTTGCAGATGATACCAAGAACTGCAACAGAGTGGATACTCCAGACAGGGTGGAGAAAATGAAGAAGGACCCAAGAAAGCTTGAAAAATGGTCTGAGATGTGGCAATTGGGGTTCAATGCAAAGATGTGCCAATAATGCACCTGGAATGGGGGAACCCTGAGGAGAGCTACAGGACAGGGGGAGGAGCTGTCAATCACCAAGGAAGAAAGGGACCTGGAGGTTATCATTTCAGATGATCTACGGGTGTCAAAGCAGGGTACAAAGACTGCAGGGAGGGCCAGTGGTATGCTGGGGTGCATAGGCAGAGGTATCACTAGCAGAAGGCGAGAGGTGATGGGGGGGCGTAGTCTAGCTACTGGAGCAATGGCTGCTTAATCTCTATAGCTCTCCCTAACCTGGGTAACATCCGTGCTTCGGCGCCGACATCTTCGGACATTGAGACCTCCTGGTAGCTGTGTGATGTTGGGGTAGATCCTCCCTACCTACCGGTAACACCATTCAGCGGTTTCTGTTGTGATTTGCCAGTTTTGCAGCCCCAGGTTTCCACGAGTCGTTCCAGTGTTCTAGGCCACATAGGCCTCAGCCTGCTAGTACCTACAGTACATGCCTGCGTAGCTACTGCCTCGCCCTGTCTATCGTAGTAGTCGTCAGTGCGCTTGTGGCTCCATCCCGGGTTATTGCTGTGCCCTATTGTGAGCGATCATGTCTGCTCAAAGTGCACCCTCCCCACCAAATCAGGGTGCCCATCCTGCTGCCCTCCCAGCCTCAGTGGGTGACTCTCTCCAACACATCACTCAGATATTAAAAGCTCTTTCGGTTAGGGTGGACAAGATTAATACATCCCTCACGGGCACCTGGCTGACATAAGGCAGCTGCAAGACAAAATGAACATCTCAGAGCAACGTTTGGATAACTGTGAGCAACAACAATTGAAACTTATGCATCATATTCAGCTTCACGAGGAGCACCTGGCTACATTATGGGACAGAGTGGAGGAGCAGGAAAATCAGGCCATGTGTAATAACCTGAGCATTATTGGTATTCCTGAGGGGGATGAAGGCCAGTCCATGAAGATATTCTTGAATGAGAACCTTCCTGCCATACTGAGAGAGAGGTGAAGGGGCCCTATGGACGTAGAGAGGGCCTACCACATAACGAGAAGAAAGGACAAGAACTTAAAGATCCCATGGCCCATTGTAGCATATTTCTTGTGCTATGCCACAAAAGAGCATATTTTGAGGGCAGCTAAGGATCTGCGGGAGGTTTGCTGGCAGGGATCACCTGTTGCCTTCTACTGTGACTTTGCCCAAGAAACTGCAGTCAGGAGGAGGGTGTTCGGGCCACTAACAAAAATCCTGTATCAGCACGGGTTTCAGTTTAGATTTCAGGGTCTTACCAGTCTGTTGGTGTCCAAAGATGGCAAGAAGATCTTAGCGGATCATCCGGGGGACATTGAGAGGTGGCTGTATAAATTTTGGCCTAATCTGCCGCTTGCTACTACATCTCCCAGAAGGCTCTGGGATCCAAACAAGTTTACCTCCTCCAAAGGGAACCATCTAGAGGGCAGGAAGTCTCTGGAGGACTCTTTAGTGGCCGTACATGCAGCATCTCAACCTGGTCCCCCTGCTACTTCCATTTCTGCTGCTTGAGCTTTGTGTCCCCTGATGGTGACCTCCCAGCCTGCACTAGCCGGCGCCTCCTCTCTGCCACCTCACCCCTCTGGATCTGCTTCCCGGCAGAGGCAATGAGCATGCAGTGGTACTCTTTTGCCCCAAGAGCCACAGCTGAATGCCTCTCTGGCCAAAATCTCAAGGGAAGATCACATGAGTGACCTCTCCCCAGTCCATCCTGAATTCCAAGACCTGACTGATATGGAGACTGATGCTGCACTGGATTGGGCCGATTATCTGGATTCTTCTTTGGTGGAAGTGGTAGATGCCTCAAGTCCTGTGCACCCTGGCCTTATTTCTTATGCTGCAGCTGCTTCTTTGGGTCCACAAACCTCTGTTACCAACCCCCCCCCCCCGGCTTCTGCTGGGCAGGCCGAAGGTCCCACTGGCTGAACTGGCTTTTCTGAACCTGGACTGGTTATTTGTTATTGTTTTCCTGTTTAATAATTGTTCTTGAGGTTTATTGTTATACTTGGATATATGAGGCCTTGAGACCTTGCTCCCCCATCTTAGAGGGTGGAGAAGGGCCACTCTGGGCCCCAGTGCGAGTAACACCCCCCCCTTGGTACCTGGCCCAGTAAGGGTCAAGTTTCTATTTATCTACAGTTATACCCTGTTTCAGCTGCCTCTCTATGTTACCTTGCTTGCAGGGAGCATTCTCCCCCCAGTTTCTGATGTGGAGGGGCAAGACACCAACACTGGATGCTTTGCCAAAACGAACTCAGTTAATTACCCCATTTTGTGGGTGGGCTATTTTCTCTATGGTTATGCTACAGGCTACCTATGACACCACTGGTAGGAGGGGACGCCCTCCAATTTCCCCCCTCCTTGCTGGCCCTTTGTTCCCGTCCCCCACCCTTCTTTCCTCCCCTCCCTCTTTCCCTCCCATGGCCCTTCTTGATGTCCCGGTGCCTAACCGTGGATGGTTTACCTGTATAGGGAGACTAGTATCCAGCTGGTTACACTTATCTCCCCCCTGTTGGGTTCTCAGGGTTCGCATAGCTGAGAATACTACCCTTTTGGTGTTCTCTTTCGCACTCAGCCTTGAGGCCTGTAGCATGAATACACTTGGCTACAGTTCTCTCTCAATATTGTCTGAGTATTGTTACTGTGTTATTGCCACTGTTTTGTATTAAAGGTTGCTGTTTATTGATATCTTTTTTCCTGTTCCCTGTCCTCTAGTTCACCTCCTGAGTCAGCGCATCTGTAGTTCATCCCTGTTATCTGACCCTTGGTGCTAAAGGTTCGTATTGGTGTAAGTGCCGAATGTGGTGCTTTAGTGTCTGTTTCTTGCTCCCTCCTGTCCCTATCTGGCTGACGGTCTCAGTGAGTATTGTTTTTTCTTCATACTCCTCGGATATGGCCTCTTCCAGGAACTCACCCCCTGCAGGGACCCTATTAGTTTCCTGGAATGTAAAGGGACTTAATCATCCCATTAAACGTGCCAAGGTGTTGCAGCACCTCAGATCTCTCCGCACTGATATCGCCCTACTACAAGAGTAGGTCGGTGCCTTGGCTGAAGAAATCTTGTGTGAGGGCAGCGTATGCAACCTCCGTGCCTCCCAAATCTAAAGGAGTGGCCATCTTGGTGTGACGTTCTTCTCCCTGAGTGGTAGAGGACTCCTGGAAGGACTCCCGAAGGAGATGGGTGGTGGTGCGGCTAGCCTCCCCGGTAGGGCAATTGATTATTGCCAATGTCTATGCCCCCAATAAGGACCACGCTGATTTCTTTCCTGCACTCAGCCAGGCCCTATCCTCCCTCGCCTCGGATGGTTTGGAAGTCCCCGTTCTTGTAGGTGGCAACTTCAACTTGGTGTTGGAAACCTTTCTAGATAAATCCAAGCCCCTCCCCCAAGCCCACCCCAAAGCCTGTGTACCCTGCAGGACCTTCAGGAGGAATGGGGTCTGGCTGATATATGGCATCGTGACCACCCCACTGGTCGAGATTATACCTTTTATTCCCATGTCCATGCCATCCATAGCCGCATTGATTATTGGATGGCAACGTGGCAGCGACCAAGGGGATCTCTGGGAACATAATCTGGAATATCCTCATATCTGACCATGCTCCAATTCTAACTACCTACACCCCGATGGGACAGCATCCCTCCGGTACTCGGTGGCACTGCAACCCCTTCCTCCTCAGACACCCTGAGTTCTGTCGCATGATCTCCCAGGCTGCCTGCAGCTACTTTTCTCTTAATGCCACCGATAAGGTGTCTCCATTGTTTGGGATGCCTTTAAAGCCATTCTTAGGGGTCGCATAATAGCATTTTTGGCTGCAAAATCCAAGGTCTATAAGGTGACCCTAGCTGCCTTGCAGGCTGACCTTGCGGGGTTGGAGGCACAGTTTCAGTCCTTGCGCCCTCTCTCCAGAGGTGATGCCTTCTACAGGCACATCATTGACTTAAAATATCAAATTAACACTGCTTAATCAAAAGGCTGAATGGGTCCTGTTACGAGGCAAGCATGCATGCTGAGATGGGGGTGAGAAGTGCGGCAAGCTCTTGGCATTCAGACTAGAAGCAACAAGCCTCATCCCAAATCCACGCCCTTCATGACAAGTCAGAGAAAGTAGTCCATGAACCCCAAGAGCTGAATAACACCAGCGGTCCTTTTATGCCTTTTATGAGTTGCACTCCTCTCTGTCACCTTCCCAGCTCCTACAGGACTTGCAGAGATTTTGCCAGGGGTCACCGTTACCAGTCTTAAGTCCTGTGTAAGTCACCCATTTGGACGCCCCCCCCCTTACTGTTTTGGAAATAAAGCAGGCTCTGTCCCAGATGGCCCCGGGGAAAGCTCTGGGACCAGACGGCATGACAGTGGAACTCTACTGTGTGTTGGGTATGGATATTACCCGTCCTCTGCTCTTGGCCCTTCAAGATGCATACAAGGCTAGCACTCTTCCTCCCACAATGCGAGAAGCCCATATCACCCTCCTCCCTAAGAAATCCAATGACCCCCTCAATTGTTCAAATTTTCACCCTATTTCCCTCTTGTCAGTTGACCACGAAAATATTAGCCCGGATTCTGGCCACCAGACTGTTGGATATTCTCCCTGCTATCATTCATGCAGCGCAGGCTGGCTTTATGAAAGGCAAATCTGGCATTGACAATACTAGACTGTCGCTTAACCTCAAATTGGTGGCATCCTGGTCAGCCATACCCATGGCGGCCCTGGCTGTCGACTTCACTAAGGTATTTGACTCATTAGAGTGGAACTGTCTGTACTCAGTGCTTCAGCTGTATAGTTTTGGCCCACATTTCTGATGCTGGGTCTCCACTCTATACAGTTCCCCCATAGCCTGGATCCTTACTAACACCACTATCTCTGCTCCTTTTCCCCTGCAAAGAAAGAGTCGTCAGGGATGCCCACTGTCCCCTCTTCTTTTTCTGATAGCCCTGGATCTCCTCATCCGTGCCTTTATCGCCGCTGACTCAGTCTCCGGTGTGCCTGTGGGAGACTCCTCTTACTTGGTAGCGCTTATGCTGATGATCTCCTGCTGACCCTTTCTAGCCCTCAATAGTCTCTCCCATCAGTGTTATCCCTGCTCCAAGAGTTCTCCTCCCTATCTGGCCTGAGAGCCAACCAGAAAAAAACTGTCTTAGCTCCACTGAATGCTACTTGCTCCCAGGACTGTCTCAAGGGTACCGAGTTAGCCTGGGCAAACCGAGGTTTTACCTATCTAGGACTTTACATCCCTAATTGGTGGGCTGATTTGGAATCATCCAACTTTTCCTCTCTCATGGCCCAATTGTCATTTGAAGTCAAACAGTGGTGTAAGCTGCACTTATCTTTACCTGGTAGGGTGGCTGCAGTATGTATGTTGTTCCTGCCTCAGGTTACGTATCTTCTCAATAACCTCCCAATTCACCTATCCCACAAATTGTTTGCTTCACTTGACTGTATTATGTCCAGCTCTCTGTGGGCTGGCCGTTCACTGAGGTGGGGCAAGCTCAAGCTGCGAGAGCACTGGTCCCACAGCGGGCTGGGGCTCCCTTGGTTTAAGGGGTACCACTTAGCCTGCATGGCAGCCTCTGCTGTTCGGTGGTTTGCACTGGGAGTGCCCAGAGACTTACCTTGGGTGCAGTTGGTAGCCAGCCTGTCCAGTGGCCCTTTGTGATTTTGCAGGTTCTTAATTAGCTTAGTTTCCTGGATTAGTAACATGATTTTCAGTAAATTTAGATTAAGAATATGAGGCCGTAGCCCTCCTCAGGCCTTTCAAATAGAGATTCCTGTCTGTGCTAGAGCCATCCCAATTGCCTAGTAAATTAGTTTTCTTGTTTTGTAACCAAGCTTTATCACCTAGTTTTTCTAAGTCTAAATAATGAAATTGAGTGCCAGTGGAAATTTCCAGCCGTAAAAATCTTAGATCTCAGGGAGGCATGTTTATTCACTGACCCATAGAAATTCAGATTTAAAATAGGCCCACATGCCACCCTGAGGGCAAAGGATCAGCATGACATGCTTTAGTGCAGGCAACATGGTTTAGATGAGATGAAAGCTTAGGGAGCCATGTTGGGAGGTAAGTCAGACCATAGCAGTTTCCACTTGGCAGTACGTTACAATTAGGGAGGGAGGAATGGTGTCAGCTACCAGTGCTGTAGCCACTCCTGCAGTGGGCCAAGAGAGCTTGCTCCTTCCATAGGATGTACACTGTGCAGTCGAGGCCACCAATAAGGCTCCATCGATGTCAATGGAGAAGGCAGACAGCAGGAAGACAAAGAAAATAAACATACACCATCTACTGTATATGACAATTTGAAGTCCTGGGAAGCCCTCGGTCCCCTCCACCTGGGGGTTTCTACTGGATCAAACACACACAAAATTACCATCTTAACCCTTGCTCACTCACACTTTTTTTAAACTCAGTTTTATTAATAAGCTCCAAATGAATGTAACATACATATACATAGCAGGAATACATAGCATTATACAGTACTGTGGCATTAACATCAATGTTACGCTAGTGTATTGTAGCTAACATGTCATCTTCTAATCTATAAAAATAATCAAATTGATGCTGTTCCATAAAGCCACTGTTTCAAGTAAGTACAGTAGAAGCCACTTAATCGGGATGTGCTTAAACGGGACGTCCGCTTATTTGGGACGATCCCCTGTTAACCAGTTGAGCAGCAATGTTATCTAATGGGACCAGTTTCCTGTTAACTAGGACAGCTGTGCCTTTTAAAAGGGATGACTGAGCTGAAACTGAGCTAATATTCTGGCTCATTCTCACCTTATTTGTGACCCATCAGCCAACTCTTCACTCAACTCCCACTTCTCCATTCACCACACTTCCTGTATTCACGCCAGACTCGCTCAATCGCACCATTACTGAACAGTGTTTCATGTTGGCTCTTGACTCCTTCCCCCACACATTCTCAGCATCTGCACTGTAAACCCATAGGAAGGGTAAAAATCACTCCAGTTTTAAATGAAAAAGACTGTCTTCTTTGTTCTGTGCTCGCTCATGCCTACCTTCTCCTACACATGTTCGGCACCAGCCAAGGTAAATGCAGATCCAGAAAATCCACTGTTTTAACATTTTATTTAAATTTCATTTGTTGTTACTACACTATCACTTGTGAGCTGCAAAATGCTAGACTGAATAACATGCAGGCAGTCTGTGAACAAACAGCATGTTAGTGTGTTATTTGGTCTAGCAGTTTGCAACTCCTGATCCCGAGTCAGATAACAACAAGGAACGCAAGTAAAGTACAATAAAACATGTACTGTATTATAAACTGCATATGTGTATTCCTTTCTTCCTGGACTGTTAGTGAGTGATGTTAGTGTTACCTAGGTAATCAATTAGTGATATTAGATTGTGGGACACAGAGGAGAACTGACATAGGGCACCATCGACTTCATAAAATTAAGGCAAATACTGCATTTCTGATAATCAGGACAGTCACTAAACTGAGACCAAAAGCCCACCACCAGAACCTCCCAACTTCTACTGTAACTATAAGCTAAGTTTGCATTAACAATTACAACTTATAACTATATGTGGCTGCCCATCCCCAAGCGCTCCAAATGAATGTACACTGACAAATCCTTTAATCTAGAAAAGGGCAGCAAAGGAAAAAGTAGAGAAGAGAAAAGAAAAAAACCCAAATAGAAGGGAGGAAGAGGCCCAACTCCTGAACCCCTAGTGGTTACCAGCTCACACCTTAATCCATCTTTACCGAGGGATGCTCCTGCCACATCAGGGGCACCTAATGAACATTGATGTGAGGCTCAGAGTCCTGCTCCATTATTGGCTGTACCCCACTTCCCAGTGTATCGTAGGTGTCCCAGTTATGCCATAGCTCTGTATTTTCTTCTTGGGTGACCCATATTGTCGCTGTGAAGCACTCCATGGTTTGGAGCTTTCTCACCTTTGATCTCCATACCTCAACTGCCGATGTGTCATCTGCAGACCTTGACATCACAGCAGACCTTGCCATAGCAGCAATAACAGAGACATGGTACTCTGTTAATCATGGCTGGGAAGACAATGTACTAGGCTGTACACTGTTCAGGAGAGACAGGGAGGTTAAAAAGGGTGGGGGAGTGGCCCTCTACATCAGAGATGATATAAAGGCTACAGAAGTTCACGGAAGACAGGGGGAGGCCGAGGTAATGTGGGTCACCCTGGAGCTAGGGAATGGAACAGCAATACACACAGGGGTGATCTACAGACCTGCAGCACAGAGGGAGGAAGTAGACAGGGAACTAGTGAAGAACATTTATGACATGGTAACTAAAGGTGAAATCCTGCTACTGAGGGATTTCAATATGCCGGATGTGGATTGGGCCACCCAGATGCTGCTTCAACCAGAAGCACCAGCCATCCTTGAATCTATGCAGGGTGTTGGACTCAGGCAGTTGGTGCATGAGCCAAGCAGGGACAAGTCAATTCTGGACCTGGTATGGACCAGTGGGAACAGAGTTGAAGAAATACAAGTGGAAGGGCAGCTGGGGTCCAGTAACCACCACATGGTGTAGTTCAGCATGGAGACATGGACTCAATTAAGCCACAGAAGGGCAAGAGTATTAGATTTCAGGAGGGCAGATTTCACTGAAATGGGTAGATGTATACAATCAGTCCTGGTGAAGGGAGAGGTAATAGAGAGGGTGGAACAACAATGGGAGAAACTGAAAGGAGCCATAGAGGAGATAACAAACCAATTTGTTAGTTTAGTGGGCAAAGGAAAATGAAGAAGGAAACTGCTAGGGTTCTCCAAAGAGGTGGGGGACAAAGTCAGGGCTAAAAGGCTGAGTTTCAGGAAATATAAGGGGAGCCAAAGGGAGGAGGACAGGGAGGTGTACCTTGAATGTCTAAGGGAAGCAGGGAAGGCTGTTAGGGAGTGAAGGCACAGACTGAAGAGGGCTTAGCACAGTATGTAAACAAAGGGGATAAGGCATTTTATAGGTACATCAGTGAAAGAAGAAAAACTGGGGGGGTTGTGAGGCTCACAGGGGAGAAGGGAGAGTATAAGGAGGGAATTTGGACAAGGCAGAAATACTGAACAAATACTTCTGCTCAGTATTCACTAAGGAGTGGGAGGATCAAGGACCACAGCTGGGATGCAGAGGCAATGGGGGGGAGGAGAGGTGGACACCAGTCCATTCACAGTGGAGAGAGTTCTGGAAAAACTCACAAAGCTGAAGGTGGATAAGGCCATGGGGCCAGATGGCATCCACCTGAGGATATTAAAGGAGCCACAAAGGGAACTAGAAGCACCTCTGGTGGCCTTGTTTACAGAGTCATTCAACAGGGGTGTCATTCCAGAAGACTGGAGGAGGGTACATGTAGTCCCACTGCACAAAAGCGGCAGTAGGGAGGAGGCAGGGAACTACAGGCCAGTCAGCCTCACCTCAGTGGTGGGAAAGATCATGGTGATACTGCTAAAAGAAAGGATAGTGGCACATATGGAATCCAGCAGTGCTCAGGATCTGAGGGAACATGAATTCACAGCAGGAAGGTCATGTCAAATGAATCTAATAGATTATTTTGATTGGGTTACTAGGGAACTAAATCAGGAAAGGGAGGTAGACGTCACCTACCTAGATTTTTAGGAACATCGCCAGGGTTAGGCATCTTGTTCCGTCTCACGACCTACCAACTTTAGTCCATGACTTTGTGTCCTCGTGCCTGGATTACTGCAACTCCCTTTATCTAGGGCTTTCAGGGGTTGAAATCCATCACCTGCACCAAGTGCAGAATGCTGCAGCCCGGCTTTTGACGGGTTCACGCAGATCCTGTCATATTACTCCGGTGCTGCGCGCGAACTGCACTGGCTGCCAATACGGTGGTGGATCACCTTTAAAGTCGGCTTGCTGACTTTCAAAGCCCTACACGGCCTGGGCCCGGTCTATCTGAAAGAACTGCTGGTACCCTACTGCCCCAATCGATCACTCCACTCGGCCGACGTAGGGTTGCTAGAGGTTCCAAGGGTGAACTTGAAATCATCTGGTGTTAGAGCTTTTTTGTATGCTGCCCCCACCCTTTGGAACTCTCTACCCCGCCGATTATGGGAGTGGAGGGATTTAAGAGGGGTCTGAAAACTTTTCTTTGGGAAAAAAGCATTTTTGGAAAACTGATTTGTCTAATGGATTATGATTTGGTTCTGTTGAATATTTTAATGACTGTCTTAATTATTTTAATTGTTGTATGTGTGAGGCGCCTTGATAAATGAAAGGCACCATACAAATAAAATTATTATTATTATTTCAGCAAAGTCTTCTACACCGTCCCACATAGAAGGCTGATTAAAAAGATGGGTAGTCTGAACATGGGAGACAAGGTGGTGAACTGGGTTAGGAACTGGTTAACAGACAGGAAACAAAGGGTAGTGGTAAATGGGGTATAATCTGGGGAGAGGGGGGTGACCAGTGGGGTACCACAGGGATCAGTACTAGGATCAGTCCTGTTCAATGTCTTCATTAGTGACATTGCAGAGGGGCTGGAAGGAAATGTCTGCCTGTTTGCTGATGACACCAAGATCTGCAACAGGGTGGATACTCCAGAAGGGGTGCAGAAAATGAAGAGGGGCCTGGAGAAGCTTGAAAGATGATCAGAGATGTGGCAACTGAGGTTCAATGCAAAGAAATGTGAAAT
The DNA here is from genome assembly GCA_016271365.2 of Neoceratodus forsteri. Classification (NCBI taxonomy): domain Eukaryota; kingdom Metazoa; phylum Chordata; order Ceratodontiformes; family Ceratodontidae; genus Neoceratodus; species Neoceratodus forsteri. The sequence continues at coordinate 1,608,729,642 of CM057453.1, forward strand.
AATGCACCTAGGGAGAGAGAACCCTGGGGAGAGGTACAGGTTTGGGGGGGGAGGAACTGACTGTCACCAAAGAGGAAAGGGACCTGGAGTTATTATCTCTGATGACCTTAAGGTATCAAAGCAGTGTACAAAGGAGGTAGAGAGGGCCAGTGGCATGCTAGGGTGCATAGGCAGGGTATCACTAGCAGGAGGCAGGACATGGTGATGCCAATGTATAAAACATCGGTGAGGCCTCATCTGGAGTACTGCATGCAGTTCTGGAGGCCACACCTACACAAGGACATAGATAAGGTGAAGACTGTCCAGAAAAGGGAAGCAAAAATAGTGCAGGGCTTGCACCACAAAACATATGAGGAGAGACTAAGGGACCTCAATATGTACTCACTGGAGGAGAGGAGACAGCGGGGGGACATGATTGAAACTTTCAAGTACCTCAAGGGCATAAACAAGGTGCAGGTAGGGGACCTTTTCCAATGTAGAAAAAGTGCTAGAACAAGAGGGCACAATATGAAACTGGAAGGGGGTAAATTAAGAGGTAATGAGAGGAAGTTTTTCTACACAAAAAGGGTAGTCAACACTTGGAACAGTCTGCCACAGGAGGTAGTTGGGGCAAGCACAGTGGAGGGGTTTAAGCATGCTTGGGACAGGAACAAGGGAAATCTGAGAGGGGAGGGAGGGAGTGATGAAAAGCCATTGATCATATAGGGTTAATGGCCACATACAATGTATGGGGCCTACGGGCAGACTAGATGGGCCTAGCGGTCCTTATCTGCCAACAATTTCTGTTTCTATGTTTGCCAGTTCAATGTGATTCCCTTCATTGTGACCAGGCAGAAAGTACTGAAAAGCATCTGCTGTGGTTGAAGGCCAATTTCTGTGACATTTTTGCCAAGGTACATGTGCTCAAAAGTGAAGGAAATGCTAAGTCCCCAGATACCTTCCAGAGCCTGGTGGATCTGTGAATAAAAGGGTTCTATATGAGGGCAACCCAAAAGATGTGGTAGTGTGTGTGTGTCCACCAGCCAACATTCCCACCAGCACAGGTCAGAGCCCCCTGCAAAAAAATGTTTAGTGACAGGTGGGGTATGGAAGAATCACATCAAGCACTTCCCCAGGAACTCCTTCCAGGTGGGGATGCCATGGTGTGCCAAGTTGCTTTCCATATGAGTTCCCAGTCCTCTTTGCATATGAGGATCTGCATATGAGGATCTGGGCCTCATGTTCCCAGGTCTCCCTGACAGTCTGGAATTTTGGGTATGTAGAGCCCAGCAGCATTTTGTGTGCCATTGTTATGTTACCTCACCTACCAACCAATATTCCAGCCCATTATAAAAAAATGTAAAACCCTGTGAGGTCCTGGTTTATGAGACCAAGCCTCCCATCCATCTGTAGGTAATGCTGGATTTGTAAGATATGATAACAATCCTGGTGTGTCAGGTTGAATTTCTGCTGCATATCTGTGAAGGAGAGGCATGTTCCATTTTGTGTAAATCATTTAAACCGTATAAGGAAATAGTGGTTCCATCTCCAACAACCTCTGTCCTCTCTAGGAGGGGTAGAATCTGAATCTCAATGATAATCATTTGTGATCCCACCTCGTTAGACATATTTAATACAGACCTAACCCTCAGGATCATCAGCAGGGTATGTTGTGTCAAAGGGTTTTTAATGGATGCTAGCAAGGCTGAAGTGATACAGACTCGTGAAAGTACAAACAGGGGTATTGGAAGATCAAAGTCAACCTCCAGGTCCAACTAACCTGAGTCCATATTCTCTTTTGTCCATTTAATCACTGGGGATAGCTTGTGCTACCAGATAATACATGCACATGTCTGGCATTGTTAACCCCCAATTCTCCATTGGGAGTGTTAATACCTGTGACACTTGGCCAGCTGGTTATGATTGCTCTATGATATTTGTAATATAGAATGTGGTTTGTGAGTGTCTCCCATGAAACATCCTGTGCTATGGGGGTCCCACCAACAGGTTTCAGTTAAAATGACAGGATATATATTAAACAGCAGATCTCTGTATTGTGATTAACTTCCAAGTTGCATTTTATGGCCGTGTTTATGACCTGTGCTGCTTTGAAGCTGGGAAACTAAAATATACATTTTATGACCTGTTGCTTCTTTGAAGAGGAAATGAAATGGGACTTTATGAGTCTGCCAGAGGATGGAGATCATAAACTTTTATGACGTGTTAAGAGAAGGAACTGGGAAATCACTGACTTATAATTTGGGAAATTAGTTTTTGCTGATGTCACCTTATTTAATATACCCCCTGATAGGACATCCTGCTTTGTATATTTTTTATATTCTGAAAGGAGGAGCTAGATGACATCATGGAAGGGGTTGAAACACAGCATTTTAAATTGTATTCTGTGTTTCAACTGTGACACTTCCTTTTTGGACTCCTAAGAAGCAAGATCTCAGATCTAACGAAGGCACTGGTAGAGGTATACAATAGATAGAAAAAGTCTAACTGTATGTTGGTAGGAGTTTGTACTTTTCCTTGTTTTCTTTTACGTGATTGTATGCTTTGTGATATAGTGTTCTGTGTTTACGTTTTACGTATATTTATCCATTTTTAAGTAAATCTATATTTTAAAGAGACTGCCTGGTATGTCTTCCAAGTTCTTTCTTTTGTATGTAATGTTTTGAAGGGTTAAGACTGACAAAACTGTTCATAAGCTTAATGGTGTTACCAAACTGGGAAAATGTAAGAATATACCTAAGGTCTTTTATAGAGTTTTAAGGGTTCATTTTGAATACCTGGTTAGGTGTCCTTGGGCGAAAGATATTTGGCATCCCCTGAAGAGCAGATTATCTGAGCCTGTACATTTGGGTACACTAGCATAAGGTTCACAGTTTGAATCCCCCCAGAACTTGAGACTAAAGGTGATTTGGACCCACAAGCAGACAGGAGGGTTACTCTGTTCTGTTACCTGTTCACAATACTGTGCTCGGAGGTTGGCACTGTGGGAGCAGAGGGCCTGCCCTACTGAGTGGGGCTGTGACAGATTGGTTGGGCAGCAGTGCTGATAACTTTGGTAACACAAGCTTTAAGCTGTTTAGTGTGTCAGCTTAATACTGTACAGCTCACTCGCAAAAAAGGCAGTGATTTATTTTTAAAAAAGGAAACTGAACTACATCATTTGGCTTACAGTCAAGCTCCTATGTGTTTTACTTTTTTTCTGAAGTGCAAGTTAGAGTAGCAGTAGTTAGGGAAGACAATGGCTTCCAGCTACAGTGGGAACACTGTAGACTACTTGAGGCAGTTGTGCAAGGACAGAGGAGTCCTGTATGAGGTGAGAGCCACCAAGCAGAACCTCGTGGATGCCCTGATGGCAGCAGATTCCCCAAGCATCAAGTCACTGACTGTGACTGAAAAAGACCAAACCTTGAGCATGGAGGGGCCAGTGCAGTGTCCAGATCCGGTGAGGATGACAGCAGGGCCAGTGCCAGCGAAGGGCCGCAGCAGCAGGGGAAGGTCACCAGCATTCTGGAGCTAGAAGCACTCAGGCTGCAGATTGAGTTGTGCAGAATGGAGCTGGAGTTCCAGAGAGAAGCGGAGCGAGAGAAGCAAGCCTTAGAGGAGAAGAGGGAGTGAGAACAGTAAGAGGCTGACTGGGAACAGTGAGATACAGACCGAGAGGAGCGAAAGTGCCAGAGGCAACATGAACTGGAGAAGCTAGGACTCCAGCCACCAGCACCAGAGCAGGTAAGTCGCTTGGGTTCAACTGGAACTACAGGACTGGGTTACCAATTGAATTCCAAATTGATAGCTGAATTTAAAGGGGGGAGGATGTGGATGCTGTTTTAAATTCCTTTGAACATTTTGTATTCAGGCTAAAATTCCTAGAGGGTCCTGGAGCTTCCAGCTATCCCCGCTACTAACTCGGGATGCATTGGGTCAAATGGACAATGAGGACAGTAATGATTACAGCAAACTTAAAGCTGCACTTTTAAAAAAGTTTGATTTAACTGCTGAAGCCTACAGAGCTAAATTCCGTAAGCTCAGGAGAAGCTCTGATATGAGCTACGAGGAGCTAGCTGTAAAACAACGTCAGTTTTTAAAATGTTGGTGGGAAGGAATTGAAGCAAACTCTGTAGATAAAATTGAAAATGCTATTTTGTTAGAACAGTTTTTTGGTGCATTCCCAGCACAGCTGAAAACCTGGCAGGTGGACTGAGATCCCCAAACAGTGCAAGAGGCTGCTGAACTCTTGGACCGCTATGCCAAGAGCAGACATGCTCTGAGAGTGAATGGGGTGGGCATGGCAGCACAGAAAGAAAAAGCGCTCCTTCAGGGCAACTAAAACCCTCACTGCCTCCATCAAAACCAGTTAGCCCCGGGTTTCAAAGAAAAGAGTTCTCTGAGAAAAGAAATGAATGTTGATTTTGTAATGAAACTGGGCATATTGCCAGACAGTGTGCCAAAAGGGTGAGCAATATGCAACAGGGGGCTAGGAAAGAAGTGGGTTGTTTGTGTGTCCCTGGAACCATGCCTGTGAACATGAGAGAACACATGCACCCAGTCACAGAGAATGGTGTACAGACACAAGGGTTAAGGGACACATGGGCATCCCTAACATTGGTAAAAGGGGATCTGGTAGAGCCTGGTCAGCTTATAACCAATAAATATGTCACTGTACAAGACTTTACTGGTGAGGAGAAAACATTGTCCCTCGCTAGTGTTCTCCCAGACTGGGGTGAAACAGGCAGAACTGTGCAACAGGTGGCTATAGCCAAAACATTAGCAGTTGATGTCATCCTTGCAACAATCTCAAACAGGGGATTGTGTGTGCAGTTACTTGTAGCTAAGCGGGAAGAGGAAATTGTAGTTCCCTGGACCCCACAGAAGCCATTGTGGAAATCACTGGGAGGCTGGTTCCCCAGCCTGTGTCTCCTGATATGGAAACTAATGAAAATGGTGTAGAAATTTCCCCAGTAGCAGTTAACCACACAACTACGGAAGGTTACTCCAAAGAGGGAGGGGTGACCCATTTTCAGAGGGTTAGGGATGACAGTGATCCTGAGTGCCCTGATGCTAGTGCTAGAGAACCTAGCTTAGAGACTGAAGGGGACCTGTCCCTTGCCTTGGGAATGTGTGAGGAGTTTGAAGCTGCTCAGGAAACTGACCCTAGTATGGAGGAGCTGAGGGCTTGGGCAGACTTTGATGGTGCACAGGGAGGTGACGGTAAACATAAGGTTTATTGGGAACATGGACTGATGTATACTCAGGCTGTGCAGACAGAGGGAGGAGTGATAGGCAGGCAGCTTATCGTTCCCCAGGGTATTGTTAGCAGTTGCTCAAGACTGCACATTATATTCCCTTGTCTGGTCATCTGGGAATCATGCGTACTATGCAACGATTGGCCCAGAATTTCTATTGGTCCAACTTCACCCAGCAGGTGAAGCAGTATTGCAGGTCTTGTCACCAGTGCCAAGAAATAGGGAAGGTGGGTAAGTAAACCCAAGCCACCCTAATTCCATTGCCTATAGTGGAGGAGCCATTCCAGAGGGTGGGAATGGGTATTGTGGGGCCTTTAAATACCCCCAGTTCCTCCAGGAAGAGATTCATCCTGACTGTGATGGATTATGCCACCAGGTACCCCGAGGCAGTCTCCCTTTCCTCACTGAGGACAGACAAAGTGGCAGATGCTTTACTTAGGATTTTCTCTCATTTTGGGTTTCTGCAGGAGGTTATCACCGATCGAGGGGGTTCCTTCATGTTGGACCTGATGAAATGTTTGTGGGAGAAGTGTGGGGTGGTGCAGAGATGCACAACACCAAATCACCCACAAGACATGGGCTTGTGGAAAGATTTAATGGTACCCTGAAGTCAATGCTCCGGGTGTTTGTTGAACAGCATGGGAGGGACTGGGAAAAATACCTCCCCCACCTGTTGTTTGCATACAAGGAGGTGCCCCAAGAGTCGACAGGATTTTCCCACTTTGAGCTCTTATATGGACGCCGGGCACGTGGGCCCCTAGACTTAATCTGGGAGGACTGGGAAGGCAAGCACACCACCCAGGGAACTCCCATAGTGGATTACATCCTTAGGTTTAGGAAAAGGCTGAAGGAGCTTATAGGGACAGCCCAGAGCAACCTGGCAGCTGCCCAATAAAAACCAAAAAGTGTGGTACGACTGAAGAGCCAGAGCTCACTCGTACATGGTGGGTCAGGAAGTCATGGTCCTTATTCCGGTCCGGAAAGACAAGCTGCAGGCTGAGTGGGCAGGACCATACAAAGTAGTGAGGAAGGTAAATGACATGAACTATATCATAGAGTTACAGTACCTGACAGAAGACAGACAGAAAGGATGTATCATGTCAACATGATGAAGCCATATGCTAATAGGGCTGACATGGTGTTTGCAGTATGTAGTCCTGGGGAGGGGACAGACAAAGAAGACCCCTTTCTGGACTTGCTGGAAGAAAGCAAGTGGGAGTCCTGTGTGGAGGCAGTTAAACTGTCACCCCAGCTGGCCCTGGACAAGATCCAGGAAGTAAGGGAGGTTTTAGCAGACTTTGCCCCACAGTTTAGTGCCAAGCCTGGACTAACCCCCTTAGCGACACACGATGTGGAGACAGGAACACAGACGCCAATATGGTGGCTAGCATATCAGGTGTCAGAGGCTGTCCAAAAGGACATTAGGAGGGAAGTGGAGGAGATGCTGGATTTAGGGGTAATCAAGAGATCCCACAGCCCCTGGGCCTCACCGGTAGTCCTTGTGCCCATGCTAGATGGCTCTACTCATTTCTGTGTGGACTATCGTGGACTGAATGCAGTCACAAAGTCAGACACCCACCCGATGCCCCAGACGGATGAACTCCTGAACAAGTTGGGAGGGGCAATTTACCTTATGACTATTGACCTGACCAGGGGATATTGGCAGGTAGAGTTAACGGTCAGAGCTAGGGAGAGGTCGGCCTTCATCACTCCGATAGGCTTATTTGAATTTAAAGTAATGCCTTTTGGAATGAAGAATGCCCCGGCCACTTTCCAAAGGTTGGTGAACCAGGTGTTAAATGGTGCTGAGGAGTACGCCGTAGCATACCTGGATGACATTGCCATCTTTAGTGCCAGCTGGGAGGAACACCTGTACCACCTTAGGGAAGTGCTGGGCAGGATACAGAGGGCCAGTCTCACTGTTAAAGCTGAGAAGTGCCAGGTGGCCATGGCTGAAGTGGCATACCTCGGGCATGTTGTAGGCCAGGGACTGCTCCGTCCTAACCAAGTCAAAATAGAGGTGATCAAGGCATGTCCCAGACCAGAAATACAGAAGCAGGTCAGGAGTTTTCTAGGAACAGCAGGGTACTATAGGAAATTTGTACCCAATTACAGTGCCCTGGCTGCTCCCCTATCTGACCTGGTAAAGAAAAGGATGCCTAAGAAAATTACCTGGGAACCGGCCTGTGAAAAAGCCTTTTCAGACTGAAGGAGGCACTGTGCAGTGCTCCTGTATTGACAAGTCCTGACTATAGCAGACCCTTTATAGTTCAGACTGATGCCTCAGACGTGGGTATTGGGGCAGTACTGAGTCAGACATCCAACCAAGGCAAAGATCACCCGGTAGTGTACCTGAGTAAAAAGTTACTTCCCAGGGAGGAGGCATACTCTACTGTTCCCGAACATGGGTCACCAGCGCATTGCGAGGTAAGGCATCCAGCGCCTCAGCCCTCAGTGCCAGCGGGCCGGTGATAATGGGAATTTTTAATAAAACTAGTGCCACATGAATTAGTGCTCCTGTAAGTAGGCTGTAAAAGCACATTAGTAAGGAGATTAACATACAGTAAGGCTTTCAGAATGCTGATTACCAATCAGATTTAAGCTTTCCTGAGACCTTCATAATAATTAGGATAAGTAAAGGCGCTATGCACATTGTGCTTTCAGAGCCACCCACCAACTCCTCTTGTTCAGTGACTCTAATATTGCCTAGTCAAATAGTTAGCAAGAGTGATCAGAGGGATAAGCCCCACCCCAGCCCCCAGGGACATGGTTTCATGACAAAAGACATTTTTTCTCAGCCCCCGGAACAATTATATCACATCCAGCTGCCTTGAAAAGTTCCCCTTTTCAGGTTTGTATCACCTTAGGCTGGGTAAAGCTGGTTAGGTTGAAAGTTGGCTGGGTCGAGGGGAATCTCAGCATCCCCCCTCCCACCAACAAATTTTACATTCCCGATCCTGATGGGTCACCTACTCCTGTCCCCCCTTCCCCCTTCTTTAGGCCCGTGATGGGCTTGTGATCTCATCTTTAGTGTTGAACTACAGTGCCTGGTACCTATGTATCTTGTGCCTCAATGTCCAGTGCTGTGCAACATATCTATTATAACTGGTAATGTAGTCAGTGGTCTCCCCATTTATTCAGATGCATCCTTAATTAGGCCTACATACTGAAACCAGATGTATAGGATCCTGCCCATACAAGTTACACCAAGACAGCCTGCTGTCCCACAGGCAGCTTCCCCCATGAACTTATATCAGAAATGCTGTGAGGTATATAGTTTGTGTCCCACTTAACCTAAGCTACTATGGGCGCCTCAGATGCTCCCCACCCTGGCAGGAACCAGTTCGAACTCTGGTAGCCCTGCTTCCCCTTTGACTGCCTCCCCTATTAGGAGAACCCCTATTGTGCAGCACTGGGGTCATATACATTATGATCCTCACAATCAATCCTGTCAGTGATCTGGCACACCACCAACTCTTCTCAAATGCAAGTACCCATATCACTCTTCCACATACATCAATAAGGTCACCCATGTAACTTAGTGGTACCCCTGCATTAGTAATGAACCTGTGAGGGGCAACGTTAACTCCCAGGTGGGGTGGAAGCCACTACACATATTGATTCTCCTTCTTCTGAGTCTCGGACTTCGTTGCTCCTCCCTGGTATCCCGCCATTGTTCTCACATAGGGCCTACCATGACACTGATCTGGTGTCCAAGTGAGCGGAGCTACAATAAGTACCAGAGCCCCAGGATTGTTGTATTGGATTACATTGCTGCCAGTCATACTCTCCTGAGTATATCCCCAATAATAGGGAAAAGTGATGAAACTGTCAGCACTAATATGTAGTGACAGCAAACTGACAAAGGCACCTTTTTGCATAATTCACACATCATAAAGCATATCCCCCCACACCAATATCTGCATGTCCCTAGAAACAGCAGCTATCAGTGCACTTACATGCACCCAGTTAGCCAGCAGATGCAGGGGTACCGGAATACTCTATCCCAGCACTGCATTCACTGGATAGCATTGGTTTGCATCTACTGTACATGCAGGTTCCATCACCGGGCTATGCCCAGAACCTCCCCCAAAAAATTCCAGTTTGCCAGTAGCAAAAACCACATGTAAATGTACTGCTTGATACCATCTACCCACCTCAGGTAGACAAATTGACTGGGGGCTTCAGTGACGGGGGATAAATCTCTGGGAATTTAGCAGCAGTGAGGCACTTTGCCAGTGGGAAAGATGGAATGACAATCACTCCTGAACCCAACAGGCATAATTTTAACTTTCAACATCCATGTGAGGAGACACATGGTAAAGCCACCCTGGTTTTGTCCACCAGAGCAACTGCTTCCACACCCTGAGGCTGTTATAATTACCAAATGGCCCCCCCCCCACCTCATACTCCAACATGTAGTTTTTCCAAGCTTAGCAAATGGGCTCCCTTTGAGTTCTGCAGAAATCTTCTGCCAACCCATCCAACCAGCATATTTCTGTATATCTTGAGCCCAGTGCAGCATATGAGCCCAAATTCACTGTTGTTGCTAGGAGGGCAAACTCCCAAGAGGACAAGACCCTGGAGGAGGCCCTGGGCTCCCCCGCTCCATGTACACAACAGAAGAAACACAAATCCAGCATTGCCAGCCCATCAGTTCCTGATCCAAAACTTCAACCTGCCATTTTTCCGCAGCCTATTAACCAGACTCTCTTCTCTCCCCCGGTTCCATACTAAACACCCGCCTTCTCTTTTTAGACCTCAAAACATTTATTAACTAGGCCCCGAACTGCATAGAGGCTGAAACTCACCGTTGGCGGTAGATGGGTGATGCCCAAGAAGGCGAGGTGCAGGACAGCCGTTTCCATAATTAAACAAGGAAGGAGAAGGACCCCCCCCATGATCCACAATTTCTGTCATCCACTATTTAGCCCCTCCATTCACCCTCCAAGTAAATGGTAGGACCCACTAACATTTTCCCTCCCTCCTCCCCTGTCTCACCAGCCAGAAAGACTAAGTAATTAAGTACATACAGACAATCATACCAACTTGCCAATCAGAGTTATAGTCCAATTAACTGAAAAGTTCTTTCAGACTGGAGTTTCTGCATCACAATACAGTTTATATGGTGTCCTCTTGCAAGGATGAAGATGCTTTCTGCTGAGAGCATATCTTCTCTGGAGCTGCACGCCCTGTTTTAGATTCTGAGGTGGAGGAATCTGGTTTGCCTCACCTCTTGGCCACCATGTGCCATGGTGAGTATTCAAGGAGAGCTTCTTACACTGGGTCTGATGGGGAGGTGAGCTCTGGAGGAACCCTGAGTTTCTGCAGAAGTGATTTGGCATCTGCCAGTATCCAAAACATTTTGGGCTAGATTCTGTATGAATTTTGAACTGTGCTGGCACAAAAGCGTTGCATCTTAATATTTTTATTTAACAAGAAGCGTCTCATAGCCAATAGTGTCTTCCACTTTAGGAGGGTGATAGGGGTAAAGTCATGCTCAAAAAAGAGCCTTGTGTCTCTGAATGGTATCTCTTTCTTCCCCCACATCAACAAAATAACCTTGGTTTTAACTCTGTAGTCAAGGAACTGTATGACTACCAAGTGGTAATGGGCCTTTGGATCCGTGGGCGTTGGTGTAAGGGCCAGGTGTGTCTGCTCAATCTGGAGCAGCTCCTCCTTAGACCAGTCCAATAATTCCATAAAGAATGACTCCATAAAGGGCTCAATTTCTCCATTCTCTGTTCCTTCTGGTAACCCATGAATCTGTGTGTTGTTATGCCAGGAGCGGAGCTCTAAATCATCTAACTTTTCAGTAAGCCCCCGCTCTCAGTGATGGAGATATCGGTGTGCCTTCTGATGTTTGCCACTGCATTAGACATCTTCATGAGGCCATCTTCTGAGTCTGTGGTGCACTGCTTAAGGTTATATAGGCCACGAGTCATCTCTGTTGGCACAGTTTCAGTCTGCTCCACTGTAGATCCAATTTTTTTAAGCTGATGAAACCAGCGCTTAGAGGTGATCGTAATCTGTTCCTCTGCTTTGTCACCACTTGAACCACTGATCAATTTGGGCTGCTTGGACTGAGATCCACTTAGTCCGTGGCCTCTCACAGTTGGCACCAATTTTGACTTGTGTTCCTTGTGGTCCTTTTTTCACGATCTGGAGGTCATCCCACTCATACAGTGGTAATACACTGCTGTGGTATAGATGGCCCAAAAGCTTGACTTTACACTGAGGGGGTATTTTCTGATTGAGACAGATTTATTCCCCAGGAGCCAGGAGTGAGACCAATTCACATCCACATTGGTTCTAGGCAGAACCGGAACTAATCTCTAATAGACTTTTAATCACATTTCTCATTACTGGTCTATGGCACAAATCAATTAAAACAGAGAATTCAGTGCACACCATCCCCTTTCCAATGATACAACTTTAAAATTTTATAATTTTCTAGCCAGCCCAGTGGCGCTGGAGGTTGAGGCACTGGTCGCTAAACCCTGTGCCCCAACGGTGACCCGGGTTCGGGGAACAAGCCTGGGCCACTAGTGATCAGCAGGGGGAAGACAGGATTTAGCATCTGGAGGACTGCTGTCCTCTCTCGGGGGGAAGGAGACTTGTCGTCCTGCTTGTTGACTGCCCTCTGGTGGTGGCTGGAGGGCAGTATGGGTCAGGAGGCATGGTCCGATGTCCTTGTGTTGGTAGGGGAGCGGGACGAGAGAAAAATGGCAGAAAAGAGCCTGGCAGGCTCCATGATGGTCTGCCACTCCCAAGGGCCATCTCTGGCTTCTGGATTGGGTCTCTGGGGGGGGAGGAGAAGCCTGCAACCTCCTTCCTGTCCCCTCCGCAGGGGGAAATCCACAGGGGTATTACCGGGGACCGGCGAGTGTGGGAACAGCAGGACTGGAGAGAGAGAGTCCCTCCAATAGGAGGGCTGTAGCTGCCTGCCAGGGTTCTGGACAGGTAAAAAGAAAACTATATAGAAACAAAAATGCTATCATTTTGTTCCCTGCCTGAGTTGACTTCTTCCTTATTTTGTCTAAAAGGGGAGTAGGGTCTGCTGGTGTTTATTTCAGAGATGTGATGTGAAATAATGGGTATCCAGTGATGATAGTGACTGCAAATGAGTGACTGTCAAAACAGCAACTCATTTACAGTGCTATCCTGTTGGGCTACCCTGTAAGGGTAGCCACCCAATATGAACATGACTGTAGGGGATGGCGACCAGAAGGGAGGGGATAGGGAAGGGGAGGGATAGGGAAGAGGGTTTGTCTGGGATAGATTTAGACTGTAAACCAGGTTATGTACTTTAGAATATGTCCCTTGAAAATGAGTGTACTTGTGTGCTCAATGGGATTTTTACCTTGTTCATTTATAAATGAATAAAATCATTACTACTAATGTGCCTGCTGCAGCCAAGCTAGCTGTGTGGTGTGGTGGTGAGGGTGGCTAGCTGCGGTGCAGCAGGTACTGGGGCTGGGGATGGGGGGGAGAAAATGTTGCTGCTGTCGCGTATTTTTACATTTATTTTGAAGTGTCGCCCCCTTCTGGACATGCACCCCCTGGAGTTGGTAATCCTTAATCGGTGGAGCAGCAGCCCCCCCCTGCATAAACACTTCATTTACTTGCTGGATGTCTTTTCACCAACACGTGTATATCACCAATTTGCTTTTCAGCAGTATACACTCTCCATAACGGTAATCGCTCTTTTGTGATTGCTGTTATGACAAGGAAACAAATTTATGACTGGCCACAAAAAGTCACAGTGGTTCACCCATCAGATGGATCGCTATTCTAAAGTATAATTGTCTGAACTGACTTCTACTTAAATAATATGCACTGCCTAATTTTTTTTCCCTTAAATAATGCACAATCCCCAGCCAGTGTGTAGGTGATGGTGGGTGCCTGCTAAAGGAGACAGCCATACATCTCCCAAACATTAAACTAACACAAAATTAGCAGCTTGACCCTTGCTAATTCACAAATGTTTAATCACATTTATCATTGTGGTGTTACTGTTTTATGGCACAAATCAGTTAAAGCTGAGAATTCAGTCCACATCCATTCCCAGTGGCAAATCTTTCAAGTGTTATAATTTTCTTTCTGCCTGAATTGCCTACTTACTTACTGTATTTTTAATGGAAGTGGGGACTGTTGGTTTTAATTTTTTAGTGTTCTGATGTAAATTTATGCCCAGCCACCAAATGTCATAGTGAATCCAACACACCCAGAAAGATTATCTAATGTTTAGGGAGGTAGTATAGCACAATGGTTTAAGGCTCTGAGCTGCAAATCTGGTGACATCCAGCAGACCAGACCTGGGTTTGAATCCTACAGCTTCCACTTACATACTGTGTAACCCTGAGCAAGTCACTTAACTTCCCTGTGCTCTCAGGAAGCTCCTGTAAAAAAAACTTTCAGCTTAGTGTGCTACTCCTGGTTAAATAACTAAAAAAAAAAAAAAAGGTTCTCCATGAGTGATTATTCACCAGTCCAATGCTAGTGGTCATCCAAACAGACCAGGCCGCCCCCTGACCAAGATTGGTGAGGATTGGTGAGGAATAGGGTTATAAACAAAACATGCTATGACTCACTTCAAGAACTGCCTCGCAGGCATAGACTGGAGCTTCATTGGTAAATGCCCCACTGTTGATTCAGCACTCCAGCTATTCATCTCCCACTTCAACACAGCTGTGGACAAGTTCGCTCCTTATTGCAAGAAAATGATAATGGGAGGTAATATGGATTGGGTCACCCCTCAACTGCTTGGTATGATGCAGCAGCAAGACATGCTCTGGCACCGTGCCAGGGAGATGGGGGCAATTGCAGATATACAAAGGTACAAAGCAGCCCATAACATACATACGTGGGAAATCCAGCAGGCTAAGGCCATGAACCACAAAAACCAGCAGGCTCAATGCTGGGGTGATGGGAAGAAATTCTGGACTTCAATAAAGAACCTCCTAGGGTCAGGTGACAGGTTCCCCCATGCTTCAGCATAACGGTGAGGTAATACTAGATGATGATACCATGGCCAATATTTTTAACACAGCATTCTCAGATTACAGCTCAGTCCTTCCCCCCAGAATAGCTACGTACCCCACTAGAATACCAGCTACCTCCATTCCTAATTCCAGAAACGATGTCAGTACAAGCCCTATCTTCTACTTCAAACACGTAACTGCTTGGGAAACAAAAAAATACTTAACTAGAGTGCTGGGCAAAACCAGGATGGGCAGCGATCATGTTGATATGAAACTGCTAGCCATTGCTCTACCTGAGGTCATCATACCAATAACAAAGCTGTTTAACATGTCTCTCTACTTGTCTGCTTTCCCTTCTACCTGGAAATTCACTCTTGTAACCCCAGTGCTAAAAGGCGGCTATAAGACAACTGTCTAATAACAGTCCTAGCTCCATACTGTCCCCACTCTCCAAAGCACTAGAGAGAATTATAGTTGACCAACTCATTGACCATCTGCTCAAATACAACCTCCCCTGCCCACAGCAACATAGCTTCTGCAAGATGCATAGCATGAATACTGCCTTAGTTGATTTCACAGGCTAAGTGCATGAAGCACTTGACCAAGGCCAGCTTGTTGGAGCTATCTATATAGACCTTACCAAAGCCTTCAATCCTGTGGATCATCAGCTGCTGTTACTTAGGTTAGGTTGCCTGAGGCTGTCCTCAGGCACAGTCGAGTGGTTTGCTAGCTACCTAACTGGACACTCCCAGAGGGTACAAATGAATGGAGCAGTCTCCCAGGCTTGTGAAGTCACTACAGGGCTCCCCCAGGGCTCTATACTAGGCCCACTGTTGTTCATCCTCTTTGTGGACAGTCTCCCAGAGGCATGCCCTTTGGCTAGGATCCTGCTCTACCCAGACAACACAGTTGTCTTTCTGCAGGATTTGCACCAACAGACTCTCATCAGGCACCTGCAGCACAACTTTTACATGCTGCAGAACTGGTTTAAGTACAGCCTATTGGTGCTCAACAGCAAAAAAACAAAGACAATGCTCTTTGCTGAGCATCAAAAGAGAAGAACTACAGAACCTTTCATCATAAATGATAGCTCTCACTCTACCCTCGAGCAAGTGTACTCCTTCAGGTACCGGGGGGGGGTCACCATCAATCAGTCCCTTGCCTTCGACAAACATATTCATACTATTATCACCGCCGCTAACAGGAAGTTAGGGTCCCTCTACAGGCTTTGGTCCTGCTTCACTCCAGAGGCCAGGTATCAGGCCCTCAGAGGTACAATCCTACCAGACCTAGACTATGGAATTGTGGTCCATGGTGCAGCCTCTGACACCAGCCTACACAGAGTCCACACCACTCTAAACAAAGCCTGCAGACTTGTATTAGATGCTGATCACCTTACGCACACTTGTGATCTGTACATTAGAACAAAATGGCTTCCGCTTAAGGACCGGATCTGACTCAGCTCCTGCCTCCTGGGGATGAAAGCCCTGCTTGGACTTGCACCACCTTCTTTGCAGGCTTTATTTTGCCCTGCCCCTTCTAAACATGTTACAAGAACTGTTACAAACATGCGCTTGCAGTGTCATTCAGAAGAACTGCCCTAAGGTGTCCATGCCTTTGCAGTCAGGACACCCACCTGGCTAAACAAGCTCCCTCAAGCTATCACAAGTCTTACCAGCATTAGTCACCTCAAATCCAACCTTTGGAATTCCATCACCCCACCTACACACTGCTACTGCTCTACCTACCCCCCAGGGTATTTTCTGTGTACCCTACTAGACTATATTCATACATACTCTGCTGAATTGGCGGCCCCACTCTCTTACCTATTGCCCGCTACCCGTTCACTGAGATGTTTCTACCTTGGCATCCTCTTGCCTATGACAAGGCTTCTTAGCTGCTATTTGTGAGTACCTAGCTGGACTGTTAGCACCTTATTTATACTGCCAGTGTTTTGTTCCTTATGTACTCTGTGTTAAGACTGTACTTTACAATTTGCCTCTGTCTTTAATGCTCAATTCCTTGTATTATATTAGTTTGTCAATGTGTTACTAATATGTTTATGACAATGCCTGTTAGCTGCATTTGCTATTCCCAACTCATATGCCTGTTCCCCTCCTTTGATTGATGAGGACCCTCTGTAAATGAGCTCTTATCTCAAAGGTTTGTAATTCCAATTCTTTAATAAATAAATAAATAACCACCCATAGGCTGGGTCCCTATTCTAATATATGATTGCCTGAACTGGCTTCTTTTTAAATATAGTGCACTACCTAAATTGTCTTCCTTTATATAAGGTTCAATCCTCAACCAATGTATAGGTGAGGGGTGGGCCACAGGGACTTTAGGTCACTGAACAATAATTTCACATCAGAGCTCTGAAATGAACACCAAGAGACCCACTTCCCTTTGAAATAAAATTAGTAAGTAGTCATGTCAGGCAGAAAGAAAATTGCAGAATTTGAAAGATTTGCCATTGAGGAGGGTGATCTGCATGGAAATTGTCCACTACTGCATTATAGTCCACTGGGACTGCCTCAGGGGTAGGACAGCTCTCCCTCAGAGCTAGTGTCATAGAGGGAAAGTCATGGGGGAAGTTGTCTTTTGGTCAGTGGAGGTAAAAGTTTGACAGGGACTCCAGGACTGTTTAGGGTTTATCCCTGGAATAGTGTATATCCCGAGGGGCAAGCATGGAGTAGGGAGAAAAAGCTCTTTTGAAAAAAAAATAGGCCCACTCATAAGAATAATTTCAAGCCTGTCCAAACTGGTTGTCTAAATCCTTCTTAAATTTAATTTAGTTAACATTTTTACAATTTCTATCAACAGCATGTCAATAAGCCCCTGCATGGTAGTGATCATCACACAGTATGATTCTGGTAGACATGAGCAACGAAGAGGCCCACACTAAGACAAAAAGTCTGTTTTTTTGAAAGGTGGACTTCAGAAAGATGGACAAACTGCTAAGAAGTCACCTGGTAAGCATCTGAGTGTATATGGGGGTGGAGCAAAAGTGGCCCATCATCAAGAAAGGAATAATGGTTGTCACAAGGGAGTGTATTAGCCTCAAAGGAAAGAACTCAAGGGTCAAAGAGCCCAGCTGATTTAGCACTGAGGCCACCCAGACAGTAAGGGAAAAGAGGTCAGCCTACAAGAAACGCAAGAGGACCCATGGAGAGGAAGACAGGGAGGATTACCTGAAGATGACTAGCATAGCAGGTAAGGTAGTCAAATGGGCTAAAGTGCAGAAGAAACTGCAGCTATATGAGGGAATTAAAAAGTGGAAAATTGTCTTTTTTCACTATATTAGCAAGAAAAGGGACATGAAATATGGGATTGTTAGGCTCAGAAAATGCCACAGATAGGTGAAGGAGAAGGAGGGCAAAGCAGAACTACTGAGCGAGTATTTCTGTCTTCACCAAGGAGAGAGATAGACCAGTACCACTAGGGGGAAGATCGTAGAAGGGGGGTGAGGGACATGGATGCTTTGATAGAAGTGGATAGGGAGAGGACAGGGTTGCTAGCACTGAGGGAAGATAACTCCACATGCCCAGATGGCATATACCCACAGATGTTGAGGGAGCTGGTGGAAAAGCTTGCAGTTTCTGTGGCTGGCCTGTTCAGTAGTTCACTGGATTTGGTCATGGTACCGCAGGACTGAAGAATGGCACATGTAGTGACCCTCCATAAGAGTGGTCCCAAGAATAACACAGAGAACTACAGACCAGTCAGACTGACCTCAATCATGTGCAGGCTCATGGAGACCATACATAAGGAAAGGTTAGTAGAGTATCTGGATCAGAATGGTCTCCAGAATGAGAGGCAACACAGGCTTATGGGTTTATGGGAGGGAGGTTGTGACAAAAAAATCTGATTGACTCCTTTGATTGAGTCACTAAAACGGTGGACAGGGGCCAAGCAGTGGACATCCTTTACCTGGATTTCAGCAAGGCCATTGCCTCTTTATCCCATAGGAGGTTGATCAGGAAGTTGGCAGATCTACGGGTTGGCAAGAAGTTGACTAAGTGAGTGGAAAACTGGCTGAGGGGCAGGGCCCAGAGCATGGTGGTGGAAGGTGAGCTCTCCAGCACCAGGGAAGTCCCCAGTGGTCCCACAGAGCTCAGTGCTCGGAACTGTGCTGTTCAATGTCTTCATCAGTGATACTGGGGATGGCATTGGGGCAAAAGTTGCTTATTCATAGATGACACCAAGCTCTGTAGGAGGTTGGACACAGCAGAAGGGATACAACACTGAAAGGAAGATCTGGAAATGCTAGAGAGTTGGTCTGGGATTTGGCAGCTTGGCTTCAATGCAAAGAAATGCAAAGTTATGCACACTAGAGCAAGGACTCCAAGGAGTGAGTACTCCCTGGGAGGGGTCCAGGTACCTGCATCAGAGGAAGAGAAGGACATGGAGTTAATGATCACTAGTGACCTGAAACACTCCATGCAATGTAGGAAAGCAGCGGCAAAGGCAGATAATTTTTTTCTTTTTTTACTGTCCCTCCTCATCCCCCTCTCCCTCTCTCAATTGTTTTACCATTGCCCAAGACTGACGCTAGCCATGGGCCCCTGGAATTTGAACCTTGGCAGGCCTCTACTTGTTTCTTCAGGTGGCAGCCCTAACCAATAGGCTATGACTGTTTACTACAATGAAAACTGTGTGGGGGGGAGCCCTTTATAACTCTTCACAGAGAAAACATACATATAGCTTGTTCACGGGGATTTTAAATTTCTTTTGTAAATCAGGTACAAATCTACAAATGACATAAACATAATTAGTCAAGTATTTTTACCCATAGCCAGCCCAGTGGCGCTGAGGGCTGAGGCGCTGGCTCCACACCTCGCACCACGCCAGCAACTCGGGTTCGGGAATGAGCCTGGGTCATCGGGGGTCGGCATAGGAGGAGAAGGATTGAGCATCTGTAGGACTGCTCTCCTTCTCCAGGGAGGGGTGAGTTGTCCCGGTGTCCTAGTGGCCTCTAGTGGTGGCTGGGGGCAATGGCAACCCACAGGCAGACTTGGAGGGACATGCTGCGGCAGATGCTGGGAAGGGATGCATGCGGTAGCGTTCGTGCTCCAGTCCCTTGGCATCGTTGCATGCCGCAGACATCATGGGGAGGGAGAACATGGAAAAATATGGGCACCAGTTGTGGCGGCATGATGGCCATCCCCAGAGGGACTAGCTCGGTGCCGAGGGTGTGCTGCTTAGCTGGATCCTGGTCTGGTGTGAGAGCTTGAGAGGGGGGCTCTCCACCTCCCCGCTGTGGGGGACAAGCCACGGGGGTGTGCTGCAGGCCCAAATGTGGAGCCGGGGAGTCCTCGGGATGATAGCCAGACAACCTCAGAAGGGATGCCTGGATGTAGAAGGTAAGCAGACAGGTGGCCAGGGAGAAAAAGCACTAAAAAAAAAATGTATTTTTACCCATGTACTTTATACACTTGGGCCTGGATATTTCGAAGCTGCGCTCAAAACTGGGCGCAGCAGCAGGAACAAGCGCCAAGCCAGTTCGCAAATGCGCCAGCAGGTGCGATATTCAAACATGGAGCAGAGCAAATTCATGAAGCAACCAACGCCTGAATATCGCACATACTGCGCCATCACAAGAACCAGGAAGGAGAAGCTGAGTTGAAATGTTGGCGCTATGGCGAACCATGGAAGCTCAGCTGAGCATTCCAGAGCTGCCATAGCGCAAGCACAGCCCCCCCAGAGCAATGGAACTGCAATCCAGGAGGCAGGCTGGGCCCACCGCCAGCCATGCCACACATGGGCACAGGAACACACTGCAGAACCCACACCACACCGCACACCCCAAGCACAGCATCACTGGGGTGGGATGGATGATCCACGTGCCCATGGGGACAAGCCAACAAAGCATAGCAGAGCCCTGACACCCCAGCACAACCACTGGCAGGGTGGAGAGTGCCACACACAGGGGTTGACAACCACAGTGCACATCAGCTCCTCAGTATGCACAGCGACCCTGCACTGTGACCCCAAGACACCACCCATGTGCAGTGACTGGCACTGCAGGAAACCATGCAGACCCCCCAGCACACGTCAGCCCCATGCAACACAGAAGCCTACAAGCCAGACACACCCTGTGCACCCAGCAGTGGGTGGCAGCAGATGGCAAGACCAACCGAAAGTCACTGCCATGCTGGAGATACCTCCCCATGCACACACATGCACACACACACACACACACATACCCAGGACCATACCAGCCCAGATGGTATTACACACCTGCAACTGAGCACCCATAGCCAGCTGCAAATCAGAGACCAACACAGTATTCATATATCAAGATAGAAATGTATATTAAACATAGTGCAACAAGAACAATAAAACTATTTACAAGGGGACGGGTACAAGGAAGGGTGTTCAAGAGGGAGGGATTAAAAACTTGGAGAGGGAAGGCAGGGTGGTAGGGATGGAAGAAGTGGAAGGGTAGTGGGCTATGGCCCAGCCGGCCCTGGTCCTCCTGCTGGTGCCCCATTCCAGTCTGCCCCTGATGGCGTCCATGCCTCCGTGACGCCGCGAGGATCCTGTGGCTTGCCACGCTGACCTCTGTGAGGCGACGGACATCCCGCTGCATCCTCCCTAGAACCTCGAGGCCTAGGAAAATGGGAACACAGTCAAAGGCTGTGACTGACCACAACCCTGAACACCACCCAACCTGCAAGCCATATAGCCCAATGTCCCGCACCTGTGATGGCATGCACCCACCCACAGTGAACATGCACATGGCCATCACAAACAGGCGGCACCAGCTATGCGCACCACCGCCCACACACACTGCCCATGTCAATCACAGTACAAACTAGGCTGGCAAGTGATGTGGCAACGTGGTGCGATGCCAGTTACACAGCTATGTGCCCAGTGCATGCCTGGACCACCAGTGACGCATACACAGACGTGCCGTGATACTGCACTGTGATGCAGGTCACCTGTGTCATGCCTACATACATGGATACATAGACAGTGTCGGCAGATAAGGGCCTATGGGATACCCAGTCTGTCCATTTGACCTTGTAAGTTCACTCTGTTGTCCTATAAGTCTGTTGCCCTTACCCCTGACCTCCAGAATTCCTTTATGGCTAACCCATGCATTCATAAACCTGTGACCAAGTCAGCCCCCACCACTTCCTCTGGCAGGGTGTTCCACTTGTCCACCACCCGCTCTGTGAAGAAATAGTTTCTCATGTTTCCTCTGAATCGTCCCCTCCAACTTCATCCCATGACCTCTAGTCCTGGAACATCCTTACGCTAAAAATACTGTTTTCTGCACTCTGTTCCCCTGTAAAGATACTTGTATGTCCCCATCATATCCCCACACCCTCCTCCCTCCAGGGAGTACATGTTCAGTTCCGTCAACCTGTCTGCATAGGACTTGTGATGCAATCCATGCACCATCCGTGTCGCCCTCCTCTGAACCTCTCCACCCAGTCCATGTCCATACATAGGTATGGTCTCCGGAACTGTACACTGTACTCCAGTGTGGGACTCACTAGTGTTTGTATAGTGGAATTATGACCTCCCCTTTGTTGTGTCCCGCATGGCTGGTGGTCTTGCCCCCAGCATGCAATAGCATCCATGAAGTAATGATACTCACACCTCCAGCAGCTGGGTCTGACGCTGCTGCTGCTGCTGCTGTTGGGTACAACATCCCCAGCACCGGGCCCTGGCACGCACACGCCACCCTGGCCCAGTGTCCTCGTCAACCGCCTGTGGGA
Source organism: Neoceratodus forsteri (assembly GCA_016271365.2). Lineage (NCBI taxonomy): Eukaryota > Metazoa > Chordata > Ceratodontiformes > Ceratodontidae > Neoceratodus > Neoceratodus forsteri. The sequence continues at coordinate 1,608,751,596 of CM057453.1, forward strand.
GACATATGTTGAGACAAACATCAGTGTGACTCAAAAGCAGAGTGCCCCCTGCCCCAGTGAGAGTGCCTGCCCACACAGCCATAACCATCCATCGCACAGCTGCACACACTGACACAGCCCACCGTGTTCGAGCCGGCACCTATGCACAGCCACCCAAGCACACACACACCCCTACAGAGAATATAGGTGCATAGATGGTACACTCACCTGGCCTAGGCACCACGCCCCGCCTGGCATGTGAACACAGCCGCATCAAGAGTTCTGGCTCCCTCCGGCGGAGGTCACTGTACCGGTGCCAGCACTGCTCAGCAGACCGGCCCCGGCCAGTGACCTCCACCAGGTCAGTGGCCACTTGCTGCCACACGTGGGTCCTAGGCATGGTGAGGGGGGCCTCACCATACAGTGCCTCACAGTGGGGCTCCACCAGGGCCACCAGGTTGGCCACTTCAAGCTGGCTCCAGGACACCGCCTCTCTCCTAGCCATGGCACCAACTTTACTAGCAGGCAATATGGCTCCCCGCTGCAATCAGAACCCCACGGAGTTGTTGTGCAATAGACCACCATAGTTCCAATCGCTTTTGGTTCCCAACAGCCGGGTTACCTTACATGGCACTGTCACCAGACAGCCAATAGGGACGCATATGGCATGCCAACAGTGCCAGGGGTCAGAGGGCATACACAAGGTCACAGCACGACGCAAGGCTACACGCAGCACCATAGGACGTATAGGCATCCTGCACGACTGCCAAGCTTGAGCACCAGTGCCATGGGGACTATCGCGCAGTAGTGCCATAGCGCCATATGGTGCCCAGTGCTGTAGCGCCACTGGCACAATGGTGGCCATGGTCTGAATCACCCATCGTGCTCAGCAGGTCTGCAGCATCGATAGACGCTGCATAAGCTGTCTGGGCATGCGCAATGCAGTGTGGCACACAGCCACAAACCCGCGCCATTGGCTCAGCCGATCTTCCTTATTGCGCAGCGCAAATACGCGATATTCAGCCGATATATGCAAATCAGCGCGATCAGCTATCAAAGGCGCAGGCGCGATTAGCATGTCATTAAAGTTGCGCCACACCTCATTTGCATGTGTTGCGCTATAAAATGCGACAGTGGTTGTGCTGGCCAGATTTGGTTACTGCAGGTGAGAGGTGAGTTACATGCTGTGTGATGCTCAGGACAATGCTCATGGGCGGAGGATGATAAAGGCTGAGGGGCTGAGCATGAAAGGCACTTAGAAAGGGACAAAGGGCACCCTTTCGATCAGTATCTGCCATGCAGAGTGGAAACGTGGGGGGCTTCTGCCCCCTCCGGGCCGGCAGCTATGCTCATGGGGAAATGCTGTTGACTGCACAGTGACAGGTGTCCACTTCCACCCATACAGATCACCATGACTGACCAGAGCCAAGCTGAGGTGTGGATGGCGGGCGAGGAGGAGGCCAACTCTCACCTCGGCAGAGACGGAGGCCCCTTCCAGGCCTACCTGGAGGATGAGCCACTAGTGAGTGGATGGAGGGCACCCTCAGGAACGTGCAGCTGCATGGGAGGGGTAGCTTGGGCGTCAACCTGCACGGAAGCCACCAGCGCCCATGCAGGAATGCAAGAAGAAGATGGGGACTGACCGCAGGAGGCTGAAGGAGAAGGTGGCAGCCTTCAGGGCGGCAGTGCTGGCACTGGTGGGGGGCCCACCAGTGGTGTTGCAGCTGACCCCTACAGAGGAGACACTGGTTGCTGACCATGCAGCCAGAGTGCCATTATCGGGCGTATCAGGTGGAGGATTCCAGACAGGTGGAAGCCCATCACTGCACCGGTATGACATGGTGGTGTTGTTGGGGCTGTTGTTCACATGCACTCACATGTACTCTTTCTGTTACAGATCCTGTTCATCTTCAGTAGACGGTGGTGGTGGTGGGTCCAGACAGTGATGCAGACCTGCTGGACGTGGAGGAGGGACCATCCACCTCCGCCACCAGCCTGCAGGCACTGCAGCAGCATGCACACTGGGCCAACAACTCCGGTGTCAGTGATACAGGTGCAGGGGGTGCACAGCCTGTGTCACAGCAGTCTGGCATGCAGGTATGCCAGCATGCTGTGCCTATGGCAGTGGCACGCACCTGCACCATTGATGATAGTAGGCCTGCAATGGGCAGTGATAGGTGTGTGTCCCATGACGGACACATGGCAGGCCAGCACGTGCCCCTGGGCCTTCCTGGTTCACACCTGTGTACCAGCATGCTGGCACAGTCCCAGGCTGTGCCTGTGAGCACCAGTGGGGCAGCACCGGTGGCTGTGCAGGTGTCTGGCACTGTTGTCAGCACGGAGGTGGAACAGGTGGACCTGGGGGGCTCAGCAGTTGGAGGGGCGGCAGCAGTCACGCACACCAGGTCTGGGGGTACAGTGTCAAGCAGTGGCACATGTCCACCACCCTTTGATCCACCCATACCTGGTCCTGGCGAACAGCGCCCACTTAAAGGGGGTGCTGTGCACCAGACCGCCCACACCCTGGGGGTCACGTGAGTGCCATTGGGGCACAGTACCCATTGATGCGACACCCACCTGCTGCAGGACTCGTACAGCTGCAGGGCGTGGTTGCAAGGTCCGTGGAGGCACTGTCTGTGTCCGTGGAGCGCATAGCAGGAGTGTGCTCGGGACCGAGCCGAGCTGGTCCTTATGCGGATGGATGTGACCGCTGCCATTGACAGGCTGACCCAGGCAGTGGTCTCTGTCGCGGACGCATGCACACTGTCAGGTGCCCCTGTACCACACACCCACACAGTGCGCCTCCACTCCTCATTCCCGCGGCGTATGCACACCAGGCCTGTCGATGCCGGGTTCTGCTGTCAGCATCCTGAGCACCCCTGGTGCAAGTTTGTTTGGCAGGATGCAGACCCCTGTGCGGGCAAGGTCGCTGCTCACAGCAGTGGGACCCCTGGTGGTGCACCAGCGCCACCTGATGTGGCCCCTGCACAGCCTGCCAGTGCTGTTGGGCCACAGCGGGGCCGACCATGCATCCGTGGTGGCCGTGGGACAGCGCTACCTGACTGAGCTGTCTCCCAGTGCAGGCCCTGTCTGGTGCTGCCCTGTGTGCAATGTGTGTCATGGTGGGCAGTGCACTGCTGGGTGCTCTGCTCACCAAGCTGACACACGGACCACCTGCACACTCTCCCAACTGCTGTCCACAGGTGCGTGTGCATGATGATGCCTGCATTGCACTGTACACCAAGGTGCAAGGGTGCCCAGGTCCTGACACACGTACGTGGACAGTCCAGGTAGTGGGGGTCGTTGGTGGTGCTGTGTGTTGGCAAAGTCATTTCCGCAGTGCTGTGCTGCTGCCCATGTATGCTGCCTGGTGTGTGTGTGTGTCCATATGAGTGCTAACCCCTCTCTGATGGTGTGTTGGTATGCCTGGAACCTTCAACTCCTGACCTTCATGCAGGTGTGTTCCCCTGTGTGCCTGTGGTTTGCGATGGACAGTGTTGCCTGCACATGTCCCTTGACTTACCTGTGTTGGGCATAGTGCTCTTCTGCAATGGTGTCCCAGTGCAGCTGGCCTGCGGGTCAGTCGGGGGTCCCTCCGCCTAGGGGGGCTGCTCATCACTAACATCACCGCGCCACTGGGCGTCCCATCCCGCTGTCCCCTCTTGGACCTGTAACGGGCTTGGTCTTTGGCCATGTTGTGCAGGATGCAACAGGCCAGGAATATCCCACAGGCCTTTTGGGGCTGTACTGTAGGGCTCCACTGAGGTGTCCAGGCAGCAGAGCGTGCCTTGAGCATCCCAAACACCCGGCCTGTGATGTTACGCGGTTGCGCATGTGCCCTATTGAAGCATAGCTGCTTGGGGTCGTGGGGCACCGGTAAGTGTGAACAGCCAGGGACGGAGTGGGTATCCGCAGTCACCTGTGTGGAGATAGTGGAGATCAGTGTCATGTCAGGTCCATATTGCCCATATCCTTGTGTGCCACTACCATGGCACCTGTGTCATTCCCACCCTGCCCAGAGTTTGCATTCCATACATGTGTACTCACCCACTAGATGACCCATGGGATGTCCCACTCGAATCAATGGCACAGTGCAGACTGGTGCCATATGAAGGCATCGTGCCCGCCAGGGTGTGTGGCACAGACATTGATAATGCGCCCAGTGGCATCACACACCACCTGGCAGTTGACACTGGAAAACCCTTTCGTTCCGATATGCCTGGCTGTCGGGCCAGGTGGCATGCGAATGGCCACATGGGTGCAGTCTATGGCCCCTAGCACGCCAGGCATACGTGCTACCCTGTGGAACTCCTGCATGTTTGTTGTACGCTCTGCCGCGGTGCTGGGGAAATGGATGTACTCTGCAGCATGAGGCAGCAGTGCACTGAGGAATTGGGTGAGGATGCATGACGTGGCCGACTGTGTAATGCCTGTGGTGTCCCCTGTTGGCCTCTGGAAGGTGCCCATGGCGAGCAGGCACATGCAGGCTGTCACCTTGGTCTCCACGGACAGAGCGTGACTCCGTCGTGAGGGTGCCTGCATCACATCACTGCACAGCTCGCAGAGCCGTCTCAGTATTGCCCTGTTCAGGTGGTACCGGCCCACAATCTCGATGTCTGTGTACAGCTCGAAGCTGATGCGGGCACGATACCACCTGTCGGGGGCATACCGCCGACGGGCTCCTCCGCGGCCACGTCCCCCTGCAGCATGGTGTCTCACCCCCCTCATTACAGCTTCCATGTGGAAGCTGGCACTGTCCATCTCCCTGGCTTCTGCCCCCGCTGCTGTTCCTGTGCACCCCACTGCCCCACTGCTGCTTCCACTGCACCGGGCACCCCCACTGGCCTCTCTGTCCTCCTGGACCCACTGTCCCTCTCTGCCCTTCCAGCTCCTGTCTCTCTCTCTCTCTCTCTGTCTCTCTCCCCCAGTTTGCGGCCTGCTAGGGTTCTTGCGCCACTTCCTTGTGCCTTTTTATTTTGGCTCAATTCCGCAACTGCGCAACTTCCAGCTGAGCCACTCTTGCGCATTGCGCAAGTGTTCGATTATCACATTGCGCACTTTATGCATGGACCCACCCCCTTTGGTTGCGCATGCCTTCATTTCCATTGCGCTGTTGCTCAGCATGTTTTTGGTGGCTCAACTGGCCCCTTCTGAATATCGCAGAATGGCGCATTTTTGGAGTTGCGCACGCGCAACCCTGTTGCGCACGGCGCAACCCTTTTGAATATCTGGGCCTTGATGTGTAAGTCAAAACATTGTTTTGTTCACTCAGAAAGTATGTCACTGCCTACCTATGCTTCTTATAATGTTCAAAACACAGGCTTTACTAAAAACTCATCTTCACTTCATGCCTGGAAGTGCAAAAAACAATTTGTTAAAACATTTTGTTCATTATGTTGCACTGCAATATTTCAATGGCCCCACACACAGGGTGTCTGCTCCATGTACCAAAAGCAATTCTAGCATACCTGAATAAGCATGTTTACAGCCACTTTTTGTGTTTTAGAACTCTTTAGAAAGCCTCCCTATGATATAATTCCTTCTGTAAAACACAATACAGTCAGTGTTTTAGCTTAGATATTTTCCAACCAGATTAGTTCCTAATTATTATTTAAAAAGCCGTTTGTTTGACTAAATTGTGCCCAAAATGCATTTTTACCTTCAAATAGTAAACTACCAGCATTTCCTATCATCCACAAATCCAGCATGTAGCTGCAATGGCAGAATGCTAGTTGCTATGTCCCTCTTGAGCTTTCCCAGGAAATACTTGTCAACAGACATGATGACGTCATGAGGACTTGTCTGTGCATGCGCACATGCAAAAGTTGCATAGCGCATGCTCACAGACTGTGCCATAGGAGGAAAAAGGCATGAGCTTATTTGGGAAAGCTCAGGTATAGTGTATCATAAATGAAATGAACAGCTTTTACAATATTTTAATAATTGATGATAGCACTATAATAATTCATAATAGCACTCTAATTTATTCCCTACTTTCTGGATTTTGTTTAGCCCATTAATTACACTTTTTTATTCAGCTATATACTATCACCCATATATAAAGAACAGGGATAGGTAGGGGAGGAAGAAAAAGGGGGTTGGGGAAGGGGAAACAAGGCAGGGATGGAAACTCAGAGACTATATACAAAGGTACATAGAATTGTTATGTTCCTCCCATGGTATTCTCAATATAGACAAGAATAAATGTTTTTTTGTTTTACAAATCCAATGTTTTAAAAAAAAACTAACAAAATGTCCTGGTAAGGTATACCTCTACAAATCATGACTTTCTTTTGTTACATATTCTCATATTAACACACTTGCCAGTTCGTTTCTGTATTCATAACTATATTATTTTCCAAAGTACGTAGTTTAAAGATCCACCTCATTTCAGTTTGAAGTAGTTTACCTCTAGAGTTCCCACCCCTCAGAGGCGGTACAACCTTCCCAAGACCCCAGAAGCGATGCGAAGCATGATTGTGGCTTCTGCTGTTAAAATGTACTGCCACTTGGGAATTTATATCCCCATTCCTTATATCTCCTTTGTGTTCTAATATTCTGGTTTTAATGTACGGCTTGTCTGTCCCGCATATAGTAGGTCACATGGACATTGGATAACATATATCACACCTTCTGTTGTACATGTGATGTTTTGCAATATTTTGTGTTGTTCTCCTGTGTGTGGGTTTATACAAACTTGTTTTTTTGTGGTACATAGATACATAGATACATAGACAGTGTCAGCAGATAAGGGCCTATGGCCCACCCAGTCTGCCCATTTGAGCTTGTAAGTTCAGTTTGTTTTCCTAGAAGTCTGTTGCCCCTTACCCCTGACCTCTAGAATTCCTTTATGTCTATCCCATGCATTCTTAAATCCCGTGATTGTTTCAGCCCCACCACTTCCTCTGGCAGGGTGTTCCACTTGTCCACCACCCGCTCTGTGAAGAAATTTTTCTCATGTTTCCTCTGAATCGCCCTCCCTCCAACTTCATCCCATGCCCTCTAGTCCTGGAACATCTTTTTCGCTTAAAAATAGTGTTTTCCTGCACCCTGTTCCTCCCTGTAAGATACTTGTATGTCTCTATCATCCTTCTCCCTCCTCTCTCCAGGGATTACATGTTCAGTTCCTTCAACCTGTCTTCATAGGACTTGTGATGCAATCCATGCACCATCTTTGTTGCCCTCCTCTGAACCTTCTCTACCCTGTCTATGTCCTTACGTAGGTATGGTCTCCAGAACTGTACACTGTACTCCAGGTGGGGCCTCACTAGTGTCTTGTATAGCGGAAATATGACCTCCCTTTTCCTGCTGGTGATGCCCCTGCCTATACATCCCAGCATCCTATTTGCTTTACCTGCTGCCTTGTCACACTGTTTCCCTACCTTGAGGTCATCAGAGATGACAACCCCAAGATCCCTTTCCTGCTTGGTGCATGCTATATCCTCACCCCCCAAATGATATATTGTGCCAGGGTTTTTGTGCCCCATATGCATTATCTTGCACTTCTTTGCATTGAATTTCAACTGCCAAACCCTTGACCATTCTTCAAGTTTCTGCAGGTCGCTTCTCATTCTGTCTACACCCTCTGGTGTGTCTACTCTGTTACAGAGCTTTGTGTCATCAGCGAACAGTGAAATTCTGCCTTCTAGATCCCTGCGCAATGTCACTGATGAAAATGTTGAATAGAACTGGTCCCAGCACTGATCCCTGCGGTACCCCACTGGTCACTCTTCCCTCTGTGGAGTGACAGCCATTTACCACCACCCTCTGTGTCCTGCCATCCAGCCAGTTACCTACCCACCACACTACTGTCCTGCCCACACCCATATTCCCCAGTTTGTGTAATAGTCTTCTATGTGGCACAGTGTCAAAGGCCTTGCTGAAGTCCAGATAGGCCATGTCCACTGCCCTCCCCTGATCCACCTCCCTAGTCACCCAGTCAAAAAATTCAGTGAGGTTGGTCTGACATGACCCCCCCTGGTGAAACCATGCTGCCTTGGGACTTGTAGTCCATTGACAACCAGATGTTCCACCAATCTCTCCTTCAGTAGTGCTTCCATGATCTTCCCCACTACTGAGGTGAGGCTGACTGGTCTGTAGTTCCCTGCTTCCTCTTTGTTCCCACTTTTGTATAGGGGACTACATCTGCTGTCCTCCAGTCTTTGGGTACCTCCCTGTTTCCAGTGATCGGCTAAACAGGATAGCCAGAGGTTCAGCCACCACCCTCTCTTAGTTCTTTAAGGACCCTGGGTGCACCCGTCTGGCCCCATTGCTTTATCAACTCTTATTACTTCCAGTTCCTTCAGGACCCTTTCTCGTGTAAAGGGACTTGTGTCCATTTCTGCACCATTCTCACCCCTTGTACTCCCTTCAGACCCATTACTCCCCTCTTCCTCAGTAAAGACTGAGCAGAAATACCTGTTCAATATGTCAGCTTTACTGTTGTCATCCTCCACGTGGCTCCCATCCTCCCCCTTCAGTCTCACTATCCCTCCCTTTGTCTTTCTTTTTTCACTTATGTACCTGTAAAAGGTTTTGTCCCCTCTACCCACTGATTTTGCAATGTGTTCTTCTGTCTGAGCTTTGGCTTCCCTTACTGACCTCCCTGCCTCCCTTTGCTTCTCCTGGTACTTCTCCCTATCCCTTCTGCCTGTGTCTTTTGTATTGCCTGAATGCAATCTTTTTGGCTTTCACTTTCTTTGCTACCTCTTTGGAAAACCATAATGGTCTCCTCTTCCTTTTCCTCTTGCTAACCTGCTTAATGCATAATTCTTTTGTTCTTGTAATCCCCATTTTAAATACTGCCCACTGTTCCTCAACCCCTGATTCCTGTCCCATTCCCCTTAATGCCTCTTTTAAGTATCTCCGCATTTTCCCAAAGTCTGCCCCCCTAAAATCCAGGATCGTGTTTTTGTGTGGTTTGGTTCTGCTCTTTCTGTGATTTCAAACCACAATGACTGGTGGTCACTGTTGCCCAGGTGCTCCCCACTGTTACCCCCATCACACTGTCCCTGTTTGTGAGCACAAGGTCCAGTATTGCCTTCTGCCGGTTTGGTTCCATGACCAGTTGCTTGAGGAAGGCACCTCTGAAGGAGTCCGGATAAATCTGCTCCTAGTTGATGCTGCTGCTGGGATGCTCCAGTCCACGTCTGGAATATTGAAGTCTCCAACCAGTACTACCTCACCCTTGTCTGCCATCCTTTGGATGGCTAGCATCAGCTCCCTATCTGTTTCTTCCTCCTGGGCTGGTGGTCTAGAGACCACACCTGTGTGGATGGCTGTCCCCATTTTCCTTTCCAGCTTAACCCACAGAATCTCTCCCCCATTTTGTTCCTCCTGGATCTCTGTGGCCCTTATGTCATTTTTCACATACAGTGCCACTCCTCCTCCCTTCCTGCCTGCTCTGTCTCTTCTGAATATGTTGTAGCCAGGTATGGCCATCTCCCAGTCATGGTTATCATTACACCAGGTTTCAGTGATGGCCACAATGTCCAGGTCTGACTGTACCATGACAGCCTCTAGATCTTCCATCTTGTTGCTAAGGCTCCTGGCATTTGCACACATGGCTTTCCATGATTTGACCTCCCTAGACTGCTTCACTGTTCTACTCCAGCCCCTTCCTTGGTTGTCATTTATCCCTGGTTCTCCTTGCTGTCTGCCCTTCTGCTGAATTTTGACCCTTTTCTGCTTATCCACCTCTTGGGCACTAATCTCCATCTTTTGCACACTGCTTTGCAGAGATAGCCACTCCTCTGGTTCACTGGTTCCACTGCCTAGCTGTGGGGGGGTGAGCAATGGTACCCTCCTTGCTGGCCTGCCACCCCCTTTGCTAGTTTAATGTTGTCAATGTAGCATTTAAACTTATCATTGAGTCTTGGATTCCCCCAGGATGGATGCAGGCCATCAGGCTTGAACAAACCTCCATCCCTCCAGGGTGGGTCCCCAGTCACCAATGAATCCAAACCTTCCTGACAGCACCAGTTCTTCAACCATGAGTTAAAGTTCCTGGTGCATGCACTCCATGTTTCCTCCCTTGCCTCTCACAGGTAGTACTTCTGAGAAAGTGACAGAAGTAGCTACTTGCTTGAGACCCTCCCAGTTTCCTAAACTCTTCCTGAACTTCCTTTGGCTCCCATTTGCCAGGTCATTAGTACCTTAGGTGGATAATGACATCCAGCTCACCCTCCGTCTTGCCTTCCCAGTGATCCCCAGGATCTTCCTTCCATCCCTCCATGCCGTAGCACCTGGAATACCTCTCAACTGTACCACATTCGAGGAGCGTTCCTCATTTTACTTCACAAAGCTCCCTGTTCCACATTGTGAGGACTTGTTCCACATTCAAAGTCAACATTTTATAGCAAAAATCCACAGTAAATGATGCAAAAATATATATTATTCAATTAATAACAGACTTTCTGAACATAAATGCAACATTTTAACACTGTTTTGAGCTTCTTAGGTAAAGATTTGATTAAGTGTTCCACATTTTGCAAATTTGTTCCACATTTTTGTAGGCAATGTTCCACATTTGGGGGAAAAAAGGTTGAGAGGTATGGCACCTGGTAGGCACCTCACCTCACCTCCCTGTCCTCCCCCTCCTGTGTTCCTAGCTGGAACCCTCTTACGATGGAGTCCCCCACCAGGATTCGCTTCCTCCTCCTCTGGGGTCCACTGCTTTCCCTGCTGAGGTCACCTGCTTGGCTAACCTCCACATCCTTTCCTTCCACTTCTCTGGGTACCTCTATTTGGTTGTCCTCGTTTGCCAGTGTGGCATATGAGTTCTTGAGTGGAATAGGATCTGGGATGTGCCTCTGCCTGACTGCTCTAACCCTCCCTGAGCCCACTGTCATCCAAGTGCTCCTCGTCTCAGCATCCTTTGAGGCAGCTGCATTGGACTGAGTGGTCCCTGGATAGGGGTGATGGTACTCCTGACCCAGTTGCTTCCGCTCTGAGTCTGGCTACCTCATCCCGCAGTCCAGAGATGCATGCAGATAGGGCAGCACCTCAGTGTCCAAAACGTCTGCCTGAATATGGCTGCCCCACAGCCACTGCATTGCACCACTCCCCACATTATACTGCATTTCACTACTTGTCTGCTACTGCTCTCCTAGTTCTCTTTTTATTAATTTACTGTACTAAAATCCTGTCACTAATCATCAGATATTTTCTTTTTAAAGGAAAAGAAACCAACAATAAATAAATGAGTCAAAACACTTGTTGTGCTGAGGGTGGGCTTCTTCCCTTATGCCCTCCTACTTACACCCTTACTATTCCCTGTGTTCAGCTGATGTCAATCAGATTTATCAGGGCATAATTAAGAGTCGGGGAAGGAGGGAGGGTGGCAAAATTTGCAGCAATTAAAGACAGCACAGAATTACACCACCACTATGTTTTAAATTTTCAACGGCCCAAAACAATTATGAGTAAAGACAACAAAGAAAGTATAGTGTCACTAAACTCCACAATCTAAGTTTAAAAGAAAATAGCAATTACCAGTTACTCTAAAGCACTGAATTGAATATGTTTCCTTCCTTCCCTTCTGGCTTCTTCTGAGAAAATAACCCTGCTTGCTAATTTAACTCCTGACTAAGCCCCACCTCCAGTTATCACGTGGCTGAGGTCAGAGGCCAGACAATTAACACCTTCACCCAACTACAGAGCAGTCAGACAAGCCAAGATAAAATTTGCAGCAATTAAAGACAGCACAGAATTACACCACCACTATGTTTTAAATTTTCAACAGCCCAAAACAATTATAAGTAAAGACAACAACGAAAGTATAGTGTCACTAACGCCCACAATCTAAGTTTCAAGGAAAAATAGCAATTACCAGTTACTCTAAAGCACTGAATTCAATATGTTTCCTTGCTTCCCTTCTGGCTTCTTCTGAGAAAATAAACCTCTGCTTGCTACTTTAACTCTGACTAAGCCCCACCTCCAGTTATCACGTGGCTGAGGTCAGAGGCCAGACAATTAACACCCTTCACCCAACTACAGGGCAGTCAGACAAGCCAAGATAAAATTTGCAGAAATTAAAGACAGCACAGAATTACACCACCACTACGTTTTAAATTGTCAACAGCCCAAAAACAATTATAAGTAAAGACAACAAAGAAAGTATAGTGTCACGAAACGCCCACAATCTAAGTTTATAAGAAAAATAGCAATTACCAGTTACTCTAAAGCACTGAATTGAATATGTTTCCTTCCTTCCCTTCTGGCTTCTTCGAGAAAATAAACCTCTGCTTGTTACTTTAACTCTGACTAAGCCCCACCTCCAGTTATCACGTGGCTGAGGTCAGAGGCCAGACAATAACACCCTTCACCCAACTACAGGGCAGTCAGACAAGCCAAGATAAAATTTGCAGCAATTAAAGACAGCACAGAATTACACCACCACTATGTTTTAAATTTTCAACAGCCCAAAACAATTATAAGTAAGACAACAACGAAGTATAGTGTCACTAAACGCTCACAATCTAAGTTTAAAGAAAATAGCAATTACCAGTTACTCTAAAGCACTGAATTGAATATGTTTCCTTGCTTCCCTTCTGGCTTCTTCTGAGAAAATAAACCTCAGCTTGCTACTTTAACTCTGACTAAGCCCCACCTCCAGTTATCACGTGGCTGAGGTCAGAGGCCAGACAATTAACACCCTTCACCCAACTACAGGGCAGTCAGACAAGCCAAGATAAAATTTGCAGAAATTAAAGACAGCACAGGAATTACACCACCACTAGTTTTAAATTGTCAACAGCCCAAAACAATTATAAGTAAAGACAACAAAGAAAGTATAGTGTCTAAAGCATACAATCTAAGTTTAAAAGAAAATAGCAATTACCAGTTACTCTAAAGCACTGAATTGAATATGTTTCCTTCCTTCCCCTTCTGGCTTCTTCTGAGAAAATAAACCTCTGCTTGCTACTTTAACTCTGACTAAGCCCCACCTCCAGTTATCACGTGGCTGAGGTCAGAGGTCAGACAATTAACACCCTTCACCCAACTACAGGGCAGTCAGACAAGCCAAGATAAAATTTGCAGCAATTAAAGACAGCACAGAATTACACCACCACTATGTTTTAAATTTTCAACAGCCCAAAAACAATTATAAGTAAAGACAACAACGAAAGTATAGTGTCACTAAACACCCACAATCTAAGTTTCAAAGAAAAATAGCAATTACCAGTTACTCTAAAGCACTGAATTGAATATGTTTCCTTGCTTCCCTTCTGGCTTCTTCTGAGAAAATAAACCTCTGCTTGCTACTTTAACTCTGACTAAGCCCCACCTCCAGTTATCACGTGGCTGAGGTCAGAGGCCAGACAATTAACATCCTTCACCCAACTACAGGGCAGTCAGAAGCTCAAGATAAAATTTGCAGAAATTAAAGACAGCACAGAATTACACCACCACTACGTTTAAAATTGTCAACAGCCCAAAAACAATTATAAGTAAAGACAACAAAGAAAGTATAGTGTCACGAAACGCCCACAATCTAAGTTTAAAAGAAAAATAGCAATTACCAGTTACTCTAAAGCACTGAATTGAATATGTTTCCTTCCTTCTCCTTCTGGCTTCTTCTGAGAAAATAAACCTCTGCTTGCTACTTTAACTCTGACTAAGCCCCACCTCCAGTTATCACGTGGCTGAGGTCAGAGGCCAGACAATTAACACCCTTCACCCAACTACAGGGCAGTCAGACAAGCCAAGATAAAATTTGCAGCAATTAAAGACAGCACAGAATTACACCACCACCATGTTTTAAATTTTCAAAGCCCAAAACAATTATAAGTAAAGACAACAACAAAGTATACTGTCACTAAACGCCCACAATCTAAGTTTTAAAAGAAAATAGCAATTGCCAGTTACTCTAAAGCACTGAATTGAATATGTTTCCTTGCTTCCCTTCTGGCTTCTTCTGAGAAAATAACCTCTGCTTACTACTTTAACTCTGACTAAGCCCCACCTGCAGTTATCCGTGGCTGAGGTCAGAGGCCAGACAATTAACACCATTCACCCAACTACAGGGCAGTCAGACAAGCCAAGATAAAATTTGCAGAAATTAAAGACAGCACAGAATTACACCACCACTACGTTTTAAATTGTCAACAGCCCAAAAACAATTATAAGTAAAGACAACAAAGAAAGTATAGCGTCACGAAACGCCCACAATCTAAGTTTAAAAGAAAAATAGCAATTACCAGTTACTCTAAAGCACTGAATTGAATATGTTTCCTTCCTTCCCCTTCTGGCTTCTTCTGAGAAAATAAACCTCTGCTTGCTACTTTAACTCTGACTAAGCCCCACCTCCATTTATCATGTGGCTGAGGTCAGAGGCCAGACAATCACACACCTTCACCCAACTACAGGGCAGTCAGACAAGCCAAGATAAAAATTTGCAGCAATTAAAGACAGCACAGAATTACACCACAACTAAGTTTTAAATTGTCAACAGCCCAAAAACAATTATAAGAAAAGACAACAAAGAAAGTATAGTGTCACTAAACGCCCACAAATTAAGTTTAAAAGAAAAATAGCAATTACCAGTTACTCTAAAGCACTGAAATGAATATGTGTCCTTCCTTCCCTTCTGGCTTCTTCTGAGAAAAATAAACCTCTGCTTGCTGCTTTAACTCTGACTAAGCCCCCACCTCCAGTTATCCATTGGCTGAGGTCAGAGGCCAGACAATTAACACCCTTCACCCAACTACAGGGCAGTCAGACAAGCCAAGATAAAATTTGCAGCAATTAAAGACAGCACAGAATTACACCACCACTATGTTTTAAATTTTCAACAGCCCAAAAACAATTATAAGTAAAGACAACAAAGAAAGTATAGTGTCAATAAACGCCCACAATCTAAGTTTAAAAGAAAAATAGCAATTACCAGTTACTCTAAAGCACTGAATTGAATATGTTTCCTTCCTTCCCTTCTGGCTTCTTCTGAGAAAATAAACCTCTGCTTGCTACTTTAACTCTGACTAAGCCCCACCTCCAGTTATCACGTGGCTGAGGTCAGAGGCCAGACAATTAACACCTTCACCTCAACTACAGGGCAGTCAGACAAGCCAAGATAAAATTTGCAGCAATTAAAGACAGCACAGAATTACACCACCACCATGTTTTAAATTTTCAAAAGCCCAAAAACAATTATAAGTAAAGACAACAACGAAAGTATACTGTCACTAAACGCCCACAATCTAAGTTTAAAAGAAAAATAGCAATTGCCAGTTACTCTAAAGCACTGAATTGAATATGTTTCCTTGCGTCCCTTCTGGCTTCTTCTGAGAAAATAAACCTCTGCTTGCTACTTTAACTCTGACTAAGCCCCACCTGCAGTTATCACGTGGCTGAGGTCAGAGGCCAGACAATTAACACCATTCACCCAACTACAGGGCAGTCAGACAAGCCAAGATAAAATTTGCAGCAATTAAAGACAGCACAGAATTACACCACCACTATGTTTTAAATTTTCAACAGCCCAAAAACAATTATAAGTAAAGACAACAAAGAAAGTGTAGTGTCACGAAACGCCCACAATCTAAGTTTAAAAGAAAAATAGCAATTACCAGTTACTCTAAAGCACTGAATTGAACATGTTTCCTTCCTTCCCCTTCTGGCTTCTTCTGAGAAAATAAACCTCTGCTTGCTACTTTAACTCTGACTAAGCCCCACCTGCAGTTATCATGTGGGTGAGGTCAGAGGCCAGACAATTAACACCCTTCACCCAACTACAGGGCAGTCAGACGAGCCAAGATAAAATTTGCAGCAATTAAAGACAGCACAGAATTACACCACCACTATGTTTAAAATTGTCAACAGCCCAAAAACAATTATAAGAAAAGACAACAAAGAAAGTATAGTGTCACTAAACGCCCACAAATTAAGTTTAAAAGAAAAATAGCAATTACCACTTACACTAAAGCACTGAAATGAATATGTTTCCTTCCTTCCCCTTCTGGCTTCTTCTGAGAAAATAAACCTCTGCTTGCTACTTTAACTCTGACTAAGCCCCACCTCCAGTTATCATGTGGGTGAGGTCAGAGGCCAGACAATTAACACCCTTCACCCAACTACAGGGCAGTCAGACGAGCCAAGATAAAATTTGCAGCAATTAAAGACAGCACAGAATTACACAACCACTATGTTTTAAATTTTCAACAGCCCAAAACAATTATAAGTAAAGACAACAAAGAAAGTATGTGTCACTAAGCACACAATCTAAGTTTAAAAGAAAAATAGCAAATACCAGTTACTCTAAAGCACTGAATAGAATATGTTTCCTTGCTTCCCCTTCTGGCTTCTTCTGAGAAAATAAACCTCTGCTTGCTACTTTAACTCTGACTAAGCCCCACCTCCAGTTATCACGTGGCTGAGGTCAGAGGCCAGACACTAACACCCTTCACCCAACTACAGGGAAGTCAGACAAGCCAAGATAAAATTTGCAGCAATTAAAGACAGCACAGAATTACACCACCACTATGTTTTAAATTTTCAACGGCCCAAAAACAATTATAAGTAAAGACAACAAAGAAAGTATAGTGTCACTAAACGCCCACAATCTAAATTTAAAAGAAAAATAGCAATTACCAGTTACTCTAAAGCACTGATTGAATATGTTTCCTTCCTTCCCCTTCTGGCTTCTTCTGAGAAAATAAACCCCTGCTTGCTACTTTAACTCTGACTAAGCCCCACCTCCAGTTATTACGTGGCTGAGGTCAGAGGCCAGACAATTAACACCCTTCACCCAACTACAGGGCAGTCAGACAAGCCAAGATAAAATTTGCAGCAATTAAAGACAGCACAGAATTACACCACCACTATGTTTTAAATTTTCAACAGCCCAAAAACAATTATAAGTAAAGACAACAACGAAAGTATAGTGTCACTAAACACCCACAATCTAAGTTTCAAAGAAAATAGTAATTACCAGTTCTCTAAAGCACTGAATTGAATATGTTTCCTTGCTTCCCTTCTGGCTTCTTCTGAGAAAAATAAACCTCTGCTTGCTACTTTAACTCTGACTAAGCCCACCTCCAGTTATCACGTGGCTGAGGTCAGAGGCCAGACAATTAACATCCTTCACCCAACTACAGGGCAGTCAGACAAGCCAAGATAAAATTTGCAGAAATTAAAGACAGCACAGAATTACACCACCACTACGTTTAAAATTGTCAAGCAGCCCAAAACAATTATAAGTAAAGACAACAAAGAAAGTATAAGTGTCATTTAAACGCCCACAATCTAAGTTTAAAAGAAAATAGCAATTACCAGTTACTCTAAAGCACTGAATTGAATATGTTTCCTTCCTTCTCCTTCTGGCTTCTTCTGAGAAAATAAACCTCTGCTTGCTACTTTAACTCTGACTAAGCCCCACCTCCAGTTATCACGTGGCTGAGGTCAGAGGCCAGACAATTAACACCCTTCACCCAACTACAGGGCAGTCAGACAAGCCAAGATAAAATTTGCAGCAATTAAAGACAGCACAGAATTACACCACCACCATGTTTTAAATTTTCAAAAGCCCAAAAACAATTATAAGTAAAGACAACAACGAAAGTATACTGTCACTAAACGCCCACAATCTAAGTTTAAAAGAAAAATAGCAATTGCCAGTTACTCTAAAGCACTGAATTGAATATGTTTCCTTGCTTCCCTTCTGGCTTCTTCTGAGAAAATAAACCTCTGCTTGCTACTTTAACTCTGACTAAGCCCCACCTCCATTTATCATGTGGCTGAGGTCAGAGGCCAGACAATTAACACCCTTCACCCAACTACAGGGCAGTCAGACAAGCCAAGATAAAATTTGCAGCAATTAAAGACAGCACAGAATTACACCACCACTAAGTTTTAAATTGTCAACAGCCAAAACAATTATAAGAAAGACAACAAAGAAAGTATAGTGTCACTAAACGCCCACAAATTAAGTTTAAAAGAAAAAATAGCAATTACCAGTTACTCTAAAGCACTGAAATGAATATGTCCTTCCTTCCCCTTCTGGCTTCTTCTGAGAAAATAAACCTCTGCTTGCATACTTTAACTCTGGCCTAAGCCCCACCTCCAGTTATCACGTTGCTTGAGGTCAAAGCCAGACCAATTAACACCCTTCACCCAACTACAGGGCAGTCAGACAAGCCAAGATAAAATTTGCAGCAATTAAAGACAGCACAGAATTACACCACCACTACGTTTTAAATTTTCAACAGCCCAAAAACAATTATAAAGTAAAGACAACAAAGAAAGTATAGTGTCACATAAACGCCACAATCTAAGTTTAAAGAAAAATAGCAATTACCAGTTACTCCTAAAGCACTGGATTGAATATGTTTCCTTCCTTCTCGCCTCTGGCTTCTTCTGAAAATAAACCTCTGCTTTACTGCTTTAACTCATTAAAGCCCCCCAGTTATCATGGCTGAGGTCAGAGGCCAGACAATTAACACCCTTCACCCAACTACAGGGCAGTCAGACAAGCCAAGATAAAATTTGCAGCAATTAAGGACAGCACAAATTACACCACCACCATGTTTTAAATTTTCAATGGCAAAAACAATTATAGCTAAAAACAACAAAGTATGCTGTGCACTAACGCCCACAATCTAAGTTTTAAAAAGAAAATAGCAATTGCCAGTTACTCTAAAGCACTGAATTGAATGTGTTTCCTTGCTTCCCTTCTGGCTTCTTCTGAGAAAATAAACCTCTGCTTGCCATTTTTAACTCTGACTAAGCCCCACCTGCAGTTATCACGTGGCTGAGGTCAGAGGCCAGACAATTAACACCCTTCACCCAAATCAAGGTGGGCAGTCAGACAAGCCAAGATAAAATTTGCGAAATTAAAGACAGCACAGAATTACACCACCACTATGATTTTAAATTGTCAACAGCCCAAAAACAATTATAAGTAAAGACAACAAAAGAAGTATAGTGTCACTAAATGCTCCACAATCTAACTTTAAAAGAAAATTAGCAATAACCAATTACTCTAAAGCACAGAATTGAATATGTTTACTTCCTTCGCCTTCTGGCTTCTTCTGAGAAAATAAACCTCTGCTTGCTACTTTAACTCTGCCTAAGCCCACCTCCATTTATCATGTGGCTGAGGTCAGAGGCCGGACAATTAATACCCTTCACCCAACTACTGGGCAGTCAGACAAAGCCAAGATAAAATTTGCAGCAATTAAAGACAGCACAGAATTACACCACTACTCAGTTTTAAATTGTCAAGAGCCCAAAAACAATTATAAGAAAGACAACAAAGAAAGTATAAGTGTCACTAAATGCACCACAAATTAAGTTTAAAAGAAAAATAGCAATTACCAGTTACTCTAAGCACTGAAATGAATATGTGTCCTTCCTTCCCTTCTGCTTCTTCTGAGAAAATAAACTCTGCTTGCTGTTTTAACTCTGACTAAGCCCCACCTCCAGTTATCACGTGTCTGAGGTCAGAGGCCAGACAATTAATACTTCTTCACCCAACTACAGGGCAGTCAGACAAGCCAAGATAAATTTGCAGCAATTAAAGACAGCACAGAATTACCACCACTACCAGTTTTAAATTTTCAACAGCCCAAAAAACAATTATAAGTAAAGACAACAAAGAAAGTATAGTGTCACTAAATGCCCACAATCTAAAGTTTAAAAGAAAATAGCAATTACCAGTTACTCCTAAAGCACTGAATTGAATATGTTTCCTTCCTTCCCCTTCTGGCTTCTTCTGAGAAAATAAACCTCTGCTTGCTACTTTAACTCTGACTAAGCCCCACCTCCTAGTTAACGTGCATGGAGGTGAAGAGGCCAGACAATTAACACCTTCACCTAACTACAGGCAAGCTCGAGTTTTCAAGATAAAATTTGCAATTAAAGACAGCACAGAATTACAACAAACCACCACTATGTTTTAAATTTTCAACAGCCCAAAACAATTATAAGAAGACAACAAAGAAAGTATAGTCACGAAACGCCCACAATCTAAGTTTAGCATAGTAGCAATTACTTCAGTTACTTCAGCACTGAATTGAATATGTTTCCTTCCTTCCCTTTCTGGCTTTTCTGAGAAAATAAACCTCGTTTTATTTAACTCTGACTAAGCTCACCTATTTATCATGTGGGTGAGTCAGAGGTTGGATAATTAATACCCTTCACCCAACTACAGGCAGTGAGAAAGCAAGATAAATTTGTAGTAATTAAAGAAGCACAGAATTACACCACCACTATGTTTTAAATTTTCAACAGCCCAAAACAATTATAAGTAAATACAATAAAGAAAGTGATAGTGCTGGGCTCACAATTAAGTTTAAAGAAAATAGCAATTACCAGTTACTCTAGCACTTGAATTGATAGTTCCTTCCTTCCTTCTGGTTCTTCTGGAAAATAAACCTTGCTTGCTACTTTAACTCTGGCTAAGCCCCTGCCGGTTATCCGTGCTGGTCAGAGGCTGACAGTACCACTCTTCACCCAACTAATAGGGCAGTCAGATGTGCCAAGATAAAATTTACAGCAATTAAAGACAGCACAGACCATACCCACCACTACTTTTTAAATTTTCACAGCCTAAAACAATTATAAGTAAAGACAATAAAGAAAGAGTGTCACTAACGCCCACAATCTAAGTTTAAAAGAAAATATCAATTACTGTTGCTCAGCACTGAATTGAAAAGTCTTCTTCTCCTTTCTGTTTCTTCTGAGAAAATAAACTCTGCTTGCTACTTTAACTCTGACTGTGCCCCACCTCCAGTTATTGTAGGTGTCAGAGGCCAGACAATTAACACCTTCACCTGTCTACAGGGCTCAGATAAGCTAAGATAAAATTTGCAGCAATTAAAGACAGTACAGAATTATACCACCATGTTTTAAATTTTCAACAGCCTAAAAACAATTATAAGTAAAGACAATAATTAAAGTATACTGTCGCTAAACGCCTACAATCTAAGTTTAAAAAAATAGCATTGCCAGTTACTCTAAAGCACTGAATTGAATATGTTTCTTGCTTCCTTGTGGCTTCTTCTGAGAAAATAAACCCTGCTTGTTACTTTAACTCTGACTAAGCCCACCTGCAGTTATCAGTGGCTGAGGTCAGAGGCCACCAATATCCTTCACTTAACTACAGGCAGTCAGATGCGTCAAGATAAATTGTAGCAATTAAAGAAGTACAGAATTATACCACTACTATGTTTTAAATTTTCAGCTCAAAACAATTATAAGAAAGACAATAAAGAAAAGTAGTGTCACTAAACGCCTACAATCTAAGTTTAAAGAAAAAAATTGGTTGTGTTACTCTAAAGCACTGAATTGAATATGTTTCCTCCTTCCCTTCTGGCTTCTTCTGAGAAAATAAACTCTGCTTGCTACTAACTCTGACTAAGCCCCACTCATTTATCATGTGGCTGAGGTCAGAGGCCGATACTAATACCCTTCACCCAACTACAGGGTGTGAGATGCCAAGATAAAATTTGAGTACTAAAGACAGCACAGAATTACACCATTAAGTTTTAAATTTCAACAGCCCAAAACAATTATAAGAAAGTATACAAAAGTATTTTGTCACTAAACGCCACAATTTATTTTAAAAGAAAAAATCAATACAGTTACCTAGCCTGAAATTGAAATGTTTCTTCCTTCCCTTCTGGTTTCCTTCTGAAATAAACCTTGCTTGCTACTTAACCTATTCTCTTTCCACCTAGTTATCATGTGTGGGTAGGAGGCCAGACAATTAACACCACCTAACTACAGGCAGTCAGATGTTTAAGATAAAATTTGGAATTAAAGACAGCACAGAATTACACCACTACTATGTTTTAAATTTTCAACATTCAAAACAATTATAAAGACAATAAAGTATAGTTTCAATGCCCACAATCTAAGTTTAAAAGAAAATAGTATACGTGTTACCTGTGCACTGAATTGAATATGTTTCTTCCTTCCTTCTGGCTTCTTCAAGTAAATAAACCTCTGCTTGCTACTTAACTCTGACGGGCCCCACCTCCAGTTATCGCGGGCTGAGGTCAGAGGCCAGACAATTAACACCCTTCACCCAACTACAGGCAGCTGACAAGCCAAGATAAATTTGGTAATTAAATATTGTACAGAATTACCCCCCACATGTTTTAATTTTCACAGCCCAAAGTAATTATATGTAAAGACAATAAAGAAAGTGTAGTGTCACTAAACTTGGCAATCTAAGTTTAAAAGAAAATAGCAATTACCAGTTACTCTAAAGCACTGAATTGAAATATGTTTCTTCCCCTTCTGGCTTCTTCTGAGAAAATAAACCTCTGTTTGTTACTTTAATTCTGACTAGCCCCACCTGCAGTTATCATGGGTGAGGCTGAGGCCAGACACTAATACCTTCACCCAACTACAGGGCAGTCAGACGAGCTAAGATAAATTTGTAAGTAATTAAAGACAGCACAGAACGCACCACCACTATAAGTTAAATTTCAACAGCCGAAAACAATTATAAGTTAAGACAACAAATCAGTATATGTCACAAACGCCTAAATCTAAGTTTCAAAGAAAAATATAATACTACCACCTCCAGTTATCACGTGGCGCGAGGTCAGAGCCAGACAATTAACACCCTTCACCCAACTACAGGGCAGTCAGACAAGCCAAGATAAAATTTACAGCAATTAAAGACAGCACAGAATTACACCACCACTCGTTTTAAATTTTCAACAGCCCAAAAAACAATTATAGTAAAGACAACAAAGAAAGTATAGTGTCACAGCGCCCACAATCTAAGTTTAAAAGAAAAATACCAATTACCAGTTACTCTAAAGCACTGAATTGAATATGTTTCCTTCCTTCTCCTTCTGGCTTCTTCTGAGAAAATCAACCTCTGTTTGCTACTTGAACTCTGATTAAGCCCCACCACCTCCAGTTAATCACGTGGCTGAGGTCAGAGGCCAGACAATTAACACCCTTCACCCAACTACAGGACAGTCAGACAAGCCAAGATAAAAATTTGCAACAATTAAAGAGCAGCACAGAATTACACCACCATGTTTTAAATTTTCAAAAGCCCAAAAACAATTATAAGTAAAGACAACAACGAAAGTATACTGTCACTAACGCCCACAATCTAAGTTTAAAGAAAATAGCAATTGCCAGTTACTCTAAAGCACTGAATTGAATATGCTTCCTTGCCCTTCTGGCTTCTTCTGAAAAAATAAACTCTACTTATTACTTTAACTCTGACTAAGCCCCACCTGCAGTTATCACATGGCTGAGGTCAGAGGCCAGACGAGTCTTACCATTCACCCAACTACAGGGCAGTCAGACAAAGCCAAGATAAAATTTGCAGCAATTAAAGACAGCACAGAATTACACCACCACTATGTTTCAAATTTTCAACAGCCCAAAACAATTATAAGTAAAGACAACAAAGAGAAATAGAGTAGTGTCACGAAAGCGCCCACAATCTAAGTTTAAAAGAAAATAGCAATTACCAGTTACTCAAAGCACTGAATTGAACATGTTCCTTCCTTCCCCTTCTGGCTTCTTCTAGAAAATAAACCTCTACTTGCTACTTTTAACTCTGATCAAGCCCCACCTGCAGTTATCATGTGGGTGAGGTCAGAGGCAGACAACCAACACCTTCACCCAACTACAGGGCAGTCAGGCAGAGCCAAGATAAAATTTGCAGCAATTAAAGACAGCACAGAACTACACCACCACTATGTTTAAAATTGTCAACAGCCCAAAAAACAATTATGAAAGACAACAAAAAAAAGTATAGTGTCATAAACGCACAAATTAAGTTTAAAAGAAAATAGCAATTACCACTTACACTAAAGCACTACAAATGAATATGTTTCCTTCCTTCCCCTACTGGCTTCTTCTGAAAAAAATAAAACTGTTGCTACTTTAATCTGACTAAGCCCCACCTCCAGTTATCATGTAGCTGAGGTCAGAGGCCAGACAATTAACACCCTTCACCCAACTACAGGGCAGTCAGACAAGCCAAGATAAAATTTGCAGCAATTAAAGACAGCACAGAATTACACAACCAATATGTTTTAAATTTTCAACAGCCCAAAAACAATTATAAGTAAAGACAAAAAAGAAAGTATAGTGTCACTAAAAGCCCACAATCTAAGTTTAAAAGAAAAATAGCAATTACCAGTTACTCTAAAGCACTGAATAGAATATGTTTCTCGTTTCCTTCCTAGCTTCCTGAGAAAATAAACCTCTGCTTGTTACTTTAAACTCTGACTAAGCCCACCTCCAGTTAATCATGGCTGAGGTCAGAGGCCAGACAATTAACACCCTTCACCCAACTACAGGGAAGTCAGACAAGCCAAGATAAAATTTGCAGCAATTAAAGACAGCACAGAATTACACCACCACTATGTTTTAAATTTTCAACGGCCCAAAAACAATTATAAGTAAAGACAACAAAGAAAGTATAGTGTCACTAAACGCCCACAATCTAAATTTAAAAGAAAAATAGCAATTACCAGTTACTCTAAAGCACTGATTGAATATGTTTCCTTCCTTCCCCTTCACTTCTTCTGAGAAAATAAACCCTGCTTGCTACTTTAACTCCGATAAGCCCCACCTCCAGTTATCACGTGGCTGAGGTCAGAGGCCAGACAATTAACACCCTTCACCCAAACTACAGGGCAGTCAGACAAACCCAAGATAAAATTTGCAGCAATTAAAGACAGCACAGAATTACACCACCACTATGTTTTAAATTTCAACAGCCCAAAACAATTATAAGTAAAGACAACAACGAAGTATAGTGTCACTAAACACCCACAATCTAAGTTTCAAGAAAAATAGCAATTACCAGTTACTCTAAAGCACTGAATTGAATATGTTTTCGCTTCCCTTCTGCTTCTTCTGAGAAAATAAACCTCTGCTTGCTACTTTAACTCTGACTAAGCCCACTCCAGTTATCACCACGCATGAGGTCAGAGGCCAGACAATTAACTATCCTTCACCCAACTAGGGGCAGTCAGACAAGCCAAGATAAAATTTGCAGAAATTAAAGACAGCACAGAATTACACCACCACCACGCTTAAAATTGCCAAGCAGCCCAAAAACAATTATAAGTAAAGACAACAAAGAAAGTAGAAAGTCACGAACGCCCACAATCTAAGTTTAAAGAAAAATAGCACTACCAGTTACTCTAAAGCACTGAATTGAATATGTTCCTTCCTCTCCTTCACGCTTGCTTCTGAGAAAATAAACCTCTGCTTGCTACTTTAACTCTGACTAAGCCCCACCTCCAGTTATCACGTATGGCTAGTCAGAGGCCAGACAATTAACACCCTTCACCCAACTACAGGGCAGTCAGACAAGCCAAGATAAAATTTGCAGCAATTAAAGACAGCACAGAATTACACCACCACCATGTTTAAAATTTTCAAAAGCCCAAAAAACAATTATAGTAAAGACAACAACAAGATACTGTCACTAAACGCCACAATCTAAGTTTAAAGAAAAATAGCAATTGCCAGTTACCTAAAGCACTGAATTGAATATGTTTCCTTGCTTCCCTTCTGCTTCTTCTGAAAAATAAACCCCTGCTTGCTACTTTAACTCTGACTAAGCCCCACCGAGCTATCACGTGGCTGAGGTCAGAGGCCAGACAATTAACACCATTCACCTAACTACAGGGCAGTCAGACAAGCCAAGATAAAATTCAGCAATTAAAGACAGCACAGAATTACACCACCACTAAGTTTTAAATTGTCAACAGCCAAAAACAATTAGAAGTAAAGACAACAAAAAAAGTATAGCGTCACGAAACACCCACAATCTAAGTTTAAAGAAAAATAGCAATTACCAGTTACTCTAAAGCACTGAATTGAATGTATCCTTCCTTCCCCTTCTGGCTTCTTCTGAAAAAAAACCTCTGCTTGCTACTTTAACTCTGACTAAGCCCACCTCCATTTATCATGTGGCTGAGGTCAGAGGCCAGACAATTAACACCCTTCACCCAACTGGGGCAGTCAGACAAGCCAAGATAAAATTTGCAGCAATTAAAGACAGCACAAATTACACCACCACTAAGTTTTAAATTGTCAACAGCCCAAAACAATTATAAGAAAAGACAACAAAGAAAGTATAGTGTACCGAAACGCCCACAAATTAAGTTTAAAAGAAAAATAGCAATTACCAGTTACTCAAAAGCACTGAAATGAATATGCGTCCTTCCTTCCTTCTAGCTTCTTCTGGAAAATAAACCTCTGCTTGCTACTTTAACTCTGGCTAAGCCCCTGCCGGTTATCCGTGGCTGGTCAGAGGCAGACAGTAACACCCTTCCACCCCAACTTTAACAGGGCAGTCAGACAAGCCAGATAAAATTTACAGCAATTAAAGACAGCACAGAACATACCACCACCACGTTTTAAATTTTCAAAAGCCCAAAACAATTATAAGTAAAGACAACAAAGAAAGAATAGTGTCACGAACGCCCACAATCTAAGTTTAAAAGAAAAATAGCAATTACCAGTTACTCTAAAGCACTGAATTGAATATGTTTCCTTCCTTCCTTTCTGGCTTCTTCTGACAAAAATAAACCTCTGCTTGCTACTTTAACTCTCACTAAGCCCCACCTCCAGTTATCACATTAGCTGAGGTCAGAGGCCAGACAATTAACACCCTCACCCAACTACAGAGGCACAGACAAGCCAAGATAAAATTTGCAGCAATTAAAGACAGCACAGAATTACCACCACCATGTTTCGTGTCAAAAGCCCAAAAACAATTATAAGAAAGACAACAACAAAAGTATACTGTCACCAAAGCCCCACAATCTAAGTTTAAAGAAAATAGCAATTGCCAGTTACTCTAAAGCACTGAATTGAATATGTTTCCTTGCTTCCTTCTGGCTTCTTCTGAGAAAATAAACCTCTGCTTGCTACTTTAACTCTGACTAAGCCCCACCTGCAGTTATCACGTGGCTGAGGCCAGAGGCCAGACAATTAACACCATTCACCCCAACTACAGGCAGTCAAGACAAGCCAAGATAAAATTTGCAGAAATTAAAGACAGCACAGAATTACACCACCACTACGTTTTAAATTGTCAACAGCCCAAAAACAATTATAGAAAAGACAACAAAGAAAGTATGGTGTCACTAAACGCCCACAATCTAAGTTTAAAGAAAAATAGCAATTACCAGTTACTCTAAAGCACTGAATTGAATGTGTCCTTCCTTCCCTTCTGGCTTCTTCTGAGAAAATAAACCTCTGCTTGCTTACTAACTTCTGACTAAGCCCCACTCATTTATCATGTGGCTGAGGTCAGGGCCAGACAACTAACACCCTTCACCCAACTACAGGGCAGTCAGATGCCAAGATAAAATTTAAAGCAATTAAAGACAGCACAGAATTACACCACCACTACAGTTTTAAATTGTCAACAGCCCAAAACAATTATAAGAAAAAGACAACAAAAAAATATAGTGTCACTAAACCCCACAAATTAAGTTTAAAAGAAAAATAGCAATTACCAGTTACTCTAAAGCACTGAAATGAATATGTTTCCTTCCTTCCCCTTAAAAGCTAACTACTGAAATAAACCTCTGCTTGCTACTTTAACTCTATTAAGACCCCACCAAGTTATCACGTGGCTGAGGTCAGAAGGCCAGACAATTAACACTTTTCACCTAACTACAGGGGCAGTCAGATGCTTAAGATAAAATTGCACAGCAATTAAAGACAGCACAGAATTACACCACCACTACGTTTTAAATTTTCAGACAACCAAAAACAATTAAGTAAAGACAACAAAGAAAGTATAGTGTCACGAAAGCACCACAATCTAAGTTTAAAAGAAAAAAGCAATTACCAGTTACTCTAAAGCACTGAATTGAATATGTTTCCTTCCTTCCCCTTCTGGCTTCTTCCTGAGTAGGTAAACAAACCCCTGCTTGCTACTTAACTCTGACTAAGCCCCACCTCCAGTTAATACGCGGGCTGGAGGTAAGAGGCCAGACAATTAACACCCTTCACCCAACTACAGGGCAGTCAGACAAGCCAAGATAAATTTGCAGCAATTAAAGACAGCACAGAATTACCCACCACTATGTTTTAAATTTTCAACAGCCCAAAAACAATTATAAGTAAAGACAACAAAAGAAAGTGTAGTGTCACGAAGCGCCCACAATCTAAGTTTAAAAGAAAATAGCAATTACCAGTTACTCTAAAACACTGAATTGAACATATTCCCTTCCTTCCCTTCTGGCTTCTTCTGAGAAAATAAACCTCTGCTTGCTACTTTAACTCTGACTAAGCACCCACCCTGCAATTATCACCTGGATGAGGTCTGAGGCCAGACACTAATACCTTCACCCAACTACAGGGCAGTCAGACGAGCTAAGATAAATTTGTAAGTAATTAAAGACAGCACAGAACGCACCACCACTATAAGTGAAATTTCAACAGCCAAAAACAATTATAAGTTAAGACAACAAAGAAAGTATAGTGTCACTAAACGCCCACAATCTAAGTTTAAAGAAAAATAGCAAATACCAGTTACTCTAAAGCACTGAATAGAATATGTTTCTTACTACCTTCTGGCTTCTTCTGAGAAAATAAACCTCTACTTGCTACTTTAACTCCAACTGTGCATCCCACCTCCAGTTATCACGTGGCTGGGTGACAGCCAGACAATTAACACCCTTCACCCAACTACAGGGGCTGTCAGACAAGTAAGATAAAATTTGCAGCAATTAAAGACAGCAAAGAATTACACCACCACTATGTTTTAAATTTCAACAGCCCAAAAACAATTATAAGTAAACACAACAAAGAAAGTATAGTGTCACCAAACGCCTAAAATCTAAGTTTAAAAGAAAAATAGCAAGTCACCAGTTACTCTAAAGCACTGAATTGAATATGTTTCTTCCTTCCCTTCTGGCTTCTTCTGAGAAAATAAAACCTCTGCATACTTTAACTCTGACCTACACCACCTCCAGTTATCAGTGGCTGAGGTCAGAGGACAGACAGTAACACCTTCACCCAACTACAGGGCAGTCAGACAAAGCCAAAATAAAATCGGCAGCAACTAAAGACAGCACAGAATTACACCACTATCTTTCAAATTTTCAACAGCCCAAAAACAATTATAAGTAAAGACAACAAAAGAAAGTATAGTGTCAACAAAACCCACAATCTAAGTTTAAAAAAAAATATCAATTACCAGTTACTCTAAAGCACTAGAATTGAATAAGATTCCTTCCTCGCTCTTCTGGCTTTTCTGAGAAAATAAACCGTCGCTACTTTAACTCTGACTGTGCCCCACCTCCAGTTATCAACGGGCTGAGGTAAGAGGCCGACAACCAACACCCTTCACCCAACTACAGGGCAGTCAGATGCTTTACAAGATAAAATTTGCAGTACCAAAGACAGCGTACCACACCACCACTATGTTTTAAATTTTCAACAGCCCAAAACAATTATAAGTAAAGACAACAAAGAAAGTATAGTGTCACGAAACGCCCACAATCTAAATTTAAAGAAAATAGCAATTACCAGTTACTCTTAAAGTACTGAATTGAATATGTTTCCTTGCTTCCTATGGCTTCTTGAGAAAATAAACCTCTGCATTGCTATTTAACTCTGACTAAGCCCCACCTCCAGTTATCATGTAGCTGAGGTCAGAGGCCAGACAATTAACACCCTTCACCCAACTACAGGGCAGTCAGACAAGCAAAGATAAAATTTGCAGCAATTAAAGACAGCACAGAATTACACCACCACTATGTTTTAAATTATCAACAGCCAAAAAACAATTATAAGTAAAGACAACAAAGAAAGTATAGTGTCACTAAAAGCCCACAATCTAAGTTTAAAAGAAAAATAGCAATTACCAGTTACTCTAAAGCACTGAATTGAATATGTTCCTTCCTTCCCATCTCTGGCTTCTTCTAAGAAAATAAACCTCTGCTTTTGTGAATTTTAACTCTGACTAAGCCCCACCTCCAGTTATCAAGTGGCTGGAGGTCAGAGACCAGACAATTAACACCCTTCACCCAACTACAGGGCAGTCAGACAAGCCAAGATAAAATATGTAGCAATTAAAGACAGCACAGAATTACACCGCCACAATGTTTTAAATTTTCAACAGCCCAAAAGCAATTATAAGTAAAGACAACAAACAAAGTATAGTGTCACTAAACGCCCACAATCTAAATTTAAAAGAAAAATAGCAATTACCAGTTACTCTAAAGCACTGAATTGAATATGTTTCCTTCCTTCCCCTTCTGGCTTCTTCTGAGAAAATAAACCTCACAGCACTACTTTAACTCTGACTAAGCCCCACCTCCAGGGTTATCATGTGAAAACAGGAGTCAGGGCAGACAGTCCACCTTCACCCAACCACAGGCAGTCAGACAAGCCAAGATAAATTTGCAGCAATTAAAGACAGCACAGAATTACACCACCACTATGTTTTAAATTTTCAACAGCCCAAAACAATTATAAGTAAAGACAACAACAAAGTATACTGTCACTAAATGCACAATCCTAAGTTTCAAGAAAAATAGCAATTACCAGTTACTCTAAAGCACTGAATTGAATATGTTTCCTTGCTTCCCTTCTGGCTTCTTCTGAGAAAAATAAACCTCTGCTTGCTACTTTAACTCCAGCTAAGCCCCACCTCCAGTTATCACGTGGCTGGGGTCAGAGACCAGACAATTAACACCCTTCACCCAACTACAGGGCAGTCAGACAAGCCAAGATAAAATTTGCAGAAATTAAAGACAGCACAGAATTACACCACCACCATGTTTTAAATTGTCAAAAGCCCAAAAACAATTATAGTAAAGACAACAAAGAAAGTATAGTGTCACTAAACGCCCACAATCTAAGTTTAAAAGAAAAATAGCAATTACCAGTTACTCTAAAGCACTGAATTGAATATGTTTCCTTCCTTCTCCTTCTGGCTTCTTCTGAGAAAATAAACCTCTGCTTGCTACTTTAACTCTGACTAAGCCCCACCTCCAGTTATCACGTGGCTGAGGTCAGAGGCCAGACAATTAACACCCTTCACCCAACTACAGGGCAGTCAGACAAGCCAAGATAAAATTTGCAGCAATTAAAGACAGCACAGAATTACACCACCACCATGTTTTACATTTTCAAAAGCCCAAAAACAATTATAAGTAAAGACAACAACGAAAGTATAGTGTCACAAACATACCAATTTAAGTTTAATAGAAAATACGCAATTACTCAGTTACTCTAAAGCACTGAATTGAATATGTTTCCTTCCTTCCCCTTCTGGCTTCTTCTGAAAAATAAACCTCTGCGCTACTTTAACTCTGACTAAGCCCCACCTGCAGTTATCCATGAGCTGAGGTCAGAGGCCAGACAATTAACACCCTTCACCAACTACAGGCAGATCAGACAAGCCAAGATAAAATTTGCAGAAATTAAAGACAGCACAGAATTACACCACCACTCGTTTTAAATTGTCAACAGCCCAAAACAATTATAAGTAAAGACAACAAAGAAAGTATAGTGTCACAAATGACCACAATCTAAGTTTAAAGAAAATAGCAATTACCAGTTACTCTTAAAGCACTGAATTGAATATGTTTCCTTCCTTCCCCTTCTGGCTTCTTCTGAGAAAAATAAACCTCCTTGCTACTTTAACTCTGACTAAGCCCCACCTGCAGTTATCACGTGGCTGAGGTCAGAGGCCAGACAATTAACACCCTTCACCCAACTACAGGGCAGTCAGACAAGCCAAGATAAAATTTGCAGAAATTAAAGACAGCACAGAATTACACCACCACTATGTTTTAAATTGTCAACAGCCCAAAAACAATTATAAGAAAAGACAACAAAGAAAATATAGTGTCACTAAACACCCACAATCTAAGTTTAAAAGAAAAATAGCAAATACCAGTGACTCTAAAGCACTGAATTGAATATGTTTCCTTCCTTCCCCTTCTGGCTTCTTCTGAGAAAATAAACCTCTGCTTGCTACTTTAACTCTGACTAAGCCCAACCTCCATTTATCATGTGGCTGAGGTCAGAGGCCAGACAATTAACACCCTTCACCCAACTACAGGGCAGTCAGACAAGCCAAGATAAAATTTGCAGCAATTAAAGACAGCACAGAATTACACCACCACTATGTTTTAAATTTTCAACAGCCCAAAAACAATTATAAGAAAAGACAACAAAGAAAGTATAGTGTCACTAAACGCCCACAAATTAAGTTTAAAAGAAAAATAGCAATTACCAGTTACTCTAAAGCACTGAAATGAATATGTTTCCTTCCTTCCCCTTCTGGCTTCTTCTGAGAAAATAAACCTCTGCTTGCTACTTTAACTCTGACTAAGCCCCACCTCCAGTTATCACGTGGCTGAGGTCAGAGGCCAGACAATTAACACCCTTCACCCAACTACAGGGCAGTCAGACAAGCCAAGATAAAATTTGCAGCAATTAAAGACAGCACAGAATTACTCCACCATTATGTTTTAAATTTTCAACAGCCCAAAAACAATTATAAGTAAAGACAACAAAGAAAGTATAGTGTCACGAAACGCCCACAATCCAAGTTTAAAAGAAAAATAGCAATTACCAGTTACTCTAAAGCACTGAATTGAATATGTTTCCTTCCTTCCCCTTCTGGCTTCTTCTGAGAAAATAAACCTCTGCTTGCTACTTTAACTCTGACTAAGCCCCACCTCCAGTTATCATGTGGGTGAGGTCAGAGGCCAGACAATTAACACCCTTCACCCAACTACAGGGCAGTCAGACGAGCCAATATAAAATTTGCAGCAATTAAAGACAGCACAGAATTACACCACCACTATGTTTTAAATTTTCAACAGCCCAAAAACAATTATAAGTAAAGACAACAAAGAAAGTATAGTGTCACTAAACGCCCACAATCTAAGTTTAAAAGAAAAATAGCAAATACCAGTTACTCTAAAGCACTGAATAGAATATGTTTCCTTGCTTCCCTTCTGGCTTCTTCTGAGAAAATAAACCTCTGCTTGCTACTTTAACTCTGACTAAGCACCACCTTCAGTTATCACGTGGCTGAGGTCAGAGGCCAGACAATTAACACCCTTCACCCAACTACAGGGCAGTCAGACAAGCCAAAATAAAATCGGCAGCAATTAAAGACAGCACAGAATTACACCACCACTATGTTTTAAATTTTCAACAGCCCAAAAACAATTATAAGTAAAGACAACAAAGAAAGTATAGTGTCACTAAATGCCCACAATCTAAGTTTAAAAGAAAAATATCAATTACCAGTTACTCTAAAGCACTGAATTGAATAAGTTTCCTTCCTTGCCCTTCTGGCTTCTTCTGAGAAAATAAACCTATGCTTGCTACTTTAACTCTGACTAAGCTCCACCTCCAGTTATCACGTGGCTGAGGTAAGAGGCCAGACAATTAACACCCTTCACCCAACTACAGGGCTGTCAGACAAGCCAAGATAAAACTTGCAGCAATTAAAGACAGCAAAGAATTACACCACCACTATGTTTTAAATTTTCAACAGCCCAAAAACAATTATAAGTAAAGACAACAAAGAAAGTATAGTGTCACGAAACGCCCACAATCTAAGTTTAAAAGAAAAATAGCAATTACCAGTTACTCTAAAGCACTGAATTGAATATGTTTCCTTGCTTCCCTTCTGGCTTCTTCTGAGAAAATAAACCTCTGCTTGCTACTTTAACTCTGACTAAGCCCCACCTCCAGTTATCACGTGGCTGAGGTCAGAGGATGGGCAATTAACACCCTTCACCCAACTACAGGGCAGTCAGACAAGCCAAGATAAAATTTGCAGCAATTAAAGAAGCACAGAATTACACCACCACTATGTTTTAAATTTTCAACAGCCAAAAACAATTATAAGTAAAGACAAAAAAGAAAGTATAGTGTCACTAAACCCACAATCTAAGTTTAAAAGAAAAATAGCAATTGCCAGTTACTCTAAAGCACTGAATTGAATATGTTTCCTTCCTTCCCCTTCTGGCTTCTTCTGAGAAAATAAACCTCTGCTTGCTACTTTAACTCTGACTAAGCCCCACCTGCAGTTATCACATGGCTGAGGTCAGAGGCCAGACAATTAACACCCTTCACCCAACTACAGGGCAGTCAGACAAGCCAAGATAAAATTTGCAGCAATTAAAGACAGCACAGAATTACACCACCGCTATGTTTTAAATTTTCAACAGCCCAAAAACAATTGTAAGTAATGACAACAACGAAAGTATAGTGTCACTAAACGCCCACAATCTAAGTTTAAAGGAAAAATAGCAATTACCAGTTACTCTAAAGCAGTGAATTGAATATGTTTCCTTCCTTCCCCTTCTGGCTTCTTCTGAGAAAATAAACCTCTGCTTGCTACTTTAACTCTGACTAAGCCCCACCTCCAGTTATCACGTGGCTGAGGTCAGAGGGCAGACAATTAACACCCTTCACCCAACTACAGGGCAGTCAGACAAGCCAAGATAAAATTTGCAGCAATTAAAGACAGCACAGAATTACACCACCACTATGTTTTAAATTTTCAACAGCCCAAAAACAATTATAAGTAAAGACAACAAAGAAAGTATAGTGTCACTAAAACCCACAATCTAAGTTTAAAAGAAAAATAGCAATTACCAGTTACTCTAAAGCAGTGAATTGAATATGTTTCCTTCCTTCCCCTTCTGGCTTCTTCTGAGAAAATAAACCTCTGCTTGCTACTTTAACTCTGACTAAGCCCCACCTCCAGTTATCACGTGGCTGAGGTCAGAGGCCAGACAATTAACACCTTCACCCAACTACAGGGCAGTCAGACAAGCCAAGATAAAATTTGCAGCAATTAAAGACAGCACAGAATTACTCCACCACTATGTTTTAAATTTTCAACAGCCCAAAAACAATTATAAGTGAAGACAACAACAAAAGTATAGTGTCACTAAACGCCCACAATCTAAGTTTAAAAGAAAAATAGCAATTACCAGTTACTCTAAAGCACTGAATTGAATATGTTTCCTTCCTTCCCTTTCTGGCTTCTTCTTCTGGTATTGTTGCATTCCTCACATCTGCCACACTGGTGCATCCCTGGGGTGAGGGGTCCCAACAAAAGCTGTTCCCCTGGAACTACAGGAAGTTTTAACTGGTACTGAACAACTCTATCTTTAATATTCCTCTCCTTTTTGGCTACTACTATAGGTGGACTTTGTAATTCCCTAATATGCTCATTGTCCTGTTTCATTAAGTACTTATGTATAAGTGTCAGTGGCTCAGTAGGTAGCACACACGCCTCTGAGGCTGGGAGATCAGAGGGCTGTGTGTTCAGTTCCCACATCTGGCACTTTGGTTAATATCCTAGTACTGACACTGTAGTGCAGCATGAGAGGGGTACTGCACTTCTGAGATGCCGTCTTTCAGATGAGACGTTAAACCGAGGTCCCATCTGCCTGGATTGGTGGTAGTTCAGGTGGATGTTAAAGATCCCATGGCACTTATCGAAAAGAGTAGGGGAATTTCCCCAGTGTCCTGGCCAAATTTCCCTCATTCACTAAAAATACCACCAACAGCTTAATCTGGTTCAAAGTCAGTTGGCATTCATCTGTATCCCCCTCCCCCAGGTCGTGCCTGAAAATAGGCAGGATTTGTCTAGTGCACTTACCCGGTCAAAAAAATAAATAAATAAGTCTCCTGATGTCAGGCATTCTGTGTGTGTATTTAGTAGATATAACTAGTATAGATTTACGAGACTTTTCTGAAGTCTGATTCAACAACACATTTCTATCTTGTTGTTTTATTCTTTCTTCTGCTGCCTTTAAGGTGCCCCATTGATATCCCCTGTCCCTAAATCATTCTAACATTAGTCCTATTTCTCTATCTGCATCTTCCTGTTTACTGCAGTTTCTTTTTGCTCTGGTCAAGTGCACGTATGGGATACTTTTCTTTAAACTGGGTTCATGGAAACTTTTGTTGTGTAATAAAAAGTTTCTGTCTGTATCTTTTTTATACAGGCTAGTGTGTATATGTGAATTTTCCAAATATATGTTTAGGCCAAGGAAGAGAACAGTAACTTTGTCATAATTCATGACAAAGTTTAAATTTCTGTCTTTTAAATTATGTTCTGCATAGAAATCCATAAGTTCTTGTTCTGTTCCTTTCCAAATCAAAAAAATATGTTGTAGATATGCTTATCCAGGTATGCTAGAATTGCTTTTAGCACAAGGGGCAGACACCCTGTGTGTGGGGTCATTGAAACACTGCAGTGCAACATAACGAACAAAA
This sequence comes from Neoceratodus forsteri, assembly GCA_016271365.2. NCBI lineage: Eukaryota > Metazoa > Chordata > Ceratodontiformes > Ceratodontidae > Neoceratodus > Neoceratodus forsteri. The sequence goes on from CM057453.1 coordinate 1,608,787,803, forward strand.
TGTTTTAACAAATTGTTTTTCGCACTTCTAGGTAAAGCTTGTATTTCGAACATTATAAGAAGCATAGGTAGACAGTGACATACTTTTTGAGTGAACAAAAAACATTTTTGACTTACACATCAACTGTATAAAGTACACGGGTAAAAATACTTACTACATAGATACATAGACAGTGTCGGCAGATAAGGGCCTATGGCCCACCCAGTCTGCCCATTCGAGCTTGTAAGTTTAGTTTATGTTTTCCAAGAAGTCTGTTGACCCTTACCACTGACCTCCAGGATTCCTTTATGTCTATCCCATGCATTCTTAAATCCTGTGATTGTTTCAGCCCCCACCACTTCCTCTGGCAGGGTGTTCCACTTGTCCACCACCCGTTCTGTGAAGAAATTCTTCCTCATGTTTCCTCTGAATCGTCCTCCCTCCAACTTCATCCCATGCCCTCTAGTTCTGGAACATATTTTTCACTTAAAAATAGTGTATTCCTGCACCCTGTTCCTCCCTGTAAGATACTTGTATGTCTCTATCATATCCCCTCTCTCCCTCCTCTCCTCCAGGGAGTACATATTCAATTCCTTCAACCTGTCCTCATAGGACTTGTGATGCAATCCATGTACCATCTTTGTTGTCCTCCTCTGAACCTCTCTACCCTGTCTATGCCCTTACGAGGTAAGGTCTCCAGAACTGTACACTGTACTCCAGGTGGGCCTCACTAGTGTCTTGTATAGTGGAATTATGACCTCCCTTTCCTGCTGCTGATGCCCCTGCCTATGCATCCCAGCATCCTATTTGCTTTACCTGCTGCCTTGTCACACTTTTTTTCCCTACTCTTGAGGTCATCAGAGATGATAACCCCAAGATCCCTTTCCTGCTTGGTGCATGCTATATCCTCACCCCAAATGATATATTGTGCCAGGGTTTTTGTGCCCTATATGCATTATCTTGCACCTCTTTGCATTGAATTTCAACTGCCAAACCCCTGACCATTCTTCAAGTTTCTGCAGGTCCTTCTCATTCTGTCTACACCTCTGGTGAGTCTACTCTGTTACAGAGCTTTGTGTCATCAGCAAACAGTGAAATTCTGCCTTCTAGGTCCTGCGCAATGTCACTGATGAAGATGTTGAATAGGACCGGTCCCAGCACTGATCCCTGTGGTACCCCACTGGTCACCCTTCCCTCTGTGGAGTGACAGCCATTTACCACCACCCTCTGTGTCCTGCCATCTAGCCAGTTACCTACCCACCACACTACTATCCTGCCCACACCCATATTCCCCAGTTTGTGTAATAGTCTTCTATGTGGCACAGTGTCAAAGGCCTTGCTGAAGTCCAGATAGGCCATGTCCACTGCCCTCCCCTGATCCACCTCCCTAGTCGCCCAGTCAAAAAATTCAATGAGGCTGGTCTGACATGACCTCCCCCCGGTGAAACCATTCTGCCTTGGGTCCTGTAGTCCATTGACAACCAGATGTTCCACCAATCTTTCCTTCAGTAGTGCTTCCATGATCTTCCCCACTACTGAGGTGAGGCTGACTGGTCTGTAGTTCCCCGCTTCCTCTTTGTTCCCACTTTTGTGTAAGGCGACTACATCTGCTGTCCTCCAGTCTTTCAGTACCTCCCGTTTCCAGTGATCGGCTAAACAGGATAGCCAGAGGTTCAGCCACCATCTTTCTTAGTTCTTTAAGGACCCTGGAGTGCACCCCATCTGGCCCCATTGCTTTATCAACTCTTATTACTTCCAGTTCCTTCAGGACCCTTTCTCGTGTAAAGGGACTTATGTCCATTTCTGCACCATTCTCACCCCTTGTACTCCCTTCAGACCATTGCCCTCCTCTTCCTCAGTAAAGACTGAGCAGAAATACCAGTTCAATATGTCAGCTTTACTGTTGTCATCCTCCACGTGGCCCCCATCCTCCCCCTTCAGTCTCACTATCCCTCCCTAATCATGTTTATATCATTTGTAGATTTGTACCTGATAAAATCCCATGAACAAGCTCTATGAACAGAGCAAAACATAGGGGGAGAGAATAAAAAGAATCCAACAACACTAGCAAGTGTATGCTTTCTCTGTGAAGAGTTATGAAGGGCTTTACCCCCCCCCACACAGTTTTCGTTGTTGTCTGCAGTAAACTGCAGTAATCCATAGGGGTTTAGTCAAAGAACTTTGAAGAAAAGGAGTTTTTAATCATTATTTCATTACCCACTAAGCCTGTGTTTGGAAATATAACTGTTTACTGCCATGTAGTGCACCTCTAGCTGCCTTGACATGCACTATGAATTCTACACTTCTCCCTCTACTGGTAGTTTTGCTGCTAGGCACCCTATTGTTGGTGGACTCCTGTGCCTTGGTGTTAGCTCATGATCAAGCAAATTTATCCTTTTTCTCTGTTACCCAACATGCCTTGGACCCCCCACCAGACTAATTAGGTGGGCGCGCACCTCGCTTTGTCCCCTTACCCTCATTTTTCTCTCCAATCTAGAGCTCCACCTATTAGGCTACTTCCTGTACTCCCTCTCTCTTTCATCCTCCTGGCTGCTTTGCCCTTATAGCCTTCAACTCTTCCTGTTATTACTGGCAGGAGAAATTGAGAGTAACCAGGGCCCAGCAAATACCCCCATCACCTCTTCAAACAGCATCTGGGTCAGCCACCTGGATTAAAAATTGCTCATATGAACAATTGCAGCCTCCCATCAAAATACCCTGATCTTGAAGCATGGGTATCCATTCACAAGCCCCATGTCCTCAGTCTCTCCAAACGTGGTTAAAGCTGCACCTCCCTGATGCCATGTATCAACTGGCTGGCTACTCCTTGCTATGCCGTGATAGGCCCGGGAAGAAAAGGTGGTGGAGTCCCCACCATATTCCTCAGAGAACCACTCTCTGCCACTATCACTCTCTGGTCTGATCCTGCTTCCCCAAGTAAATGGCTCATCTCAGAGGGGACCCTGGATTCCTCTAAGAAACTCTTCCTGGAGTGCTGTTACAACCCTCCAGTGGGGGCACAGATGACCTACAAAACCTGCTGTCTGGGTTTGTTTCACTCTCCCCACCCAGGGATACCATTTTCCTTGGTGATTATAACCTCAACTGGTTAAGCACCCAGTAACCAGACTATGCTAACCTACTGAAACAGCATAAACTGGTGCAGAACATCATTATCCACACCAGACACAACCTACGTATCTCCTATTCTTACCCTGCTGGATTGGGTGGTCACTAAAAGAGAAGACAGAATACTTCAGGCTGGGACACTGGCTGACTCAATAAGTGATCACTCTTCCCACATACATCATCTGGTCCTCGAAGACTATGCACCCCCCCAAGTACCTATCTTTTAATAATTGTAACTGTCCCAGTGCCTCTCTCCTCCTGGGTGACATTAGGTCCGTGAACTGGTTGGGCCTCTACTTTCTAACCGATATGACATCAGCTGTGATTTTTTTCACAAATGCCCTTCTGGCAATCCAGGACTGCAACTTCCCACTCAAGATCAGGAGAGTGAAAGGTGGGTGTAACCGCTGGGTTACTAAAGAACTCCTGATCCTCTTGAAAGCTAGGGACCGTAAGTGGGCTGCCCACAAATTGTCCCCTTCCCTCCCCTGCCCTGTGGAAAGATTACAGACACCTGCAAAATCAGTGTAAGCACATGGCCAAATACCTGAAAACTCCAAAGGGAAAGGTTTGGTAATACCAGGAAATTCTGAGGCTCCATTAGCTCCTTTCTCAATCCACACACTAACAGTCCTATTATGCAGCTGAGTTCACCTACCGGCACTCTGATTGAGCTGTCTGAGGTAGCCCTGGATTTCAATACGAAGTTCACAGACCTCTCAGCCCACCTCAGCAAGATTCCTGTCAGTCAGTTTACTAACCCAGAACCTGCACAAACTCTCCACCCTCTTCTTCCTCTCACAGTGCCACCCAACCTCATCCCCCCCCCTTTTCTATTTCAGGGCCATCTCCCTAAAGGATACCTCCAAACTCCTAAAGACTCTTCCCTAACTGGGGTAGTCCCGGTTCTGATGGCCTCTCCCCTGTCCTGCTCAAGCTCATCTCCCCTGCTATCTCCAAACCCCTCACTTCTATTTTTAATCTGGCCCTGTCCACCTCCTCAATGCCAGACCCCCTGGAAATCTGCTAAGGTGATACCCATTTTCAAAGCTGTTGACCTCCACTCCTCCAACAATTATTGACCAATTTCTATCCTCCCCACCTAAGTAAGATTCTTAAGAAAATTGTCCATCACCAACTGTCAGAACACATCAAGAAGCATAACCTCATGTACAGCCAATGGCATGGGTTTTGCAAAAGCCACAGCACCACAATGGCCCTGGCACACTTTACTGACCATGTCCTTATAAACATAGACCGGGGGAGTACCACCGGCACTGTCTTTCTGGACCTTACCAAGGCCTTTGACATGGTTAACCATGCCCTCCTGCTCTCCCAAACTACACCTGCCTGGTTTCTCATCTGAGACCTCAGACTGGTTTTGGAGCTACCTCTTGGGCTGCTCCCAATCCATGTGTATTGGTTCTGCCATCTTTCCTGCCCTGCAGGTCTCTACTGGCACTCCCCAGGGCTGCATCTTGGGCCGCTTTCTTTTTTCTATTTTTGTCAATTCCCTCACCTCAGTCAGCCTAAACTGCAATACCCTCCTGTATGCAGATGATCTTGTCCTCTTTCGTAGTGATTAGTCCCTCTCTCGCATATCGTCTGTCCTCACCCAGAACTATGGCTCTGCCCAGAACTGGTTCACATCCAACCTGCTTTTGGTTAATAGAACAAAAACCAAGGCCATGCTATTTGGATCTGAACCTTACCTTACCACAATTCACAAATCAAACTCTTCCCTCCATATATACTCTCGTGATGGTCCGGCCCTTGAGAACATTACCAACTTTAAATACCTGGGGGTAATGCTTGACCTCTCCCTCCCTTCTCTGAACACATCAACCTTGTTGCTAGCAGGGTAAATCAAAAACTAGGGTCTGCCTATTATCTAAAACATTACCTGACCCTGGAGGTTTGCCTAGCTATCACCCAAGGCAATCTGCTTCCCATCATTGATTACTGTTCCCCCATCTATTCACCCATGTCCACTGCCCTTCAAGCTAGATGTACATCAGTCTACAACAGTGCACCACTTTACCCTCTTGGCTCCATTCTCTACCCATCACTATGACCTCTGTCAGTCAGTCAGTTGGCTTCCTCTCCAAGGCCGCTTTGATTTTGCCCTTGGCTGCATGGTGGATGACTCTATTAGGAGTGGGAACATGTTCCCTTTCTCATCCCTCCTCAAAGTTAGAACCACACCCAAGAGTCTCTGTTCATTCACTGTCCCTCCCCTAGAGATTCCTAGAGTCTCTACCAACATGAGAGGGAAAGCCCTATAAGTTGCATCCCCCTCACTGTGGAATGGTATTCTTGCACCTCTCCACTTGTCCAACATGCATCTCATCTTAAAATCCCACTTCAAAGCCTGGCTTCTGCTGGAATCTAGTTGCTATTGCTCACCTGGGTAGCACCCCCGACCTTTGTGTCCTTCCCGCCCTGCTACTTGCCCATTGTTTGAGAGTATATCTCATTATCTCTAACCTCTTGCTCTTATTTTAGCCAGTATATAAAAGTAACCCTGCCTGTATGCCGGGGGGAGGGAATCTGTTGAATCACTATTGTTAAAAAAAGTGTATCTATACCATTGTTTGCTTGCAGTTTTCATCTGCAACTGTGTTTGATCTTGTGTGTACTAATTTCACTGTAACTGCCATTTATCATGTGTGTATTGAATTTTCCGTGCCCTTTCTATGGCCTGGGTGATGCCTGAAAACAGTCCCTCGGATCAGTGCATTTACCCAGTAATCAAAGCCAGAAATAAAAAAAAAAATAAGTAAAATGTTGGGCTGCATTGCCAGAAGGATCAACAGCAGGCAAGAGGAGGAAATACTGCCCTTGTACAGGTCATTAGTGAGGCCACATCTGGAGTACAGTGTACAGAACTGGTGCCCATACCTTAAAAAGGACATAAACCTGCTGGAGAACAGTTCAAGGGAAGGCTCTGATCATGTAATCCCTAGAGGAGAGGGGGGGGAGAGAGAGAGAGAGACAGAGAGAGAGAGGACATGATTGAGACCTTCAAGTATTTGAAAGGAATAAATAGGGTGGACAACGTGAGGCTCGTCGAGCTTAGTGGGAAATGAAACATGAAGGGACGCAGTCTCAAGTTGGAAGAGGAGGATTAGGAGAGAGGCTAGGAGGCACTTCTTCATGGTGAGGGTAATGGTGGGTTGAAACGTATTTCCTGAGGAGGTGGTTTCATTGAAAAACATAGGCAGCTTCAAGGGAGGCTAGGATAGAATTAAAGGGAAAATAAGGGTCAAAGAGAGGGGTGGATGGAGGAGAATGGCAGATTGAGGAGGGGGTACAGGGTCAGTAGCTGATGCTAAAGACCCTGCAAAATGAGCAGACTATACAGACATAATGGGCGTATTCTGCTGGCTTCGTCATATGTTCGTATAATGGACGCCCTGCTGCTATCTGAATTGCCTTCTAGCTACAAACTCCCAGGCATAAGTTTTTGCATGACCATCTTAGAGACCTGACATATCGCATGACAGGTTTCTCAAAACTTGCTTCCTGCTGTCGGACAAACAACAGTGGCCCCATGTTGTGGCAGACTCCTCTCAGATAGGTCTTTCTGACTAACCCCTTTCAGCATGTAATTTCCAGCACTGCCCATCTATTCCACCTTTAGCTATGCTTCCCCAAAGCACCCCCCACTTCCCTAAAACCTCTGCATACTCCTCGCCCTCTTCCCCACCTCCTGGCTCCTTACAAGCTCCCTTCTGGTTTTCTCCTGCTGCCTTGGGTCATCTGTAGCAGCTATTGTACATAGATTTCATTGTCTTTTGTTTGCTGTGTGTTACTGAATTTAACAACACTTGAATTTTCTTATTTAATATCTATGCATTGATTGTATTATTGTATGTATTCCCCTGTATTTACGTAGTACTGTATATATCTCTGCCTTTTATTCATGTATGCGACTGTCCAGGCCCATCTTGTAAATGAGTTCTTCTCAATGATGTTTCACCTGGTAACATAAAGATTGATTGGAAGGCAACAAGTCTTTGCGTGAAGCAAATAAACAAATCAAAACAAAAGAAAAAGCCACTATGGTTCTCAAAAGAGGTGGCGGGGAAGGTCGGGGAGAAAAGATAGCATTTAGGAAGTATAAGGAAACACAGAAGGAGCAGGACAGAGAGCTGTACCAGTTAAAGCAGAAGGAAGCAGGGAGGGAAGTCAGAATAGCAAAGGTCCAAACTGAGGAAAAGATAGCCAACTCGGTTAAGAAGGGGGATAAAACCTTTTATACTGTAGGTACATCAGGGGAACATAGAAAGAAAAAGGGAGGGATAGTGAGGTTGAATAGAATGGACGGTGGGTGGGCAGAGAGGGACAGTGAAAAAGAAGGGATACTGAATGAATATTTCTGCTCAGTATTCACAAAAGAGGAGGAGGGGGAGGTGCCTAATCCAATTAACAGAAGTACTCTTGATAGGGGGGTCTAGCCCAGTCCTTTCACAGAAGAAAGGGTTCTGAAAGAACTCCTAAAACTGAAGGTAGACAAAGCAATGGGGTCTGATGGGATTCACCCCAGAATTCTAAAAGAATTAAGGGGGGAACTAGTGAAACCACTGACTACCCTTTTTAACAAATCATGGGAGGATGGTGTGGTACCTGATCACTTGAGGGAGGCGGATGTGATTCCCCTTCACAAAAGTGGGACCAAGACAGAGGCAGGAAACTACAGACCTGTCAGTTTGACCTCTATGGTAGGGAAAGTGATGGAATCACTTCTGAAGGAAAGAATTGTTGAGTACCTAGAGGCAAGTGGGACACAGGACCCAAGGCAGCATGGGTTCACAGCAGGAAGGTCATGTCAGACAAATTTAATTGACTTCTTTGACTGGGTGACCAAAGTAGTAGACCAGGTAGGGGCTGTGGACATGGCCTACCTAGACTTTAGCAAGGTGTTTGACACAGTCCCACACAAAAGATTAATAGTCAAATTAACCAGCCTGGGAGTGGGTCCAAGGGTGGTAGCCTGGGTAAAACATTGGCTGGACAACAGGTCACAGAAGGTAATTGTAAATGTAGTCCACTCTGAAGAAAGAGGGTTTACTAGTGGGGTATCGCAGGGTTTAGTACTGGGTCCAGTCCTTTTTAATGTCTTTATAAGTGACATTGCAGAGGGGCTGGAAAGAAAAGTATGCCTCTTTGCAGATGTCACAAAGATCTGCAACAGGGTTGACACACAAGGAGGCGTGAAAAGGATGAGAAGGGACTTGGCAAGGTTGGATGAATGGTCAGAAGTATGGCAGCTTGGATTCAATGCAAAGAGGTGCAAAATAATGCATCTGGGAAACAAAAACCTGGTGGAAGATTACACAATTGGGGGGGGGAGGTAGTAACAACAACAAAAATGGAAAGGGACCTGGGGGTAATCATATAAGATGACCTTAAGGTTAGCAAGCAGTGTGAGAAGGCAGTAGGGAGGGCTGGGGGTATACCGGGATGTATAGGGAGAGGCATCACCAGCAGAAAACAGGAAGTTGTTATCCCCCTGTACAGACAGTTGGTGAGACCCCATCTGGAATACTGCATCCAGTTCTGGAGACCACATCTCCGCAAGGACATAAACAGGATAGAGGCAGTCCAGAGGAGGGCAACTAAAATAATGTAGGGTCTGCAAGAGAAGCCATATGAGGAGAGACTAAAGGAGCTTAATATGTATACCCTTGAGGAAAGGAGGGAGAGGGGGGACATGGTACAAACTTTTAAGTACCTCAGTGGAATCAACAAAGTCCAAGAGGGTAGCATCTTTCAGAAAAAGAGACTTGCAAGAACAAGGGGATACAATTTAATAATAGAGGGGGAGCGGTTCAGGGGCAATGTGAGGAAGTATTTTTTCACAGAGAGGGTGGTGGACGCATGGAACAGCCTTCCTAGGAGGTTGTGGAGTCTAAAACTGTGGAAGAATTCAAGAATACATGGGACAGACGTAAGGCAATTCTTGTGGGGGGTAAGAAGAACTAGGCTGTTGGTTGACTAGGATCTGCATCTTAGCCTGTAGGTAGGGAAATGGGCAGACTACGTGGGCCAAGCAGTCCTTATCTGCCATCAGATTTTATGTTTCTATGTTTCTATGATTGATTTATTGATTGATTGATTGATTGATGGATGCCAGACAGACCCCATGCCACATCTGGGCATGTTTCATCCCAAGTCACCCTGATCTGGAGATTCAAAATGAGCCAGACTGGGCACTGACTAATCTCTCTCTCTCTCTCTCTCTCTCTCTCTCTCTCTCTCTCTCTCTCTCTCTCTCTCTCTCTCTCTCTCTCTCTCTCTCTCTCTCTCTTCTCTCTCTCTCTCTCTCCCCTCCCTCTCTCTCTCTCTCTCCTTTCTCTTGCTCTCTCTCTCTCTCTGTCTCTCTGTCTTTCTTTCTCTCTTTCTCTCTCTCTCTCTCCTCTCTCTCTCTCTCTCTCTCTTTCTCTCTCCTGTCTCTCTCTCTCTCTCTCTCTTTCTCTATCTCTGTATCTCTCCCTTCCCCTCCCCTCCCTGCTGGGGTCCTTTGTTCAAGTCCTTTCTGGGACCTTCTTTTGCTCTTTTGGTAGCTGCTGCCTCCATTATAGCAGTTACTAATTTCTTGCACTATCACCCCCTGATAATTCTGTAGGAGTCTCTGCAAGGAGGACCCCCACTCTTTTGTACCAATGTTTAGATTCTCAACCTCCCCCCTTCCTATCACCAGGGCCACTTTTCTCTTCTGTTCCAAGTCCATTAGAGGCACTTTCAATATAGGGAAATGCAGGTCTACCTCTAACCCTCTACAAATGAGGCAGAGGGCAACATAAGCAAAAAGCAACGATGTGAACGTGAGTCATAACTCTTTAAAACCAAACATTGAATTTATATTATTTGTTAACTTTGTCCAGACAATATGATGGGGGGGATGATGGAAGCAAACAGGAAAGAGATTGGGGGGTAATCATACCTGATGACCTAAAGGTGGCCAAACAATGTGCCAAGGCTGTAGGGAGAGCCAGTGAGATGCTGGGGTGCATAGGGAGAGGTATCACCAGCAGAAGAAAGGAGATGCAGATGCTACTGTACAGATCATTGGTGAGGCCTCATTTGGAATATGGTGTCCCAATCTGGAGGCTGCATCTCCATAAGGATGTAGACAGGGTGGAGGTAGTTCAAAGAAGGGCAACAAAGATGGTATAGGGCCTGCACCAAAAGTCATATGAGGAGAGACTGGGAGACCTCAATATGTATACCCTGTAGGAGAGAAGAGACAAGGAACGAGGGGGCATAACATGAGATTGGAAGGGGGTAGATTAAAGGGTAGTGTAAGGAAGCATTTCTTCAGAGAAAGGGTGGTGAATGCAAGGAATAGACTCCCAGAAGAGGTGATGGGGCAACCACAATGAGGGGATTCAAGCATGCATGGGACAGACATAGGGAACCCTAGCAATAGAAACGAAGAGGTAAAGCCGGAGATCAAGTAGGATCTGCGGCTTGTACAGGAGGAAGGGAAAATGAGCAGATCAGATGGGCCTAGCGGTCCTTATCTGCCATCAATTTTTATGTTTCTGTGTTTCTAATATAAAATTAACTTATTTTCTGAATAGACTATATATAGACAAGTTTTTTAAATTATATTTACATTTTTAGATTTTTTATTCAGTTTTAGCTTATCTAAACATCACACACATCTTATTCCCCTCAAAAAATCCAGCATATTCATTGGTTTTGCAGGTTTTGCCTATATGAACATCAATCAATCAATCTTTATTTAACCAGGTGAAACACCCTCGAGAAGAACTCATTTACAAGGTGAGCCTGGGTTCTACAAGTCATCCAGGTGCACAATATCATATGAATATACAGATTGTACAATGATACAAGACAATGTGAAACAAACAAGAGTGGCATACATGAATACTCAGTACATAATAAGAGTGTCAAGTAAACAGCAAAAAGAGTGAATTACCAATGGAGTACAACAAGGAATGCCAGCATTACATACAAAATGATACTAGACAAGTAAGCTTTACGTGCAAGGTAATGCACCTGGGAAACAAAAACCCAGGGGAAGCGTACACAATGGGGGTGAGATACTGACAACAGTAAAAATGGAAAAGGACCTGGGGGTAATTATATCAGATGACCTAAAGGTGGGCAAGCAATGTGAGAAGGCAATAAGGAAGGCGGGGGGGATACTGAGATGCATAGGAAGAGGCATCAATAGTAGAAAACAGGAAGTTGTTATCCCTCTGTACAGACAGTTGGTGAGACCCCATCTGGAGTACTGTGTGCAGTTCTGGAGACCCCATCTACGCAAAGACATAGACAGAGTGGAGGCTGTCCAGAGGAGGGCAACCAAAATGGTGCAGGGTCTGCACCAGAAGACATATGAAGAAAGACTAAAGGAGCTTAATATGTATACCCTTGAGGAAAGGAGGGAGAGAGGGACATAATAGAAACTTTCAAGTACCTCAAGGGAATCAACAAAGTCCAAGAGGGTGGCATCTTTCAGAGAAAGAGATGTGCAAGAACAAGAGGGCACAATTTGAAGATGGGGGGGGGGGGAACGGCTCAGAGGTAATGTGAGGAAGTATTTTTTCATAGAGAGGGTTGTGGATGCATGGAACAGCCTCAATGAGGAGGTTGTGTAGTCAAGAACAGTGAGAGAATTCAAGAATGCATGGGACAGGCATAAGGCAGTCCTGGGAGGGGGTAGGAGGAAGTAAGCTGTTGGTTAACTAGGATCTGCAGCTTATCTGTTAGGTAGGAAAATGGGCAGACTAGGTGGGCCAAGCGGTCCTTGTCTGCAGTCAAATTCTACGTTTCTATGTAACGGCAAAAATAGGATGCTGGGACATACAGTAGGGTGGTCAGGGCTGAGAGAAAAGAAGGAGGGATGGTTAAGTCTAAAAGTAAAGATGTAGGCGTTATATATTACATACTATATACTAGTCATGTGCTACAGCAGACTTAGCACCTATAATGTTATCAAGGGCAGATTGGGACTCAATCTTCAAAAGGGGAATGCAATGCTCAGTCAATAACAGGTTAAGGGCAGTGCACTACAATATCTTACCTAGGACATATTTCACTCCAGTATTAGCCCAGAAACTTGATTCAAATGAAGTCAGACAAAAGTCCCAAATGTAAAATGCATACAGGAACATTCTTACATATGATGTGGGGGTGTTCCCCTTCTGGCAGGAAATTATTCAATTGTTATCCGGAGTTATAGGTCATCTAAAATCACTGAATGCCATACATATTCCTCTAGGTTTGGCATGTGGCAGACAGGGGGAGAAGCAGGCAGATCATCCTTTGAGGAGACTGGGGATAGTGGTTGGTAAGCAGGTGTTGGCCCAACATTGATGGCTTCAGTCTGCTCCAACTGTGGCCCAATGGATGAAATCATTACTTCATTGAATGAAGCTGGAGCACACTCAGTGCTTGGCAAGGAACCAACAGGATAAATACAGGCAGATGTGGGATCCTTTGGAGGCAGCCCTTAGCTCATTATGATTCCCAGCCTTTTAGCCCCTTTATATTCTAGCTATAGAACCTAGGCTAAGTGACATTCCAGCTCCTCCTAGAACTGGAAAACACTACTAAATTTATTCATTATGTATTGAATACACCAGATGGCTGTCAAATATTTTATTGAATGTTATTGTATTTTATGAAGGTCTGTAAACTGATAATCTAATAAATAAATAAATAAATAAATAAGTACTTCTGTATGGAAGTGCCATGCTAACTTGCTGTACTATATCGATTGCTAACTTTTAAATAAAGTTTGAAAAAAATAAAGTTATATACTATATAACAACAACAAAATGCTTCTGAAAGTTTCCCTGTTGCTTCTCTGCAGCCTTCCTCCTCCAATTATCTTTTCATTACTTATTATAAACATTGTCATGTGTTTCACCTTTTTATGCTTAATGATCCTTCTATGAAATTATTGTTTTGCTGCTCTTTTTGATTTGACTCTCCCCAACTATTGGTCTTTCCCCAATATTGTTCCTTAAAAGTGGGCTTCACTAGGAACAGCTCAGTTCATGCAGTATAGACCATCCTAATATGTCAAACTAACATTGTCTGCAGCTGTAAGTGGTGGATGACTACTGCACTCATGTGAAAAACTAGGATGGTAGGCTTTTTAAAAGGGGGCCGGTGTCACTTTGAAATCCACATGGGGCAGCAGTTAAATCACAGTTTGGCCATACTGGGCAGTATCTCTCTAAGTCAAATTGGACCAACCAGTGACAAGGTATGCGATTTCATTGCTCTGTAACAGAGTAGACACACCAGAGGGTGTAGACAGAATGAGAAGGGACCTGCAGAAACTTGAAGAATGGTCAAGGGTTTGGCAGTTGAAATTCAATGCAAAGAAGTGCAAGATAATGCATGTGGGGCACAAAAACCCTGGCACAATATATCAGTTGGGGGGGTGAGGATATAGCATGCACCAAGCAGGAAAGAGATCTTGGGGTTGTCATCTCTGATGACCTCAAGGTAGGGAAACAGTGTGACAAGGCATCAGGTAAAGCAAATAGGATGCTGGGATGTATAGGCAGGGGCATCACCAGCAGGAAAAGGGAGGTCATAATTCCGCTATACAAGACACTAGTGAGGCCCCACCTGGAGTACAGTGTACAGTTCTGGAGACCATACCTACGTAAGGACATAGACAGGGTAGAGAAGGTTCAGAGGAGGGCAACAAAGATGGTGCATGGGTTGCATCACAAGTCCTATGAAGACAGGTTGAAGGAACTGAACATGTACTCCCTGGAGGAGAGGAGGAGAGAGGGATATGATAGAGACATACAAGTATCTTACAGGAGGAACAGGGTGCAGGAAAACACTATTTTAAGCGAAAAGATGTTTCAGGACTAGAGGGCATGGGATGAAGTTGAGGGAGGACGATTCAGAGGAAACATGAGAAAGAATTTCTTCACAGAACGGTGGTGGACAAGTGGAACACCCTGCCAGAGGAAGTGGTGGGGGCTGAAACAATCACGGGATTTAAGAATGCATGGGATAGACATAAAGGAATTCTAGAGGTCAGGGGTAAGGGGAAATAGACTTCTAGGAAAACAAACTGAACTTACAAGCTCAAATGGGCAGACTAGGTGGGCCATAGGCCCTTATCTGCCGACACTGTCTATGTATCTATGTATGTATCTATGAACTGGTCTGGCCATCCCTAAAATCAAACAAATACTGTACATGATGGTATCTAATATTTAGGTTAAGTTAATTTATTTACACAGGTCCTTTAACGGGTGCTTCGTAACACAAGTTAGATACAGCAACAAACAAAAATAAAATGTATCATACACATATACATCACGAAACAGAAGATGCTGTGCAGTGTATAAATAATTTCAAAAGAAAACTACCTAAAAATATTATCTGTGCAGTAGAATGCCAGATCAAAAAAATGTGGCCCAGAAAGGCTATACAGACTGGTTAGGGAAAGTTTATATAAAATGTCAGTGCAAAATCTCAGATCTGAAGGAGTCAAGTGAATGTGTTTAATGAAAAGCTGCTGGAAATGCATTCCATTGAATGTAAGTCACAGCCAAGAAAGACCTTTCCCCTTCCAACTTAATTTGGGAAGGAAGGGCAGTGCCTGACATGAACCATGGAGCACAGGGCTCTCAAGCAGCAGTAGGGGTCAGGAGCTTGCAGTTGTAGAAAGTATGGTCATCCTCTGGGAAGAATGCTCCAGATGAAGGAGCACCAGCTATCCATTCAACATTTACAAATAATTGAGGACCATGAAAAATAAGTCACAATACAATGCAATTTATTTTTTACAGTATCTTTCATGCAAGTTCTATCTGTAAATGCTTCACAGCTGTAATAAAGCAAAAATAGAAAGAAAACTACTGGCAAGAATTATGCAAAACGACATATGTATGCAATACAATAATACATGGATATTTTACAATGTCTTTGCAGTGTTAGATAAAAGGTATGAAAATATGCAAACTATTTTTAGGAAACGTTTGCATAAAATGATAATGGACAATGCTCATCTAGGGGTGGTTAGTTTCCTGTCCTGCCTGAACACACAGGTTGAAGCAATGTTAATGCAACTGGGAAATGAAAGAATGCCAACATTTTACGGCATGTACTTTGGTTGTGTTGTCATGGGATATTAGAAGTCAACAATAATCAGAAACACAAGCAATTTGAGGACAGATTTTGTGTTCGGCCTGGCTGTGATAAAATATTGGAAATCCAGGAACATTTGTTTTTTGATTGTTCATACAGTAAGACCTTTTGGCAGTATGTAGCAAAAGAATGGAGGGAACCAATGTATGAGAATTTAACTTATCAGGAATTCATTGTTGGTTTGTATAATGTATCATAGGAAAAATATGATAAAGGAACTCAACAAGTTATATTTGCTATTTTAAAATATTACATTTGGCACACAAGGCGTGCTTGTGTTTTGAGACAGAGTATTGTAACACATGCAGAAATAGTGAATAATGTCATTATATCACTTAGAAATGTTAGAGAAGGTGATGAGAAAAAAATTCCCTAACAAAAGTTACAGGATGTATGGAAATTCTGTAATCTTTTGGATAATTTATTGGGGTAACCTTTATATATAGGTTAACTTTATGTTCAGGGGAAGTTAAAGAAGTGAAACAATTGTATGCTTTCCTTGGTTTTACTGTCTCAACGTTACTTCTCTAAAATGTAATGTATATGTGTTTTTTATGCTGGATTATTGTAAATGTGTCTTTTATAAAAAAAATGCCCCTACTCTTTTCAAGAAGTACCATGGGATCTTTAACGTCTACCTGAAAAAAGCACCAGAACAGGCAGATGGGACCTCAGTTTAATGTCTCATCCAATCATCCAAAAGACAGCACCTTAGGAGTACAGCACCTCTCAGGCCTCACTAAACTGTCAGTATTGAGATTTTTTCCAAGTTCCTGGTGTGGGGATGGTGTGGTGGCTGGATAAAGGGAGGTGTTCATTTCTTCTTCCAAGGAGAGGCTGGCACAGCTTTCCAGATGCAATCAAACAACTTTTATTACTGCAGCCACTCATGTCACACTGAAAAACAGCCAGTTATTTCAACAGTGATGGCATGGAACAGTTGTATCCACTGACGTCGAGCCTTTGCAAAGGAGTCAATGACTCAAAGGATTGTAATTCCTATTTTTCCTATAAATAAAAAATAAAATAAATAAAAATATCAGAAACTGATACTCTGTGAGGGGCCCTAAAGCCCTATGTCTGCAGACACTGAAGTTAACACTCTAAACTTAACACAGTAATCGAACGCTCTGGCCAGGGGTGACTAGCAATCTAGTAGTCTGAGATAAGAAAATACCACAGAATAGCTGCACTCCAAAATCAAAACTCTGCTCAGTTCAATTTTACCAGTTCAAGTAATTTATTGTAGAAAGAATACATGAATGAAAGTGAGCAACAGACAGTCACCAAGGAACTCTAACACTCATGTGCTTCCCCCAAAAGGCTTTGCCAGAGGGTAGGTAACAGTAGAATGGGCTACCCTTAAATACCCATGTGATGACATAATACAATAAGTGCAATTAACACAAACCACAACATTCATGTGAAGCGCATTACATAATATAAATATCATGATTGAAAAACTATCAGAATGGGAACCCCATGCAAATGAGGACCTTCCTTTTAAAAGGTCAAGTTTTACTTCTCACAAAAATCACTCCTATAAGAGCATCCAGTACCTATACTTGCAACCTCTAAGTCTTTCGAATTAGATGAATTTTGATGGCAGGCTAAAATATCAAACATGTCTGCTCTTCAAAAAAATCTCAATAGGCCTTCCCATTCCCCACCCCCGGGCACCTCAATCTCCTTCAATCTACCCCTTCACAAAGGTCCACAAGGAGCTCTTCCTCAGCCTCCATGCAGGTTCCCCATTGTAGGACCTGCGTTGGATAGCGAGCTTTCCATTACAGGGCCCCCCTTTTGCTAAACTCGGCTTGGCCGTTTCATATCTCTGCTTTGGGGACATATCATTTCCTCCAGCTCCTGTGATTGCTACTAACCTCATGCCCTGCCTACTTCTATTCCACTTCTCTAGTCCTTTATCAGCTCTCCCTCTGGCTCTCTCCTGACTCACTCTTCCCATCCCTCCCCATCCTCTCACAATTCCTCCTCTCCTTTGTTTTTTCTCCTTATCCACTCCTCTCTCCTTGTTCCAGGCCTGACTGGCACTAATTGTACCTGATTTCAGTACTGTAGTTGTTCCTGCTTGTGCTGATTATTTACAGTTGTATAATGTATTACCTGACCAGGATCATTCTTTGTCTCGCATATTACTGTTTTGTTTCATTTGTACCAATCACATTTTGCATTTCCTGTATTCCTTGTGTACCCCCCCCAAATGTGGAGCCTTTGCAAAAGAGTCTCTGACTCAAAGGTTTGTAATTCTGATTCACTTAATAAAATCAAAAATAGAAAAATAAATAAAGTATAATCCATTTGTATTTTCACAGGGATTCCCACAGGGAGTAACTGAGATGCAGCCTGATGGAGAAAAAATATCCATAATTTATTTCTCAATGGGGTATCACTTTAGGAAAAATTCCATAGTGCAATTTATGCAATTTACAGCCCCCAGGCAAAACCCTGCAAAATCGTATTTCAGCAACTGTCAAAGTGGGAACCCCCTTGTAAATGAGACATGCATTGAAAACACTTTTCTTTTACAGTAAGTCCATTTTGCTGATCAGTGTGAAGATACAAATAATGTGCTGAGTTATATGACAGACCTATGCTCAAAGTCTCACAGTACTTGTTATTTATGGAAAAATAATTATACTGTATACTCTACAATACTCCTAAGATCACAACTAGTTTGGTAAAATGGCAGTAAATAATATTATCCCAACAGCATGGAACGCTACAGAAAACCTTTAAATTTACCAGTCTGGTCAGCCACACGATATTTAAATCGCTGATTGACAAATTATGTAAAAAAATCATGTATGTGCAATGGTGCTGTAACATGGCAGTCCCTATGATTTGTGTATTCAATTACATTAAAAAATGTATGAATTATATTCTACTTTACCTCAATTGTTTGTATGTTAACAATATATTAAATATTCTGTTCTTGATTAGCCTTATTATTGCTTTCGCTAATGCTTATACTGTCCCTTTTGTATTTTTTCATATATTGCATTGTCAAATCTATTACCAGAGCTGTATTTTCCATGTAATTACTGTACTGTATACTTATTGTATATTGTCTTGTAAATTATCTGTTTCCTGTCCTACCCAGGACCTCCTTGAAAATGAGCTTACTCAATGGAGCCTTATCCTGGTAAAATAAATAAATAAACTAAACTGAACTAAACTATTTTGCTAGTGATTCCATAGGGAAAACTGAAGCGCAACCTAAGTGAGAGGGAAATATTCATATTATTAAAGCTCAGGGGAATACCACATTTCAGTTAAATTTACAGTGCAATTAATGCATTAAAAAACACCTATGCATCATTTTACAATAAAGTTAAAAAACTGTCAGTATGGGAACCCCTTTACATTTGAGAACTCGACTTTAGGCACATTTTTGTTATACAAAAAATACAGAATTAATGTAAAAATCCCTACTACCACATATGCATTCAGTAAACTCCCTATCAATTTTTCTTTTTATTTAAATAATTCCACAGGGTTAAACTGATAAAATTACTGGAAGCATTGGGGTGTTAGAATTCCTTGATGGCTGGCCATTGCTTGGTTTAATTCATGTATTCTTTCTACAATAAAGTACTTGAACTGGTGAAATTGAACTGAGCAGAGTTTTGATTCTGGAGTGCAGCTATTTCATCATAGTTTGGAGAGTTTGTGGTTAGTCGCCTCATAGCTGCATCCCCTGGACTCCACTGCAGCACATTTTGTTTTTCTGGATCATTTTTGAGAAAAGGAAACAGTCATATGTCTACTCGAGCTCGAGCCTAGGTGTAGTAAGGTACCTGGTCGACCAATTAGTCTTGTTGCCTGGCAGAAGGCATTGGATAACAACGGTCCCTGCACGGAGCTGAAGAAACAGAGGATGAAGCAGATGAAGACTGGTCATGGTTGTAGGCCGAAGGCTGTGGGAAGCTTCCATCAGTGCAGGTGGTGAAAAACAGGGAGGAGGCCAGCCCTGAAGATGACCTTCCGCCACTGTGTATGGTCCTTGGGAGGATCACTGATGGGTTTCCACCCAGCCGATAAAGAGACCACTATGGCTACATAAAAGAAAGGAAAATAATAACATAGCAACTCCCTAACCATTGCCCTGCACAGGGGACCTCATTACCCTGAGCCAGGTTGGCTCCTAGGCTGACTACATAGCTGTGCTGGTTATCACTACTTTAGCTACTACAGAATTAGATACATAGACAGTGTCGACAGATAAAGGCCTATGGCCCACCCAGTCTGCCCATTTGAGCTTGTAAGTTCAGTTTATGTTTTCCTAGAAGTCTGTTGCCCCTTACCCCTGACCTCCAGAATTCCTTTATGTCTATCCCATGCATTCTTAAATCCCGTGATTGTTTCAGCCACCACCACTTCCTCTGGCAGGGTGTTCCACTTGTCCACCACCAGTTCTGTGGAGAAATTCTTCCTCATGTTTCCTCTGAATCGTCCTCCCTCCAACTTCATCCCATGCCCTCTAGTCCTGGAACATCTTTTTCTCTTAACAATAGTGTATTCCTGCACCCTGTTCCTCCTTGTAAGATACTTGTATGTCTCTATCATATCCCCTCTCTCCTTCCTCTCCTCCAGAGAGTACATGTTCAGTTCCTTCAATCTGCTGTGCTCTCAGGTGCTGGATGGAAGTGGTCCAAAAGCATCGACTGACTGAGCAGGAAACAAATGGAGATTGGTCACCCAAATGGAGGATGAATACTGGACACTAGAAGGTGCAGTCATCCGATGCATTGGCTCAGTCAAGGCGTTCACTGATGGAACAAGAAGGGTGGAGGCACTGCACACTGCTCTGTGAACCAGCCCAGGTGCCTATAGGGACATATCCCCCGGGCCAGGCTATTTGCAACAGTTCAGGTCATGGGGCAAACTTATATGAGCAGCTCATCTGTTCCCAGGCACAACAGTTCAATTTGAGGGGAAAGATTGGTAAGGTAATCACAGTTCAATGCAGGGTAAACAGTTTGGCTCCTGCAGTAGAATAGTTCAGTTCTTAGGTGAATGAGTCCAGCCTCCAAAGGCAAATATAGCCATACAGTGCAATCCAGAAACAGGCAAACACAGTTCAATGCAGGGTGCTATGCCCACCAAAGCAGGAATCTGAATGGTGGGGCAATAGAAAACACAATTCCCCTTTGTGGGTCAGCAGTCAACAGGCACACTAGCTATAGGCAAGTATCCCAGAGGTACAGGGCTCCCAGGGCTACAGGGAGTCCCATATTTTACAAGAACCTGGAGCAATCCACAGGGAAATTCTTCATGTAGATTTGCATTGGCTACACAGGAAAACAGAAAAATTTGGCTTCCACGGGGAATAATGTAGCTTACAGAAACATATGGGAAAATATCCCTGAGGTTACTGGAAAAAAATGCCCACTCAGTATGGGAGTGCTGGAGGAATCAACAGGAGGGCAGTGTGGCCCACCAGGTGTCTGTAAAATAAAGGAAAAATCACCGGGAGGGATTGCGCTACAAAATGCCTTAAAACTATGCAACCAGATTTGGAGATAATTGACCCACTCCCCGGATATGGTTTTAGTAAATTGAATACTATTTTCTGTGTTGTTTCAATAAGAGGGTTTTATTTCCACAAGAATATCAACGTTTTGCAGTTAAACATACTGCTTCATGGATCTATAGTTAAATGATATATACCTGTATTTATTAACAAAATTGCATTATAGAGTTTACAGCTCTATATGTAAGGAACACACAAGCAATTAACTTATTCAAACTTCATCTTGTATTGTAAAAATAAAGCTTATTTTTAAATTAGCATGTTCTTTCTCTCAAAACTATTTTTTTTCATTATCAGTCATTTGATATCCATACTGTGGACAACCAATTTAAACATCAGTAACAAATTCATTTTCTGATAAGCAATTCCCACCTTGTTAAGGAAAATAACACAATAGATTTGGGTCTTTCTTCAGTCCGAAAGGTTTCATATGTTGCTCAATATCCTATGAATGGCATAAGTGCATTATTTGCCTATTTATATTGTATCATTATCATATATTTATTAGGCACTATGCACCATACCAATGTGCCGTGGAAGCCAGACACATTGGCATAGCTAAGTTGGAATGTCGTGGAGGGGTGGTCGTGCGGCATTCATGACTGGGGCACACAGCCAGTACATGCCAGATCCCTCAGCTGTGTGAACAGCAATGCACCTGGGGCAGGAGGGGGACTTGCCAGCACTACATGCCAGTCACTAATGTGTGTAGTGCTGGCCGCACGGGTGTGGAGGAGGGCTCAGGTTATAGCAGCCAGGACCCTGCCATAACCCACTGTGTGCCCACATGGATTACACCCTCTGGCTGACGTGGGACCTTGACATGACACCCCCATGCTGCCCCAGTACACTGGGCATCAGGAGGGCTGGGGCGGCTGATCGGGCAAGTACCCTACGCTGATGCCGAAGCACCCCTGTGTCATGGTGCTGCCCACCTGCCATGTACCTGACCACTGTGGCCCTGACAGGTCCAAACCCTCCCCCCCCACACACGCAGGGTTCCCCAGTCATGGCAGCATGTGGCAGATACCCTCCCACATACACACATACACAAGGAGGCACCCCCCTGTCCTGGCAGCACAGTGATGCCCCCAATATCCAGAGGGTGTTCTGATGAAGGAATGCCATACCTGACATGCATGTGACCTCTAAGGCACTCGGTACACAGTGCCGCCTTGCCCCATACTGTGTGCCACAGCCTGGGATGGTGGCTGTCAGTCACAGTGGTCAGCCAGGTGCCCGTGGTGTAGGACACCTGGACTAAGTCTCCACTGTGTGAGCTCATGCCCTGTGGCATGACCAGTCTTTCACCCTGGGGAGCACACCATGCTGACCTAGGGATCAGGCATGGCCTATGCGGGGGCTGTACAGGTGGCAATGTTCTGGCCAGGGTTCTTCACGATGGGCCGAGGGTCTTCATTGTTGGGGCCATTCTGTGTGGCGGAGGGGTGCCGTTCCTGTTCCAGTGTCAGGGTGCCCATGTGTATGGGGGGGCACATCTGTGCTAGTGGCGATAGTGCTGCTGGTGGGGGGGTGTCTGTGTGGCCGGGCGGGTGTGCCCACAGGGGCCGGTGCTATGCCAGGGGGACACTGGACTATGGGGCATGGCCTCATAGGTCCAGGTGCTATTCATGCACCCGGACCCACACCTCACCATGCAAGGGATCCACTTGAAGCATAGGGCAGGCATCTGATTGGATGCCCGCCTGGGACTGCAACTCCACCCCTGGCCACCCTGTGGAGTCCTGCATGCCATAGGGGTGGAACAGCAGACAGGTGCCAGCCGATCGTGAATACCGGCATTTGCACACCTGTCCACAGGTGCAGCTCTACGCGGGCAGGATACACACCTCTGATGCATAATTCCCACCCTATAGTGCATAGGGCCCATTATTTGTAAAACAAGGCCAAGCCCTTAGGGTCTGTAGGTTACCATATGAGGTATTTAAAGGTTTTGTATTGTTATTTTTTAGAGCAGCATCCTAAAGCTATTTGCTTTAGCCATCAGTAAATAGACACAAGAATAAGGCCAGTTTTATGAATTCTCGCCTTGACCAATAGTTTGGTTTAGCATGAAAGGAACCCAGTGTTTATTTCCTCTTAAAACAGGGGTTGGTTACTTTGCAGTATGGTTTTTAGTTTCCTGGGAAGCTCCTGGCTTCTGCCTAAAATACAATACCTGATGAGAAAAGGGTTGTTCATAAATAAATTCTTATAATAAGTTTTTCTTATGTACATTGTTCATTGTTAACACAGGTGAAGTATATCTAATGCACCTTGTACTATTATACAATCACGGGATTTAAGAATGCATGGCATAGACATAAAAGAATTCTGGAGGTCAGGGGTAAGGGGCAACAGACTTCTAGGAAAACATAAACTGAACTTACAAGCTCAAATGGGCAGACTGGGTGGGCCATAGGCCCTTTTCTGCTGACACTGTCTATGTATCTATGTATCTATGCTTGCTTAAAGTTAAGCCTTAAAAAACATTTTTGTGTTGCAGTCATAATGTTATTAGTTTAGATCAGTTAGTCCAGGGAGGAGCCTATTCCTGCTATGATAGGGCATCCTCGGGGGTCAGTTAGGTTTTTATGAATTTTTGGTAGGATATAGAAAACAGGCATTATGGGATGTTGTCTATACAGTGCTCTTTGTTCCCATTCAGATAGGTAACCTTCCTCCACGCCTCTTTCTAGTATATTTTTCACTAGATGTTTTACTTGTTCTGTGGGGTTTTGGTCATTTTTTTCATAGTATTCTCTATTTCTGAGCTGTTTAAGGCATTCTAACCTGTATTTCTCCCTGTCCATAATGACAATTCTTCCACCCTTGTCAGCTTTTTATGTTGGCTGGCACGTGCGTACCAGCCAACATCTTGCGGTAGTAGCAGATTTGGAGGTGCGGTCACTGTGGGCGAATGCAGGGCACGCATCAGTAGGTGTGTTCCTCATTCCCCAATAAGCCAGCATGCAGGTGCTGACACCAGCAATACATAAAGTGGCCACCACATCTAACAAAAGTGGTGCTGCAATGAGAGGCAAGCTCATCATGCAGCAGCACAATAACATGCCTCCCAACATGCCTTTACTGAAGAAGTTTTCCAGTAAACATGGCAGCACTGACTGCCGCCGCACAAAATGCCGACTTCAGGGGTGCCCAATCCCCCTGTTGGCATGCCCTAACCCACTTCATTTGCCGACGGGGAAGCGCACTCCGCGTCAGCATAGGCCCCCATTCCATTCATGTGCCGAGGGGTGCCCAATCCCTCGGCATCATGTACCCCCAACAGTCTTTCTTTGCTGATGGGGCTCAATCCCCATCAGCTTCAGTTTCCCCCTGCCCAGTTCAATTTGCCAATGAGGGAGCCCACTCCGCGTTGGCATAATGTCCCCACCCACCCCCAATTTGTGCCTTGTGCTGAGGGGGTGCCCAATCCCCCTTGGCATCATGCGCCCCCGTTTCTGTGCAAACGGGGGTCTCAATCCCCAGCAACTGTGGTCCCCCTCCCCATAATGCAGATGGTATACTGGGAGCCCACCCCAGTGTACCAAGCAACACCTGCAAAAAAAGAAAATTGACTCTTGTCTTTTTTTCTTTCCCTGTGAAACAAGAAAACAGTCCCTCGCGGTCTCTCCTGCCCCTTCCCCCCACCCACATGCACCGTCTGCATGCCCTGCCTCCCTCCACCCCCCACCCCATACTTACCTCCGAAACCTGGCGCGATGATCTTTGGTGGACCGGGAACATGTCTGCACTTTTCAAAGCCAGCCACAAATTGAAGAAATGCTGGTAAGCAGTATAATGGCATAAATATGTTTTTTTCAACTTTGGTGTATATCTCTGGCATTTTGGGGAATTTTGGCACCAAATTTTCAACATGAGGTTACTGGGACCCCTCCTCATGAATTCAGTCACTGTCATGGCGTTATTTGGTCCTGAAAGGTGATTTCGCAGTCACTGTGCAGAATCACCTTTTGGGACAGATTAATGAAATGACAGTGCCACTGTTCATGAGGTGGGCTCTCAAAAAGCCTATGTTGCAAATTTGGTGGAAAAAATCCCAAAAATGACTGTTTTATGAGCGTGCATTGCACAGTTTCCATGCACACTCCTAACTTCATGAATTTGTCATATTTTCACTCCAGATTTTCAACACTGGCATTTTTCCACACCTCCTTATGAACAGTACAACTGCCATTTTACACATCCTGCCCAAAATGTGTTTTCGCACCTGTGGTGCACAATGGTGTGGTCGCTGTGGGAAATCAACTTTTGGGACAGATTAACAAAATCACAGTGCCACTGTTCATGAGGGGAGGTCCCAAAATGCCTATGTTGAAAATGTGGTCAGACAAATCCAAAAAATAATTGGGTTACGGACATGTGTTGTGCACTTTCTATGCATGCTCATGATTTCACCAATTTTTCATATTTTCACTCCAAATTTTCAACATTGCTATTTTTTTACACCTCCTCATGAACAATACAGTTGTCATTTTTCACATCCTGCCCCCAATTTTTTTTTATGCCTGTGGTGCCAAATGGCACAGTCGCTGTGCAAAACCACCTTTTGGCTAACAAATTGATAGTGCCACTCTTCATGGGGTGGGGTCACAAAAAGCCCATGTTGATAATTGGAGTAAAAATACCAACAAACGTCTATGGCATTAAGGTTTCCAACTGTAACACCCCACCCTGTAGAGACTGACAGGTGTCAGGGGTGTGACTTGGGATCATCAGCTGTAATGATCATGCCATTCCACCCCCACCCCCACCCTGCAGCCAGTGACAGGCATCAAGGTGTGCCTTGGAGTGCCTGGCCCAAAAAGTTCACCCCATTCTCCTATACTGCACCCACCTCAGCATATTTCCTTATGGAATGGGGTAAGTATAAGGCCCAAAAACCCCAAAGCACACCACAACACTTGTCAGTGTCTACAGGGTAGGGTGAGATAAAATGGCATGAGCGTTATAGCTGACAACCCAAAGGCACATCCCAATGCCTGTCAGTCTCTGCATGGTGGGGTTGGGGTTGGCATCAGTTCAGTACTTCACTACCATTCCTATTATGCATCTCTAACTCCTGCACTACCAATGCCAATGCCAGTGAGACAACATTTGGCATTGACAAATGCTTGTTTAATAACAATTGTAGTGTAATTTTCCATTTTTCTTAGGGCACCAAATTCATTTGCTGTTAAGTTGTATGTCTGTCATCTGTCTGTAATGTTTCTTTCTAATCTATCTAGATCTCTATCGACCATCTCCATGTGCTGTATGTCATAATATTTACTGGCATTGTTCCAGGCTGTAGGAATTTCGATCTATAATGAAAATTTAGAGATACGTTTTTATTTTATTTTTCTCAACTGGATCAGTTGTATCTTCAATGGTTGAGAAGAAGTGTTTCAATAGGATTTTTCTGTAAAACTTCTGTACTGTATGTCCATTTTTAAGTGGAAGAAGTTTAATCTTTCATGGGGGCAAAAGGTTAAGCCTAAATTTAAAACTTTTAGTTCTGTTTCATTGAGATTTCTTTTTGACAAATTAAAACTATATTTGGCCTCTCTTCTGGTGTTTCTGGACTACTCTGTTTCCTGTTGTCTCCTGTTCTTGTTCATGTCCTTGTCCTTGTGTGGATCCTGTTCCTGTTCCTGGGTCCCCTCTTTCTGTTTGGTCTCTTTGGTCTTTTGTAGTGTATCTCCCTCTCTGGCCTCTGCCTTTCCATTATCCTAACAGTCCCTCTGGAATGGGGTGACCAAATTGTGCTCACTGGCCATCTGAGTGTGCCCTTCAGTGGCCACCAATTTTGTGTTTTTTGACACAGGTGGGTCGGGACACAGGGCCATGCTTCCCAAATGGCACTGTTGTCCCAATTCAGCCCTCTGGTGTTCCTTGTTACTTTTTACACTTGATACTGCATTTATTAAAATACTAGACAGAAGTCTTACATATTTCTTTAAAATGATACAGCATTAAAATAGCTTTAGAATGACACAGCCTTTATCCTTTCATTCAATTTTATTGTATTATTTATTTATTTTGTTTTTGTTTACTGGGTGAGTGCCATTAGCCAAAACATGACTATTTTCAGGCGCGACCCAGAAGATTACAATACACAGGGAATACAATTTGAAAAGACAAGATACATACAAAGCTATAACAAGGTTACATAAATACAAGAGTAGGTAATAAGAGATAGTACATAGTTTATAATCAGAAACATAAAAATTCGGTGAAAAAATTACATGCTATGACAATAAGAGACAAAAGTGGTACTGGAAGTGGAAATCACAGCAGAGAGAGTGAGGGAAGCCCTCAGCTCCCTTAAGATGGAGAAAGCACCGGGGCCGGATAAATTACATCCTAGAGTGCTGAAGGAACTTGCAGATGTCCTGGCGAAACCCCTGGCAGAGCTTTTCACCATCTCTCTGAGGACAGGGTGGGTGCCCCAAGACTGGAAGGCGGCATGTAGTGCCTATCCACAAGGGGGATCAAGGAGGTGGCAGGGAACTACAGGCCTGTCAGCCTGACATCAGTGGTGGGCAAGGTGATGGAGGGCATTGTCAGAGAGAGGCTAGGGGACCTGGATAAGTCAGGGTGCCTGGATGATAGACAGCATGGATTCATCCCGGCAAATCATGTCAGACAAACCTGGTGGAGTTCTATGACTGGGTGACGAGTGCCTTGGACCTGGGTAGACCAGTGGATGTCCTCTTTCTAGACTTCAGCAAGGCATTTGACTCTGTTCCTCACATGGGCCTGTTGGATAAACTAGGAGAAATGGGGTGGGAAACCAGATGATCTGATGGATAGGCAATTGCTCCAGGACCGACCCAGAGGTCGTGAGCTGGGGATAGTCTCTACCCAAGGAGGGTCATTAGTGGGGTCCCACAGGGATCAGTCCTCTGGGCCCCTTCTGTTCAACACCCACGATCTGATATAAGGACAGGAATCAGGAGTGAGATGAGTCTCTTTGCAGATGACTCAAACTGGGGCGGTGGTGGATGGGGAGGAGGGGAGGTGGCCTGCAGGGGACCTGAGGCTCTGGAAAGATGGTCTAGAAAGTGGAAGCTGAGGTTTAATGCAGGTGAAATGTACTCCACCTGGGGCTAGAAACCCAGGCCAAGTGTACACCCTGGGGGAATACTACAAGTCTCAATGGCTGAGAGGGACCTGGGGTGGTGGTGGATGTCAAGATGAACAACTCTGAGACTTGTAGGAGGGCAGCAGCCAAGGCCAACAGGATGCTGGGATGCATCGCTGGGGATCACCTCCAGAAGGAGGAAGTGGTACTCCTCTGTATAACTGCTTGGTGAGGCGTCACCTGAGTACTGCGTGCAGTTTTGGAGGCCGACTTAAAGAGGGACATAACTCCTGGAGAGGGTCCAGAGGAGGGCAACCAAAATGATTTGGGGCTTGGGGACAGGACCTATGAGGAGAGGCTCAAGAGCTAAATATGTACACTTTGGAAGAGAGAAGGGACCGGGGGGACATGATAGAGGTCTTCAAGTACATGAAGAGGGTAAATAGGGGAGGAACAGTGAGGGTGCTTCGAAGGAAGGAGGAGGGGGCCACTAGAGGGCATGGGTGGAAGCTGGAAGGGGGAAGATTCAGGGGAGAAAGGAGGAGGTGCTACTTCACTGAGAGGGTGGTAGAGCCATGGAATGCACTACCTAGGGAGCTGGTGGAGGCAGAGACAGTGGAGGGGTTCAAGAGGGGGTGGGACAGGTACAGGGGAAGGGTTCAGGAAGCAAAATCCAATGCAGAAAGAATATCCGGAACTGGGAAGGGAGAAGCCAGAGAAGGCAAGGGGGACAGCAAGGTCAGCACCCAGGGTGGGGGCTGACCAAACGAGCAGACACGAAAGACCATTAGGCCTATTCTGCTGGCATTTTAGTATGTTAGTATGTTAGTAAGTGCATAAATGATCTAGCTATATGGTTGAGATAAGTGTAGAGCAGTTTGCAGCAGTGGGGAAGTGGGTCTGAGTCAAAAGCAAAACTCAGGGGAGTTTGAAACAGGCACAGGAGATCTGGCTGAAGAGGAAAGAATGACAGCTGTTTTTGAACTGGCGTGAATAGGGGCTAGGTGTACATCGAGGGGCAGGGAGTTCCAAAGTTTGGCTGTTGAGTAGGAGAAAGCAAGAGTTCCTTTGTTAGATTTACATCTCTGGGTATTTGCAGCAGTGACTTATCAGCTGGTCATAGGCCATGAGAGGAGGGCTGCAGAGTTAGTAGTGAGGTCAGCAAGATAGGGATGCCTGCTCTAATGATATTATCAGTTAGGGTGCTGAGGGCAAGAGTTTGAGCCAATACAAGGGGTAACCAATTTAGGTCAGCGTAAAGATTGCAACAGTGCTTTGACCAGGGAGAGGCTGAGGCATACCTGCAAATGCTGTTGTATGTAGTGTCCCACTCCCCAAGGAGAGTTTTGGATGCATTGAGATAGGTAACTACCCCATAGGATAGCGATGGGAGCAGGATCCCATGTGCTACAGCTAGTCTTGCCGACTGTGTGAGGACATAGATGGTCTTATAGGCTACTCCAGTTTTGGCATTGACCGATTTACAGGTGGATGTTATATGCTGACCAAAGTTAAGATTCTCATCAAGGAGAAGTCCAAGATACCTGAAAGAGTGCACTGGTGTAAGGGCCTTCCCATCCTGACCGGAAACTTAAAATTTGTCCCGGTTCTTACTTACTTGGTCTGCAGAGCCAAACAGCATAGTATGCATTTTATCAGCATTAAGGATTAGCTTATGATGGAGGAGCCAGAATTGGGTGGACTTGAAAGCAGTAGTAAGGGTATGGTTTATGTGGAGAATATTCTTATCACTACAGTACAAGACCAGATCGTCCACGTAGAGGATAGCCGAGCAACCAGGGATATTCAGTGAGATACTAATGATTAAAATTGAGAAGAGCAGGGGTCCTAATATTGATCTCTGGGGGACGCGTAGATTAACAGCTGTGGGGCTGGATATAGCTGAGTTGAATCTTACGAGCTGAGTCCTATTTGACAGATAGCTTTTAAACCACGAAACTGAGTTTTGGAAGAAATCAAGGACTAGGAGACTATCAAGCAGAAAAGGGTGATCAACAAGGTCAAAAGCCTTTGTCAGGTCAATAAAAACTGCTCCCATGAGGTGACCATTGTCCATTTCAGTTAAAGTGTCATTGTCAAGGTGCAGCAGGGTGGTGGAGGTGCTATGACCCTTTCAAAGCCATATTGAATTGGTGAGAGAAGGTTATGTTTCGATATAAATTCAATAACTTGCACTGATACTAACTTTTCCTGGATTTTACACAGAACTGATAGTATAGCTATCAGCCGGTAGTTTGCCATATCTCTTTCATCACCTTGCTTAAAAACTGGAGTAACTGTAGCCATTTTCCACATATCAGGGACAATACCATTGCAAAGAGAGAGGGTAAAAATCCTTCACAGGGGCTGTGCAATAAATGGTGCAGCTAGTTTTAGGAGTTTGGGTTCTATCTCATCAGTGCCTACACTGGTGTTGTCGGAAATGGTATTCAGCAGGTGTAGGATGTCAGATTTTGATACTTCCTTAAGGTAAAAGAGTGGGGTGAGGACAGGGGTGACAGGAGGGGAGAGTAAAGGCGGACCATTTTGGAAGACAGATGTAAAGCTAGACAGGTCAGAGAATTTTTTATTAAACACCTCCGCAATAGTCCTAGGGTTATTGCAGTGGATCCAATTAATGACCATATCATCTGCCAGGTGAGTTTTCTTTATTCCTAGGAATGATTTTACATGCACCCAGAATTTTCTGGAGTTGCCTGTTGCACCCAGCAGAAGCCCCTTACAGTATGTACTTTTTGCTTGTCTGATCTGCTTTTTGCAATCACTTCTCTGGGTCCTATAAATGTGGTAGTCTTCAATGAGGCCTGTTTTTCTAAAATGCCTCCAACTTTTGTCCCTACCACGTAAAGCTGTCAGGAGATCTTTGTGTAAGCACTTAGTGGGTGCTACACGCACACTTCGGGTCACTAGGGGTGTATGTCTCTCCTGAATTGAACTAAATTGGTCTAAGAAGTAGTTCAGAGCTGTGTGTGCATCCAGCAACTGATAAAGATAAGACCAGTCAATCAATCAGACTTCATAAAGGAATTTGGCCTGGTTCAGATTAGCATAGTTCCTGAAAGTGATGTAGCATGGCAGTAGAAACTGGGAGTTAGAGTGTTGCCACACACAAAAAATGGAGAAGTGATCTGATATAGTATCTGGCAGAGTGCCTGCATTCACAATTCTGTCAACCCGTTTAGTTAACACCCAGTCCAGTAATGTGCTAGACATTGTTTTAGGGGAGAACTTTGTGGGCTCTGTAATGACTTGGTGCAGGCTGTAGTTCTGGATTGTACATAGAAGTTGGCTATGTGTTTGCCCAAGCCAGTTTAGGTACATATCCCCAAGAATAAGCAGTTCATTATGACCTGCTAGTTTTACTGAGTCCTCCAGCAAATTTATGAAGGCAGACAGTCTTCCCTGGGGTGGGTTATAAGCAACAACAATGTGAAGGCTTTTCACACCCAAGTGGAGTAGCACATGAAGGGACTCACAAGCAGAGGATTGGGGTGTAACATTTTGTGAGACGTTTAGATGAGTTTTGTAAAATAGCGCAACACCCCCACCCCGCTTAGGAGATTGCCTGTTACTCCTGATGAGGTTATAATTTTGTAGCAAGCAGATTGAGTCAGGGTGGAAGGCTTTAGCCACGTCTCAGAGAGGCATAGTATATCTGGATTATTGGTGGAAACCCAAGCCTCAAGCTCCATGAAATGTCGCATAAGGCTTCTAATGTTTAGATGGTCTATGCAGAGCCCTCCAATAGGGGCCCAGGAGACATTGATGCAAGGCTGAGGATGTAAGGGACCCGAGTTTAGTTCAACATTGCCTGCCAACAGGATTGCAAGTAGCAAGAGGTACCAGAGCTTGCGATGAATGATAGGAGAGATCATAGTAGTTTTAAACCAGAGACTATGATCTAAATAGGCGGCCGCGAGGTAATTAATAAATCTAGGGATCAGTATTGGAGTAAGATCAAGGTAGACAGCAGGTCTGACCAGCATGTTTGACAATATAAAATTACCATTTGAGTTTTGCAGCCTGGTGTTACTGTGGGAACAGGGTAGCAATGACAGCTTAGCAAGGGAACAGAGCAGCAGGCTGGTTAGTAGAGAGACCAGAATTTTATGCATCATAATTGAACAGTAATTAGAATAGTTGCACATACAGAAGGGAGTGTATGTTATCCTGTGCAGGTAAAACAGCAAGTCCAGGCACTCGATGAGAACAATAAAAGAGCCGACAACCCCTAGTGGTAACAAACGATAAGGAGCTAATGGAAAAGTAGCCTGTTAGGTGTCAGCTGAAACTAACATACATGCCCCTATATAAATAAAAGCTGAGATAGGGCGGGCAGGTGAGTGGGGAGCTGGCGCACAACGCCAGCGGGGCTTCGGTCATGTACAGCTCCAAAAGCAGCAGCCGGGCGGGCAACACGGGCCGTTCTCCGGTCTTAGTTTTCCTTAAGCATGGGGCTGAGTAGAGCACATGGTCTCCTGCTGGCAGGACCACCAAGATGGATTTTTCAGTGAGGGCTTAGTCTGAGGGGGCCGTGGAGGATCCAAGGCACGCACAATTGGGTGGAGGGTCCTGGAGGGAGAGGAAATGAGGAGGCTTAAGTAGGGAAAAGAACTAGGCAGGGCAAAATGAAATAAAGGAACGGGGTGGGCAAACTCTGAAGCAGAATACAGTAGAAGGCAGAACAAGTCAATTTTAACCAGAAATTCAGCCCCGACTATCCTATTAATAGCCAGGACAAATTAATATTAGCACACTAACATTCCCAGTTAACCAGCTTGTCACACAAATTAAATTGACTAGCAAGAGTCTTTGTCCATGGTTCTGAGTTTACAGCTTATTCACAGAGCTAATTGAGATACTTTCAAAAATTTGGCTGATATTAACACAGGGTTTGTCCAAGGATTTAGAGGGAATATCTAGTAGATTCAACAGCAGTGTTCACAAGCACCTACTGGGAGGGACTGTGTGTAGCAGTAGCTGCGAGCCAATGGCTGGACTGGGGGAAAAAGGCAGCAAAATGAATTCAAAAGTCCATGGTCTGGTAGCAGCTCCAAAAGCAGCAGCCAGGTGGGCAGCATGGGCTGTTCTCCAGTCTTAGTTTTGCCTTAAGCATGGGGCTGAGTAGAGCAGGTGGTCTCCTGCTGGAAGGACCACCAAGATGGATTTTTCAGCGAGGGCTTAGTCCAGGGGTGCCATGGAGGATCCAAGGCACACACGAGCAGGTGGAGGGTCCTGGAGAGAGAGAGAGAGAGAGAGAGAGAGGAAAGGAGGGGGTTTAAGTAGGGAGAAGAAATGGGCAGGGCAAAATTAAATAAAGGAATGGGGTGGGCAAACTGTGAAGCAGAATACAGTAGAAGGCAGAACAAGTCAATTTTAACCAGAAATTCAGCCCCTGACTATCCTATTAATAGCCAGGACAAATTAATATTATCACACTAACATTCCCAGTTAACCAGTTTGTCACACAAATTAAAATGAAAAGCAAGAGTCTTTGCCCATGGTTCCAAGTTTACAGCTTATTCGCAGAGCTAATCAAGATACTTTTAACAAGCATTTGCCAATGCCGAATGTTGGCTTGCTGGCATTGGCATTGGTAGTGCAGGAGTTAGACAGATGCATCATAGGAATGGCAGTGAAGTATTGAACTGATGCCAACCCACCCCCACCCTGCAGAGAGTGACAAGCAGTAGGGTGTCCCTTTGGGTGTTTGGTAGTGCAGTGCGGGAAAACATGTCGGGCAGGATGTGAGAAATGACAGCTGCACAGTTCATAAGGAGGTGGAAAAAAATGCCAGTGTTTAAAATGTGGCATGTAAATATACCAAATTTGAGAAGCTACTAGGGTGCATGGGAAATATGCAATGCACGCTTGCAACACTGCCATTTTATGGGCGTTTGGCACCAAATTTTCAACATAGGCATTTTAGCACCTCTGCTCATGTACAGTGTTACTGTTATTTCCTCAAAGTGTCCCAAGAAGTGATTTAGCACAGCGACCACGCTATTCTGCGCCGGAAATGCGAAAACACATTTTGGGCATGATATGTCAAATGACAGCTGTACTGTTCATCAAGAGGTGTGGAAAAATGGCAATGGTGAAAATCCAGACTGAAAATATCACAAATGCACGATGGTACGAGCGTGCGTGCAATCTTCTCGTAACACAGTTATTTTATGGAGTATCATCACCAAATTTTCAACATAGGCATTTTAGGTCCTCTGCTCATGGACTGTGTCACTGTCATTTTCATAATCTGGCCCAAACACTGATTTCCCACAGCGACTGCGCTATTGTGCGCCGGAAGTGTGGAAACACATTTTGGGCAGGATGTGGAAAAATGACAGCTGTACTGTTCACAAGGAGGTGTACAAAAATGACAATGCTGAAAATCCGGCAGTAAAATATTGTGAATGCGTGAAGTTACGAGCCTGCGTAGCAACTGTGCAATGCACGCTCATAAAACAGGCATTTGTTGGATTTTTCCCACCAAATTTGGAACTTAGGCTTTTTAAGAGGGCACCTCATGAACACTGCCACTGTCATTTCGTTAATGGGCCCCAAAAGGTGATTTCACGCAGTGACTACAAAGTCACCTTTCGAGGCCGATAAATGCCATGACAGTGACAGAATTCATGAGGAGGGGCCCCAAAAACCCCATGTTGAAAATTTGGTGCAAAAAGTCCAAGAAATGCCTGAGATATGCAACAAAGTTGAAAAAAACCCTATTCACTCCATTATACAGCTTACTGGCATTTCCTCAGTTCGCGGTCGGCTTTGAAGAGTGCAGACGTGTTCCCCGTCCACTGAAGATTGTCACGGACTCCAGAGGTAAGTATGGGGTGGGGGTGAGGGGAGGCAGGCTGCGCAGTGGATGGGTGCGGTGGGGGAGGGCGGACCCAGACTACGAGGGACTGTTTTCGTATTCAAGGTACAGAAAGCGTCAGCAGGACAGTTTTGGCATGCTGGGGTGGGCTCCCAGCATGCCACCTAAATGGAGTTTGGGGGTTAGTAGCCAATGGGATTGGGCACCCTCGTCGGCACCAACACGTGAGGGGGTTTAATGCCGCCGGGGATTGGGCACCCGCCAGCAAACAAAGGCGCAGAACTGTTTTGGCAGGGGGTGGCCCCAGCGTGCCTCTAAGTGGGTTTGGGGGTCACTAACCGACGGAAGATTGGGCACCCTCGCTCGGCACACAACATGGGGGGGTTAATGTCGCTGGGGGATTGGGCACCCCCCACCGGCAAACAAAGTCAGGGGAAGCGCGAGCCGAGGGGGATTGGGCACCCCCCTTGGCATTCAACAGTTGGGGGGTGATGCTGATGGGGAGTGGGCTCCCCCGTCGGCGTGTCACAGAAGGGGGGGGCGTGAGCTTCACCCGCCATGTGGGGGCTTCGGCGCCATGTTTATTGAAATGTTTGCCTTGGAAAGGCACGTATGGGAGGCATGTCTTTATGCCGCTGCATGACGAGCTTGTCTCTGATTGCAGCGGCACTTTGTTTACAAGTTTTGTCCACTTTCCATAATGTTGGTGTCAGCACTAGCATGCTGGCTTATTGGGGAATGAGGGAGACGCACCTACTGATGCGTGCCCTGCATTCGCCCAACAGCAGCCACGCCTCCAAATCTCCACTCTCCCAATATGTTGACCTGCGCTCAAACGCAGCAAGCCAACATAAAAATGTAGCTGATATTAACACAGGGTTTGTCCAAGGATTTAGAGGGAATATCTAGTAGATTCAACAGCAGTGTTCACAAGCACCTACTGTGAGGGACTGTGTGTAGCAGTAGCTGTGAGCCAATGGCTGGGCTGGGGGGAAAAAGGTGCCAAAATGAATTCAGAAGTCCACGGTCAGGTAGCAGCTCCAAAAGCAGCAGCCATTCAGACAGCACGGGCCGTTCTGCAGTCTTAGTTTTACCTTAAGCATGGGGCTGAGTAGAGCAGGTGGTCTCCTGCTGGCAGGACTACCAAGATGGATTTTTCAGCGAGGGCTTAGTCTGAGGGTGCTATAGAGGATCCGATGTGCGCCCAAGTGGATGGAGTGTCCTTAAGCATGGGGCTGAGTAGAGCAGGCAGTCTCCTGCTGGCAGGACCACCAAGATGGATTTTTCAGCGAGGGCTTAGTCTGAGGGGACCGTGGAGGATCCAAGGCGCGCCCGAGCAGGTGGAGGGTCCTTAAGCGTGGGGTTGAGTTTATTGCCAGTTTATTAAGAATTCTATACATATTCTGCATGTTTATATTAAAGTACTCAGGTTGCTATAGTTGAAACTGAAAAACTTTCCAAAGAGCCTATTCTACTTTATAGCCCATGACACAAGAAAGTGTCACTTGAAATGCTTGTTGCTGAGCTCAAAATCTTTAATCCTTCACTGACCAATGAGAAACAGTGACATAAGCAAGGAGGCGGAGCCTCACACTTAAAAAAAAGGGCTGCACCACACAGTAATGGCACCTATAGGCATATAAAGATGCCATTGAAGCGATTGCATTAGCATGGAAGTGGGTAAGCTTAAAAACTAACTCCTTTTGGGAGTGTTACACTAATATGTTTAAACCATGGACAAAGAGAGCAAAATAGATTGAGAAAAATATTTAAACTGTAACAATCGGTGCCGGACTTTGAAATATAATTAAGCAAAAGCATTGTTTTTCCCAAACTGTGTTTAAGCTGCAGGACATGTTAGAACAGTGACCAGGATAATGTTTTTAACCTGCTTAGATACGAAAGAATGAAGTGGTTTACTTTAAATACGAACTGATCTAAACTAATACCATTATGACTACAACACAAAAAAGTTTTTTAAGGCTTAGCTTTAAGCTAGCATAATAGTACAAGGTGCATTAGATATACTTCACCTGTGTTAACAATGAACAATGTACATAAGAAAAACTTACTATAAGAATTTATTCATGAACAACCCTTTTCTTATCAGGTACTGTATTTTAGGCAGAAGCCAGGAGCTTCCCAAGAAACTAAAAACCATACTGCAAAGTAACCAACCCCTGTTTTAAGAGGAAATAAACACTGGGTTCCTTTTATGCTAAACCAAACTATTGGTCAAGGCGAGAATTCATAAAACGGCCTTATTCTTGTGTCTATTTACAGATGGCTAAAGCAAATAGCTTTAGGATGCTGCTCTAAAAACAATACAAGACCTTTAAATACCTCATATGGTAACCTACAGACCCTAAGGGCTTGGCCTTGTTTTACAAATAATGGGGCCCTATGCACAAATGGGCACAAGTTATGTGCGAATCATGCTTAACCAGCCCATGCAGCTCTGCACCTGTGGACAGGTGTGCACCAAGGTATGCACAACGAATGCGCTCCTGTCCATGGCCCCATTCCCCAGCACACAGGACTCCACAGGACAGCCAAGGGTGGAGCCGTGGGTCCGGCCGGGCATCCAATCAGATGCTTGTCCTGGACAGGGAGTGGATCCCTTGCATGGAGAGGTGCAGGTCTGGGTGCATAAATTACACCCACAGACACCCAGACCCGTGGAGCACAGCCCCTATGGGTAATGTGCCATTGTCAACATCCCTGGTGCAGGGGGGGCCATCTGAGCACCATTCCACAGCCCAGGACACCCCAGCCCCCATGGAGCAAGGCACCCCCCACAACTCACACACCTCACACCAGTTTGTCCGCAGCCCACGTAGGTGACCCCTGAACACTGTACCCCAATCCATCACATGTGTCATGATGCCCCCCCACAACACCCTATCTGTACCTGCAGGTGGGGTACCAGGTGCCCGACGGCCAGCAACACAGCCCTCTGCACACCTCCACGGCCACTGGCCATCTGACCTCCATGGGCGCACATCAGCTGCACACCCCTGTGTAGGTCAAATGGCCGGCGGCCATGGGGGCGTGCAGAGGGCTGTGCCACTGGCCATCAGGCACCCGGTACCCCACTTGTGGGTACAGGTAGGGTGGTGTCAGTGCCAGTGGGGGTGTGTATGGCCATGCCCCACTGTTGGCCATGCTGGCACTACTGGGCACTGGGCTGCAGGGGTGGGGGAGTGAAGCCATGGGGGGGCAGTGGCGGGGATCACCCTGTAGAGAGCAGGGGTGTCTGCAAGGGGGTTTGGGGTTGGGCCAGCCATGGCTGTGGGGGGGTAACATCTATCCTGCTCGTGGGCCCCTTCTCCAGTCTGGTGTGCACGGGGGCTAGGTGCATAGGGGCTCTTACAGCAGGGCTGTCCATGGCGTACCTGCCTGCCCCCATGCACCCCATTGTGCAGCCCCCACTCACCATGATGAATGGTGCGTATGGCTGGCATGCCCCTTCAGCCCCCCCAGCACATTGCTCTTTGTGCAGCCGGGGGATTGGGCATGTATGTGCTGTGCACCCCCCCTTGGTGCTTCCCACGTGGTGGGAGCGTAGTGTGTGAAAGTGGTTGCATGCACCAGTTAAGCACGCGTAGCCACTCCGCCCCATTAGTGCATAGGGCCCAATGAAAGTATGATGTTAAAATATAATTAGGCAAATAATGCACTTATGCCATCCATAGGATATTGAGCAACATATGAAACCTTTTGGACTGAAGAAAGCCCCAAATCTATTGTGTTATTTTCCTTAACAAGGTGGGAATCACTTGTCAAAAAATGAGTTTGTTACTGATGTTTAAATTGGTTGTCCACAGTATGGATCTCAAGTAACTGATAATGAAATAAATTGTTTTGAGAGAAAAAACATGCTTATTTAATAAGTTTTAGACTTATTTTACAATATAAGATGAAGTCTAAATAAGTTAATTGCTTGTGTGTTCCTTACATAAAGAGTTATAAGCTCTATAAAGTAATTTTGTTAATAAATATATATCCTTTAACTATAGATCTTGATGAAGCAGTATCTTTAACCGCAAAACATTGATATTCTTGTGGAAATAAATCCCTCTTATTGAAACAACACAGAAAATAGTATTCAATTTACTAAAACCATATCCAGTGAGTGAGTCGATTATCTCCAAATCTGGTTGCATACTGTAGTGCTGGAGGAATCCCTCCCAAAATGTGCACTGAGCCTTTAACTCCCTGGGCCAAGGTCAAGGTTTCTTCTTTCTGTCCTCTGGGAGGGCCTACTACCTCAGTCCACCTCCTATGAATATTTATAAGGGGTCTGCACCCTTGCCATGCACTGAGCTGAAGCTTAGCTCTGCCCCTCAATGACTAAATATGGGGACTGAATCCCTGCCACCAGCCCCTCCCTTCCAATGTATTGTATAGGGGCTCATGGTGCAGGTATTTCAATAGGCTACAGCTCACTGCCTGCCCCCTGGTGGTTCCTCTAGCACCTACTGGTGTGAATTTGCACAAAGGGGCTCCTAACCCTGTGCTCCCCTTCCAGTTCACCTGGAGCAGGCAAGCACAAAGTGCTTTTAACTCACTGTGCTCTCCTTCCTTGTTTGGACTTTTGGCCTGCTTCTTCTTTCCCCGGCACTGACTGGTTTTGAAATCAGTACAATGAGGCATCTAGCCCCCTGTGCCCTCCTTCCTCCTTTTGGGATCTTGGCCTACTTTTCTTCTTCTCTGGCAAGCCTCTGGTATGAGTATATAAGAAATCAGGCACATGGCCCACTCACTGCCTGGTCCAGGATGGCCACTGCTGCTGGGGAGTCCAGGAAAGGGGCCGGGGATCCACACTTCCACCCAGCTTCTCTGCTGCTCCTGTGACTGGAAAAGTGGAACTACAGGATCCAGGGCACTCATTGCTGCCCAGACCAAAATCACCACCACATGCTTTGGCCTGCCACTGAAAGTTGCCCCCCGCCCCGGATGCAGCTTGGATGGGAAGACTCTGTATGGATCCACTGCCACTGCACTGGGACTGCTGCAAGAGGAAAGGAGGAAAAGGAGAGAGGGGAACACTGCTGCCCACCCAACCACCTCTGAAGGACTCTTACTCAGCAGGGAGGGGAAACACTGCACGAGATCCAGAAAGCAGGCAGAGGATGAAAAGAAAAGGGAGAGAGAGAAGGGAAAAAGAGTGAAACAAAACACAAACTGCACAACTAGTGCAAAGGCAGGCAAGTCAACTCAGCAGTGCAATGAGGGAATGGGAATGGAGTTGCCCACCGCCCGACGTGGAAGCCCACAGTACAGATTGGCTGTTGTTGGAGGCCTGGAGGACCACTGGTTGCCACTGGAGACCCAGAGGACCACTGACTGGAGAGGAGCTATGTCCATGGAGCCACAGACCTGAGCTTCAGGTAAGCCTCAAAGCATCTGTACCCCTACATTCGCAACTCTCTTCAGCTACCCTGGACATTTGGCCAACTGGTCAGTGGGGAAGGCCTTTTCTAGGTCAGGGGTAGCCCTGGCTTCTTGCCAGGGGATTGGTTCCCTCAGCCTGGGGCTGATCAGGCTTTAGGCTGGCCTGCTGGGATGGCTGGAGGCCCCTCTAGGTGTTAGCCTTGGGCTAGGGAAGGGGGATGGTGAAGACAGAACAAAGGACAGAGCGGGAAAAACTTCAGGGAAGGGGAAGGGGAAAGAGCAGAGAGAAAACAAGCATTTGTCAATGCCGAACGTTCACTTGCTGGTATTTGCATTGGTGTTTGGCATTTATGCAGGCCCCCTGTTGTATCCATGTCCCTAAAGCATTCATATCCCAACAGAGTAGCTCTCTGGAACTCCTCTTGCATCTGATTAACATTTCACCCTCATACTTCTTAAGTGACTGTCTTAGGAACCCTAACGCCCTGGTTGTGCTCAAGGGAATGAGCCTGTGTGGAAACTCCGGAATGCGCACTTGTAACACAGTCATTCAGTGGAATTATTTCACCAAATTTTCAACATAGGCATTTTGTCACTTCTGGTCAAGAACACTGTCACTGTGATTTTCTTACTGTGTACCGAACACTGGTTTCCCACAGGGACTGCGCTATTCTGCGTCGGAAATGTGAAAACACATTCCAGCCAGGATGTGAAAAATGACAGCTGTACTGCTCATAAGGAGGTGTGGGAAAATGCAAATGTTGAAAATCTGGACTGAAAATATTACAAATTGTGAAGTTACGAGTACGCGTGGGAACTGCGCAACGCACACCATAAAACAGTCATTTTATGGAATTTTTTCACTGAATTTTCAACACAGGCATTTTAGGACATCTGCTCATGAACAGTGTTACTGTAATTTTGTTACTCTGTATCAAACAGTGATTTCCCACAGCGACCGCGCTATTGTGTGCCGGAAGTGCGAAAACACATTTCAGCCAGGATGTAAAAAATGGCAGCTATACTGCTCATAAGGAGATGTGGGAAAATGCCAATGTTGAAAATCTGGAGTGAAAATATTACAAATTCATGAATTTGCGCATGTGCATAGAAACTGCGTAATGCACGCTCGTAACACAGCCATTTTATGGAGTTTTGTCACCAAATTTTCAACGTAGGCATTTTAGGACCTCTGCTCATGAACAGTGTCACTGTGATAGTCTTACTCTGTAGTGAACACTGATCTCCAGCAGCGACCGCGCTATTTTGCGCCAGAAGTGCGAAAAGACATTTCAGCCAGGATGTGAAAAATGACAGCTGCACTGTTCATAAGGGGATGTGGATCTATGCCTATGTTGAAATTCTGGAGTGAAAATATTACAAATTCATGAACTTACAAGTGTGCATGGAAACTGCACAATACACACTTGTAAAACAGTCATTTTTTTGAAATTATTCACCAAATTTAAAACATAGGTTTTTGGACAGCCCACCTCATGAACATCAACACTGTCATTTCATTAATCAGTCCCAAAAGGTGATTCTGCACAGTGACTGCAAAATCACCTTTTGGGACCAAATAACACCATGACAGTGACTGAATTCATGAGAAGGGGTGTCAAGAAGCCCATGTTGAAAATTTGGTGCCAAAAGTCAAAAAAATGGGTGAGATATCCACCTAAGTTGTAAAAACCCTATTTATACCATTATACAGCTTACCAGCATTTTCTCAGTTCATGGTCAGCTTTGAAGAGTGTAGGTGTGTTCCTGGTCCACTGAAGATCATCGTGCTGGACTCCAGAGGTACGTATGGGGTGAGGGTGTGTGTGGGAAGGTGGGTGCGCAGAGGGTGGGCACAGGTTGGGGAGGGCAGAGACTCACCAAAGGACCGTTTTCTTCTTTAACAGGACTTAAAAAAAAAAAGAAATTACCACTTTTGGCACACTGGGGTGGGCTCCCAGTGTTCCACCTACATGTTTGTTGGGAAGAGTGGAGCCAGCAGGGATTGGGCACCCCCCTGGCCATATAGTGTGCATGGGGGGAGGCATGAGCATGCTGGGGTGGGCTCCCAGCATGCCAACTGGTTGTTTGTTGGGGGGCTGCAGCCGTCAGGGGATTGGGCACCCCTGTCGACCACTCAATGTGCTGGGGGGCACATGAGCTGAGGGGGATTGGGCACCTTCCTCAGCACAAAATGTGGGGCCAGGAAGAACACTAATGAGGGAGGGGGAAAAGATTAGCAGAAGGAGGAAGCGGTAGGAATTTCATGCTGAGCTGTGCATGACAGCAGTTTGGCTGACGTAGGTACGCAAATTGCATACATGCTACCACCGCTGATTGCAGCAGACCTTTTCTTAGAGATGAAGACCAACACAGCTGAACTGCTGTCGAACACAGCTCGGCATGTATTGGTCCCCTAGGATCACACTTGCTACACTGAGCAGTGCATTGGCAAGGAGGGTTACACACCTCCAAAAGTCCTACTGTTGCAAGACGTACCTTGCACATGCATGCAAGCGAATATAAAAATGGCCAAAAGGCAGGATAACAGTATAGTTAGGTGTCAGTTGATGGGGGGGGTTAACCCTTTCCTATAGGCCCTAGGTTACCCTAGCTGTCCCTGGGGATTCTTTTATTTTCCAGGGCCCCTATCACACCTAGTCTGATTTTTGTAGGGCCCCCTCCTGAGCTTGCCTTGCCATGCTTTGAGGCACTACGAATGGAACATACAGCCTTCCAATCTTCCAGCCTCAGAGGCAAGAGTGCAACTTCCTGAGCAACTGACACTGTTAAATCTCTAAGGGCTTGGAGTGTAGGAAAACACATCCCTTTAGGTCATTAAGTTAAGAAGGCTATTGATGTACAGTTGATGGAGAAAGGCAGAGGGCAAAGAATGGAGCCTTGGGTATCCTAGGCATCCAATGCTGGTAGAATTTTGATTTGTGGAGGAAAACAAGATTAAAAGACAATGTAAAGAAAGTGCTGTACAACTGAATAACAAGGACCAAGTCATAACCATGGAAATTCATATTAACACTGAAGACACACACGTTCAAAACAACAGAATAGGGAATTTACAGATAAAACAGAGAAGATTGCCAAAAACAACCACAGAAAAGAATAATCTTTAGTTTGTTCTCACTCGAACCCAATTAACTGATAAAGTCAAGAATAACATTACATA
Source organism: Neoceratodus forsteri (assembly GCA_016271365.2). Lineage (NCBI taxonomy): Eukaryota > Metazoa > Chordata > Ceratodontiformes > Ceratodontidae > Neoceratodus > Neoceratodus forsteri. Next base: position 1,608,831,148 of record CM057453.1, read on the forward strand.
TTTTAAATAAGACCTTTTGTCAGAGCCATTAGCCAGTCAATAGGAGGTGGCTGAAGCAGATACACTATAATCAAGAAGTTAGAGAGACCATTGCAAGACAAGTTTTACTTCCTGCATTAGCATATACAGTAACTTAGTTGTATTCATGTTCCATGGTTTTAGCACCACAAGTGAGGATTTATCAGACAGTTTCAAGTTTTGCACAGAAGGTTTTAACATCAAATTTTCCGAGTATGTTAAGAGGCCATTGTACTAAAGCTGTGTCCCTATGAAGTACATCAACTAAATGATTTAATGAAAAGACCACAGAAACTAAGGCAGCAGAAAGATTATTTTCATTCTATGGACCGAATGTATTAAATCAACTTGTATAACAGGGCATTGATGAGTTTGTAAAATATCCAGTGTTTAAACATAATCTAAGTAACGGTTTGTGGGTACGTTTTGTGTGTAACTGTGGAAATGCTGCTAAATCACGTGTTCACATGAAGCGTATTAGGTATATATAGTGTTTTATGTAAGATTTTTGTTGTGTTTTTTATGTAATGTTTTACTTCTTATGTTGTACCCTTTCCCATTTTGTGCCCTTTCCCCAGGAGTGGCTGAAAATGGATCAGTTTCTGATCCAGTCCACCTTCTTGGTAAAACAGGAATAAAGACAGAAGCAGAGTTTAACATAGCCTAACACTTTATGAAATGTGTGGGCTATTATAAAACAGTTCCTACTAAAATCAAGAGACTAAAATGTGAGCATTTCAACTGAAAAAACATATTGGGGGAGATTAAAAATGGATTGATGATCTGGAAAAGGTGTGTGTTTTGCATGTATGATTAATGCCATGTCAGCCCTGAGGTGTCCAATCTGCTTTTTTCATCTGTACTGAAGTTATTAAAAAATATTTAGAAAATTTCACTAGTTAAATTACATCGACATAGATATAGCACATCAATGATAGGAGTTAAAGTGAAATACCTTGTTTCTTACACAGGAAAATTACTTTAAAAAGAACAGCACAGAGCTACAGTACAGTATACATTTAGCAGTCTACTGTTGCCCTCTTGTGGTGCTATATTATAGTGTGTCAGCAGTTGCTCCACAGGTTCATTTGTATGGGATATTCAATACAAAATTCTGTTTCTGAGATACTATATTTATAAAACTGCTGTCTGATTCTAAATTGCAATTAGGGGAAAACAAGGCAGCTGCGTGCTACTTTCTGTCACCATCTGACTGTACACTACACAAAAGTGGTCCTGTGTCCCTCTTGTGTGTGCACTGAACTGTTATTGCCATTTCGGGTGTCATCCAGCTCTGTCAGGGATACAGTCTGCTAATATCTCAGCTGATAATTTGGTGAATCCTTTGCTCACGTTTGATAAATTGTTGATTTCATCTTTTTCTGCTTCAGTAAAACCAAACATGGGATGAGTGCTTCAGCTACAACCTGGCTTTCATTCCGACTCTGTTCACCAAAAGATTTTGATTTACTTTGATTCACCTCAAAAAAAATCTTGCAAAGTTTCCACAGTAAACCAGAACAATGTCATGAGCAGATTTGGAGCAGGTCAAATGACAGGAACAGTTGTCCTTATTTCCCTTAATAATGTTGTCTTTATTTCATTTAATGTTTTAAATAGCCATTTTATCTTTTTCTACTAATTAGCTCATTTTTTGTTGCTAATCCATGCCCCCAGCACCTCACAGTTTCAGGTTCTCATGGTGCCCCTCACTTTCTCCAGGCACACCCTCCACTGCTGACTGCTGCCTCCAGGTCCTCCAACAATCCTCTGGTGGTCTTGCATGGCTTTGCCAGAATATTCCCTCCCCGTGTTCCAGGGGAAGGAGGTAAGGCTGAGAGAAGTCAGACAAAACCATATTGGGTTCATTTTATAGTTGGGGCTTATAAGATCAGTTTGGCATTGTCAGTTTGGCTGAATCACTTCAGCTCCAAATGCAGTAATTGGCATATAGTCTAGCGGCCAATATTCAAAAGGGCCTTATTTTAGGTGTTTGTTGCACCCCCTGTTAGAGAAGGTTTGTCATGTTCATGAGTTAGGTATGACCTTGAACTTTCAGGAAAATTATGTTGTGGTATTAGGTCAATGGCAGGTACCAAGATACAAGCCTATCTTTGTTGAGCCTCTACCCCATGAAAGTGACATCCAGCACAGCCAATAACAGAGGCTTAACTGGCACTCAGAGATCAATATCTCAAAAAGGTTCAAGGATATGTGTTGTTTGTTGGTGGAAACTTAATAATGTCTTTTCCTTTTTCAGCTTATTGCAAGTTTAAAATAAATATTTTCTGTTTAATTGCAGGAAATGGCAAGTAAACAAGGTATTGTACTTGAACTATCTCCAGCACAAAAGTTTTGTGTATCACACTGACACTATGCAACTATTTGTATTATTTGCCAAGACAGAGACTCTTCACAAAATCTTGATGCAGCCAAAGCCAGAGGTCAAGAAACTTTGTTCTGATTTATGAGAGAAACAAATGATGAATTGTATAGAAGCACTAAAACATCAGGGGTGCTGGATGAGACAGAATTCACTGCTGCCATTCGTTATCATTGCCGGTGCTATCAGAATTACACCAGCAAAGAAAACCTTTCACACAAACACAATCCACAAGCAGGTCATCTAGACTCAGAAAAGCCTGGAACAAGCAACCAGGAGCCAGCTATGAGAACAAGACTTAACATCCACAACATCTGCAGCTAACAAATGCGTCATCTGAAATTGTGTGATGAAACATGATGATTCACATACTTTCCAAGTTTGGACATTTTCAGTGCAAAGGAGCATTCAGTCAGCAGCCATGTCTCTTAGTAATACAGATCTACTGACTGAGGTAAAAAGTCAAGGTCTCATAGCCTTGGAGGTTAAGTACCACATAAATTGTCTAGCTCAGCTACTGGTAAGGGCCAGATGAGCCAGTGAAACTAGCACTGAACAGACAGAGGAGAGCACTAATGTCTTCACAAGAGCATTTGACATGCTTATAAACCACATTCTGGATGACTTAACACAAGACAGGGCATTTGATATGACATTCCTGTTGACAAAGTACAGAGAATATTTGGACACATGTGGTTATGCTGAATCAGGGACATAATGTGCTAAAAGTTAAAGAAACATCTTGTTAGACACTTTGAAGGTTCATTTACATTCCATCAGCCTCATTCAGCAAACAAACTAGAGCTGGTGTATAGTAGCAAAATAAATTTGAAAGAAACAAACAAGATAGCTGAGTTTCAAGGAAAGGTCCAGGAAGAAGCAATTGAGGCAGTCCTGGAGCTTCCTGATGATGAGTATGAGAACCTCGATATTTTTCATGCAGCAACAACACTTGGTGCATCTGCCAGAAAAGCATAGGCGATTTCTACCAACCCATACATTGCCTCTAGAGAGATTTATTCTGAAAGAGCAGAGTCCCTAGTGTCTGCTAATCTGTATCAGTTTCTGAGTCAGCTCATGATGGGTAAACCAGCAGAACACATCCGAAACCCTCCTGATGCATACAAATGAGTCTTAGCAGTAGCACAAGATATAATCTACAGTGCTTCAAATTCTCACTGGAAAACACCAAAGCATATTGGACTAGCCATATTAGCCCACCATTTAGCTAGTACTCACCACTTGTTGGATATGTTACACAGTCAAGGGCATTCCCTGAGTTATGATGATGTTTGCAGAGTTGAGACATGCACAGCAAGTGCCATCATGTCATCAGTTACATAACAAGGTGGAACATTTCTTCCAACAAACATCATGCCTGGAATATTTGCACATGCCACAATGGATAACATAGATATAAATGAAGAAACTCAGAGTAGTCAAGGAACAGCACATGTTCTAGGCAGTTTGCTGTATCAGGACAATTCAGGGTCTAATGTGTCTGTTGGACCAAGACCTAAAATAGTTGACATTAGGGGAAAAGCTGTAAGCAAACTTGCATGCCTTGGTGTTCTAGAGTGGTCTAACCAATTCAAGAGAAAGGGCCCACTCAGTCACCTGTCTGGTGAAATTGATGTGAAGTCTTGATTTTTAACAAACCAATCCACATCTTTGATGCTCAACAGAGACTGGGTATTTGCTTGTTTATGCCCCACAAAGATTTTAACTCCTGAGTTTGATCCCCTTCAACCAGAGGATCAATGTGTACCAAGCTAGGGTGGGTTTCATGCAATCTTTCACTACAACTTTAAAGAGAAAAGATTCAAGATCACAGTTGGTTACAATCCTGTAGTACCAAGCATTCCCACTCATAAGAATACTATATACACAGGACTAAAAACAATTAAGAAACAGATGCAGATGCTGGGCCAGAAAACCCCAGTGATAACTTTGTACCTTCAGTTGTACATCATTGCCAAGAAGTCCGATTCTGCAACTGGAAGCATCATGTTTGGAGAATGGAAGGATTTCACATTATGGAGTGCTACTGGAAGACACTTGGCAAATGCTATGCAGACAGTGGATTTGAAGATCTGCTAGTTGAGGTAGAGATATTTGGAACAAATGCTGCAGCTGTGAAAAAGAAGGAAAAAACTACAAACGTTGTACATTAACCCACTAGCTGATGTTTGAAGCCATGTGCCAGCTACAGTGGCAAGCATTATTTTCCTGGGTGGTGCAGAAGAAGAAAATACAGTCAGGAGACACAGATCAAATTGAGGTGAAGTGCAAAAATGTCCAGCAACTAATGGCTGCAACAGCAAAAGAAGGTGAAATGAATGATGAAAATAGAACTTTGTTGATGCATTCCAAGACTTTGAAACTATGCTGAAAACTCTACAAGGTGATTTTGAGGAGTTCATTAACCAAAGGCAAAAGCAGCGGTCAACATTTCACTGCTGACAGCAGTATATCACAGAGGTGCAAATCGCTCTTGACTACATTGCAGCTGAGAAAATTCCAAACTAGAACCAGCACTTACAATGCTTTGATAACACCCTTTGCTATGCCTTCACATTTGATCACTAAAACTATGGCAGATGGGGTCCTGTGTACCTCTCAGAAATATTTCTGCTTCTCAAGACTTCACCAGCAGTGCATGAGCAATTTGCCAATGGAAAGCATGTCATCACATGATCAATCTCAGCCTGCTTTAACAGCATCTGGTCAGACTTAGGCCTGGAACAAACTGTAGTCAGAGATTCCAAGTCAAAGCATGGGGGAGATCATAGGAATAAGCAGACAAGAGAAAGCAACTCTCAAATGGTAACTCCCAGTACATGAAAGAAATGCTATCATGAGGAATTTTAAGTACATATGTGAACTGGACAATCTTGAAGAGCACATTCATTGTGCTCTTCAACCCCAGTCAATTAGGAAAGACAACGAAGATGTCATGAGGATTATTAGCATAGTCTTGGACCGCTATGGAAATCTATTTGCTGTGTATGTACTTGAGGACTCAAGAGATGAACCTGAACCTCTCATGAATATAGCTACCAGAGATGTTGCTCCATTGCATGTCACTACTGCCCTGTTTACTGCAAAGGAACATGGCAAGACTGCCTTAACAGGATTTGTTGAAGAAAGACTCAGTACTGCTGCAGTCCCACTCAATGACCCTATCAAAAGGATGAACCTACTCATGTTTACAAATGTACAGCACTCTAACAAACCCAAAAGTAGGAACAGGGTAAAATCCATAGATTCATATAGACAGCTCTTTGCCAGGCTTCTGGTGATATCAAGAGACAGAAAGATAGACCTGCAGAAGTTCTTTGAATAAGAACTGTCAAACCGAGCTCTGCCTATTGCTATTTGCTAATACAGATGGTTCACTAGCAAAATGTAACAAGGCACAAATGCTCAGAGACCTGGAGCCATAGGTGATTCCTTACTAAACCCAACTACCTTCAGGAGAAACATTAACTCAGAAAGACACATCACAACCACTTTCATAGACCATACGGCATGTCTTCAGAAGCTGACATCGAGAACCAGTATTCAAACTTTTGGTGACATGTTGGATGGACTGCAAAAGTTTGTGGAGAGTGCATTTAGGGAATGTGACACAGTTCAGGTTGTATCAAACAGGTACAACAATGATGTGTCTATCAAAGCCAGTGAAAGGAAAAGATGGGGAGATACAGTGGGATCTTCAGAAATCAGAATTAGAGCAAGAAACCAGGTACTACCCAGAAACATGAAGACATACCTTTCCAATCCCCAAAACAACTTCACTTTTGAGGAGTGGTGTAAAGCCATGCCTCATGTTCTCACACAATCCTAAACATTGGTGCTATTAGGGAACTTTGAAAATCATGAACAGGTGGTGGAAATAACTCATGGACAAGTAAAGGATCTTCCTGAACTCTTCTCTACCCAAAAGGAAGCCGATAGTAGGCTATATCTTCATGTTGGTGACTCAGTCACTAGCTACAAGACAGAAAATGTGATCATATGTTCACCAGACATGTATGTTCTTGTGCTTGGAACATGTTTTGCAGAGGAGCTATGGTTCAAAATGGGAACCAAACTAAAAAGCCAATACATACCACTGCATATCGTAGCTGAGAAACTTGGCAGCTCAATATGCAATTTACTTCTGCCATTCCACACCCTTATAGGCTGTGACAGCACCAGCTGTTTCAAGGGCAAAGGCAAAAAGAAATCCTTGTAAATAGTTAAAAGGAACCTTAAAAAGTTGTAGAGGTTGGCTGAACTTGGAGACTCTTTTGAAGTCACGAATGATGTCATTGATGTTTGTCACAAGTTTGTATGCAGACTCTACCAACCAACAAGATGTATTAGTTCTGACATCAACCTACTAATGTACAAACAGTTTTGCAAGCAAGCAAAGCAGAATGACAGCTTGCCACCATCTATGGACAGCCTGGTACAGCACATAAAGATAACTAATTACTAGTGTGCTGTTTGGAAAGCAGCACTAGTGGCTAAGCTGTTTATTGTGTCACTTTATGGATGTGGCTGGACGCAGACAGGGAATGGTCTTGAGCCTCAACCAATGATGCAAGAATCAGGTCCAAAAGACTTGCTAGAACTTACCACATGCCAGGGCACAAAGTCTAAATGCTTCTCAAGGAAGTGCAGGTGTGTGATGATAGAACTAAAATGCACACCAAGTTGCGGGTGTGAAGGACACCAAAACACATGTGACAATATACATGAAACAGGCAAAGACAATCTCAGTTAGGAAAATGGTGATTTGGAATCAGATTATGACACTGACAATGATGGCTCTGAGTAAACAAGTTAAATGTGCCTCCGAATTAAGAATACATGCTATAGTGAAAGGTTGCATGATGGATAAATATGATCATAACTCTTCATTAAAATGCAATCTCAAATAATAATATATTTTCTGCATTAGAATTAATAGTTTAATTTGTGCTCAGGATGGACCTTATTATGATAATGACATCTTGCAGTAAAAATGTTGTGGGACATTTTTTGGCTGAAAAAGACATTTGCACTTCCATGGGTGTCTTTATTATTCAAAAGTAAATTTTCTCACTCTTTCTATTCAGCCAGGAGATAAACTTATTGTTTGAAAATTTGTTTCTCTCTACATGTGTATGCCTTCAGGAATGAGATTCGGTTCCAGGAATGCGTTCTTGGCAAGCAACCTTAGTGTGTACAAATCAATTGTTGCAATGAAATTGTGGTATAATTTCTGAACAAATTAAAGAAAAGTGAGAGCAATAAAGAACATAAATAGTTAAGATGCTATTAGACATGATTACTGGACATAAGGCATGACAAAATGGTTTTAGACGTTATGTTTTAATTATATTTAGGGTTCATTTATGGGCATTCAGGTTTATTTTATTAAAATTTATTTTAGCAATTTACAAAAATTGGAAACTAATACCCAAACTCTACAAATATGATGTTAAAAATAACAGTTTTATAATTTCTTCAAAATTCAGGATTTACTCGGTTTCAACTTTTTTCAGCTATATTGTCCACATTTTCTCTTCAAAATTCAGTATTATTGACCATGTGATGAACACTACAACATTACCTTTTCTGAAAGCTGATGAGTAGAGCTGCCTTATGCAACCATCAAACCCTCTCTAACAGGGGGGTGAGACTGGATGAATGTTTTGAAAATTTGCTACTAGACTAATAGGGATAAAACAGATTACAAATAAGGGGGAAGCCCTGAGGCTAACAATAAATTTTAATTTCTAAGGATTACTTGCATCAGGTGATGTCTGTATGCCACTGCTGGGAATTGGTGTGCTTGTAGTGGCCTGACACTGAGGTATAATAATTGTTAGCATTTTTTGCTGAGCTCAACGCTTACACTGCCCCTGTAGTCTCTGCTATGCTTCCATGCCAGTTGCTACCTTTTCACTAGCCCAATATATTTTCAACATTTATAACACCCCGAAAAAGTTACGTATTCAAGAACATAAACATAAATCAAATTAAAAGGCAATAATTTAGGACATTACGTTTACCTTCCCAGTGTTTTACCATGCATGGATGTAGAGGTTTTATTTTTACTCTTTCTTATGTTTTTTAATATTAAACATATGGTTAAGTTTTTTATATTGCTTTAACTGAAGTATTAAAACATGTACTCAAGTGACTACATGAGGTCAGATTGAGGCAGTTGTGCATCTGTGGGTGGTGTTCACTGATTGTAATAATCAGATGCAGAAGCAAAGTACTTGAATTCCAATACTTTACTAGCAGATTAATGTTACACACTACAGCTAGCTAGATTGTATGAATCTGGCAAGTTATAGCCTACCAATCAATATTTATACATAGGTTCAAATGTTACGATGTCACACAGAGGGTGCATCATTAATATTCATAAATTAACATTAACCATATTCTCACATCTCCCCCCTTAAGTATTTACCATATAATTACAACATTTATAATATTCAGAAAAGTTTTACTTGTTTAGTCCAAGTCTCTTTAAGTCCTGTAATGTACAAGCATTTTTGGGTGGGTGCACTCTAACCCTGCTGCACTAAGTGGGGCTTGTTAAATGACTGTGTGGGCTTGTTAGGGCAGCTGCCGTCACTGGTAGGGAGTCCTCGTTGGGGTCCAGGCATGACTGCACTGCTATTGTTGCTGTTGTCAGTGTTGTCGGCATACTTTCTCCATCCACCGCACCTCAGGATGAATCCTCTTCAGATTCCATTTCTCTCTCCTCTTCTTCCTGGCAAGATAAGTGGGTCGGTACCCTCTGTGAACTGGACTGTGGTTCCTGAGGTCCCATAAGGTCTCGGTGATTATGCCAATAGTGCTTATCATTAGCAGAGACAACATAGGATCCCCCAGGTGCCCCATCTGTGTAGGTGACACTACAACTGCAGGGGTCCTTTCATGCTGGTCAGTGCACAAATGCACCTGCTGTCCTGGAACCAGCTGCTGCAAGGAATGTGCATTTCTGTTATAATAGTACTGTTGCTTGCTCTGAACAGACTCTAGCATAGCATGTACATTTGTTTCTGGAATTTTAGGGTTCAGTAAGTTCAGGCCTTGTAGGAAGCAATGTGTTGGTATGACAACCTATTAATAACTGTGCTGGGGACCCCAAGCCTTTGACAGGCATGTTTCTCAAATCAAGCAACACAATATATGGGTCTCTGTTGTCTGTCATGGCTTTCTTGAGTAAATTCTTGGCTGTTTGGACTGCTGTCTCAACTATTCCGTTATTCTAGGGGTATCTAGGTGACAGGATGATATGCTGGAATTCATATTTTTTGACGAAAGTCTGAAACTCGGTGCTAACAAACTGGAGTCCATTGTCATTAAGAAGAGTATCTGGTATTCCATGCCTGGCATACAGTATTGGGATTTTATATGGTTAATCACATTCTCACTTGTGATATTTTGTAATCTGGGCAGCTCTATGAATTTTGAATAATAGTCTATCATCAGCAAGTATGTTTCTCTGTTAAATTGAAATACGTCAGCTCCCACATTTTGCCAAGGCTTCTCTGGTATTTCATGGGGGTGCAGTGGCTCCTTATATTAATTAGTTTTTCATAGGTGGCACAGATGCCACAGTTGGTGACCAGACCACTGATTTGATTATTCATTCCTGGCCCCAAAAAAACATCTGTTACGCTTCTCCTACATTTTTCTATAGCAAGGTGGCTGCCATGTATTTTTGTGAGCATTTCTTTGTGCAGTGAAGCAGGCACTATCAGTCTCTCACCTTTAAGAAGTAACCACTCTCAGTTGTGATCTCTCCTCAGAATAGCCAATATGGTCTAATGGCAGCATTTACAGTACTTGTGACTGTTCAGTTGTCCAACCTTGCAACACTGTCTCTTTTAGCTTTTGCAATTCTGGGTCTCATGCTATTTCTTCTTGAAACTGTTTCAATTTTTCATCAGTAATTGGAATTTTAGGAATTGTATGCACTTCATATTTATCAGTGTCAATCTCTGGTAAAGTCCCTTTTTGTACTGCCCTACTAACGGCATCAGCAATGTGCAGCTCCCTTCCAACTTTGTACGTGACTTGCAAGTCGTATTTCTGTAACTTGAGCATCATTCTCTGTATTCAAGGTGCAGCAGTATGCAGGGGTTTCTTGAACAGGCTTTCATGGGGTTTGTGATCAGTCTCTACAAGCACTTTCTGTCAGCCATATATGTATTGATAAAATTGAGTGCATTCATACACAATAGCCAACATTTCTTTTTCGATTTGTGCATAGTTTTTCTCTGTTCTTATAAGGGATCTTGAGGCAAATGCAACCAGTTTATTGGCTTGCAATAGGCATGGGCCCAGTCCTTCAGAAGAAACATCAACAGACAGGACCACCAGCTTGCGCAGATCATAAAAGGCTAGCACCAGGGGGTGCATGATGACTTTCTTTAATTCATGAAAGACCTGTTCATCTCTGGGGTCCCAGTGCCATGCTGTTTCTTTTTCCAGCAATTTTCTTAGTTGTTTATTCAAAGTTGACAAGTTGGTGATGAATTTGGCAGGACAGTTAACCATCCCCATGAACCTTTGTAGTTCAGTGATATTCTTGGGTGTGGGCTTGTCCACCACAGCTTTAAATTTCTCTGAGTCTCCGACTAGCCCACTTTGGGTCAGTCTATGCCCAATGTAAGGAACTTCTTTCAGTCCAATCTTTGATTTTTTTTAGATTCAACATCAGGTGATGCTCTTGCATTCTCTGCAGTACTGTACCTTGCATTATGTTCTTGCAGATCAGATCCCCAAATCAATTCTTACAGATCAGATCTCTAAATCAATATGCCATCCATATATGTCTCTACACCTTCTATACCTTCTAATATTAGAGATATCTTTCTTTGAAATACTTCTGGGGCTGAGCATATTCCAAAGGGCATTTTTTTAAGTTTATAGCACCCAAATGGTGTATTAAATGTCATTAGCTCAGAGCTGGGCCCATCATGTTTTATTTGCCAAAACGATTGATGGCCTTTGTCAAGCATTGAGAAGATTTTGGTACCAGCTAGACTTGCGGCAACTTTGGACAGTTTTCATTGGATAGTGCTCTCTCTTTATTGCCTTCTTCAAATTTCTAGAGTCAATGCATATTTTCACTTTGCCAGACTTCTGTATTTCCACTGTTGAATTAACCCATCTTGTAGGTTTCTCTACCTTTTCAATAACACCCAGCTTCTCCATATTGTCCAACTCTGCCTTGACCTTATCTTTAAAGCAATTTTTATTTTTCTGTTTGGGTGTATCACTGAACTGACTTGTCTATCTTGATGTGGTGTTCTCCCTCAAGACACCCCAGTTCCTGGAAAACATCAGCAAACATAGACAGCATTTCTTCAGTTGAATCACTATCTGCATTAACTGAAAATAACTTCCTGACAAGTTTCTTCTCTAAGCATGTAGGCAATCCCAGCACAGGCATTACATTGGCATCAATAACTTGAAAAGGAACAATGTGATACAGATTTTTGAATTTCACAGCCAGCACAGCTTCCCCACTCACATTCAACTGATGGCCAGACTAGTACACAAATCATACTTTCAACTTTTGAATAGATTCTCTTGACACAGTTCGATACATGCTCATAGGCATAATGTTACACTGAGCTCCAGTGTCTAGCTTGAAAGTCACATCGTTCCCATTAATACCAAAGTGCACTTTCCAATCAGTGTCCATTGTCATGTCAGTTGAATGTTTCAACAGCAAAAGCATTCTCACTTTCACTACCAGTCTCTTCATCAACAATGTGCATTTTGGCACTTGGCTTTACAGTACACATTCTTGCATGATTCAGTCTATTGCATATTCAGCATCTTTAACAATATGCAGAGCATCTGTTTAGCCAATGCTCTCTCCCACATTTTCCACATCTGCACATTCTAGGCTGTCTAGCTGGCATACTCTACATTCTAGCTGGCACAGTCCCTCTCATTTTCTGCACAGTCTTCCTCTCCCCCTCTTTTTTGAAAACAAGGTAGAACCAAAGTTCTTGCATTCCAAAAGAAGTCAAGTAGGTTTAGGAAAACAATCAAATAGATATTTATTTAAGCAAAAGGCTTATTTTAAAGCCTGGCCAGTCACCAAACAGCTCACTACCCCAGCACTTCGCCTTCAATCAAGGCTTCTGGGGGGGTGGATATCTGGAGACTAGTTCACATATTTATAGTCCCCACTGATGACAACATAGTACAGCATCACAATTATATTCATTTTTATCACATTCATTATATTTATACTCAACATCAATGAGAAGAAATAAAAAAATAAACAACAGAATTAATCTGTTCTTTTAAATATTCATTTTTTAGAATGTTTTATAGAATGTTTTTTAGAAAAAAGGTGAAATTAACACTGCAGTGGTAAACACATATCAAATTTCAGTTCTGTGCATGCTTTTATCTTAAACATGTATGGCTAAGACTATGTCAAACAAGTATATGAACATAATAGAGTCCCTCACATTCAGTTGCTAAGGTATAAACAAGTACAATAATCAGAGAAATGTTTGGCCCTATTGAGCTAGCTAAGTTTTGTAACTTTAATACCCATGAGGGATAAAGTCTGTGGCACAATGTCAGAAAAACAAAATTGTCTAAATCCCACTGGCTACTGAGTCCTGTGATCTCCTAACTGGTTTGCAAAAGAAAGTCCTGGGGATCAACTGGCACAGAGTGGCTAAAGTGATGGAATTCATCAAATTCTGGGTCTTCTGAGGTGCCATCTCAGAACCTGTAAAGAACATAAGGTAGCATGAATAAATCATTTAACAGTACATTTTCAGAACCAGTTCCACAGTCAAGATCATGACAATACTCGAGACATTTTTCAAATTTAAATAATTACTGTATAATTCACTATTTCAGTGAAAATTCCTTTCTAGCTTTCAGAGGTGAAAAGGGGAATGATGTGTCGGGGGGGAGCTGGGGATCAATCCACCATCAAGAAAAAGGGATGGAGAGAAAAGAAGGTAACAGGGACAATCTTAGAAAAGAAGCAGATGGGCTGTAGTACAGAGATAGTGGGAGAATGGGCCAGAAGCAAGAAACCATTCCAGAGAGAGAAAATATCTTTATGACAGTGTGACTTAAAGGTGAGGTTTAAGGTCCTACATTTTGTTCAGACCATTTGGGTGTACTGTGTTGAGATGGTATATCCAGTAGCGCTCTCTTTTCAAGAGAAGCTTCAGCCTGTTGACCCCTCTCCTACCACACTTGATATATTCAAGCCACATGCATTTGAGATCTCTGGGATCTGCATTGCATTTTTCTATAAAGTTCCTCCCCACAGTTTTGTCTATCCTATTATTTAGAATGTAACGAATATGTTCTTGTATACATTCTTTAAAGCTTCTAACAGTTCTACCAACATAACCGAATCCACAGCTACACCAAATCAGATAAACCACAAAGATTGTGTCGCACATAATGAAATCCCTAATTTTGATGTTCTGATTATTGTTAAAGGCAGACAAATCCTTTCCTACATTAAATTATTGGCACACATTATATCTTACACACTTAAAATTTCCTGATGGGTTTCTTGGCAGTCGTGTGCTATGTTCTGGTTTATTAAAGGAAATCGGCTGTGTACTAGTTTGTCTCAAATGGTAGGGGCTCTCTTAAATTTTACTCTGGGAACATTTCCTACTGTACCTCCTACTGTAGTGTCATTTAAGAGGATGGTCCAGTTCTTCCAATGATGTTACCAATGGCCCCAGAAATGTTGTGTTAAGTAGAAAATCTGACGGGGCCCTAATCCCTACTTGCTGGTGCATCCTCCCTTCCCTGTAACAAACGTTTTTGTGTTTTATTTTTAACATCAACATGAGCTTTTTCCAAGATATCTGCCCCACACCCACACTGTAAGAATCAATTTTTGAGTTTATTTGCTTGTATTTCAAAGTCAGTACCTTAGGAATAATTTCTATGGATTCTCAGCATCTGGCTGTAAGATATTGATTTTTTAGGCTGTCAGGGTGAGCACTGTCATACCCGAGAACAGCATTTGTAGAAGTGCTCTTCCTTAACGGTTAATAGTGACTTTTTTGTAAGGTCGTCTCCCGTTAAGGTAATATCTAAGAAATGAATCTTTGTCCTGCCCATTTTACAAGTGAATTTTAGATTTAGATCATTAGAGTTTAACCATCTAACAAACTCTTTAGCAGATTCCTCATCACCCTCCCATGCACACAAACAATCATTGATAAAGCCATACCATTTCTTGATGTTGCTGAGGAAGGAATTGTTTACTGGGTTATGTATATTTATCATTTCACAGTGTCCCAAAAATAGATTAGTGTAAGATGGTGCCATTACAGCATCCATCGCCATGCCACATGCCTGTAAATAGTAATCCCCATCAAATTCAAACATGTTATGTGTGAGATTATACAATGGCAAGAAAATTTCTAGCAACCTGATTGGTTGCTGACCCCTAGACACAGTGATGATATTAAACAATAACATCACTGTATCTAGGGCAGGCACAAAAAAGACTGGACAATGATCTCACGAATCATTCCCTTTTTATCTGCCTACCACACACTGAATCTGTCACTGCTTAATCTCCCCCCCTGCTGCTGCCACCAAATACAAATTCCAATCATTGCTCCAACATTCACCAAAAAGACCTTAGTTCATTATAAAAAAAATTGGTTCTTGACAGACTGTTTCTCTGAAACCGAATAGTTTGAGTGAACCACGCCGACGGTAACTACCAGTAGCGCAGTTCATTTCACAGAGAAAATAGCAGAAACGTCATTACTTTTCATCCCCAATTTAAGTGTTCCACACAGTCTCAAAACCTCATCCTGCTTCATTTTTACTCACTGCCAAAAAGTAACCAAAGTGGTAACACCTTGGATCCAACAGCTCCACTCCGAAATCAGGACATTGAGCATGTGCCTCTAAACTACCGATTGGCTCCATAACCAGAAATACAAACAGTAATTAAGCCATTAAAAAACTGCAGATACATCCCATTTTTACAGACTGATGAATGCTATTGGTGGTGACGATGGTAGTGGGAGGGTATAAAGACGTCAAAATAACAACATAGGAACACACAGTTAAATAAGGAACAGTGTCAGGCTGAACATAGCACAATTATTTAGCTAACAGCTCCATCTAGTGGCAAAAACTTATACTGGACTTTTAAAAAAAAAAAACATACTCCTCCACTCATAAAAAAATAAATAAAAATGCATAAAAGAAATTACTTGTTTCTTTTTTCTAATATTAACAAATTAGCCATTGTATAATAGCAATTATAGATTTGAGGTGTGTTATTGTCTAGCAACATCACTCTTGGAGTGGTGGAAGCACTCGGCTTCATCTCATGCTTCAGCCCACTCCAGGAGTGACATTATTAGACAATAACACACACCCTGTCATGCCTTATTGCTTAAATAAACCTCAATACCTTAATTAGAAAGCTTACAGGGGTGACACTGCTAAAATTACTATTTTCCATGAAAAACCTGCAGGTCCTGATACCATCCTTATTCCTGGTGGATGTATGCAGTGACTCTACATCAATTGCTAACCACAAGAAATGTTCCTTCCATTCAAAGTCTAACTTTTTAATGCTATCTCCTGTGTCCTTAATGTGTGATGATAGTGTGCTGATAGGTTTCTGCGATAAGAAATCTAAAATAATTACCCACATTCTCTGTCAAGGACCCTATCCCAGAGATGTCTCCCTGGTGTGTCTTTGATATTTTTATGCACTTTGGGTAGGCATAGATTGTAGGCATTACAAACTACTCATTTCAAATATACTTGTACTCCTCATTGAAAATGGAACCATTATTTATTGCCTCCTGTAGCAGTTGGGATAGGTTTATCTATGCTGAATCGACAACATCATTGTCGAAGTTCGGCATAGTGAGATCCCCAATGTCGACAGGTGAAATTTCACCTCTCCAACATTGGAGTGTTTCTCTCTGGGCTGTGCCACCACATTCCCCTTCCCCCCCCCTTCTAAAGATTATCAGCTCTGAGTGGGAGTTGATTTGAAGGGGGAGCGACATATGGTGAAAGAGTGAAATTTTCCCCTCAGGTCCTTCACAGCGATAGTTTCGAAACCTGTCAAAATTGTCGCTGTCAGGGATTTCACTATAACAGTTTTGATGTTCAGTCAGCACACCATTGGGATAGTTCCTTTTTGAATTTCAGGGTGTGATTACCTGGCATTTTCACATAGTCACTACTAACATTCAGAAGTTTATACACCATACACCTGTATTGTGCTAGATCCAATACTATGACATTGCCCCCGTATCAGCCAGTTTAATCACTATACTTTTAATTTCAGAGAGTTCTTTCAGATATTGTCTTTTTAAAACAAAAATATTCTGCCTATAGAATACAGGTGTATGGTTAAGTAGTGTATTGACTTGTTGTAACACTGTTTTTTCATAAGCTACAAAGCAGCTATTAAATACAGTAGAGCAGAAGTCTGATTTTACTTTAAAGAGTAATTTTATAGTTTTATTGAAATCATATAGATAGTCACTGAACTCAGAATTTTGGTTAACTTCCCATAATTTGATGAGTGTTTCCAGATTACTCCTGTCCATTTAACTTGTCCCTGGTTCTTCATTCCCTGTTGCTGCATCCATTCCACTGTAGCTGGAGTTCTGTAGTTCTGAAAAGAACATTTTCAAGTCCTCCGTTTGCCGGTGTGATTGTCCCTCTGCAAATCCTATCCTGTAGTAGCAAATGAATGTGAGGGACACTGTATTATGTTTATATACTTGTTTGACATAGAGTCTTAGCCATTCATGTTTAACATAAAAGCATGTACAGAATTGAAATATGATTTAAGTGTTTACCAGAGCAGTGTTACTTTTACCTTTTTCCTTTTTTCTAAAAAATAATATTTAAAAGAACAGACTACTTTGGTTGTTTATTTCTTCTCACTGACGTTAAGTATAAATATAATGAATGTGATAAAAATGAATACAGTTGTGACACTGTACTATGACATCATCAGTGGGGACTATAAATATGTGAACTAGTCTCCAGATATCCACCCCCTCAGGAAGCCTTGTTTGAAGGTGAAGCACTGGGGTAGTGAGTCATTTGGTGACTGGCCAGGATTTAAATAAGCATTTTGCTTAAATGAATATCTATTTGATTATTTTTTGAGCCTATTTGACTTCTTTTGGAGTGCAACAACTTTGGTTCTATATTGTATCTCTGGGCTAGCCACCCCTTTGTTGCACCCCTCTGACTCCATATTTGTGTGTACACCTTTTGGCTATGTTTTGAAAACAGTCAGGTTCACCGCGGAGTCTTCAATGGGGGCTCACTCATAGTTTTAATTTGCCTCTCACATAATTCAGCAGCCCTGCAGATGTCAATGGTTTTAGCTAAAGTCAAATTCATTTTGCGGTGTAGTCTGCACCGCACACGGTCATCCAGAATACCACAAACAGTTCTGTCTTTGATCAATGAGTCACTCAGACTGCCAAACTCACTAGACTTAGCTTGCAAATGTAATTCTATAACATAAACATCAAAGGGTTCACTTGGCTGTTGGTTTCGAGTGTTGAACAGATGCTTCACATAGGTGATGTTCGTCTGTGGGTTGCAGTATGTTCAAACTGCTGCATAATCTGAATCAAGTTCATTTTGTCTTCTTCCTTCACCCAATCAAATGTATTATAAACCTCCAGGGCATCGGGGCCTGGCACATGCAGGAACATCATGGTTTCAATCTTCAGGGACTTCTCTGAGACTCCTGAGGCCATGAAAGAAATGTTCGCTTGTTGTTTGAAGCAGCTCTAGTTCTCTGAAAGGTTGCCAGTGAAGTCCAAACTGGGTGGTGGCAACAGCTGCTCCATCTTCTGACACCTGTAATTATTAGACACAAAGGTGAAGTACGTGAATTCCAATGCTTTACTAACAGATTAATGTTACACCTTACAGCTAGCCACACTGTTTGAATCTGGGTGGTTATAGCCTGCCAATCAATATTTATATACTCTTTCAAATGGTATGATACCATGTAGAGCGTGTGTCATTATTAGTCATAAAGTAACATTAACCATATCCTCACATTCAGTAACATTAACCATATCCTCACACTGATGATTCATTTGGCATTGGGTTGCCATTGTTGAATTGCTGTCTCTTGACAGTGGGTTGGGTGAGCTGGTTGTGGGTCTTATTTAATTGATAATGACTCTGTGTGTGTCAGGCATCACACCTGATCACATTGAGTTTGATGTTGATAACATTGTAAAAGCTGTACTGTATTCAGGAGGGTCTGAAGTGAAGGTGTGTGTCATAGTCCTTGCACTGATTCAACTGCTGGTAATGGTGAATTAGACTGTGGTATTGCAAGTGGGATACTAGAGAGAATTGCCAGAATGAGGGATAGGAGTGGAAATAGTAGTAGATGTGGCTTGATGGACATGGTAATAATCAAATGGATGGCTGAAGTTAATCCATGGTAAACTGAGTTTTAGAAAGGCTAAGAATTTCATATTGTATAGCAAGCATTTAGTGATGTGAGCATCAATATCACCAGTTGTGCTGAAACATCTTCATGAAGTGATCGATGTTTAAGGGGAATCTGAAGAAATACAAAGGAGGTTTAGCCTGTGCAGGCCAAATAACATTGCGTCTTGCCAGAATTTGATGGAATCACTATTTCAACTAGACAGTATCTCTGCTACATAAGCCTTCACTTTGGTGAGATGTCTGTGCCTTCCTCCAAAGGTTCTGTGCAGCACTGGTAGTCAGTGCTAAAACAACTGCCCCTTGTTGCATCCAGGTAATCATTATCCCAGTCCTCTTCCATGTTGTCACACTGATGCTCAGCACTAGAAGTAGACAAAGTCAACCGATGTGGAGGAGCAGTACAAGCAGAAGTAGGTTA
Organism: Neoceratodus forsteri; assembly: GCA_016271365.2. Taxonomy (NCBI): domain Eukaryota; kingdom Metazoa; phylum Chordata; order Ceratodontiformes; family Ceratodontidae; genus Neoceratodus; species Neoceratodus forsteri. Next base: position 1,608,850,473 of record CM057453.1, read on the forward strand.
ATTCTTGGTTGTCTCTTCTTGTTGTTTATACTGTTCCATTTAAGGTGTGTACAACAGTTTCTGCTTGCTATAGTTGATAAGTCAAGGAGGATGCATGTATCTTTATGTTGACGACCTCCCCAGCCCTTCTTACCTGCCATTCCCATGCCTCTGAGGGGAGAGCAGATCACAGCCCAGAGTTGACTTCTATGTCTAAGGGTATTGGGATGGCATCATCTTACCAGGAGTCATCCCTTGCAAACAGTTCTTTTATTGTTATTATTATTATTATTATTATAGAGAAAAACAAAATAACAACAATAGGTTACAGTGCATACATTCCAATCTTCAAATGTTATACAACATTAAAAGATTACATTTCTGGTGCAGCAGCAACAGGAAAACTCTGTCACCTAGACTGTAATATTCTTTTATCAAAATAACCCTAGGAATATATTTTATACACATCCTGACAGCACAAGACCACACAATCTTAGTCTTATGTATCTTCTAATTGTGTTCTTACACTTCATTACTTCAAGATCTCCATTAATTCGTCAGATTTAATTAATTGATTAAATGGGGTCCACATCTTATTATAGTAATTATTATTGTAATTCCCACAGTAATGAGCTTTTTCCAAACTATGGGTAGCTACCATAAAATTTTGCCAAATTGTATATTCTGGAGGTCTATGATCCTTCCATTTTAATAAGATATTTTTAAAGGTTGTCAATAAATTTAATTTGATAAATCTCTGATGAATAAGGAGGTTTCAAACCAATGGGGCTTCCATTACCAAAAAATATCCACAAAGTTTGTTTAGGCAGTGTGATACCAGCAATTTTGGACAGGATTTCATATATCCTCCTCCACCAATCATCCAGTGCTGGACAGATAATCAGCATATGCTCCAAAGCACTAACTGCATTTGGGCATCTAGGACATTTACTAGGGAAATTTGAGTTCATGAGGCTCAATCTATGAGGAGTATAATATACTCTATGTAATATATTGAAATATATTTGCTGTAGTTTGGTTGATTTAATACCTAATTTGTTTATGTTAGTAACCTTTAAACATTGTCAAGTTGAGATTTAATTTTTTTATTTATCTTCCCATTTAAAATTTAATTGATACAAATTGATCACCACATTGTGCCTAACAAAATTATGTATGTTAGTTATGATTTTGATAGATTTGACGTTGGTCAGTAAATTTTCCAACTCCTTGTAAGGAGTATTGTCTGTCAGAGATAGATTTTTAGTTACATAATTTCTAACTTGTAAGCAACCATAAAAATGTTAATACCTAAAACTCTAAGATGCCATTCTCATCCCAAACTTGTCCCACTCCCATTAAGCCCTTGTGGTACCTTATTTTAAACACTTAATCAGTAATTGATTGTTCAAATTGCTATTTAGGTAAATCTGGGAAGTTTGGAGCATTTTGCCTCAATTTTTGTTGCTTTCAATACCCATCCCAAATCCAGCACAAGGTATTGGTGCATTAGGAGACTGTTTTAATGTGTGGACTATATAGCCCAGCTAGCAATAAGTGTTTGATCTCCATGTAAGGAGTCCACAATATCTCCATAAGTACTGAGACGTCCTTATCCTTTTTTTGGTACCAGTCATGTGCAGACACTAGATTGGCTGCATAGTAATACCATTTTATACTAGGTAATGAGAGGCCCCCTAATTTCCTGTGTAAATGGAGTTTTTCTTGTTACAGGCGATTACGTTTTCCTTTTCAGAGGAACTTCTTAATGCAGATATCAAATTGTTTGAAAAAGTTTTGGAGATTATTATAGGGAGTTTTTGAAATATAAACAACAGTTTAGGGAGAGTATTCATTTTTTATCACATTGACTCCTCCTAGTAAGGTTATAGGTAAGGATTCCCTGTGTTTAAGTTCTTTTTAATTTCCTCCATTGGGGTAGAACTCGACTAGCTGTTGGAAGAAGATCCTTCTCCTTCGCAGCACCACAAAAGTGGAATGACCTCTCACACTCATTACTCTCATGCAAGACCATTACTCTCTTCAAAAGACAATATAGGGACATATTTTACAAGCCTCCAGTCTGTAATGGGAACTGTACCTAATTTTCTCTAAACTTCTTTACCTGCTGCCTATACTCTCCTGGTGTGTATGATCAATGTCTAGGGCTATGAGTCTGTACACAGCCAATTGTCTGTACTCTGCATTTATGTACTAATTGACTCTACTATGATTATAGTGTATGCTCGTAACAACCTTACTGTTTGTTCACCTATGTTGCAATTGACATCTGTAATTTGTACTGTCTCCCAATGAATGGGATGGCTAGTTTAGTCTATGAAAGTATGTATCTGTCCAATGATATTTGTACATACTTATCTGTATCTGTACTGTTTTCTTGTGCTTGGAACATTTGGTCCCCTGGGTTGCCCACTGAAAAAGGGACTTGACTGTCTCAGAGGGCCCACCTGGTCATCAAAATTTAATTAAATAAATACAAATTAATAAGAATATTTGATTCAAATAATTTGGTCAAATCTTGATCTATCATTATGCCCTGATATTTAATTTGAAAGACTGTTTTGATTGGACATTCATCAATGGGTTTAAAGTTGAATGGTTAATGGTTTCCATCAGTTCTGCTTTACTCTATTTTATTTTATAGCCAGAGGCCCTACCATATTCTATGATGATGTGGTGAAGGACAAGGTAGCTGCTATTAAGATTATCTGTAAATATTAGGGCATCATCAGTGTATAAGCTTATGTGGAGTTCTGTTGTGCCTGTTTTGATGCCTAAGATTTGTTCATTACCACAAATGGCTGTTGTAAGGGGTTCAATCACTAATGCAAATATTAATTGGGAAAGGTGGCATCCTTGCTTGGTGCCCCTTTGTAATTGGATTGTTTCCAATAAGTTTCTATTGTTTTTAATCCTCTCCACCATGTCTGAATATGAAGTATCTATTCATGCTTTAAAGTTAGGTCCAAAGCCATATTTTACAAGAACTGTTTCCAAAAAAATCTGCTCTAATCTATCAAAAGCTTTTTCAGCATATGATAGTAATGATAGATACTGATTTTTGTATTTATCTATAATGTTGATTATTCTTCTAATATTTGATTTAAGCATTCAACCTTTAATATAGCCATTTGGGTTTTCATGTATAATTACAGGTAGAATGTTTTCTAACCTGGTGGTGAGGATTTTTGCCAAAATATTTGCATCAGCCTTGATCAATGGTAGTGGTCTATAGGAAAATGGACTGAGTGGATGTGTCCTTTTTTAAAAATAATAGGATCCTTGCCTCCTTAAAAGATGGGGGGGCTACATCTGTGATAAATATATGATCCTATAGATCTTTTAAATGGATGGATATGATTGACTCAAATGATTTATTAAAGTCCATTGGCAGTCCGTCTGAGTCTGGTGCTTTCCCATGTTTTCTAATGACTAAAATGACTTCCTGTACAGTTGTAGCCATAGATACATTCAGATATTTCCAGATGGTTGACAGTATATCTAAAAAGATTATCTCTGGTGACCCATAGTGTTACTGCAGGAAATTTCTCCAGGGATATCACAGAAATTTCAGGAAATTTCTGACTATGTCTATAGCTGCAGCTGTAGGTTGCTTTCACATTCCAGTAGGGGGTTTTGGGCCTCCGTTAAGATTGGGGTATGTATTTTGTCTAAGAAGGTTTGTACATCTGTTTGTTAAACTATGTGGTCCAATGTATAAAGTTATTGATAAAATTCCTGAAACACTTTATTAATGCCTGCTGGGGAGTTAATACTTTTACCTGAAACTGCACCCTTTTTGCTGTATGCTGCCTGAGTGATTTCTGCTTGATCGTCTGTTGATTAATGAGAGAAACTGCTGCTAAAAGTGACTTTCAAAGTAACTGGAACAACTAATAGAAGTGTGCACAGGGTGAGAGACTGTTGCTGAACTTACTATTCGGAAGCATTTGAAATGGCTGTTACACGGAGGAAGGCTGGGGAGTGTGCTGTGAGGTCATTGGAGGAGGAGGGGTTAAAGCACTTTAAAAAGCCACGCTGCTCACAAGAGGTAAACTGCACCCTTTTAGCTGTACGCTGCCTGAGTGATTTCTGCTTGATCATCTGTTGATTAATGAGAGAGACTGCTGCTTAAAGTGACTTTCAAAGTAACTGGAACAACTAATAGAAGTGTGCACAAGGTGAGAGACTGTTGCTGAACTTATTATTTGGAAGCATTTGAAATGGCTGTTACACGGAGGAAGGCTGGGGAGTGTGCTGTGAGGTCATTGGAGGAGGAGGAGGGGTTAAAGCACTTTAAAAAGCCGTGCTGCTCGCAAGAGGTAAACTGCACCCTTTTTGCTGTATGCTGCCTGAGTGATTTCTGCTTGATCATCTGTTTATTAATGAGAGAGACTGCTGCTAAAAGTGACTTTCAAAGTAACTGGAACAACTAATAGAAGTGTGCACAGGGTGAGAGACTGTTGCTGAACTTACTATTCGGAAGCATTTGAAATGGCTGTTACACAGAGGAAGGCTGGGGAGTGTGCTGTGAGGTCATTGGAGAAGGAGGGTTAAAGCACTTTAAAAGCCACGCTGCTTTAGCCAAGTTGCGATAGCGCTGCTGAAGGTTAGTGGGAGTGGCGAGCGCCATCGGTATAAGGAAATTTAATAGAAGTCATTTTAAACTGCATGATTCCTGGTAAATCCATTTTGAAAAGGTTTAGCTGTGTAGTGGGTAATTGTAGAGAGTTGTTTAGTAACTTGAGGGTTATGTTTGGAATAGAGATGGGGTCATTGTTTTTACTTCTTTCTGTTTGCATTCTTCAACAAATGTTTGTTACTGAAACAAGTTACATTGTTAATAATGATGGCACTTTATTGTTTGGGATCTCAGTTGCTCATGATGTTACTAATGATGGGCTATTACATCCTGATCTTAAACTGCTTCCTATACATAATTGTAAAGTGTTTTATGTATTGGGAAGTTACTACATGGTTAAAAAGTTGATAAAAATGTGTTATTTACAGATTTGTTATAATGTGGGGAAGAAATGTATAGTTAATAGTGGTAAAAAAACAGAACTTCCTTTTTGTAAAATATGGGAATAAAGGTTTTGGGGCTAAATGGCTATTAAAGATGTTACTAATGTTATCCGGAGCAGTTCATCCCAATCCTGGGCCAATTAATCAAATAGATAAGGATGTGAATACTTTTTTAAAAATAGGACATTTAAATGTTCAGAGTCTATTATCTAAAAAAGATTTATTAGAAGGATGGTTAGTTGAAAATTCCTTCGACATTCTGGCATTGACAGAGACCTGGTTATCGGATAAAGTAACTGATGATGAAGTGAGGATTGAAGGGTATACTGCTTCTAAGAAGGACAGAAAAGGGAAAAGGGGGGGAGGTTGTTTATTTTATATTAAGAGTCATCTATCAGCTAATATGAATCAAGATTGTCAGGATAGTAGTTATTATGAGTCCTTGGTAATTGATTTAGTATTGGGAGGGAATAAATTGTTAACCTTAATTGATGTATATGTACCTCTCCAGAATGTTAACATGGGAATTGAAGCCTTTTTTCATGACTTATCTTTCTCTCTCTCGAGAGAGAGAGAGAGTTGCTAATTTTGGGAGACTTTAATTTAGATTGGTCATCTAAACAAGCAATTGATGTTAGGAATTTAGTATCAGGTTTGGGAATGGCTCAATTGGTGACTGATACTACTAGATGTAATTATCGAACTGGATATGAGTCACTAATTGACTGGATTATTACAAATTATCCTGGGCATGTGATTAAGTCGGGAGTTAGTTCTGATTGTCTTAGTGACCATTGTGCTGTTTATTGTGGGTGGACAGCTAAATATGTTAAGGAACCACATAGAACTATTCAGTATCGGAAAATCTCTGATTTTCACTTGCAGTCTTTTGAAGAAGAAGTCCAGTTAATTGATTGGTCTTTCCTAGATGTTATTTATGATATTGACGAAGCTTTTTATAAGTTTTGTTGTTATTTTATTGGTATTTGTGATAAGTTATTACCAATTAAGATTGTTAAAATAAAAGCAGAGGCGAAAATATGGTTTAATCTTGATTTGAGTAAGATAATAAGTGATAGAAATAAGGCTTGGAATAGGTTCAGGAAACATAAGACAATTGGTCATCAGCAAGAATATAAGAGATTGCGTAATTTATGTAAAGCAAAGGTAAGGAAAGTGAAAAGGGTTTATTTGGAAAATAAATTGGGTAATGGATTGTGTGATACCAAGGCCCTTTGGAAAGTTTTGAATGGGTTAATGGGAAAAAGTAAGAGATTGGATAATATTTCATTGCAATTAGATGGTCAATTGGTTAATGATCCAGTCAAAGTAGTAAATGGGTTTAATTCTCATTTTACTAATTTAGAGAGGTTTAATATTCAAGGACGTGTGGCAAATTCAGAATTAAAAGAGTTACTAGCTGAAAATAGAAGGGAACAGGGTGGAGTGCCTAAATTTTATTTTCAGGAACTTACTGAGAAGGATGTTTTGACGTTATATATTGAAGATAGATCCTAGGCCATATTTGGGGGTTGATGGAATAGATTATAGGATTCTTAAAAAAAGCTGGGTTACTCATTGTTCCAATGTTGATTAAAATTTTTAATTATTCTCTCACTTATAATGTATTTCCTACAAAATGGAAATGTGGTGTTGTAAGGCCTATATATAAAATGGGAAGTAAGATTAACGTTAATAACTATAGCCCTATTACACTTTTAGCTCCCTTATCTAAATTGCTAGAGAGAATAGTCTCAGATCAGATTAAAAGTTAGTTGGATAAATATTTCCTTTGGTCCCCTTCCCAACATGGATTTCAGCAGGGATATAGTACGGAGACTGCCTTGGTGAGGTTTATGGTCCAGGTGTACAAAGCTCTAGATGAGGGAAAGGTGGTGGCTGCTGGCTTTGTGGACCTCACCAAGGCATTTGATTTGGTAGACCATGGGACATTGTTATTGAGTTTGCTCGAGGTTAATTTCTCTAATGAAGTTATACTATGGATTAATGATTATTTAACTGGTAGGGTGCAGAAAACTATTTTGAATGGTGTAACATCAGAAGAGGGTAATTTGATATGTGGTGTTCCACAAGGGTCAATATTAGGTCCTTTGTTGTTCTCTTTATTTTTAAATTCTTTGCCTAAAATATGTAATGATACAGAACTTATTTTATTTGCAGATGATGCAGTTTTATTGTGTATTGGTGATTCTGGACAAATCGTACAACAGTTACAGATGGACTTTAGTTTATTGCATGGTTGGTTCATTGGGCATAACTTGGTGTTGAATCATGTTAAAACAAAATGCATGGTATTTAGAAATGTAAGATCTAATGTGAATTTTGAGCTGACTTTAAAAGATAATTATGGAAATAATATAGAAAGGGTTTCTGAAATTTGTTACCTGGGTCTGGTCATTAACAGTAATTTATCATTCGAAATACATATTCGGAAATTAATTGGTAAATTGCATCAAAGATTAGGAATGCTATATTGGTTAAAAAAGTACTTAACTTATGAAGTTAGGGTAATTTTGGTTAACAGTTTGTTGTTTTCAGTTATTGATTATGGTTTATTAATTTATTTATTTTCATCAGATAGAATGCGTGATAAGCTTACATCAACTTATCATAATATTATTTGGTTTGTTACAGGTCAGAATAAAAGGACTCATCATTGTTTGCTTTATAGTTCTATAGGGTGTTTGTCTTTAGTTGATAGATTTAGGTTACATGTTTTGGTATTTTTGCAGAAAATATATTTAGGATTTTTGCCGAGTGTTATTTGTGAAATGTTTTCAAAATTGGTAAATGGAGTAAGGACCAGGTCACAGGTAAATTTCAAATTTCGGATTCCCTATTGTAAAAATGCATTTGCTCAGAATTCTTTACAGTATTATGCAGTAAAATTATATAATGAACTACCAGGTTATATTGTACAATGTGTTACAATTTCTTTATTTAAGAGGGTTTTAAAAAGATTTATGTTAGATGAATCAAAGTGTTGTTGTTTTAAATGATGTTGTATTATTTGTATGTTTTGTATTTTGAATATTGTATATATGTGTTTTTTTGTGTTGTGAATGGGCACCAGTGAAAATGGGCATATTGTTGCTCACTGGTTATACAGAATAAAAATAAACAAACAAACAAACCTTCTTGATCATAGATATCATAGATGTTATTTTCCTCCTGCTCTTTCTTGAGTTGCCATGCCAGAATCTTCTCTGGCTTGTCCTCCATTGCATAATATTTGCTTCTGGTATATAGCAGTTGTCTTTCAGCTTCCTCTGTAGCCAATTTACTGTATTCAACCTGTAATTTATAAATTCCTGTAGTGTATTAGATTCCTTAGTTATACTACAGTATGTATAAATTCTTTTTGTGCTATTAATTTTTCTAATTCCATCAATTTGTGCCTTCTGATATTTTTATGTTTTGAATTAAATGCAATGGAGCAGCCCTGTATATAGGCTTTAAATGCCTCCCAAATGGTGTTTGGCGAAATGTCCTTTGAATATTTTTTTGAAAATAAGAAACTCTATTTCAGTTTTAATTTGGTTGCAGCAATTTTCATCCTTGAGAAGGATAGGATCCAACCTGAATGTTGGAGATTGTGAGCTCTGAGATACTTCTAAAAGTAGTATGACTGGTGCATGATCTGAGATTCCAATGCTTTTACGTTCTATATTTTTAACCTGGAACACTATTGAATCTGAGATTAAAAACATATCTATTCAGAAATAGTTTTGGTACACATGTGAAAAGTAAAAGTATTTAATACCTGAGTGATTATTTTCCCTCCAAGGATCAAATAAATTATAATACTGCATAAACAATTTTAATTTAGTTGCAGCGGAAGTGGGCTTATTTATGTATAACTTAGATTTATCTAGAGCAGGGTCTAAAACAAGGTTGAAATCTCCTTTGTTTGGACCAAGAGAGCAGCCTGAGGAAGGAGACAACTGCTAGAACTCTTATACTGGGACTAAAGAACTTGAACTCTACTACTGGGACCTTCAATTAGGATAAAAAATAAACAAAAAGAAAAAACAAGAGTTAGTGTGCTTGTCTGAGTTGGGGGAAGGGAACTGTGATCTATGCTGTTAGCTAGGTGAAGAGAAGAGCTGTAAATTAGGGTGTGTGGCTTAGGCAACAGAAAGACAGGTGTCTGTATTTAAAAATTTCCCTAGTTAGCTTTTGGCAGAGAGGCAGCAAAAGGAAGGAAGCAGCTGCTAGAACTCCTCTACTGGGACTATATATCCTCCCTCCTTCCCTCTAGCCCCCCACCCACCCCCACCCGTAGCCAGTTCCACTTTTATAGGCACTGGATTTGGCTGACAACAGGAATTTCCTGTTTGGAAGATGGAAAGAAGTGATCACAGAGGCACAAAAGACTCACCATCCTAGAAGGAAGAGAATAGCTCTCCCTCACACCCTAGTTGCTGGAGGTTTGTCTCTGAGCAAGTGAGAAGGAGACTACTGAGGAATACAGGAACTGCCTGTCCCCGAACAAGAATGGCAGGAGCTGTAAAGGCAAGGAGGCAGTAGGAAAGTAGGGAGAAAAAAGTAAATGGAGAGAGGAAAGAGTAAGCATACAAAACAACAGTCAAGGGGACACAACTAAGACATGATGGGAGTGGTGCAGTGCAGTACAGTACAGTGGCTGTGGAGTGGCAGTCTTCTGGGAGATGTTCAAGAGGATGCAGTGATGTCCCATCTGCAGGCACCTCTCTGGGCTGAGGGAGGAGGTTGCTTGTCTCCAGGCTGAGTTGACTAGGATTTGGGGGACCTCCTCTCACACTCAAGGACCATCAGAGCCAACGCCACTGCCTCAGAGGTTGCAAAGAAAGAGGAGTGGTTGGACCATGGATGGCTCAGGGAGGGTGAGGGTGGAGGAACATAGGTGCATCCTTCCAGTTGTACCTCTCCACAATTCATACATTGTTCTGGCAGAGTGTGGCTCCTCTATGGAGGCACCTGCAGTGGAGACCAAGGAGGATGCCGGGAACCTCCACAAAGGAGACACACAGGATGGTGGCATGGGACTTCACAGGGGAAGGAAACAACTCCTGGTGGAGGACTCAATTGTTAGGAGGGATAGAACTAGGGGAGGAAGGGGAGAGGGAGGTAAGGTGCCTGCCCTATGCCATGGCTTGGAAGGACAGGGAGCGAATCCTCAAGATTGTGTGAGCAGCTGCATTGGGGAGAGAGCTGGACATCATTGTCCATCTGGGGACAAATGACCTGGCTGGGAATGGGATCAGAGCAGTGCAACAGGAGTTTTTGGAGTTGGGGAGGGGCCTTAAACAAGTAGCACACATGGTGACCTTCTTGGAGGTGCTGCCTGTCTATGGCATGGGTGAGGCTAGGGTGCTCTATACCATGAGATTCAATCAATGGTTGAAAACTGGTGCAGAGCTCAGGGTTTTGGCTTTACTGGGGACTGGTGGTCCACCTGGATAGATACAGGCCTATACTGGCACAATTGTCTGCATCTGTCCAGGAGGTGAACCAGGATCCTAGGTGATAGGTTTAAATGCTTCATTGGCAAGTATTTAAATTAGCCAAGGGGGAGACACTGAAAAGGAGCAGGGAAATCCTAGCCCCTCCCCCCCAAAAAAACAGGATAGTTAGTGAAGTAAATATGAAGATAAAGACGTCAATAAGGAGAGGGGCAGGGGTAAATGGAGAAATAGGCAAAGGCAGTAAGGACAGGGATGGGGTTAAAAGGGGTAAGGCCATCAATAAATGAAGGGCAATGAGCACCAATGCCCATAGTCTGGGTAAAAAGCTCCATGAACTAGTGGCCTTGATGGAAGAGGGACACCTGGATATCATAGCAGTCACAGAAACGTGGTGCACAGAGAACTATGACTGGGATGTCAACATATCAGGTTACACAGTCTACAGGAGGGACAGAGAGGGTAGAAGCAGAGGTGGAGTAGCTCTGTACGTAAGGGAATGGATCAAAGCAATGGAACTAAAGGGTAAACAGGCAGGTTAGGAGGCACCGTGGGTCACCCTGGAGACAGGAAATGACACCACAATCTGCATGTCTGTTGTATACAGACACCCATCTCAGGGGGAGGAAATGGACAAGTAAATGATAGAAGGCATCCTTAGAATCCTAGAAAAAGGGAGATATTGTTGATGGGGGACCTAAATATACCAGATGTTAACTGGAGCACCTTTGCTGCAGCCACATCTAAGAGCAGGGTCATTCACAATGCCCTACAGGGGGCATGCCTCAGACAGCTAGTGTTGGAACCCACTCTGGAGGGAGTAACCTTAGACCTGGTACTCTCAAACAGGGACGGAGACAGGAGCTCAAATTTAGAAGTGGGTAGACATTCGGGAACAAGTGATCACCAGTGTGGGTTATGATAAACTCAACTGTAGAGTCAAACCATACAAAAGTGAGGGTACTGGACTTTAGGAGGGCTGACTTTGTCAAAATGGGAGAGTGTCTCAGAAAAGCACTAGCAAACAGGCAAGAAGGAGGGGTTGAGGAACAATAGGGAAACATCAAAACTGTCATCACAGAGACAACAAGCCTTTGTGTGACGCAAAGAAACAAATCAAAATGAAGGAAACAAACACTATGGTTCTCAAAAGAGGAGGCTGGGAAGGTTAGGGAGAAAAAGATAACATTCAGGAAGTATAAGGAAACACAGAAGGAGCAGGACACAGAACTATGCCAGTTAAAGCAGAAGGAAGCGGGGAAGGCAGTCAGAATAGCAAAGGCCCAAACTGAGGAAAAGATAGCCAATTCGGTTAAGAAGGGGGATAAAACCTTTTATAGGTGCATTAGGGAGTGAAAAAAGACCAAGGGAGGGATAGTGAGGCTTAATAAAGGGAGGGTGGGTGGGCAGAGGTGACAGCGAAAAGCAGGAACTAAATGAATACTTTTGCTCAGTATTCACAAAAGAAGCTGAGGGGGAGGTACCTAATCTAACCAATAGAAGCACTCTGGATGGGGGGGGGTTGTTACCAGTCCATTCACAGAAGAAAAAGTTCTGAAAGAACTCTTAAAGTTGAAGATGGACAAAGCAATGGGCCCTGATGGGATTCACCCCAGAATTCTAAAAGAACTAAGGGGAGAACTAGTGACACCACTGACTACCATTTTTAACAAATCATGGGAGGATTGTGTGGTACCTAAGGACTGAAGAAAGGCGGATGTGATTCCGCTTCACAAAAGTGGGAGCAAAGCAGAGGCAGGAAACTACAGACCTGTCAGTTTGACCCCAGTGGTACGGAAAATGATGGAATGACTTCTGAAAGAGATACTTGTTGAGTACCTAGAGGCCAGCGGGGCACAGGACCCAGGCAGCATGGATTCACAGTAGGAAGGTCATGTCAGATGACTCTAATAGATTTCTTTGACTGGGTGACCAAAGTAGTAGACCAGGGAGGAGCTGTGGACATGACCTACCTAGATTTTAGCAAAGCATTTGACACAGTCCCACACAAAAGATTCATAAACAAATTAGCCATCCTGGAAGTGGGTCCCAGGGTGGTAGACTGGGTAAAAAAACTGGCTGGACAACAGGACACAAAGGGTAATAGTAAACGGACTCCACTCCAAAGAAAGGGGGGTTATTAGCGGGGTACCACAGGGTTCAGTACTGGGTCCCATCCTTTTTAATGTCTTTATAAGTGACATTGTGGAAGGACTGGAAGGAAAGGTATGCCTTTTTGCAGATGACACAAGGATCTGCAACAGGACTGATACACAAGGGGGGGCTGGAAACGATGAGAAGGGACTTGGCAAGGTAGAAGGAATGGTCAAAAGTATGGTAGCTTAGATTCAGTGCGAAGAAGTGCAAAGTAATGCACCTGGGAAACAAAAACCCAGGAGAAGAGTACACAGTGGGGGGGTACTAACAACAACAAGAATGGAAATGGACCTGGGGGGTTCCACTATGCCACGGAGACAAGAAATTTGTTGACCATCAGCACAGCGACAGCACAACACCGCCAATTGGTTTTGTGCCCTCACAGGGGTAACAAGTGTTTTCTGTGGGGGCCTTTGCTTCCCACATACACACCCATGCGGGGGCTCTGCCCCCACCACCCCACACTAAAGATTACTAAATCCAGTCGGAGTTAGTTCAGGGAGGGGGCAAACACCCAGGCAGCAGCAGTGTCTGAATACCTGGAGACGATCACAGCGAACTGCCGAAAATGTTGCTGTGATGGTCTTCGTGGTATTTGCATTGCTGTGGCATCAGTATACCACCTGGGGGTGGTCATATCAGATGACCAAAAGGTAATCAAGCAATGTGAGAAGGCAGTATGGAGGGCTGAGGGGACACTGGGTTGTATAGGAAGAGGCATCACCAGTAGAAAACAGGAAGTTGTTATCCCTCTGTACAGACAGTTGGTGAGACCCCATCTGGAGTACTGTGTGCAGTTCTGGAGACCCCATCTCTGCAAGGACATAGACAGGATGGAGGCAGTCCAGAGGAGGGCAACTAAAAATGGTGCAGGGTGTACACCAGAAGCCATATAAGAAGAGTAAACGAGCTTAATATGTATACCCTCAAGGAAAGGAGGGAGAGGGGGGACATGATAGAAACTTTCAAGTACCTCAAGGGAATCAACAAAGTCCAGGAGGGTAGCAGCTTTCAGAAAAAGAGATTTACAAGAACAAGGGGAAACAATCTGAAGATAGAGGGGGGACGGCTCAAGGGCAACGTGAGGAAGTATTTTTTCATGGAGAGGACGGTGGACGCATGGAATGGCCTTCCTGAGGAGGTCATGTGGTCAAAAACAGTGGGGGAATTCAAGAATGCAAGGGACAGACATAAAGCAATTCTAGTGGAGGATAGGAAGAAGTAGGCTATTGGTTAACTAGGATCTGCAGCTTATCCAATAGGTGGGGAAATGGGCAGACTGAGTGGGCCAAGTGGTCCTTATCTGCCGTCAAAATCTATGTTTCTAAATATTGACAAGCATGTATTTTTGACCCTGAGTTATAATTTTTGCAATAATATCTCTCCCATTGTTGTCGATAATTGATCTTCCTACAGTAATGCCCGAGCTCCTCTTTATAAATATCAAAACACCTCTTGCGTTGTTTTTAAATAGTGCACTAATATCAGGGCCTCATTTTTTGTTCTATAATATTTGAACTCTTCATTCATAAAGTGAATTTCTTGTAATAGAATGCAATTAAGCAAAAAGGCATGACAGGGACGTGTTATGGTGGGATAATGGCCCACCTCAGGTGGGTTGAAGCACAAGGTGTAGCCGAGTGCTTCTACCACCTGAGAAGGGTCGTTAGCACACCATAACACACCCCCTGGAGTGCCTTATTGCGATTATGAAATGGGTCATTTTTAGTATATTTTATGTCTTTTTTAAACATTTTACTTTTAGCTGGGCCGTTGTGCTGGGTTAACGGCCCAGCTAAAAGCTGCTCTTGGCCAATCAGGAGCCAGCATTCTTTCTACCCATTTCATAATTTATGTTATTTTTATCAATGTAATTAAAGATCTTTTTGCTTTTTGTGCAGTCTTATAAACCTTTCACATTCCAAGAAATGTTCTAATTATTGATGTCATCACTCTTTCATATACAATATTGGTTTTTGCTGCTGCACAATAACATCTAACATATGAGAGATGCCTATTATTTTTAAATTTTGTTTGGCTTTGGAAGTTGCACTGGTTACCTTTCTTATCAGTAGATTCTAACCCAAATCCCTTAAATTATTTACCCCATTTATTATACGCACAGCTGGAGAGGAACCCCAACCCCACCCTCCCCAACCACCAAGCCCTCCCTCCCCCTTAGAACCTCTTGGTCCATTTTTGAAATGTACCTTCCTAAATTTCCTTACGAATGCCTTCTTTAGTTGAATTTTAACATCTGATGAAACTATTGAGGTTATCAGTAGCGTACTGATAATCTCAGTCCTATATGAAGACCTGCCCACCCCCTACCTACTTCATCAACCATGATGACACTTGGTGTCTGGCAGGCAAAAGCTGACATACAGTGCAAACCCGCCTCCCCTATGATTTCACACTTGCACAAAACTAACCTTAAATAATTCTTCCAGTATTCCTACTACCATATGTGCCTTGCTCTGTTTGAACGATTAACCATATCCTCTTTTTCTGAGGGGCATTCATTGATTTGGTGGGGTGAGAGACAGGAAAGGGAAGAGAGCAGAGGGACAGGAGAAGAAAAAATATATGTGGGGGAATATAAAAATATCAATCATTGCTTCATCTTTTCTTCTTCCTTCCCTCCCTCCCGCTCACTCCCCATCCCTCCCTCCCTCCCGCCTACCCCACCCTTTATACATTCCTTATCATTCCCGTGTCCACTACCCTGTCCCCTATAACCACAGAAAATATGTTACAATATACTTTTACTGTGTGTCAAACAACCTTTGTTCCAGTTATTTTAGTTAACCTTTTATACACCTCCAATCCCTCTTCTTCCCTCCCCCAACCCACAGTAACCTCTGTTCTCTGTATTTCTCTAAGATTTATTGTTCATTTCACTCAACCAAATTGACTTACGGCAAAAAAGGCCATATCCATGCTAAGGTCAGTTACACTTAACCCCCCTCCCCCCGCCGCCCCTCAACAGACCATACCACATTAATTAAAGCAACGAGACTTAATCATGTCCCAGTAAAACTGAGTCCATTCTGCTAAAGGCATGTTTTTTGTTGATGGAAGTTGATTCTTATGTTCTCTGTATTTCCCCAACATGACGTTCACTTTACTCAGCCAAATAGACTTAAGGGGAAAAAAAAGACCATATCCATGCTAAGGTGAGTCACACTTATCCCCCCTTCCCCCTCCCATCATCATAAAAATACATAACTTGTTATCACCAGATCATACCACATTAATTAAAGCATCAGGACTTCATCGCCCGTCAAACCAATTTTCCCAGTGAAAGCATTCAGAGTCAGTGGTTGTGAGGGCCATCGTGCATCCTGCACTCCCCCAAGACGGACCCCCACCGAATGAATTTCCCCAGTGAAAGCATTCAGGTATGCCACAGAGCCATTCAGGGAGACACCAAATTTGAACTGCATGTGTGAGGACAATGGACTGAGCCTCATGGCACCATTTTTAAAGTGTCCTTTAAGAGCAGTCGGCAGAGCAGTGTAGATAGTTTTTGTGCAAGCCTCTCTCTACAGTTCTGCAGTGTCTTTAACTCCAATTACTGGGAGCTTTAATTTCATTTTATGTGACCTGCCCTGTGATCCTTAGAGTAATCTAGCCAAAATTCAAGGAGCCTAGTGTGCCCTCAGGGCACGACATGTAACTCTTTTATTCTGTAATAGTGGGCTAGAAAATGCTAGGGAGCTCCGTAGCCAATCTCTAGAAACTGAATCATCTCCCTCAGTACCAATTAGTTGAAACTGAAGCTCTGCTATGCCTAATGTAAAATTGAATTTTAATCTCTGCTACTGTTTGGGCTAGCCTGATTCCCTTTAATCATGGCCATTTGTTTATAAAATAATTTAAGCTTGTTTCACCATTTTACTTGTAGAAAATGTTTCATAATTAGTCGCTATACAATTCGAATTGTTGTTACAAACAATTAAGCTTGTCTCACCAAATTACCCTGCAGAAACTGATTCAAGCCAATTACCCTGCAGAAACTGATTCTAGGACAGACGCAGCCAATTCGAATTAAGCTCCTTGCAACTCCTCCTCCTGCCTACCTGTTATTTAATACAGCTCCATTTTTCCTTTCTCCGCAGAGTTGGTGGTAATGAGGGCCATCGTGCATCCTGCCCTCCCCCAAGACGGACTTCCGCTGAACTAATTTCCCTAGTGAAAGCATTCAGGTACGCCGCAGAGTCATTCAGGGAGACACCAAATTTGAACTGCATGTGTGAGGACCCCACCGGTGCTGTGCACCGGCTGCCCCACCACCCCCACCACCACCCTAGGTGAGCTGAGTGTTATATAGGCTGTGTCACGTGAGGAAAACGACCACTTTCCCATCAGCAGATTATCTGCACTCACCACTAGTAGCCGTCCTAATGCATTTCTCAACTACCAATACCCTGTGAACAATATGCTGCCTCGGTATCTGTCGATATTATGCCTGGTAACACCCCTATCCTCCCTCCCACCTTCCACCTACCCTCTACCACAGCCAAGCCCCCTTACTTTATACTCCAGAGCAGATCCTCTTCCACATTGCGCCACCACCTCCTTATGGCAGCGGCAGCTATACCCCCTGAACAATTGGTCTCTAGGACCTTCCATCCTGCTGCCCTCCTTTCACACTGGGCTGACAGTAATAAATATCGCCCAAACAAACACACTTCTGCTAACCGTCCAGTAATGTCCTGCCCGCCGTCAGCCCCTATGGGCCATTCCCAAAACCATACAGCTGCTTATGCTACTAGTCTTCCTGGCCAGGGATGTAGAGCTAAACCCTGGTCCAGCCCACCCCATCCCTTCCCATTCTATCAAACTATCAAGGGGTCTCAGAATAATACACTTAAACATCTGTAGCATCCTGAACAAACTCACAGCCTTACAACCAAGTGTCCTATTGCTGCATCCTGACATTCTGATTATATCTGAGATGTGGCTGAAGTCCCACAACCTGGATTCAGAAGTATCTATCCCAGGCTACTCTCTCATCTGGCAAGACTGCCCGGGCTATAAGAGGGGTGGAGGCATCGCCATGTTCGTCTCCTCTAAACTGCAGTTTACCCCGTCCCACTATCCATGCATGCGTCCATAGACTCACTGCTAATCAAACTCTCACTCCCTCACTCAGTCCCACTATATGTAGCAGGGTCCTACTGCACCCCTGACACCCCTCTGCCTGTTGTGCTGGACCACCTTAGCACCCTAAAGGCATTTGCAGAGGGGGTGAGCTACATATCCTTGGGGATTTCAAATTTAACTGGCTCTCCAATGCTAGCTCTAAGCTACGTAGCCTAATGAATGCACTAAACCTGGCCCAACAAATATCTGAACCAACACACCTAAACCATAAATCTCAAAATCACTCCCTATTGGACTGGGCCCTTACTTCACATCCCCATCGGATATTAGAGGCCAGACTTCTTCTGGACTCTCTAAGTGATCACCACATGATCTACGTGGTAAGAAAAATCTACAGACCCAAAGCACCTCCACCATGCACGCTGCTCACCAGGTCATACAAATCCCTCGACCTTGCTGCCCTCTTAACGGACCTGTCACTTGTTGACTGGTCCTTCATCCCATGAGCATCCTCTACCAACTCAGCCCTAGAATTTTTCAAGTCCAGATTCCTCGCCGTTTGGGATTACTATGCACCTCTTTGAAGAACTAGAGTAAGGGGTGTAAACCTGCCCTAGGTCACTGCCAAAATCATTGATCAGCTCTGTGCCAGGGACCAGGCATGGAAATCCTTCAAGGCAACTGGCTCCCCAGTGTCTCACCAGCTCTACCTCACCCTTCGAAATACCTGCACGAGGCTTGTCTGTCAAGCCAAAGCTAACTACTTCAAAGCCTCCTTCCACACAAACCTAAATCACCCAGCTAAGTTCTGGAAAACAATCAAATCACTGTTCTCCCTTGTCCAGCCCCCCACCCCAGCCCTCAATATGGCAGGATCCATCATCACAGAACCAGGTGAAGTGGCCTCAGTTTTTAATACCTTTGTTACAAGCTGTGTGTCCTCTCTAATGTCCTCTCTACCTCACTACCCTGCAAGTCCACCCACTGTCATCCCTCCCACCTCCCCGACCTCCTGCTTCTCCTTTCGCATGGTTACCCCATCCGAAGTGCTAATAGCCTTGCGGACACTCAACCCTTCCAAAGGTAAATGCCCTTCAGGACTGTACTCCAAAATGCTTCACCTATCTGTCCCGGCCATTGCCGCCCCTCTGGCTGCTCTCTTCAATCTCTCTTTCACGCTTGCTGAAATCCCATCTGACTGGAAACATGCCACGGTCATCCCCCTCCATAAAGGAGGTGACCCCTCCTCCCCGGGCAACTACCGTCCTATCTCCCTTCTCCCCATACTGGCCAAATTACAGGAGCTCCTTGTTCTCTCCCAACTCTCCTCCTGACTAGACTCCACTTCCTTCTTCACACCCTATCAGTCTGGCTCTACAAAGTCACATTCCACCATCACCTCACTTCTAAGACTCACCGACACCATCCTCACAGGCATGGACAAGGGGCACACTACCTTAGTTATTTTTGTCGACCTAGCAAAGGCCTTCGACACTGTCACCCACACCTTTCTTCTATCTAAACTCTCCCAAGCCGGACTCTCCAGAGCTGCCACCAGCTGGTTCCGCTCATACCTGGCAGGTAGGTCTCAATTGGTAAGAATTGGCCCTGTCACTTCTGTACCCCTCCCTGTCACTGCAGGGGTCCCTCAAGGCTCGGTCCTCGGCCCGATACTGTTCTCCATTTTTCTGAATGACCTGCCATCTGTCTGCCCACATACATCCATTCACAGGTATGCTGATGACATTGTGCTGTATGCATCAGGTCCCTCCCCACGAAAGTGGCCTCCAGGCTCCAGCAGGATTTCAGTGCTATGCAACTATGGTTCTGCGCAAACCAACTTTTTCTAAACCCAAGAAAATGGTCTCCCTAACTTTTGGCATGAGGCAGAGACTCTCCTGACTCCCCCCACCCCCACTTTCCACACCAATGATGGGATTGCCTTGAACGCTTGCACCTCCTTCAGATACCTTGGGGTCTGGCTCGATCAGCACCTCAACTTTTCCACCCATATTGACGCAATCCATAAGAAACTGCATCCCAAACTGGGTGCCTTATATTGAAACAGGGGTTGCATCCCTCTGTCAACCCACAAGGCAATTGTATAGAAAATGATCCTCCCCATGTTTGACTATGGGGATGTACAGTAGTCTACAGCACCGCTTGTAAGTCCACCCTAGCTAGACTAGACCCACTCTTTCATTCTTTCTCTCGTTTTGCCCTGGACTGCCCTCCTACGACCCACCACTGTGCCCTCTACAGGTCCCTTGACCTTCCATCACTCCAGGATCGCAGACAGGCCCACTGCGCCAGGACCACAGTGATGTTCTGGACCCACTCCCTTCCCCACTACCTCGAGTCAGCCCTCACAGCTCAATCCCCACCTGAGTACTCACTCAGGAATACTGATGCCCAGCTGCTCCATGTCCCACATATGACCACATCCAGAGGCCAAACAGCTTTCAATTACCGCATGCCTAAAATATGAAATGCCTTGCCAGCAGCCATTCGGCACACTGACACCACTCCACAACTCAACTCCCTCCTCAAGTCTCATTTCTCCTCTACCTGCACCTGCTTCTAGCACCTCCGAGGGTTAACCTTCTGCTGCACAGTTACCCTGGCCGCTTGCTAGATGCTCGTAGACCACTGTCAAGTAGTATCTATTACCATCTGCCCTCTATGCTACAATTAACTCTCTGCACTATGTTGAGACAGGCTATGGTATTTCTTTGTTTTGCTATGTAAATATTTTATTGTATAGCAAAATGTTTAACCCGCTGTCATGGGTTATATAGATTTCCCATGCGTGTTGCTCATATCTTTGTAACCACTCCTGTTTTTGTATTTTCATGCCCAATTTTATTATTTTTATATTTCTCCACTCCCCCACCCCAAGGAGACATCTGGATTCGAGTGGTACTCCGCTCAGTATGCCTTCCTGGTGAAACTTTTAAATAAATAAATAAATGTCCCAGGAAAACTGAGTACATTCTACTAAAGGCATGTTTTTTGTTGATGAAAGTTGATTCTTGTAGACCATCATAGTAAACATGCTTTTTAATAAATTCTTCAACCCTGAAATTTAAACCTAAATAAATTAGTTCTCTGACCATGTGGAAGTAGAAGCCCCACAGTATCAGCACTCACTAGTGGCCCTTGTGTATCTTGTGTATGAGTACTTAATTGAGGAGTGATGATTGATGATTAACTACAGATGTTCCTTCTGAAGTTAACAACAGGGCTTCGGCTTTTTTTGGGTCGGTAAAAATCTGAACTTTGCCATGATTAAAAAAAAACTCAATCTGGCTGGAGGGAGTAAATCAAATGGTATGCCTTTCTGTCGCAATATAGTGTTAGCCCTATTGGAGGCTTTTCTTGACTGAGTGGTAGATGAGAAAAAATCCAAATAAGCAGCGAACTTAATGCCTTCAGCAGTTAACCTCTTATCAATACATGCCTGTCACAGGATTCTTTCTCTGTCCGAGAAATAGTGGGGTTTGATATAAACTGGATGAGGAAATCTGGCATACTGAGAACCTTCTAAAGGGGTTTTCAATCCCCCACCTCAACCCCCCAAATGTGCTCTATCTAAGATCATTTTTATCCTCTGGATATTTTTTATTCAGGGACAAAGTAACAAGTTTTTTGAAATATGGGAGGAGATCTATTTTTCCCTCCAGCCTTCTGGAATGCCAATCAATTTGACATTATTGTGACGTAATCTGTCCTCTAAATCATTAATTCTCTGCCGCAGTTCTTTTAACAGTACATTTTGTTTTGGAGACTTTAGTAATCACTGAGTTAACCTGGTCCTCCAGTTCACTGATTCTTTTCTCAACTGCCTTTGTCTTCACTCTTAATGCTTCCATTTTACTGCTGAGCTTGGTGAATAATTTAGTTAAATTGGCAAGTGCTCTTGTTACTGTTGAAAACCCTGTTTGTACAGTATGTTTTTTTTTATCTGTTCTTTAAACTGGGCTAAGAAAACATAGCTTGGATCAATGTTTTTCATTTCCTGATTGCTCGTTTCATTTTGGGTCACCTGAGTACCCCTGTGGCCATTTCTCCACTGTTTACAGAGTACAAATTAATTACTAGCCTTTTGCTCTGCTCTCAAAACACCTTGACTCTGCATTTCATTCAGTTCTTTGGTGGCATTTTGCTGAATGGTAAGTGCTGTCTGACCATCAGATTGAAATGAGTTATCAGCACTTGCCTTTATGTCTGGAAGGTTTTCTCTGGAACATGAACCTTCGTGGCCCACTGGATATTTGCCCTCTTCATCTGCCGTGATGTATAGTTGTTCCTCGGGTTCCATTTCGACTTTGAGTCAGATTTCAAATTCAGCTGGCGGCACCATTGAGACTGGTGACTCAGGAACCAGTGAAAGCAGGGTGGATCACTGTCCAGACCTGGTATTCATCCCAGAGTTAAGTTCTTTGTTGCTGCCACCTTGTGCAAGCTAAGTTGTCATTATTGGTAGTCACTGATTAGGACAATTCAAGTTGTGTAGCATTCCTTCTGCCACTGGTGCATTTGCAACATTTTGGATCATGCAGGGGATCAGTCAGGTCACTGGCCCATCAAAAAGATTTGCACATGCTGTCCTGAAGTTATCCACTTCATCATGTACCAGCACCGTAATGGCAAGTTTCATTCATAATTTTTCACAATTTGCTGCCTATCTGGGAGAACAAGGCAAAAAAACAGTGCTCTGCATCCAGCTGTTAGAGGTACAGTGTTTGTTCTTGCAACCTGCACTCAGCTCTCACTCTGCCATCTTGGATCTGTATCCACAGCTCCTCCCCCATATTGTTCATCCCTTGCAAACAGTTCTGGTTTGGCTGCCACTTTTTCTTGCTTCTGATCACTGGGCACTGCCTATAAAAGTCTTTGCACCACCCTGGCAGAACTACTTTCCATTTTTCATCTGTGCACCTTGTGGGGAAGACTGGTCAGCATACCCAGCCCTTACTTCTTTGCTGGTGTTTATTTCCTTTTACCTGCAAAGGTTGCCCTCTCTGATTTTCATTCCTCCTTTATCACTGGGCCCCAGCAGTGATAACGACGCTTCAGAGTCACACGTTGGTTAATCAATAGATTTACTCACAGAAAGAAGTTTGGCTACTCAGTCAAAAACAGCAGAAGCAGACACTACAATACAGTTGTAGTGTCAGCAGAAGCAGACACTACAACTGTATTGCAGGATGGAAAACTTATTTATCTAGTAAAACAGCAATGATCTAGTGACATTACCCCACAAGCACTCAAATGGTTTCATGCCTCCCACACTTTCTCAAGACTGACAACACCAATTGACAGCTTACATATAAACCCTCCCTTGTGGATGGATACACCTGAAAACCATTAACTAATGTGAAATTTAATACATAACAAATTATCTGAATGACTCATTAAATGACATAAAAAGCCACCAGTTCAAAAAGCAATCCATAATAATAAATAAATACACATCTATTGCACACATGCAGTACAAATAAAATGTGGACAAAACAACATATGGAATGCAAATACATGTATAAGTATATGTCACATCCCAAATAGTTAAAAAGCAAGTATTGCAATATATTCTCAAAAGTAATGAAAAACAATGTAATA
The DNA here is from genome assembly GCA_016271365.2 of Neoceratodus forsteri. Classification (NCBI taxonomy): domain Eukaryota; kingdom Metazoa; phylum Chordata; order Ceratodontiformes; family Ceratodontidae; genus Neoceratodus; species Neoceratodus forsteri. The sequence goes on from CM057453.1 coordinate 1,608,873,851, forward strand.
TCAGTAGCTCAAATGAGTGAGGACTTGTGGGGGAGAATGATGGGAGACAAATGGAAAAAAACAGAAAAAAAGGGTGGCAAGGGAAGAGGAAAACCAAAAATAAAAAATATATTTAATGGCACATTAGTTAAAATACATTACAAGAACATATGTCATAATTACAAATAAATAAACAGTGCATGGAAGCAAAACAACCATAAAATATCAACCTCAATCAGTACTAGTTATAAAATCACTATGTCACTATTGCAAACAAGCAAGCATACCAATGGATTAAGAACTAGAAGAATTTGAGTTAACTGTACTCCTCACAGCACATATAGTCTCAGTAATTTGGCTTCTCTGACAACAGTGTAAGGGGTATATCATTCTAGCTTGCACAATATAGTACTCAAGCATGGGCACCAGGCAAAATGAGGTAAAAATAAGGCTTGCTGCATCTTACCCCCTCCTCAAGTCTTGATGTGTCAACTCCACCTCACATAAACAGCATGAGATTAATAGGAGTGCTGCATCTTACTCCTTCCTTGGGGCTCAGTGTCTCAGCATCATCTCTGTGGTCTTCTGAATTTAGTTCTGTCAATACCTCCTTGCTTAGGAGCCTGTTCAAATCAAGGAAGCTTCAGCTTACACTTGTGAACCCTGGAACATTGGTCATGATTGCCAGTAGGCATCCCAACTTGAGGGTGGATCACCCAAAACTGTAGATATTGCAAAGTTTAAATCCACTGGCAAATTTAAGGCTGATGCCTGGGGCTGATGTTACAAATTTGCCTTTGCAGATAATTTTACATGTTTTTGCCCTTATGTTCAAAATTCACTTTTTGCAGCTTCGCATTACTGTTTCACATTAACTCCACTTTTGGACTACCAAAGCGAAGTTTTAAAAAAAATAACGCTTCTGGTAAATAACTTGCCTCAAGGTCACATGGAAGCGCTTCTGCAGGTCGCATGGTACACCTCTATGTCCTGAAGGTGCCTTACTTTCAGTTTTGTGTGGTAGTCAGACAGACAAAGAGAAGAGAAGAAGACTGCCTGCTAGTAGAGATTGAGCATTGCTTAAGAAAGCTAGTTTTCTGCAATTTCTTTATTGTTTTTTCTGTCTTGTTTTATTCCTTTAGTTAAAGATCTCTCTTGTTATAGTTAATATTTAATTATTATAATTTGATTTTAATATTTTTTACTTATCTGGTAGTTTTATATTCCTCTTTTTCTGGAATATTTTCTGTCTTTCTCTGTCTCTCTCTGTCTCTGTCTCTGTCTCTGTCTCTGTCTCTCTCTCTTTATGGCTGTAGTGGGTGTAGCTCTGCAGACATCTTGCTATGACAGTAGAGAAAGGGAGCTCTCCAGATACCCAGTGGATTAGATAAAATTAGAGGTTTTGTAGAAGCACTGCACTAATTGAAGCAAGCAGCCTGCTGTGTTCATTGGAGTTGAGCAGTCTTGAAAGCACTATTTTGTTCAGTGTGGGTAGAATTCTCTTTTAAGAAAGATTAATCATAACTCATAAACATGTCAACTTAAAGAGCAACTGATGCCTTCAGGAGAACTTTAACCAAACATAATATTTAGACACAGTCCAGCTTGTATTTCATATTAGTTTTGTATTTCTCCTCCCCATTAATTATTACTGAGATAATGTTCACAATAACAGGGTCTTTGTTCCTGAAGTGTTCATCTGTTCCTGTTGCTTTCTCCCTACCTGAGGTCATAATGCACTTCATTTGACATCACAGTTACTCCCATGGCAACAGACTGTGATGTCACAGTAGAGGATTCTGATTTGACGTAGGGAGTAAGCTATAGAGGTAGATGAATGCTAAGGGATAAAGATCATGCATTCATGCAAATGTCCTTAGTAATAAATAACAGGTAGGAAAATATATAGAATATATATGGAATGCAAGCAAACAAAATTGTATCTAATTATTATGGTTTTCAAGGTTTTCTTTGAAGTGTCAGTAGCTCTTTAATCAGCCTTTCAACTGTAATTGAGATTGATATCTCTCTCTCTCTCTCTTTTCCAACTTTTTTCTCTTGCCTATGTTGCACTGAGAGGCACAAAATAGGTGATTTCATAGCAGGCCTTCTCAAAAAAAAGTTTAATTCTGTACATGAATGCCACAGTTTTAGAGAAATAATTAGCTGGGAAGCACAGCACTACAGATAACATGTAGCAGTGTTAAGGTCAAAAGCCACAAAAGGAATGCTATGCAGATATACAAAGTCATAAAACATCCAATGTTGAAGTCTTACTTTAAAGATTAGAGAAACTGTAAGGCACACTGCAATTGCATTTTCAATGCTGGCACTGGGTAAGCATGTTTCTGCCTGTAACTATGTGTTCATTTGTCAAGATTATTTGTGAATATTCAAACTTGCACTATTTAAACATGTTCTGTCTACAACTTTGTGTTGCACTGAAAACTTAATATCTGATTTATATGGTTTTCTCTTTCCCATTAATACCATCTAACTGCAACTCTGCTATGTATTTCTTTTCTATTACCATCAAGACAGTCTACAAAAAAATGTATTTTATTATCACACCTGCACTGATCCTGCACTTCTTTGCATTGAATCCCAGCTACCATTCTTCAGACCATTTCTCCAGTTTTTTAAGGTCTTCCCTCATTCTTTCAACCCCACTGGCATGTCCACCCTATTGCATACATTTGTATCATCTGCAAAGATGCATACCTTCTCCTCCAGTCCCTCTGCAATGACCCCAGTAAAGTCCAGAAAGGCCACATCCACCACACCTCCCTGGTCCTTTACCTTAGTTACCCAGTCATGCTGTAGATTAGTACAATGAGTTAGTGCAAAACACAGTGCTTATCCTAAATACAGTAAAAGTTAGGGTTAGATGTATAAGTAAATAACTGTTGAAATCCAGAAAAGAAGGCACCATGAATAGCCCAGGTTGGGAGGGGTGCAGGTAAGGGCAGCTAGCCCAATGATATACCAGATCCCAGATTATCTGCACTCCATTAGAGCCAAGAATATACAGCACAACTCACTCTTAAGTATTCACCATTTGATGTGCTTTATTTAGCAAAAGACAAATGTGAGTGTGCACAGACCTCTCCACTGCAACAATGCCCCGGCGCTTTGGGAAGGTATCCCTTCATTGGAGGGGTGTTAGCAGGGGCAGACTGGCAGGGGTGATTGGGATGCAATTTGCATCCTGGCCTGTCCTTGGCCTTTCAGCATGTGGCCTGTGTGTGCTGCCTTGCTTTTTTTTTTCTTTTCTTTTTTTTTCTATGCTTAACACCAGTTGCCGTTGCCATGATTGCCAGACTAAAGTTCGTTTTTTTCAGGGGGTGGTCTGTCACAGACATCAGGGCTGGAACGGAAGTCTAAAAATAGATCAAAGGCCCTGCGCCCACCAGTGCAACACTGAGACGATTAACTATTCACTTGCTTCTTTTCCCAGCCCCAGCCACAATGCAGCCAATATCTTCGGCTGCGGGGGTGGAGGATGCTAGCTATGTATGTTGCTCACTGTCCTATCATGCCCAGATCTGGATGTGCTCTGCTCTGGCTGCAAAGAGGGGAGAATGAGAAGGTGTTATTTCGATTGGCAACAAACACCATTTTTCAAGTGGAGATGGAGAGAGGAGGTCCGGCTTGAGTGTTTGTGCTCACTATCACTACACCACAGTCTGCACCTGGAGTCAGAGAATGTGTGTTGGCCGTGGTTTCCTTTTGTGATCATTACTTGGTGTTAATTATTATTGGCGGGGTTGTGGGCTGCACCAGTCAACTGTCCATCGATGTCGGCAAATATTAAATAATTTTTCATCGAGTATGCAGATGGGTGGGTCAGGTGAGTGCATCCGACGGTACACTGTGCTGCTGGCATTCTTAAAACAAGACCATCATTCGTTGAGGAGGACTGGAGTGTGCTGAGTCTGTGCATGCCTGCCCTGATGTAGGTAAAGTAAATAAATTTATTTTGAAATGTGTATTTATTTTATTCCTCTGATGACCTTGCCTTAAAGGCTTTTCCAGTTCTGATGATGACTGTCTGGTCATGGTGGTGATATGACTGGACCACACAGGTCAGCCAGGAGTCAAAATGGTACTAGCTAGGGTGCTATGGAATGGGCCGGCCTGGAGGGGGTAATCAGATGAAATGGGGGGGAAATGCCACCAGCGGAGCTGTGGCCCAGTCCAACTGGACTCCATGAGAGTGAATGTAAATTAATTTTAATGTAGTATTTATTATGCCCCAGACCTTGCCATCTACTGTATCTTCCTCCTGGTGTTCAACCTCTATGATTGAGGAGGGGATGGTGGCTTGGTGGGAATCAGTCCAGTAGTCCAACTCACAGACGAGCAATCTATGCGTTGAGGCTTGGGGGCAGGAGGAAAGATCACTGCTGGTAGGCAGGAGTCAGGACTCAAGAGCCAATGGGGCTGGGGCCTGGGGGTCAGTCGGGGAATGCCTTGCAAGCTGTGGGACCAGGCAGGCAGGGTTTCCTAGATCATCTACAAACACTATTACCACGCATCTGCAAATACAGCCGATGCTGCTCCATATAGGAGATGGCTAATCTCTACATAAGTAACAAAACTCAGTAAAATATGGTGCGCAAATGAAGAGCAAGGCAAAGACGTTTGAAATCTCGTAGATGAGTTGAGGTGCTAGAGTTACCGATTATCTGGAAACTGCTTTTTTGTGGCAACAAGTAAAAAAACATACTGGTGTTTATTATTCAAACTTCTTTGCCTTGCTCTTCATTTGCACACCATATTTTGCTGAGTTTTGTTTCCTAGATCATCACAATTTATTGGTAGGCTGCCTGTGGAATCTACTGTTAATTCTTCTGTTCTGTGGGTGTGTATTATGCAAGTGTCAGGTGACTAGATCAAGGACTTTGCAAAGGCAGTGTGTAGGAGCAGTTTTATGTTGCAGCACCAATGTTGGGACTTGGTTTAAACGTAGCTATACTCTGTGTGTGCTGGCATGAGCAACAAGTCATCGAAATTTTCCAGAATCCAGCATGTCAGTCCACCCAGTTACAAAAATGGGCAGGAATCAAGGTGTTACATGTTAGCTGGGCTACCCTAGGTAAATAAACGATATTTTTGCTAAAGAATATAGCAGTTTTGTTTTAGCTTTCCCCCATCCCAACTCATGCCTTATAGAAACAAAAAATGGTCACATTATATCAAAATACAAAATAAAATGCATAAGTGCCCATAAATAGAGACCCTGCTTTGGTGGTGTGTGGGGGGGGGGTGCAGGGACTCGGACATTATCTGAAGGATGAACAACTGGCACAGAGGTTTTGGTACAGGAGCCCAAGTCGACATGTCAGTCACACAGTATGCAAGTGGAGGCTGTGGGAATAAAACCCAGGTTTTCTGTATGTACCAAGCTCACTCATAGCTCATTACTCCAACTTCTCAGCTATACTGCCAGCCCTGATTTATACCGTATACTGCACAATTGGGTCCCAAGGACAAAACAAGCATTAAAATCAATCAATCAATCCTTTATTTTACCAGGCAGAATACCATTGAAGTAAACTCATTTACCTCAATAGTGTTCTGCCTGGTAAATACAGAACTGATTGACTGATTTTAATTGATTGATTGATTTTAATGCTTGGTTTGTACTTGGGACCCAACTGTGCAGTATATTAAATCAGGGCTGGCAGTATAGCCGAGGAGTAGGAGTAATGAGCTTGGTATAGATAATGTCCACAATCTGAGTCCCTGCACCTTCCCCCCCAGCAGGGTCTATATTTATGACCACTGATTCATTTTATTTTAGATGTCACATGAGTGTACAATTTCTTTAACACATATGTAATTGTACTGTCAACTGCAAATTGGGTTCATTATGTACGCATTCTAAATGCGACGCCCTCAATGGGCTTTCCTTTTCAATGGTTCACATTATTGATTGATTCCTACATTAGGATCCAATATTCAGGCGGGGCATTATGCGCATATGACTTCTGGGTCAGGCAGCAAGACCTTTATATGTGTGTGAGCCAGTGCCAAGAAAATCAGTTATGTTGACCTCTCTTTCCTTTTGAGCACAGCACACATCCTTTAGCAGCTGGGTCCAGCAGGTGATCACTGGACATGTTGGTCAGAAAATAGTGATGAGAGGAGAGGGGCCACTTTTGGTGATCAGGATGAAGGGGGGGAGCTAGATCAAAGGATATAGGAAGTACAGAGGTAAGAAAAGAAATGGCAAAAGGGTGTGGAGCTTGTTATTAAAACAGTACTGAGAGGAAGGATCTGGTGGATCTGTGGCAGGGGAGGAGATGTAAATATCTAAAGAGAGGCAGAGGGGGGAAAGTGCCCAGATTCATGGATACTGATGGGTCTGTAGTGGGGAGGAGATCTATATATCTAGAGAGAGGGAGGAAGAGCCTAGATTAATGGATACTGATTATGTGCTTCAAGCAAATATGTAATGCATTCTGCATCCAGTCATGTATTCTCTCCTCCATTAGCAATATAGCAGCATAACTCTTGATATGCAGACATAGAAATAGGGTTGAGTGCCCACGTAATTAGGAATCAGAATTATTAAATTTTTAGGATGTATGCTTGTCTTAGTTACAATCCTATGTTATCAGGCCCACTGTCCAAGAAGCTCTGTGGCAATGGGAGTAACAGTATAATAGCACAGGTCTTCTGAGTGCTGCATTTTATCCTGCTCATAATGCACACATTTATATTCTCCTGTTGCCGGTTAGTTTTTATTACATTTTGCAACTTTGATTAAAATGAGAAGAGATGTCTAACATGGATGTAATTTTTTTACCACATCAAGGTCAAGCCTTTTACTTGCGGTACTTAACTAATCATGCAAAACATTGCATCAGTAAGCATAGAATGCACTTAGAGATATGTTTATATATAGAATAAAGTATGGGGTCAAATAAAGTGTTAGGGGTCAAAATTAAGTTTTGCAGCCACTAGCCAGCAGGGCTACTGACTGAAAAAATCCACTAGCCCTACAGACATTTCCACCGGCTCAGCTGGTATGCTTATCGGGGGCAGCATAGTGCAGTGGGTTAATGCTCTGAGCTGCAGATCTGGAGACCTGGGTTTGAATCCCACAGCTGCCTAGGTGCATACTGTGTGATCCTGTGCAAGTCACTTAACTTCCTTGTGCTCCCAGGTTGCATCTGGAAACAAGCTTCAGCTTAGTGTGCTGCTCCTGGTTAAACAATGTTCCCTTCTCTTATTGAAATGTAACCTTGTCCAATACAAGCCTGCAGGGCTAGTTAAAGGATCTACCAACATTTGGCTCATTGGCTGGTGCTAATTTTGACCCCTGGGGTGAGTAATGAGAAGTTTACACACACCCTTGGGATTAGATGCTATGTAGCATCTAACCCCTCAGGTGAGTGTAAACTTTGAGAGGCTTTTCAGCCTCAAAAACAATATATTTTGTTGCCAACATTTAATAACAGCAACTCCGACGTCTTCGGCTATAAGGTAAAGGAGACGGGAATAACACCACATCATTTGACCTGATTGATGCAAGTCCATGGTGCAACTCCATGCTGCGGAGTGTGGAGCCACACCAAGCTGGTCAAATGATGTGGCGCTGCTTTGGACTCCTTTACCTTACAGCCAAAGACATCGGAGCTGATGTTATTAAATGTTGGTAACAAAACGAATCATTTCTGAGGCTGAAAAGCCTCTCTGGGTTTCTGATTTGGGGACTGGGGTTGTTGGGAAAAGTAGAACACAGGCATGTACAATGTTCTGGCACCGACTCTAACAATCATGCACAACACTGCTGGGGCGAGGTAACAGTGTTGTATGTACTGATTATTGCATGTGTAATTTTTTTCTTCCCACTCTTCCCAGACAGACACTCAAAGCCTATCCTTTTTAAGTTTTTTTTTTATTCAGCAATACTGCAAACAGACTTAAAACCACTTGCTTCTTACAACAGTGATGGCATGGTATACCAAAAATTGGGTTTGTATACCAGTTTTCAAGACAGAATACCTAATCTTTGGCAATGGTATTCCATGTCGAACACTACTTTTTAAAATTAATTTCTAGTCCTGATACGGATGATCTCTTTAAGCTGAGTGGCAACCATAACAAGAAGGGTCACAGCCGGGATGGGGGACGGCTGGTTTTAAGAGGGAGGCCAGTAAGCACTTCTTCAAGGAGAGGGTGGTGGTAACTTGGAGTGCCACTGCTGGAAGTAAGATGTCTCATTGAAGACAGTGGGCAGCTTCAAGAAAGGCTTGTACAGGCATAGAGGGAAGCAGTGCATTAAATATTCTACATTGCATCGCACGTTGCGATGCAATCCCGCTGCTCAGACAAATCAATCTTCACAATGGATCAGAAAGAAATGCAATCCATTTCACAGTGACATGTTGTTTTGTATGCTATCTCTGCTACCTCGCCACCTCTCCCAGTCATAAAAGCCATCAAAAATGTGCGTCACTTTCCCTCTTTGTGTCTCCGCTGTAGCTCTGCCCAAATAAAGTGTTGTCTGGCCGCATCCTGCACTTTGATAATTATGTTTCATGTAGGAAGGCATCTGACAGTTCAGGTGAAGGTGGCCTGTCCTCCTTGGGTAGCACCCTGGCCTGAGACCCAGACAGTCTGCCCCTGGGTGTTAGTGTGTGTGGCAATGATCTGTGTATGTAGGTGCATTGCTATGCTATACTGGAATATATATGCTTATATGTGTATGTGTATTAGTCAGTGTGTGAGTATCACAACAATTAGAAAGTGCAGTTAGGTGGCTCAGTGGTTAGTGCAAAAATTGTTAGTCTACATTTCCCCACTATCTAGATCAGTTTCAGCCTTATGCATGTCATTACCAATTTAAATGAGGTGTCTAGTGGCAACCCCCCACCCTTCAATGTCCCTTGGAGCCTGAAAAGAAGAAAACAGTTGCTTGATGTCTTTTTTTTATCTGTACAAATGTGTGTAGACAGTGCACTGATATGTTATACTGGAATATATATATATATGCATATATGTGTATATGTATTAGTCAGTGTTTGTGTGTGTGTGTGTGTGTGTGTGTGTGTGTGTGATAACAATTAGAAAGTGCAGTTAGGTGGCTCAGTGATTAGTGAAAAAATTGCTAGTTTATACATTTCTCAATTCCCATAATACCATTGTTTTGCAGCCACATTTCCTCTTGCTAGAATTTGTTTTGTTTTATGGTGATGGCAAAGCTAGTATATGTTCCCACCTGTGGCAGTGCCATACAGCTGTGACAGCTGGGCTTTTCAGGGAGCCAGCCTCCCCATAACTCCTCCGCATCCACTTTCTTTACAGGTACTCCCAACCCAGCAGCAGTAACAGCAAGTGTAACAGCAGCAACCTCATGATCCTCTGAAAGGGCAGCATCACCAGCAGGAGGAGAGTGAAACATGTAGCAGGCACCACACCAGCAGTAGCTGGAAACTAATATGAAGAAGTAGCAGCCCCCAGTTCCCCCTGAGGTTGAGCAGCCAGAACCTCTGGTACCCCTGCATCATGGTACCACTACAGCACCAGATACCCCCAGCAGAAGTGCCCCACTTATCATCCTTGGGCTCCTCTGCTCTTTTGCCACCAGCAGCTCGCCGTTGCAAAAGTCATCAGTGCCAGAGATTTTCCCTGGTGTGGAAATTATTATAACTTGATCCACATGATGGCAGTATCATCACTTGCAAGCTCTGTAAGGTCTGGGTTAGCCAGGGCAAGAAAGATACCCACTTGTGTACTGTTGAGCAGCAAACTCACCTGAAAATGTGGCACCAGGAGCACTGGGAGGAGCAGCTGAAGGAAGTTGCTATGGGTTGCGGTGGTCCCACCTATGTGCCAGCAGGGGTGCAGCACACTGGGCATCAACAGCATTTACAGCACATGGAGGGGCAGCGTATAACCCTAGTGATGCATCAGCACCTGCACCACCACCACCAACCAGAAGAACAACAGAGGAACTGGCCAGTGTAAGGGATGAAGGAAGTGATACAAGGGATCCTCACAAATTAAGAAAGTTTGCTTGAAGGCATGGTCTAGCTCCGCATCGCAGTGCAGGTGTTGGTGGTAGTGGTGGGCAGTGAGTTTGGGAAATACTCTGGCAATTAATGTTTTGTATATAACATTAACTCCTTCCTATCCGATTTCTAGTCTTGCCTTCAAACTTTCTTACTCATTTGTTTCGTAAACAAATATATAAAATGATTAAAAATACAAAAAAAATGTGACTCTGTCTTCACTGTTTCACTACATAGTTTCCTTTCTGTATTTCTGTACCCTTTCACTACTACCTTAAAAAGAAAAAAAACTTGAAAACAATTTCTGTTTCATATCTACAGTATTTTCTATCTATATTTTCTTTAATGTTGCTCCCATATATCTAATCTTTCATTTCTCTCTATTTCTGTCTTTTCCTGAATTTTTCTCAACTACCAGAATACATATGTCAGGCCACTAAAGGTTCTGCGTTGTGTGGTACTGTCCTCAACACTGTTGTAAAGCACTTGGTGTTAACTGTGCTTTAATCACACTTAATATTAATTCTGTTCTCTCAGAATTTTTTTCAAGTACTCAAATAAGTTTGCCAGGTCCTACATGCCTGACACAAGGTACTGTGTTGCGTTTCACTACCCCTGACACTATTGTAATGCACTTTGTGTTCATTGCGCATCAATCACAGTTAACATTAATTCAGTTCTCCAAGAACTTTTCTCAAGAACGCAAATAAATTTGACAAGTTGCTACATGCTGCCACATGGTACTCTGCTGTGTGTCACTGCCCCAACACTATGTCTTAACTCACTTTGTGTGAACTGTGCATTAATTACAATTAACAGTAATTGTGTTCTCCCGGAATTTTTCTCAGGTACTCAAATAAATTTGACAGGTTGCTACATGCCGCAACAATGTACTGCACTGTATGTTACTGCACAAACACTGTTCTTGTAATTCACTTTAGTGGAAATTCTGTGAAAAGCACAATATACATAAATTCTGTACACCAAGATTTTTTGGCAACTGCCAGAATAAATAAGTCTTGCTACCACCTGTTGCTGTGAATTTTTCTTATGATACCTCAGAATGAGATGTGCTACTCGAATAAATATATACTGCTGCTAACTGATGGGCTTTGGTAGTCTCCAACCATGGCAACTGTCATGATGCACTTTAGAGCCTGGAAAATCACAGTAAATTCTCAGGGCTGGAATTTTTCTGATGACTCCCTGAAATTAGATAAATTCCTAGAATATATCTGCTTGTGTTGCTGCCGTGTGAGTCTTCACCAGCAACAACTCTTGTAAAGCACTTTAGTGACCACTTAGTGTTAAATTACAATGCAGTTCTCAATTTCCTGCATTTTTCAATAACAGGGTGCACCTTAGTGCCCAGAAATTCATAATCAAATAAATTCTTAATCCTGGAAATATTGTCATGATGCCCCAAAATGGAATGGGCTCCCAGAATGTGTCTGCTGCTCCTGCAACTGTGAGCCTCCCCCCACAACACCTCTTGTAAAGCAGTTGATTGGCCAGTTAGAGTTAAAGAACAATACATTACATTCTTAGTTAACTGCATTTTCCATAGCAGAATGCACCTTGGTGCCCAGAAATTCACAGTCTAATACATTCCTATGGCTGGAAACATTCTCATAATGCTCTGCAATGAGAAGGGCTCCCCATGTTATATATATTGCTGTTGCTGCTGCTGCTGCTAGCCACTAGTCTGTGTGAGTCTCCAACTACAGCAACTGTTGTGATGCGCATTAGTGCCTGGAAAATCACAGTAAAGTCTCATGGGTGGACTTTTTCTCATAACGCCCTGAAATGAGATGTGCTACCCAAATAAATGTATACTGCTGTTGCTGCTGCTGCTGCTAGCTGGTGCTGGGCTGTGTTAGTCTGCAACCACAGCAACTGTCATGATGCACTTTAGTATCTGCAAAATCACAGTAAATGTTCATGGCTGGAATTTTTCTTATGACACCTTGAAATGAAAGGAGAACCCAGAACTCATATTCTGCCAGTGCTACACTTTGTGATCTAGTCTACAACAACTGGATGGACAAAATAATATGGTTGTTTTGTGCTCTAGATCTGGATCATGATCTTTGACTCAAGTAACACTTTGTTGTATCCTACCAGCCAAGATAAGTGAAAATGTAAATCATTGTATTTCTAACCATCTTTTGTTAATGTTTTTCTCTTTTCAGGTATTATCACGAGGGCACTGAAATCCTGTTGCTGCATAGGTCCAGTCCAGATCTGGTTTTTGAATTTAGCAATGTTTCCAACCAGGAAAGGTATTTTTTTCTTTTTTCAATCATTGTTTTTAAATTCTTAAATGTTATTCATGTCATATATGCCACACTCTAACAGTCTTCTGCTCCTTTTTCTCTTTTTCTGGTATTTTTCAGCAATATTTCAAGCCAGAGGAGGCAGCGTTGACCATATCAGCAATCTGAAGGAGAAGATGGCATTGTGTTGCTTGCTGGAGGAGAGGTCATTTGAATAGAAAGACATCTGTAAATACAAGACAGAAATGATTTAGACTCTACTTAATTAGCCTCTGTGGGTGTCAGCTTGAGTGGTATATCCATTGTCCAGTAAAAGATTTACGATGCCTGTCACCTGTGAAGAAAAAAGAGAACTTATTTAGGATTACTAGGCCACTGTGGTGGCTGCTTCACATACCCTTAGTCCACCTGCATTCATGGAAGGCGCACCGGCCAGTAGCACACAAGATCCCCCAGCTATCCCAGAAGCTACACACCACGGGCAACAGGAAGCATGCCAGTGGATGTGCCCATGCTCCGCACAATTCTGAATGGCATGGAGTGGCATACTGCCATGAGCACCCTTCTGCCATTTGGAACCTGCCATAACTGCCTACATGCCCACTCACTGACCAGGCAATGGTGGGGCATGGCATCCATGGGGTCCCTCTATCTTGAGGAAGCATCTACCCCAGCACACTGGGATGCCTGGGTGGCTGGGGGCTGCCATTCGGCCACTTGCCCTGAGAGTTAGTGAACCTTGCCCTGCACCTACTCACACTTCCCCCAATTCAGTACAAGGGATCCACCCCTGGACCCCAGACAGTCACCCCATTTAATGTCACCTGGGTCCTCAGCACAGCACCCATCCTCCCCCATGGACCTGCATGCCAGGGGCTGGTACCATAGACAAGTGCCCTGCAGATGTTTCATGGTCGTGAATCCTCACACCCTGTGACTCTCCTCAGCCTTGTAGGGGCATGCAGTTTACACATGGATTGCATGTAAATTGTGCCCTTTGAGAATCGGACCCATTATGATTACTGTTATTTTTAACTATATGTCAATGCCCTCCAAGGGTAAACTGTTTAGAAGAGGACTCAGTTGACTTGATAACTGCTCTCATACAATGTATTCCTTGCTTCTGAATTCTTTAATAAAATGCTTAAAAAAATTTTAAAAGTTGGTGCATGTGGAGAATACAAGCAGGACTGAGAAATAAGAGGAGAAGGAGGAGGAGATGTTAACTTGATTGGTTCAGACTGCATGTTCTTCATGTCTGGCAGTGGCATTTACACTTGCTTAAGAGTCTGTGTTTCATAGTCTGGAGGCATGTAGCTGAGGTGGTGGTGGCCAATGTAACTGTTGACAAATCTTGCATTTAATGATAATGATACGATGTTCTCATTTTCTACTTTGTTTGTGGGCATCACAAAGCAGGGCAGAGGTGTGTGATAGCATGTGTCAGAACAGTATCACAACTTGTGGAAAATAAAGTGAAGGGAAACATAGAAACTGACAGCAGATAAGGACCGCTAGGCCCATCTAGTCTACCCATTTTCCCTGCCTGCTGTAAAATCCGCAGACCCTACTTGATCTCCAGCTTTACCTCCTCGTTTCTATTGCTAGGGTTCCCCTATGCCTGTCCCATGAATGTTTGAATCCCCTCATTATGTTTGGCACCACCACCTCTGCTGGGAGTCTATTCCATGCATCCACCACCCTTTCTGTGTAGAGATACTTCCTCATGCTACCCCTTAGTCTACCCCCTTCCAACCTCATGTCATGTCATGCCCCCTCATTCCCAGACATCTCCTTTTCTGAAAGATGCTACCCTCGGGTACCCTATTTATGCCTTTTAGACATTTGTAGGTTTCTATCAAATCTCCCCTGTCTCTTCTCTCCTCCAGGGTATACATATTGAGGTCCCCCAGTCTCTCTCCTCATATGTTGCCCTTCTTTGAAATGCCTCTACCCTGTCTACATCCTTATGGAGATGTAGCCTCCAGAACTGCACACCGTATTCCAAATGAGGCCTCAGCAATGATCTGTACAGTGGCATCACCAACTCCTTCCTTCTGCTGGTGATACCTCTCCCTATGCACCCCAGCATTCCATGGCTCTCCCCATAGCCCTGGCACATTCTCTGGCCACATTCAGGTCATCAGCTATGTTTACCCCCATATACCTTTCCTGTTTGGTGACCATCAGTCCTCCCCATCATGTAATCCTCCCCTGGGTTCTTGCACCCGAAATGCATGATTTTGCACTTTTTGCGATTAAATCTCAGCTGCCACACTCTGGACCATTCCTCCAGTTTATCTAGGTCCTTCCTCATTTTTTCCACCCCTTCTGGAGTGTCCACCCTAATGCAGACCTTAGTGTCATCTGCAAAGAGGCACACCTTCCCCTGCAGCCCCTCCACAATGTCACTTATGAAGACATTAAACAGGACTGGGCCCATGACTGATCCCTGTGGCACCCTGCTGGTCACCTTCCTTTCCTCAGATTGAGCACCATTTATCATGACACTCTGTCTTCTATCACTCAACCAGTTCCTAACCCAGTTTACCACCTCGTGATCCACTCCCAGGCTGCCCAGCTTGTTCACAAGTCTTCTATGTGGAACAGTATTGAAGGCCTTACTGAAATCCAGGTAGGCGGCATCCACCGCTCCCCCCTAATCCATGACCTTAGTCACCCAGTCAAAGAAATCAATTAGGTTTGTTTGACATGACCCTCCCATTGTGAATCCATGCTGTCTCAGATCCTGTGCTCTGCTGGCTTCAAGATGTTCCACGATCCTTTGTTTAAGTAGTGATTCCATAATATTCCCTACTATTGAGGTGAGGCTGACTGGTCTATAGTTTCCAGCCTCCTCCCTACTGTCACTTTTGTGAAGTGGGACTACATCTGCCCTCCTCAGTCCTCCAGAACCACTCTCATATTGAGTGACTCATTGAACAGTGCTGCCAGTAGTGGAGTCAGCACCTCCCGAAGTTCCCTTAATATTCTAGGATATATAACATCCAGTCCCATTGCCTTGTCCTCTTTCAGTTTTGTGAGTTCCTTTAGGACTCTCGCTTCTGTAAATGGACTGGTGTCCATCTCCCTTCCATATTTGTTCATGTTGCTTAACTGTGGTCCCTCACCTTCTTCTTCTGTGAACACAAAACAAAAATATTTGTTCAGTATTGATGCTTTTTCCAGGTCCCCTTCCACACACTCTACTTCTTTCCCTTTGAGCCTTACTATCACACCCATTTTTTCTCCTTTCACTAATGTACCTATAAAAAGTCTAGTCTCCTTTCTTTACCTCCTCTGCTATGTTTTCCTCCATTTGTGCCTTTGCACTCCTGACTGTATTTCCTGCCTCCCTCTGTTTATCTAGATACACTACCCTGTCCTCCTCCTACTGTGTTTCCTTGTATTTCCTAAAAGCCATCTTTTTTACCCTTACCTTCCCGGCCACTACCTTTGAGAACCATAGTGGCTTTCTCTTGCCCTTGTTTACTTGCCTAATGCAAAGGTTTGTTGCCTCCACTATGGCTCCTTTCAGATGGGCCCACTGCTCCTCCACTCTCCCCCTTTTGTCCCTCCCTGCCAGGGCATGCTTGAGACATATCCCCATCTTAATAAAGTCTGCCTTCCTGAAATCCAGGACCCTCACCTTTGTGTGGCTTGACTGTGCCACTGTACTCATGCTGAACCACACTGTGCGATGATCACTGGATCCCAGGAGTTCACCCATCATGATTTCCTCAATTCTGTCCCCATTGGTGAGTACCAGGTAAAAAATTGCACCCTCCCTGATGGGCTCTAGCACTAGCTGCCTGAGGCCTGTCCCTTGTACAGAGTACAATATATCCCTGCTTCTGGCTGAGGCAGCAGCTGGGATGTTCCAATCCCACATCTAGCAGATTGAAATCACCTATCAGCAGCACCTCCCCTTTAGCTGCCATCATGTGGATGGATTCCACTAGAACCCAGTCCCCCTCCTCCCCCTGTGCTGGAAGTCTGTATATCATGCCTGCGTGAATAGCAGTACCATTGCCCATCTCAAGGGTGACCCAAAGTACCTCTATTCCCCCCTGCATTCCCCGTACTTCAGTCACCCTAATACCCACCCTGATGTAAAGAGCCACCCCTCGCTTTTTACCCCTCCATCTTTTTTAAACAAAGTATAACCTGGTACTGCTACATCCTAGTCATGGTTTCCAGTTTACCACATTTTGGTAATAGCTACAATGTCCAGGTCAGCCTCCATTATCAAAGCCACCAGTCTGGGGTTTTATTCCCTAGGCTGCGGTCATTGGTATACATGGCCTTCCATGTCCTGCCATTTTTCCTTTTATCATACCCCCTGCTGTCTTTTTGCCTCCTGTGCTTTTCCTTCCTGTCCTCAACCCCCTTCCTCCTTTCCCCTGCTGTTCCCCCTTCTATGGGTTTCATTTCCAAAATGAAATCATTACAAAAAGGATTCGACTGATGAGGAGAAAGTGATGGACAGAACATGTTTTTTATTCTCAATCATTCTCATCAAGGAAGCAGCCCTCACTGTTTTCCAGACTGAAGTTGTACCCACATGAGAATAATTTCTCCAGCTGTGCTTCACTGACCTCAGTATTAGGCAATTTGCCAATGCCGACAACTTCACGCTGTTCTGGTTCATCCTCACCACCACTGGCACCTTCATGTGGTAGAAATTCAGACATGATTGTTTTGCAAGGAATGTGCCCCACATTCATCTTAATAAATGTTAGCATATCAGCATTTCTAGGTGAAAGATTTGCACACCTGTCATGCACAGTTGCACCTGCAGAACCAAATACTCAAGGGTGGACAGCTCGAGTATTTGAAGGCCATTGAGGACAGTGCAGGACAATCAGTAAGTTTGCTACCACAGTACTGAAAGAGTTCTTTTGTGATGGCAAGGTGTCTAATATCAGCCATATATGCATCCACCATGCAGTGCGCTGCACGCAATCCTGCTGCCTCATCACCAGCCTCATCCTCTGCTTTTCCTCAACATTTTTAGTACCCACCTGGTACATAACATCTTAAAGTGGATTTGTTAGGATTTGATCTTGTACTTTGCATGTTTTATCAGCCCATTTACCATATGATGTGGCTGCAACACCCAGTCTCTGTTGAGATTCATGTTGTGCCTTAGATAACTGTGACTTTAGCATCTGTGGCCTATGAACATATCTTATTAGGAGATCAGTTAAATTTTGAACCTAATCATGCTGACCTTCAAGCATTTGATGGCAGGCTACATTTACACCATGAGTAAAGCATGGTGCAATCTCAAAATCTGCAAACTGCAGAATGCTGGAAATATGGGTATTGCAATCCAAGACAAGGAGCATGTGTTCCATTAAGGCACAACGTGACAAGGTTAGGTAAGACCCTGTCCAATTTGTTATGAAGAGAGAGTTAAAAGCAAGGATCTATTTTGTCCTTTCCTATTCTGACACTTGTCTGTTTCTTGCTTGTCTGACTGTGCAACTGAATTTCCTTGTGGCATCTAGGAACTGGCCACTCCAGTGGTCCCACAATTTCTTCCTGCTATTGCCCTTCCTTCACTTGCTGTTTTTATTCATTCTTTCTATCCTTGCTTCGCTGTAGTTAAAAATATATCTGAATCTTTATGTGAAACCATGATCCCTTTATTTGCAAATGTATATAATTATGTTACTGACATTATTGCAGAAAGCTATTTAGGTTTAGATGCCAACCTTGAGCACAAGGGATCAACCTTGATATTAATTTTAACCTCCACAAACTTGTTAACAGAATTTTCAAAGGAAACCACATCTGGTACTCTGCAGGATGGCCTCATGAAAGAAACTGACAATGTTTTGTTACACTCTGTGAAAAACAGGAGGTGTAATTTAGAAGAATAGGATGCAGAGTTTAAACTGTTAAGCAAAAACATTTTATATAACAAGAGCAATGTTTTATTTAGAGAGATAGAGAGAGAGACTGAGATTTAAATTGAAAAAGAGACTCAGATGTAGGACTCTGAACTGCCTTTATGAAGAGCTACTCTGTACAATTTTATTTTTCTATTTTGTTATTGATAATAATAAGATGCTACTTACGAATTGTATAACTTCTCCCTGAGTTCCTATGATTTCTAACCTATGCCGCTATGATAGTTGATGTGAGAAGTGGGATTTACGCTGTGCACACTCTATAACAGGAAATTTGCGTGTGGGTACTAGACCTAGTACAAGGGAAGCATAGAAGAAAGGTATGGATCCTGCAACAGCAAGCCCAGGAGTGATTATCAGAGGAAGGGCAGACACACTAGAAGCAGAAACAAGAGTCCAAATGGAGACTGTACAGCTGGCCCCATGGTTGAAGAAAAAGGTAGTATAGCACAGTGGTCTAAGGCTCTGAGCTGCAAATCTGGTGACATCCAGCAGACCAGACCTGGGGTTTGAATCCCACAGCTTCCACTTGCATACTGTGTGACCCTGAGCAAGTCACTTAACTTCCTTGTGCTCCCAGGTTGCTTCTGTAAAAAAGCTTTCAGCTTAGTGTGCTATTCCTGGTTAAACAACTAAAAAAAAACAAACTGGGAGGGACAGAAATTGAAAGCATGTCTGCCTTCTTCAAATGGTGGGCTATACAACAAAGACAGATTGAAAAACAGAAAGAAAAAGAGATTCAACATCTAGAGGTGAAGAGAAGAGAAGAGAAGAGAAGAGAAGAGAAGAGAAGAGAAGAGAAGAGAAGAGAAGAGAAGAGAAGAGAAGAGAAGGGAAGGGAAGGGAAGGGAAGAGAATGGAATGGAAGAAAGGGAAGAGAGGGGAGGGATGGGAATGGAAGAGATGTGGTGACAGGAGCAGGAATGGCTGGATGCCTTACAAGCTATCAAAGCTGGAGGATCTGGTACTGGTACAGCAGATCAACAAAACACAAATAACAAAAAACACACATTAAACTTACAAAGCTGTGTCCCTTGGATTAAATTGAAGCATGCCTGACAACTTTTGAAAGGATCACCAGAGCCTGCCAATGGCCAAAACAGCAATGGGCAATCAGCCTGGTACCCTAACTGACAGGTAAAGCCCAACTTACCTACATAAATATGAACACTGCACAGTTACAACAGTCAGAAAACTATGACCTTGTGAAGTGAGAAATCTGTAATAGATATCATATCTCAGAAGAAATCTACAGGCAGAGATTCCAGTCCCTGCACTACCACTCAGTCGACAGTCCTCTATAAGTCTTCACCTGACCCAGAGAACTCATTAAATGGCTCCAATCAGAGGCAAAACAGTCCTACAGATGATCAACATATTTGAAATGGAGCAATTCATCAACATCCTTCCTACAAATGTGCAGCTTTGGATAAAAGAACACTGACCAGAAAGTAGGAAAAAGGGCATTTCTTTGGCTTTGGACTATGAGGTGGCCAGACAGATACCAAAGCAGCGAAGCTTTTTTCCAATTTAACTCCAGATCAGATAAGAATTCTGGTGTGGGTAACAAATCTACATCCAAAGACTTTATTTGCTGTAACTATAATAAGCCAGGCCATATTGTAAGAAACTGCCATAAAAATAAAGGGTAATACTGGAGCAAATTTGCTCTAAGCAAAGTGGGCCAGGTATTTAACAGACATCAAGTCGGGAGGTAAGACTGTGAAAGGACTTATAGATTCCACAAACAGACAGACCATGGTGCATGGTGAAGTTCTGGGAAAAGAATGCAAAAGCACCAGGTACAAGGGTCATCTGCATCCATAGGGACATTCAATACTATCCCAACACCCAAGTGATTCTGAACATTAATGTGGTGTTGCACTGCATGAAAAGGAGGATAGCATGGGATGTCATACCGCAGGAAAGTGGGGTAGTACCAAAGTTACTTCTACCTGTAATTATTGGAAATGGCTTTCCAGGATTTACTAAGTTAATCACAGAGGTAGTGAACCCTACTGTTTCAGCAGCTGTGATAACAAGAGCACAGGCAAAGAAAATCTCAGATGTTGGGGACTCTTTCCCTTTTGGTGACTTTGATTCAGACTTGTTTGAGCTCAGGTCCTAGATCTGGAAGTCCAGGAAAAAAAGAAGACACCTGAAAAAACAGAGGCAACAAAAGACTGATGGACATAAGGCATTGATACAGTATATATCCAGATGTCCAGGAAAGAAAGAAGACACCTGAAAAAAGTGGCAACAAAAGACCAATGGACATGAGGGGTGAATATATCAAAATGCTGAAACTAAGCTGATAACTGATTGTGATTTTGTTTAGGAGAAAACTAACAATATTTCTCTTCAAGGGTATTTTAAACAGTTGGGGGAGAAACAAAAACAGGGTGAACCAATGTTAAAAAATGTAATGGGCTACTGTACAGAGTTTGGGTTAATCCTCAGATGCAAGAACAGATAGAACAATTGGTCATACAAAGGAAGAATAGGACTGAGTTGTTGCAGATAGCATGTAATCGTCCTATGGCTGGTCACCTGGGGAGGGATGACACCCTTGCCAGATTGCTGTACAGATTTTACTGGTCTGGGATTCATGAGGATGTTGCTACCTATTGCAGTTCTTGTGCTGAATGTCAGAAAGTAGCACAGTGAGTAAAAATGACAAGGTGTCCCCTACCCTTGATACATTTGCCTTTTGAGAGAATTACAATGAATGTGGTTGGTTCCTTAGACAAAAGTAAAAAGTGTAATTTATTTATTTTGGTAGTATGTGACTATGCTACTTACTACCCAAAGGCATTTCCAATGCACACCATCACAGCCCCAAAAGTGGCAGCAGAGCTTGCCGAAATTTTCAGCAGGGTGAGCATACCTAAAGTGATTATTACTGACCAAAGTAGTATTTTGGTGTTGCATAGCTGAAGGAGATGTACCAACTGCTAGGTATCACTGCCCCAAAGAACCTCTCCATATCACCTGAGACAGACGGTCTTGTTGAGCATTTAATGAAACCCTAAAACATGTTAAAAATGTTTGTGAAAGGTGAAAGATTGGGATTAATACTTACCTTACCCACTTTTTGCTTACAGACAAGTGCCATAAGCATCAACAGGTTTTCACCCTTTGAAAAGCTGTGTGGTAGACAATGCAGAGAGCCACTAGATGTAATAAAAAAAATGTGGAAACATAAGCCCACTCAGAAAGAATCTATTACATCTTATATGTGTGCACTGAGAAAGAAACTGGCAAAATATGTAGAAATTGCCCACAGTAATCAGGAAGAAGTCCAAAAAACAGCAGAAGGTGTATGATGACCATGGGGTAAATTAAAAAGTCTTGAGCCAGGTGAAAAGATCTTGTTACTGTTACCCACTACAGAAAACAAACTGTTAGTGAAGTGGCAAGGGCCTTATAAAGTGATTAGATGTACTGGTACAGTTAACTATGAGACTGAGGCACTTGATAGGAAAAATCCATCAAGGATATACCATTCTAACCACTTGAAGTAATGGGTTGAAAAGACACCAAAGGTTGCTTTGTTAGTATTACCAGAAACTGCTAAAGAAGATCTTGATATAGCTTATGACAGACTGGAATAAACTGTAACCTCTGATGCTGTAAAGGTGAATGTTTACTTATCCACAGAATAAACCAAAGAAATTCATAACTTGGTAAAGACATTTAAAAGTACTTTTACCACAGTGCCAGGCTGAGCAAAAGGGGTCAGGCATGTAATAGTGACGATGACTGCTCATCTAATCAGACAAAAGACAAACAGATTGCCAGAGCAGTTAAGAGCAGATGTGGTTAAGGAAATACAAAAAATGAAAGAGATGGGTATCACTGAAGAATTGAGACCTGCTTGGTCATCATCGGTGGTGGTTTGTAAATAAAAAAGAAAGGGCATCCCGGCCCTGATGGGTTTACTTCGGAATTCTATAAAGGATTCTCTGATATTTTATCCCCACTTTTCACCAGAGTTTGTAATGTGACACAGGAGCCGGGTACCCTGCCGGATACAAGGGGGGAGGCCCTTATTTCAGTATTACCCAAGCCTGGAAAAGACCACTCATCCTGTGTTGGATACTGTCCCATCTCATTGCTCAACCAGGATGCTAAAATCTTCGCTAAGATAATTAGTGAACAATTACAAAAAGTGGTCCCCATCTTGGTTCATCCTGACCAAATGGGGTTTATACCCGGCAGACACATACAAGGTAACATAAGGTTATTACTGAATGTGATTGCCTCAGCTCAACACCCCTTAAATTCATCACTCTCAGCAGTACTAACGCTAGACGCGGAAAAAGCCTTTGATCGTTTAAACTGGCAATATCTTGACTTAGTAATGGGGGGCTTTAGGTTTGGGGACAAATTTCGCAAATGGATTTCCAACTTATATTCCAGGCCTAGAGCCAGGGTCCGGGTTAATGGGATGGTTTCCTCCCAGTTTGAGATTGAGAGGGGTACCAGGCAGGGTTGCCCCCTTTCTCCCCTTTTATTTGCCCTGAGTTTAGAACCCTTGGCTATGTACATTAGGCAATCAGATCTTTTTACAGGTCTCCAGGTTAGGGGTGTGGAAGTCAAAAT
Source organism: Neoceratodus forsteri (assembly GCA_016271365.2). Taxonomy (NCBI): domain Eukaryota; kingdom Metazoa; phylum Chordata; order Ceratodontiformes; family Ceratodontidae; genus Neoceratodus; species Neoceratodus forsteri. The sequence continues at coordinate 1,608,896,654 of CM057453.1, forward strand.
TTCATTATATGCAGATGATACTTTGTTATATGTCTCAGATCCATTAAACACGGTCCCGAGAATTCTCACCTTTCTTAAAGAATTCGGATCCTTTTCCAGCTATAAAGTTAATCCGGATAAATCGGAATTACTCCCACTAGGGGGTGTCCGGGGCCACCCTTTGCCAGGGGTACAGCAAGTTAAATGGTGTAGGTCAGGGTTTAGATATTTGGGGGTGTGGATTCCTAGGGACTTTCAAACCTTATGCTCCACAAACCATTTAAAAGTGCTTCAGGAGATTAGAGAGGATGGTAACAGATGGAAGGAGCTTCCCCTCTCTATTTCTGGTAGGGGAGAGACAATACGTATGAATATTCTTCCTCGTTTACTGTTCATAATGGGTGCTATCCTGTACAAACCCCCGAGAAATTTTTGGCAGGATTTGAGAACCACCCTCTCTAAATTTCTTTGGCTGAGGAAAAGACCACGGGCGAGGTGGAAGACTATGGTGGCCCCTAAGGAGAGGGGTGGCTTTGGGATACCTGATATCCAGAAATATTTTTGGGCCTCTCAGGTGCAGACTCTGGTAGCTTGGGCTCGGGATCCCCCACCAAAATGGGTCCAGATTGAGGAGGCTGATCTTCCCCTACGGAAGGCTGTGGACTTAATACATCTGGACTCCCCTAGAATGAGACGACTTGAGTTCAGGAACCCCTTTACGAGGGTCTTTTCCCAAATTTGGAGGGACATGAACTTTAAGTTGGGCATTACTTTAAAGCTTAACCCAAACACAACTATACTGAGTTGTTCGGATTTTGAACCACTTAGATGGGACTTGGGTTTCCACTGGTGGGCAAAAGCGCGCCTTACTAGCTTAGGTCAACTTTTCGAGCAAAATTCGATTAAATCCTTCCAGCAATTAAAAACTGAATTCAGTCTACAGCAAAATGACTTCTTTCGGTACCTCCGGTTAAGACACTTTATCCAAGTAAATGTAAAATCTATCGAACTTAGCTCGGAATCCTTATCAAACCCGGTGCGTTCACTCTTATCCTCCATGATCTGTTCCCCACATCAAAAACACCTGATTTCTAAACTAGTCAAAGCGATTTACAATGCAGAGACAGATCCAGTACCGAGTATTAAAGAGGCATTTCACAGAGATTGCAATTATTGCCTATCTGAGACGGACTGGTCACAAATTTGGAAGGCTGTGCAGACTACTACTTCATCCCTTTACTGGCAGGAATTCTGCTGGAAAATTATTATGAGATTTTTTAGGGTCCCGGTGGTAACTAAGCATTATGGATTACATCAATCTGACCTTTGTTGGAGGAACTGCCAGCTGGTTGGTACATATTTTCACATTTATTGGGAATGCAATATTGTGCAGGAATACTGGAGGGAAATAAAGGGTGTCTTCGAGCTGATTTTTGAGACTGTTATGCCAGATCCCCCACAACACTGGTTGTTGGGATTGCATCCTCCCTTCTTACCCTCAAGATCATCCCATCTTTTATTTGGAATTTTGATAACAGCAACACATAAGGCCATCAATTTGCTGTGGTTGACACCTAATAAACCTACCATCTCCTGCTGGTTCAGAATCTGTATCAGGATTTTAGATATGGAGTATTTAACGGCCAAACTGAGACTTTCCATGGAAAAATTCAAGGAAAGATGGTTTCCCTTTATGTAATTCATGGCTTCCCGGGAAAAGAGACCTGTATTAGAAGTACTAGCTAGATACACTTGATGTGGTCTCCCAGTTCCAGTTCAGCAGGGTTGAATGGTGGGCTAGGATGGGAGACTCCAGTATGTTAAAGTTGCATCTTATTCACAATAATAACTTCTAAACCTTGCTCCTCCTCTGGGGTGCTGGTTATGTCATTGTATAACTAAGTATATGGTGTTTGTGATGGTCCACCTTTTAGATGTGGATCCTATTATTAATTGTGTAAAGCAATGGTAGTAGATGAACAGGTATGACTTGTAAATGTTTATTTTTCTGGTTATCCTTTTCGCTATTCTTATCTCTCTTTTTCACTTCTTGGTAGAACACAAGGCATCCTCCTCCCTAGGACCTCTTTCTTTCATCTTCTCTTTTCCTTTCCTTTTCCTCTTTACTCCTCTTTGAACTCTTTCTTCTTTCCTTGGTCTTACTTTTCTGACTTGAAATATAAATCTGTGTATATGAGTAGGAATGGACTTTGTCTGTTTGTTAATGTATGGATTTAATTGAAAGGGATGAAAAAAAGCTCTTCAATAAACTTTAATTTCCCCCCCAAAAAAAAGAAAGGGCATAAGAATCAGTCTTGATTTTGGGAAATTTAATCAAGTGTCTGTATTTGACAGGTATCCTATGCCCAGGATAGATGATTTTGTGGACAGATTAGGAAGTACCAAATACATCAGTACCCTTGACAAAACTGCATTTTCCACTCCGTTCGGATTCTCTCAGTTTACCACCATGCTGCTTGGTTTACATGGTGCACCCACTACATTCCAGCAGTACACAGATGTAATTCTAGCCCCTCACACTGGTTATTGTGCTGCCAATCTGGATGACGTTGTGGTGTACAGTCCAGATTGGAAAAGACTCCTGGAACACCTACGAGCAGTTGTGGAATCTATCAAAAATGCAAGTCTGACTATTGATCCTACCAAGTGTTCATTACACATGCAGGAAATCAGGTATGTGGGTCATATTTGGGGATTTTTTTTCATTGTTATTCTTTGGTAACTGGGTAAGGCCCACTAGGCACAAGTGCTGTTTTCAGGGACAACTTGGGAGCACTAGGGAGATTAAGTGACTTGCTCAGAGTCACAAAGTAAGCAAATGGAGGTTGTGGACATCAAGGACAGGTCTGCCTGCTGAATGTAACAAGCTCATTCACAGCTCATTACTCTACCCTCTGGGCTATACCACCATAAACAAGTAAAGCCAGAGATTTCCAAGACAGAAGCTGTAGCTAACAGACCTGTACCTAAAACAAAAAGGTCACTATTAGGGGTGGCTGGTTACTACCAGAGATTTGTTTCCAACTTTTCCCATTTAGCTATTCCCCTCAATGAACTCATGGAAAAGGTACCCGAATAATGTGAAATGATCACCAGAGTGTAATGAGGCTTTCTGAGCCATCAAGTCTGCATTTATGTTCAACCCTTGTTTTAAGAAGTCCAGACTTTGAGAAAAAAATTATGTTACAGACAAATGCATCAGAGGTAGATCTAGGTGCAGTCCTGAGTCAGAATGTAGATGGGAAGTAATATTACATTCTGGATATCAGTAGGAAACTGCACAACAGAGAGAAAAAGTACTCCACTATTGAAAAAGAATGCCTTGCAGTGAAATGGGCAATAGAGAATCCTACATGTTATCTGCTAAGAGCTGACTTTGTACTTAAAACAGATCACAATCTTCTCTGTTGGCTTAATCACAAGAAGGATAAAAAATCCCAGAATCACAAGATGGTAGCTGGCACTACAGCCATTTAGTTTTGTTTTAGTTGATTTTTGTTGACTGGGAAAGAAGGACTAAGCAATTCTGCCTATTTTCAGGCTCATCCCAAGGGAAAGTGGGGAGATACAGATGCAAACTGACATACAGGACCAGATGAAGCTGTTGGTGGCATTTTAGTGAATGGGGGGGGGAGTTTGGCCAGGACACTGGGGAAATTCTCTTACTCTTCTGTAGGGGCAGCTGCTGTCCAAGTTTTGGGCAGTAGTCCATGTCAGGCTGGCTGTCGAGGAGGCTGTGTCAATTTTGCATTCAGGGGCTCAATCCCTGATATAGGCTGTGATAAATCAAGGGGATGCCGAGCTTAGTTTAGCAAGGAGGATGATCTGCAAGAGGTCCCAATAAATGTGCCTCATATGGTTGGGGCAGTGGAGACGGTGATCCTAAGTGTCCAGCAAGTGGAGCCTTCTTTTTCGGCAGTACACCCAGAAAAAGATGGCAAGAATGTGAGTTTTCCAGAGACTGAAGTGGAGATGTTCCTGACAGAAGGTGAAGAGTTGCAGCAGTGAGTCAGCGAGCTGCTGACAGGAGTGGGGGGAGTGCTACAGAGCCCGCTGATGTGGCAATGAGTAGTGCAGCAAGAATGTGGAAGTCCTTTAATTTGCCGGGTCAGGACGCTCCCTGTATGGGAGGGAAATGGTCCAAGGATGAAGCTTTATCGAATGCTGGATGGATTTTGTTGGAAGATGGAAGCTGGGTCCCTGACTCCAAGTGGATCAATTGCTCATTGCTGATGGAGAATGCAATGGGGGCCTCCCTGTCAGCTAATAACTCACGAAAAAGCTGTAATCCTTCTCAGGAGACTGGGGCTTCTCAGGTTGGTTCTAAGTTTACTACTGAGTTAGAGGGAAATGACTTAAATGGGGAACATAGAGATGCTACTGCAGGTGTTTCATGCTGTGCCTCATTGGACAACTATCCGAGGGTCCCCCTCCCCCCCTGACTCAGAGGAAATGCAGGACTGGGCCTTTTTTCTCAGACTTATTTAAAAATAATAAAGTTGAACAATCTCTGAGACAGAATGCAGTACACTTGAGATATACAGGTGGGTTGCAGGAGCACCCGGACAGAACGTATGTGTCCAGGAAATTATTGAAGGACTCTATGAACTTTCGTGCTGCAGACATCTTTTCCCTTATTAATATAAGAGGCAAAGACTTCTTTGACATAACTTTTAAGTCATTTACTAGCTTGGACACCTTTTGGAGAAAGTATGAAACTTTAAAAATGACTGCTCTCTGGACACCCTTTCGAGTGATTCCTCTGACTAAACCTCTGTTTAAAACTGTAAATATTATGTTTAGAAAAGAGGGAGTAAATGTGGGGGATGTTCAGTTTTGGTGGGAGAAAAAATGCAATGTTTTAACCCCCAGAGGCTATCATAGACTCAGAAGGTATATGGACTGGTAATTGGAGCTTTAAAGTTAAATTGCAAATGGTTGGGAATCAGGTTCTGCATATACTGAACAGTTTCTTTCTTGGCAAAGATAGAGGGGTATGTTTTTATCCTGGCCAGCCTAATGCCTGTTATAAATGTGGAAGCAGCAGACATTTTAGTAGCACCTGTGATAGGTTAAGGTGTGCATTATGTGGAGACTATGACCATGAAAGTGCAGTGTGTAGAAATACTTTCAAATGTAATCTATGTGATGAGCAGGGCCATGTGTATCATCAGTGCCCCTGGGCAGGCCAGAATAGGGTTGGAGGCCTGGACAAAGACACCTAATTAATCAAGCCCAAGAAAGATATAGGCCGGAAAGGCCGCCCCCCAATATGGAGAACAATCAGGAGACTGATCAGTTTTCTGACCCAACCACTGGAACTTCACATGCTGAGACTGCCCCTTCTGCCTCTAGGGATAGTTCTCAAACCCAAGAGAAAGGGGAAGATTCTTTTCCTAATGCATCTAGAGCAGGCCAGAACTTTCATACTGCGTCTCCTCCTGAAGCTGATTTTCAGCTTCCTAAACGGGTAACTAGATCTGTTAGCAAACAAAAAACTCTACCTAAGCAGGTCCCCCTTCAAAATCCCTTCCAAGTACTTCAGGATAGGGATGCTGGGTCTGAATTGGATGTGTCTTCTAGGTCTGGGGTTGTCTCAGAAATGGAGTGTGAGGAGGACAATGGGATGGAAGTAAGGGAACCAAAAAAAATGGGGAGGAAAAGAAAAAAGATAAGGAATAGCTCATTCTATGTAAGGTATGGCTACTTTATGGTTGGCATCTCTCAATGTTCATAGCATAAAAAATCTTAAGAACGTGCTGCTTTTTTGACTTTCTATAAGAATGTTAAAGCTGACATAGTGTTTTTACAGGAGACAAGGGTACAAACCTTACAGGATGTCAACTAAACAAAAAAATTATGGCCATGGGGAATTTCCTTCTGGACATTTGGGATAGATGCTGTGGATGGCATAGGGGTTTTGTTTAAAGGGACTCAGGTGCAGGTACAAAGGATTGTTGCCATTGCACCAGGTAGAGCATTCTTGTTGGATTGTTAGATAAATGGGTTTGCCTTAAGGCTGATTATTACCTATGTCCCGCAAAGTAAGGCTGCTAGGGTTGAGTTGTTTGAAAAAATTAATCCGTTTCTTTTACAGAAAAACATATTATTTGGGAAGGGGATATGAATTGTGGGTTGGCTTTAAAAATAAAGGATAATATTAAAAAGAAAAGTTTATTGTGACTCTCATGCCCTACAAAACACAATAACGGTTGCAGGCCTGAAGGATGCCTATAAATGCTACATAAAGATAAAGGAGCTACCTATTATAGAAGTGCCTTTTCAACTCGGATAGATTATTTTTTTGTGTCTCAATTTTTACATCCACAAATATTTAATTTACATCACTCTGACTTCTCAGATCATGTACTACTAAGGTGTGAGATTTCATTTAAAAATGTACCCCCTAAGTTTCCAGCTGTTAATAGGAGATGGAAGCTGAATGCCACTTTATTATAGCAGCAGGAGGTAAGGCAAAAACTGGAAAGACTTTTTGCCTTTACAAAATCAGTGGAAGACCTGTATGATGATTGGCTGAGTTGGTGGGTAGACACTAAAAAAGAACTAAAACAATTTTTTGTTGATTAAGGGAAATGCAGCAGTAATGTATAATATCTAAAATATTTGGATTATAGAGACCAGTTTTATAAACTAATGTCTCTTCCGAATGTTTCAGACAGTCGGATCAAGACACAACCGGATGACATAAAAAATAAAATGTTTCGCTGGCTCATGTAGCGGTGGGATTTTCGCCATACACCGCGGCGACCTGGGTCGGAATGGACCTGGACTGTCAGAGGGCCGGCCGGGGGAAGAAGGATGGAGTGTCCCAAGGACTGCTCTCCTTCTCCGGGGGGAGGGTGGGGGAAGCGATCGGCGCACTGAGGACTCCTGGCAGAGGCCAGGGGATCTCAGGTGACCGACACTCACAGCTCTGGGAGGTGGGGCGGATGCTGGCGTCATTGCACATCTCCGCCTCCATAAGGAAAATGGCAGAAAATCGAGGTGGGCAAGGACCACTGTCTACATGAAGCCCTCCTGGAAGACCTCGATTCACCACCATCACTGCAGGTTCCCCGACCAGATATTGGTTCCATGGTCACCGAAGAAGGTGGCCATGGCCCCGCCCTCTGGGGGGCAAGCCTGGGGTGACTGGGGGACCTCAGCAGCCATAGATGGTGGTGGAGGTTTCCAGGGGCCGTGACCAGGGCCAATTAATGATGGGGTCCTGCCATGGAAAAAGATAACATTTAAATAAATAAATAAATAAATAAAATGTTTCTGTTACAATATAATGCTGAGTTTAGGAATGGTACCGAAAAGCACCCATACTCAGACCTATATGCTGCCTGTAAAGACAAAGTGGACCATAAAGTTATGACAGGATTATATAATAACAAAGGCATTTTAAAAATTTCAGATATGGAAATATTAGAAATAATACACTCAGATCTTTTCAACACATTAGGGACAGAACAGGATTTTTTAGGACCACGGGGGAAGGATATACTCTTTCCTATTCCTAAACTAGAGTGAAATTTAATGGAAGAGATAGAAGAGCCTGTCTCTGAACATGAAGTTAGAGAGGATATTGCAAACCTAAACCCAGGGGTCTCTCCAGGGGCAGATGGGTTAATCAATGAATTCTATAAACAGTTTATAGATGAAATGAATTATATTTTCACTCAAGTTTTCAATGATTTGAGTGATAGGGTGAGAAGCTGCAGGAATTTGTCTCGGCAATGGTAGTCTTAATTTGCAAAAAAGGAGATAAATGTGATTTGAAAAATTGGAGTCTCCTGAATACAGATTATAACATTTTTTCTTCCATTTTATGTAAAAGATTGCAAAAAGTGGCGTCTCTCTTGATACATCCTGCACAGACTTGTTCTATACCAAAGAGGAATATAAAACAAAATCTTATGCTTTTGAGAGCCATAACAGAATTTGGAAATCAAAGTAAAATATATGTCTTTTTGTTAGCTTTAGATCATCAAAAAGCTTTTGATAGTGTCTCACATAAGTTCTTAATTACAGTATTAGAGAAGTATGGTTTACCTAGTCAGTTGACCAATTGGATTAAGTTGTTGTACACAAAAGCCTCTTTTACCCCTATGGTGAATGGATTAGTGGAGAATAGTATTTGCCTAAAAAGGGAGGTTCGCCAGGGCTGCCCTACAAGTCCTTTACCTTTTATATTTGTATTAAAACCTATTATTTGCAGGATTATGTGGGACGATTCTGTACAGGGTACTTCTCCTGCTAGTAATATTGTTCCTCAAAAAATTTCTGCTTACACAGATGATGTTTGTCTTATGGTCAGGGACACAGTTTCTGGTATACAGGCCTTGAAAATTATAAATGATTTCTCTGCCTTTTCAGGGGTATTCTTGAATTATGAGAAAAGTATAGGGTTACAAATCAGAGATGGGGAACGAGTAACCATGATAGGTCCAATAAATATATTGCATATTCATATCAAAATATTAGGGGTATATTTTGGGAGTAGGGATATTTCATATGTGAATTGGGAAGAGAAATTATTAATAGGAGAAAGAAAAGTACAAGTCTGGAAATACTGGGCTTTAACAAAAAAGAAAGGGGTTATGATCATTAAGAAGTTTCTTCTCCCAATATTTTTATATGTCAGTCATATTTTTCCAGTTCCTTTAGGGGCTTGAAATTAAGCTGTTTCTTCCAAATGCTTTGGCAGAACAGATTAAATCCTATAAAAAGAGATTTTACTTATTTATGTATTAAAGATGGAGGCCTAGATATGATAAACCCAGTGGTGTTTTATTCTTCCTTTTTTTAAGTTCTATTCTAAATAGTTTTTCAGGAAGTTTAGAGGATTCTTGGGATCACTGGACAAAGGTGTTGTTTCAACATTTTTTCAGTGCTGGGGAAACAGGTTTCTAAATGTTCAAAGGAGTTAGGCATACTGGAATTTGCAATCCTTGTGATTAAAAAATTGAAAGTATGGAAATTAAGGAAAGAGGAGGCTTGTTCATTGGACGGAAAACAGCTATATGTGAGAATAATGGAAATGAATCATAACATTCAGGTGGACTTTCCTAAATGTAGTCCAACTAAACTGCAGTATGCGCTTAAACTTGTGAAGGATCCTAGAGTCCCTGTCAATATGTGGGATGTGCAGTGGCTATGTTGTTATGGAATATTGGGGGTAAAGGGCAACTGGAAACATAAAGCTGTGGAGGAACGGAAATGCTTGAGACAGGAGTGTGGGAGACAGTTGGAGACACTGGAATACTTTTATATACAATGTGGGTATATTGTGCAGTTTTGGCAGGATTTAGTCTGGAAATGGGGGTGGGGTCCCATAACATATGAATGTTTGATTTTAGGGGATTATTTGGGGTATTTCAGGAGATATCACCCCAGTACATTGAATGTAATAGTTGCATGTATAAAGTATTATCTCTGGCAAGCGAGATGTCAATAGTACTTACAGCATGTAATTCTTCCAAATTGTGTGATTATCACACAAATAGAGTCTGTAATTAGGAATGTGAAAAAAACTGAGTTTTTAAAGTTAGATAGGAGGCAGTTTTATGTATTCTGGAAGCATATAGATTGGCTGAGTTAAGAAATGCATTGCCATTTCTGAGCCCTTCTAAGTTAATTAGATAACTTACTCTGTATTGTTTGTTTTTCTTTTTTTAATTGTGGGTGTAATAATGGTGAGAAAAAAGTAATTAAGTGAATAAGGGGTTACAGGTCTTTCTATTTCTGTTTTGAAAATAAGTATTTAGAGTATTGGAATGTACAATGGTGTATGTGATGTGATTTTTTGGGTGCGAAGAATGTGTTCCAAATTTGATGTTATGTACTTGCAATAAAAAATTCTCCATCTCTTCCAGAGAGGGCACTGTTCGGTTCTTGTGGATGGCCAGTTCATCACAGAGTTTGACCTGCATGGATGCAGCAGAGGCTAGGGAGCAGGTCTCCTCACTTGCCTCAGATTATGCAGAGACCAGCATTGAAGTCAACGGAGAAAGTGGTGTTGGGAAACAACAAAGCTGCTTACTGAAGGAAAGTGGAGGTCCACAATGGCAGGAGGCAATTGGTAGTCCCAGTACCAAGTCGCAGGATGGAGAATTGGAAGTGGTGCCAGCAACAACAACAGAGGATTTAGAAAGATTGCTACAGGAGGAAGAGAGCTGATTTTCAGCAAGACAAGCCCTGTTCTGTGAGCGCATACGGAGGCAAAAGGTAGAGGGACCATCAGTGTCCCACCAGAATGGGGCTGAAGAGGCAACAGCAACCAGTGAGTTGTGTTCTGAGGAAATGGGAGAAAAAGCAACCAGAGGCAATCAGGTGTCCCAGGGGGAACTCGTGGAAGACATGTACATTTTGGTACACTCAGGAGTGGAGAATGACACTGCTGGTAGTGGGACACAAGGAAACATGAGTGCAGAATCCTCAGGTACTGTAAAACAGGGGGAGGATTATGTGAAAAAGCTGGGGCATGCAGTCACAGCAACAGTAACTGTTGAATCTCAGGGAACTGCCAAAAAAGTACTGTCGGGTGCACCAGCCCAGCCACTATCTCCAGTGCAGGAGTTGCCAGAAGGGCATCCAGTTTTCCCTAAAGTAAAGTTCAGTATAGAGGCAGGAAAAGGTAACCCCCCAGAAGTCAAAAAAAGAAAGTGATGAGGCCCGTTGGACATTCTGGGGGTAGTTTGGGACATGAGACTGTCTCGAATGCAGCTCCACATTCAGCAGCTCCTGTACAAGCAAGGATGACTGCAAACACACAGGCCTGGATATCAGCAGCCCTTGAAGGGGCTGAGTGGGTAAAAATATTGGATGGGAAATGATGGAATGCAATGCAAATATCCCTGGTACATCCTCAGCAGCAGTGGCAGCACCTCTGGCCTTAAAAGTTATGCAAGGAGACAGTTCCACATAAGCTTCCAGTGTGGATTTTTCACTACCACTAGGTTAGCTCCCCCCCCCACCCACTGAGGCCCCTGGGTTGCCCATAGCAGACATCCACAGTCCTGGGCTTCTACAGGCAATTATGAATATCGAAGGGGATGCTTTGCCCCCAGAAGAGGTTACTGGCTGCATGAACTAGGTGGCAGCTAATACCTCACAGCAGCCAGCTATGGAAGAAACTCAGGCTACCTCCCTGCCCAGTATTGACCGTATGGAGCAGAAGAACATTCCTGAGGCCCAAGTACCTCCTCCAGCTAATGCCTCTCAGCAGCCAGCTATGAAAGAAACTCAGGCTACCTCCCTGCCCTACGCTTACTGTACAATGCAGGATACTATTCCTGAGGCCTGAGTGTCTCCACAGCAACTGTATGGCATGCGAATGTTCATGAAAGACTCTTCCCGGGGGCATCAAGGATGGCTGCAGAAGCTGCCAAATGGTGAAATGCAGTCCAGTTGAAATACAGAGGGAGTTTGGATGATCTCCTTGACCGGCATTTTGTGGGGTGTACCTTATTAAAAGACAGCATGAAGTTCTATGCCTATGAGGTCTACGCACTGATTCATGTGCTTGGGGACACTATATTTGACAACAGTTTTAAGCACCCAGCTGGCCTAGCCAGATTTTGGAAGCAATATCAGTTGTTGATACCTTCCCCCATGTGGTGGCTTTTTTTTGGCTATTCCAGTAACAAAACCCTCATTTAAGTGGATCACGGTGTTGTTCTGGAATGTGGGTTTTAACCTTGCGGACATCACTTTCTGGTTAAAGCAAAAGTACACCATCAATGGGTTTCCAGAACCCATTATGGATGATGAACACTTCTGGACTGGGGGCTGGAGGTACAAGATAACTTTGAAACAAGAAGATGGGGAAACTCAGCATTTGCCCAGTTGTTATTTTCTAGGATGGGAGAGGGGGGTGGTGTTCTATGCAGGCCAGCCCTGGGCCTACTATCGCTGTGGGGAAACAGGACATTTATGCAATGCCTGTGACAAGCTGAAGTGGGGCTTGTGTGGCATACTGGGCCATAAGAGTGCACAGTGCACCAGTCCTATGCAGTGCAACTTGTGCGAAGATCTTGGCCACACCTTCCATAACTGTAGCTGGGTCTCACGTAATAGCCTAGATCTAGCACTGCAAGCAGAGCATGATGTCTATGTGGCTCTGGCTCAGAAAGAGAGACTGAAGCTGATTACTGACTCAGTTAGAGATGACACTCCTGCTGAGACTGGACCCTGGGATCAGATAATCAGGAACCCTGCCCCACATGATAGAATGGCTGCAGTCCCCCCCCCACACACACAATGGTGAAGCCACACCTGGAGTACGAGGTACAGTTCTGGAGACTGCACCTATGTAGGGACATTGAGGGGATGGAGAGGGCTCAGAGAGCAACTAAGATGGTGCATGGGATGCAGGAAAAAACATATGAACAGAGGTAGAGGGAGCTGAATCTATACCCACTAGAGACTAGAAGGGAGGGGGGACATGATTGAAACTTTTAAGTATTTGAACGGGATAAATAATGTGAAGGAGGGGAACTTGTTCAAAAGGAATGAGGGAGCTAGAACAAGGAGGCATAGCCTCAGATGGGAAAGAGGAAAATACAAAGGCAATGTGAAGGGGAAGTTCTTCACAGAGAGGGTGGTGGAGGCCAGAAAAAGGCTACCAGAGGAGGTAGTGGGATCCAAAATGGTGAGGAGATTCAAGAGGTCGTGGGACAGACATTTGGGGTTGGGGGGTGGAGTTCTGAGTCAGTAAAAGGAGAAGGGCAGACTAGATGGGCTGGCATGGTTATTTTCTGCCATCACATTTCTGTGAATCTGTGAATACTTCTGCTCCAGCAATAAATCCAGTAGAAAGGGCAGGTGAGTCCCCTCCCAGGCCTGAGCCCGCAGATAATATGAAAGTTACGGCAGTACCCTCACCCCCTCAAACAGTGGTACATACCATTTCATCTGAAGGGTCACCTCTTCTTCTTCCAATCCTAGTATGCCCCCCGCCCCCCCATCAACTACCTGGAGGTCTTTTCAAGATGGTGACCAAGTCAAAAGCAGCCCTGCAAACTCCTGTCTCTAAAGAGCTGCTGGAGAACAGACAGCCTTTCGAATCACAGAACCCCTTTTTAGTTTTGCAAACTGGGGACTGGGCTGAATCTGAAGGGGACTCTGATGTATCATCGGTGGCATCTTCACAGCTGGAGAATGCCATGGAGGTTACGCAAGTGGCAGTAATGAAGTCCAAGAAACGTAAAAGGAAAAAATTAATTGGACAGTCATGTGGTATTCATACATGTATTGGTTGTTTTTTTTTCTCTCCTTCATAGCATCACTAACCAATACTTCAATCAATGTAAATAGTATAAAGTCAGCAGTTAAAAGGCAGGCTACTTTTTCTTTGTTGCAGTATTATCGGGGGGATATAATATTCCTTCAGGACACCCATCTTCATTCCATACCTGATATTAAATTAGCTCAGTGGGAGTGGAGGTGGGGGTCTTCATTGTGGTCTATAGGAGAGAAATTGTGTACTGGGCTGGGGATATCTTTTTTGGACAAGAAGTAAAAATTAACAGGTGGTGGATATTTGTCCAGGACGTGCATTGATTGTAGATGTTCAATATTTAGGAACACCCCTCCATCTCATTAATACTCAAGCTCCTCAGAGTAAGGCAGATAAGATTAACTTGTTTAATCTGATTGAGCCTTTTCTGCACACCTCCAGATAACCTTGTGGGGGGGGATCTTAATTACGGGTTGGTGAAACAGGACTGGGGGACAAAAACTAGTAAAACTTTTTGTGACAAAAACTTACTTAAAACTATTTTGTAACGTTCTGGGTTTCAGGATGCTTATGACATTGCAGAAATTCCCCCATGCACACCTTTTATAAAGGATCTTTGTCCACATGTTTTGTTTTTTTGTTTTTTCAGGAACAGACCCTTGTACCTACTGTTAAAATATTACCAGTGGAAACCTCAGACCATGTTGCACTACAGACGGTCATAGATTTGACCAAAACATGCTCAGCCTGGTAGGGGGTACTGGAGACTAAATATGGTTAAATATGTCCCTTTTACAAGAGGAGTTTGTCAAAACTGACGTGCTGCAATTATTGGCTGCCAGACAATCAGTTAAATGCCTTTATGGCAACCTAATAGAGTGGTGGGAAGATACTAAAATGGATCTAAAGCATTTATTGATACAAGTGTCCCACAGGGTGGCACAGACTAAATATTGCAAATATTTGGGACTTAGGGCTCGTTTCCTGAAACAGATGAGGGAGACGGGGATGGACCTGGACTTACTGAGGTAAAGCAGGAAATATTTTCTTATCAGTTTGATAGAGAACAATCCTTGTGGACAGAACAGAAGTTTGGACCTCAGGGCTCTAAATTCCATGTGAATTGTTTAAAACACAGAGTAATGACCTCTTTAAAGGATGAAACAGGATGACAGGTTACAGATAGGGCCTCTTTCCAATTAGTTGTGTAGCAGTATATAGATTACAAATTTCGGAAAGGGGGTGGTCCAGGCATGGGGGAGTTCCCGGGGAATCTCACTACGCCTCAGCTCTCAGACCTAGATTGAATGTCCCTATGACAGCCCTCTCAGGAGAGTGAAATTGAGGAGGCCATTACATCTCTAATGAATGGGACAACTCCAGGGAGTGATGGCATCCCTAGCGAGTTTTACAAACTTTTTTCAGAACAGCTCTACCCAATGCTTCAGGAAGTATTGGGCACGATTCCCAATCACGGAAAACTTGGCTGTAGCATGAAGGATGGGGTCATGTTCTTTTTGTTCAAGAAGGAGACCCCACAGAGATTAGGAATTGGAGGCCCATCAGTCTGTTAACCTCAGACTATAAAATATTGGCAAAAATAATTAACAAATGATTGGCTAGGGTATTGATGGAAGCACAAACATGTGCAATTCCAGACCATAATATAAATCAGATTTGAATGTTTGTCAGAGAAATAGTTGAACAAGGTCTAGAGATGACTTTGGAGGGGTATTTGCTGCCAGTGAATCAGAAGACTGCATTCGACTCCGTATGGCATGAATATCTCTGGCAGACCTTACACCTTGATGGCATTCCTGAAGCTTTTATACAGTACTTAATATATAAGTGTTATATACTGAGGCTTAAATTCGGCCACTGGTAAATGGCCAATTGGAGACCCTTATGTACCTCTTGAATGGGGTGCATCAAGGGTGTCCCCTTAGTCAGCTGTTATCTGTCTTTAGTATGGATCCTTTAAGCAGGATGATAGCAGCTGACTCCTGTATAGCCCCAATTCATACACAGAGTGGCATTACTCTAGGTAAAGTTTCGGAATATGCTGATGACTGTGTTTTGGTAGTGGGAGATCTGACCTCTGGCACTAGAGCCTTGGCAGTTTTTTCAGATAATAGTGTTTCCACAGACATTAGTATTAATTTAGGGAAAAGCCAGGCTTTGGCTTTAGGGCAGACACCTTTATCGGAC
Organism: Neoceratodus forsteri; assembly: GCA_016271365.2. NCBI lineage: Eukaryota > Metazoa > Chordata > Ceratodontiformes > Ceratodontidae > Neoceratodus > Neoceratodus forsteri. The sequence continues at coordinate 1,608,912,108 of CM057453.1, forward strand.
AATTTGGTAATACCAGAAATAATTGGGGCTACTAAAATTATGAGTTTTACATTTGGTATTGTGAACACAGCCCACATAAATTGGGAAGAAAAGACTGGCATTGCATGGGCCAAAGTTACTAGATGGAAGTCATGGTCTATGACTAGGAAGAAAAGGATTTATTTTTTTACGACAATTTATTTTGCCCATATTTCTGCACATCACCCATATTTGTCCAGCACCTTTTACAGTGCATACAAAGGTATTGGGTCTGTTTTTTCCAGCTTCTCTTGGGCAACAGACTCAACACTGTTAAAAGGAATCATACCTATAGGACTTGGCAGGAGGGAAGGCTGAAAATGATTCACCTAATTGTGTTCTTTTTTTGTATTTTCCTTTATACAAATATACACCCTTTGGTTACCAGTGTTTCTAATGTTTGGACACAGGCAATGCTTAGTTGGAAGACTGCCGTTTTCTCAGCCTGGGAGATGGGGAGGTAGAGAACACTGTAGCAGAAAAGGCTCTTCCTAGCCATGTGCAAGTCTGCCTGAAATATGTTAGGTTATAGAAAATAGAGCTATATTGGTTTCAGGGTGTTCGCAGAAAGCAATTTTATACTGAAATCCTTGTTAACTGTTATTATGGGAGCCATTTTTTCCTGTCAGTCCCAAGGTACAGTGTAAATATTTACTTGACGCAATGTTGGATAAAAGGACCCCCCCCCAAGATGTAGGATACTTTGTAGCTTTGTGGGCATGGGAAGCTCAATGTTTGGACAAATCATAAGCATAAGACCGTCACTGACAGGAACTGTTTAATTCAGGATTGTTGGCAGTTAGAAACTATGTCCCATTTGTTTTTTGAGTGCCCCTTCATAAGTAGTCTTTGGCAAATGTTGGATGTATTATGGAACACTTCCTGCTTCACAGAAATTACATATGATATCTTAGTATATGATCAGCTAACTGCAAAATGGCTAAAATGGAACAGAAGTACTGTTTATGTTATTTTCGCCTGTCTCAAATGGGTTATATGGCAAGGTCGATGTCAGCAATTTCTAAGAAATGAAGATTTAACCTTAGTTGACCTATCTTTTAAAGTACAAGCAGAGTTAAATGCTATTTATCAACACACATTTTCTCGTTTTGGGGTTACTGAGTGTACACGATTGTGGTCTGATATTGATTGGGTGGGGTGATTAGATGGTTTACATTGTTTTCTGTGTAAGGTTCTTGCTGATTTTCCTTTTTTGTTTGCCTTTTTTGCTGTGTTTTTCTAAACATGTAATGTGTTGTATTAATTTGTTTGTTTGTCTTTGTTTTTGGTTTTTGAGTAAAACATTCCCCTACTCTTTTCGAGAAGTACCATGGAATCTTTAACATCTATCTGAACAACCACCAGAACAGACAGACGGGACCTCAGTTTAACATCTCATCTGAAATATGGCACCTCAGAAATGCAGCAACTCCTTCATGATGCACTACACTGCCAGTATTGGGATTTATCCCAAGTTCCCTGTGTGGGGATAGAACCCACACCCTTTTGATCTTCCAGCCTCAGAGGTGAGTGTGCTACCTGCTCTGCCACTGACACTGACAAAATTTAATAATTTAAATTCAAAGTGATACACAAATCTGGAAAAGAGAATGTCAATGCTGATTTTTCTGTCACGATATGGTTAAGAAACTGAGAATTCAGAAAGTTGAAATAAATGTGTGTGCTTTACTGAAATGTTTGCTGTAAAAGGTTTTCGGAAAAAAGTGATACTGCATATGCAAAGAATTGTAAATGTTACAAGGTAATTTTAATAGGGAAATAAAAGAAAGTTTTTGAAACCTGTTTTTTAAATAATAAAAAAATTGTTCCCTGTTAGTTAAAGGTGGGGGGTGACAGGGCTGGGTAAGACCCCATCACATTTGTTATGCAGAGAGAGTTAAAAGCAAGGATCTATTTTGTCCTCTCCTATTCTGCCACTTGTCTATTTCTTGCCTGTCTGACTGTGCAATCAAATTTTCTTGTGGCACCTAGGAATTGGTCACACTGATGGTCCCACAATTTCCCCCTATCTTTCTTCCTTCATTTGCTGTTTCTATTCTTTCTTTCTGCCCTTGCTTCTCTGTGGTTAAAAAATACATGTGATTCTTTATATGAAACTTGGATCCCTTGGTTTGCAAATGTATATAATGATGTTATTGAAATGATTGCAGAAAGCCATTTGAGTTTAAATATCAATCTGGAACACAGGGACTTGACCTTGATATTCATTTTGACCTCCACAAGCTTGTTAACAGAATTCCTAACAGTAAAACAGCTCTGGAACAAAAGTTATTATTTTGTTGCAGCTGTTAAGGCTAGATATACTCTTCAGGCTAGCCTCAGGAAAGAAATTAAAGTTTTGTTACACTTTGTGAAAAACAGCAGGTGTAATTTACAAGAACAGGATGCAGAATTTAAACTGTTAGGCAAAAGCATCTTATATAATGATAGCAATGTTTTGTTCAGAGATAAAAAAAGACTCAGATATAGGACTTTGTACTACCTTTATGAACAGTTATCCTGTACAATTTTATTTTTCCATTTTATTGTTATTGATAATAATACAATGCTAGCTGTGAATCCTATAACTTCTCCTGGTCTGCCAACATATGCTGCTATAACATACAACTCTCAGTATCACCACCTGCCTCCAGAAGCTGCAGTACATTCAACAACATCTGACTCAGCGCCCATAGAACTTGAATGGTCTGACTGATTCAGGCAGTGTCCTCCATTCACTGCCAGTGTGGTGTGTTCAGATGGCCTTATAATTATGATCAGGCCATCCAATAGTCACTACTGGTCTGTTGTCAAAGACATGGATACTCCAGCACTGTCACACCTTGTATGCAACTGCAGATATTCAGATATGGCTTTGCACTGATCATACAACCACTTGATCATGTACATTGTTGAGTTCCATCTGGTGACGACTTCCAGATTCATGCAGTGCTGTGGCAATTTGTTCTGGATTTGCACAGAACCACAGAAACATAAACAATGCTGGCAGAAAAAGATTGGAGGTACATCTAGTCTGCCAAGGGTTCCCTATCTATCCCCGGAACCTAAATGTCCTATTCTTTACCCTGTTACTATTACTCTGAGTAGCCATTATAGCCTTCACTCTGTTCCAACCATACTTGAAACCATTTATAGGTTTGGCTCCTACCACATTGGCTGGCAGACTGCTCCAAGGTTCCACCAACCTCTCCATAAAAAAATGCTTCCTCATATCTCTCTTGAACCTTTCCTCACTCAGTTTCCACTCATGCCCTCATAACCTTGAATTTACAGTTATGCTAAATAACTCCTCAAAGTTATCCTTATTTACTCCTTTCAAAAATTTGAAGGTCTCTGTGTTATCACCGGTCTCCTGTCTGGTCTCAAGCAAGTATGTTTAGTGCCTTGAATTGTTCCTCATAAGATCTACCTTGCTGACCCTGTATAATCCTAGTCACCCTTTCTTGCACTGCCTATAGCCTGTCCTTATCTTTTCTGAGGTGAGTACTCCAGAATTGGGTGCAATACTCCAGGTGCTGCCTTATCATTGCTCTATAAAGAGGTAGTGTTACCTCTTCTTCTACTGTCAGTACCCCTCCCATACATCCTAAATCCCATTTGCATTACTAAAGGACTTATTGAATTGGCTTGATTGTTTGAGGGTGTCATTAATAAAAAACCCTAGGTCCCTTTCCACAGTCAAAGTTCTCAGCTTAACCTGACCCAACCCATACTCCGTCCTGGGGTTTTTGTTCCCTAGGTGCATCACTTGCACTTTTTAGCACTGAATTTGATCTGACTGACCTCAGACCCCCCCTCCAGTCTATGCAGATCATGCTGCATCTCCTTAATTCACTTCTCACTGTCCACCTTGCCACATAATTTTGTGTCATCTGTGAAGAGGCATACCGTGCCCTGGCTTCCTTCTTCATTGCATCACTGATGAACATATTGAAGAGGACAGGCCTCAGGACACATCCCTGTGGAGCTCCCCTTGTGACCTCCCTCTCCTCCAATTTGACCCCATTGACCATGACCATCTGCAGCCTCCACCTAAGCCAACTCCTTCCTATCTTACTATTTTCCTTGTTGCCCCCATCTTTTCAGCAATCACCTATAAGGCACTGAGTTGACGGTCTTGCTGAAATCAAAACAGTGTAAATCCATAGTGTGACTTCCATCCAATGTCCTCATCACCCAGTCAAAGAATACTATTAGGCTAGTCTAACAAGACCTCCCCACCATGAGCTCATGCTGTTTGCTATCCTGGAGGCCACTGCTCTGCAGGTAGCCCACTAGGTCCTCCTTACTAATACTGCATTAGTTTCCCCTACAACTGTGGTAAGAATGACAGATATGTAATTCCCCACCTGCTATTTGTCCCCCCACTTGTGGAGCAGAACCACATTCACAACCCTACAGTCCTGCAGAACTACCATTGTCTATAACAAGCTATGGAATAGCTCTACCAGTGGTTCAGCTAGTTCAGCTGTGAGATCCCTGAGTGCCCTCGGACATAGTCTGTCTAATCTTGGGGCCTTATCTACCTTAAGGGCTGCCAACCCTTTTCAGAAACCTTTTGCTGGAAATACTGGCTGCACAAAAACAACAGGTTAAGACTGTCTTACTCACCAAAGTTCTATTTTATTTATTACAAGCCAATAAATCTTGTCTTCAACATTTCATGACAAACAGTCAATTCATCAGGAAAGGCTTTGCATAAATCTCTAATTCAAGAACATACAAAATAATAGTAAACATTATATAGTAGTCTGGGTAACAAGCTTCCTGAACTAGTGGCCTTGATGGAAGAGGGATGCCTGGATATTGTGGCAGTTACAGAAACATGGTACACAGAGAACCATAACTGGGATGTCAACATACCAGGTTACACAGTCTACAGGAGGGACAGGGAGAGTAGAAGAGGAGGAGGAGTAGCTCTCTACATAAGGGAAGGGATCAAAGCAATGGGACTAAAGGGTAAACAGGGAGGAGTGGAGGCACTGTAGGTCACCCTGGAGAAAGTAAATGGCACCACAATCCGCACGGGTGTTGTATACAGACACCCATCTCAGGGGGAGGAAATGGACAAGGAAATGATAGAAGGCATCCTTAGGATGGCAGAAAAAGGGGAGATATTTGTGAACTGGCATGGGAAGTGATAAGTCATATACAGAAGTTCTTTAGAACACACAAGACTTTGTGTGAAATTTATTTACAAAAAAAACTCAAAATAAACTTATTCAGAAATAAACAACAACAAAAAAATAAAGCCAGCAATGTGCTAAATGGCTTGTTCTCTTACTTTGAGACAATCAGTACTTTAACAACTGAATACTGCCACAGAGTAGATGAGCCTAAGATCCAGCACATCTACCATCTTCTGTGCTCCTAGACTATCTGATCTCTTGAAAAGACCCTCCACCTTCTAGAGGTGGACACTCTGACATTATTGGTCAGCTGATCCACCCCCTATTCTAATACATTTAATTTCTACCCTAATACTTGGAGTAGGGGGATCAGCATGACCAGAATAGAATACATTGATTAGGCTTTTTAATACCCAGAAAGAGCCACCTCTTAATTTATTTAACAATAAAGAAAGAAAGCTTAAATAATAATTAAGGGTTTAGCCCCTCCCTTCTGGTGCTGACATCACACTCCTGTACCCAATAAATATATTTTAGAAGGGGGCTGCTGGCTTCTAAGAGTGCAGTACCTGAAGCAAGTGAGACAGCAAGTGGACCAGGTAAGGGCTTCATTCCATACATAAGTAACCAAGAAAAATTACTGTTTAACTTAAAATTTACTTCTTATAAGGTACCTCATTTTATTATGGTCCCTTTTATTTATTAAACAAGTCTGTACTGTCTTTATTTGGTACTCTTTTTAGTTTACAAGATATCCCCTGTAAAAGTGCTTTCTACTGTTTTCTACGCTACTGACAGAGCGCTGTTCATCCAGGCATTCTAGGTATTATGGTCTGTGCAGGAATATTATGGGATTCCTGCTAGACATAAACAGCCCACAGACCAACACAAGTGTTTTATTTTATTTCATTTCACCCCAAACGCTATCTTTTCTTTCAGTTAGTTCCCGAGTTTCTTGTGAGGAGGTTGCCACTTTGTGCAGTTCGTGCTGGATCTGAAAAATGCAGAAGAGACTTCACTGTGCAGTCAGCTCGGAAGCCAGCACTACACATTTACTGAAATTAGATGTCAAAAAGACGGCTCACAGCCCCGATACATAACCTGACCATTTTGGAGCATAAACTCTTATTTCAGTGATAGAATTCTTCTGACCAAGAAATTCAGCACTATGGAGGGTTTCTAACAGATGGGTAAATTTATTTTTAGCGTAAAAAGCCACCTTGTAATTTCTAATGTGCCTAACTGTGCGCATGCACGCTTAAACTTTCAACTTTTTTTTTTACAGGCGTCCCTGTAAGAATCTAAAGGACTTCGTGCATTTTACTATTTAAATTACAGCATAAAAGTATGCTGTGTGGCTTGCTTGCTTTGGAGCCTAACTGAGGCTGCTATTACACAATGAGCCAAATATGCACCACAGGGCAAAGGAAAAGAAATATAGCAGGCAGATAGATTAAGATATCATGATAGGAGGTCACCCCATCATAATAGAAAATGTGAAATAAAATAAAGAACAGTGGAGAAATTACTACTGCAATAGATTTTTTTTAAAGTGTGGGGAATAGAAAGAAGGAATGTTCCATGGTGTAAAAGGGGGGAGCTCAACTCTCACAATATTGTTGATGGGGGACCTGAATATGCCAGATGTTAACTGGAGCACCTTTGTTGCAGCCACATCCAAAAGCAGGGTCATTCTCAATGCACTACGCTGGGCATGCCTCAGACAGCTAGTGTCAGAACCACTCTGGAGGGAGCAATCTTAGACCTGGTACTCTCAAACAGGGATGGAAAGAGGATCGCAAATTTAGAAGTCGGTCTCCATCTGGGAACAAGTGATCACCAAATAGTGTGGTTCATGATAAACACAGCTGTAGAGTCAAGCCATACAAAAGTGAGGGTGCTGGACTTTAGGAGGGCTGACTTTGTTGAAATGGGACAGTGTCTCAGGAAAGCACTAGCAAACGGGCAAGAAGGAGAGGTGGAGGAACAATGGGGAAACATCAAAACTGCCATCACAGAGGCAACAAGCTTTTGTGTGAAGCAAATAAATAAATCAAAATGAAGGAAAAAAACCACTATGGTTCTCAAAAGAGGTGGGGGGGAAGGTTAGGGAGAAAAAGGTAGCATTCAGGAAGTATAAGGAAACACAGAAGGAACAGGACAGAGAACAATGCCAGTTAAAGCAGAAGGACAGCAGGGAAGGTAGTCAGAATAGCAAAGGCCCAAACCAAGGAAAAAATAGCCAACTCAGTTAAGGAGGGGATAAAATCTTTTATAGGTACATTAGGGAGTGAAGAAAGACCAAGGGAGGGATAGTGAGGCATAATAAAGGGGATGATGGGTGGGTAGAGGGTGACAGTGAAAAAGCAGGGATACTGAACGAATACTTTTGCTCAGTATTCACAAAGGAAGGGGGGGTACCTAATCCACACAATAGAAACACTCTGGATAGAGGGGTCAATAGCAGTCCGTTCAGAGAAGAAAGGGTTCTAAAAGAACTCCTAAAACTGAAGGTGGACAAAGCAAGGGGCCCCAATGGGATTCACCCAAGTATTCTAAAAGAACTAATGGTAGAATTAGTGACACCACTGACTACCCTTTTTTAAAATGATGGGAGGATGGTGTGGTACCTAAGGACTGGAGGAGAGCAGATGTGATTCCCCTTCACAGAAGTGGGAGCAAAGCAGAGTCAGGAAACTACAGACATGTTAGTTTGATCTCAGTGGTATGGAAAATGATGGAATCACTTCTGAAAGAAAGAATTGTTGAGTACCTAGAGGCCAGCGGGGCACAGAACCCAAGACAACATGGATTCACAGCAGGAAGGTCACATCAGATGAATCTAATAGATTTCTTTGACTGGGTGACCAAAGTAGTAGACCAGGAAGGGGCTGTGGACATGGCCTACCTAGACTTGCGCATGCACATCTCCCTGTGTCCACCTATCAACCAGTACCATGGCCATGCATCCCTGACCTTGCTCTCCTATTCTGCCTTACAGCTCCATCACACCTCAGTGGTGCTGCAGGATCCCTGGCTCATCCAGTGGGCCAGGAGGTGAATGAACCTAGACCATCCATGTCCACAGTGGCCGCTGATGATGCCACATGTGTGTTGGGGGACATTCTTGGGCTGGCTGATCTTGATGCCCTGTCCGGCCTTGAACTGCTGAATGACCTTACTGTGCTTGCATCAGCCACGAAGGAGAATGATGATGAATTTGATGATGCTACCCAGTTGGGGGAAGACATGCACGTCAGTGTCCCATCCAATGTTCCTGTTGCCATGCGGACAGCATCGAGCAGCAAAGGCCATTCTAGGCCCCTCCCCAACCCTGCCACATGCTGCCTGCTACTGCAATGGCTGTGGTTAACCAGGGGCAGGGCACTGCTGCTGTGCCCAGGGCTGTTTCCACCATACAGCAGGGTGGTGTGGACCAGCAGCGGCCTGCACAGGCACATAGCATGGCTGGCCCAGAGCCCACTTTGCCTGCCAGTGCACAGTCCCCGGCTGAACAGCGGACTGTAGTGCAGCATCCAGGGGTGGTGGATGTGGCACAGCAGGACAGTACCCCCCCTCGCTTGTTAGCCCCCAACATATCCCCTGCTGATAGGCTGGGTGAGCAACCCAGCTCCTGTGGGCATCTGTAGAGGGCCAGGTGGTGCTCAAGGAGCTAGATTCATGGACCTCAGATGCAGGTGGGTCTCATGGATAAGCATGCTGCTGCAAGGCATGCCCAGATGCATGGTGAGATGCACCAACTGCAGGCGGACATGTCCCCAGGTCTTAAAAGCATTGCACAGGCTAGTGAGGTGGGTTGTGCAGCCCTGGCACCCCATGCTTGTGGGAGTTCCCACCACGCCCCGCGCAGTGCCACCAGCACTCCCACACTATGGCGTCAGGTGACACCAGTTTTGGAGATGCCATCTACTGCCACCTATATCCCCAACACCCCTGGATCCAATCTGATATTCAGTACCCCAACCCCTACATGCACCCGGTCATGGTCACATGGGTCAACACCAGCTAGTGTGGAGGATTCACCCTTCGTGGTGGGTGGAACCCCAGTGAATTTCACCCTGCCTAGGCATGGTTGCCCACATGTCCATGGCAGCCATAGTGGCACACAGTGATGCCTGCTGGGTACAGTCAGCATGGCCATTGCACCCTGTAGCTGTTGCTGCCCACGCACCCAGCTGTCACTGCTCAGGGATGCATGCAGAGGCACACACATGCTCCTGTAGCATGCCTGTCTCTGCTGTCTGTGTGGCATCTGGGCCAGGAATGTGGGCACTTGTATTGTGATGTGTGGCATGGGCATGATGAGTGCAGCTTTGTGTGTTCACTGTGCATGTGTGTCAGTGAGTTCCCTCTGATCCATGTCATTCCCCTACATGCAACAGTTTTTCCACCTTGGCCTTGCTGCCACTGCAGTGGATGCCTGTGCATGGTTGTATGCACACTTCATTGCAGTCCTTGGCATTTGTGCAGTGGCTGCATACCTGCACATGTGTGGATCCTTTGTCCCCCTTCTGTGTGTGTGTCTGACTGCCTTGTTTTGTTCTCCACTCTTACTCACTTGCGGTCTCCAAAGTGCTCTTCCACAACTGTGTCCCTGTGCTGTCGTGCCCTAGCAGCCAGCCGTGGGTCCCTCCTGTGCAGAATCAGCTGCTCACCCTCAACCTGTGGTTCCTCATCCTCAGAACTGTCACCCTTCTGTGCCTGAATGACTATTCCATGGTCAATGGCCATGTAGTGTAGCATGCAACAGGTCAGGAATATGACACAGGCCTTCTCTGAGCTGTATTATAGGGCACCACCGGACCTGTCGAGGCATCTAAATCTTATTTTGAGAATGCCAATCACAAGCTTGATGAAACTGCGTGTCACGATGTGTGCCTCATTGTACCTTTCCTCAGCCTCGGTTGAGGGCCGATGTATGGGGTGAGCAGCCATGGTCACAGGGGGTAGGCACTGTCCCCTGTGGGGGAATGCAATCTGTTAGTCTCCATCAGGCATTCACAGTGCCTACCAGCTACACCCCCTGGCCTGTATTTGCTGCCTCTGTCTGTCCACCTGGTTGCCAGTTCTCTATCCCCACCTGCACACACCCTATCACCCCTGTGAGGCCACCCCATCTGTTGCATGCTCACTGCCGGTTTGGGCATGCAATGCCTGCCCTCTGTCCTGTCCTGTGCTGCACAGCTCCAGCCCTACCTGTTTGGCCATCCTGCCACTGTCCTGTCTGACTGTGGTACTCTGCCTTGCCCCAGCCATTGTTTGGGCCTTGGGCATGTGTTGCTACATGCCATGTCACCTGTGCCTGCTGTGTATGTACCCCTGCCCTGCCACACCCCATGCATCAGCACCCCCCCTGTCTCTCTGTCTGTGAAGTCCACTCCAGCGAACTCCCCTGTTCCACAGTTCACCTTGCCTGTTGGCCAATGCATTGTCCCTGTCCCTGTCTCCCCCAGCACTGCTGGGAGCTGTGCTGTGGGCCACAGGTGTGCTGTGTGTGCATGGTGATCTTCCCAACTCACCCATTTTGTGGCTGCTAGGTATCTCCCCAGTCTCAAATGGTGGCGCAGGGCTGACTGATGCCAGCTGTGGGCATCATGTGCACTCCCAGGGTGCATGGCACAGCAATTGGTGATGCGCCCTGTGGCATTGCACACCACCTGGCAGTTCACAGAGTGGTATTCCTGTCTGTTGACATATGTGTCCCTGTCGGAGCCAGGTGGTGCTCTGATTGCCACATGGGTGCAGTCGATGGCCCCTAGCATGCCTGGCATGCATGCCACTCTGTGTAAATGCTGCATTGTTTCTATCTGCTCTGCCTGTGTGCTATGGAATGTAATATACTCTGTAGCATGGGGCAGCAGAGCAGTGAGGAACTGTGTGAGGTGACAGGACATGGAGGACTGTGTGATGCCAGTAGTGTCACTCACTGGTATCTGGAAGGTGCCCATGGTGAGCAAGCACAGTGCTGCTGTCACCGTTGTCTCCACTGATATGTCATGACACATGCATGTTGGGGCCTGCAATTCATCATGGACCAGCTTGCAGAGCTGTCTCAGTATTGCCCTGTTGAGTATGTACCAGCCCACGATCTCTGTGTCACTGAGTTGTTCAAATGTGACACAGGCATGGTACCATTGCTGTTGGGCATACTGCCTATGGGCACTTCTTCAGCCATGTTGTTGTTCTGCCCATCTACTCACACCCCTCATGACAGCGTCCATCATGAAAGCAGACCCATCCATGGCTGTGGCTGTTGCTGTTCGGCTTGCTACCAGTGGGTGGCCTGCAAAGTTAGGCATGCTCCTTTTATGCTTAACTTTGTGTGGCATATCAATTTGCAATGCACATGCACAGCTCATTTCAGCTGAATATGCCAATGCGTAGCACATTCATGGGAATGCCCTCTCTACGTGTGCTGCATATATTATCTTGGCGCTCGTGCACATCTGGAGATGTGTGATGCATCTCTGTCCTCTGAATATTGCACTACAGCACATTTCATGGACTGTGCTGGTGTATCTGAAAGTGTGCCACACATCTCCTTTGAAAATGTGGGCCTGTGTGTCCATATTCTACAATATGTCTCACTAAAGGGGAATTCACATCTTTTTGTTTAATTGTGCTTTTTTGTTCAGTTCTTTTCTGTTGTACCTGTCTTGCAGTTTTTCTAATATGGAGAAGCCCACATGGGTATTTAATACAATGTACAACTAGGGATGGGCTACCCATTGGGTAGTTGGATTAGGTAGGTCAGGTATTGGCAATTTTTTGCCGGGTAGGGTAGTTTGTGTAATTTACTACCCTACCCGACATAACAGTGTACTTCATGGGTCAGGTAGTTTTGACATGGGTAACGGGTCAGGTAATGGGTCAATTTTTGTGAAACAGGCATTACAGGCAGCCTGTTGAATTCTGGGACTCTTCCCAGACTGGGAACAGGCATGAAAGGGCAACCTGTGGGTTCTTCATGAACACTTACAGCAGAAAGGAGCACATTACACCAGGCTGACAATCTAGTTGGTCAGTGCTGTGACTGTGCTCTGTCTGCTGTTAGTCCGTTACGCAGAAAGCAGCAGAGTCTGGAGGGAGAGAAAGGAAGGGGATGCTCACTCTGCATGTTTTCGCCTAAATCATGGCAAAAAGTTAACCAATTAAAAAAAGCCCACAAAGAAGAAAGGGGTTGTGGACTGAAGGGGGAATCAGGGAATTATCCAGTGTGATGCTGGGGAGAGAAGGCACAGGGGGGACAAAAGGCACTGTCTGACAGCTGCTTGTGTCACTGCAGTATAGTGACAGCCACTTAGGCTGCATTACACTGTCTGTTAGGTGCCCCGGTACCTGTGTGTGGCATTAGCTACACTGTGTGTCTCTTTGCAGCATAGTGAAAGCCATTTAGCTGTATTACACACTGTCTGTTAGGTACCCCAAGCCCTGTCTGTGTCATAGCTACTCTGTGGCTCTCAGCATTAAAGTGAAAGCCATTTAGGTGGTATTACACTGTCTGTTAGGTGCCACAAGTCCTGTCATAGCTACAGTGTATGTGATGTCTCTCTGCAGCATAGTGAAAGCCATTTAGGCTGTATTACACTGCCTGTTAGGTGCCCTAAACCCTTTCATTTATTACTGTGGTGACATAGGTACACTGTGTGTGACTTCTCTGTACAACACAACGAAAGCCATTTAGGCTATATTACAGTGTCTGTTAGGTGCCCCGAGCCCCATCATTAATTACTGAGATGACATAGCTACACTGTGTGTGATGTCTCTCTGCAGCATAGCAAAAACCATTTAGGCTGATTACACTGTCTGTTAGGTGCCCCGAGCCCTGTCATTTATTACTGTCTATGACATAGTCAGCTACACTGTCTTTTCAGGAACCGCTAATGAAACAATATCCATTCTTTCCACAGCTGTGTCTACTATGTCTTGTATTTCCCAGTCTAAGTCTACTAAAAGGAAGCACAGTGCTGCTGCACATGCAGCTGAAACTGATGTGGACAATATGAATCATAGCACTAATGAAGAACATAGCAACAATAATAATAACAACATCAGGACTGGCACTAAATGTCCTTCTGAACCAAAAATGCATGTTAGCAATGAAACAATAGTAGAGTTTTGGAAAGAACTGATTGGAATTACTCATAGAGGTACTCGATGTTTTGCCACATGTGCCAGGATACTTCCAGCTGCTGAAGCAGTATGCAAGAACAAGCAGGCATCCTTCTCAAATATAAGTTCAGATGCAGAGGTAGCGAATGCTGATAAAGATGGTGGTGGTGATAGTGGGGACTGTTAATAGGATAGCCCAGGTTTTGCCCCTCCTGATGATGACAGCAGTTTAATTTATTCTGAATCTTGTGGCAATGAGATCTGTAGTTTCTATGAGGGGGTAGGAGAGTATGCTTATGTAAGGCATGAGAGGCAAGTGCAGAAAAAGAAATCATATGCTAAACGTAAGAATAAGAAGATGAGCATGAATGAGAAACATGCATGTCAACAAGGAAATGGCAGTGTAGGGTTTCCTCCAGGTTTTTTGACTATACAAGAAATAGTGGCAGGCACTGTAGTACAAAGCACAAAAGGTAAATCTTTAGTGTGAAATTTATTTTATATTGACCCTAGAGACAACTCTGGAACTGTATGCAGTCTGTGCAAAAAGAACATCAGTCATGGTGGCAAAGCAGGGTATTTTGGAACATCAGTAATAATACGACATGCAAAGGCAAAACACCCAATTGAGTGGGGCAGGGCAAAGGACAGTGTGGTTGGTATGGGCGGTAGTGGAGGTGGTGGTGGTGGCGTTGACCATAGTGACAATGAACTGGAAGCAGGAACTGACACTAAATCACGTGATGTGTCCTTGAAGTCTTCCCAGACAAACATAGATTGTTTTCTTCTGACACCATCAAGCACTGCAAAATCCCAAAGTAGTACTCCATGTGAAAAAGGCGTGAAAAATACAATTCCCTTAAAATTTAAAACATCTTGTTATTCTCATCAACCAACATTAAAAGAATGTGTTGCAAGGACATCAAAATGTACCCACAAGCATCCAACATGCCAGCTGTTAAATAGAGCTGTAGCAGAACTGTTGGTTGATTGTCAGCTCCCTTTTGCTATTGTTGCTCACAAAAAGGTTTCCTCAAATTCATGAACCAGAATGAACCACAATACACCATTTCCTGTTGAACATGTTTATTAAAAAACACTATTCCACAGTTGTATGACTTGATGTGTACAGCAATCATTAAGCAGTTGAAACTCTCTGAGGTGAAGCAGGTTCATATAACCACAGATATACGGACCAGCAACCAAACAGTTGACTATGTGACTGTTACAGCTCTTTGGGCAAGTTTTCAGTCAGAAAGTAATAATCTCCACTCTATCATAAGCAGTAGGAAACAGGCTGCATCATGTGTCACCAGTTTTGAGGAAAAACATACTGCTGTGAATATTTTGCAAGAGCTACAAAATCAAGCCCAGAAATGACTATCTCCAGGGTTCATAGTGTTAGATAATGGTGCCAACATAGTCAAAGCTGTTAGAGAAGGCAACTACCAACACATACCTTGTTTTGCACATTGTTTAAATCTCACCTATAGTTTCTTAAACAGAAACAGAAATGTGTAGGTCTTGCTATGAAAATATGTGGGCATTTCAGCCACTCTGTGAAAGCACAAAAAATCCTGAAGGGACTGCAGAGGTCAAACAACTTACCATTGCATACATTAAAGCATAAAGTTCCAACCCACTGGAATTCAACATTTTACATGTTGGAAAGGCTTCTTGAACAGAAAAAAGTTGTGCATGACTGCACCATGCAGAATCAAATAGGTAGAGTAGACATTATGCTCAGTTCCAGCTGCTGAACTTTAATTGTAGCTTTGGTCACCTAATTGAAGCCATTTGAGGCTGCCACACATGATGTCAGTGCAGACAGTGCAACTCTGAGTCAAATTCTTCCTCAAATCAGATTTCTTCACATTTTCCTTGATGACATAAAGAAAGACTTTCAGTCAAAAGAAGACACCACTGCTGTTATGGTGGTGGATGACTTGAATCTCAGACTGTTGACTGGTCAGAGGCTAAATGCCATATTAGTGACACCTACAGTATGTGTTGGCTACATTGCTAGATCCCCCTCTTTAAGTGAAACATTGAAGCCATCCTTCCTGCAGAGGAAGACATTGAGTATTGGAGAGATCTTCTGCAAACCAAATGTGACATTGCCCCACCAACACCATTAATTGATGTAGAGCAGTCAAACCCTGCTGAACAATCAGTGTGCACCTCTGGCACAGACAACAGCACATCTATCAATTCTTCACAATCACAAGTGTCATCAGCGAGGGAAAGGACATCTGTAGTTACTTCTCAGGCATCCTATGTTCAGGGTCAGAAAGGTAAATTACTTCTGAGTCATCTGCAACAACATGGACTAGTATCCTGTAAAGAAAGTGCAGCAGGTTCATCTGCCAGACTGGTAACCGTCTCATGCAGCATAATGATCCTGAAGTGTTTTGCAAACCATACTGTGATTGGTCTCAAGGAAGATCCTTTACTCTATTGGAAACAAAAGAGAACAATATGGCCAGATCTAGCAAATCTTGCAATAATATACCTCAGTTGTCCACCTTCAAGCGTATATTCAGAATACATATTTAGCGCAGCTAGAAGAATAGTCACTGACCACAGAACACTGCTAAGTCCTGCAAATCTGGAACAGCTTACATTTCTCAAAATGAATGCTGACAATTTTCCAATTGTCCCAAACACTGAATTATGTGATTCTGACCCTGAACATGAACAACAGGCTGCAAACAGTGATACTGAATATGGCTAGATTGTGTACAAAAAAATAGAACCATCACCACTGCCACCATGCAGGCCATATGTGCCACACTACTCTTAGTTTCATTTGTCAAACATCAGTTTTATGCTATGTAACTTTGATGCCCACCATGGGTATAATTTTTTGAAACAGCAGCAGACTCACTCACAGCAGCTGCACTTCTTATACCTGCTTCAGCAATGCCTGCAATGGGTATTATTTTTGGAAACAGCAGCAGGCTCCCTCACAGCAGCTGTACCTCTCATATCTGCCTCAGCAATGCCCACCATGGGCATCATTTTTGGAAGCAGCAGCAGGCTCATTCACAGCAGCTGCACCTCTCATATCTGCTTCAGCAATGCCTGTCATGGGTATAATTTTTGGAAAAAGCAGCAAGCTTGCTAAGAGCAGCTGCATCTCTTGCACCTACCTCAGTAATGCCCCCCATGGGTATAACAGCTTGGGGTATCTAACAAACAGTGTAATAATAAAAACAACAGCCTTTAACATGATCTTTGTTATGGTCAGAGTTGGGTAATCAGGCAGTAGAACATATAGAATAGTGTATGGGTGACCACACACAACAAGGTTATGTTTCCATCGAGGAGATGTGATGATGTCATACAGACCTCGAGAGCAAAGCTTGAGAGGTCCGTTTGACATCATCACATCTGTGAGATGGAAACATAGCCTTGTTGTGTCTGGTCACCCATATACTATTTTATATAGTATATGGTTCCCAGAAATGTCTACAGTTTAATTTAAATACAAGGTTTCATACCTTGTGTTCACACACTCACTTGCTCCCCGATGTCGCTGCAGTCCCGCTCTGCCTCCAGTCCTCACTACAGTTCTGCTCACCACCCAATATTTGAAAGCACTGGTTATTTAAAAATAGAAAAGGAAAAATGCCAACCTGATAGTTGGGACACACGGAGCCAACAATGGCAGTTTGTGTCCAAACTATCTTAGTGAACGCTTGCCCCTCTGCTTGCTAAGCAGTGCCACCATTTTACCCCATTTGTTTTTTGAACACTGAACTGTTTTAGCCAATCAGGTAACAGCTCAAGGGGGAAAAGTTGTTGTAGTATCGTTGTGATGTCCGAACGATACTACAACAACTTTTCATGACCTTTGAACTGCCCTACAACAGCTTTTGGAAAGCCATTGCTTTTTATCCACAATAAGCCCTAACCATATACTATAAGTTGGGTAGTAACTACCCGACATGACCCAACTACTCAGTTTTTATCTGTGTAATTTTAGGGTACTTTAGAGGTACCTGTGGGTAGTCTTGAGGGTGGTTATTTTAGTACCCACTCATTCCTACATACAACATGTTAGGATGTACAGTTAATAAAGTCCCTTATTTGAAATTTCTCAGTGCTTGAAGGATTATTAAACTCTATTTACTTAGTGGCACTGGAACACTGCACACAATTTCCACAGTTATTAAAAAACTAATTTAATATTTAGCCAGGTTATTGGACTTGGGTCTATAGTTCAGCATTGAATCTTTTTATAAATTTTTCAAATTAGTTGTTCTCTTAGCCGAGATCCATGGTTTTCCCACAAATATCCTCCTTCCCTGCTCTGTAGCCCTAACAGTATCCTAGTGTTTCAAAATTACATTTTAATTTTGTAAAAATGATCTGAATATTTTGTAAACAAACTGGAACTTTTCCTTGTTGTTGTGTATTCTTTTCCCTAGACTCTAATATAACTTTCCTATCCATATATTATACTTTCTGTTTAGTCATTTTAAGAGGTTTTCCAAATAACCCCTCTTAAAGAATCTATCCATCAGTGTAGAAGTATTTCTCTCAAATTTCCTGTCATCACCACTGTTCCTCTTGCAGCCCATGCACTGGCTAAGTGAGACATTTTCAATCAACCTTGAGGGTGAAAACTCTGAGCCATAAGAACTGTGTTTCTATCCTCATGTTTTCTATATAAATCTGTTGTAAAATTTACCATTCTTAACTTTTATTATTAAATTCAAAAAAGGAATTTCCATCCTATTATGAGACATAGTAAATTCCAGATTGTGGGAGCAATGATTCAAGTAATTTATGAATTCTATTAACTTCTCTTCAGTCCCTTTCCATACGAAAACCACATCATCAATAAATCTCTCCAGACAGCAACATCCTCAAGGTAGATGTTTCTGTCTGGGAAGAATACACACTGCTCTTTGAACCAGGCTATTGTGGCTGCCTCATCTACAGGTCCCCTTAGTGGCTGCCTGAATGCCACTGTCTGGCAGGGGCCCACTGTATTTTTGGGTGAAGACAGAGCAAAAGTTGTCATTAAGGACAGCTGCCTTTTGCCCATCCTCCTCTATTACCCTACCTCCTTCTAAAACCCTAACAATTCCACCCGTCTTTCCTCCTTTATTCCCTAATATACCTGAAGAATTGTTTTCCTCCACTCTTGACTCCCTCAGCAATACAGAGCTCAGTGTCAGCTTTAGCCTTCCTAGCCACCCTCTTTACTGTCCTAGTTCTCCGTTAGTATTCTCCCCATTCTTCCTCCCCTGCTTTCCTTTCTACCCGATTAATGCCTTTTTTTGGCCCTCACTGCTTCCCTCACCTTTTCCAAAAATAACATTGGTCGTTTGTACCTGTTACTCTTGGTTACTGTCCTCAGGCATATCTTTGATGCCTCAAAAATGGCCCTCTTTATTACCCCATTCCTTATCCATCTCTATGTTGCTACCCCAACTAGCTTGTCCCATACCAACTCCCTCATCCTGTCAAAGTCCACTTTTCTGAAGTTGATGACCTCAGCTTTAGATTGGGGTTTTCTTGGCCCCAGGGCCAGCTCAAACCAAATAGAGCAATGGTTGCTGTTCCCTAGAGGCTCCCCTACCAACACCACTCCTGCCATCTCTGAATTGGTAAGCACCATATTAAGGATGTCAGCCTGCCTGGTGGGATCTCTAATTAGCTGTACCACCAGACAGTCCTGGACTGTATTCAGTAAGGCCTGACTTCTGGTGCTTCTGGCAACTGGAACATCCCAGATGATGTTCAGGTTCAGGTCACCCACCACCACCTCTCCCTTTGCCGAATTCCCTGACGAGTTCTTCTTCAAGCTCCCTATCCCTCTCCTCCACCTGTCCTAGCAGGCCATGGATCATCCCCACCAGTGTTTTCTTTCCCGAGGCCACTGTGAGCTGCACCCACAGTGACTCTGTCTCCACATTACTTCCCCTGATGTGTCCATCCTCTACAGCCTCAATGTCATCCCTAACACAGAGGGCTACAACTGCCCCTTTACCTTCCCCTCTCTCCATCCTAAACATGGTGTAACCTGAGACTGCTAGGTCCCAGATGTTATTTTCTGATGTCCAAGTCTCTGTGATGACTGCAATTTCCATCTCACTGTCTGCCATCATTGCCTGAAGCTCACTGATTTTATTACATAGACTCCTGACACCAAAGCAGACTCCCTTCCATCTAACCCTTGACCGACTTTGGCTATTTACTTGTCCTTTTTCCTTATTCCTCCCTGGTCACCTTCCTTTCATGTTGTCTGCAGGCTCGGTGATTTCCCTCTCCTTGGTCCCCTATCCCAGCCCAATTTGGACCATAACCCTATCTTTGCCCATAGTGCTTCTACAAGCCCCAAGATTAGGGGGAGTACTAGCTAGGTTCCCCTTCCTCTCTCCTGCCACCTTGGTTCTCCTAGACTCAGTCTGCCCCATCACCAGTTTAATTGTCTGATAAAGATGTCAAATATCTGCCCCAGTGCACTAGCTCCCTCTTTTGTCAGGTTAAGACTTGAAGAGCCTTCTGTCCCAGACATCCCCCCAGTCCCCAAAATGTGGTAACCATTTTTCTGACACCAACTCCTTAGCCATCCATTAAACTCCTCAGTCTCCTAACTCCTTATTTTATCTCCTCAGCCCTCTGTCCAGCACAAGGAGGATCTCAGAAAAGTCCAGGGAAGCCAAGGGTGCCTTCAATCTGTCCACCAGACTGAAAGTTCTGCTTCATAGTCTGGTTGGCCAGATCATTGGTACCCAGGTATACCAGCAATCCCTGCCCCCAATCCTCCTTCTCCCATCTACCTCCTAGATGGCCATGCCCCAGGAAGGCACCTGACCATTCTCCTTTTGTCCAACCCTCCTTCCCCCACTGTCTCTACTCCCTCCTGATCATTGAATCCCTGGTCACCAAGACTCTACTAATTGATTTCTTCATGTTTGTTCTCCAGATGCCATCCGGTTGTCCTGTCCCTTTACTCAGAGTCCCCCCAGCAGAGTCAGGTACCTGAGACTCCTCCAGGGGTGCAAGGCAATTTGCCATCCAGAAGGTGTGAAGCAGGACAACCTCTTTGTGGATAGCCCTGGCTTCCTTCCCCCTCCCACTCCCTACCACACACCTCCTCCGAAGGATCAGTGGACCTCTAGGGGAGTGGGGAATGTAGGGTGCTGGCCCCAGAAGATCTGGAGATGCAGCAGAGACAACTCATCTCTAGCTGTTGCTAGCTGAGCATGAAACACCAAAAAGGTTCTGCAAATGGGGCACTGCCCCTGCCTCCAAAGCCTACCTCTGGAGAAGAGTGTCCCACAGTCACCACAACTATCTCACCACTGCACTCCATCCTTATACTGAACCTGGGACTAGGGCTACACCTAGAATGGGCATGCTAGGAAACTTGTTTAGTTAATGTAACTATTAGTAGAGGCCACTTGACAATTACTATAAGCAGGAGCAACAATCAAACTTGATATTGGCTATTAGCAGAATCAATTAGCTACTATAATTATTAATATATGATAATTATCTATTAACGGAATCAACAGTGAACCACTACTACCAGATCTTAAAGTTACTTACTGAACCTGTAATACAGGTATACCTAGATGGGGTGTTACAGGGACACTATAACAATTTAGCAAAAATAGGCAGGTTGGTTCAGAGGCTAACTTGCCTTAAGTTGATTACTGAACCTGTAATACAGGTATAGCTAGGTAAGGTGTTACTGGGGTACCTTAAAAACTTATCAGAACAAAAACTGGTAGGATAAGTTGGAGACTGATGAGCAGCACAATTATGCTAACAGTGGGACTAACCTTGTAACTACAAATTAACCAAGGTAAATAATGAATTACAGGTATGTCTTGATAGGGTGCTACTGGGGTACCCTAAAAAATCTAGCAAAGCAGTCAGAAAGAGACAGAGGCTAACTGATAGCACAAAGAGTTGTAAGCTAGCAAAGTAAAAAAGCTAACAAAGCAGTCAAGATGGGGCAGAGGCTACTTCGCAGCACAAGTAGTTGTAAGCAGTCTGATAGTCCCAAAAGGCAGGTAACAAGCGTACAGTCTCTGTAGTAGTCCTGGGGAGACATGCAGTTGGCTGACCAGGGTAGCAGCATACCTGGATGATGATACGCATGGAGGACCACTTGAGAGTTGGCTCTTAAGAGTAGGGGTCTGAATGGCAAGGAACTGGAGGCACCTGCTCCAGATTAGCAGCCCAGATGAGAAGAGGCACAGCAAGGGAGCTGATTGGACAGCTGGTGGCAGTCAGAAGTACCCCTCTAGCTCCAGGTTCTGAGAAGTGCTGTGCAGGTAGTGGAAGACTGGCTGCAGATCTGTTGCTCAGCACTGTGCAGGTAGTGAGAGTATGACAGCAGCTCTGTTGATTGGTAATAGGGTGTGGGAAGGGCTCCTCATATACAGCAACTGACCCTCTCAACCCCGACCTGCTTCACTGGCAGCTTTGCTTGCAGGACAGAAGAAGCAGTGAACAGCATATTTTAAAGACCTTTGCTTTTGATATGCATAGGCGACTGGAGGCACCAGCTCTGGATTGGCCACCCTGATGAGAGGATGTGTGACTAGGGAGGTGATCGGTAATCTGATGGCAGTCAGAAGTACTCCTCTATTTCCAGGTCCCAAGGAGTGCTGTGCAGGTAGCAGGAGACTGGCAGCAGCTCAGTAGATCAGTGGCACAGTGCCGGGGAGGGCTTCTCATATGCAACAGTTGGCCTCTTGACCCTGAGTTGCTTCCCTTGCTGCATTACCAGCATTTCAGCTGTGCCTTGTTTAGTCACAGGCCTTTCTGGTATGGGCAAAGTGGGCACAGATACAAAGGGCCACAGTCAACTTGGAATTGATATTGGAATATTCTAGAAACTCCTGCATGATGAGATTAATACAGTGTGCCAGGCATGGCACCCTGAGAAACCCCCATCACTGATGCATTTCACTGCATTCAAGACATTATCACTCACAATGAAACTCCCTTTCATGGAGGCACAATCACTCATCAATCTCAGTCGGGAGCAATTCTAGCATTTTCTGACCCATGTGTGATCCAGATACATTGCCAGTGTGGCATGCTGACAGATACCTGGAGTGCTGCTACCACTGCAGTTGTGGTTAGTACAATTTCTCCCATGCCTATAGTGAAATACTACTCCAGGTACCTGTGCCCAGTGGGCTATAATGCAACGATAGTAGCTACCAGCTGTTTGGGCACTGGTCCACATATCCATACTAAGATGTATGTATGGAGATGCTGAATGCAGCAAGACATGTGCATGACATGTACTGTAGGTTTCATAGGTTGTTTTCAAACATGTATAGGCAATGTGCCCTTTTGCTGCTCTCATCCCCTCAGAGGTTGTAACCCTTCCTATTATTTCCTAGACAATATTTATCCAATTTAACCTTAAACTCTTCTACGTTCCCACTTCCAGTGATAGACTAATCCAAACACTCACCACCCTTTGTGAGAACCATAGTCCCCTCTTTTTCATGTTGTTAATTTCATTATGCAGTTTAAGGATGTGAGATCTAGTTTTGAATGCTCCAATTTTCATTTCGAAATCTATACAGTCCCATAAATCATTATTCTCAAATACACCCTATACTAAGCTTAAAACCCCCCTCATCCTTCTGTATTCCAATGAGTAAAGTCCCTAGCTATCCAGTCTATCTTCATAACCCAGTGCTTGCATTCCTGCTATTCTCCTTGTAGCTCTTCTATGGACCCCCTCCAAGGATCTAATCCCTTCCTTTATATAAGGTGCACAAAACTGACCACAGTATTCCAAATGGGGGCTCACCAAAGATGTATACAGTGGCATCAGAACCTTCCTATCCTTGCTGTATATGTGTCTTTAAAAGCAACCCAGTATATTATAAATGTTTTTGGTTGTTTCACTACACTGTCATTTAAAGGAGAAGTCATCTGTAATAATAATGCCCAGATCCCTTTCTTTCCTTGTTTCTGCCAACTCCTTTCCTTTTAGTGTGTATTTTGCTTTTTTATTAGCTCTGCCCAGGTGCATCACCTTGCACTTTTCTGTGTTGAAATCCAACCTATGTTCCCCTGCCCGTCCTTCCAATCTGCATAATTCCATCCTTAAGTTTTCATTCTCATCACTGTTACTGACTATTGACTCAATTTTAGTGTCATCGGTGAATTAAGACAGCCACACTGTGCCATTGCAAGTCATGGATGACACATACATCTTGAATAAGCATGGACCCAACACCGACCCCTGCAGCACTCCACTTGTCACCTCCCTCCAATCCGATAGTTCTCCCCTCAGATAAACCCTTTGTACCCTTTCAGTTAGCCATGACTCAATCCACTTTACCAGCCATCCATTTACTCTCATACTCTCTAACTTAGCTATCAGTTCAGTGTGTGCAACCATATCAAAGGCTTTCCTGTAGTCCAAGAAAATCATATTCACTGGAAATCCTCTATCAAGGGTCCTACTGACTTTATCGAAAAAACTCAGCAGATTGATCTGACATGACCTACTTCTAGTGAACCCATGCTGGGTTTCATCCAGCAAGATATTTGTACTTATGATTTTTTTCCATTTCATCTTTCACTATCTTCTCCAGTTTCTTACATAGGACTGAGGTCAAGCTCATTGGTCTATAATTACTACACTGTCCTTTTCCCCTTTTTTATAAATTGGGATGACTGTTGCCCTTCTCCAACAAGATATAAACTCTCCAGAGTGTAATGAAGCTAGGGATATTCTAGATACTGGTGTTGCCAATTCATTGGCTGACACTCTAAGTATACGTGGATGCAAATCATCTGGGCCTGGTGCCTTATTTGGTTTAATACTTCTTAATTTTGCCTTAATATTTCCTTCCTCAATCAGTATTCTCATGTGTTTACTAATATCACATTTCTGTATTGGTTTGTTTTCCCTCGGTCTAAATAGTGTAGTAACGTACTTATTCAAAACTCGAGTCATTTGCTTGTCATCTGCCACCATGTTACCATTATCATCCTCTAGTGGTCCTACCTGTTGTGAACTACCTCTTTTATACTAACATACTAAAATGCCAGCAGAATAGGCCTAATGGTCTTTTGTGTCTGCTCATTTGGTCAGCCCCCACCCTGGGAGCTGACCTTGCTGCCCCCCTCACCCTCTCTGGCTTCTCCCTTCCCAGTTCCGGATATTCCACAGTACCACCCACTGCTGATCAGAACCTAGTTTTGAGCCCCCCTGACAGGGAGCACTGCACTGGACTTTGCTTCCAGAACCTTTCCCCTGTACCTGTCCCATCCCCTTCCAGAACCTGTCCCCTGTACCTGTTCCACCCCTCTTGAACCCCTCCACTGTCTCTGTCTCCACCAGCCCCCCGGGCAGCACATTCCATGGCTCCACCACCCTCTCAGTGAAGTAGCACCTCCTCCTTTCTCCCCTGAATCTCCCCCCTCCGGCTTCCACCCATGCACTCTAGTTGTCTCTCCCTCCTTCCTTCGGAGCACCCTGACTGCTCCTCCCCTATTTACCCCCTTCATGTATCTGAAGACCTCTATCATGTCCCCCGGGTCCCTTCTCTCTTCCAGTGTGTACATATTTAGCTCTTCAAGCCTCTCCCCATAGGTCCTGTCCTCCAAGCCCTAGTTCATTTTGGTTGCCCTCCTCTGGACCCTCTCCAGGAGTTCAATGTCCCTTTTTAAGTGTGGCCTCCAAAACTGCATGCAGTACTCTAGATGTAGCCTTACCAAGCAGTTATTCAGAGGGAGTATTACTTCCCTCTTCTGGAGTTGATCCCCCTAGCGATGCATCCCAGCATCTTGTTGGCCTTGGCTGCTGCCCTCCTACAAGTCTCCAAGTTGTTCATCTTGACATCCACCACCACCCCAGGTCCCTCTCAGCCATTGAGACTTGTAGCATTCCCTCCCCAAGGGTGTACACTTGGCCTGGGTTTCTGGCTCCCAGGTGCAGTACCTTGCATTTCCTGCATTGAACCTCAGCTTCCACTTTCTAGACCACCTTTCCAGAGCCTCCAGGTCCCCTGTATGGCCACCTCCTCCTCCCATCCACCACCGCCCCCAGTTTTGAGTCATCCACAAAGAGACTCATCTCACTCCTGATACCCTTCCTTATGTCAGAGACATAGGCATTGAACAGGAGGGGCCCAAGTACCGATCCCTGAGGGACCACACTAATGACCCTCCTTGGGGATGAGACTAACCCACCAGCCACAACCCTCTGGGTCCAGTCCTGGAGCCAATTGCCTATCCATCTGATCATCTGGTTCCCCATCTCCATTTCTCCCAACTTATCCAACAGGCCTCCATGAGGAACAGAGTCAAATGCCTTGCTGAAGTCAAGAAAGAGGATGTCCACCAGTCTACCCAGGTCTAAGGCACTTGTCACCCAGTCATAGAACTCCACAAGGTTTGTCTGACACGATTTCCCTGGGACAAATCCATGCTGTCTATAGTCCAGGCATCCCAACTTTTCCAGGTCCCCCCCAGCCTCTCCTTGACAATGCCCTCCATCACCTTGCCCACCACCGATGTAAGGCTGACGGGCCTATAGTTCTCTGCCACCTCCCTTGATCCCCCCTTGTGGATAGGCACTATATGAGCCACCTTCCAGTCCTGGGGCACAAACCCCGCCCTCAGAGAGATGCTGAAAAGCTCCACCAGGGGTTTTGCCAGGACATCCGCCAGTTCCTTCAGCACTCTGGGATGTACTTTATCTGGCCCCGGTGCTTTCTCCATCTTAAAGAACCTGAGCTCTTCCCTCACTCTCTCTCTGCCATGATTTCCACCTCCACTACCTCGTCCCCTCCTGCCAGTGATGACCCCCCTTCCCCAGAGCCGCCAGTTGGTAAGGGTCCCCCCCTCCTTAGTTTCACCATCTCCTCCCATGTATGATGCAGCCCCATTTTCCTTGGTAAAGACTGAGGCAAAGTACTCATTTAGTACCTCAGCCTGCTCCCCAGGTCTTGTGCCCATCCCTCCCTGTTTTAATCCTGCTAATCTGCCCCTTCACCCTTCGTTTTTCCCCAATGTATCTAAAGAACCCCTTGTTTCCCTCCTAATTTCCCTGGCCAGGTTCTGCTCCTTCCTTGCCTTAGCTGCTCTCACCACCCTAGTGGCCCTTCTGGCCATCAGCTCGTACTCCCCTCGATCCCTTTCTCTTCTTGAGCACTTGAAATGCCTATAGGCCGCCTTCTTTCTCCTCACCACCTCCTGAACCTCCCTGGTCCACCAGCAGGGTTTCCGGGCCCTACCGCATTTGAGTCTTACTCTTGCACAGTTGCTGGTAACATCCTGCACCCCCCTTCTGATGATTTCCCACCTACTGTCAGCGTCCATGTCTGGCCCAATCCCATCCAAATGCTCCTTAAGGATCCTTCCCATTTCCTTGAAATCCGCACCCCTTAAGTCAGTTACCTCCATCTTTGTGCAGCCTTCTAGGTCCAGGCAGAACCAGACCATGGCATGGTTGCTCCCCGCCAAAAGGTCCCTTACCTCCAGGACCCCAATCTGGTCAGTCTGCCAGGAGCACATACAGTATCCATGCGTCCCTGGTTGGTTCCCTCACCTGCTGAGTTAGGAACGCGTCCTGAAAGACATCCAACAACCTCTGTTCCATGGCCATTGAGGATGTCATAGTCTCCCAGTCCATTCCTGGCATGTTTAAGTCCCCCAACACCATCACCCTTCCCCTGCCCAATCTGCAGTGCCTCCCAACATCTGCTACCAGGCTCTCCTTCAGCTCCTCCGCCAGTGCATGGGGTCTATACACCACTCCTATTTTTACTCTCTTGCACCCCCTTGTTATAAAGATGACCCAAATCGTCTCCACAGTTCCCTCCGCCTCCTCCACTCCTATGCCAATGCAGTTTTTGACTATTATTGCTACCCCTCCTCCCCTTCCCTCTCCCCCATCCTTCCTTAACATGGTGTAACCCTCCAGGTTGTGGTCCCAGTCGTGCCCTGAGGTGGCCCAGGTCTCAGTGACTGCTGCCACATCCACCTCTCCCTCAGTTAGCATCACCTGAAGCTCAGGCATTTTATTGCCCAAGCTCCTGGCATTTAGCAGGACTACCTTCCACCCTTTCCCTATATTTCTATTTCCCCTGCTCACATTCCCTTGGGGATTCCATCTTACCCCAGTCTGCACCTTACCAGTTGGCCTTTTTCCACATTCCTCCAGCTCTCCAGGGGGGTGGAGACAGAGTTCCTCCTTTATTGGCCCCCCTCGACAGCCTTTTCTCCCATCCCTCTCCCCTTCACAAGTTTAAACCCCACCTTTCACCAATGAACCCCTCTATTTTCAACTTAAGGATTTCCCTCCTCTCTCCTCCAAACTGAGATGGAGCCTATCTCTAGCATACAGCCCCTTATCCTCCCAGGTCCCCCAATTCCCCATCAACCCATACCCTCTGGCCCCACACCACTCCCTGAGCCACTGGTTTATCTCCCTAATCTTCCTCTTGTGTTCCCCACTAGCCCTTGGCATTGGCAGGACTTCCGAGAAGGAAATCACGCATCCTATGTCATGACAGACCCTGGCAAACTCCCTGAACCTTGCCTGTATCTCTGGCTCACTATTTTCCTCAATGTCATTGGTACCCAGGTGGACCACTATGTCCGGGGATCCTCCACAATCCTTTGCCAGCTGATATACCTCATGCTTGGCCCTGTGCACCATTAGTCCAGGGAAACATTTTGTTCTAACCGGGCAGGCTTCCCCATCCCTATCCCATTTGAAACCCCTGATTATAGAATCACCCAACAGGAGCACTCTGACTGCCCCTTTTCCTCCATTTCCCCCCTTCCATGTCCCTCATCCTTTCTACTGGCCCATCCTCCCAGCCGGCTCCTTGCTTCTCCCCCTATCTGGGTGCCATCTGCCACCCCCTCCTTATTTACCCTGGCCACCCCTTCCCCTCCTATCCTATGCCTCTCCTCCTCCCAAATATCCTTCTGTACCCCACTACCCCCCGTCACTGCTCGTGAATGGTCCTTCCCACCATCTGCTAAACTATCCTTGCTCGTCCTCCCTTCCTTCCTGTCTCCGTTCAGCCCCTCCTTACCTGTCGCACTCCCCTGGCCTAAACCTTCAGCTCCCTTTATTGTATCCTCCTAGTACTTCTGGTCCTTCTCCTTGCCCTTTCCTCTCTACTGGTCCTTCTCCTTGCACTTTACTCCGTCTACCCCCTCCTCCTGCTCTGATCCCCCACTCCCCCCATTTTCCCACATTCCAAGTTCCCCCATTTTTCCTGATATCCAGTACCCGCCTCCTGCCCCCACTCCCTTTCCATCTCTAATCACCCCTGTCATGGCTACATCACTCTCCTCATCCCCAAGCAGAAGAAGAGAATTGAAGCAGTTACTGAGCTTAAGGTCTGAGCCACCTCCCCCCATTGCTTCCTTCTGTCCAGCCCCAGCCATCTGCCTACTTCCCTGAGAATGTCCTCCCTTTGGCCCCCCCTATGTGAGGGTCCCCAGATACCTGCCTGCTTCCTTGGTAGTGTCCTCCTTTTATGCCCCCTCTGTCAGGGTCCCTATGTGACCCCAGAGTACTCTCCTGCATTCCTTTCCCTATACCCCCACCCCTAGTGCCTGGTGCAACCCCATGGGAGTGCCCCTGCCCTATTCCCCAACCATACCTCCCCCCTCCCTCCAGCTGTCTCCTAATCCCCTCAACCTCCTCCCTAAGCTGTGCCAGCTTGTATCACACTGGGCAACCACCAAACTTCCAAGCCCAGTCCAGTATTATGGCTGCCCCACACCCTGTGCACCCACCACCCTCCCAAAGATGCTAGCCCTAATGACGTGTGGTCCCATCCCCCTCCAAGTAGACTTTATTGGGTGAACCACCAGGTTCCCCACTAGTCCAAGATACACCCCTACCCCCTAATCAGGTCACCCACTAATCCTAGATACAGTCCCACAGTAAATGGGTAGCCCCATTACTAGGTGCAGTACTACACAGTAAACTTATAGGGGAAGTGTACAACTCCTTAAGCTCCTCTCTCCCAGCCTTTAAACCCAACCCCCAGGGGCTAGAACTACATGAGCTGCACCTGAAGCCTTTTCCTCCAATTGCAGGCAGGTGTTCTATAAAGGAGCTGAGCTCTAGGGAGGGAGGGGTGGGGAGGGTGGATTAGGTCTACACCCGACTCTCATGACAGTGTACCAGCCCTGTGTCTGCCCCTCACTGCACCTCCAAGAGCTGTAACCTCCTCTGGAGGAAGGTCCCACATAAACACTGTAACTAAGATGGTACCTGCAGTATACGTCCCCTCCCTCTCTCAGCAGGCCAAACTGAAGCTTCCTGTCTGAGCTCCACCTGAGTTAATCTCTCAGTAACAGACCAAATTATTCAGCAGCACAGATTAAATACCATAGCCCAGAATTGCACTCAGAAACAGTTGCATCTCACAGTACTAACTGTAAGTCCCCACCAATTTATCCCCTCACAACACAATTTCAATATCAAAATAAACTGAAAAAAGAGAATTAAAACTAATGCACTTCCCTGAACCTCACTCCTGCTGTAGCTTCTTCCTAGTGTGTCTGTGAACTAAGAACTAAGAACTAATTAACATAATCATAAAAGGATTTGTAATTGTCCTTAACCTTTCTTGCCAGATGAATCTCCTGCTCCCTTTTATCCTTCCTTATGCATTTTTTTTTTTGCATTCTATGGCTTTAACCTTATATTCATCCCATACTGCTTCAGTATTCACTTTACAGGCATTTTCATATACTTTTTTCTCTTATTTATTTATTTATTTGCTTTTGGTAACTGGGTGAGTGCACTAGGCAAAGAACCTGCCTATTTTCAGGCATGACCCGGGAGAGTACAAGGAGCAACACAGGGATTACAATAAAATACATCAGGTGAATACATAAGAATATAGGGGAATGATGTATGGATACTTAGTAGTAGGAATCCAACAAAAACAGTTAACATATGGCAAGTAAACATAAGCATTGGCTAGTTGACATGAGATGGAAACAGACAAGAATGGTTAAATCCTAAAGCATGGTATACAATAGGTTAAGAAAGGTAAAATGCATCCCTAAGCTCCAGGAGAATAGTACAATGGTGGGGGGTCAGAAACGAGAGATTTAACAGTAAGTGCAGGAGGGGAGGTTAGCCAGATGTCCCAAGTGTTTAAAAGCATTTGCAAGTATCTAAGGCTGCAAAGTAGTTGCAAATGGCATACTTAAAGGAGGCATGTGATTTTGAATGCCTAAGGGGGTAAGGAAGGGAGTTCCAGAATCTGGGGGCATAGTAGGAGAAGGCCTGTTCACCCATTTTAGTGGCACATGAGGGGATGAAGAGGAGAGCTGATGACGTAGATCTCAGGTGGCAGGGGTTGATCATTGGGGTAAACATGCCTGCTAGGGAGGCAAGAAGAGAGGAGAAAATTATGTTGTCAGTCAGACAACCACGGGAAAATAAGCGCCTGGAGGAGGGGGATAGCTAGTGGAGATCAGCTTACAGGGAGCAGTAGTGGGTAAGTCAATGGGCAGACAAGGTGAATCTACAGGCATTATTGTAAGAGGCATCTCACTTTTGAAGGGTGCTTGCATGAGTCTGTGTAAGGATAGGCAGCACATAGCAGAGACCAGGAAGAAGCAGCCCCCGTGCAAAAAAGATTCTATTCGCAGTGGTAAGGGCATGTCAGACGCGGTAAGCCAACCCAATTTTAGCATTGGTCAACTTGCAAATAGCATTAAAGTGAAGTGAGAAGTCGAGCGCTGAATCAAAAGTGACCCCAAGATATTTGAATGAGGGGGTGATACAAATGGGGGGAGCCATCCATACAAGATACCTGAAATGATGGAGCGAGGGAACTGGATTTTCTGTGAAACCCAAATAGCATGGCCTGAGCCTTGACAATGTTTAGTACAAGACAATTGGAAGAGAGTCACATTCAGGCAAGGTGCAAATCGGATGAAAGGTAAGAGTTGATTTCATCAATAGAGCTAGAAGAGACATTGAGAAGAAGATCGTCAGCATAGAGTAAGGTGTGACAGTGGAAGGAAACAGTGGGTAGATTATTAATGAATATGGAAAAAAGTAGAGGTCCAAGTATAGAGCCTTGGGGTACTCCAGTGGAGATGAGAGCAGAGGAGGAGAGAGCTTTGTGAAAGGAGACGGTTTGAGAGTGATCATGCAAGTAGCTGGAGAACCAGGCATGTGTGGAGTAGGAGGCACCTAGAAAGCCTAGTTGGTGTAAGAGCAAACAGTGGTTAACCGTATCAAATGCTTTTGACAAATCAGTGAACACAGCATCAGTGAGTTGGCCTATGTCCATGTTCGTTTTGACATCACTAGAGAATTGGGACAGGGTAGTTCTGGTGCTGTGGCCCACCCTGAAGCCATGTTGGACAAGGGATAGGAGGTTAAGGTTTAATAAGGTAGTTAGACATCTGCCTATGGATTACTTTCTCCAGAAGTTTCTTCAAAGTTGATAAGTTATCATGCTCTTAACCCCTCTATCCAGTCATCTAGGTATTTTCCCTTTTGTATTATATTTTGCCTTTTCTGGGATGTACTTAGCAATGATTTCATTTAGTTTCAGAATCAGTTCCTCCTACATTTCCTTGAGAGATTTATCTTCAAACCCTATTTCCCAGTCACATTCTCTCAATGCTGCTCTCTTCTTATCAAATTCTGCAAGGTTAAAACATTTAATTTTGGTTCTTCCTCCTGTTTTGTAGTTCACCCCTAGGATGTTAAACATGACACAGTCCAATAAAGTTCAGAAATGGCACATGTGGAGGAGTAGTTCACCATGGAATCTGCCATATGGGACAGGCATGCACCATCAACCTGCTGAATCTGGCATTCTCCACAAAAGCATTACAACAGTTGCCCACATTCAGTTCCTGTGCAATAGCATGATTGGGTGCGTATTTATTTTGTATGAGGTTCGAACATGTTTTGCATGTAACCTTCACCTTTTGGGGTGTTGGGCTACAACACAGCTGGACTCTGTGTGGCCACATGCCTGGTGGGGTAGCATTTGACTCAGGGGGATTCACAGATGCTGCTCAAATGGAAGCAGAGATTTGGGGTGTTTCCTGGACTGGGGCTGATGTGCTTTGGTGCCTTTGGCTGCTAGTATTCAACCCACTACTGCTACTATGGCTACTGCTAGGCAATCACACAGATTTCTCCTCATCTCTGTAGTAGTCCTCCTCCTCATTCAACCCTGCTTCCACCAGGACTGTTTCCCTGATGCTTCAGGATGCCTTGACAAATGGAGATGATAAGGGAGAGGGCACCCCAGCTTTCCTTTGTTGCTGAGTCCAGCATATCAGATGCCTGAATTTGAGATGTATGTGCTAACCACCGGTGCCTAGGTGGTTCCACTTTTTCTCATGACTAACTCACAGTTGACACAGCTGGCAGATAGCTGCCACTGTTTCATCAGCTAGGGCTCAGTATGTAAAAATCCCAAACTAAGGCTTTTTTAACCCTTGATCTTACATGGTGGCGGTAATGGGTGTTTTGATGGATGATGTTTGCACTGTGACAGTGGGTGACTCATGCAGCGGGATTGGATCAACAGTCCTAACAGGAACAACAATTGTAGGATTTGAGGGGGCTTTGGTAATTCAGTGAACTAACTGTGGTGTGCATAACACCATAGGTTGAGCAGCATGACCTTTACTTTTTATTCTTTTCAGGTTCCCATAGGGTGTTCAAATCATCATCCCCATCCCAACTCAGGCTGATAACCTCCTCCTGAGATCTGTCCTCTGCCTCCTCACTTTCTCCACCCTCTCTTTCCTTCTCATCATCCCAACCCAGGCTGGTAACCTCCTCCTCCTAAGATTGATCCCCTTCATCCTCCTTACTTCTACACCCTTTCTTTCCTTCTCATCATCCTTACATGAAATAGTCACATCTCCATCCTCAAAATTATGGCCAAGCTCTGCACTCTTGTTAGGAAATGGGACCCTACCATCCAGATCAGACTCAACACCACAACCTGTTGTCATGGGGACAACAGCACCAACTTCCTCAACCACTGTTCCAGAGCAAGACATTTTTCTACTTCTTGGTCTGATCTTCTTTTTCATAGCCTCCCCCTCCCCTTCCTTCTCATCATCCCAACCCAGGCTGATAACCAACTTCTCCTGAGATCTCCTCCTTATCCTCTTTACTTTGTACATCCTCTCTTTCCTTCTCATCATCCTTACATGCAACAGTCACCTCTCCCTCCTTAGACTCAAGGCCAAGTTCAACACTCTTATCAGGAAATGGGACCTTACCATCCAGATGAGATTCACCACCACCACCACTTGACATGGGGACAACAGCACCAACCTCCTCGACCACAGTTTTAAGAGCCAGACATTTTTCTACTTCTTGGACTAATCCTCTTGTTGCTGCCTCCCCCTCCCCAGCACACACCAGCATGGATGCCACAGATGTGGCAGAGAAATATTTTGCCACACTAATGCCACTGCCACTTCCGCCAACTACTCCTTTGCTATTACTACTACTAGCCCAAGAGGAAGTTGCTACAGAGGTAGTTTTCTTAGGTGTAACTTCCTTTTGGCCCACAGAACCTATACTTTTCTTGGCCACATCACCAGTAACTCTCACTTTATGAGTCGAGCATCTCTTTCAAGTCATTTCAGATATTTTGATTTTTAAACACTGTAGGAAAATTAAATAGCAGAAACAGAGACAACATGTTACCACAGCAGTGTGATCTTAATCACAACAAAACAGTTTACTGAGTTAACGGTAGCTACAGAAAAAGCACTACAAAAGGTTTTTTTTCATTTTTTTTATTTTGTAACATAACAGGGTTAAACAAGACTATTCAACATCTTCATTAGTGACCTAGCAGATGGACTAGAGGGTAAGGCTTGTCTGTTTGCAGATGACACCAAGATCTGCAACAGAGTAGATGATCCAGATGGGGTGGGCAGAATGAGAAGAGATCTGGATAAACTAGCAGAATGGTCAGAAGAGTGGCAACTGGGATTTAATGCAAAGAAGTGCAAAATCATGCACATAGGGAAGAGAAACCCTGAAGC
Organism: Neoceratodus forsteri; assembly: GCA_016271365.2. Taxonomy (NCBI): domain Eukaryota; kingdom Metazoa; phylum Chordata; order Ceratodontiformes; family Ceratodontidae; genus Neoceratodus; species Neoceratodus forsteri. Next base: position 1,608,946,451 of record CM057453.1, read on the forward strand.
CACTTATAGGCTGGGAGGAGTTGCTAGCAGTCACAAAGGAAGAAAGAGACTTGGGCATCATCATCACTGATGACCTGAAATCATCCAAGCAGACCTCTAAAGCAGTAAGGTAAGGCTAGGGGGTGTTAGGGTGTATTAGTAGGGTATCACAAGTCGTAAGGGAGGTAATAATCCTCTGTACAAGACATTGGTTAGGCCCATCTGGAGTACTGCGTGCAGTATTGGAGGCCACACCTTCACAAGGACATTAACCAAATTGAGGCAGTCCAGAGAAGAGCAACTCAAAATGGTGCAGGGACTGCATCAGAAGACATATGAGGACAGATTAACGGAGCTCAATATGTATACCCTTGAGCAAAGGAGGGAGAGGTATATGATCGAGACATTTAAACACCTTAAGGGCATAAACAAGGTGAAAGAGTCTAACATGTTTAAATATAAGAAAAATAGCAGGACAAGAGGACACAGCATGAGATTAGAGGGAGGCCGATTAAGGGGAATGTGAGGAAATTCTTTTCACAGAAAGGGTGGTAGATGCATGGAATGGCTTACCACAAGAAGTAGTGGCTATGAATACAGTGCAGGGCTTCAAACAGGCATGGGATAGGCATAAGGGAGCAATACAAATGACTATGAATAGATAGGTCACTGACATAGCAAAGGCCGATGGCACATTTATAAGGTAGAAAAAGAAATGGGCAGACTGGATGGGCCTTGCGGTCCTTATCTGCCGTCAACTTCTATGTTTCTATGTAAGACACACAAGACAGGGGTAAACAAAAAATATTAAAGTAACACAGTCACTTTGATAACTAAACAAAAGAACTACAATCAATAAAATAACAGACTGACAAAAATAATTCACTTTAACATACAAAACTGTACTACAAAAATAAAACAAATAAAAGACAAAAATAATTAAAGAAAAACTGAGAAAAATAAATGTCTACTGTTCACAGCCACAGGTCACCATTGCTTGCTAGTTAAAACGACTCTACTCCCCCACACAGCAGTGCTTCAATACACAAAAGAAAACCACTATTTTAAATAAATCTGCGAAACTACAAACAAACAATGGAAATCTAGTTGAACAAGGCACTCTAGATATTTTTCTGACTGATTTGGTTCTAAATACTCCATGTTAGAACTACTTTTAAAGGTATTTTTTTAAGAGATAATCAGGCACAGGCTTCTCTCCAACTCAATTCATACGAATACACTTAACACAGCCTGAGTGGTATAGAGCTCATTTCAGTACCATGTGACCTCCAATACTACAGAACATTACAAACTTCATCTGTGGGCCCCACTCCACCAGTGAAGTTGCCAAATCTGCCATCTGTGAAGTTAGTCCTGCACTGTGGATTGGAATTTTCTTGGCAAATTAATTTTGCGAATATGTGGAAATTCACAAAATTTTCCTCAAAGCGAAGTTGAGCAACTTTGCACACCACCACTACCAACAAGCTTTCACTGTCCCAAACATCAGACCCTTGTCAGGATCTGAGCCTCTGGAGATCCAGCCAGTGAGAACCAGTGCCACACCAGACCGGGGACCCTGCCACCATCCCAGCCAAGCAGGTTCAAGGTTTTTTCCATGCATTATTCTGCACTGGGCAAATGCTGCCAGCAACCCCCTTCCCCAGTCATGGGATCCATTCTGAGGAAGCCAGTTGGGACATTTCTCTGTTGTGCCTTACTTTGATGGGTTGAGTACCCATATTTAGTCAGTAGGCACCAGGAGATGCTGCAGCCTGAAAGGATCCTTCTGTTGCACTCACCCAGCCCCCTCCCTGTTCACCTTAACACAGTGATTGCAGAAATGCTATGTTTGAGAAGGCAGTGCATGTGGGGGGTGGGGCAGAAGCTCAACAGTAGTCTGCAGTTTACACCTGAGGAGGCATGCTTGTTGCCATAAAGTCATAAAGCTGCTCAGCTGCTTGCCAGGCAGCTTTATGCAAATAAAAGGACCAAAGCGCTTTCTCATTGGAGCGCTTCAGTCCTTTCAACTACACAAAGTTTCTGCCCATCAGACTGTGACCAGTGTCATTCTCAGCTTGCCTGGTCATTGGTCTGTCACTGATGAGCCCAGTGCAGCTTGACCTCTATTGGGTTAGTCAGTGACACACCTTTGAAATTCCATCTCCCCTAACCTACCCTCTTCCTGTCAGCCCTTATACACTTTCCCTGGTTCCTGGCTGCCAACATCCTCTACAGAGTAGGTTCCCACTTGGCCTCCCTGCACACCCTTAGTTTCTGCTACAGCAGCACAAATGACAAACCCTCTCCTTCACCCAGATGTCCTCTCCCCATGACTAAAAAAATGGATGAACATCTTTGCCAAATCACTCATAACACTTCTCCTACTTACAGCAGGTGATATTGAGCCTAATCCTGGTTCCCCTCTATTGAACTGCTAAAAGGACTAAGTCTTCTCTATCAAAACATTAGAAGCCTGCTCCCCAAAATTGATCTGCTGCAGCCTCTCATGTCCCAACTTCAACCCTCTGTCCTCATTATAACTGAGTCATGGCTCAGCTCTAAAATCCCAGACTCTGCCATCTCTATCCATGGGTACTCCCTCATCTGCCAGGACTGTACGTTTAGGGGTGGGGATATAGCCATGTATATATCCTCCTCTATCAAATACTCTGTCTGCCTCTCCGTGACTTCCCCTTGGCTTACAAACTACTACTAGTAAAAATATCCTTCCACTGCTCCCTCCCTATCTTTGTTGGTGGTGTCTACTGCTGTCCTAGCCTCCCTGACTCCTCCCCTTCCTCCATCACTGACCTCCTCTCCTCCATCTCCTCGCTAGCTACCCTTGGAGAACTCTACATACTAGGGGACTTCAACATAAATTGGCTGTCCAGCACACAGTCCAAAGTCCGCAATCATGTCTCATCACTAAACTTAAAACAACCAATTACAGACCCCAGATGACTAAATCACAAATCAGGCAAACACATGCTAATCGATTGGGTACTGACCTCCCACCCCCACTGTGTCATTAAATCCAGTATTCTCCCTGACTCACTCAGCAATCATCACATGGTCAACTGTGTGCATAAAATACACCATGCAAAGTCCCCCCCCCAGTCATTCATAACCTTTGCTCTTTCCGTTCCCTCAATCTGTCCTCCCTCCATAGTGACCTGTCCAATATTGACTGGATGCCTATTTCCACTGGCTCCTCCATGAACTCTGCCCTGACTTTCTTCAGCTCCCAGTTCCTGAACATTTGGGACCAGCATGACCCACTCAGAAATGCCAAGGTCCGCAGATCTCACCTCCGCTGGGTTACTAACTCATTACATGTCAATGCATAAGAGACCAAGAATGAGCAGCATTTAAAACTTCCAATGTTGACCACAATCTCCAGTGCTATCGCTCACTCCACAGTGCCTGTACCAGAGCCATCTGCCCTGACAAGGTGGAGTACTTCAATGCCTCCTTCCATGAAAACATCAACAACCCCTTCAAATTTTGGAAGGTAATTCACGCCTTATTCTCTCCTCCACCAACCCCTCTGCCATCTCAAAATTGGCACAGACCATAGATGACCCTATCCTGACATCTGAATAACTTTTTACTTCCTGTGCCTCTTCCTCTTTGCCTCTCTTCTCCCTAATGCCCACAGGGATCTGACGGTTTCCTCTCCACCCCTTCCATTCCCAGCCCCCTTCCACCATTTCTTTTTAAACCAGTCCTTCCTGAAAACACGCGCTCGTGTACTACTTACCCAGAACCCCCATAGGGGGAAAAGCCCTGGCGGCCTCGACCCTAAGCTTCTCCACCTTTCTGCTTACTCCATTGCTCTGCCTCTGACCAACCTTCTTAATCTCTCCTTTCTACACACGTCTGTACCTGATGCCTAGAAGTCTGCTACCATCATCCCTCTTCCTAAAGGGGGTGACCCCTCCAACCCTGGGAACATCCAACCCATCTCCTTACTCCCCACTCTGGCTAAACTTCAAGAACACCTGGCTCAGGAGTAACGCTCTTTCTTCCTTGACTCCTCTTCCTTTTTTACCCCATTCCAGAAACATAGAAACAGAGAATTTGATGGCAGATAAGGACCGCTTGGCCCACCTAGTCTGCCCATTTCCCTACCTAATGCATAGGCTGCAGATCCTTGTTAACCAACAGCCTACTTCCTCCTACCCCCCACTAGAATTGCCTTATGTCTGTCCCATGCATTCTTGAATTCCTCCATTATTTTTGAGTCCACTACCTCCTTAGGAAGGCTGTTCCATGTATCCACAACCTTCTCTGTGAAAAAATACTTCTTCATATTCATTACCTTTGAGCCATCCCCACTCTATCTTCAAATTGTGCCCCCTTGTTCTTGCACATTTCTTTTTCTGAAAGATGCTACCATCTTGGACTCTGTTGATTCCCTTGATGTACTTGAAAGTTTCTATCAAGACCCCCCTCTCCATCCTCTCCTCGAGTGTATACATATTAAGCTTCTTTAATCTCTCTTCGTATGTCTTCTGGTGCAGACCCTGCACCATTTTAGTTGCCCTCCTCTGTATAGCCTCCATCCTGTCTATGTCCTTACAAAGATGGGTTCTCCAGAACTGGATGCAGAACTCCAAATGGGGTCTCACCAACTATCTGTACAAAGGGATAACAACTTCCTGTTTTCTACTGGTGATGCCTCTCCCTAGGCATCCCAGTATCCCACCAGCTCTTCTTACTGCCTTCTCACATTGCTTGCCCACCTTAAGGTCATCTGATATGACTACCCCCAGGTCCCTTTCCATTTCTGTGTTGTTATTATCTCACCCCCCATTGTGCACTCTTCCCCTGGGTTTTTGTTTCCCAGGTGCATTACTTTGCACTTCTTTGCATTGAATCTAAGCTGCCATATATTTGACCATTCCTCCAACCTTGCCAAGTCCCTTTTCATCCTCTCCACCCACCTTCTGTATGAACCCTGTTGCAGATTTTGTGTCATCTGCAAGAGACATACTTTTCTTCCAGTCCCTCTGCAATGTCACTTATAAAGACATTAAAGAGGACCGGTCCCACACTGAACCTTGTGGTACCCCACTAGTAACACCTTTCTTAGAGTAAACTCTGTTTACTATTACCCTCTATCCTGTTTTCCAGCCAATTTTTTAACCCAGGCTACCACCTTGTGACCCACTCCAAGGATGGCTTACTTGTATATTAATCTTTTGTGTGGGACTGTGTCAAATGTCTTGCTAAAGTCTAGGTAGGCCATGTCCACTACCCCTCTTTGGTCTACCACATTGGTCACCCAGTCAAAGAAATCTATTAGATTTGTCTGACATGACCTTCCCGCTATGAATCCATGCTGCCCTGGGTCCTGTGCCCCACTGGCCTGTAGTAACTCAACATTTCTTTCCTTTAGAAGTGATTCCATCATTTTCCCTACCACTGAAGTCAAACTAACAGGTCTGTAGTTTCCTGCCTCTGTCTTGCTCCCACTTTTGTCAAGGGGAATCACATCTGCCCTCCTCCAGTCCTCTGGTACTACACCATCCTCCAATGATTTGTTAAAAAGGGAGGTCAGTGGTGTCACTAATTCTACCCTTACTTCTTTTAAAATTCTTGGGTGAATCCCATCAGGCCCATTGCTTTGTCCACCTTCAGTTTTAAGAGTTCTTTCAGGACCCTTTCATCTGTGAATCGACTGGTATCGACCTCCCTATCCAGAGTGCTTCTATTCTTTGATTTAGGTACCTCCCCCTCCTCTTCTTTTGTGAATAATGAGCAGAAGTATTCATTCAGTATCCCTGCTTTTTCACTGTCATCCTCTGCCCACTCTCCCTTACCTTTAGTAAGCCTCACTATCCCTTCCTTCATCTTTCTTCACTCCCTAATGTGCCTATAAAAGGTTTTATCCCCCTTCTTAACTGAGTTGGCTATCTTTTCCTCAGTTCGGGCTTTTGCTATTCTGACTGCCTTCCCCACTTCCTTCTGCTTTAATTACATACTAACATACTATTTGCCAGCAGATTAGGCCTTATGGTCTATCAAGTCTGCTCGAACCTAGATCCTTAGTTGGGTGCAGAGACCCTCCCATCCCTTGTGCTCCAGAAACCCCTATCATCCATCCCCACCCCCCCGGGACAGGCCATCATCTGATACATCCACTTTCTGTGTCTGTCCCACCCTCTCTTAATGCCCTCCACTGTGGATCTCTGAACCAGCTCACCAGGCAGAGCATTCCAAGGGTCCACCACCCTCTCAGTGAAAACCTCCTCCTCTTTCCCCTCACCCTTCCACCTTCCAACTTCAAACCATGCCCTCTGGTGATGCCTCCTGCTTTAGTCTAAGATCCCTCCATGTTTACCCTATTTATTCCTTGGGTGCTTGAAGACCTCAATCATGTCCCCCTGTCTCTCCTCTCCTCCAATGAAAACAGGCAGAGCTCCTCAAGTCTGTCCTCGTAAGTCAAATCCCCTAGCCCTCGTATCATCTTTGTTGCCCTCCTCTGTCCCTCTCCAGGAGCTGTATGTCCCTCTTCAAGTGTGGTCTCCAGTACTGTACACAGTACTCAAGGTGTGGTCTAACCAGTCCATTGTACAGCGGCAGAATCACTTCCTTGCTCCTAGAGGTGATCCCCTTGTGATGCATCCCAACATCCTGTTTGCCTTGCTAGCTGCTCTCCTGCACTGCTCAGAGTTATTCATACATGTATCCACCATGACCCCTAGGTCTTTTCCCCTGTTGAGGCTTCCACACCTCCTCCCAGGGTGTACCTGTGTTTAGAGTTTCCAACCAAGATGCAACACCTTGCACTTGGTGATATTGAAATTTAATTTCCATGTGTGAGCCCAGCTTTCCAGGGTGTCCAGGTCCCTTGCAGGGCCAACCTCCTCTTCTCCCTCAACTACTGCTCCCATCTTGGAGTCATCCGTGAAGAGACTCATTTCACACCCTATACCATCCCTGATGTCTGATATGTATGCATTAAACAGGATTGGACCCAGGACCGAGCCCTGTGGTACCCACTACCAACCTCTGTAGGTTCGAGAGCTCCCCACAGACCACTGCTCTCTGAGTGCATCCAACTATCCAGTTTTCAATCCATCTGACCATCAAAGGGCCTACTCCCTAACCCCATCAGTTTTCTCACCAGACCATTGTGGGGACAGAGTCAACGCCTTGCTGAAGTCCAAGAATAATACATCCACAGGCTTACCCTATCCAGTTCTGATGTTACCCATTCATAGAACTCCACAAGGTTGGTTTGATATGATCTACCTGGCACAAACCCATGCGCTACTATCCAGACCTCCCACCTCCCCAAGTAAACCCCCAATCGTCCTTTAGTATACTCTCCATTAATTTTCCCACCACCGAGGTTAAACTGATGGGTCTATAGTTTTCTGGTACTTCCTTTGACCCCCTTTATGGATTGGTACCATGTGCCTCTTGCCAATCCCTAGGTACCCTCCCTGTCTCAAGTGACCTGTTGAAAGCTCCCCAGGGGTGCAGCCAGTATGTCCGCCACTCCCATAGTACTCTCGGATGAATGCCATCCGGCCCAGGAGATTTGTCTTTCTTTAGGGCCTTGAGGGCAAACCACACCCTTTTGGTGGGGATGGCATCATCTGTCCCCTCCACCTTACTGGTCTTTTTATCCTTATCCAGATGTGACACCCCTAGGGTACCTTTCCCTCCCTTTTGCTCCATTTCTGTTGCTCCCCTGATCCCACTCCCTGCCGCTTCTATCCCCTTTGTGCCTTGCTTTGTAGATATCCCATCCCCCTCCCTAGTGAACACAGAGGCAAAGTACTCGTTAAATACCTCTGCCTGGTCCCTCGCCTCTTCCACCCACCCTTCTTCTGATCTCAATCTGCTGAGATGGCCCTTAGTTTTTCTCCACTCCCCAATGTACCGGAAGAACCCCTTTTCCCCTCCATGTTTCCCCTGTGCCAGCCGTTGCTCTTTACTGGACTTTGCTCCCCTCACCATACGGGTGACTTTTCTAGATGCAAGCTGGTACATTTCCTTATCCCTATCCCCTCTTGTTGTTTTATATTTTTTGTAAGCTGCCTTCTTTTCTCTGACTGCTACCTGGACCTCACTGGACCACCAGCATGGTTTATGTGACCTTGCTCCCTTACGTTTTAACTTAGCGCAGATCCTGACTGCCTCATGAAGTCCCCATTTTATGACCTCCCATCTCCTTTCCACACTTGTCGTTGAGGTAATCCCCTTCAAGTGATCCTTGAGAATATTTCCCATGCCCATAAAGTCTGCCCCCCTGAAGTCCACTGCCACTGTCCTAGATCTCACCCCACTCCCCCAATGCTTATTTGAAACCAGACAGTATTGTGGTCACTCCCAGTCAGGGGGTCCTGTACAATCATGTCCCTTACCAGATCCCCATCTGCCAGAACCACATCCAGGACATGCCCCTCCCTTGTGGGCTCCATCACATGCTGTGTTAAGAACACATCCTGGAAGCCATCCAGCAGCCTCTGCTCCTTGGCCACCTTAGAGGACATGGTTCCCCAGTTTGTACCTGGCATATTAAGGTCCCCCATAATTGGTACAGTTCTCTGTCCTGCGTCTTCTGTGTTTCCTTATACTTCCTGAATGCTACCTTTTTCTCCTTAACTTTCCCTGACACCTCTTTTGAGAACCACAGTGTTTTTTTCCTTCCTTTTGCTTTGTTGATTTGCTTCACACAAAAGCTTGTTGCCTCTGTGATGGCTGTTTTGATTTTTCCCCATTCTTCCTCCACCCCTCCTTCTTGCCAGTTTACTAGTGCTTTTCTGAGGCACTCTCCCATTTTCCCAAAGTCAGACTTCCTAAAGTCCAACACTCTTGCTTTTGTATGACTCGACTCCATGGCTGTGTTTATTGTGAATCACACTGTTTTGTGGTCACTTGTTCTGAGATGGCTACCCACTTCTAGATCTGAGATCCTTTCTTCATCCCCATTTGACAGTACCAGGTCTAAGATTGCTCCCTCCCAAGTGGGTTCCAACACTAGCTATCTGAGGCATGCCCCCTGCAGGGCATCAAGAATAAACCTGCTTTTTGATGTGGCTGCAGCCAGGGTGCTCCAGCTAACGTATGGCATGTTCAGGTCCCCCATCAACAATAACTCCCCTTTTTCTAGTCTGGGTTCTGTAAAGACCATTCCACCACCACCTCCCTCCTTCAGCTCATTGACTCCATTCTCTCAGGCATGGATCAGTGATGAATTACCTCCGCCATCTTTGTTGACCTGGCCAAAGCCTTCAATGCTGTCTCCCACTGCCAACTCATAAGTAAGCTGACTGCTGCTGGCCTCTCTGATTCCACCACCAACTGGTTCTGGTCTTACCTCAGGGCCGGTCCCAGTCTGTCAGAGTCAGCAACTCCATCCCCCCCATCTCCCAAGAAACACTGGCATACTCCAATTCTCGGTACTTGGACCTATAGTGCCTAATCCAATTAACAGAAGCACTCTTGATAGGGGGGTCGACCCCAGTCCTTTCACAGAAGAAAGGGTTCTGCAAGAACTCCTAAAACTGAAGGTGGACAAAGCAATGGGTCCTGATGGAATTCACCCCAGAATTCTAAAAGAATTAAGGGAGAAACTAGTGAAACCACTGGCTACTCTTTTAATAAATCATGGGAGGATGGTGTGGTACCTGAGGACTGGAGGAAGGCAGATGTGATTCCTCACAAAAGTGGGACCAAGACAGAGGCAGGAAACTACAGACCTGTCAGTCTAACCTCTGTGGTAGGGAAAGTGATGGAGTCACTTCTGAAGGAAAGAATAGTTGAGTACCTAGAGGCCAGTGGAGCACAGGACCCAAGGCAGCATGGGTTCACAGGGGAAGGTCATGTCAGACTGAATCTAATAGATTTCTTTGACTGAGTGACCAAAGTAGTAGACCAGGGAGGGCTGTGGACATGGCCTACCTAGACTTTAGCAAGGCATTTGACACAGTCCCACACAAAAGATTAATAGTCAAATTAACTAGCCTGGGAGTGGGTCCCGGGTGATAGCCTGTAAAACATTGGCTGCACAACAGGACACAGAAGGTAATTGTAAATGGAGTCCACTCTGAAAAAGAGGGGTTACTAGTGGGTACAGCAGGGTTCAGTATTGGGTCCAGTCCTTTTAATGTCTTCATCAGTGACATTGCAGAGGGACTGGAAGGAAAAGTATGCCTTTTGCAGATGACACAAAGATCTGCAACAGGGTTGATACACAAGGAGGAGTGGAAAAGGATGAAAAGGACTTGGCAGTTGGAGGAATGGTTAGAAGTATGGCAGCTAGGATTCAATGCAAAAGAAGTGCAAATAATGCACCTGGGAAACAAGAACCCAGGGAAGAATACACAATGGGTGGGGAGGTAGTAGCAACAACAAAAAAGGAAAGGGACCTGGGGGTAATCATATCAGATGACCTTAAGGTTAGCAATCAATGTGAGAAGGCAGTAGGGAGGGCTGGGGGTATACTGGGATGTATAGGGAGAGGCATCAGCAGCAGAAAACAGGAAGTTGTTATCCCTCTGTACAGACAGTTGATGAGACCCCATCTGGAGTACTGTGTCCAGTTCTGGAGACCTCATCTCCTCAAGGACATAGACAGGACAGAGGTAGTCCAGAGGAGGGCAACTAAAATGGTGCAGGGTCTGCAAGAGAAGCCGTATGAGGAGAGACTAAAGGAGCTTAATATGTATACCCTTGAGGAAAGAAGGGAGAAGGGGGACATGATAGAAACTTTTAAGTACCTCAGTGGAATCAACAAAGTCCAAGAGGGTAGCATCTTTCAGAAAAGAGACTTACAAGAACAAGGGACACAATTTAAAGATAGAAGGAGGGCGGTTCAGGGCAATGTGAGGAAGTATTATTTCACAGAAAGGGTAGTGGATGCATGGAACAGACCTTCCTGAGGAGGTTGTGGGGTCTAAAACTGTGGGAGATTTCAAGAATGCATGAGACAGACATAAGGCAATTCTTGTGGGGGGTAGGAAGAAATAGGCTGTTGGTTAACTAGGATCTGCGGCCTATCCTGTAGGTAGGGAAATGGGCAGACTAGATGGGCCTAGCGGTCCTTATCTGCCATCAAAGTCAATGTTTCTATGTTTCTATGTTTCTATATTATTTTCAATTTTTTTTCTGACTGGCCTGCCTACACCTGCATATCTGCAAGCATCCACATGTACGCAGACGACACCGTGTTATTCTATTCTGCCACTTCCCCCTCTGATGTAGTTTCCAGCCTTCAATTGGACTTTAACAATGTCCAGCACTGGTTTAACACTAACCAACTCTCAATGAATGTTAAAAAAATGGTCTCTATGACCTTTGGTTCCTGACAAAAACTGGCCAAGCTTGATTCCATACCTACCTTCCATACCCTCACTGGCTCTATACTGGACAGTGTCCCCACATTTAAGTACCTTGGGCTCTGGTTAGACAAGAATCTTGACTTTGGGGTGCACATAGATGCCATTGTCAAAAAATTACTCCCCAAGCTCGGTGCTCTGTATAGACACTGCAACCTCCTGTCACTGCAAGCCAGGAGAGAAATCATCCAAAAGATGATTCTTCCAGTCTTCGACTTTGGGGATGTAGTGTACAATTCTGCTCCCAAATCCACCCTATCCAGACTGGGCACTCTCTTCAATTCCTTTTGCCACTATGTACTTGGCTGTCCTCCACTCACTCACCGCTGTGATCCTTATACCTCACTCTCCTTCCCCTCCCTCTCTGCCAGACGCCTGTCACACAGCGCTAATTTAGTTGGGAAGTTCTGGCTTGGTACTCTTCCATCCTACTTGTCCTCCCTACTATCGTCCCCTTCCCCCTCCAGTTACTCTCTCCATACCCCCACACACAGAACTCTGGCTCTCCCCCCACAGCTCACATCATCGGGTTGCTGCACCTTCTCATACAAATTTCCGTATATCTGGAACTCCCTTCCAATTGAAATTCACTCGGCACAATCTCACTTTTCCCTCTTGTGCCTCCTCCACCAGCACACTGCTCACTGTTTCAACTGCACTTAATCCCTTCCTTCATTGACTTATTCCCCTTTCCCATCCCCCATTCTCCCCCCTCTCTTTCCCTTTCTTCCACCAAATTCTAGGCAACCTTGGCAGGCCTCCCCCCCCCCTATTCCCCCACCTCCCTCCTTTTCTGCCCCCTACCTCTGCTCCTTCTCTCTAATCCTCACGGTCCTTATACCCTGCTGGGTTCTCAGCAACCTGCAGGGAGTAGGCTTGGCACTCTCTCCTCCCTCCCTCCCCTTAACCCCTTCCTTCCTGCAAGCCAGTCCCTTTCCCTCCTCTCTTTCTCCCTATTAATGCTGGGTTCTTGTCCCCTTGCAGGGTTCTCAGCATCCTAAACAGGTGTAGGTCTTGGCTGTCTTCCCTTCCCTGCCCTCCCACTGCTCTACCCTTCCTGCTATCCACTCCCTATTCCCTCCTCTCTTTCTCATTAACTGTGCTGGGTACATGCCCCTTGCAGGTTTCTCAGCATCTTGAATGGGTATAGGGCTTCGCAACCCTCCTTCCCCCCTCCACTCCCCCACTCTTCCATCCCCATGCAGGATTCTCAGCATCCTGAAGGGGTACTGGTCTTGGCAACCTTCCCACCCCTCCCCCACTCCACACCTCCACCCTTCCTGCTAGTCACTTCTTCTTCCTCCTCTGTTTCTCCTTGCTTTGCTGAGTCCTTGTCCCCTTGTGTGGTTCTCAGCATTCCAGGGGGGTGTAGGTTTAGGCAGTCTTCCTTTCCCTCCTCTTCCCCTTTATACCCTTACACATCCTGCAAGCTCTCCCCTCCCTTGTAACTGCCTTCCTAATAGGTATTCCAATAGGTTTCTAGCACTTGCTCCCCATTCTCAGTCTGCGTCTTGCACTTTAACTGTGTATTCCAACTAGCTGGGTCTTACCCTTCAGTGTTAACAATTATTCCCATGTGCTCATAGTATTATTTTACTATGATATACCTACTTTCTATTTGTTGTCCCCCAAGGTTACTTCCCTATGTTCTTGTTTTATATCTTGTTTTTAAACTCTTATTCCTAATTTGCTATAGTCCTACTCTATCTAGCTGTTGCCCCAGATTTTTAATGTACCTTTTTTGTAACTGCTCTGTTTTTTATTTAGCCTTGGCATGTCTTCCTGTCATGGATCAATGTGTATTGTATCTAAATTTGAGTTTGCATTATATGTATTCTAGCCTTTATTTATTTTAGCCTATGTATCTTTCTCTAGCCATCCCACTTATATATCCCTTCCCCCCAGGACGCTATTAGAAATGAGCTGCTTGCAGCTCATGTTGTCTTTCCTAGTGAAACCTTTCAAATAAATAAATAAACAGTGATGGCATTCATAGGTGTGATGCTGATATAGTTACAGGTGCAAGCTCAGTCATCTCCCCCCAACCAGCCTACAGCAAGATAGCAATCATCATCCCTAACATTCTTAGTATGGGATTGTTTTGTTCAAGATCCCAAAGATGACAGCTCTGCAAGATGTCAAACTGGAAAAGCTGGAGTCAGCCATGACAAAGATGGCTCATGTCTTGGGACTACTGGCCAGTGAAGTCACATGAAAATGAAACATCTTGAGAAGTGGCAACAGTACCAACTGGGCACATAGCCTGGATAAACAGACCTGTTATTAGTCATGCTTGGGAGGGGATGGGGAGGGAGAATCCAGTGACTGAACTTAACAGCAGTAGCACTACCATTGCCACCACCTCCGCCATGCACGCCACAAGCACTAATGCCAGTAAGGCATGACATTCAGTAGCTGGCTATTTACACAGTTTAAAAACACTTAACAGACCCATCCCTGACACTATAGATCCTCCCCACTCCCAAGCCAAAGCTTCATGTTCACCTCTGTATTCTCCCCCAGTGCAACCCACAACCAAAAAAGCACTGTCGAAACATAGCAAGCACTGTATCATCATAACCACCCAGTCTCTACAGAAATGCTTGTTTAGCACAAATGCCTACAGCGGATAGGCTGCCCTACTCATTTGTCAAAAATCAATGGTTTCAGCATTAAAACAGTTGAGCAGTACCTAAATGGAGTTTTCCATCTCCAAAATATCTTGCAACAAAGGCAGTTCCGGAACTGTATCTCTGTCAAAATTCTGTTTTCTCTCATGCTTGCAGCCTTCCTGCTGTGGACACTGTACACCTCACTAGAGATATGTGGAGTAGTGGGCCCAGAGCAGCCTCTTCATATATGTGTTGCAACACACTGGGTATGTTTCCCCACTGTTTATGGTGGTAAGCCCTGTCAATCCCTTTCATGCTTAGACCACACCACCACCCCTTGCTGGTGTGCATCTGCAGGCCACACGTAGCATGAAATGCATGTTTTCTGTGCAGCACTACACCACTGACATCTTGCAGAGTGGAACAATCAGATTGACAAGTCACGATCTGAAATATTGTTCATTGCAAGTGACATTGGCAGGAATGTGGTCAAGACATTAAGGATTGTTCATTCTGCTATGTACCATGCTCTGCACACTGCCTTCATTAAATTTTTCAGGAGTACAAGAGTCAAATATAGAGGTAGACTACATGTTGGTCAGAAACCTGATGAAGGATCTCCAGATAAACAATTAAATCCCACAGCACTGGCTAAAGCAGGAAGTAGCCACATGATGACGTTCTACTTTGTATATGATTGAGTGTCTATCTGAGTAATACAAGGCACTCACAGACTTCACCATGCTGCAGAGAGACTATGACACATCATCCCTCTCCCTCAGTATGGATTGGTAGCAGATGGTTGGTGAACAGCCTGATCCAGATTCAGCAGCCATTCGAACATACTAAACAATCCTAAGTACAGCAAATGCCTGTATCAGCTGGCAAAGTTGGGTAGTAACGCGTTACTGTAGTTAGATTACATTGCCCAGTAACGTGTACTTGTACTGATTACTTGTAGGAAAATGTAATGTTGTTGAGTTACTTATTACATTTTCATGCAAGTAGTACATTACTTATACTGCTCTGTTACATATTAATCAGCCTCACCGCAACTCAGAAGAGAGCATGGAGGAGGAGGACAAGTGAAAGTGATTTAATTCACTCTCTGTTATTCCGTGTGTACCGGCCCCTCTCCCTTTGATGCTCCCTGCAGGGTGCCGGCACCACCAATCAGACAAATGGTACTCCTGGTTCAAAATATATGACTAAAATGAGTTAAATAAAAACAAAGGAAGGTGGATTATGGCAAGTCAAACCCTGCTATCAAGCCCCAATGATGCCTTTGCTAGCCTGGGTCATGTCAGTGATAACTGCTGATCGAAGAAAAGAAACATGCAGGCAGAAAAGGTATGATAGCAGGGTCTGTGCCAATTAGCTTTTATGGGTAAGAATCTTCCTTAAGCTAATTAGTCAGTGGGAAGGGGGGTAGCACTGGTGGTGGACTCTTCAACTGGCTTTAAATTATACCTTTAATGTGAGGTGCTGCCAGTTCCGTTTAAGGTCGAATGTGATTGTGTGCCTTGATCACATCCTCATTTATTCTTGTGTTTTGGTGAGCCAGAGGTCCAGAAGAAGAGAAAACTCATTGGAGGTACCACTGCCAGAAGTGGCATGCCATTCAGGATGCAGCAAGTGGGTGACTGTGGCACCGACTGGCTCCCCAAGTATGATTTGTGGAAGAAATGCAGAGCACAAAAATTGTACGTTTATGTTGGGACAAGGCAGATGCAGGACATAATAACAAGAATAAAATAGTGCACTCCCTCCGAGATGATAAGTACCAATGAAAAACTAACTATTTTGCCTTAAGCAGGTGCATGTTGGATGCTAATTAAAATGAACATGCATTAATGGGTGTTTAGTTTGCCCTTTTTCATGTTGGCTCGCACTAGCACGCCAGCCAACATATTGCAGTAGTAGCAGATTTGGAGGTGCAGTCACTGTGGGCGAATGCAGCGCACGCATCAGTAGGTGCATCCCTCATTCCCCAATAAGGCAGCATGCAGGCACCACACTAGCAACATGTAATGTGGCAAGCACATCTAAGAAAAGGTCCACTGCAATGAGAGCCAAGCTCGTCACGCAGCGGCACCTCCCGACGTGCCTTTCCTGGCAAAGCGTTCTAGTAAACATGCCTGCTGACTTCAGGGGTTCCCAATCCCCTTGTCAGCATGTCCTGATGCAGTTCATGTGTCAACGAGGGAGCCCCTCTCCTGTCGGCATAATGCCCCCCACTTTGTTGTGTGCCGGGGGGTGCCCAATCCTCGGCTCTAGCCCCCTTTGGTTTAGTGCGGCGGTGCCCAATCCCATCAGCTAGCCCTCAAATACTCAGGTGGCGCTGGGAGCCCACCCAGTGTGCCAAATGCCCCTATAAAAAAGTCCACAATGTTTGTTTTTTTTAACCCGTAAAAGAAGAAAACAGTCCCTCGCAGTCTGTCATGCTCCCTCCGCCACCTTCTGTGCACCCTGCCTCCCCACACCCCACTCACCCCATACTTACCTCTGGAGTCTGGCATGATGATCTTCGGTGGACCGGAAACATGTCTTCACTCTTCAAAGCCGACCGCGAACTGAAGAAATGCCGGTAAGCTGTATAATGGCATAAATAGGGTTTGTTCAACTTTGGTGCATATCTTGAGCATTTTTTTTAATTTTTGCACAAAATTTTCAACATGGGGTTAGTGGGGCCCCTCCTCATGAATTCAGTCACTGTCATGGCATTATTCAGTCCTGAAAGGTGATTTCGTGGTCACTGCGCGGAATCACCTTTCGGGACTGATTCAACAAAGTGACAGTGCCACTGTTCAGAGGTGGGCTCAAAAGCTCTAGTTGCAAATTTGGTGAAAAAAAATCCAAAACATTACTGTTTTATGAGTGTGAGCTGCGCAATTTCCATGTACGCGCATAACTTTATGAATTTGTAATATTTTCACTCCAGATTTTCAACATTGGCATTTTCCCACACCTCTTTATGAACAATACAGCTGTCATTTTACATATCCTGGCCAAAACATGTTTTCGCACTTCTGGCACAGAATAGCGCGGTCCCTGTGCAAAATCAGTTTTCGGGACAGTTTGAGAAAATGACAGTGACACTGTTCATGAGCAGAGGTCCTGAAATGCGTAAGTTGAAAATTTGGTGATGAAAGTCCATAAAATGACTGTGTTATAAGTATGCATTGCACAGTTTCCACGCACCCTTGTAACTTTCTCAAATTTGCAATATTTTCATGTCAGATTTTCAACACTAGCATTTTTTCATACCTCCTTATGAACAGTACAGCTGTCATTTTTCACATCCTGCCCAAAATGTGTTTTTGCACCTGTGGCGCACAATGGCGTGGTCGCTGTGGGAAATCAACTTTTGGGACAGATTAACAAAATCACAGTGCCACTGTTTATGAGGTTAGGTCCCAAAATGCCTATGCTGAAAATGTGTCTCTTCAGGGTAGGGGTGAGGTTTTGTGTCAGTTCAATACTTCACTGCCATTCCTATTATGCATCTCTAACTCCTGCACTACCACTGCCAATGCCAGCGAGACAACATTCAGCATTGACAAATGCTTGTATACAGTGTTGTAGCCCCAGAGTTGCTAACAAGCATGCAAGCAGGCACACTTTTGGCAGATTAATTTGCTTTTTGACTGAGTTGCAGGGGGATGCCTTCTCTATTCAACTGCAGTAAAAGTTACGTTTGTATGGCCTCAAAGTATGATGCCACAAAAAGGCTGCTGTTTTTGCCTTGTTGTATACATACACATTCTGGGACTGAGACTGGAGACCCTGCTCATTAACACACACTAGGCAATTCTATAGTATCTCTTCCTATGGTGTCCTTGTGAGTGATATAGCTTATCCTCCTTAGGGAAAATTCAAACACATACATGAAACCCAGAAGGGGTTATCCAACTGAATATACAGTAACTGGAAATGGGTTTTCTTTTATGGCATCAGAATTAGAGCTCTGCTTATACAACACTTTGAGATTATGTACAAGTAAAAGAACATAATCTCACTCTGTACAACTGCAGTGGTTTAGCTGAAGCTGTTATTTACATCTTCCCCTTCCTGCTTCCATATGTGAAGGAAGGACTGAAGTGTGTAAGGCAGGAAGGGGAGGAGGGTAGTATGGAGTCACTTTGGTTGCAAATCCAGGATTCCAAGAATAGGATTCTCAGAATGGGAGTGGTGTACAGGCTGCCCTCTCAGACAGAGGAGTTAGACAGGGAACTAGCGGGACAGATCAGGAGGACTTGCGAGAAGGGTAGTGTGGTGATTGTGGGGAACTTCAATATGCTAGAAGTGGACTGGAGTACGCCAACAACCAGGAATAGAAGGGAGCAGGTACTGCTGGATGCCTTCCAGGACAGCTTCTTGCAGCAAATGGTCAGTGAACCAACCAGGTTAAGAAATACCCTTGACCTTGCGCTGGCAAATGGGGAGTCTGTGAGAGAACTTATGGTGGAAGAACTGCTGTCAGGGAGTGACCACCACTCAGTATGGCGCACATTGGATATGGGCAAGGAAGGAGTGGAATCTGGCACAAGAGTGCTGGACTTCAGGAGGGCCAGCTTTGGGAGGATGGGGGAAGTGGTAAAAGGGTACCTGGCCAGAATTCAACCTAGTATGGGCAATTAATCAGAGGTGGGAGCTCATAAAGCTGGGGATAGTGGAGGCAACTAAAACTCTGCTGCAAGGCCCATATAAGAAGGTTAGGACTAAGAAACCAAGCTGGTTGAGCAAGAAGGTCATGGAAAAGATAAGGAGGAAAAGAGCTGCCTTTAGGAAGTACAAGAAAACAGGGAGAGGGGAGGACAGGGAGGAGTACCTGACAGAATCGAAGGAGGTGACACGGGCAGTAAGGGGAGCCAAGACATCTATGGAGCTCAGGCTGGCACAAGGTATTAAGAAGGGGGAGAAGAACTTCTTTAGGTACATCAGGGAGAAAAGGAGCTGTAAGGACCACATAGTAAGGATTAGGAAGGAGGGGGTTGGGTGGAAGCAGGGTGCGATAAGGCAGAAGCACTAAATGATTACTTTTGCTCGGTATTTACTAAGGAGAAGAGGGGGTGATACCCAAAGGGGGAGGAATGGCAGAAACAGGGGTGAGAGGGTGACAGATGTGAAAATCATGGAGGGCAGAGTTCAAGAGGGTTTGAAGGCACTGAGGGTGGACAAGTCGCCAGGCCCAGATGGCATCCACCCCAGGGTACTGAAGGAGCTGGCAGAGGTCCTTGCGAGACCTTTGGCAGACCTATTTAATGCCTCACTACACTTAGGGTGTGTACCTTAGGATTGGAGGATGGCTCATGTGGTGCCCGGGAACTACAGACCGGTGAGCCTCATGTCCATCGTGGGTAAGCTGATGGAGACTATCCTGAAGGAGAGGCTGGTGGCTGTCCTAGAAGCCAAAGGACTACAGGACAGCAGACAGCATGGCTTCATACATGACAGATCTTGCCAAACCAACCTGGTGGAGTTCTATGACTGGGTAACTAGACAACTGGACAAGGGCCATGCAGTGGATGTCCTATATGTGGACTTCAGTAAGGCATTCCACTCAGTGCTGCATGGGAGTCTGGGAAGTAAGTTAGAAGGCACAGGGGTGGGTGCAAAGCTGGTGAGATGGGTAGGGAACTGGCTTCACGGAAGGCAACAGAGGGTGGTGGTGGGTGGGGAGCTCTCACACACAAGGGTAGCGATGAGCGGTGTTCCACAGGGCTCGGTGTTGCGACCAGTGTTGTTTGGCATACTCATTGCAGACATATCATTGGACATCAAGAGCAATATTAGTCTGTTTGCTGATGATACCAAGATGGGAGAGGTGGTGGATGACCTGGGGGATGGCAGGGGTTGCAGGATGATCTGACAAAGCTTGGAACCTTGTCAGACACCTGGCAACTAGAGTTTAATGCCAAACAGTGCAAGGTGCAGCATTTTGGGGTAAAGAACCCAAGGAGGAGTTACCAGCTGGGGGGGAGTGCAGCTAGCCCAGACAGAGGAGGAGAAGGATCTGGGCGTGCTCGTTACAGGATCAATGAACAACTCGGCACAATGTAGGAAGGCAGCTGCAAAGGCCAACAAAATGCTGGGTTGCATTGAAAGGGGTATATCCTCGAGAGGGAGGAGGTGATTCTGCCACTGTATAGGTCATTAGTTAGACTGCAGCTGGAGTACTGCATGCAGTACTGGCACCCGTATCTGAGGAGGGACATTAAGTTACTGGAGGGGGTGTAGCATAGGGCGACAAAGATGATCAAGGGGCTGGGGGACTTATCATATGACAGGAGGCTGAGGGAGCTAAACATGTACTCGCTGGAGGAGAGGAGGGACGGGGGGACATGATTGAACCCTTTAAGTACATGAAAGGAATAAACAAGACAGATACAGGGGGGCTGTTCAAAGTAAAGGAGGGGAGGGGCACCAGGGGCCCTGATATGAGACTGAAGGGAGGAAGATTCAGGAGAGAGATGAGGAGACACTTTTTTACAGAGAGGGTGGTAGCTGGGTGGAATGCATTACCTGCAGAAGTGGTATCCAGTAGAACAGTGGACTGCTTCAAAAAAGGATGGGACAGGACAAGAGGGAGGGTCAATGGAGGGGAAGGGTGGAAGGGAGGGGCAGCTGCAGAATAAAGGGTGCTCGCTGCACATTCGAGCAGACTTGATAGACCTCTAGGCCTTTATCTGCTGGAGAATTTTGTATGTTCGTATATTCGTATGATACCCTACACTACCTCATTACATGTCAGTCTGATACTACTGTACATTACACTTGGCAGACAGGAAGACTGGGTTAAGTAGAATGTCTCTGCAAGGATACCTAATCAGTTTTTAAAAAGATGAAATGTCATGACTGCTGTAACCCCAAAGTATGTGGCAATGATTTGGGAAGGCTATGTTTTTAGATTTCTAATTTCCTATGAATGGACGCAAGATGACTTACAGTTTGCATTTACTTATGCTTTAGTTGGCACCAACTG
This sequence comes from Neoceratodus forsteri, assembly GCA_016271365.2. Taxonomy (NCBI): domain Eukaryota; kingdom Metazoa; phylum Chordata; order Ceratodontiformes; family Ceratodontidae; genus Neoceratodus; species Neoceratodus forsteri. Next base: position 1,608,967,387 of record CM057453.1, read on the forward strand.
TGCACTTCCTTGAGAAAGCACCCAACATTTGGTGTGAAATGTTTGTGGTTGCTGGGGGACTGGCTGCTGCAATTTGCATTGCTGTTGAACACTCAATAAAGATATTTTGCACCATATCTTGTGCTTTGTTCAGTTTTATGTGTGTGTAACTGGTGGGCTGAGCTCTTACTGTTGTGAACACCTAAGACTCATTGCACTCAATGGGAGCAGTGGAGCGGCTTCTCTTGAAATGTTGCTTTAGTTGGCACCCGCTTTTCATTTGACAACCAAAATACAGCATTTTTAGAAATGGCCAATGTCTGAAGAAATCAGAACACAACAGCTTTGATGTCTCCTTTGAGCTGACAGAAGGGAATAAACAGCCATCCAGATAGTTTGGGTTATGTAGCCCATCTAGTCCTTAAAAGAAAGCTCAGTATGTAAACAGACTTTCAGAACTAGCTCAAGTCTTGCAGATCAGGCTGATCCAGACAGCAATTTCCCTCTATTTTCCCATTTTTATTCAGTACTTCATGAGCTGTCCAGCAGTGGAGAGAACCCCTAGGTATGTTTGCCAGCCCTATCCTGTGCTGTTCATTTTGAAAATATAAGCAAAACGTGACATTACCATATTTATTCCTCTACACACCCACTCTACTTCCCCAATCCAAAATAAAGGTTCTAATTTGATGACCAAGCTATATTTTACAGTATACTCATTTCCAGAAGCCTCATAGAATCAGGGCCTTTTTTAAATTGCTTGAGTAATTTATTATACCTACATGGACCTAGTGCATGTCATACTAGGGAAATTCCATAAGCTAAACATTTATTCTGTATACGTTATGACAGACCCACAAGACTAAACAAGCATTGGTTAATTCCAAATGTTCACTTGCTTGTAGCTGCTGTGTAATTGGGCTTAGACAGTGCATCGGTTAAAATGAACAAATTAATAACATGAGTTGCAATGTTGAAATTGTCCTGATTGGGAAATGAAGAGGTCCGGTCATAACACTGTGATTGGTCAAGGATGTGAAGGGCAGAGAGTGAGGAAAGTTGGGGAGGAAACACAGTATTTTAATGCTATAACGGGAGAAGAAAGGGCACCAGGCACCCCCATATGCAAATGACAAAGGTTGTGCACCATCTCTGCCATTCCTTGTAAATCAAATCACTACATCTGTGAAACTAAAAGCAGGAGTAAGGATTCAAACATGAATTAGGAGCTGCACAAGAAAAGACTCTACCTCACATTTTTCAGATTGGGCAAGGACGTCAAAGGGAAAGGAGGTAAAAGGCAGAGAGTGGGTGGAATTAGGGAGGAGATTCAGTATTCTAAAGCTGTGATTGGTGGAGGAGGGTAGTGTCTCCAAAAACCCTCTCACAGTTCGGACTGTTAGCAATATGTTTGCATGCTTTGCAAGTGAACATAAAAAAAGAATGTTTTGATGGAACTGCAGGCTTCTTCGGCTGAGGAAGCATGGGGCCCCTGCAAAATGTGTTGTGATATGTCTGCAAGTAGCTTGCATCTCATATTGCATAAAGTTGTGTTTTAAGGAATTAACCTGCTGTGGAGTGGAGTGTACTGGATACTGGATCTTTGTAGGTCTATACTGGAAATAAGCACAGCTACTGTAGTATGACCCAGAAGTTCACAGCATGAGAAATGAAGATTGTTCTTATATTCCTACACGCAGGGCTATATAGCATGCTTTAGGATTATGCTCTCTGCCTTCATCATCTGAAGTACCAGTATAGGTCATTTTAATTTATCGGTACCATGATTTACATTTGTGTTGTACACAGCTTTGTATATGGCTCCATTGTACTCTACAGGTAATGCAAGCCCGTGTTAGGTGCCAAAGCATGTTCATGCATTGTCTGTTTACTGCCATGCTGAAGGGTGAGATTTATTACTGATCAACAGTATTTTGAAGTGAATGAGATGGCCCAACATGGTCAGTTTTGCTCACCTTTTGTGTTCCCCCTCACTCGCTCATGCCCTCCCTTGAATGGCACTGTGCCATCTGACCCATTTCTTCGCCCTGCACTAGATGAGGTAAAGCAGAGCCAGCCAGAATGCAGCACTTTGTGATAAGCATGTCACACTTTCCCATGTGACAGATTGGAGGAATTGTTACTGGTTTACACTGTGTTCCAGTAGAATTCTGCAGCATGTCGCTTTGCATTAACCGTGATGAGAGCATTGCATCCTGGATGACTCCTTTGTAAACGGCAGCAGCACAGCTCATGTAACACTTTGGTACTGTCAGCAGCACTATTATGTGGTCTTAATTTCCCTAGTATGCTTTTGATGCTCCAGTAACATACAGGAAATCATGTGGATCTGGACTTCAGTCAAAAAAAGCAGCTGTTGCGATTATTGCACCAGCACTGAGTGCTGCATGCACTTGTAACAGTACACAGCTAATCAGCTAGACTTCCCTGCAATGCCATCATGACCAGGAATTTGGCTTGGACTGCAAATATGCAAGAAAGAGATTTCCTAACTGAGCAAACAACAAAACAAAACTTCTGAAAATGCTGAGATCAAGGAAATCAACTTTCTCCATTAAACATAATCTTCAGGGTTAGTTTCCCTTAATCAGTCTATGCAATAGGACATAAAGGGCAAGTTGCTATTCATCACAGAAAACGGTAATTCATTAAGCAGTCTGTAACAGTATTGGAAAGGTGTGTGTGTGTGTGTGTGTGTGTGTGTGTGTGAGAGAGAAAGAGAAAAAAACAATAGACAGAGACAAATCCACTTGTCAGGTACAAAACTGTAATGGCTGGTGGTTATGTTGTTAAAGTACAAACACATTGCACAATAGTACATTTTTATTTAGAAAATAGGTAGGGAGATTTCTCGGTCTCTGATTGGCTGAGACCTCTGGCAAGAGGTGCATTTATGTGCCGATACAGACCAGGAAACAACAAGTCCCTATCCCAAGCTGCCTTTTCACATTTAAAATCACTGTGCCTACTCATATATCTGAATCTTTCGGCCGTCATATTTTTTCTCACATTTAGCTAGATTTGCCTCACTATCGCCACTCGCTATTTGACATGGAAATCACTTTGAAGTCCCCAAATGAAAGCCGTGTACCTGTTTTGTTCCAAATTGTTCTTGCAGCTGATTCTTTCCCCCTACATCATGTGCTGCCAGTGCTCACTCATGAAGGTGCACCGCGACTGCTCTGCAGTTCCTGGCAGGGCTCGGCATTCGATCCCCACTCACAATCTGGCAATGATTTTTTAATTACCAAAAACAGACATTTTTGCACTGGAGCCATTGGAGTCACTGTCACCCTCTCACTCTTGATGTCTTATCTGTGTGTGTGTGTGTGTGTGTGTGTGTGTGTGTGTCTGTGTTTGTGTGTATATGTGTGTGTGTGTGTGTGTGTGTGTGTGTAGGGTGGGGAGGTTCTCGCTCTCGATCATGTGTGTGTGGGGTGGCAGTGGGTCTGCCAACCACACTTGCTACCAACAGTGGGATGGCATTTACAATAATCACTCAGCTAACCAAGCACTGTGAGGTGGGGTGGCATTCAACTTACTAAACACAGTCAATCACAACAGTACCCTCTGCTGCCAAACACAGCACTGAAGGGAATATTTAACACATAACATTTTAAATAAATTTATACTACCCTTTTTGTAATTGTTATTGTACTTTTAATTTTTTAAGTGCAATAATACCTTCCAGGGTGGGAAACATGGGTAAGCCGGACCTTCCAGGGGCTATAAGGCATTAATTGCTACGATAACCACTGGCCACTATTATAGCATACATCCTCATTCAAAGTTCAACAGTCCATGTCTTTATGACAGATTGTAAATTACAACAGGTTTTCCCAGAGCTGAAAAATGAAATCCCATCCCTGCAGATGAAACTATCCACCACAAAATCTGCTGGACTTCAAAAGTGACTTTTAGTCCCCTGCTGTATTTATAATAACATGAGAAACATTGTCAAAATGAGTGAATGACTGATTTTATCACATTCTGTTGTGACCACCTGCTCATGCTCATCCCTTTTTTTATGAACGTGAAGGCTGGGCAACTGACTTGTTTTTTTCTGAATATCCATGCTTTTGTCATCATAAAGTAATGCACTGCTGATCTCAGGAAAGTGAGAGTTGTTGCCCCACTCAAAACTCTCCTTTTGCACCAGCCAGTTGGTCTGGTGACAATGCAGTGTGCTGCAATGTAGGAGAAAATACAAGTTCAGAGACTACCAGAGTTTCTAGCTTCCCTTTCCACATCCTCAAGTAGCAAAGCCAAGGATTCAAAGATTTAACAAAAACAAAAAAGAGCCGACAGACCACGGAATGCTGCAGCCACTAAACTTCACATAGGAACGCCAACAGGAAACCAAAAATGGTGAGCAAAATAAACAGGCATGCAGAAAAAAAATGATAAAGTAATTGCTTAATTCAGTACAACACTGGCTGAGAGGACAGATTAGTAACCCCAGTGCTTGAATCTGAACCAGATTCTTCATCAGATGGTGGGGGCTCAGCACCAAGTCACACAATATAAAGGTAGTATTTAAACAGACAGTACACAGTAACATACTAGTGAGACTGAGAGCCCTATACTAGATAAAATCAGCATCTAACTAATTATCCAAATCAACAGTATCCCAAAAAGTTAAGATAATAAAAATGCATCCCAAATGTGAATCTGTTAAATATCAAATGAAGAGAAAGTATGTGTAATTGTTACAGCAGGAATTTCAAATTAATTTGTTTGGAACTACTGTATGTCATAAAGCTTTCTATAACAAAACATAATTATCAATTGGTGCTGTTAGTACAGATTTTCCAAATGATTTAACAGCAATTAGCAAGCATCTGTGAAAAGAAAAGAGACTGAAAGATACTGACAAAATAATCATTACAAAAGGGGTAACAACATCCTAATCTTCATTTAAGCCTACTGGTGAGCATACCTCTCAACTGTCCCTGATTTTACCTCAGACTTTTACTCTGTCCCTCCTACAGATTGTGTTTCCATGACCAAACAGTGGGGGTTGTAAGCATAACAGAATGTCAGACATTAAAGTTACAGATGTGTTCTTCCTTAGAAAATGCATTGTACACTACACCACTTATTCTACCAGCTTCCTGGGTGGATATAATCAATATATAAGGTGTGTCCCTGATTGTAAACCTTTGTCCCTGATTTTTTAAGCCTTGTCCCTGATTTATGGGGCAGGAGGTTGAGACGTATGCTGGTGAGTATGCTTCTAAGGAGAAAATCAGCCTACTGTCCCTTTGCGTTAAAGTGCAGTTCTTGTCCTCGCTTCTTATTTGAGCAGCTACATGACTCAACCCCATATAATGGAATTGTATCAAATCTCCTCAATGGTTAAGATACTGAAGGCCAACAACTGGTGTCTGATATAAACCACTACTAATGTATCAAAGGTGTTCTTGGATCTGATCACATGGCCAATTTATAATGCTCGGCAGTCACACCACAATATGTGCACCACAAATTCCGCACAATAAGTGATGAACTGCTCGATTTCATAAGTCTTCGAGTTAATAGGGCTGGTGGAAAGGGTGACTTGTGAAGTATGTCCACAACCATTACAATTTCCGCAGCAGTGGAAACTAACAGAGCATGGCAAACAATCCTGTACTTCTGATCTACAGTATCTGTAAGTTTATTTACATGGAAAAGGCTGTTCAGAACAGTATCTCTAATATTTGAAAGAAAAAGTAAACTGTGGCCCTACAGTGAGTTATAGAAAAGGTATCTCCTATGCTTTTTCTATAAACAACTCTAGGGCTAGCACCAATGATGGGAGCTAGATCAGAAACAGCCAGTACAATGTGCCAGTATTTTTTATAATGCAGGCTATTCTTGATGTTACTGAATTATATCACACTATTAAATTCACAGATGTATCGGTGAACTTTGGTTTTCATTTGGGGTGTGTCCCGGTATCCTTTTTATGTTGGCCCATGCTTGTGGGCCGGCTAACATATTGCAGTAGTAGCAGATTTGGAGGTGCAGTCACTGTGGGAAAAAGCATGGCATGCATCAGTAGGTGCATCCCTCATTCCCCAATAAGCCAGCATGCAGGTGCTGACACTAGCAATATGTAAAGTGGTCACTACATCTAAGAAAAGTGTCACTGCAATGAGATGCAAGCTCGTCATGCAGCGGCACGATAACACGCCTCCCTACGTGCCTTTCCTGGTGAAGCATTCCAATAAACAGGTCGGCAGTTACTGCCACCGCCTGCCACAATGCTGACTTCAGGGGTGCCCAATCCCCCTGTTGGCATGTCCTGACCCAGTTCATGTGGCAACAGGGGAGCCCACTCCCCATTGGTATAATGCCCCCCTCCCATTTCAATTGTGTGCCAAGGGGGTGCCCAGTCCCCCTCAGCATCATGCACCCCCAACAGTCTTTCTTTGCTGATGGGGCCCAATCCCTGTCAGCTTCTGTCCCCCTATTCCCAGTTCAATCTTCCAATGGAGAGCCCTCCCCATCGGCATAATAGCCCAATCCATGTTTGTGTGCGAGGGGTGCCCAATCCCTCGGCTCTCCCCCACTGTTGTAGTGCAGCGGGATGCCCAATCCCCATCAGCTACAGACCCCTCAAAACATTCAGGTGGTACACTGGGAACCCACCCCAGCATGCCAAATGTCCCTGTAAAAAAAAAAAACTTCCAGCGATGTTATTCTTGTTTTTAAACCTGTGAAAACGGTCCCTCGATGAGTCCAGTGGCCCTCCCCAACCCGCACCCACCCTCTGCACACCTCTGCTCCCCCACTCCATACTTACCTCTGGAGCATGGCACAATGATCTTTGGTGGACTGGGAACACGTCTGCACTCTACAAAGCCTACTGCGAACTGAAGAAATGCCAGTAAGCTGTGTAATGGCATAAATAGGGTTTTTTCAACTTTAATGCATATCTCCAGCATTTTGGGGAATTTTGGCACCAAATTTTCAACATGGGGTTATTGTGACCCCTCCTCATAAATTCAGTCACTGTCATGGTGTTATTCAGTCCCGAAAGGTGATTTTGTGGTCACTGCGCGGAATCACCTTTTAGGACCGACTAACAAAATGACAGTGCCACTGTTCATGAGGTGGGCTCTCAAAAGCCTTTGGTGAAAAAATCCAAAACATGACTGTTTAACAAGCGTGCATTGTGCAGTTTCCATGCATACTCATAACTTGTGAATTTTTAATATTTTCACTCCAGATTTTCAACATTAGCATTTTTCCACACCTCCTTATGAACAGTGCAGCTGTCATTTTACATATACTGGCCGAAATCTGTTTTTGCTTTTCCGGCACAGAATAGCACGGTCGCTGTGGGAAATCAGTTTTAGGTGTAACCCCTTTGTTACCCGGGGTTACTAGAATCCCAGTAAGACCTAGTGGTAGGCAGGGAAGGCAGCTTGTGAAACTCCAGTTAAATGGGTTTCACACTGTCTCACTCTGTCCTCAGTCACAGCTGAGACTTAAGAGATGACATCATTATAGAACTGTCGCAGCTGCATGAGCCACATTTGGAATCTTCAGCTCAGAGAGTGAAGTTTAGAACTTTGGGAAATTCAAAGGGAGTCTTCCATTTGTCCTTAAGCAAGAAGGAAGCATTAGTGTGCAGTGTGATTTCTCACTCAGAAAAAAGGAACTGTTCCTGTAGTTTCACCTTTTTAAAGTGGTGGGGGAGTGTAACCCCTTTGTTACCCGGGGTTACTAGAATCCCAGTAAGACCTAGTGGTAGGCAGGGAAGGCAGCTTGTGAAACTCCAGTTAAATGGGTTTCACACTGTCTCACTCTGTCCTCAGTCACAGCTGAGACTTGAGAGATGACATCATTATAGAACTGTCGCAGCTGCATGAGCCACATTTGGAATCTTCAGCTCAGAGAGTGAAGTTTAGAACTTTGGGAAATTCAAACGTAGTCTTCCGTTTGTCCTTAAGCAAGAAGGAAGCATTAGTGTGCAGTGTGATTTCTCACTCAGAAGAAAGGAACTGTTCCTGTATTTTACCTTTTTAAAGTGGTGGAGACCGCTCCCCCCGGTCTCAGTGCCCCCCTCCCTCTGGGGGGGAGGAAAGTTCTCTGTGGGTTCCAGGGGCAATCCCCTTCTCCCACCCTGGGAAGGAAGCTGCCTGATTTAAGTTCAGTCTGTTCACGTATAACAGCAAAGGTTACAGTACTTCGCCTGTGGGGCACCTGCAACAAATGGGTGAGTGTTTGGTTCCATTGGAAGGGGCAAACAACTTTTTTTTCTTCAGTTGAGAAATAAATGTGGACTGCTATTTGGGAGGACTATGTCAACTAGGACAAACAAATAGAGCAGTCAACTGTTTAAAGTTTAAATGGATTTAAAGTTTGCTGTAGAGGGGGTGCTTCAGGTCATCCACTGTTCAATCTACATTTTAAAGTCTAAAGTTTTCTGTGTGTCCAGAGAAATGGCCGGGTATGGGCTGTGGAGCTGGAGGTGGGAAAACCCCATCTTTAGTAACCAGGTCCACCTCACAGATTTCTTCTGTGTTTTTGCTACTTGCCTCATGCGCTTGGCCAGTGATGGGGTGGGTACCCAGATGTGGGTCGCAGCGAAAATCTCAGGAGTGTGAGACTCTAGAGTGGTGTGGGGCCACAGGATGGGAAGATTACTCCTTGTTGGATGGGAGTTTCGATTGGAAGTACGAAAACAAATCTCTCTAGGAGTCGCAGACTTCAAATGGTATGGGGAGCCACAGTTTGGGAGCCTCCTTGTTTGATGGGATGTCTTTCCAAGTAAAGTTTGGGTTCATTCGCCAAGTAGACCGTCAGTCGAGTGGCCGGCAGGCGAGCCGGGCCAGTCGGGCTATGTATCCAATGCGCATGCAAAGTCCGGGCTGAGTGCCTGGTGGCTCCAAAGCCAGACAACTGTTGTAATGTGTTCATTCCTCAAATGAACTGCTGTGTTTAACCTCTAATCTGCATTACAGTCACGTAGCCCTTTGGGGGGACCATGCAGTGCTTTGTTTATGTTCAGTGAGTTAATAAATAAAGCCACACTGAAAAATCCCAATTCTGGTTCTGGACATTACAGTTATTGCTTCCTGTAGTTGGATTTACTTGGGTGCCCCTGTGCAGAGTAACCAAACCTAGGTCTCTTGTGCCAGGTAACCTCATCCTTCCCCGAACCCGTAGAGACATATGTATACCCATGGTTACAAAAATGGAGACATATGGTTACAAATGGATCCCTGACTTCTTCTTCTTGCACAGCCAGGGCAGTGGCATCACCACTCTCTTCCATGCATTCTTCTGAGGCAAGAGCTTGAGGCTGCGTACCCGTTCCTTTTTCACAAGGCCACATAGGTTCTCCCTCATCTTCTTCCTCACTGAGAATCTGTGCCCAGGAGTGAGCAGTCGTCCTCACTTCTGAAACTATCCACTCATCACTAGGCATGGAGGTCGACACCTCCCATTCAAAGGCCTCCCTCATCTCATCTTCTCCTATGAGACTTGGGCTAGCCCCCCCCCCCCTCCAGGGGTCTACTGACGCTCTGTCTGAATTATCCTTCTGCAATCCAGCATCTGAAACATCAGCATATGGTTCTGTCTCTAAATCTGCACCCTCTAGCTTTGTGCCGCACTCCCCCGAGGGGCCTTCTTCAACAGGCTCCACCTGGTGCTGTGTGCTGCCAACTACAAATTCCTGAACTTTTGTCCATGTGGGAGTCAAATGAATCTTGGGAGACTGTTCATGAGCAGAGGTCCTAAAATGCCTATGTTGAAAATTTGGTGATGAAAGCCCATAAAATGACTGTGTTACAAGCATGCATTGTGCAGTTTCCATGCACCCTTGTAACTTCGCAAATTGCCAGATTTTCAACACTGGCATTTTTTTCACACCTCCTTACAGCTGTCATTTTTCACATCCTGCCCAAAATGTATTTTCGCACCTGTGGTGCACAATGGCATGGTCGCTGTGGGAAATCTACTTTTGGGACAGATCAATAAAATCACAGTGCCACTCTTCATGAGGGGAGGGCACAAAATGCCGTGCATTCCGCAGTTTCTATGCATGCTCATGCCTTAAATTGTTCATATTTTCACTCCAGATTTACAACATTGCCATTTTTTTATACCTCCTCATGAACAATACAGTTGTCATTTTTCACATTCTGCCCAACATGTTTTTTGTACCTGTGGCGCCAAATGGCGCAGTCGCTGTGCAAAATCACCTTTCAGTTAACAAACTGATAGTGCTGCTTTTCATGAGGTGGGGTCTCAAAAGGTCCATGTTGAAAATGTGGAGTGAAAATACCAACAAACGCCTACGGCGTTAGGGTTTCCAACTGTAACACCCCACCTTGTAGAGACTGACAGACGTCAGGGGTGTGACTTGGGATCATCGGCTGTAATGCTCACACCACACCACACCATGCCACTCCACCCCAACCCCCCACCCTGCAGCCAGTGACAGGCACTGAGGTGTGTCTTGCAGTGTTCTGCCCCAAAGTTCACCCCATTCTACTATACTGCACCCATCTCAGCATATTTCCTTATGGAATGGGGTAAGTATAAGGCCCAAAGACCCCAAAGCACACCATGACACTTGTCAGTGTCTACAGGGTAAGGTAAGGTGAAATGGCATGAGCGTTATAGCTGAAGACCAAAAGGCACACCCCAACACCTGTTAGTCTCTGCAGGGTGGGGGTGAGGTTGGCGTCAGTTCAATACTTCAGTGCCATTCCTATCATGCATCTCTAACTCCTGCACTACCAATGCCAATGCCAGCGAAATAACATTCAGCATTGACAAATGCTTGTTTTTTTTGTACTTACCTGGTACAGTTTAAAAACAACATCACATTAAGAACACTAAGCACAGAGCTGGAAAACCTTTAGTATAGGAGGCTAGGTCTCCTTGTTAAATGTTTTTATTACCAATCTTGACACTAAGCAGTGTAAATTGTTTTTTCATTAGTGCTATTCAGGTAGTTGGCAACTTCAGTAACTGCAGCTCCTCCTCTTTATAACCCCACAAAAAGAACTATATAACAATATGTAGGTGTTGGAGCCCTCTAGCAACACTGCATATGCCACTTGTGGGCCTCTGCACACAAAAATAATGGGGGAGGAGGGGGCATATATAGTTAATTCATAAAGTACTGCTAAAAAGGGATGGCACCAAATGTTTCCAACTTCCTTATAACAAACTAACATCCCTAGAGCCATATATTGTACTGTGCAGCATCTTTTATTTTATTATTTCAGTCTTTGGTAACCAGGTAAGGCCCGTTAGGCACAAGTGCCTGTTTTCAGGGGTGACCTGGGAGCACTGGGAGGTTAAGTGGCTTGCTCAGAGTCACACAGTGTGCAAATGGAGGTTGTGAGAATCAAACTCAGGTCTTGTCTACTGGATGTACCAAGCTCGTTCACACCTCATTCCTCTAACTTCTAGGCTATACTGCCATCTTAAATCACAGACAAGATGCTGTTGCCTTGAAATGGGTGCCTGAATAGATCAAATGGTGTATTCACACACTGCTGGCCCCCAGATTCCTTGCCTTGGAATGTACAAAGTATAAAATGACAACTGGGACTTGATAAAGAAGAGATTCATCATAGTTCTTTTTCCATTTTATTTTAGAATTTTTGACTTGAAAAGGCATTCAGAGCCAAAGCTAATTTCCAGGTGCCTCCTGGGCATGCAAGGAGGTAACATGACTTATTCACGGTTACTCAGTATGCAAGTGGAGGTTGTGTGATTCTAATCCAGATCTTCTGGGTCTCCCAAGTACACAACTTGGTGCTCTAGCCTCTGGGATATATTGCCTTATACTATTGCAACCCTGCTTTCAGATCCAGCTGAGAATACAATGACTGCTGAAAATCAACCCTGTCAGGGATTTAGTTCCAAGTATACAACTGAACCAAAAGGTTGCTCAGTTATGTAGATTCAGTCCCAACTTTAATTGATCGATAAAGGGAAGTAGTGTGTAGCTAGTTCCTAGAGGGATTTTATTTTTCAGCACCAGACACATTGTCCACCTAATCTGCTTTTGTTATTTAAGCAATAAGGCATGACAGAGTGTGTGTTGTCACTGAATAACATCACGCCTAGGGTGGGTCAAAGCACGAGACTGCAAGCCGCGTGCTTCCGCCACCCAAGGTGTGATGTTATTCAGGGACAACGCACACCCTGGAGTGCCTTATTGCGATAATAATATGGCTATAAAAAATCCAACAAGACTTTAATGATTAAGCAATAGACATAAGAAACAAATCAGAAGTTATAACTTGATTATAATTAATTTATACATAAAATAGAGACAAAAAAGTCCCTTCAAGACCTTTACTGCATCTCTCCATATTGCTTACACTTACTTTTTTATAGCCGATTGTGTTACTTTGAACTTAGCAATATTTTTTACACTTCTGCTTTTATCTCATTTTTCACTTTGCAGAACTGAACACATTAATATTGACAGTCCCATTTAGTGTCCCTATAGAGATCAATCGTGCTGTGGCAGACGCATCCATATGGTTATTTTCTGAGTTTCCCTTTTTTTTTCAACAGGAGTGAGGACTGTCCTAACAAACAGAAAAAAACAATTAATCAATAAGGTATGACAGGGTATGCCTTGTTGTTGGATAGTGGCACACCTTAGGTGTGGCATGAGGCATTGCCGAGTGCCTTCACTTCAACCACCTGAGAAGTGCCATTACCCCACCACAATGTATACCCTGGAGTGTCTTACTATGATTATATAAAAGGGATCCAAGATGTGTTTTTTTTTTTTTTGGGGGGGGGGGTTGAAGAAATGCACCAAATCAAAAAATCAAAATTGTTTATGACTTTTTTAAAACAGCCGCAGCACATCCCAGCACTGACATGCCATTGCAGGTTTAAATACTATGTACAGCAAAATTCATGTATTTTTAATTAGCTGTTAAACCCTCTAGTTTCCCCCAAACCACCCCCTTTCACCCATTCCCTCACCTTTCTTTCTTCTTCTTTATAATATGCCCTCCATTTTCTCTGTCTTGTTTATTTTCTGTCTTGCCAACATTCAAGAGATGGAATGTTTACTACAGATAGAATGCAAGAATTCAAACCTCTGTCCAGTTCTGCTGGCAGACTGTTTACTCCCACTAGCACACAACAGAAGGCCTTAGATGAAACCAGGGCTTTTGTTTTATTTGTGACAGCTTAAACAACACAGATTGCCTTAGTAACCTGGTGAGGATAGATGGGGGATTTTTCATGGTCAGCAAAGAAACACCATAAATTACAATTCTTTTTTGTGCCCCCCATTCTATTTTTCACTCCCCAGCACCAGAACTCTCTCTGGCCACTACACTCGCTTCTCACTCTACCGCCTGCCATGCCCCTGCCATCTTCAAAATCATTATGATTCCTTCCTGAGTCCAGGGGCAGCTATGACCCAGGGAGACTGAAGGGGCAGTGGCAGGGAGCCGGCATTGGGAGCATGGTGGAGGCACTGGAAGGGCTGTCACCTATCCAGAGCTGGGAGGTTTTCTGCTTTAGTCCCAAAAGCCCTCCCCATCCACCCCCAGACTGTGGTGCACTCTGACGCTGCAGTGCATGGCAACCCTGCCTGCATCAGCCACGCAGTGTACGTGCAGTCCAGCACTGCTGCAGCACCCCTGGTCTCCACTGGGGGCCTCTGGAGTGCTGGATGACCCCATGCCCTCCCCCCCAGGAGAGGAGAGCAGCCCAGTGGGTGCTCAATCCCCTCTCTCCCTCCCTCCCTCCTCTGCCAACCCCCAGTGCCTGAGCTTGCTCCTGAACTCAGGTCGCTGGCGTGGCGCAAGGTGTGGCATCCAGCGCCTCAACCCTCAGTACCACTGGGCCAGCTATAAATTATAATTCTAAGTACTGTAGTACTTCATTTTTTAAGTTATGTATGTGTGTGTAACAAGAGTATTATGAGGGCAAATAACATTTAATTCTAATCTTTATAAATTTAAGACAGTTCTATTTTTAGTGCCTAGTTGAAAGTTTTTAGTGAGTAAAGGTAACAGACACATTTGTGATGCAGTCAGAAATGTCTGGTGCTATTGATTTTATTGTGAAGAGGCTACTGGACCTTCTTCCAGTGCTGTCGTCATGGGACATCAGCACTGGGTTCCGAGCCCCTCAGCCAATCAGATTACAGGATTTTTTATAGCCATATTATAATGAAACATAACATTCTACAGGAATTCAGCAACTTCCAGATGCTACTCAAATTTATGATCAGAGCAGTTAATTGCAACATCATTCATCAGGTAGTCAGAGAAAACACATAATTCAGAGCTCCCCCTGGGAGGTTTTAAAAAAACACATCACACGTCATTTAATAATAGCCATCCACCCTGAAGAAATAGAAGCATTGGCTGAAAAAGGGGTTTTTTAATAGCAGCTGTGTAAAGGACAAAAATTAGTTGATTTAATCAATTTCTGGAGATATTTTTCATTTCTGTTATTACAAACTCCACTACTAGGAAATGATGAGGGCATCTATTAAAACATCCCACTCACACGGAGCAAAGTAAGAGTTTACTTTCTACAAAGGAACCCCCCAAAATATTTATTTATAAATAAGTAAATAAATATTTTGGGGGTCCCAAAAAAGTAAACTCTTACTTTAGTCGTGAGTGAGATATTTTAATAAAGCCCTCATCATTCAAAATAACAGAGTTTGTAATTATAAAGCGAAAACAAAAATGAGTTGATCTCTGAAGGAGGTCCAAAAAGAAAGAAAGAAAGAAAGAAGGAAAGAAAGAAAGAAAGAAAAAATCCCCTATGGTCAGTGTGGTTAAGCTTTGGGAAATAGAGCAGGTTGTCTGTTTGCCCAATATAATCTGCCTGTGATTATACATTGCATTGCTAGTGTAATAAGTAGGTAAGGATATTGTTGGAAGTTATCGAGTTTGTGTTTACAGAGCCTGTTAAACAGCTGGCATGGTGGCTGGCATTATTAAAGTGCTCTGTAACCCTTGGTAATTCCCCAGTTTTGTGTATACAAGGATCATTTTACTGCACATGGTGTTCTTAATATACTAATTCTTGGTATTCATGAAGTCTTTTTTCTTAATCATGCTTTTTGCACCCCACCCAGCTTACTTTCTCCTTTTCATTTTGGGTCTTGATGTGCTGCCAGCAACATGACAGTCACTCCTTCCCCACAGTCCTAGCCAGTAGGGATCTATGCTGATCAGGGCCTGAGGGTACAGACAGTTGCCATATAGATTGCTTGATGTAAATGCTTTTGTCCCCAAATGTCTCTCACAATCCATCCCTCCATACTCCGGCATGAGCATGGCCTACATCAGCCCTGGATGTCTCAGCATTCCTACAGTGAGTCGTTAGTTTCCTGGCCCTGCTGCATGGGGTCATTGTCACCAGAAGTTGCCATCAACCATTCCTAACTGAGGCACACTGATGAATGGCAGCAACCTCAGCTAGGCCTACCCTCCCGGTGTTACAACCTTAGTCTGCTCTTGAACCCAGGCTGCCTGTACGGCAACACGATGTGCTGCCCTTGGGCCATCAAGGTGGGCTTCATGAAGTCTGTTGGAAGCACATTACACAATCTCACTTACTGTTCTGGGCTTGAAGACCAGGATCGGATGTGATACAGAGGCAGGAGAAGGCAGTGAAATCATTTGTTTCTATAGCGATGTCTACGGTGAAATGGGAGATGGCACTAGCATCAGGGTTGACTGCACTGTACCAGCCATTCCTTGACAATAGGAGCAGCATGTTCCTCTGCTAATGTGACTGGCTAATGGGAGCAGTTCTACTCAAAGGGATTAAACAGCCCCACCCTGCATGCATGATGCCAGACACTAACCCACCCATCTCAGCCCCCTCCGAATTCCTTAAGCCCTACTCCCTGCTTCCTTACTATGCATTCCCATTGTGGGCTAGAAAGCAAATGTCCAGCTAAATGGAGCCACTCCACAGGAGATACACTGCGTACAGCAATACCAGAGACACAAAGGACAAATGTCCAGCTGAATGGAGCCTCTCCACAGGAGGTACGCTGCCTACAGCAATACCAGAGGCACAAAAGATCTGTGAAGAAGACCATAAGGGTTTGTAGGTCTACTGCTGGAGAGGCTGCTGGAGCAGTACAGCCTGGCTAAATGAAGGAGTGAGGTGAATGCTGCAGCAGAGGAGGGGAAAAAAGAGACCAAAAAAGCATGCAATACTTAATTTCCCATTGGTCTAATCAGCTCCCTGAGGGCTGTGAGGCTCTGTTAGAGATATGTAGACCAAGCAAAACTTAACATGCATAATGGGGGGCATAAAAACACAGACAATAATGGCAGAAGGGTCATTCCAAACTTATTTTAGGTTTTGATGGACATTGAAAAAAATGAATAGTTTATAACCAGAGAATTCAAATAGTGACTAAGTATGCTAGTGGTCATTTGGGTGCTAGTTGAGTGTAAGTTGAAATGTTGCAATGTTAATTAATACTGAACAGGCTGAAAAGCTCAACTTTTTTGAATTATATCTGATTGAACAATCATAGAATTCAACTGCAAAATATCCTTATAAAATGCTTTAAAGGATACGCTAACTTCTATATTAGAGCCAAAACTTTTAAGTTCCTTTATGTTTTAGCTTCTCTGTTTAGGAAGCATTGTGTCCAAAAGCATGTGCAGTTTTCAAGTACATAGTACTGTATTTACCCATTGAGTTATCTTGGGTAGTGTTCCTTTGAGTCTTCGTTTTCCAAAGTCATGAAGGGTTCATGAAGGTATTTAAACCACTCAGTAGAAAAACACTTTTACTTTATGTTGAGCAAATATATGCTGCTTATTTTATGTTAAATACAGTGGCTTTCCTTTTCTTAACCTATACTGTGATTTCAAAATTAATGTGGAACCCTAAAAATCATCATTTTCAGACTCAAGGACATGAACATGTACACCCTTGAAAAGAGGAGGGAAAGAGGTGTGGCATAATAGAGACACACAGGTACCTGCATGGGATAAATTAGGTGGATATTAAGCAACTCTTCTCATTGAGTTCAAATACAGGGACAAGGGGGAGTGTACTAAAGCTTGCTGGGGGGAAAATTCAAAAAGGACGTCTGTAAGTGGTTCTTTATGGAAAGAGTGGTTGACAAGTGAATAAGCTGCCAAAGGAAGTGATGCAGGCCAAATCACTCAGCAGCTTCGAGCAGGGATGGAACAGTCAGGTGGGATTGGTTTTGGGGGGGTGCCAGTAATTGAAGGTGAGACGTGTCAGTGGGGCAAAGCAGAATAGTTAGGGTGGGCAGACTGGATGGGCCATGCCAGGAGCCTTTTTCTGTCATCAGTGGCTATGTGTCTCTATCAAAAGTAATATAAAGTAATATGAAAAGTAATATGCATAACAGTTACAATTACTAATTACTTTTTATGTAAAAGTAATAAGCAACTGTAACCGAATACATTTCTTTGAGAGTAACTAGTAACTGTAACTGATTACTTTTTAAAAGTAACATACCCAACTCTGTCAGCCAGGCAATACTGCTGATTCAAGTACTGCACCAGCACTTGTGAATATCTGAGAGCAGTTTGAATGGAATGGTGACATCACAGGAAGTGATATGATTAAAGGGCTGCTGGAACACATATCCAAAGATGAGCATTTGTACAGGATAATGGTGTCTAAGGTGTACATTCTGGTAGCCATGTTAGATTCCCATTACAAGCATGGGACAGTGTCACTTGTTTAAGAGGGGAAAGACTGAGATGGATAGGCATGTTAGGGTATTGACAAGGCTAGTACATAAACATATGGTGACAACCCAGCAAGGAAAGGAAAGCAACCAGCAACTGGTTCCAGAAAGTAGCTGGTTGGCAATATCAACCTAGTCTACCTACCTGGGTAAAAAAATACTGTAAAAAGAATAAAACATAAGAATCTGCTTTACATTTAAATAACCAGTTTTTTGTGCTAACAGGTCAAATATGTTAACAGACATATAAACTATTCTACAAAAGACAAGACACCAAATTGTTTCTGATTTTATATATACAGATAGATGTCTATATTAGTTAAAATCAACTTATCTTAAACTTGACAGTAAAAAGTTAGACTGGCAAGTCATACAGCCTGTGAGTCAGGTAGGTAGGGTCTATGTTATACTGGAGAACGCCTAAAGGTGATCACCGTTATCGCACAGTCAGAGTGCCGAAAACATTTTCAGCACTCTGACAACCCCGGCGCACAGGACAATGGTGCCAGGACAGTTTTTTAATGCTTCGCCCCCCAGATCCCCCTACTTAAGGATTCTCAACTCCGGGGGGTGCATGTCAGGGGGGTGAAAGCATTAAAAAAAGAAGGTTTGGGCTGGGCACACTAAAATCGCACCAGCGCCCGGACCCGAACCCGGCCTCACCCACCCCAACCACTAGCCAACTCCCAATGCCACAACGCAGCTCAGCCATCCACTGCTGCACCACCCCCTACAGCCCCTCTGCCCCCTTCCAGACCATGCTCACTGCCCATGCCTCGCCCCCCGTGCACATAAACATAGCAACATTCTGTCACCCAGTTCACCCACCCCCTCATCCGGTTGCCCTATCCTCCCATCGCTGTGAGGGATTGCACTGGGAAGGAGTCACCATTACAGATGGCACCCTTCCTCATGCACCCACCTCACAGGATACCATGGAGTTAGGGTTTGAAATGATGAGAACAGGGAGGAGCTGTGGAGGCAGTACAAAGAAATGACTCAGCTACTGCAGCACAAATGGACATCTGCTGAGACAGAGGCTTCAAAATATAAACAAAATATTTTGGATGCATTGTGCAAAAACATTATCCAAAGGTACTTTTTAAACTCCAGTGAATTGCTGAGGGAGTTCTGGTAAATCCTTGACTAACCGGCCACATTTTAGCAAGTAAAAACCCAATTTGTTGTATCTTGCATGCTTCTACAGGCCTTTTCTCTACTGGAACAATTTGGGGAGAAGGAAGTGAACTCTCTTCTCAAGGGTCAACCAGGGACATCGGAAGGATAGGTTCCTTGGAAAAACAGACACCGTGGTGGCCACCATCTGACTAAGAGGGGCCATCCATGTCTGCATTTACACCTAATTTAATGAAGCAGGTGCATGATGACATTGCTTTTCAAGCACAAGACACATCTCAGGCATCACCTCCCCTCACATAAATGCCTCCGCTCGACCTCACATGCTGCCCTCTGTCTAATGTTAGGGGGCAGCCACATAATGTAGGTGCCAATCCCTCCCACCCAAGGAGAAGAGAATAAAACAGGATTCTCTATCCTCTTCTGACAGGTTCTGCTCCTGGGTCCATGGCACAAACCTGGAGTCAGTTGCTATATGTGTGTACGTTTATATGAAGTTGTAATCTGAACTTGGGAGATGCAGATGCAAATGTATTTTCCAGCAAGTAGGAAAAAAATTGTCACATGCAAAGTTGCTCTAGTCAGGGCATTTACTTTATTGAAACTTACATCAAAAATCTGTACAAAGCATTCACTGACAGCATATCACTATAAAAGTGCAACTCTCAGCTCCGCTGTAGTAATACTGTAGGACCTAGAGGTCCTGATTAAGCAAACACCTACAAATAAACATTTTTAAGGAACTCAGATACTAAGATCGGCACAATCAGTACCAGTAGAACATGCTTGAACATGTGTTGTTTTACACTGTAATATTAACACAGATGTCCCGGCACACAGACATCCCCCGCAGCTCAGCCCATCATTCGTGTCATTAGAGGACTTGCCATGGGGGACACTGGGAGTGGCATGGTGGGCAGCTGTTCACAGGATCAGTCAGATAAAAACTAAAACTATAAAACAGTAAGGGCCTTCAACATTCTTATTTATAGCCATTTTACTTAATTGGGACCTCTAGGTCCTGCAGCATTACAAAACTGGAAGCTTGATCCGATACCCTGCATAACATTCTGACATTTCACATCAAACTGATACTTCTGCTTGGGATGGTTTTGTCACAAGAGAACTTGTTCCCAGCTTGCTTAATTTGGGACCGGCGAAGGCCGTTCAAGTTCTCAGTAACTTATTGATGGGCAGATCATAGTGCTGTAATGTAATTCCTTTCTGTTTGTTTTTGTAAATTTAGTTTCTGTCTGCATATGTGTCTGCATCTGTCTGATTGTGCCAAAGCTCCAGAGTTGTATTCACAAAAGGTTCGGCGTTTTTGTAACAGCTTCCATGATTTATGGCAGCTTGTAACAAACAAATGATCCATGCCAAATAAATGGTGCATGCGTCAAAAAATTTGTCTTTTATAATGCAAGCTCCAGGATTTTGGTCCATGCTGCCAGATAATTTATTAGATGGTCTAACATTGCAGACTGAAGTCTCTTTTGAACATGATTTAAAAAGTCATCCTGCTACTGTATATTTCATACTTATCATCTTAAAGCAGCAGTGCATGTTACAGTGAAAATGTTGACCTGTTTTTTATTTCATTTTATATTGACCTCAACTCATGTCTTGCGCAACCTTGCCTTTCCCCATTTTGAGTCTGTTTTAGCATTTTTTTTTACAGCTGAAATAATAAAAGAAGTGCAACTTTTAATATGACTCAGACTACATTTACATCAGTATTCACAGCTGTTTCAGCATACCTATTGTCCCATAAGGTCAGTGTCTGCTGCATGCAAGTTCATAATAGTTAGAATGAAGCCTGTGCACTATCAGGCATAGTATATAACCACTACTGACATTTACCCTGGCTGTGGCTCTCTGCAATCTCACAAAGGCACACACTGCATGCCACTAACTACCCCAGTCTGCCTATGCACAGCCTTGCCCCACAGATGCATAGGAGAGCAGCAAGGATGAGGGTCAGGATGCTGGAGGGACTGAGGATGCCAGCAGACATCCAACCAGACAACTGTACAGCTGGTAGACCAGATCCTCTGCTCTGTATAGAGCAGTGGATTATTGGCTCCAGTGCCCTAGAGCACTGTCTGAGGCACATGCACTGCAGGTGAGTACTGACCAGATGCTCCAAGCCCCTCCTGCACATCAGGAGGACTGGAGACACAGAATAGGAGTGGCTGCTTGCCCCACCAGAACACCTGCCACCAACTGGAGGGGGCACATAGGGGCTACAGCATGGTGCCTGCAGTCATAGCCTGCACCCCCTATACCGGCACCCCGTGACTTTGTGAATTGCATGGAGGCCAGCACCATTCCCCCTGCCCACCCGCACACACAGTGCAGGGATCAGAAAGGGGATCTGGTGTGGAAGGGGCCCGCTAGCCTTCCATGAATGCTGTGGGGTCTGATGGGACCCCAGTACATAGCAGTTAGGTATATGGAAGGCTGTGCTCTGTATGTATGTGGCATGTAGGCTTCGTGCATAGGCCCCAAGAAAAGCGATGTTAAACAAGAAGTATTCAAAAACAACCAAGAACACTGATTCAAACTAGACTGAGACATATTTTAAAGCAGTGCTTATTTTACTATATCAAATACAAAAATAAGAAAAAGGTGCTAATGCAGATTCAAATGGGGAAAGGGTATCATACAAGACAGCAGATACAGGTACTCTAATATAGAATAAAAAGGATTAGGTTAAAACTTTAACCACTAAAATAAACTGCTGCTTTAGATTGCTGAGACAACAGGCAAACAAAACACAGGCTACAGTACTTTACTTTACTTTTTGGGAAAATAATATCCAGGTGATCAGCAGTTGTAGGAATACCTACAAAGCTGGTAGGTTTTCTGGAGCTGATCAAATAGAAGTCGATGTAGAACAGTTCAATTTTTGCCTTGCAGTAGGACTTACAGAGAAGCAACAATGCAGTAAAACAAAAGCAAGCACAGATCTGTTAGGTTAAAAAGCCTGTCATGACAGTATATATGTGTATGTGCAGTATCTGTGTATCAGGATAGTATCTGTGTATCATTACATCATCTTAATGTCGAGATTGTCCTCTTCCCATTCCAGGGTGAGGTCCCTGTGGTTGCTGAGTTCCAGGTCTTGGCTGGCCTGGTAAGTGTTGTCCTGTGGGTCTTGGTCCTGGTGGCCGTGTCACTGCTATACGTGGGTTTGGGGATGTCAGTGTTGCTCTGCTTCCATTACTAACACTGCTGCCATGTCTTGCCAAGTGTTGCTCTCTTGCTGCTTGACTGCTTTTATTGGAAGGGCTTGTTGCTGCTTTCTCTTTAATATGAAGAAGAGAATAATTACATTGTGATTGCTTCAACATTGTTGCCACCTGCTCAGCACTCTCCAGTACTACAATGTTAGATTTTGTATCTGAGGAATTCGAGATGTTTACTTGTAACCTTCTAGAACCCAAGTGCACCAATCAAAATCAGCAGCTGCCCTACATGAGTTAGTATTTATTTTGATTTTTTATTTATTTTTTGTTACGAAAGACCTAGGGTGTACTTTGTTGGTCCACACAAAAACAAAAGCAAAACAAAAACGTTTCTTTAGTGTAAAATATATCATTCGTTTATAAGGCTAACAAAAATGTTAAGAGGCAAGCTTCTGAGGCCTTTAATGTCACCTCTTCCTTGTACCTGAGGAAGAGACAGCACCAGAGGCATCAAAAGCTTGCATCTTATCTACCAAAGTAAAACACTGTTTTTGTTTTTATTTCCAGGTTTTCTTTCTTTATCCTTTATTATCTCCCAGTGCTTTCAGAGGTGAAATGTTAAAAAGCAAGAAAGAGCAGCGTTTGCAAGAGGACAAAATGAAATGTTTATGAAATTATAATGGGTTAAAGATTAAGGGTTATAAGATTAAAACCTGCACAGTTGCTCATTAATAGGAAGAATTAGAACCCAAATTCAGTAAAAATGTGAACAGGTTTTAAATTTAAAAAAGAAAATGTCATACATTTCATATGTCATTATGTGGAACTGTAACAACATCAATATACTTTTGCAGTTCTTTTCTCTCTCTGCTTTGGGCTGCCCGTGACCCAAACAAATAAGATTCCCTATAGGGTGACTGGCTGCCTCTCCCTGGGCTGAGAAACAGATATGGCACACAGATGAATCCAAATGAGGACAAAACACGTGTCTGTGTCTGCTGTTCTCAGCCTTTGCTGATTGTATTGTGAGGCTTTCTGGCACCATGCAATTCTACTTAAAGTTAAGCCAGTCCAAATTAATTCATGGGCATTTGCATATACTTCCCATGATGCTTTGTATTATTGGGGTATGTGCAATTTGTGTTTTCTTTAAAATTTGGCTGCATGGACAATATCCTGTGGGTTAACCCATGCCCCAGTGCATCTGCTGTGGGGTTCTTTTGTAGTTCTCTTCTCTCTCTACTTTGGGCTACCCATGACCCAAGCAAATAAGTTCCTCTATAGGGTGGCTGGCCCCATTTCCCTGGGCTGAGATTCAGATATGGCACACTGAGTCAAAATGAGAACAAGACACATGTCTGTGTCTGCTGTTCTCAGCCTTTGAGCCAGTCCAAATTAATTAATGGGCATTTGCATATACTTTCCAAGATGCTTTGCATTATCGGGGTATGTGCAATTTGTGTTTTCTTTAAAATATGGCTACATGGCCAATATCCTGTGGGATAACCCATGCCCCAGTGTATTTGCTATGGGGTTCTTTTGTAGATCATATACTGTATCAGTATATAACACGTGTCCACATATAGTGGCACAGTATACGATGATATACAGCAGTGATACATGGTGATAGTGTAAGGGATTATGCATTGATACATCTTCTTAACTGAAAAACATTTTATAAATTGGCATATACTACCATGTAGTAAAAATGAAAACTGCACTTTTTAATTGTTAGGGTTAGGAATTTAAACTTAGAACTCTGCAAAGTTGATATATTAATATATCATGTTGCTACAACTTCTAGATATTGATATATAAATATAAAAAATATTTTATATTTTTTAAAATCCTGGTGTTTTACCAATATATTATCTCAACATGTAATGTATTAACACATGCAAACTGTTTCATTAGGTTCTGTTCATTTTGACAAGACTCTGAGCTTTCATTTAACAACACAAATTAAGTTTCTAGACTTATTTATTTATTTATTTGCTTTTGTTGACCGGGTGAGTACACTAGACATAGGAATGCCTATTGTCAGGTACGACCCGGGAGGATACAAATGACATACAAAACATCAGTGTGATGCAGCACACATAACCCATATGATAAATATAGAGCCACAAGAGTACAAAGCATAAAATGATGATAATACATGAACAAGCAAAATAGGTTATATGGAGACATGGATAACAGGATCGTAGAGAAGAAATGAGATAAGTGCAACTCAGGTCAGGAGATTCCTGTCTGTCCTTAGCAAGTAGCTAGTTGGCAAGTCCAAGGTAACGCAGTGACTGGAGGAGGCAAAGGGAAGGGGGTAGAGTAGAAGAGGATAGATTGGAGAGAGTAGCAGGTAGTGTGGAAAAAGGGAAAGGGGAGGCAGAGCCGGGTATTGGTTTGTGGTGGCTGGAAGCAGGTACAGGGACTTAGGAGTAGGTATTGACGGTGGAGCTTTTAAAACAGGTATGCGTTGGAGCATGACGAATAGCTAGAGGGATAGTATTCCAATATTTAGGAGCAGAATGGGAGAAAGCTCATGTACCCATTGAGGTCCTACTTCTAGGGATGTATAGAGGTATCTGGTCAAGTGAACGGAGACCATAGGAAGGGGTTTGAGGGTGAAGTAGCAAGGCAAGAGAGTTAGGGAGGCCTGCACATATTGTACCATCAATCAAGGTGCCATACGCTTGGAGGTGATTGGCCACCGGACTAGGCCATTTAAGGTCCACATAAAGCAGACAGTGATGCTTGAGCCGCAGAGAGGCAGACGCATAACGGCAGATGTTATTATATGTAGTGTCCCATGTGTGGAGAGAGGTCTTAGTAGAACCTAGATAGATGACAGAGCCATAAGCCAAGGATGGGAGAAGAAGGCCTTGTGCCACCGCAAGCCTAGCTAATGGGGTAAGGGCATAGTTAGTCCGGTACGCTTCTCCGATCTTTGCATTGACTGATTTGCAAGTCACGGTAATGTGGAGATCAAAGTCCAAGGAATCATCAAGAATAATGCCAAGGTATCTAAAAGATGAGGTGTTTACTAACTGGGAATTGTCAGAACAAGATATTTTGAAGGAGGTCCGATTTACTTTTAGTTTAGCTGGAGAGCCAAAGAGCATTGCCTGAGTTTTTGCTTCGTTGAGAATGAGACGATTAGCAGTAATCCAGGATTGAATGTTTTGGAACTCTTTGGATAGGGAGTTAGTTAGGTCCAGTGTGTTACTAGCACTATGGTAGAGTACAAGGTCATCTGCATAGAGCAAGGTACAGCAAGTAGATACTTGTTGAGGGAGGTCATTTATGAAGATCGAGAAAAGCAGAGGACCAAGTATGGATCCCTGTGGGACACCAGTTTGTACGTACAATAGGTCGGATAGGGCAGAGTTAAAAGCAACAGCCTGCTGTTGATTTGATAGATAACTCCGTAACCAGTTCACTGATTCCACTGAGAAACCCAGGGAGGTAAGCTTTGTAAGGAGGAGGATGTGGTCCACAAGGTCAAAAGCCTTGGTGAGATCAATGAAGGCGGTACCAGTCAGGAGACCAGAGTGCATGGCTGTGTAGATGTCATTTGTGAGTGTCAGAAGAGCATTGGAGGTACTGTGACCTTTGCGAAATCCATGCTGGGATCCCGAGAGGAGGTTGTGTTTATGGAGATATTCTATAGTTTGCCTAGCAACTAGCTTTTCGAGAATTTTACTGAGCACCAAGAGAATGGCGATAGGTCGGTAGCTGGCCATCTCTTTAGGATCACCTTTCTTTAAGATTGGTGTTATCCTAGCTATCTTCCAAACATTTGGAACTACACCATGACATAGTGACAGGTTAAAAATTTTCGTTAGGGGTAAAGCTATATGCGGGGCAGCAATCTTCAGAAGCCTAGGTTCAAGACTATCAGCACCTGGGCTTGTTTTGTCAGGGATAGTCAGTAAGAACTTTAGGACTTCAGATTTAGTGACAGTCCGGAACCTGAGAAGTGGACGGGAGAGCAGTGGATCCTTGGCGATGGGAGAGGATACTAGGTTGCTATGGGGGAAGGAGTCTAGGTAGCGTGACAGGTCCAGAAAATGATGGTTAAAAGAGTTGGCAATAGTCACAGGGTTGTTACAGTGTACTCCATTCAGCAGCATATCATTGGAGGCGGAAGGTTTATCAGAGCCAAGGAGAGTTTTGATGACAGACCAAAATTTACGCGAGTCTCCACCAGCCTTAACAAGTGATTCTTTATAAAAGGAGCTTTTAGCTAGATGGATGCCTCCGACTGAGATCTGCTGGCAGACCTGAGACCTTAAAGCAATGCCAGCATTTGTTCCTGTTATGAAGTTGAGCTAGGACATTCTTAGTCAGCCACTTGGTTTGTGTGCCTCTAATTCGGTGAGTGACACAAGGCGCATGTAGGTCCTGAGAACCAATAAATTTTTTGAGGAAGTAGTCTAAGGCTGAATGAGCATTAAGAGAGGAAAGGATAGGGGACCAGTCAATGAGTGAGAGATCGTACAGGAACTGAGATGGATTAAAGTTAGCCATATTGCGAAAGGTGATTAATTTCGGAGGGGGAGATGATTGTCTGGCCACACGCCAGGTGCAAAAAATTGGGGAGTGGTCACTAATTGAGTCGGCAAGGGTACCAGCTGAGACAATGTGGTCAAGATGGTTTGTGAGGGCCCAGTCAAGTAAGGAACTGGATCGGGAGGGTGGGGCCATGATCCTGGTAGGGTCTTTGATCAACTGATGGAGGCCATAGTCTTGTACAATAGTAAGGAGGTTTTGGCCGGTGCAACCTAGCCAGTTTAGATTTAGATCCCCAAGAAAGAGGACTTCATTACATCCAGTAGCTAGGCTTGCCTGGGAGAGGAGTTCAACTAAGCCTGGGGTACCTCACCTGGGAGGGTTATAGGCACATATGATGTGTAGCCACTTAGATCCAAGTTGGAGAGTAGCATGAATAGCTTTGCAGTGTGAGAGAGTGAGGGAGGTATTCAGGTGCACCAAGAGGTTGGGTTTATATAGGATGGCTACCCCACCCCCACGTTTAGGTGAGGACCTGTCCTGCCGAACTATGTTATAGTTTGGCAAATGACATAAATGATCAGGTGTAGAGGGCTTGAGCCTTAACAGGTTAAACGTTAGACCCTTCATAAGACATGAGGCTGGATTTTCAAAACACACAGTGCAGTTGCAAGTTCCAGTTTTGGGGATAGGTTGCTTCACCTCAAATTTGTCAAAATGTTTGTGGCCAATTTTCAAATGCTTCAATGCATTTGCAACAATTTCTGCATTTAATTGAAAAAAAAATATGTATCCATCATTATTTTAGGGCATGCAGAATTTTGTGCCCACAGCTTGTGGTGACTGCAGCAAAATTACCACTTTTTATGGGGTCTGCAAGTTATCTTGCAAGTTTTTTTCAAGACACATTTATTCAAAGCAAAAACTATTTAACTGGAAAAAACATTGAAGCTATCAAATGCGTTCTTATGGGGTACATGTTATAAATTATAATGGTTACCAAATAACATTAATTAAGCATAAAATAAAAAATAACATAACACATACTGTAGTTATAATTAATCATAAGTATTTACTCATATAAAATGTAAACCAAAGTACATTCTTAAATAAATAAAATCAACAACCTTGGCAATTAGATATATTGTGCAGAGCATCTTCAAACAGCCAGTTGTTAATTTGCTGTAATGACTGTATGTGGTTGGAGGAGGCTCTCCAACTCAGACGGAGAGAATTTCCACAGTAGGGTCCTTTTGCCTATTCATGTTACTCTGTACTTTTGGATGCTGGAACTCAACAACAGATGCAATTTTCAGGCCAGGTATAGAATTGTGCATGGTACAAGATGCCTTCTGTTAAATATAAAGCTTGTTTCTGGTATAATGAGGACCATTTAAGATTACTACATAGGATGCAATGGTGAATTTCCCTGAAGGCTGGTAAAAACAGCCAGTTAGCAAAACTGTGATAAAAACACGGCACAAATCTTTGAGAATCCATCCTTACGTCTTTTAAATTGGCTAACTTTGAAACCATTAGTGGATAGGAACTTAAGTTTTTTTAATGAAAGTTTTTTAGTCTGCTATGTTTACATAATGATTTAGCATGTTGCTACATCTCTGTATCTCAATATAAGAAAACATAAAATGTTTTAAAACATTTTTAAAATCCTGTTGATTTAACTAACGTATTATAATAGGATATGTAATAATCTATAAACAGTTGCTGAAATGCAAAGTTGGAAGATACTAGGGGTTGTCCCATGAAAGTCACCCTATCGGTGCAGCACTCATCTTGCCAACACCAATATGGGTACAGGCAATATGCCACCTGGCTCTGCAGCACCAGGCATTGTGACTTCCTAGAGCCAGAGCACACTCCTGTTTAGCAGGGGGCTTTGTCCCCACACCCCCAATGCAGGGGGCTCCACACCCACACCCCCTGCCAGTAAATGCAACAAACTCTGCAGTGGGCATGCCCTGAAAGGGAGGAGAAATGTGTGGGCACAAAAAACAGCATGAGTGCGGGGTGATCACTCCTGTCACTCTTACCCTTGTTGTGGTGCCCTCATTGTGGTGCCAAAATGTAGTCAGCAACTTGACAGGATATGGTCCCATGAAAACAAACATGCCATCTCCAGTTTTCCAGGACCCTCCACTGCCCCCCCTCCCCCCAAGACAAACATTAATTTTGTGAAAAGTATCTGGCCAAGAGTTAGCATATTAAACTAGAATGTGAAATTACAGCAAATCACATTTAAACAATTATCATTTACTGTATACCACAACAATGGTAATGCATTTTGAAAGATATTGTTATTTTTGTCTATCATACATCTGGAGTGAAAACAAATGTTAACCTTCCTTTAGATAGCTGTTTATTCCTACTCCACATGCCAGGCAGTTACTGTATTATTCTCTGTAACTGACAACCCAGCAAACAAATCTAATGATCCTGTACAAGACTCAAGGCAAACAATCTACACTACTATACAAATGTACTGGGTGCAGATGGTTTCATGTTCAAGTCTCAAACTGCATTTTATTTTTGTTTTTAAATTCTGACCTCTAATGAGGTCACCCCTTTCCAATTTAGTTTAGCAATGATATACCTAGTAGGTGAACCAATTAATGCTACAACATTTGCCCACCCCATTCCTATGGGGCAAGATGTTAATTTCACAGTGCTTATTCTTCATCAAGGATATAACTTTTACAGGGCATCAGGGGTAAAATTTCACACAACACTGAGGACATAAGTTTCACCTGGCATCAAGAGCATGATTTCTGCCTGAAATTGGAGGCATGGCCTTTTCTCTGGTTTCAGAGAGAATATATTTTGACTGGTATCAGGGACATACATTATACCTGGAATCAGAGGCCAAATTTTTGCCAAGTGTCAGGTAGAATTTTAACCTGGCATCAGGATCACAAATGTCTCTTTGTTCTGGGAAATACATTTGCTAAGCATTGCAATTTTTGCACAGTGTCCACAGTATAATATTTGCATAGTGCCAAGAGAGCAATTTTCTTGTGGTATTGATGGCATGAATTTCACACAGCACTGAGGAGTCAATTTTTGTCCACCATCAGGGGTTTAAATTCTGCACAGTATCATGGCTTAATTTGTGCATGCCACTGATATACCAAATCTTCCTTGGTACTTGGAGCACAAATTTAGCGTGCTACCATGAACACTTACTTCACTGAAGGGTGCATCATTTGCATGTCCTTGATTGTACACACTGCATTCAGTAGAAAGAGATCAATTTGTTTGCCAATGGGAATGTACACTTCAGATAGTGGTGTATAGATTTCATGAGTCATGAGGAAAGGTCAAGAATTTTGGAACCACATTTCTATTGCATTTTAGCTACATATTATCAGGGTCAGTAACCACTGACAATGCATTGTCAATAAGATGCTTGTAATGAGTTGATAATGCATGAATGAATGAATGGCTGGCTCTTTGGTGTAGGCAAATGGGGTTTGGGCTGGTGGGAAACTGGGGTGAGATATGGGAGGACAAGGGTATGTTCTCCTCTGACAGACTGCACCTGAGCAAGGAGGGTACAATGGCTCTCAAACAAAAACTGGGAGAATTCATAGTACAATCTTATCATGTAAACTAAAATGGGGGGACTAAGACAAATTGGGCAGGTCAAGAAACAAGTAATGGAAGCAGTCAAGCCTCCACCCCCCTCAAATGGTGACAAGGACAGTGAGAAGAATTTCAGTGGTAGGTGAGACTAGAGGCCTAGTAGATGAGGAAATTGCAGAGGAGTTGGTTGGCGAGTGGTATCTCTAAACACTAGGAGCTGAGGAAACAAAAAACCTGAACTCCAAGCAATGATTACTGTAGGATAGTGATGACATAGCAGCCATAATAGAAATGTGGGCAAACCAGTACCAGGATTGGGAGTTCACAATTTCTGGGTACAAATTATATAGAAGAGATAGGGAAGAGGGTGGGTGGTGGCATTCTACGTTAAGGAAGAAATTGTGAGTAACAGAGAAGTAGATGGGGGGAGGGAGAGCAGAAACTTTATGGGTCAACGTCCAAAATGGGAAGGGGAGGAAGACGAGATTGGGTGTGGTGTACTGGCTTCCACCTCAGTCGGAGGAAGTAGATAGGGAATTGGTAAAAAACATCACTGAGCACTGCCAAAGGAGTAAAACAGTGGTGATAGGAGATTTCAACCTACCGAGGTAAATTGGAGCACTATGACCTCCACTACTGCCAGGGAGCAGGCCATTCTAGATGGGTTCCAGGGCACATTCCTGTCACAGAGAGTACATGAACCAATGAGGAAGGGGAACATCCTGGATTTTATATTATCTGACGGAGAGCAGGTGCAGGATGTTAGAGTGGAGGACCCCTTGGCAAGGAATGACCGCAACACAGTATGATTCTCACTAGACATAGGGATGGTGGGCACTAGCAGTAAAACAAGGGTGACATACTTCATGAGGGCTGATTTTGAAAAGATGGCAACCATAGTGAGTAAACATGTAGCAACCATGAGGCAGGAGATGGTTATAAATCAAAAGTGGGACATTATAAAGAAAGGACTGATTGAGATGACAAACCTGTGTACAAAGTGTGCCAGATAGAATATGAGTTTCAGAAAACCTAGTTGGTGGACAAGGAAGGTTCAGGACAGTATAAAGGAAAAAAGGGGCAGCCGTCAGGAAATTTAAGAGAACAGGCAACAAAGAGGACAGGGAGGAACACACAAAGAGATCAAGGGAGGTAACCAAAGTTGTGAGGGGCAGCCAAAGCACTGGAAGAGAGGAAACTAGCACAAGAGGTTAAGAAAAGAGAGAAAGACTTCTTTAGATATATTAGGGAAAAAAGGAAAACCAGTGAACAGATAACCAGAATTAAAAAGGATGATGGGTGGGCAGAGCAGGGGGCAGAACAAGCAGAGATACTTAATGAGAATTTCTGCTCAATCTTTATGAGAGAAGGAGATGGGCCCAATGCAATGGGGAGGAGGGAGAGGAGGAGGGTGGGAGGGGTAACATTAACAGACTGTGATATCCTGGTGGAGAAGGTACTGTCTAGCTTTAATTCCTTATGGACAGATAAGGCACCCGGGCCAGATGGGATGCATCTGCAAGTGCTAAAAGTGTTGGCAGGTGTTGGCACACCCTTGGCAGATGCATTTAATACCTCCCCTCACACTGGTTGTGTGCCACTAGACTGGAGGAAAGCATATGTGGTGCCCATCCATAAGAGTGGCCCAAGGGATGACACAGGGAACTACAGGCCAGTCAGCCTCATATCTATAGTGTCTAAACTAATGGAGTCCATCATGAAGGAGAGGCTAGTGGCATTCTTGCAAGAGAATGGTCTGCAAGATAAACATCAGCATGGGTTCATCCAGGGGAGGTCATACCAGACAAATCTGGTGGACTTCTTCAATTGGGTCACTAGAGCATTGGATGGGGGAAGGCAGTTGATGTCCTATACTTGGATTTCAGCAAAGCTTTTGATTTGGTGCCATATGGTAGGCTAGGGGGGTAAATTGAGGACCCTGGGTGTAGGGGAAAAATTGGCTACGTGGATAGAAAGCTGGCTGAGCAATAGACAGCAGAGGGTGGTAGTGGGGAAGGGGTTTCAAAGCCCCAGGCAGTCATCAGTGGGGTTCCACATGGATCCTTTCTGGGACTTGTGCTCTTTAATATCTCCATTGCTAAAATAACAGGGGGATTTGAGAGTAAAATGAGCCTATTCACTGATGACACCAAAAGTGGTACAATAGTGGATGAAGGGGAGGAGGAGAGGGTTCTGCAAAGGGATTTGGACACACTAGGGCAGGGGTTCTCAAATGGTGAGGCCAGCCTCCTTGGGGAGGCTCCAACCTGTTCCAGGGGAGGCTCAAGCAAGTCTGAAAAAGTACTGTATTTAAATTTTGGGTTTTATATATTTTGTGTGAAGCGATGAAGCAAACTGAAAGAGGATAATAACAGTAGGTGAATTTTATGTATTTATTTACTAATAGGTGACAAGGAAGGTGAATGAGCCAAGGCTCATTTCAGGTGTACCCGGGAAGGGTAGGGAGGAATACATTTCAAAAGGTAACTGCAAAATAGTCAAGAAATACACAATGAACAATAGTGCAAACAAATATGAACAATATATTAATAGTGAGTGGTGGTAATTGATCAATGTGTAAACTGATAGCAGAACAGCCCAAATACAAGGGTTGAGCATAGAAGTGCTAAAACACAATATGAAAAGAGCAAAAGTAATCCCCGAGAAGTTGCTTAGGAGCAGAGAAGGGGGGGGGGAGGCAAAGTATGTAGGAAGCTTATTTCATATAGAGAGGAAACAGAGAAAGTAGTCTGACCCATGAAGGTACTGCAACAAGGGGTAACAATGGTTCAAGAATAAAATAGTGGAGCAAGTAGGTTGGCCTGTGGAGGGGGTGTACAATAAGCTGAATAATAATATTTGTTTATTTTATTTATTTGTTATTCAGATAACACCTTTGAGCACAGGAGCTCGTTTTCAAAAGTTCCAAGTCAGTATAAGACAAAGAACTGAATGTGAGCCAAGTACTCAAAGGGGTTTCAATTTATTCATGGTGTACTGCGTAAAGTACAGTATGTTATTTTTCTATGGGGAGGCCCAAGATTATTTCAGTTTTTGGGGGAGGCTCAAAATCTTTTCCATGGATTTGGGGAGGCTCACTGTGACAAAGTCTGAGAACTATTGCACTAGGGGAATGGTCAAAGACTTGGCAATTGGGATTTAATGCCAAGACGTGCAAGGTGATGCACTTCGGGTCCAGGAATTCTAGGTATAGCTTCCATATGGGGGAGGAGGCTAAAGATCTCAGAAGAGGAAAAGGATATGGGAGTAGTAGTAACAGGGAGGTTAAATCACTCAGAGCAATGCAGAAGGGTATTAGCCAAGGCCAACCAGATATTGGGGTGTATAGCCAGAGGGATCACCTCCAGAAGTGCAGAAGTTATCCTGCCATTGTGTAGATCTCTGGTAAAGCTGCACCTGGAGTACTGTCTTCATTTCTGGCACCCCTACTTAAAGAAAGACACCAAGCTCCTGGAAAGGGTCCAGAGAAGGGTAACCTAAATGATAAATGGGATGGGAGGGAGATCCTATGAGGATAGATTGGGGGAGCTGAACATGTACTCCCTGCAGGACAGAAGGGAAAGGGAAGACATGATAGAGACCTTTAAATATTTAAAAGGCATAAATAGGGGAGATACAAACCACATGTTCAGTCTAAAAAGGGAGGGGGTCACTAGGGGACACAGCATAAGCTGGAGGGGCAAATTCAAGAGGGAACTAAGGAGAAACTATTTCAAGGAGAGGTTGGTGGTGGAATGGAATAGGCTACCAGAAGAGCTAATCTCACAAAAGACAGTGGGCACCTTCAAAAGAGGATGAGATAGAGCCAGGGGGAAAATAAGTACAAGAGGAGACCCATCTAGGAGAGGAAGTGTGGGGGGGGGAGTAAGCTGTGGTATAGACTACAAGCTGAACAACTGAGCAGACATGATAGACTGACGAGGCCTTTATCTGCTGGCTTCTTTGGTATGTTCTTATGTTTGTAATGCTTTTTATACTGAGTTGATAATGAAATGGTAATGTATTACTCATGAATTTTTTAACCAGGGTCTGACCAGCTGACACCAGTTCACAAAGAGTACTGTAGCTCGACATGAACTATACTATGTGTAGCTGCCCCATGCAACTCAATGCCTTGATGTTCCTCCAGTATATTAGGGATGTACAAAAGGTCCAATGTTCTGTTTTATTTCAATACAATATTTGTAGTCTGGAACCAGATATTCAACAAATACTTGTTGGAATCATCTTCTTTTTAGTAGACTCTAAAAATATTTTAGAATCACCCTCCTAGGTCCTCCCAGTTGCTCTGACCACCTCACAATCCACAGGAAATGCAAACAATCCTCCTCCTGAGTTCCAAAAGGTGCCCCCAATCATCCCGGCCCCCAAGACCCACAGGAAATGCAAAGTATCACACTCGCTTGTACACATGAGTAATGTATTACAAACTCAGTATCGAATCAATAAAGAAGGCCTTGTCAATTCAATAGCAACATCCTCTGTCCACCCACACCCTCCAAGGCACACATGAAATGTAAACAGATTACCCTATTATATTCAGCAGCTGCACCATATCATAATATGCCATGGCTCAACCTCATATGATGAATCTGATACTAACTTTGAAAATTAGCCATTGCACCAGCAGTTCAGCATAACTCCCTGGATCCAGCATCACTGCATCACTGATGTGATGTTCTCTCTGTGTCTCCTTGTGATGACATGACAACACTGCTGTCACAGTGACCCCATCAGTAAACTAAAAACTCTGTACTGTAGGAGAAAATGTCTCATAAAGTTGAACTCATTGATAAGGTGACCTTGATGGCATTCGCAGATTAGGGCAGGGACAGCCAGAGAGGACAGCATATTTGTGGTGCAGTGGTGTTGGACCAAGGGTGGCAATACCAGTCTGCTTATGCAGACTAAATATACACTATATGCGTCAGGTTGATTAGATGGGGTTGATCATAAAACAAAAGTGATAAATTAAATACACAATAAATATAAAACTTAACATCATAATTAGCATTTCCATCAAGTGGTCAGAATGTTGATTCCAACGTTGTTTCTTATTTTCAGCATGCATTTCATTTATTTTTTATTATTTTATGTGCAGTCCCATGCTGACAAGGTACTCGGTGTATGTACAGTTGAAAGACAGGGAGATGGATAGGGATAAATAAAACTATTATCAATATTTCAGATTCTTATGTAGTACCTTGTTCAGCTGATGCTATTCTGTTTCTTGCATTAGCAGGAAGTAATTCTTCAAGATCTAGCATGATTTCATTGGTGGAGCTTTTGTTGTTCATTCTGTTTTTTTCTTCCTCACGTTGCTATTAAAATAAAAAATATATAATGTACTGATTAAATATCATAAAATATTGGATTAAACAGTGATGCAAACCTCAGGGAAGGTTTGTATGATTGAATATGTATTTGACAAATAAGCTTGCACAAGGTAAACTAGCTTTAGTTTCTGCTTATAGGCACAAAATGGCCATTCCACTCAATGAAGGCATTGCCCTATTTTAAGTGGAGCAATACAAGTAGTAGTTGTAGTGGTAGTAGTTACTGTCATAGTAGTAGAAGTAGTAGTAAAGTAGTAGTCATACAGTAATAGCAGTGTAGTAGTAACATAGCAGTAGTGTAGTAGTAGTAGTACAATATCAGAAGAGTAGTAGTACAGTAGTGGTAGTATAGTAGTAATGTAGTAGTAATACAGTCATAGTTTAGTGATAATTGTGTAGTAGTAGTAGTGTAGTAGTACAGTGGTAGTACAATAGTAGTTGTAGTGGAGCATTTTATTTGAATGGTACCCTTTCAAGGCTTAGAGCACCAAACAAGTACAGATTATCAGAAACATAGAGGGAGAACATAAGTAAATTTGGAAATAAGGACAGCCAAGACAAATACATACAATCAACATATTCTGTAGAGCAGAGAATGCTGAACAACAAAGTACAAAAATAAATTGCAAATGCAAGTGTTTAAATATCTAATTTAAAAAAATATGTGTACCACACCAGTGGAGATAAAAATGAGGAAAACAAGCAATATGTTATACCCAGCTCACAAGATCACATGTTAGCTTGTGGACTGGGTATGTTACAAATGTTATCTTGCACTGATGAGTACATCACATTGCATGCTGACTCAGTCAGAAGGCAACTTACGCAATGCTGATGATTAGAGATTGACAAAGTTGGGAAAAATTGCTTTGTGAAGAACTTCACCAAGATTCCCAAACTTTGCTTCACCAATGGCCACACTCCATGTAGTTTTCAAATGGCAAAGTGCCCTCCTTCACCTAGCAAATACTACACATAGCGGCACTTTGCTGGTGAAAATGTCTGTGCAGTGAAACCATGTATTATATTCACCAGAAAAAACACCAGTTCACTGGCAAAAAGCTACACAAAGCGTTTCTTTGTTCTTAACATTTTGTTTTCTATAATGATGTTTTCTTTCATGGTTTGCAGTTGCAGGTGGGCTGCTGTCAGCCTTGTCCTTGCTCCACCTGACTTTATTAAACATTTATAAATGAAGTGTAGTGCCCAAGGAAAATTGAGGGGGGTACCACAGAAAATAGGTATCATTGGGGCACCACAGAAAATAGGAATCTTTGGGGCACCACACAAAATAGGGGATCCCTAGGGACATTAGGGGTCAGGCAGCTGTGGGGACCCTGGCTGCTTAGTGGGGAATCAAAGCAAAATGGGTTGCAGGTGGGTTCCATTCTGTAAACTTCATCCACATTTGTGTAAAGGGCTGGAGAAGCGGAATAGTCCAAAGCATGCACAAGAGAAAACCAGCACCAATTTAAATGTCCAAATGTCTTTTTATTCCAAGTCTTGACGCACCATGATCCCCTGACCATGCCTGCCCAACGTTTCACCCTCCATGCACTTCTTCAGGAGCAAGGATCTAAGTATAACTCATTAACATAAAAAAAAATTACCATGCAGATTTACAAAAAATATTGATGTCATATCCCTATACTGTACATAGAGTAAACCCTATACATATCAACCTTCTTCCATAATTTCATTAGAATACTCTTTACATTATAAATCAAATATAATTGTTATGATAATTGTAGCAAATCCAGTGCTCATACTAAAGCTCAATAATGCAGATTTTATCCAATTGTGACCCATTGTTTGCACATCCTGATCTGGGTTTCTATTTTTTAGTTAGAATTTCAGTTCATAACCAAATGCTTTGTTATAGCAACCATCCTGTATGAACATGAATATGGGAAAAATTAGTAGGGTATTTATTACATAGCTAATATCAAGTCAAACCTCACTCAATATTAATTAATTTTATTCTCAGATAACAGTTTCAAAAATAATTATATAAATGCATTTAAGTGAAGCCTCACATACCATATTATTCTCAGATAACAGTTTCAAAAAGAATTATTTAAATCCATTTAAGTGAAGCCTTACATACCATATCTGTTACATATCACTAGCTTCATGTAGACATTTTAGAGTATTTAAAAACACATATTGTAATAATATAAGCTTTCCTGCCATGTTAAAATAAGTGCATTCAAGTGCTACTGTCTGTGTCCTATACATACAGTAATTTAAACACTACAGTGACCACCCAGAACATGCAGTGGCAAATTCTCTACATAGTATGGCAGAAAAAGGGGAGATATTGCTGATGGGTGATCTGAATATGCCAGATGTTAACTGGAGTGCAGTTGCAGCAGCCACTTCAAAGAGTGGGGTTATTCTAGATGCCCTACAGGGGGCATGCCTTAGACAACTAGTATTGGAGTCCACTCAAGAGGGAGCAATCTTAGACCTGGTTCTCTCAAATGGAGATGAAGAGGGATCACAGATGTAGAAGTGGGTAGCCATCTGGGAACTAGCGACCATCGAACAGTATGGTTCTAATAAACACAGCAATAGAGTCAAGCCATACAAGGAAAAAGTACTGGACTTTAGGAGGGCTGACTTTGCCAAAATGGGTGAGTGCCTAAGGAATGCACTAGCAAATGGGCAGGAAGAAGGGGTGGAAGAACAATGTAGAATAATAAAAACTGCCATTACAGAGGTAACAAGCCTTTGTGTGAAGCAAATAAAATGAAACGATGTAAGAAACCACTATGGTTCTCAAAGGAAGTGGCAGTGAAGGTTCAAGAGAAAAAAGCATTCAGGAAGTACAAGGAATCACAGAAGGAGCAGGACAGAGAACTGTATCAGTTAAAGCAAAGAAGCTGGGAAGGCAGTCAGAACAGCAAAGGCCCAAACCAAGGAAAGATAGCCAACCCAGTTAAGAAGGGGATAAAACCTTTTATAGGTACATCAGGGAGCGAAGGAAGACCAAGGAGGTTAGTGAGGCTTAATAAAGAGGAGGAGGGAGGGTGGGCAGAGGTGACTGTGAAAGGCAGAGATACTAAACAAATATTTTGCTCAGTATTTACAAAGGAAGTGGGGAGGTACCTAAAACAAACAGTAAAAGCACTCTGGATACAGAAGCTGATATCAGCCCATTTACAGAAGAAAGGGTTCTGAAAGAACTCTTAAAACTGAAGGTGGACAAAGCAATGGGGCCTGATGGGATTCATCCCAGAATTCTAAAGAACTAAGGGTAGAACTAGTGACACCACTGACTACCCTCTTTAACAAATCTTGGGAGGATGGGGTGATACCTGAGACTAGAGAAGGGCAGATGTGATTCCCTTCACAAAAGTGGGAGCAAGGCAGAAGCAGAAAACTACAGACCTGTTAGTTTAACCTCAGTGATAGGGAAAATGATGGAATCACTTCTGAAGGAAAGAATTGTTGAGTATCTAGAGGCCAGAGGGACTCAGGACCCAAGGCAGCATGGATTCACAGTGGGAAGGTCATGCCAGACAAATCTGATAGATTTCTTTGACTGGGTGACCAAAGTAGTAGATCAGGGAGGGGCTGTGGACATGGCCTACCTAGACTTTAGCAAGGCATTTGACACAGTCCCACACAAAAGATTAATATACAAGTTAGCCAGCCTGGGAGTGGGTCCCAAGATGGTAGCCTGGGTAAAAAATTGGCTGTAGAACAGGACACAGAGAGTAATAGTGAATGAGTCCACTCTGAAGAAAGGGGTGGTTACTAATGGGGTACCCAGGCTTCAGTATTAGGACGGTCCTTCAATGTCTTTATAAGCGACATTGCAGAGGGACTGGAAGGAAAAGTATGTCTCTTTGCAGATGACACAAAGATCTGCAACAGAGTTGATGCACAGGGTGGGGTGGAAAGGATGAGAAGGGACTTGGCAAGGTTAGAGGAATGGTCAAATGTATGGCAGCTGATTCAATGCTAAGAATGCAAGTAATGCACCTGGGAAAAAAAACCCAGGGAAGAGTACACAATGGGGGTGAGATACTAGCAACAACAAAAATGGAAAGGGACCTGAGGT
This sequence comes from Neoceratodus forsteri, assembly GCA_016271365.2. Classification (NCBI taxonomy): domain Eukaryota; kingdom Metazoa; phylum Chordata; order Ceratodontiformes; family Ceratodontidae; genus Neoceratodus; species Neoceratodus forsteri. Next base: position 1,609,006,957 of record CM057453.1, read on the forward strand.
AGTCATATCAGATGACCTAAAGGTGGGCAAGCAATGTGAGAGGGCTGCAAGGAGGCTGGGGATACTGGGATGCATAGGGAGAGGCATCACCAGTAGAAAACAGGAAGTTATTATCCCTCTGTACAGACAGTTGGTGAGACCCCATCTGAGTACTACGTGCAGTTCTGGAGACCAATCTCCATAAAGACATAGACAGGATGGAGGCTGTCCAGAGGAGGGCAACTAAAATGGTGCAGGGTCTGCACCGGAAGACATAATGAAGAGTCTTAAGGAGCTGAATATGTATAGCCTCGAGGAAAGGAGGAGAGGGGACATGATAGAAACTTTCAAGTACCTCAAGGGACTCAACAAAGTCCAAGAGGGTAGCATCTTTCAAAAAGAGTTGTGCAGAACAAGGGGCACAATTTGAAGATGAAGGGGGGCGGCTCAGAGGTAATTTAAAGTATTTTTCACAGAGGGGTGTGGATGCATGGAGACGGCCTTCCGGAGGAGGTTGTGGAGTCAAAAACAGTGGTGGAATTCAACATGCATGGGACAGTCATAAGGCAATTCTAGGGGTTGGGGGTAGGAAGAAGTAGGCTGCTGGTTAACTAGGATCTGCAGCTTATCCATTAGGTAGGGAAATGGGCAGACTGGGTGGGACAAGCGGTCCTTATCTGCCGTCAAAATCTATGTTTCTATGTAAGTGCACACACATGCCCAGAACACAAAACATTTATATATTAATTAAAAAAGTACCAGAATTTCATTCATTTCAAAATCTCACTCATTATAATAACAATAATAATAAACTTTATTTCTATGAAGTGCAATTCAAACATATCAAAGAGCTTTTACAAACAGTTAAAACCATAAAATATTTTAAAACCCCTTAAACAACAAACTCAATAACTTAATGATCAAGATAGTCAAGAGAAAATAGTTGCATTTTCAGAGCTGACTTAAAGCTCTCCACAGTCTGGCACCTCCTTATCCAAGGAGGTAGAGAATTCCACAGAGTGGGAGCCTCAAAAGCAAATGAACAGGCTCCAGATGTTTTCAAACAGACCCTGGGAATCTCTAGCAATCCCTCCTTGGCAGAGCGGAGTAGATGGAGGTGGTGATAGAAACAGAGGAGCTCTTACAGATAACTCAGTCCCTGTCCATGTAAGGGCTTGTAGATTAGTAAACCAACCTTGAAGGTGATCCACCACTGAACTGGAAGCCAGTGCAGGCCGCGCAGCACAGGTGTGATATGGCTAGATCTAGGAAGCCAGCCAACATCCTGGCTGCAGCATTCTGCACCAGCTGCAAATGTTGGTTAACTACCCACAGAAGCCATAGGTAAAGGGCGTTACAGCAATCAAGGTGGGAAATCACAAAGACGTGGACCAGAGTTGGAAGGTCATCAGATGAAACCAGGTGCTTAATCCAGGTGATATTCCTCAGATGAAAAAATGAGGTCTTGATGGATGACTCCTGTGAGTCAGTCCCTCATCAAAAATAACACTCAGACTCTGCATCCGTTCAGAGGACAGCAGCTGGCAACCCCTGAGCACAACCGCCTAGTCCTGCTCTGCTAAGAACCCTTCTACCTGATGACCTGGGTCCACCACCAAAACCTCAGTCTTGTCTGGATTCAGCCTCAGCCAGTTGGCACTCATCCAGCCCTGAATCTCAGTGAGGCAGTTGTTAAACACTGAGACCGAACCATCCTGGTCAGGGGCAAAGGACATGTATAGCTGAGTATCATCCGCATAGCAGTGAAAACTCAAGCCATACCACCTTACAGTGTCTCCTAGTGGTAGCATATACACCGCGAATAACATGGGTGAAAGCACAGAGCCCTGGGGGACCCCACATGGTAGAGAGAATGCATCAGAGGAATAAACACCCAATGCAACTCTCTGGAATAGTGTCTCTATTAGGTCACCTGTCACTGACAGAAATACATATTATGCAGTGCATCTCTTAGTTAAATTAATAGACAGCAGAAGTAATACAGAGCACCAAGATGCTGACAGGTACTCATCCTTTGCAGAGCAATGTATGTTTGACAGAGAGCATAGTGAACTGTGCTGACTGCTGCTTTCACTCCTGTTTAAATAGCGCTGGTACTAGGAGCAGAATCTGACTCCCCCAGTCATCTAGGCAAGATAACTACTGACTCAGTGTTGTGGTGTGCTCAGGGAAAAATACTGAATCAAGGCATAAGAATTCAGGTAGCACCAACCACCAGCCACATAAATCAGTCAGTAAAGACACACAAAATGTGAAAAAAAGCACATTTATTGAAGCCAATAGTGTGCAAAAATACCCCTTACCAAGGAGAGAGGGGGACAACTCACCACCTCCTACCAGTTTTGCCTGCAAAATGTATCCTCAGGGAGTGGCAACCACCAGTAACAGCAATAATTTAAACAATGTCCTTAAAGGGGTACATACCTATAACATGTGCAAACCTGAAGTATATGCAACATTCAATATGAAAGCATATAAATACATTCAGGTATAAAATAAGTTCCAATTATTATAGAGTAAAACACATCCTGATCATATTTTTTATGTTATAAATATGCAGTGCATTTATCCCAAAAGGGACTTATTCCTACGTGTTGCCTATTTGTGTAACCACATCGCACCCTTTTTTATATAAAATAGTTATAAACACCTAATATTATTAGAAAATACTTGAATCCTATGACTCTGCACCAAATACAAAAGAACAATCAAGTGCAAGACATGCAGTAATTACAATTATATATCCAAAATTTGTGTCAAAAAATGTGAAAACAATGTATGTCAAATTTGTTATCAAAAACACTGCTGAGTAATTATATAGTGTGATATACAAAGGACCCATTTATAATAAATAAATATTAAATATGATTTATCAATAATTATTGGAACATATAATAAATAATAATAATTTTTGTTTCAAGTGCTATTCAACATTTACCAGGCGCTTTTACAGAAAATAAAAACCTTAAAACTATAAATATTTAAAATCCAACAAAGAAGCAGCTTTCACAAATTAACTGTCAGGAAATGAGTGCTGATTTAAAGCTCTCCACAGTCAGGCACCCCCTTACCTGATGAGGCAGAGAATTCCACAGGATAGGAGCTGCAAATGCAAAAGTTCGAGCTCAAGAGGTCTTCAAACATACCAGCAATCCCTCATCGGCAGGGCAGAGCAGTCGGAGGGGGCAGTAGGAACATAGAGGTTCTTGCAGGTAACTCTGTCCCTGTCCATGTAGGGCTTTATAGATCAGCAAGCCGACCTTGAAGGTGATCCACCACTAAATTGGCAGCCAGTGCAGCCCACGCAGCATAGGCATGACATGGTTAGATCAAGAAAGCCCAGTCAACAACCTGGCTGCAGAGTTTTACACCAGCTGCAAGCAGTGAATATCAATATCCAGTAGCCCTAGGTAAAGGGCATTGCAGTAATCAAGGCAGAAGGTCACAAAGGCATGGACCAGTGTTAGAAGGTCACTGGGCAGAACCAGGTGCTTAATCTGGGTGATGTTTCTCAGATGGAAAAATGAGGTCTTGAAAATGGATGACCCCTGAGATTTCAGAGTCAACCCCTCATCACAGATAATGCCCAGACTCCACACCCATTCAGAGGTCATCAGCTGGCTGCCACCAAGCAAAATCCCAGAGGCCTACCCTGCCGATTACCCCTCTACCTGATGGCCCCGGTCCACCACCAAAACCTCAATTTTGTCAGGATTCAGTTTCAACCAGTTGGCACTCATCCAGTCCTGGATGTCGGATAGGCAGTTGTTAAACACCAAGACCGCATCATTCTGTTCGGGTACAAAGGACATGTATAGCTGAGTATCATCTGCAGCAGTGAAAACTCAAACCATACCACCTTACAATGTCTGCAAACAGCAGCATATACACTGCAAATAACATAGGCAAAAGCACAGAGCTCTGGGGCACCCCACATGGCAAGAAGAATGCGTAAGAGGAATACATTCCTGATACTACTCTCTGAAATCTTCCAGTGAGGAAAGAATGGAACTATCTGAGGATTGTCCCTGACAGTCCACAGATTACCTGCAGGTGCTCCAGCAATACACCATGATCCACGGTGTCAAATGCTGCAGAGAGATCAAGGAGGACTAAGATGGAATGACTCCTCTGATCTCTCGCTATCAGGAGATCATTGAGCACCCAAATCAGGGCAGTCTCAATGCTTGCCTCTTCCTGAATCTTGACTGGATAAGATCGTAGATGTCATGGATAGTAAGATGGTCCACCAGCTGCAGCACAACCTCAATAACCAGCATTTTTCCTTTGTCATCTCCTCCTGGTGTGCTTGTTAGACCACCCAAGTGCGGCCACCTCTGCTCTACCATGGATTACTCCATCCTCCTATTCTTCTATTCGCTGTGGGTGCTACAGGCCCAAGATACCAAGCTGGACCACTACCACCCCTGCGAGAACCTGCTCTTGACAAAAATGGACTCTATGGCACCCCAGTGCTAACTGTGTCGAGTGAGCTCCAGCTTTCCACCACCTGTATCCCACCTGCTAGCCAACATTACCATTTTCACGCCCATAAAGATCACCCTGGTGAACGCTTGCTTCCCCCATTGCAAGAGCAGGAGGCGTAAGATACACTCCACTATTAGCATAAACCTCTCAGCCAGGAAAATAGTATTCAAGCTTCTTCTTTTATCAGGTAATGTCCATGCCAATCCAGGCCCACCACCAGTGTCAAACGCAGGGGGAAGCACGAGTAAAGGGCTGAAAGTAGCTGCACTGAACATCTACAGACTCACAGCAAAGTTTGACCTACTCCAGGCGTGGCTGTCCCACCATGTACCTGACATACTCTGTCTGACAGAGACCTGGCTGTCAAGCAAGATAAAAGACAATGAAGTGATGCTCCTGGGATATCAAACATTCAGGAAAGACAGTTGTGGCAAGAGAGGCGGAGGAGTCCTATGCCAGGGATTACCTATGTTGCTCAGTCCTCCCTGTTACCAGAGTTGAGGATCATCATGAACTACCGGCAATAAAAGCACAGGTCGGATGGCACGGCAGATTTCTAATCTTAGCCTCGGTTTATCTTCCACCCACTAAAGCCAGGGATGGCCTCCCAAAAATACTGGATACAATTGCTACCCTTCCTAAGTGACTTTAACATCAACTGGGTGGGCAGGGAATCCACGCCTTTCAAGGACATGGTCACTACTTTCAACCTGACCCAACTCGTAGACAGCCCAACAAGGTAGAACCACAAAACAGGAAAATACACTCTCCTTGATTGGCTCCTCTTGAGTTCCCTTTCTCGGATCTCTGAGCTTAAGGTCCTGCCTGACACCTTAAGTGATCACTCCCCAGTCACTTTCACATGGTCAAACAAATTGAACAAGCCCCCGCCTATCATAATTAATAGTAGGGTCTTGGGGAAGGGCAAGCTCTCCTCTGCCCTTTCCCAGCATGACTGGTCCCCCATCAATCATGCGCCTAATATTGACCAGGCCATAAGTTTTTTTATAGAGGGCTTCAACAACATTTGTGATATCTTTGCACTACTGAGGAAAAGAAAAATTTGGGTTCAAGTTAATGGCTGGATAACAGGGGATCTCCTCGCCCAGATGAAGGAAAGGAACAACCTCTGAGAAAAAAGCCAGGTCCTCTTGCAGCAAACACAACTTCCAATGCTATAGAGCTGCAAGAAACCACTGCACCAACCTTATCCACCAAGCAAAGGCCAACTTCCACAAGGAGCAGCTTAATAAAACTTGGGGCAATGAGAAGAGTTTTTGGGAGAACATCAAAAACCTTCTTGGGAAGGATCAGAAGATCCCCCGCTCGCTCAACATCAACAACGCCACAATTACTGACCCTTGGCACAGTGTGGATTCTCTCAACACAGCATTTATTGACCTTACTGGAGTGCTACCCCCCAACTACCTGCACCCTGCTGGGGAACAAACAAACTGCACACCTCAAGGGGGCTCAATCCCTGTCTTCTACTTCAAAAAAGTGTCAGTGAAGGAGGCTTACAAACACATAAAAAAAATACTAGGCAAGACCAGACTAGGAAGTGATGGAGTCGATATGAAACTCCTATCCCTAACACTGAATGTCATCATTGTGCCAGTTACAAAACTATTTAACAAATCACTGGCTCTTGCACAATTCTCTGGTATCTGGAAACAGGCTCTCGTGACGCAGGTGCACAAGAATGGTGATATGACATGCACCGCCAATTATAGGCCAATATCCATGCTCTCTCCCTTATCTAAAGCCCAGGAAAAGATTGTGGCCGCCTGACTCACAGATTCCCTCAACAAATACAGCCTGTTATGTCCCAACCAACATGGCTTCAGGCAGAATCATAGTACTTCCTCTGCCTTGCTAGACTACGCTGACTACTCGCACAAGGCACTAGACGAAGGAAAACTGGTGGGGTCAGTCTTCATAGACCTCACCAAAGCCTTTGACACTGTGAATCACTCTCTCCTTCTGACTCAACTACAGAACCTGGGGGTTGCAACCACTGCTGTCTGCTGGTTCAGGGATTACCTAACACACAGAAGCCAATGTATAAAAATTGGGTACACAGTATCTAGCTCCAACAAGATATCTTTAGGGGTCCCACAGGAGTCAATACTGGGGACCTTACTATTCAGCCTCTTCCTAAATAATCTTCCTGAAGCCTGTGATACTAAATTGGTACTTTACGCAGACGACACGGTACTTCTCACCAGCAATTCATCAATAGTGGCCCTCCACTCTGAGCTGCAGGCATCCTTCTACAAGTTAGAAGACTGATTCTCTAGCCATAAACTTCTATTAAACTATAAAAAGACCAAGGTGATGCTCACAGCCAGCCCACAGCACGAAAAGAAGCTCCCTCCCCTCACCATCTCCAATAAAGTCAGTGAGCCGCTAGAACAAGTTTACTCCTTCAAGTACCTGGGGGGTCACCATTGATGACTCCCTCACCTTCATCCAGCACATTGACACAGTGGCAAAGGCAGTGAACACCAAGCTGGGTGTACTCTATAGGCATAAAAAGTATCTCACTCCAGAGGCCATCCGTCTCTCCATCTCCAGCTCCATCCTTTATACCATCGACTTTGGACTGGCGGTCTACGGTGCAGCAACAGATACTGCACTACAAAGGATTCACATTGCCCTCAGCAAGGCATGTAGGCTCACAATGGCTGCAGATCAAAATACTCACACCTGCTCCTTATACGAGGAGACCAATTGGCTGCTGCTAAAGAACAGGATTATATTCCAAACATGTCTCCTTGTTAAAAAAGGCACTAATGGGTAAAATCCCCCCATGCATTTCTAGCATCCTAACACTAAGTGCTACCAGCTATACCACCAGAGGCAGGATGGGGGGGGCCCTATCAACACCTTTCCATCGAATTGTGCAGGGACAGCGTACTTTCAGCTATAGGGCCCTCCAATGGCTCAATGAAATCCCAGTGCACATTCTAAACTCCCAATGCATCTCACAAGTCAAAAATGGCCTAAGGCAACGCCTTCTTATTAGGACAGTTTGTGACTGCCACTAGGACTCTAAGACCCATAATGCCCACTCATCCACACTCTCCTTCCTCTTCCTTTTACCCCCACTCTTCCCCTTGCCCTATCCCTCTGTCTTCCTCTCTGCCCTGTGCCTTCCCCCCACTAGATCAAACTTAAAACCAACCTACTACCACTACTTCCCAACCTCCTAGACAAAGCCACTTCTTTTGGCTGCCCACCCCGCCAGTCTCCCTTCCCCCTCACCTTGACTCCTCCTCCTCAGACTCTCACACTAGGTGTCACACCTCTTTATCTCCTTTGCTACATATAAACACTGTCCTTTACCCTAGTTGAATGTTCTTTTTTTTTTTCCAATTCTTTTTCCCTTCAGTCGCTTTTCTGGGAGCCTCTCTCAGGCATTCAACCTTATCCTGCCCTGCCTGAAGTCTCCCCGACTGAACCCTCCACTCCTCTGCCCCTGCCTCGCAGCTGGCACCCCCAGCTTAACCCATCTGGGGTGGGGCCACCCCTCCTACCTTGGGCACTCTTAACTTTGTAGACTCCAGCTGCTGGCATGGTCCCTGGGCGGAGGAACTTGTGAAGGCCAGCCGAGTTAGACCGGTCATGGGCATGGAGATTGGTGTCATCGCCTACCCCAAGAACCGGGGTTTTCCTGTGTTCTATTGCACCCACCCCCTTCCCATGCGTGTGCACTTCCTGACGCCCTGGCACACAGCTACCCTGCCAGTGTCAGGCACGCTATTATGTGCAGCTCAGCACTACTGCAGCACCCCCCCAGTCTCCACCAGGGGCCACCAGAGCACCAGGCTCCCCAATGCCTTCCCCTGGGGCAGGAGAGCAGCCCTGTGGGCACTCAATCCAGTCCCTCCCCTTCCGACCCCTGGCACCTGAGCTCGATACCGAACTTGGGTCGCCGACGTGGCTTGAGATGTGGTATCCAGTGCCTCAACCATCAAAGTTGAATGCTCTTGATGCTGTACTATCACAATTGGTACTATGAATGACATTGTAACCTTATTGTATACTAGCTACCTACTATTTGAGTATTGTACATAAACTGTTATTGTTATCATTGTCACTGTTTGATGTGGAACCTTTGAAAATGAGCTCTGAGCTCAAAGGTATGATCTGAATCCCTAAATAAATAAAAAAAAAAATAAACCTTACCCACAAAGGGCAGGTTAGAGACAGGTCTGAAGTTGGTGAGACATTCCAGGTCGAGAGAAGATTTCTTAAGGAGGGGAGTCACCGTCGCCTCCTTCAGGGAGTCTGGAAACTCACCTGTCTCAAGTGAACACTGGACAATCTCTGCCAGGACCGGGCCGATGACCTCAAAGCACCCCACAAGGAGGCGAGTTGGACCTGAGTGCAAACTACAGCAGGTCGGCCACGTACTCTGGATGATCCTCATGACATCCCCAATTGCCACCTGATCAAAAACAGACCAACCAAGCCAAGGCTCTGCAACCTCCCACCAATACCCGCCCCACACCTTGGAACAGGCTATGCAGATCCCTGACCTAATCTCAGCAACCTTATCTGCAAAGAAGCGAGCAAACTCATCACACTTATCCTGTGACAACACTGTCCAAACTTGTAGATAGGCTGAATTGCACAGTCTGTCCACAGTTTGAAAGAGCTGAGCTGGTTGGTTCTGTGCAGCGGTGATCTCCCCAGACAGGAAGTCTGCCTTCTTACAGGAGATCACCAATTGATAGTCCACATAATGGGACATCAATCTAAGTCTGTTGACATCAAGGCCAGATTTCCACCAGCGATGCCACATCCTTTGCCCCTCTCTCCTCATCTCCCTCAAGGTCCCATCAGACCAAAGGGACCGAGGGTGAAGGGTGAGGGGGCGAATGCAAACAGGAGCAATGGAATCCAGAGCTGCCACCACAGCCTTCTTATAGGCTTGTAGTAGGTTGTCCAGACCCTTGTTTGCAGTTGGAAGTCCTGATAGATTCAGCACTAACAGGCCATCTGGGTTGAACCTGATAGTGTGATGGTCAGACCGACCAACTGATAGGTTCCACCACCAAGTCAGAGGTCTCCATTTCCAGTGGGAAGACCAGGTCCAGAGAATGACCAGAATTATAGGTCACAGAGGTAACTACCTGTGTGAAGCCAAATGGAAACATTAGTTGGAGGAAGTCCTGACCAAAGTGTGAGAGACTGTCGTCGATCCAGGCATTGAAGTCACCCAGCACCATCACTCTGGGGGACTCCAACACCATGTCGACAACAAAGTCCACAACTTCCTGCAAAAATTGCTTTCTGCCCCCTGGGTGGATGGTAAACGAGAAGAATTTTGCAACCCACACCTGCACCTAAGATACATTCAAAGAATCTGGTCTCCCCCACTGGTACTTCTACCAAGCCTGTATATAAAGTCCAAAAGGGAAATATTCTGTTGTGGGGAAGATGAAGTCAACAATCTTTGAACTTTAAGGAACTTATTTCTTCAAAAATATTGAAAGATCAATGCCCTCATTGAGTCTGGTTTTCTCATCCCACGCAATGTATAGATCCAAAAAGCTTTTCTTTCATTAAGTTTGACTTCTAGATCCCCAGTCCCAAACTAACTTTTTCAGTGCCTCAAAACTGAAAACGGTGTTCACCTTTGTTTCTCATCTCACAAATGTGGGCTGCTAGAGCATTTCTAAGGTCATTGTTTCTGACTGAACTTTGGTGTTCACCTATTCTTGCCTTTAGCATGCCCTTTGTTTTCCCCACATAAAAAGCTAAACACTTGCAAACCGCCAGATGCACCATCCCTGTGGTACTACAATTGATAAATTGTCATATAGTAAAAATCCTGCTGTTATGTACCGTCAAAAGTTTTGTATTTATTAATAAAATGACATAACACACATCTACCACAGGTAAAAGTTCCCCTAAGTTTTCCTGGTAACCAGGGAGTTCAAACCTACAAGATCATGTGGCACATAGCCACCTTTCCCAACAAGCTCTGGTCAGAGCCAATTTGACTGTGGAGAGCTTTTAGGAGTGGCAAGAGCAGTGAACAGAATATGCAGTGCTCTCACTGCACATGAGTCAGTTGTAATACTGCAGCGATTACAGTACTGCACATGCATGATACTCGATCATGTGCAGTTTGCCCCACAGTCAGCCTTGTGCAACATGGCGGTGCTGACATAACTACGTGTAACAACCCAGTCCTCTCGGGTTACTAGAATCCCATTAGTACTAGTCTTAGGTAGGTAGGAAAAGGCAGCTGGTGGGGAGGTCATTAGGGGCTTTCTACATAATGACATCATTGTTTACTCAGCTAGCCTGAGAGCAGGATGATTATGTCATTTAGAACTCTCACAGCAGCATAACTATTTTAGAGTCAGCTGCTCTTAGGGGGGGCTTAGAATGTTCATCAGTAAGTTCAAGTGTGGCAGTTAGACTGGTAGGAGGTCTGCTATTGGGGCTCTGTCAAAGGGAGCCCTGGTATTTCTTACCCTAGTTTGGTAAAATCTTCAGTTTGCCTGCAGGACTATTTAGTTTCACTCCAGGGGGGAGTGAGAGGGAATGCAGTTCTTGTGGATCCAAGGGGCAATCCCCTGAAGTTCCTGCAGTTCACAGCTGCCTTAAGGAAGAACAATGAGTAGAATCTAACAGCTACCAGAGAAAGAAAGATGACTTTTGTTCTTTCCATGACTGGGAGGAAGGAACAACTAATCTGTGAGTACAGAATTTGAGACTGTTCTCTGAGGGAGTTGACCAAAGTGGTTCAACTATGCCGTGGCGACAAGACATTTGTCGACCAATGGCACAGCGACAGCAAAACACTGCCAAGTGGTGTGCCATCGCTCAGGGATCAAAAGTTATCTGTGGGGGGCTTCGCCCCCCATACCCCCATGCGCACCCCCTGTACTTTAGATTTCTAACTCCAGTCAGAGTTAATTCTGGGATGGGGCAAACACCTCACCAGCAACAGTGTTGGGAATGTGGAGACCATCATAGCGAATTGCCGAAAATGTCGTTGTTATGGTTTTCGTGGTATTGCCGATGTTGAGCGGTCGGTATACCGACTGAGGTTTGTGTGCCCTAGATAAGACTAGATCACACTGGTCAGTACCCCTTTCAATGCAACTGTGCTAAATTTAAAGTTAAAGTTGGGAGTCTTTAGCAATTCATTGGGGACTGGAGACTCATTTGGTGTAAAAGGAATGGCAGAGGCTGTTTGGGGCAAAGGGGGGAGGAATGCCATCTGGAGTTTCAGGCAAGGCTAAGTGGTTTATGGATGGGCATCAGTGTTCTCTGGGCAATGACCAAGCACCAGGAGGATTTTAAAGTGTGTGGCACATCCCACAGATATATAGTTTAGAAATGGAAATGTGGGGAAAAAGTTTAATGTGTGTGGCACATCCCACAGGCATACGCTTTAGAAGAGAGATAGAGATGTTTTTTGTGGAAAACAGTACTACCTAGCAAAGTGTCCTGCAAAAGAGATTGTGCCTGTATTGCAATGATAAACATTTGGGGGGACCACCCTTGCTTTAAGTAACATCTGTAAATAAAGCCATATTACAAAATCCCAGTTACTGCTTTGGACATTCTGCTATTGCCTCTAATGTGAGCATTATTGGGACTCCTCAGCAGTTAGGTCTAGCATATGCCTAGCATCCTCTCCCCTGGATCTGGTTGTAAATAAAAAGGTCAATTTTAGTATGTACCCCCAACCCCCCATCCTCTAGATAATGAGCCTGGTATACACTCCAACACTAGGGGTGGTACCATGAGTGTTGCTCTGCCAAAAGAAAATTGTATGCCATGCAGTTGTCAGTAGTTCTTTTAAGGGGGGTGCCAGCTAGCCAAAGGTGGTGTGTGTGGGTTACATACATATGCACGCTACTTGTGCATGCATAGTGTAAGTCTGCACCACCATGTTGCACACAGTGGCCGTCATATCCGTACTTGCAGAAAGGAAAAGTAATGTGCCAGGAAGTGATCTCCACCCTCTGAGGCCTCACACTAGTCAATTACAGCAACTCCTTAAAGAGGCTCTCCTTTCTGTAACTTCTTAAAGGGGTGATCCTCTCTCGTGCTCAAATAACTTATCGTCCTCAATGCATCCGGGATCAAGTGCATTGACACTGACTATGGTCCTCCTTCTACTTCCTACACCAGCCCCACCTCACTTAGGACTGTCACCCTTTACCCATAGTACCCCCCTCTTATCTACAAAACCTCTACCAGACCCCCCAGATGCTCGACCACCTCCCCCACTTGGTACCCCTCACACTTCCAGCCCTGCCACCTCTTACTTCCCACTCATATCTTGATCTCTTCTCCTCAATGCTTTTCCCACCTTTCGTACTCTACCCACCCCTTGCACCCCAGCACCCGGCCCTGTGTCCAGTCACAAAGGGAGACGCCACAATCATTACCATGCTTTGGTGTGCCTAATCACCCTCCTGTTGCTTCTAGCAAGTAACATTCATCCAAACCCTGGCCCCGTGCCCAATCTTATGAACAAGCCTGCCCAGGCTCAAGGACTCCACATAGCTTCTATGAATATTTTCAGCCTCCTTAAGAAGGCTGCTGCATTCCAATGCTGGGTTACTCAGCACCAACAGGACATTGTCGCACTCATCGAAACCTGGTTATCCAAATCCACCCCTGACTCCTTCATCTCCTTCCCTGGTTACACCCTCTTCAGGGAAGATCAGGTGGGTAAGTGTGGAGGTGGTTGTGCTGTCTATATGCGTGACTCCCTCCTTGGACATGCACTTCCACCACCCAAGCTTGATAATGGGGTGCAAGCCTCACGCTAAAAATCTCCCTCAACCCTGGTAAGGACCCACTCTTTCTCACCGTTGCCTATATTCCCCCCAGAAAGCAAGACCTCGCTATTCAGGCACTTGCTGACTGCCTGTCTGGCCTACCACCCAAAATGGCCCAGATAATTGTTGGTGACCTGAATATCAACTGACTCTCTGCCATGGCCTCCCAAACCAGAGATATCTTTGCTGCCATTGACATGTCTCAGCCTGTCACCACCCCAACTAGATTCAACCCCTCTACTGGCTCCAGTGCCCTCCTGGATATCACCATTACCAACCGCCCCCAGAGGGTGCTCGATATCAGTGTACTTCCCAACTCACTTAGTGACCACTTCCTGGTCATATTCTCTTGGTCTGCTGCCAACAACAAACCTGCACCACTAACCACCCAGCGACGTTGCCTACTCCCAGGCAGCCTGCATCACCTTAAACTGTACCTCTCACAACTGGATTGGTCCCCAATCAGGCTTGCACTGTCCATAGATGAGGCATTGGATTTTTTCACTCGCACTTTTAACACTACCTGTGACCTCTATGCCCCCTTCGCTAGAAATCTCACCAAAAAGCAAAGCATGCCCTGGGTTACCCCTCCCTCCTTCACAAACTTAAAATGAGAGACAAACTATGGCACATTGATGTGGAATCTGGCAAGCCAGCTGATAGTCAATCATACAACACTTAGCTCAATAAGTGTACTTGGGCCATTTGACAGGCCAAAGCCCAGTACTACCAATCCGCTCTTGTCTCCTCCTGGGGGTTGGATAGAAACTTTTCTGATAATGTAAAGGAGCTGAATGGGATATCCTGCTCCCAACCCCCTTTCAACTCTCCTTTAATGGAACTGTCTGCTCTGACCCCCTTGGCATTGCAGACTGCTTAAACCACACTTTCTCAGACCGGAGTTCAGTCATGCCCAGTAACTTCTTTGTCCCCATCCCAGTAGCACCCCTGCCCACTCTCCAGAGACCATCTTTCTATCTATGTGCCATCTCCCTGCTGGAAGCTAGACCCTTTCTGCAAAAAAAGTTAACACTGTAGTAACAACCCCGGCACTGACCTACTGGACACTAGACTACTTCATCTGATGTTGGATGCCATCCTGGTCCCACTTACCGAGCTGCTCAACCACTCTCTGTGCCTGGGGCAGTTCCCCAGCACATGGAAAACCACCATCATCACTCCCATCCTAAAGAACCATGATTGAGCGACCCCGGGAAACTATAGACCTATCTCCATCCTCCCCCCACTCTCTAAGGCCCTTGAAAAAGTAGTTGCCAACCAGCTTGCTGAATACCTGGCCATACACAGTATCCTGTGCCCTGAACAGCATGGCTTTCATGCAGGTCACAGCACCACAACCACGATACTTGAATTCTCCAACTTCCTGCACTTTGCTCTTGATCCCGGATGTCCTGCCAGTGCTGTATTCATTGACCTCTCCAAGGCCTTTGACATGGTTTGCCATCCCCTCCTGCTTGACTCCCTCAGATGCCTTTGTTTCTCCCCGGGCCCCCTTGCATGATTCACCAGCTACCTCTCTGCCAGACCTCATTGTGTAAAAATCAATAGCACCCTATCTGACACATGACCTGTCAGCTCTGGGGTTCCCCAGGGCTCCATTTTAGGCCCTCTCCTCTTCAGTCTCTACCTCAACTCCCTCCCCTTGGCCTGCCCAAGTAAGATCCTGATCTACACAGGTGACGCTGTGCTCTTCGCCTCTGATCCCAACCACAACGCACTCCAGGCCACCCTCCAACAAGCTTTTATAGAGCTGAGCATTAGTTCACATCACGAAGGCTAGTCCTGAACCTAAAAAAGACCAAAGCTATGCTCTTCTTGCATCACCAAAGCAAAGCCAGTGGCGCCCCTCTCGTAATACGACCTAGCACACTAAACCCCATTGAGCAGGTTTCCTCCTACAAGTATCTGGGCATTACCTTTGATTCAGCACTCTCCTTCCATTCCCATATCAATGCCCTTTTTGCTGCCACCAATGTCAGGATTGGACTGTTATACTGCAATAGGGACTGCCTACCACAAGAGGCCCTTAGATTGGCAATCACCTCCTCTGTCCTGTCACTAATCAACTATGGGCTGCCCATCTATGCTGCAGCTGACAACACTGCACTTACAAGAATCCAGCTCTCTATAAGCAAGGCCTGCAGGCTAATGCTGGGAGCCCCTAAGCGCACCCATACATGCCTGCTGTACTCTTCCACCAACTTGCTCAACCTTGCAGAAAGACTCAGCTTCCAAACATGCCTTCTTGTACAAAAAGACCCTGCTAGGACTCTCCTCCCTGGGGTCCCCACCTCCCTGCAGCATGCCTCCCCTCAGTCTCCACCTGCAGCACTGTCAAAACCTCCCTTATTGTCCCCAGGGTAAGGACCTCTATGGTCCAGAGATCCTTTTGCTATTGGGCTCCCTCCTGGTTCAATTCCCTCCCAGCCAATATAGCTGACTTCACTAAGCTTGGTCCTTTCAAGGTCTCCTTCAGAAGCCATCTGACAAGCACTCACTGCTGCAACTGCCACATAATCCCCCACCTGCCCCTTACCCTCACTCCTAGGCTAGGTCTGCCCTGTCTACTTTTGATGTATATGCCTGGGGTCTCAGGCAACATCTCCTGACTAATGTAATAAAATATCTCTGGTTGCTACCTAACGTAGTACTCATGTACCTATATTATGACTACTGTGATCTACCTATTAGCAAGCTTGTACCACCAGTGAATGCCTGTAACACTGGTTGCTTTTTTAATCTAAGCGTTATGTACTATACTGTTTTGTTTGCTGTGATGTATTGCTCTCCTGATGAGGTGCCTTCGTAAATGAGTCTTTGATTCAAAGGTCTGTAAACCGATGATCTAATAAATAAATAAATAAATAAAGTGGATATGCTTATGTGGCCCACAGAGGAGGAGAAGGGCTGAATAAACAGAATCACTGGAAATTATGCTGGAGCACTGGGGCAGAACATCAGACAGCAGTCCGGGTTACATGCTTCCTCAGTGCTCTTTTACAAATCTGATGATGGCATAACATCTGTGGAGCTTGGCCGACAACCGTAAAACTCAGATTCAGGAGGAGACTATTAATAAACTAGACATCAGGTCTTGGATTTGCTTGTCATCACAGTCACTTTCTCATGCTTTTCTAAGCAGTAATTTCTGGTAAATGTGCCTTAACCATATTGATCTCAGTGCAGGTAGACTACTTCTGTTTTTCCCCAATTGTATTAGGAGAAGGTAGTAGCAGTCTTGAAGTGGTTGCTGCCAGTGGTGGCATGCTCTGAAAAATGTGGTCCCCATGCTCGTCTGCACATTTTAGAAATGACCCCTTGAGTTAAAGGGGTCAGGAATTGATTACTTATGTGCAGCTGTTTGAAATGTCTCTATTTTTATAAATTATATTCATACCTCTAAAGGATCCCTATTTTAACTGTGACTGAATAAAAGCTGAAGCTGTCAGTTGTGTTTTGTTTTGGTTTTAGATTTATAGAACTGTTATTTAATACAACAGCAGATTAGGTACATATGGACACTTGTTGATACATGGACATATTAGAATAACAGTATTTCAATTACAAGGGGGTCTGTGCTAGGTTTGGGTTTTGAATGTACACATACTGTACACTAGTCACTTGTTACAGAATTGCAGATATATCATGTTTAAGATAGTATAAGTCTGACTATTCATAAGTAATATAGACTTATTGTACACAGAGTTTGAGAAAAATGTATCTGAACAGTACACTGTGTAAAATTTGATTGACACCACTGTGTGAAACTGCTAATGAATGCTTAACTTACAGTAGGGCAGGTTGTCTTCTAACCTATTTTTTACTTAACACATGTGTATTTTCATATTTATAAGACGTTTAACATAATTGCTTAAAGAGCTTCTGATGCCTCAAAGAAAACTTTGAAAAACATAATAATTAGGTAAAATTCTGCTTGTATTCCATTTATATTCTAGATTTCTCCTCCCCATTATTTGTTACCGAGAAAATGTGCATGAATACATGATTTTTATCCCTTGCAGTTACTTTAAAGTTAATCTGCCTCTATAGCTTATTCCCTACTTCAAGTCATAATGCTCTGTTGTGACATCACAATCTGTTGCCATGCGAGTAACTGTGATGTCACAAGCAGTGCATTATGACCTCAGGTAGGGAGTCAGCAACAGAAATAGATGAACTCTTCAGGAGCAAAAAGTCTGTTTTCTTGCACATGACCTCATCAATAAATAAAGGGGAGGAGGAGGAATAAAGAACTAATGTGAAAAACAAGCTGAACTTTATCTTAAATATTATGTTTTGTTAAAGTTCTCTTGAAGGTGTCAGCTGCTCTTTAAGCTTGTTTTTCCTTGCATTTTTAATCATTGTCATTTACTAATGCAAGCACAGACACACCACCGAGGGTTTTAAAATGAAACTTCAGTTGTTTTATAGCTTGTGTCAGGAAGTGAACACTGTCTAGAAGTACAATATTTATGCTAAACAAATGTAAATGGGTGACTCCATGAAAAGGGGTTACCAATGGTGTCCCAAAATGTACATGCCATCTATAAACTATGTAAAACCTGTGCCCAGTGAATGACTATGCTTAGGAAAATATGTGATGTCTGTTATAGAAGCAGATTAACCTTAAAGTAACTGCAAGGAATAAATTGTTGTTAATTTCCTCAAGAAAGAAATATGATTTGTGATCAAAGCTGTAATTTTGTGTGCCTAATTTGTGACATTGTAGCACACACTGTAAACAGTATTCATTATCTTAATAATAAAAATGCTCTTTATCACAATAAACTGCTTTGACTTATTGCCCTGTGTCCAGACTTTGTTTTCAGACCATTTAATGTTAAATGTGCCTGTATAGCACTTACACAGCAGAGTAAATGCAGTAGCTAAAGTAACCACTTGTGTTTCCAGTGGTTAAGTTCATTCTTTGCCCCCAAAATGTACTTATATTAATAAATCCTCCAGAAATTGCATTGTGTTTTGATCTGGGAGCTTCTGCAAAAGACACAGCACTAAGTTTCACTGGAGAATACTGTACTGCAGGAGTGCTGTGTCTGACCTTTGCCCCCATGGTCTCCTGGTATCCAGAAGTCCTGGATGTTTGTTCACTCCCACCCTGGTACCCCTCCCCACCCCAATAACCATGTTAGTGCACTTATGTGCACCAAGAGTGGGAAAGGCTCTCAGAGTGCTTAAAAGCACAAGAATTTGCATCAGAGTCCCAATCCTGCTCTTGCCAGCTCACAGAACAATCCCAGTGTCCAGCCAGCAGCATGTCAGTTACATGAGCAGCCACATGGAGCCCAAGTAGGCCATTGTTACTTTCAGGTCTAAGAATACAGCTACAGAATGGCTCGTACAAATGAGATGTTGCTTAGAGTACAGTGTGCTTCTGTACATATTTTTGGGGGCTTATTCTAGCAAATAGTATAGCGATTTGATGATTTTAATGAGCATTAGTGCACTGATGCAGTGTTTGGGGACTACAAATGAATTGTAGTCTCTGTGTGTTCACCACCAAATGGGTCTCTTTCTCAGTATTGCTGTGTGTATCAGGATGTAAGGTTGGTGGAACAAAATGTTTCTGTGCACTTACTGGGAAGTACAAATGTGAACATTTTGATATATATTTTTTCTCGTGAAATGAGGCTTGGAGGTATTGTGTTATTGGAGAGGGGCACAGTTTAAGTAATAGAGAACCCCAACATTTTGTGACTCTGGCGCCTTTCTTTTTTATAAACTTCCAATGGGCAGTTATATTGTACAAATGCAGTCTAGTAACAAAAATAATACAGTATTGCATGAGAAATGTAACCTACAAATGTGTTCTGTGTTATTACTAAATGTACTTTAGGCAAATTTGTCGCTTTTTGTCAGTATCTTTGGTCTTTGTTACTTTCAGCACCATGTGCTTAGGGTCCCCATTATATTAACCACCCATACAGTGTATTTTATCAACATAAAGAACCCTTCATGTAAACTGTGCTATTGGGATGGTGTATTACAGCTTTCTGTTTATTTGGGGCTTGATTCAGCAGTTATCTGCGTTTTATTTTTTTCAGAGTTTGCATTTTAGAATGCTTTTTGTGGTCTTGGTTACTTTAGTCACCATGTGCTTGGTGTCCCCGTTATGTTAGCCACCCTTAAACTGTATTTTATAAACATAAAGAACCCTTCATGTAAACTGTGCTAGTGGGATGATATCTTTCAGCTATCTGTTTATTTGGGGCTTGATTCAACAATTATATGCATTTTATTTTTTTCAGAGTTTGCATTTTGGCCATACTTTTGTGGTCTTGGTTGCTTTAGGCACCATGTGCTTGGGGTCCCCATTATATTAGCCACCCATAAACTGTATTTTATTAAAATAAAGTACTCTCCAAGTAAATTGTGCTGGTGGGATGATATATTTCAGCTTTATCTTTACTTGGAGCTTGATTCAGCAATTATCTGTATTTTATTTTTTCAGAGTTTGCATGTTTGCCTTTTTTTGTGGTCTTGGTTGCTTTAGGCACCATGTGCTGGCAGCAGGCCAAGAATTCCCAGAACACACCTACCTCATGCAGTCTTTCGGTAATGTGTTGATTGCAAAGGTATTTTGCCATCTTTCTTCACCCAGGGAGTGTTGTTTAATGCCGTTTCACACTACCACCCTTCTTCTGTGACCCATTATGATTTTCCTGTGGTATTCATGCCAAGGCTTACACACAAACAAGGTGGGGCTTGTGAGTAGTTTGGTGCCATTGATTCTTGAATTGGCACAATATTCCCTGAGCAGGGAGGGCATGGGTTTACTATAAATGGCTCATACTTCATGTGTGACATACCATGAAATCCCTTCTTCTGGTGTGACAAGATGCCAAAAATGTGCATGTAACCACACACATTTGCCCCACATTGTCCAAGGTGTGGGATTGGGGGAGTACCTGGCCTGAATAATGTGTGGAACAGTGGTTAGCATGGCAGCTGATGATCTACTGCCCCACAGCACATCAGCAACATGACCTCGCTGACTGACATCAGTGCTACTTGGGAACAGCAAGCAAATGACTGCCAGGACAATCGCCTGTGAAGTCACTGAGTTCATAATGCTGCTGATGTATTGTGAGGCAGTAGAGTTGTTAACTTCCAATCTAACATCTGTTAAACACATCCAGCACAGAATTATCCCATCACGACTTTTTGATGAGAAAAGAAATATACTTCAGAGAATAGAAAGTTATTATGGACTCCTAGTTCAAATTTGTTTTCCTGTTTGCCTGTTTTGGCTCCAATAGCTCTTTATCTTTATGTCTTCAAGTGGAAAACCTTTATCACATTCTTGCATGCGCATCTTATAATGGTTTTTAACAAACATGTCTCCTCCTTATCTGTGTGTTCGCCAAGTAGGAATCCATTGCCACTTTCGTGCATGCGTGTTTTGTAGTGATTCTTAACAAAATGTTGTGTTCTCTCCTCATCTGTGTGATGTTCAAGTAGAAAAGCGTTGCCACTTTCCTGCATGTGCATCTTGTAACAGTTCTTAACAAAATGTAGTGTAGTCTCCTCCTTAACTGTGTGTTGCCATTGCTATTGCAGAAGTCCTGTATATATACTGCAAGAACTATCTAACCAAAGAGCCAGCCAGTGATGAGTGTAGCCATTCCATTCACACTTTCTTCTGTTTTGGTAGAATGACATTAAACGAAACATGCTTGGCAATATCAAAACCATACCAGGGACCTGCCTAATACAAAGTGTAAAGTCAATGAAAGGAGGAATGGTTGCAGTCAGAGACTTAACATGCTTCTGTAGACAATGTCAATGAGAGCTACCATGTGACAATAGAAGGTATGTAGGACAGTGGACAGTCAAGTTTTTAACAACAGCTTCTGTGCCCACTTCACAAAAGATCCCTGTTTGCCTGCTGCACACTGAACAGTCACATGAGCCAACATCAGAATCTTCTGAAACCAGTGGTCACTCAGTTGAAACTACTTTCAGCATCCCTATATCAGTGGCCATTTGCACTAATCAGAATGACATTGCCTCAAATGATGTAGCCCTCACAACAAGCACCCAAACTGAACTTCCCGAGGACCCATGTGTTCTGCTACCTGACATCACCACACACAGTGTGCAGCCAGCAAAATCAAGAATCACACCCTCAGGCCCAATTGAAGTCAACAAACTGTATGCTGTTTATTAATCAGATGCATTCTACATTGGTGAGGTCATAGCAGTACATAAGCACCTGCACACCTTCAAATTTCTGCATCAGCATGGGGATTCAACATTTACATGGCAATGGCTTTATGACTATGACACTATAAAACATATCCAAATATGTTATGGGCTACTACAGCTTCAGGGAGATAGAAACTTTAAAATTAGCACTGAAGTATGGAAGAAATATGTGGAATGTATTCCAGACTGAGGCAGAAATGGAATTAAGAGTGTATTGGAGCTTGTCACAGGAGTTTGAAAGACATGTCTGCTGACCAGAACAATTAACAATCTTTTATAAATTAAATGAAATACACATAGAAACATAGAAACATAGAAGTTGACGGCAGATAAGGACCGCAAGGCCCATCCAGTCTGCCCATTTCTTTTTCTACCTTATAAATGTGCCATCGGCCTTTGCTATGTCAGTGACCTATCTATTCATAGTCATTTGTATTGCTCCCTTATGCCTATCCCATGCCTGTTTGAAGCCCTGCACTGTATTCATAGCCACTACTTCTTGTGGTAAGCCATTCCATGCATCTACCACCCTTTCTGTGAAAAAGAATTTCCTCACATTCCCCCTTAATCGGCCTCCCTCTAATCTCATGCTGTGTCCTCTTAGCTAAAATGCTTTGAAATAATTTTCGCTTGCTTGCAGGACAAGAATAGTTTGTTTTCCAGCCATACATGATGGACTTAAATGCACTGCAGGGCAGGGAAGGATGATTTGAAACAGATCTTGTAAATATTTCACATTTCTATTGCTTGTTGTTGGATGGTTTGTATTGTGTAGTGGATAGTGTTAGTATTACATAATGAATGGTAGCTTTAGTAAAACTTTTTCAACCTCAAAAATGTGTTTGGTGTCCATGTTACATATGCAACCTTAAAGATGCATTAACCTCATGCCCATATAAGGGAGTTATTAAATACCACACCCCATATTCACTGGTAGAGTACACAAGTTAAACATAATAACAAATGTTTCCTAATATGAGTTACAAAAACACACATGCACGTCACAATTCTTTGGTGTCCATTGTTACATGTGCAACTTTCATGGCCCATTTTCTCATATACTGATCAGGAAGTTATCTCCCAATATATTCACTTAAAAAGTAGTGGGGAGCAGCATCATAAAACACATAACAAAATTCATCTACTTTGGGTTTTAAAAAATTGACACTCATGTCACACTTTGGCAACCCCTTTTCATGGAGTTACCCAAATATCTCTAAAACTACACAACCTACAGATAAACCTGTATGAAAGTTGTTCATGACAAGACATTTCAAATGAGCCTGTTCATTAAGCTGCACTAATTATATTTTTTTTAGACTATGGCCATCTGATTACCTGAATTTTAATTTTTCATCACAATTGTCACCTTTCAAATGGCTATATTTAAAACAATCTAATGAATTCAGATTAGTGACTATGTTCATCTGAAAGGTAATTTTGTCCTGAACAATTTTCATGTTGGTTGTATATTGGTAACTGTATTTTCAGAGATATTTACATTTGTTTGGCATGACTCTTACTGTGTTCATTCAGAGAGGAAAAAAATAGGTTGTTTGAAAGACTATATTTTACAAAATATAAAGAATTTAGATTAGTGACTACCTTCATGAGAAAGGTCTTTTTGCCCTGAACAACTTTCACGCTGGTTGTTTTTGTGCACCTTGAATAGTTTTAAAGAGATTTAAGATTTGTTTGGAAAGTGTGCCTATTTGATCTCAAAGAAAAGCATCTTGGAGTTCTCTGTCCATCATTCTAATTAAACAGAAAGAAGGGAGTATTTCTTTAACTGCCATGGTGATTTGCAGAATGGAAGGATACACTGAAAGCTCATAAAAGATGAGTTCCATGGAAACACCTTTTTTCAAGTGAAAGCAGGATGGCTGTAGGATCTGCCCACAGCCATAAAAAGGGTTAGATGCTAGCACTTGGTTACCAGGAAAACATGATATAAGATCTTTTTATTACTGGGGGGAATAGGAGTCTGTTTAACTGATATGGCATGTTATGTATCTATCTTGCAATACCGTGAAAATGTTTAGAAAGCCCTTGTTAGGTTAATGGTTAATCATTAAGAGAGGTTTGCTACAGGGCACCTTTTCAGATCCAATACCTAAGCTCTGTGTTTTCTGGGAGCAGAAACATGTGCATTTAAATGTGGACTTGAGCATTCCCAAGTCCCTATGGCAGTGTGCCTCATGTCATTGCTTACCAATGATCTGAGTCTCTTGCAGCAACCTTCTGGGTTGTGTTAATGTCAGGTAATGTGGTACTGGTGTGGGAGATGATTGGGGGAGTCAGAGTCTGCTCCTAGTATCAGCTCTAGGTAGCAATATGGTATGTAAGGCTTCACTTAAATGGATTTATATAATTATTTTTGAAATTATCTGAGAATGAATTGAATTGCTATTAAGTGAGCTTTGACTTGATAGCAGCTATATAATAAATACCCTACTAATTTTTCCCATATCCAGGTTCATAGAGGATGGTTGCTGTAACAAAACATTTGGTTAAGAACTGAAATTCTAACTAAAAACATAGAAACCCAGATAGGGATGTGTAAAGAATGGGTCACAGTTGGATAAAATCTGCATTGCTGAGCTTTAGTAAGAGCACTGGGTTTGCTACAATTATCACAAAAATGATATTCGATTTATAATGTAAAGAGTATTCTAATGAAATTATGGAAGACGGTTGATGTGTATAGAATTTACACTATGTATGAGGATATGACACCAATACTTTTGTAATTCTGGATGTTAATTGTTTTTTATGTTAATGCTTTATACTTAGATCCTTTCTCCTGAAGAAGCCTGCAGAGGGCGAAACATTGGGTGTGGTCAGGGGATTATGATGAGTCAAGACTTGAAATAAAAAAGTCATTTGGCTATTTAAATTGGTTCTGGTTTTATCTTGTGCTAGCTTACTGGGGAACCCAGGAAAAGCTTAGGGGGCCCTAGGGTACATACGACAGGACTCCTCCCCAGCAGGCTGACCCAGCAGTTTTTAACCACAGTTTTAAAATGTAGTCAAAATGTTTTTCCTCCTTTTGTTCTCCCTTCCCTCTGCTCAAGCCCAGCATCTAGTCAGGCCAGGCCTAAAAACAGTTTGGCCACATTTCTGTCCCAGCAGGGGAGCAGAAGGCCAGACAGAACTCAGTCAACAAATCCCCTGATCCAGTTTGAATTCAAACTTGGAGCCTGTTTGTCCATGGGGGATCCCAGGCCAAGGACTATCCCAGAGGACAACTTCCAGGCCAAAGGCCATCCCAAGGAGCAGGCCTAATGCCAATGATCCAGCCGCAGGAAACTGGCCCCTGGACAAGGGGCCCAATCCCCTGGCAAGTAGCCAGGATCACCCTAACCTAGAAAAGGCTGAGCACAGTCAGCCAGAGGAGAATGTGGCCAGTGAGGGTGGAAAACATAGAGCAAGGGAGATGTCAGCTTCCATGGTAGAAGGTTGAAGTAAGTCTCACAGCTCCATCTGTGTAACTCCCATCCAGATCTACAGCAACAGCCTCAGTCAGTCTCCAGAAAGTTATCTACCATCCAGCCAGGTCCTCTAGTTTGGTGAGTAATTCTCTGCAGCCAGGTAACAGCCTCAATGAACTCACAGTGCAGCGGTCTCTTGCAAAAGAGGTCTTATCTTGCCTTGGTGGTTTGTCAGTCCCCAGTGTGCAGGAAATCCATGGTGGACTCCAGCAGTGGCTCATGATTGTCCTGACCAGAGGTGGCTTGTGTTCCAGTAGCCCAGCCAGTGGTCACACCAAAGATTTCCAGGCTCTGAAGCTGCAGCAGTGAGGTGGTAAGGGTTCTGGGAACCTACCTTGAGTTTGTCCTGCTGATTGTCAACACCCAACATCCTTCCCTTGACAGGAGTTTCACCTTCCCTCCAGCCCAAGATCATCACAGCAAATGACTCACCCTAAGGATCCTCCTCATCCATGCCTAGGCTTCAACACCCATCCTCAACCAGGCACTTCAACCTCGACATCACATCTGTGACACCAGGTGTCATCTTTCTGGGGCAAGGAGGCCTAATACTCATCTCCCTGTTTCTGGTTTACTGGGGGACACCCTATTTTATGGTCTGTATGGGAAGCACTTCCCTGGGCTCATGTAGATCAACCAACATACTAAAAAAACAACCTTGGTGCATCAGATTGCAACGCTCCACTCGTGCTTCTCCAAGAATCATCCAGGACTTGAATTTCCCAGACTTCCATGTTACAATAGTTGGGCTGGTTGGGGGGCCCAGTGATATTGTTTCTGTCTTTCCCATGTGTAATAGTGGTAGTAGTGGGATTTCATGTCATAACAGCAACCATCGAAAGGCGATCATGGTTAGTGTGAAGTCACATCGCTGAAAATCAATTTTGGCGATGTGATTTCCCAGCGCACAGCAAAATGGCACCATGGACTTACCATTTTACATTTTATGCAGGGGACTGTGCTCCCCACACCCCCCCCCACTTTAGGAGGGTGCATGTCGGGGGGTGCAAACCACGAAAAAAAAATTGGGGTTGGGCGCAACAAAAACGTACCTGCACTCAGACCTGAACCCAGCACCCTGTCCACCCAAGCCCTGAACCCACCCATCATTCCACAGGGCCAACTCAGCAGCCCACCACAGCATCACCCCTCAAAAACCACCCTGCCCCTCGCTGAGCGTGCTCACTCCCCCCACACACGTACATGTAGCAACATCCTGTCGCTATATGCGCAAACCCATCCCTATCCAGTCTCCCTACCTCATCTGTAGCCCCCATGACATGTGCTACAATTGAGTTGCCATTTTTGTTTTTGCTCACTCGTGGTTGCTCATGTCACAGGCTACCAGTAGTGGTGGTAGTGAAAACTGAGTACTTTTGCTGTGTGCTCCAATTAGTTATAATAAACCTTGCATCTTGACTCTGAAGTATGTCTCCTGCTGCTCCTTCCAGATTCATCTGGCATCACCTTAAACCATAGCAGTATGAACCACCACATCTTGTCCATCACAACCACTCTTGGCTTAGTCAACAGGATCAGTGTCAACAAGAAGCCCAAAGCTGGAGTGACTCCAACCCAAGATGACTTCAGACACTGATGTAGCTGCACCACCATCCTCATCTTCACTTCAACAATCCCCAATAATGATGCCATATTACTTTGGTTTCCAAAGTATATCGGGGACCTGAGCTCAGACAGCTGCAGCCTCGCCGACTTTGGGGGGGAAGCTGCAGACTATGTTTCATCTCTACCAAGTGCCAGAGCAGTAACATGTGGAGATCTTGATTGGACAGCTGGGAGAAGCTGCCAAGTGGGAAGTAGAAAACTGGCTGGATAGAGAAAAGGACACAGCTGAATGGATCCTGGCCCAGATAAGCCACATCTTTGACAAAAGCAGCATCTCAGACATTTAAATGAAATTCTTCTCCTGGACCCAGGGTCCCCAGGAGACATTGCAAGACTTTGCACTGAGTCTGCAAGAGGTACACAGGGACCTGTAAAGATGAGATCCTGAAGAGGGTCATGACCCAAACCAAGAACGATTCATTGAAGGGGGCCAGAGAGAACTAAGGAGAACCTCTATGTCAGAAGCTGCAGATGTTGCATGGTTAAAACCCTGACACAACATTCATGGACTTCAAGGAGGAAGCCATAGGGGTCTTCAGCTCTGGTCAACTCAAAGATGAGATGGTGGCCTTCCAGCAGATGACTGGTGTCACTGGAGTCATGGCTGCCAGGTGTCCAATATCTGAACCCTACTCCCTTCATAGCCCTTCACCACATGAAGAGCAAAGAGGGATTCCCCCCAGAGGAAGACTATCCACTGGATCAGCTGGAATATGACTCACACCCCAGAAGAGATGGACAATGCATATTCCATCAAGTCACTCAATCCCAGGACTAGCAAGATGACTAGGCAAGAGACAGTACCCAATAGCTGTCCCACCAGATGGAAGCCAGGTCACAAAGACTGGCAGAGGTTTGTCAAAATGTGCAAAACCTCAAGTGGAGCTAGGGGTGAGAGTATTCTATAGACAAACCCTGACGACCAGCAAGACAGGCCCACAGGAATACAGGCTGGCATCCCATTGATCTCTTCAATGATCAAGGGCAAACCATCTCTAGGCATTGTGGCATCAGCAGCCATGTGAATGACAACGTACCCAGAAAGGAGAGGTTGACGTGTCATTAAATATGGCCATACTGAAGCGGCAGACTGACCCTTGGGAAGACAACTCCTTGGTCTGAACCCGAATCTAGGATGGTAAAAGTACATCAGAAGGTGCCCAACCATTCCCATCAAACTCAATGGCATCACCTTCACTGGGTTCCACGTCATCTCAGCACAAGATA
This sequence comes from Neoceratodus forsteri, assembly GCA_016271365.2. Lineage (NCBI taxonomy): Eukaryota > Metazoa > Chordata > Ceratodontiformes > Ceratodontidae > Neoceratodus > Neoceratodus forsteri. Next base: position 1,609,034,858 of record CM057453.1, read on the forward strand.
TTACTGCACAGTAATTTAAAGCGTGAGCATTTTGCCTCATGTAATATCCGCACTGAGTATTTAGATCTCAAAGCATCTTATCGCAAACGGCATTAATAATTCTTATATGTGACACACTGACTTACATAAGCATTGCCATCATAGCTCACCACAGCAATTTGTTCAATGTACACCATTCACCAAGGATGCATAAATGTCACCCACTCCATTTAATATATTCTTAGATGATCAGCCAACAGAACTTAACAAAGATCATTTTCATTCCCCCACTGGCTATTCATTCACCTTCTACCCATATGCATAGGTCACAGGTTAATGAGCAAAAGTTTACTAATTGCCAGTTGACGCAGCTGTGGTGGCACAAGCAGTATCATATGATGTGCTCTTTGTACTGCTTACTTTTTCATGCAGTAGCAATGTCGCTTGAATCTGTCAGCAGTCAGCGTGGCCAGCAGCTGCTATCTCATGGTGGCTACCTGTACAGGAAGGAACATGTGTACAGTACTAAGACTTACTGGAAATGCAGCCTATATGATAGTGCTCATTGTCCTGCAAGGGTGCATACTACAGATGATGACTTTTCAAAATTTCTGTATGAGCACAGACGTGTTCCTGATGTAGGTGCAATCACAGTGTGAAAGGTAGTACAGGAAATTAAAGCAAAGGCACAGTGCTCACAAAAGGCCACTCATCAAATTGTGGCCGGAGCAACAAGTCAAATAGACCCGGCCACAGCTGGAAAACTATCATCTTTTCCATGCTTAAAAAAAACAACACAGCATGCAAGAAAGACAGCATCAGTGGCTCTTGTATTGCCAAGTAGTGTTTCTGAGCTGCATATTCCTAGGGAATATTCCGTCACAGACCATGGGGAGGATTTTCTTTTATTTGATAGTGGTGTAGCTGACCCAGATAGATTCTTAATATTTGCCACCAAAAAAAAAACCTACAGTACATGAAGGAAAGCCTGCACTGGTTTGCAGACGGGACTTTTAAGTCAACCCAACACTGTTTTCTCAGCTCTACACTATCCACGGTGTCCAGAATACTGCTGTTTTACCAAGTGTCTTTATTTTAATGTGTAGTCATACTAATGCATCATATGTCGATGTTTTTTCTGCCCTGAAAGAATTGTGCAACAATCTGAGCCCAAAGTCCTTCATGACTGACTTTGAAATGGTAGCTGTTATAGCTTTCAATTCAGAATTTCCTAGTGCAGAAACCAAAGGTTGCTTTTTTCACTTATGTCAGGCTATATGGCGCAAAATACAAGATCTACCAGACATACATAAATCTTATACAGTGGATGAAGACATTGAGCTTCATGTAGGCATGCTCCCTGCACTGGCATATATGCCACCAGAGGATGTGCTAGCTGTTTTTTAATCACTAGGATCAGGTGACTTCTATGTAGAAAATGATGAACTGCTAGTCCTACTAATGGATTACTTTTAAGACACTTACTTGGGGCATCCTGTGGACAGATGTGGACACTGCTGACCACTGTTCCCACTCCCATTTTGGAGCTGTTATACTGCAGTGCTGGATGGTATTCCTAGGACAATTAAAGCTGTGAGAGAAGGCACAGAAGTTTCAGCCATCTCTTAGGTGCCTCCCATCTTACCATATGGAAATTCATCAGAGCACTCCAAAGTGAGCAAAACATGAATGAATTAAAATTGGAGCAGTACCAGTCTGTGATAGTACTGCCTGCTTCAAAGAGAAAGTACTAAGACACCACAAAAAGAATCAAAGCGGTCGTTGGTGGGTACAGAAGTTGTGCAACAATTGATTATCTACGAGGGATAGCGCACTGCTTTCAATTGCAAGTTTAAATCCTGGCTGAGTGATTCAGGATATTAAAGCTCCCTTTTTGTTAATAATAAAATTATAACTTTTCACCAGTGCTGAAGTCTTGAAACATCGATATATGCTTAAAGAGCAGCTTCCTACCGTTAGTTGTGCTGCCCTCCCCCAGCCCATTGGAAAACTTACCCCCACAGACAGCTACCAATGCAATGTGGCATAAAAAGTCATTCTTTTGTAAAAGTTATTTTGCTCATAAAATTAAAATCCAGCCTGCCGGCAAAAAAAGGACCGACTTCCCTGTCCTCAAACCATGCCCCCACGTCGGCCTATGCAGCCCTGTTTTGTGATGCCACAAAATGAAGGCTGCATAAGTGTACCCCATTCACTTATAGTGGGGCCAATACTGTCACATAGTTTTGATTTGATTTTATTTTTATTTGTATACAGGTAAGCACACTGGGATACAATCCCTTTTACAGGTATGACCTGTGGTCAACCAAAATACATACACAAATTACATCAGACAAGATTATACATAATACAAAACACATTAATAGGAATACATATTTCACGTCTAAATAAAAATCACAATTAAACGTATATTTAAAAAGCCCTATTACAGTTTAAACTGTTACACAAATCTGTATCACAAGAGCTATACTATTTACTGTCTCAATTTTCTTAAATCAAAGCGATCGATCGACTAATAGGGTCCCTATTAGTTGATTGATCACTTTGATTGAAGAAAATCCCGACAATAAGTAGTATAAAACTATGTGACAATATCAGCCCCATTATAAGTGAATAGGCACGCTCATCAGCCTTTGTTTTGTGACATACAAACAGGGCTATGAGGCTATTAGCAAAGCATGATTTGCGAATGGGAAGTTAGGTCCTTTTTTGCGGTGGGCTGGATTTAATTTTACAAACGAAATAACTTTTAGAAAAGAACAACTTTTTATGCCACACTTCATTGGCAGCTGTCTGTGGAGGTACGTTGTCGAATGGGCTGGGGCAGGCACCTACTAGGAAGCTGCTTTTTAAGAAGATTCCATTTGCCATTTGCCATTTGTCATTTAACCTTTAACTTTACATCATGATGTGCTGGTCAACAGTCATGTGACCATTCATGCAAAGTGGAGGTGGACTGAAAGACCTTTGAAAGGTAATTTAATATTTAATTTAATATCTATGTAAAGCCTTTAATGCCATATTGCTGAATGCAGTGGCCGCTGTACCTAAAATAATATTGCTATTGCTAGCTACTCGAGGTTCTATGTAAAGAGAGAGAGAGGTAATTTAATATTGCCAGTGCTACGAGTGCTGCTCATGCCTGTAATGCTGTACTGCTTCCTGTGTGCACTCAATTTGTTATGCGTTGTAATGGATCTGTAGCGCTTATTGTAATGCATGGTAATGCTGGTGTTGAATTGCTTGTGCTGAATTGATGTGATACCCCTTCACAGCACTTCTAGACACCAGCTCCCAAGTCATCACCATTCAAGGCCAACATTTCTTCAAGCACTGGGCTCAAGATCAACTAAGATGCCCTCCAAAGACTTAGCTCAACCTGGCTGTGGGCAATTGAATGAGCATCCCATATCTGGGCTACTGGGAAATGGACATACAACTGGGAGAAAAGGTTTACCAACAACTAGGGACCATCGACAGCAGCATCAACATTTATGCTGTCCCTCCAGAGATCTTGGGGATGAATGTGCTGGACAGCTGTCATGTGGAGCTGCTGGAGATCCTCTAGAAGCAAGCAACACAACTCCCAAAAGCCAGTAAGAAAGACTCGCAGCACACCATCAATGTACTGCAGTGTCACCAACAGTTTGACAGTGCCAAGGGAGAAATTGGGAAGGTTCAGATTCTTGATGTCCAACCAGTCAGACTGGAAACAGGTACAGAGACTACACTGCTGTGCAAAGCCAAGGTGGGGCTGCAAGACAATGGCAATGTGGCCCTAGAGGAACCATTCATTGCCAAGGGGGAGGAGTCTGTGATGGTCGCCCAGAGTTTCGCGATGGTTACCAAGGGGCAGGTCCCCATTTGCATCTTGAATTATGGCACTGCAACAGTTAAGCTATAACAGAATCAGCCTGTGGCCTGATTGATAAAGGTGAAAAACAAGAACATAATCAAGCCTTTAGAAGACCATGAAGAGGATATCTTGCAACTAAATGGAGCTGTAGGCCCTGAAGGGGCAGATACTAAGGGCTGACTGAAGGAGATTGACTTGGGCACCAAAGTGGCCCCTGAAGAACATAAACAGGAGGGATGGTGATGGTAGAGAAACTAGAGAGAGTCTTTTCCTAGCACCACCTTGACTTTGGGTGGGCCAAGAACATGCAGCACTGCATAGTCACAGGACTGCATCCACCCATCATGGAACGATTCTGCCCCATCCTACCTGCACTGTACCAATCAGTGAAAACTATGCTCCAGAAAATGAAGGACGCCAAGGTCATCACCAAGAGTCATAGTCCATTGGCAGCTCCAATTGTACTGGCTAAGAAGAAAGACAGGCAAATTCACATCTGTTGACTATTAGAAGTTGAAATGAGTTACACACATGGATGCCTACCCATTACCAAGGATAGAGGATTACCTAATGGCATTGAAATCAGCATCTCTTTTTTCAGTCCTCAACTTGGCTAACGGCTAGTGGCACATCCCTCTTGCACCAGAAGATAGGGAGAAGTCCACATTTTTGACACCCATGAGCCTCTATGAATTTACTCAGATGCTGTTTGGATTATGCAATGGCCCAGGGACCTTTCAATGACTAGAGGAACATTGCTTGGGGAGCTACAGTTTTGACATGATCCTCCTCTACTTGGAGGACATCATAATTTATTCCAAAACTTACTATGAACATCTGCAGTGCCTATAAATTGTTCTTTCTCATCTAGCTGACTATGGGCTGAAGATCAAGTCATTGAAGTGTCACCTGCTCAAACAGGAGGTGAACTACCTGGAACATGTTGTGTCCAAGTACAGAGTGTCACCAGACCCAGAAAAGATTCAACAGTGCGTGCAAGGCCTGCTTCAGTCACAGTTTGGAATGTAAAGAGATTTCTAGGATTCATAGGGTACTACTAGCTATTTTTCCTAATTTTTCCCGAGTAACCACCTCACTGCATAAATTGCTTGAAGGGACTAAGTGACTGCACAAATGCAGCCCAGTGCAGTGGGCCTTGACCCAGCAGGAGGCCTTTGACAGCCAAAAAGTGACACTGAACCAAGCTGCAGCACTCACCTATCCAGATTGCCGACTTTCCTTCAAATTATATATTGATGCCAGAAGTCTAGGACCAGGGACTATACTCACTCAGGACCAGGAAGGAGTAAAAAGGGTAATTTCTTATCCAACCTGCAGGATCTGTAGATCAGAATGGAATGATGGCTGCTACAGCTCTTTTGAATTGGAATTCCTTGCCCTAGTCTGGGCTGTCACTGAAAAATTCAAAGATTATTTAGCAGCCACACACTTCATGGTCTACACTGACAACAACCCCCTCACCCATCTGAACACTACATAAGTGGAAGCACTTGAGTAGATGTGGGCCTCAAGACCCACCAACTACAATTGTACAATCAAGTACTATGCTGGCAAATTCAACACGAATGCCAACACCCTATCAAGGCTACCCATTCAAGAGGAGGCAAAGGAGGATGACAACCCCAGAGAAGCTCTAGTGATGCCTCCCTTTCTACACATCACTGCAGATGTTGTGCAAGCCTGCTGCTACCACTCCCCTGAATTCGTCTGCCCCACAGGTGCACCAGAAGATGACATGCCTGAGACATTAAGAAAGACCGCTGACATGCGGAGGCAGCTCCAAGACCAAAGTCTGGTGACCTGACAGCTGAAGGACTTCATTGATAAATGACAGATACTACCTCCAGAGGACAGGAAGAGTGCCAAACTAGAACTTGTCAAACTGTGTTGGCATGTGACAGTTGTGGATGAAAGGCTAATCTGCAGCATCACCAACCCAAAGATGCATGACCACGTTCAGCAAGTCATCATTCCTCGCCAAGTTGCAGATGTTTCCCTGGAGACATAGCATGACAAACCTGGACACTTTGGTCACAAAAAGTCAAAGGCTCACGTGAGGAAAAGATTTTACTGGGTTGGAACGATGCATGAGGACATCCGAGAGTGGTGTGACAAATGCCCAGCATGTACCCTCAAGCAAGTACTGGGTCAAGATCAAAGAGCCCCAGTAAATCCTATTACTGTCCACACACCCCTCAAACTGGTGGCCCTGGACCATCTGAAAGTAGATCCCAGTTGGGATGGCATGAACTGCATTCTCACCATGTTGGACTACTTCTCAGAGTTTGTCCTTGCCATGCCTATCCACAGTTTCTCAGCCCGAAAATTTTGGAAGCAGTTTGTGTAACCCTACAGTCATTCTATAAAACTCCTGACTGACCAGGGTTTGGCATTCGAGTTCCAGTTGTTTAAAGAGCTGTGTGCCTTGTATGGAGGGCAAAAGATCTATGCCACCACCTATCACCCTCAAGGCAATGAGATCTGTGAGAGGGTCAGTCAAACTATCCTCAACATGCCCAGAACCCTACCAAAATCTTAGCGACTGCACTGGCAAAGACTTTTCCCAGAACTAGTGTACATCTACAATAACATAACTCACAGCAGCACCAGATACCCTCTATACTATTTGATGTTTGGGCATCACGGAAGACTCCCCATGGATGTGGTTCTGGATGTAAAACCAAACCCAAAGAAACCCCTCTATACCACCACCAAATTGGTGGTTGAGCACCATCAATGAATACAAGGCACTGGACAAAGAGTAGAACAGCACCTGGAGAAAGTGCATGAATGACAGAAGAAAAGCTATGATGCCCAAGCCCAAGCAATGTCCCTGTCAATCGGCAAGAAGGTACTGTTAAGAAAGACCCATTGCCACAAGTTGAATGCCAAATGGGAGTTGGACCCATATGTAATCATTCAGATTCCCCTTACTGGACTTATCCATTTACAAGGTCCAAGAGGAGTATGACAGGAAGCAACCGCAAATTGTTCATCAAAACCAGCTAAACCATGCACCTTCACAGTCACACCACTAACTGTGAGTCAACACAGGGACAGTAATTCTGAGGAGAGGCAGGAACTATTTCCAACTGCGTGAACACCCCCCAGAGTCCTCCTGACTTGGCTACTAACCCCATGGCTGTACCAGATAATATCATGCCCTCCAGTGTCCAATCCATTAGAGCCCCCTCTACATAGATCCCAGAGACCAAATGTTGGCATACCCTGTCAGAGGTCTGTGACTGAGGCTGTCCATACAATGTTCCCATACCAGCAGAAAAATGAAAGAAATAAAATCAAGACCATTGCCCAGTTGTAAATATGATTTACTGAAATGTTTTAAGATGTAAGTCAGAGCCTTAAAGATGCAAGAATTTCTTATACTCATTTTGATACACTGATAAAACCCACAGCATGATGTTTAGAGTGTCAAGTAAAGGTAAAATTAGGAATTTAGAGTTTATGATTTGTGGACTGTTAGGAATGTCTTCTGTTACCATTCTCTGAGCTGGGAATCTGTCACTGTTTATGGATGATATTGTTAAGAGATGTATGATTAAAGAGGTGGAAATTTTGGTACTACATGAGGACATGTATTGTTAGGTGGGCCCAAATCTGTAGTGCCCCAGGAAAACTGGGGGCACCACAGAAAGTAGGGATCATTGGGGCACCACAGAAAATAGGGGATCCCTAGGGTCATTGGGGGTCAGGCAGCCCAAGCTCAACTCCTAGTCAGGCCAGGACAAAAAACAGTTTGGCCACATTCCTGTCCCAGTAGTGGAACAGGGGGACAGGCTGAACTCTCTCAGCCAATCCCTTGGGCCAGTTTGAATTCAGGCATAGAGCCTTTTTGCCCATGGGGCGGATCCCAGTATGGTTTTACCATGCTGCAGCGACAGCGGCTATGGAGACATCCCCGACAGCAACAGCCGCATTGCCGAGTGTCGGCAATGCAGTGTCAGGGATGCCTCCTGTTTCCATCAGGGGACAGCGCCCCCAAGCCCCCCCATGTTGGGGGCTCCACCTCCACACCCCCCCAGTCTCTAGGATTCCAACTCTGAGTGGGACTGGGGGGGTGAAACACCCTGCAAGGCAATCCCCTGGCTGTCCAGAGTCCATCACAGCGACAGGCAGATTTTGGCCAAATCCTGTTGCTGTGGTGGTCTTCACTGTCAGGGTTTCGATGTGGCATCGGTATACATCCCAGGACAAGGGCCATCCCAGAGGGCAACTCACAGGCCAAAGGCTGTACCACCAGGCTGGGCTAATGCCACTGACCCAACCTCAAGGGACTGACCCCTGGACAAAAGGCCCGATCCCCTGGCAAGTGGCCAGGACCACCCCCAACCTAGAAAAGGCTGAGCACAGGCATCCAGAGGAGAATGTGGCCAGTGTGGGTGGAGGACACAAAGTAAGGGGGATGCCAGCTTCCCTAGTAGAAAGTTGAAGCAAGTCTCACAGCTCTGTCTAACGCCCCTCCAGATCTCCAACAGCAGCCTTAGTCAGACTCCAGCAGTAATCTACCACCCTGTCAGATCCTCTAGAGCAGGGACTAAGTCCCTGCAGCCAAGTAACAGCCCCAGTAAACCCTCAATGCAGCAGTCTCTTGATGAAGCAGTTTTATCTTGTCTTGGTGGTTTGGCAGTCTCCATTGTGCAGGGAATCCCCAGTGGACTCCAGCAGCAGCTCAGGAATGGGTACACTTGGTGCCCAACCTTCCTTTTATAGTTAGCCAGTCCTGCTCCAGCCACGGAGAGAAGTGTTTGTTCAGTTAGTCCTGCAGGTAAGGGGGGAGGTAATTGCTTGACCTGTCCAGTTGCATCAGGTGAGGGTGAGCTAGAGAGAGAGAGGGGGTATCAATAAGGTAAAAGCTAAGAGGGGTAAAGACAAATAATTTTGAAAGAAAAATAAAGGTGCTTGGGAACTTAACTCATGAAGAAATCCTTGTTAGCTTAACCAATCAAAAGGGAGATGTTGGAGAAGGGAAGGGGGCAGCATTACTGATTCATTACAGGCAGTCTGTGCTCAAACAGTGACTTGTGCACTCACTCTCACAGCAGAGAGCAAGGGGACTGCTAGCTAAAGCCAGCTCAGGGCATTGTCTGTGGAAAGGAGAGGGATTCTTCACTCTGAGCCCTCAGATATCTACAGTAACTGCAGCTGGGGCTGATTCTTGAAGCACAGAGGCAGGTCCTAACTACATTCTTCTCCACAAATCCCATTGTAATCCAATTCATGGTGATTCTGGGCCTCCTCTGCTGAGCGGGACAGGGGAACTTGGTCTCTTATCAGTATTTAGTAGATGAGCGGGGCAGCCCATTGCTGGAACAAAGAGACTTGGGCCATTGGCCCTCATTAATACTAAGGGCAGGTGGGCCAAAGGGGAGCAGAGGTCCTAAGACTGGTCAATATTAATGAAGGGTGGGTCTTGCCCGGCACTGTAAAGATATTTAAACCTATGTTTAAAGGCCCAAAACATTGCTTCATCTGTCTAGCCTCTAATCCATTTTAGTGTGCCCATTCTTACCTCATATTGTTTTAACTCACTACTTGTGACTGAACTGCTGTATTCACTTGGATTGTTTTAAGTGATTGAACTGCCTTATCTACTCCACTGGTTTAGTGACTGAACTGCCTTAAAGGGAAAGTCCCCTCAACCTTTTTTCTGTACAGCTGTGTAGTTTGTAGCCATGAACAAAGATTCCCTCTCTTACACCCCCAATTTCTTCTTAATTTTAAATTTGAATGTTTACTTAACTCTGTTCTGCTCTGCTCTATGAAAACTTGTTTGATGCCATTGCAAAGGACATGACCCTACTCATAAAAGGAAACATGAGAGTTCGTATTGCATATTTGCACATCAAAGGGACTGGAAGTAAACAAAGAGCTCCTAGCACATAGGAAATAATCAGCTGAATAATAAAACTTCCCAAGCTCCTGCATCCTTCCAACTGCATTTTTCCAACTCAGACACACTTCAAAAAAACAGAAAGCATTAGGGAACTTACCTTGAAAAGTTTGATGGCCAGCACAAAACAAGAATAGAGGGACTTCAGAAGAAATACAACAGAACTGACTGACAATAGCACTTCTGCTGACTTGTGCACGTAGGCATCATCAGCTCTCATAATACCATGCATGAGTGGGGTCATGATCTTTGCAATGGTGTCAAACAGGTTTTCACAACAAGGCAGAACAGAGTGAAGCAATTTCATTTAAATTTAAATTAGGATGAAATTTTGGGGGGTGTAAGAGAGAGAATCATTGTTCATGGCTATAAACTACATAGCTATACAGAAAGTAGGTTGAAGGGACATTCCCTTTAAGTATGTTAATTGCTTTTAGTGCCTAGCCCTCAAGCTGTTTAACTCTTTCCCGTAACTCACTTAGTGTACCTATCTTGAATGCAAAAGGAATGACACCTGAATGAAAAGCAACCTTTATCACGGTGCCATCTTCACCTGTGGGACCCCAGGGGAGTAAAACCCTTGTCTCCACTCCAGAGTTCCAGCTCCAGAATGTGTCTCTACCATTGCCTGGTCCAGTGGACTTCACCATGCTGCTTGTTCCCTCCAAGATGTCTGTTGCTGATCATAGCATGAGTCAGTTGATAGAGAGGGCCTCCCAACCTGAGTCAGTGCAGAGGTTACCCCAGTCAAATTGATATTGCTTTCGGTCATAAAAAGGGGGGACTGCCTTTCAGGGTTTCTATTTTTGTCCTCTTCCAGCAGCTCCTGTACATGCTGCCAAAAGCTTCTCTAGTGCCTCTGCTTTGACCCCATGGGAGGGATCCCAGAAAGCCCAGTATCACTTGTACCCACCTCCAACGATCTCTACCAACTCCAAGTCTTTGCCACAATGACCCAGGTTCAAGTTGCAGGTTGTAAGTGGTAGTCAGCTGTTAGCTAGGGCCCACCAAAGTGAGTCAGGTTAGGAGCCATACTGGCTCTAGCCTGAGGGACTTTGGTTGCTCAGTAAACCCAGAAACACATTGCCCAGTCTCCCTGACAGACACTGTCCCAAGGCGGCATAAGTACTGGCAGAAAAACAGAAAAGGCCACTGGGTACCTTCCTATTTTTACAAATAGTTCAGTTGATATGGTTGGCGGCTGATCTGGATTTGCACTTGAGAAGAGATATAGAGAGTCGGCTGACTCCAAAAATATATTTTTTAAGTGTTGTTTATTTCATCAAAAAGTTCACACATAGATCAACATGTCTTTGGTTAGAACCCACAACGTTTCATCCCCTATAGGGGCTTCTTTAAAGATGACATGGTGTGCCTATTAGGGTAATTAGACAAGCATTTATTAGTATTAATAATTCTGCGTTACTAGGCTCTCATGCCATGTAAGTGCTCCAGCATACAGACATACATAATAAAAAAAAATGTTTTAATGTGAATAAAAACCTTTTGTATATACACAGTTGTGGTGACGTCTCACACAACCCCATTGAGGTCCCCATGTTTACTTTTGGGTCCTTGTTCCCTAGTGCTCCTTGGGTTTCTAAAAATAATGTACATAACAATTTTATAGTGACGCTGTAGCACCACTATAGTTAGGGTTGAGTAGGGTGTTCAATGTTAAATCCCAAATTTGCACATTAATGTCTTTGGCATCATTTGACGAAATCAGCTCAAATTGTGCATGTGTTGTTTAGGAGGCAAGGTCTTGATCTCTGGTAAGTTTTGTGATGGCAGTTTGTGCGGTTTCTGAGATCCGCATATGTCATTTTCTGTAAATGTCCAATTTTTGTTCCTATACTTAACATGTTTTTTTTTTTGTTGTTGCTCTCACCTACAGCTTAAATAGAATGGATTTTTTTCCCCAAACTTGCAGGACACAGGTGTCATGTCCTAAGGTAGTGCCTTTGGAAAGTCTTGTTAAAAAGTATTGAACGATTCCAGAGTTACAAGGCTTTAAAGTTTTGTGTTTTCCTATTAGAAGCATGCGCAGTAGGGTTTTTGAGATAACGTTCTGGTGCGAAATGAAAAATTGGATGTCGCAGAACCCTTTCTTGGTTTCTCACCACTTGCTTGTTACAGCACCAAACATTTTTTTGTGCCGTGACAACCGCCATCTTGCTGCTTTTCTCCATGAACTAACAAACATAGAAAATAAAAACAAACACCAAAACCTAGCTAAATAAGACCCATTTAGCGAGATTCTGATGTTTGTTTTTTTAAAATAAGGGTCAAAAATACCTTTTCTGGGCACCCAAAATCCCAGATGCCCAGCTTAGTGAGAGGAGCTGTTCACCCACATTCTCTGTAAGAGAACAGCGGGACTTTCTTGATGACTGCAGCTGCAGCTGGAACCCGTGCTGCATGGTACAGTGAGAACAGTAAGCCACTTCCCTGGCGTACGCCATCAAGTTGCTGAGTACATTTGTCCATGACAATTACGGAGCCACTGCAAGGGCGACAGTGAAAGGGGCACTCTTGATTTTGGATCACCCCTCACTCATGTCCCCCTTTTTGCCCACACAGTTTCTAGCCCAGCCCCGGAGGAGGTTATATTTAGTTTTCAGGGGTGCTGCCTGTTTCCCAAGAGGGTGCTTTGGCACTGTAACTCCTGGGAGAGTAAATGCCTGGTGCTGTAATGCCAGGCAACATTTTGCCTATGCCATAACCAGCATCATCAAAATGTATGTCACTGTGGCATGGGTGAACCTTTCCCTGGTGTCTAGTGGCACCCCCACCCTCTTATTGCTGTCCCCATGTTTATATTATCTTTCCCTAGTGTCACCACCACCCTCTGATCACCGTCCCTTTAATGATTTGATCTTTCTCTGGTGTCTAGGGGCACCCCCCCACCCTCCAATCGCCATCCCAATAATTATTTGATGTTTCCCTGGTATCTAGTGGCATCCATCACCCTCTGATCACTGTCCCTTTAATGATTGGATCTTTCCATGGTGTCTAGTGTCACCACCCTCTGATTGTTGCTCCCATGTTTATATTATCTTTCCCTGCTATCTAGTGGTATCCATCACCCTCTGATCACCGTCCCTTTAATGATTTGATCTTTCCATGGTGTCTAGTATCACCAACCTCTGATTGCTGCCCCCATGTTTATATTATATTTCCCTATCTAGTGGCACCCACAACCCTCTGATCACTGTCCCTGTAATGATTTGATGTTTCCCTGGTGTTTAGAGGCATCCCCTACCCTCCAATCACCGTCCATGTAATGATTTGACTTTTTTATGATGTCTAGTGGCACTCCCACACCCTCCAATCACCATCCCCATAATTATATGATTTTTCCTTGGTGTCTAGTGGTACCTCCCACCATCCAATCACTGTCTCCGTAATGATTTGACCTTTCCTTGGTGTCTAGTGGCACCCCCCCACCCTCCAATCAGTGTCTCCATAATGATTTGATGTTTCCTGGTATCTAGTGGCACCCCTACCCTCCGTTCACCGTCCCCATAATAGTTAGATCTTTCCCTGGTGTCTTGTTGCACCCACACCCTCTGATCGCTGTCCCTGTCTAAAATAAAGAAAATGGTCCCGCGATGTTTTTTTTCTTTAACCTGTAAAAACAAAGGTCCCTTGCCAATCTGACCCACTACCCCACCTCCCACTTAGCGCCCACCACCCTACACACCCCAGTACACCCCCACACACCATCATTCACCTGAACAGGTCACAGTACGAAGATCCACTCTCTGATCAAAGACACATCTTGCTTCTGGAACCGTCAACTGCAATATGAGACACTAAAGTAGGTGCAGTTCAATATATTTCAATGGGGTTTTCAACTTTATTGTACAACTTTGTCATTTTTTGCATATGGTGACCCCAAATTTTCAACATGGCCTTTCTGGGACCCCATCACATGAACAATGGCACTGGAAGTATGCAAATTCATCCCAAAAGGTGATTTCTTGGTAGTTTGGCAGTGTAAAAATGGCAACATTATGTACATATGTTGAAATTTTGCCATGATCGCTCATAACTTTGGTAAACTGAAATATTTTGATTCCAAATTTTCGACATAGCCATTTTACACCACCTCATGAATGTGATAGCTGTGAGTTTTCAAATCCTGTCCAAAATGTGTTTTCGCAATGCCGCGGAATGCCATTTTGCAAGGGATTTGAACATTTTCAGTACTGGGTTCATGAGTTGGGAAAATAAGAATGCTATGCTGACAATCTCATGTACAAATACAGTAAAATGCCCAGGTTATGAATGAATGTTTCAGTACTTCAATGTTTACTCATAACTTCACTAATGTTCACTATTTTGACTCCAAACTTTCAATGTAGCCATTTTTCCACATCATCTCATAATCATGATGTGTCATTTTTTAAATCCTGGATGAGATGTGTTTTCACACTAATGGTGCAAAATGACATTTCAGTCAGTATACTATAAATGGTACATGTGGTGTTTATAAGGAAAATCATAAATTGAGTGTCTTGAAAATCTGAGGTCAAAAAGGAAAAAAATATATAATTATTAACAAACTGTGTGTAGTGCTACTCTTGACCCCAGCAGGAATGCTTTGTGATCCTGTGCTGGTGAACTGAGTTCAGGGGTGAGCTCAGTGACCTAGCTGGATGGGATGAGGGTAGGGGGATGGTGCTGTTATACAACCCCCCCCCAGACAGGGAATGAAAGGTGCAGGGTTGACCTGGGTACCATATAGTGAAGACAACTGCCCTCTTTTCATAGGGCTCTGTACTTTGTTCCTCTTGGGTGGCAGAGGGCCCTATGCATTGGCTGACAGATGTACTCTTTGCCCTGTGCATCTGTAGCTGTGGCCACTTAGAAGTTTGGGGATCACAGAGCCCTGCACTTCCACAGCCCACAAGACAGTCCCATGAATTCTTCACATCTGTCATTGCATCGAACTGCAGGACCCTCAATTTGCAGGCCCTGCACTTCACTATGTGGACGGAGTCTTGTCTTTAGGGCATCTGCATCTGTTCACACAGGTCCTATTGGGACCTGCTTGTATGAGGACACAATTACTGTCTCAAAAAGAAAGGAAAATCTTTGCAAAAAAACTTTGTTAATGCATGAGTTGGGGTAACTTAATGTCCAAAAGTAGGGAAATTTGGCATAAGGGTTTCCAACCCTAATGCCCCCTCCCAAAGCAGGAAAAAGAAAAACACATTAGGGCTTTGGTTCTCCAGAGCTTTACAAATCAGTGGTGGGATCTTACTTTGGGGGTTATTAACCCTAATGCTCACCCCTTTCCCCCTAGCCCATAGCCTCCAGTCTAAACCATAGGTACATCTCCAACCCACTGCTTCATAATGATACACTCTTCAAAGGTAGAAAAGTGTATCTCACCACAGGTTGCCAACACCGTTTGTTGTACCTTTCCTCATACAGGGCCCTGTGGGCCCAGTGTGAAGAAAGGAGATCATGTGTGAGGTTGTTTGCACACAAAATGGATATCAAGAATTCATGGGGCTGTCTGGTGTACTGCAGAAGTCAGGGCTGTCCGGTCCCTGTGCTTCCATGTAGCTGCAGACACAAATGCACGGGGCAAAGAGTCCATCTGTCAGCCGATGCAAAGGCCCCTCTGCCACCCAAAGATGCAGAAAAACTCAATCCAAATATATAGAACAAGGTGAAAAGGTGGGCCAGTTTCTTGATCTCCATTTACAGAAGCTGGAACCTTCAAGAATCATATTCTTCATCATGGCCCCAGATGGCTCTATGAAGACACTCCCCATAGCACTGGTTTTTGAGCAATTCTACTCCACCTTAAATAGCCAATGCTCATCCCCACCAACCATCAAAGAAATGTCTTCCTATCTAGACTGCTGCACTACCTCACCTCCTGGATCACCATCGAGCCCTTCTATCTACCCCCATCTCCTTAGTAGAGGTGGAATCTGCTATAAATAACCTAGCACTTGACAAAGCTCCTGGATCTGATGGCTTTCCTTAGAACTTCTACAAACTCTTCCTTAAAGATCTAGCCCCCTTTTGCTTCATCTGTACCACTTCATGGTATCTTCAGAGTCATTAGATCTCTCTCTTTTGGAGGCTACTATAGTCTTCCTTCTCAAGCTGGATAAATTACCCACTTGTCCTGCAAGCTATCACCTTATCTCTTTATTAAACTGTGACATCAAAATCCTAACTAAGATTCTAGCCTCCAGGATTGAGAAAGTATGGTCTTGTCTTTTCAGTCCAGAACAAGTAGGTTGTGTCTGGGAGGTCCTCTACTGATCATCTCCGCAAGATATCCCATTTCTTCCAAGTAACTAGCTCTTCTTCTTCCCCCATGGCTCTGATTTCTCGTGATGCTAAGAAGGCCTTTGATAGGGTGGATTGGTCCTTCCTTTGGTCAACCCTACAGAAGATGGGCTTCCCACCTTCATTTCTACAATGGCTTCAAGTGATTTATTCTTCCCCAATGGCTAAAATCTCCTGTAAAGGCATGTTCTCTTCTTCGTTCCCGCTCTACACAGGCACTCGTCAGGGGTGTCCTCTTTCTCCCTTTCTCTTTAACTTATATCTCGAACCACTTATCAGACATCTGAGATCTTCCCCCAGCAAATGTGGCATCCCCATTGGTAACCTATCACCATCTCTCTCTCAGTTTACACAGATGATATCTTACTCCATCTCTCAAACCCTGTCCCTTCTCTCACCGAAGCTCTAAAGATAATTGACCAATTCGGTAGTTATTCTAATTACAAACTGAATCTCAATAAAACAGAAATATACCCTCTCAATCATTTCGTACATAGCCAAGAATTCGCCCCATTTGGTATGAAGTGGTCTTCCCGTTGTATCAAATACCTCAGCATATATTTAACCACTGATCTTTCCTTAATTCTGAAATTGAATTTAGAAGATCTACTGGGTATTATACAACAAGATTTAACCCATTGAAGGAATCTCCCCACATCGTTATGAGGCAGAATTAATATTATTAAAATGAATGTCCTTCCTAGGTTTTTCTACCCTTTAAATATGCTTAACAACTGGCTTGCCTTATCCTTCTTTAAATGTTTTCATTCAAATATTACTTCATTTATCTGGCTGGACAAATTCCCCCAGGTGCTCTTACCTCAAACTGGGGCTCCCTAAAGAATCAGGCGATCTGCAACTTCCTAATTTCCTGCTTTATTATTGGGCCAGCCATCTCCACAAATGTGGAAAATGGCTCTCCCTATTCCTCAAGCTGAACCAGAGGAGGACAACATTGCCATCTGGTTACAAATAGAATCCAAGCTAATCTCCAACCACAATCTGTCTCCTGCTGCCATTCTCTTCTCCCCCTGGAAATCTCTACCAAAAATGTTGAGCTCCTCCCCAGCTGGCATCCTTGTTAAAGTCTTCTCACAGCTCAGCTCTTACTTAGAGGTATCCCCTTCCAAAGATTTCTCTCAACCTGTCTTTTCTAATTTAAACATCAAGATCAGAGACTGCACACTAACTCCCGATTGGCTTCCTAACCTTCCTGAACTTAAAGTGTTAGACTTTTATACTCAGCAAAATTTCAACTAGAGCCAACTAGCATTTTTAAAATCTGTCAGCTACAACATCTATTAGTGCAACAATTTTTTCTCTCCTTAAAACCATCTCTACTCAGCGACCTTCTTCAGCAGATCCAAAAGCTAGCTTCCAAACCTCATGGAGTATCCTCTCTATATATGTGCTTGCTTACCACTTCTCGACCTTATTTTTCAGCAGGTTCCAAGATATGGGAGTCAAGGATGCCAGATTTCACCTTTAATTGGTCACGTCTCTGGAAGGATCGTTATGCTTACCTGACTCAGGATCAGCTAAGACTTACCCAATATCATATCTTAAATAATATGTATTATACCCTAGTCAAATTAGCCAAAATGGGTCATCTCACCTCTCCTACCTGCACCAGATGTGGCAAGGTAGCGGGTACCCTGTTACATGTTTTTTGGTCTTGTGAGAAAGTATCTTCCCTGTGGGTACATATTGAAGAGTGATTGGACCCCCTTCTGGGACTATGAGGTCTCTTTTCACCTGCAATTTGTATTATTGATGATTACTCACAGATTCAGGTCAAGGATAGGAGATATCATATGGCTCTCATTTCCTTAGCGGTTAAAAAAATAGTCCTTAGACACTGGTTGGACCAAATGCCCATCACATATAATGAATGGCTGCATGAACTCTCTTTTTCTCTACAACAGAACACCTGATTGCTAGTATATGATATCATATGCCCCTGTTTAATAAGAAATGGGGCAAATTGTATGCCCTGTATCTGTACTGACTTCCTTTTGTGCGCTGTCTGATACCTCATTAGAGATCTTTAGATCACACAGCCTCACTCATTTACTAATTTCTGTGATAATTATTTGCAGATATTACTGCACACTCCACATGGGGAGGCGGGTATAGGGTAAGAGTGGGGGGGTGAGATTTTCTTGTATTCTCCTGTTCTTTGTTTCTGATGTAGTGTATTGTTGTTGATTGTGGTATCTATAAAAACAATAAAGCTTTTTCAATTTAAAAAAAGGGTCATTAAGGTAGATGTGGTTAGGGATAACTGTCTTGCAAAAATGAACAACTTGTTCCCAAAAAGGGTGGATGGGTGAGCAGGCCCATAGCAGGAGAGAAAGTGTTGCTTCTTGCTGGTCACTGCCAGCATCTGCTGTGGTGCAAGAGGCTCTGAAAATGTAGAAACTGGGGGATTCTATACCACAAGTGCAAGATTTTCTTCTGTATGAGCTGAGTCTTGATATCTTGGCACACTGTAGGAGCCCTGTACTGGCATAAGTCTCAAGCTCTTTTAGAAATAGGAAGATTGAGTTTGATTAACCATTTCTGTCTATTCTTTCCTGTGGGACATTTGTCTGTGTCTCTAAGCAGTCTGTAAAGCATTTATACCTTACCTCTAGGATGAACAAGCCATTTGTGCATAGGGATGCTACTGGGAAAGATGGAATGTTTTTTAAGCAGGAGAAGTAGGGCTGACCACAATTGGGGGTACCTGCAGAAGTCTTTCTAAGGGAGAGAAAATCTAGTTCTGGCATCTTCGAAAGTGGAGTGGCAAGAGTGAGGGAGTCCAGGAGGCAGAGGTGGTGAACTTGTTGTATTCCTGCCTGTTCCCAATATGGCCAGTTAATAGTCCCATGGTCAATGTGGATCTTTGAGTTGTTCCAGATGGGGTCATGGGTATTAGAGAGGGGATGCAGTCTTGAGGCAGAGTTGAATTAATGCCAGTGTTTGAGCAGAATGTTTACTGTAGGGTGGTGCTTGTGTAGTTGTGGTTTAGGCAAGGTAAGGGCAGGCAATGGGGAGGAGGCATGAATCTCATGTCCTTTGAGATCCAGCTATAGGGGTGCTTGTGGCTGGCTAGGGGAGGACTATTTGAGGACCTGAGTGCACAGGAAGGATAAGTGGTAATGTTGCTCTGTGCCAGTGCTTTTGCAATTTGGTTCTACTAATTTCTGGCACTGAGTCTTCCCAAATGAAGCTGCCTAGTAATCAGTTAAATTTAGAAGACCACTTGCCTGGGATTGCAATTGGGAGGAGAACCAATAAGTGAAGGACTTTACGAGCCTGCATCATTTTCAGCACATTGATTTTGCAAGTGAAGGATAGGTTGAGGGCTTTCCATCACATTATGGTGGTGGTGAGTGCATGTATCAGGGAAGTAAAGCTGGCTTGTCAAATGTGTTGCAGAGAGGGGGTAATACATATACCTAAGCATGTAATGCCTTTGTTTGCTCATTGCCATGCTGGGTTTTTGAAATGGTGTGCTGGCAGAGGTGATGAAGAGGAATAATTTCTGCTTTTGAATGGTTGACTTTGAGGCCCAATATGGAGGAGAACATAGTTAAGAGCTGTTGTAATGGGGTTATTACATCAGGGGCATCAGCTAATAGTACTAGAAGGTTGTCTGTGTACAGTAAGGATTTGTAATCCATGGCAGAGGTCAGAAAGCCTACAACTTGGATGGTAGATGTGAAGGCAGTAGATAAGGGTTCACTAGCCAGTAGAAAGAGTAAAGGAGAAAGTGGACATCTTTGGTAGGTTTCTCTATGTAGCGAGAAAGGAGGGGACAGTTGGTTGCTCATGAGAATACAGGCAGAGGGGCTATGGTATCAGGTTTGCACAGCTATTAGAAGCTAAGGCCCAAATCCAACATGTTATAAGACTTCAAATAGGAAGGACCATTCAATAGAGTTGAAAGCTTTTTTGAAGTCTGTGGTGAGGGCAGCAGCTGAGGTGTGGATAGATTTATCTACATGGTAGATATTGATGAGGGTGCGAAGATGGTCAGAACTTATGCAACCATTAACAAAGCCAGCTTGGGAGGGGTGTATGAGGAATGGGAGAATTTTCTCTAGGTGGGCAGCCAAGATTTTGGCCAAGATTTTTGCACTGGCATTAATGGGAGATACTGGTCTCCAGCTTCCAGGCAATAGTGTTTTTCTTTTTTAAGAGTATAATGATTGTGGCCTCTCTTGATGAGGCAGGTAGAAGATGGTTGACCAGGGAGTAAGTGGAGGCTTTGAGAAGTAGTGGGGAGAGAAGATCATGGAAAACTTGATAAAAATCTATGGAAAATCTGTCCTTGCCTGGAAATTTATTTTTCTTAAGCGCAAGGAGCACAGTCATGATTTCTTCTTTGCTGATCAGCTGCTCCAATTGTTGGTTTTGTGAAGGGGAAAGGTGAGGCAAAGAGAGTGGATCTAGAAATGGGGCCATCTGTTCTGAGGATGGTTGGACCTGAGATGAATAAAGCTGCATGTAGTAAGCTTTCATATCATTAATTTGGGAGGTTTCTGTGCAAACTTGATGAGCAGAGTTGTGGAGACCTGCAATATGGCAATCAGCCTGCTGTTTGCACACCTGTAGGCAGGGACTTTGCTGGCTCCCCCTCCCCAATACTTTTGATTAGTATGTGTGAGCTAATTTAGACTTCATTGAGTAGAGGGAGTTGAGTGCCATGCATATGTTAATTAGCTTGGAGAAGTCCCTGGTGGTATTGGCTTTGTGCCATGCTTCCAGAGTTTTGCCTCCAAATCTTGTGCTTCTTGTTCCTTGACCTTATGCCTGTGGGCAAAAAAAAACATTTATACAGCCCCTGAAGTACACCGTAAGGGTGTCCTATAGAATGTCATCCTGGACAGCTAAATTATCATTGTTCTGTATAAAGTCTTGGATCTTTTGTGTGATCCATAGAGAAAAGTGGGGGTCTTTAAGCAGGAGAGGGTCTAGTCTACATGATGAGGAGCCTGGTGTATTTGGCCTCTGCAGAAGAGTTAAAGAGATGGGGCATAATCAAGTATGACAATGGGGTGAATGGATGCTGTTATGGCACCCTGTGTCAGCTGATGGAATGTGAGCCAAAAGTCAATGTGGCTAAATAAGTGTACCTGGCAATCGAAAGTATAGTCTTTAGTGGTTGGGTATATTAGGCACCATATATTAGAGAGTATTCTTTTAGCATTTCTTTGAGCACAGCCAAAGCCCTGTTGTTGGGTTCCTGATTACTATGGGATCTATCAAGTAGAGGGTCTAGAGTCAGGTTGACATCTCCACCTGCTAGGAAAGGAGCTTCCAGGTTGTTAAATTGGTATAGTTCTTCAATAACCTTAGTGAAGAATTGTGGTGTGTCTGAATTAGGTGTATACACACTGAGCAAGGTTAGAGGGTGTCTATGCAAGCCATCAGCCACCTACCATCTGGGTTAACATGGACTGCATTGCATTTCCAATTTAGAGTTTTATGCATCAAGACTGATACACCCCTTTTGGCAGAAGTAAAGGTAATGTGCCTCTCTAATCTGACCCATTCTCTTTTTAGTTCTTGGACTTCTGGGGATGTTAATTTGATCTCCTGCAGGAAGGCCACCTGAGTATGGAGTTTTTTAAGATGGGTTAAGGACCTGCTTGCGCTTAATAGGTAAATTAAGCTCCTTAACAGTCCATGAAATACAGTGTAGGTCCACCATTTTATGAAACATGTTGGGGACCTAGTAGCTGCATGAGAGGGATTTGCACTGGAGTCAGGCATTGAGTTAGGAGTACAATAGAAGCTGCTTAATTGGGACATCATGGTGGTGGGCATTTCCTCCCAATTAATCAGCCGTCCCTTTTAACAAAAGGCAATATAAACTGATTGTTTTGCATCTGTTTAACACATTTTGTTCTCAGCTCTTCCCTGTGGAATTCTATTCCCAGGGACAGTGATTGGCGTGACCATGAAATTCAATTAGGCTGTGTTATCTGCTCTCTTCCTACCTGTACCACCAAGAACACTGCGAAACTCCCACAGGATGCATCAGTCTTCCACAATAGCTGCCTTTGGTTTGGTCCCCACTCATGAGCGTAGAGAGATAGAGAGAGATAGTGCCACACTATACAGAGTAGATGATCCAACAAACTTTGCTGTTGTATGTTAATGAGTCTCTGAGTCTCTCTCTCTCTCTCTCTCTTTTGAGTCTCTCTCTCTCTGATAGCTCACTCTGTCAGCATTTGTGAGTGATACTGTAAGTCTCACTCTGTGCAGTGGATCAGAGCAGCACTGAAGGAGAGAAGTGTCAAATTCTTTCAGGGTGCATCTTTCTTCTCTCTTCCTACCAGCCCCATCAAGAACACTGTGCAATTCCCACAGGCTGCATCAGTCATTCACTACAGCTGCTTTCGGTTCAGTTCAGTCTCCACTCATGAGCATGGATGGGAGAGACAGAGGCAATGTTGCACTGTACAGAGAGGAGAGAAGTGGCATTGCAACATCCCAGACAAGAAC
The DNA here is from genome assembly GCA_016271365.2 of Neoceratodus forsteri. Classification (NCBI taxonomy): domain Eukaryota; kingdom Metazoa; phylum Chordata; order Ceratodontiformes; family Ceratodontidae; genus Neoceratodus; species Neoceratodus forsteri. Next base: position 1,609,057,465 of record CM057453.1, read on the forward strand.
AGCAATGCATACCTCTCAACTGTCGCTGATTTTCAGGGACGTCCCTGATTTTGCCTCAGAATTTTACTCTGTCCCTCCTAAAATTTGTGTTTCCGTAGCTAAACAGTGGAAATTGTAAGCACAAAATAATGTCAAGCATTAAAGTTACAGACTTGTTCTTCCTTAGAAAATGCATTTTGCCCTAAGCCCCATATTCTACCAGCTTTCTGGGTGAATATCTTTAATTTTGAAGATGTGTCCCAATTTTGGTCCTTTGTCCCTGATTTTTTAAGCCTTGTCCCTGATTTGTGAGGCAGGAAGTTGAGAGGTATGTAGCAATGTGCTATTTTGTTTTGTTTTTTACATTGGGGGATGGGGTTCTAACCTTCAAGAACCAGGAAGTGGCAGCTTAGTGTGGATGCAGCAGTGTGAGAGAACAGTGTGAAAAAATAGTTCACACCTACGCATCAGCTCATCAAAGGTAATCAGTGTGAGACAGTGGGGGACTAAATCATCTCAATTATCCATCCCTCAGTCCCCATTAAATGAACTTTAAGTCCATTGAAATACATAGCCACATAATCAGTTCCTAGCAGGTTGTTCCAATAAAGTGGAGGTCCCAATTAACCGTACGGTATCTTCATTAAGTGGCTTCTACTGTATACCATCAAATGGGGAATGGGGCAGTGTGAGGGAGGGGCTGAGACTGCAGAGAGACCAAACTGTAGTGACCCATTGTTGAGGAGAACAGAAACATGTGGAGTAGTAACCACAAGTTCAGGCAGTAACATTAACCCAACAAAGATAATTAATGCATTATAACAGTGAAATAAACAATGAGTTCAAAGGCCATACTGGTCTAGTGTAGGTTGTCCTCTAGGACCATCACCCTTATAGCCACAGATGGACAGAATCTCCATCTAAGCAGCAGGGATAGGTCAGGGACTCATCCTTTCACAACCTCATAAACACATAGAACAATCAACAACTGGTAGCAATAATAAGTCAGCATATGAACATACAAATGTTACTAAACAGTAACCATACTAAACATATGAAAGTATAACATCTTGTAGCAAGAAGGGTTTACAGGGTGTTCTAGGACCCCTGTCTAGGAGGAGGTTAGTTAGTGCTCCTGGGTCGGGCTTGGGTAGGCTACCATAGGGAGCCAGAAGGGGGGCAATTTAGGAGAGAGTTTGTCCTTTGCCAATAAAGGAGGCAAACAGGTTTCCATACTAGCCCAAGGGTAGTCGGTAGCATGAAAGGGAGCTGTCACACAGCTTGCTGAGAGATTTCCCTTATGGAGGCAAAGTACTCTATTTGGTTGAGCTCTCAAAAGGCAGTGCAGAAAGTTATCCTATGCAGAGACCTGTTATCACCCCAGAACCTGGGGTGATGTTGGAAGTTAGGAAATGCATAAACAAATGGAAATGATTTAACCTCCTAAGCTGTCAAAGGAGGTGATATAGATAGCATGAATCCCCAACTTCATGGGTCTGGATGTAGCTACCGTTGATAGTGGGCAGGTGTTTGGGGTCTGAGTACCAAAGGAAGCTGGGGCCACCTGGGTCTAAATGGGAAATGGACACTGGTGGTCTGGTGCAACATTATGAGAGTAAGGTCTGGCAGAATTAACCAGGTAATCGGAGTGTTAATCTCAAGGTGACTCTGGTCTTAAACAGGTGAGACAGAATGGAGGTACTCCCCTTGTCACTCAGTGAGAGTGATGTAGGGTATGAGAGGAAAATGTTTAAAACCCTCCCCCATATTTCTATCCTGACAACAACATATCAAGTGGATTAGTGCAGTGGATCTATTCCAGCACACCTCAGGGGCTGGTAGCCATAGTAAAAGTTGATGAACAGCTTTTAAAGGGGGGTTGACACAGTAGGGTGATGCATTGCTGGAACAAGTGACACAGAGGTTGTTGGACCAGGCCCTCATTAGAAGGGCTTGCAGTCTTAATTGATTGAGATTCCATTGCTGGACAGCATCAGGGAAGGGAGGGGAGGGAAAATTTGCAATGAATAGCAAGGTCAGGTTAGAGTCCTATATAGCCAGACATTTTGTCCATAGGTGAAAGTGCATCAGCCAGAGTCTTTTTAAGATGGAGGATTCGATGATATGGTAGCTGCTACAGTCGCATACATGCACAGAAGCTGGTTCTTGGAACTCAGTGGTGTGCTAAGAGGTAAGGGTGTGAGTTCAACTGACTGGCTGGGAGAGACTGCAGCTATAGAGGTGTCAGAGGTAGTTTTGCTTCTCTGCAGTTTAGTGTCTGGCATGGAGGATGAAGAAAGTTTCTGTAGTGGGAGATATCTGTTACCAGTGGTGTCTCCTTGGGAGCTGTTGGAGGAGACATTGTGTTCTTTGCTCTGATTTCAACTGCAGAGATGTTTAGGAGGGGGATTATTCTTTTCATTGTATTTAGATTTCTTTTCACTGGTTCCTCTACACCTCCTCTTGAAGCTTGGAAGCCAGAGATCTTGATCGGGCATGTCATAGGCCAGAGGTGGGCCAGCCAAGGCCCAAGAGTGTCACGAGGAAGGTACCGGGGTAGTGTCCATGTCCTGGGGCTCACTGAGATGTCCAACTTTGCTGCAAGCTATGAGCGCCTAATGAACTCCTAGGCAGACTCCAGGGGAAAGAAAGAATGAGGGACTCTGTAGTAAATTATTCTAAGAGTAGCTGCATAATGGAGAATGTAAGGTATGTTTAAATCCATAGGGGCACACACAGACCTAGTGTTAGGCTGGTGGCGCTCAGTTGGAGCCAGCGAAAAGTCAGGGTATATTTGTATCTTGTGGACCTGTCAATGCAGAGAACCTCATTCCCAGGCTAATGTCATGATTTTCTCTTTTACTGGAAATCTTAAAAATGTCACCAGTATGAGTTGATGTCATTGGCCTGGCTTAGGTGGAGGAGATAGCAAAGTGTGTGATCATTCAATCTCAAGAGGACTGGCCCACTGTTGTTTCAGGATAATTATGAGTACGTTTTGCAGGAAGGTTTTGGTGTCCAGTCCCTCAAACCCTACTAGATGAAAATAATTGTGTCTCCCCCAAATTTCAAGATCTTCTATGTGATCCCAAAGTTGTTTGATCTTGTTCATGTAGGTGGGCCTCCATTCGGCTGATGGACAGGTCCTTGGCATCAATTTGCTGTTCTGTGTGGGGCAGGCATTGGGAGAGTGGGATGATATCCTCTGCAGTTTTTAGATGTGAAGTTTTGAGCTCTCCAATTTCTGATAGGAACTTTCTGAATATTTGTGTGATTTCCTGTAGGTCATCCATTTTTGATGAAGTTGCTGTTTAGACTGTAGCAGAAGCACCATGTTGCCAGGGCCGTGTGGCTGAAGAGTGCCAAAAGGATGCAGCCCATGAAACTTTACAGTAGTGACAGCGAACAGATCACAGGTGACAGGTTAGTGTACCAGAGACATTCAGCAGTAGGCTGGTACAGTAGGCTGGCAGCTTTTACCATTGTTAACTGCACAGATGCTGTAGGATTAGTCAAGGGGAGAGGAGAACAACAGAGATTAGACTGCCATCTTCTTGGCAGACAAGCCATGCTCCCATAACATTGTTGTTTTTTAATATTTGTACCCCAAATTTTTAACATAGCCTTTTATGACCCCACTTCATGAACAAAGGTAGAGAACATTTTCAAAACCTGCCCAAAAGGTGATTTTATGCAGTGGCAGTGAAATCACCCTCCGGGACAGATTTACATAATTTCACCACCATTGTTCATGGGGGGCAGCAAAAAGACCATGTGGAAAATTTGGTGTACAAATTTTCAAAAATGACAGTTGTGAATAAAAGTTCAAGCCTCACTGAAATACATTAAAATGAACTTAACTTACTGTATGTTCTCATATTGTAGTCACAGGTACCAGCAACAAGACCTTTCTTCAACCAGAGAGTGGATCTTAGTTGTGGGACCTGTTCAGGAGAGTGAGGGTGTGTGGAGGTGTGTGTGGAATGGTGGGTGCTGCATAGGGGGTTCAGGTGGGATCGGTGAGGGTGCTGGGGGGGTCAGATCACCAACTGATCATTTTCTTTTTTGCCGGTTGAAAAACAGATCAACAAGGAAGAGTTTTCATTATTGTAGGGTGACAGAAGCCAATACAAGGGATTGGGCCCCCCAGTGTCAGGAGGATCTCTGGCAGCAATGTTGGTGGGCTCCCTTGCTGCTACAACCTATTTTTCCTGGGGCATTCTACGGTTTGGGAACAATCTGGAGGAAAGTGGTGTTGAAGAAAAAGGTACTGGGATGGGCACCCCAGTCTGCTAAATAAAAACAGACAGCTAGCTAAATAGATAGACAGACAGATAAGTGTGACAGAGTGAGAGAGAAACAGACAGGCAGATCAGGAGATTGACAGCTCACTGGTGTAATTGAAGCCAGCAGCATGACTTCAGCTGTGGCTTCCCATTTCAAAAAAGTGCCACTGTTTTCATATTGAGAAAAAGGTGAAAGTGTTATGGACCCATTCAGGTGAGTGAGTGTGTGTTGTTAGGGTGGGTGGGGTGGTGGTTGCTCAGTGGGTGGCCAGGGTGGGTTGGGGTGCTGGGGGGCTGAGATCGCTGATGGACCATTTTCTTTTCTTTAGATATAAGTAAAAAAATGAGGGACAGTTTTCTTTATTGTAGGGGAACAGCACCAGCACTGGGGATTGGGCACCTCAGTGTGGGGATGATCTTTGGTGGCATTGGGGGTGGGCACCCTGGTGCCATTGCTTATTTCTTTGGGGGGAGATGACCTGAAGGGTAGGGGTGGAAAAAAGTGGTACTGAGGGTGGGCATCCCCAGTCTGCTATCATTTTATAATCATTACAAGGGGGAGCGGTTGACCTGGAAGACAGGAAGGCAAGCTAAGAAGTAACAAGGGTGGGCACTGTGATCCACTTAACAAAAGAAAATTTAGATAGACAGACAGAAAAAGAGATATCAGGGGATCACCAGCTCACTGCTCAAACTGAAGCTGGTAGCATGACTCCAGCTGTGGCTTCAGAATTCAAGAAAGTCTTTCTGTTCGTATACTGAGAACATGGGTGAACGTCTCCTCTCACTAAGCTGGGCACCCAGGATTTTTGGTTGGCCATGAACAATGTTTCCAGGCACATTTTCAGAAAACTCACACCAGACTCTAGCTAAATGGGTCCCATTTAACTAGGTTCAGGTTTTTGTTTTGAAAATACTTCATTTTTATAGGTTTTTAACATAAATTTCTTTTTGTTAAAATGAAAGCAGGATGGTAGCCATACGAAGGAAGAATTTTGGTTCATGAACGAGATTATCTGCTCATGAAAGAAGAGTCTCCTGCCATGAGCCAGATATTCTTTTTTATCAAACATCTATCTAAAAGACCCTAAAACACATATTCAGAACCAGAATTTGAAATCCTTATAACTTGGGAATGGAATATTTTTCATGAAACCAACAAAAGACACCATTCAAGGGCAGGACCCTTCTACTCTACAAATGTCAGAACAAACTTACAAACCATCTGGCTGTTGGGAGAAAGCAAAAGAAACAGCAAAAAACACATTTTTTTCCTCTTTTTGCCCTATCCAGATCTCAGAATACAGACAGTCAACCATCATGAAACTTGTTAAATCAAGAGACCTTACCCCCCAGACCACACATACAAAATTTCATGCACAGTTGTTGAATGGGGGGAAGCTATTAAGGTGCAAAGTTATGGGTTTAACATTAAACATCCTACTCAACCCTAACTAAAGGGATGCTACTGCACCCTATCATATACATTCTTTGCAATAAAATTCATTAATGCACCAGTTAGAGTTCCAGTTAACATCACAAAAGTTGGGAAGCGTGATGTTAGTGTTTCCAACCCAAACTTCCCACCCCTCAAGCAGCAAATGGAAAAAAACATTAGGGTTTTGAGTCTCTGGAGTCTTGGTGAATCAATGGTGGGTTCTTTCTTAGGGTTGTCAATCCTAATGCTCACCCCCCCAACCTGTAGCCTCCTATCCATAACACAAGATTCAGCTCCTTGTAGTGATATGCTCTTCAAAGGTAGAGAATTATGCATCACCACATGTTGCCAACACAATCTGCTGTAGTTTTGTTCATACTGGGTGGGCCCTGTGTGAAGAAAAGGGATCATGTCTGATGTTGGTTTCTCAGGGAACAGGGTGGGCATTAGGACTGGCAACCCTCAGGAACACCTTACCACTGATTCGCCAAGACTCCGGAGACCCAAAACCCTAATGTTTTTTATTCCTTTTGCTTCTTGGGGGTTGGGAGGGGAATTATGGTTGTAAACCCTAATACCACATTTCCCTACTTTTGTGATGTTAACTAGAACCCTAACCAGTGCACTAACAAAGTTTTTTGCAAAGAATTTCCTTTCTTTTTGAGACAGTGGAATCATATCATTATGTATGCAGGTCCCTTCAAGACCTGCATGATCAGATGCAAACATGCAGGGCCCTTTGGGGCCCTGTTCCAAGCAAAGAATCTGTCCACCTACAGAAGTGCAGGGCCCTTGCTGGCCCTACACTTCCACTGTCACAATGGATGCAGAGATGCATGGCCATATGCCAGGAGGAAAGTTGTCTTGTCTATATGGTACCCAGGCCCATGCGGGCAACCCAGCAGCTTTCATTCTCTGGCTGGGAGGGTTGTTGCATAACAGTGCCATCCAAGCACCCTCACTCTATGTAGTTGGGTCACTGAGCTTGCCCCCCAAACTCAGGTCACCAGCATGGGATCACAAAGCATACCTGCTGGGCTGAAGACTGGTACTACATACAAAGTTTCTTAATAATTATAACTTTTTTTTATTTTGACCCTAAATTTTTAGATCAGTCGTTGTATGACTCCTGTTATAGACATGACATGTGGCATTTATAATATATTATCTGAAACATCATTTCACACCACAAGGGGTGAAAACACAGTTAGGGTATTTAAGAATGCATAGGATAGACATAAGGGTACCCTATGGACAAGAAAGAAAGGGTGAGCTGCAGATGAACTAGGATCTGTGCTTTGTAATAGGTAGGCAAAATGGGTAGACTGGGTGGGCCATACAGTCCTTATCTGTTGTCAACTTCTATGTTTCCATGTAACACATCTTACCCGGGATTTAAAAAATGACACCTGTCACATTTATGGCTATGCTGAAAGTCTGAAATTAAAATATTGAAAAGTTACTGAAAAATAGAAAAGTTATGAGTGAACACTGAAATATCGCAATGTTCACTCATAACCTGGGGATTGATTTTACCATATTTGTACATCACATTTTCAGCATACTCTTCTTATTAGCCCACTTCATGAACCCGGTAGGTGAACATTTTCAAATTCCTGCCAAAATATCATTCAGGTGTGAAAACACATTTTGGCCAGGATTTGAAAAGTGATGGCTGTCACGTTCATGAGGTGATGTGAAAAAATAGCTATGTTGAAGACTTGGGGTCAAACTATATAAAATTACCAAAGTTATGAGTGAGTGTAGAAAAAATTCAGTGTACTTTGTCATATTTGCATATTGTAACCTCAAATTTTCAACATAGCTTCTTATGACCCCACCTCATGAACAAGGGTGGAGAAAAAATTTCAAATCCCACCCAAAAGGTGATTTCTCAAACAGACCACAAAATCAGGGACAGATTTCCATAATTCCACTGCCATTGGTCATGAGGTGTGGTCCCAAAAAGGCTGTGTTTAAAATTTGGATCAGAAAATGTAAAAATGACAAAGTTATGAACCAAAATTGGGAACCCATTGAAATACATTAAACCACACTTACTTACTTGATTTTTTCATATCAAAGTCACTGGTTCCAGCAGCAAGACATGTCTTCAATCTGAGCATGAATCTACCCCATGGGACCGTTCAGGATAGTGATGGTGTGTGGGGAAGTGTGGGGTGGTGGGTGCCTAGTGGGAGGTCAGGGTGGACTGGGTGGGGGATGTGTGGGAGTCAAAATCAGTGAGCAACCATTTTCTTTTTTAAAGGGTTAAGAAAAAACATTGACAATTTTTTTTATTTCAGATATTCTGACACTGGGATTGGGTGCCCCTGTGTTGGGTTACTGTTCAGTGGCACTGGGGGGTGGGAACCCCAGTGCTGCCACATACTTCATAGGAACAGGAGGGGAACAAACTACAGGGGAAAGGGACAAGACAAGAATTGGCACCAGGGGTGGGCACTTTGGTTCACTCATATATTTATAACAACTGGGAAGGGCAGGCTAGGGCCACCAGGAGGTGAGTGGGGAGAAAGAAGTGGCACCAGGGTTAGGCATCACAGTCTGCTTAAGAAATAATTAAGATAGACAGACAGACAGACCTATGTGATAACGGTGATCATAGAATAGCGATCGCCGTTAGGGCAAATGCACATCCCTGAAAAAATATTTTGGTGATTTAGTCCTGGTGCACAGCAAAAGGGCACCAGGAACTTATATTTTAAATGTTAATGTGGGGGGGCTTTGCACCCCTGCACCTGCCTACTGAAGGATTCTCAACTCCAGGGGGGGTGCATGCCGGGGGGGGCAAAGGCAAAAACAAATTTCGGGCCGGGCACAACAAAAGGTACCTGTGCCCAGCTCCAAACCTGGCAACCTGTGCTGTGCAGACCTGTACCCACCCACCACACCATGGGAGCAGCTCAGAAGCTCACCATAACACCACCCTTCACAATTCCTCCCACCCCTTGCTGTGCGTGTTACGCACCCCGTCTGCGTATACATGTAGTGACAGGATGTCGCTAATAGTCCGTACCCCCCCATCTGGTCACCCTCCCTCCCTATTCAATGCGAGACACCACAGTTGAGTCACCATTTCAGTAGGCGCCCAATCACAGTCGCCCAATTCACGGGATACTCAGGCAGATAGGTAGGTAGATGGAAAGGTAGATAGACAGACTGACAGACAGAAGACAAAGAGTGATCAAGGGATTACCCGCTAACTGCTGGCACTGCAGCCATCCCAACACTTCCATCTGTGGCTACAAATGTCAAGAAAATCCAGCTGTTCTCAAACAGAGAACATGGGTCAACAACTCCTCTAGCTAAGCTGGGCACCCAGGATTTTGGGGTACCCAGAAAAGGTATTTCTGACAATTTGTTCAAAAAAATAAACACCAGAATCTAGCTAAATGAGTCCCGTGTAGCTAGGTTCAGGTATTTGTTTCTAGAAAATGTATCATTTTTATGTATTTTTAATATTTTTGAGTTTAAAAGAAAACACAACATGACAGACAGCTTGATCAGTATTTATTTTCCACAGGATTGGAATTTTATTCAGCATGACAAGTAAATCCTGAAAATAAGCACTCACGATTATTTTTTTTAATAATTCACATTTTTCAGTTAAATAAAAATCCTTACAACATTGGAACCCTATAATATTTTTTCACAAAACTTTTGAAAGGCACACCCCTGCCATGGGCCCCTTAAACCCTGAAAATTTAAAGAAAAAAAATTCCACATTGTCTAAGCTGTAGGTGACAGCAAAAATATTCAATGTTAAGTGCAGGGTAAACAAGTGTATTTGTTTTTCTGTTTTTTGGCACTCCATATCTTCAAAACTGAATAAGATGCCATCATGAAATTTTTCCACATTTTGAGATGCTTACAGTCTGACTGCATGTGTCAAATGTTGGGCTATTTCATCAAACAATGTCAAAATTATTAAATTGCAAAAACTGGTGTTTGACACTAAACAGCCTACTTAACCCTAACTATAAGGGTGCTACTAAGACCCTATAATATATTTTTTGTAAGCAAATGTTGTTAATACACCAGTTAGGGTTCAAGCTATTGCCACAAAAGTAGTGAAATGTGGCATTAGGGTTTCTAACCCTAACACCCCACTCCCCAAACAGCAAAAGGAAAAAAACATAAGGGTTTTGGATCTCCAGTCAGAGTCTTAGCAAATCAGCGGTGGGGTCTTTCTTGGTGTTGTCAACCCTAATGCTCACCCTTCCCCCAAGTCCCTAGCCTCCTGTCCAAAGCAGAAGGTACAGCTCCAAGACAGTGCCTCATAGTGATACACTCTGCAAAGGTAGAGAAGAATGTCTCACCAGATGTTGCCAACACACTCTGTTGCAGCTTTCTTCACACAGGGCCCTGCGGGCACTGCCTGAAGAAATATCATGTTTGACATTGTTTGTTCAGAGAACTGGGTGGGCATTAGGGCTGACAACCCCAAGGAAGACCCTACTGATTCCATGTCATTACAGTGACATCTCCAACTGTGACACCCCCCACAGCGATGGACACACGGCAACATCCCCGACACTTACGTGACCCAATGACTGGCAACACCGCAACAGTGACTGACACTTTTGGATGAATCAATGCAGGGGAGCGGTACCCCCCCCCGCAACCCCCGACTTTATATATCTAACTCCATGTCACACAGACAGTAGAGTTAGAAATATATCTCCCATTACTGCAAAGTCCATTGGCGTCAAACATCCATTGTTGCAACATCCATCACTGTGGGGGAGTTGCTGCAGGCCGTCGCTGTGCTGATGGTATATGGACCCCACCACTGACATGCCAAGACTCTGGAGACCCAAAACTCTAATGTTTATTCCATTTGCTGCTTGGGGCATTGTGGTGGGGAGTCGGGATTGAAAACCCTAATGCCACATTTCCTTACTTATGTGGCATTACCTTGAAGCCTAACTGGTGCATTAACAACTTTTTTTGCAAAGAATGTCCTTTGTTGTCGAGATAGTGGAAATGTGTCCTCTTTTTATCCTGTCCAGATCTCAGAATCAGAACATCCGACCATCACAAAACTTACCAGATCAAGAGACCTTGCCCCCTTCCAACAACATGCATTAAATTTAGTGGTTTAACATTAAACACCCTACTCAACCCTAACTACAGGGGTGCTACTCCACCCTATTATACATAGCTTATACACATATGTATATCCATATATATTACAGTGGCACAGTCATGCCACTATAGTTAGAATTAAGTAGGGTGTTTAATGTTAAACCCAAATTTGCGCACTTTAATAACTTCACAGCCATTAAATAGATTTGCACAAAGGTTTGCGGGTGCCATCGGAAATCCAAGGTCTCTTGATATGCCATTTTGTTCCTATCGGATGTGTGTATTCTGAGATCCATATAGCAAAAAAAAGTAAAAAAATATTTTTTTGCCTTTTTTTTGTGTTGTTGGCCCCCAGCACCAAGACAGTTTGGAATTTTGGTCTGAAATTTTCAGAATAGAAAAGGCCTGGCCCACAGTAGTGTCTTTTGCTGGTTTGGTGAAAAAATAATTATCTGTTCCAGAGTTATTAAAATTTAAATGTTAGTTCTGAGCATGCTCAGTAGGCACTTCAGGAATGATGTTTGGAATGAAAAAAGAATTTGACCGTACGAAAAATTATTCTTTTTCATATGGGAGCTAATCCTATTTCATATGAAAAAATCATTTTTTGCTTGGCCACCTTGTAGTTTCTGTGTTTTTTTTTTAAATGTTTTTCAAAACCCACAAAAATTACATCCTCCAGAATGACAAGAATGACATCCTCCAGAATGACAAATGCATGTGTCTTGCTTATCAAGACCCTGTTAGGTGGATTCTGCACTTCACTGTTGTTAAAAGTGACCCCCAAATATGTGTTTTTTATTTTTGCATCCTTTTTCAAGTCAGACACCCCAGCCTGACCTCAGCTTATACAGAAACATCCATCCCCCATGCTCAATCAACAAGAAGGAGCCACTCTCTTCCCCAGGTCTCCATTGGCTATAGTTACAACCCTGCCCCCCAAGAGTCTGACCTAGCCTCGAGCAAATGCCTAAGAAAACAAAAACATCCTCCAAATTCCAGGCCATAAACAAGAAAATAGACCCACCCCACTATTTAAAACAGTATTAACCCTTTGGTATTAGCATAAATGAGTGAACTTACAATGATATCGCATACTGTCTTTTATCACTTTCTACTCCTCTGTAAGTTCACGTGTCTCTAGAAAACAGCTGCATAATATACAGCCCAGTTCATCAGTCAGGAAAGGAGCTCCCCAGTATTTTTGTGTGTGAACTGACTGTACTGGCACTCCACATTGAACCAGCCCCTAGTCATTTAGGCCTTGAGGATAGAGAATATACCTGTAAGAGGGCAGGAAAGTGGATGAATTATGCTATCTATCCTGTGGTTGGCACTGTACAACAGTTCTTGGGTGAGGGGGATTGAGTCCTAATGAAACAATCTCCAATGGAAAAAAAGGCACAGTTTGATTATCAGGCTGAGTGCTGCTTTAGACCCTTATGCAAATGTTTTACATCTTGCCTAATGTCCTCTGGTAATCTGCACCTCCTCATTCCAGGTTTGGAGTGGCCTTTTTCTTTCCCTGCAATGGCCCATGACATCTGCTGTATATGCCTCATATATGCATCCTCCAGTACCTCTGGGATTTCAGTGCCATGAGCAGTCAGTGTCTTAGCTGCCTGCAGCAATAAATCATGTTTTCAATCTGGACTTTCCCTTGATCACTAGTATGGCAGGATAGCAGATTTGTGTACTGATCTGCTTTTCTTTCAGCTGTTTAATCACACTTAATACTTGTTTCATTTTGTGAGCATATTTGGGGGTGTAATCTTAGTCCATGTAGATTAATTTTTGATTTAAATCATAGTTGGCCCAGGCTTCTAGCATTAAATCTGCTTTTGTGGGAAACTTAAGAAACTTCCCCTCTGTGGAGCGAGGTGGTGCATCGGGAGGTGGATGGGCCCAATAGCTCAGAGGGCTCTCTCAATCTATGCTTGGTAGTCAACAGGGAGATCGAGTTCTTGCTGGAACCATAAGATTAGAAAGGCATTTAAGTCTGACTGTTCACTTTGTTCAGAGAATCCAAAAAGTCATAAATTCTTCTTTCTAGCCTTCTTTTCAGAGTCCTCGACACGTTCAGTAAGTTCCCGTTCATGCCTACAGAGGAACAATAGCATGTGGCCTATACTGCGTGCTTCATTCCAGACTTCAGTAATCACCTCCTCCACTGTGGTAGTCCACTGCTCGAGTTTTCTGAAATCTCTGTGTATCTCTGCCACGTTCACATCAATTCTCTGCAGTGTTTTTAAAATCGTGGCTGTGCTGATTCGATCAAAAGCAATTCCGCTAGTTTGCTCAAATCTTCTTCCTCAGCCCAGACTCCTGAGTGTAGTCTGAGGCCCCCGAGAGTAAGTTGCTCAGGCTTCTCCTTCTCTGCATATTTTTTTTTTTTTTGGTTTTTCTGATTGTGATCCAGATTTTGTCACTTTCTTTGGTTGCCCCATGGCTAAGGCTGATGCTTTGTGTCTGATTAGGGTCTTCTCTACTCATTTTTAGAGGTGGATGGCACTCAGTTTGCTTGGAGATCATATGGAGCTCAACGGGGAGCCACCATAATAATCATGGTATTATTCTTATTTACTGAGATCATGGTGGGGGGGGTGAGATAGAATGCTGTGAGGGTGGCAGAGAAGGCTAACTTTTATATTAAATCTTTTTTTTTTTACAGGTATAAACACCAACAGGGTTCACTGCATTCATTAGTTAACCCAGCAGGGGAATTGTGTAAAATGTTGCCAGTAAAAGTCACTTCACCAAACTTCGAAGGTGTGGGGTAAAATGCCAAATACACCAGACTTTTGACCAACCTTCTTGAAAGATGAAGTCTGCCATTTTGCCACATCTTTGTTGGCAAAGTCATACTTTGCAACACCCCTACAGAAGTTTAAGTAAATAAGTATTTTTTTTTCTGATGCACAACAATGGCTTAAAATTCCTAGACAGGTGGGCCATATAAAGACCGTCCTGTTAAAACTTCAAAAGATAATTCATTATGACAGTTTTCTGGTTGTTTACAACATATAACCAGCTACCCCATGTGCAAGTAGCACTACTACCACAACAAAAACTATAAAACATACATACCATCTGCATCTTCTTTTTCAGCTCTAAGTTGGCTTGTTGATAGGACTTAGAAACAGCATTCAAATAGTATATGGCCAATCTGTCATGAGAGAAAGTGTTGAATTCAGTGCCAAATTGACCTAAAGGGTCTTAACGTCAAGTGCTCTGTAACCTGTTTAAAGTCCAATCAGAGACATAACGTAATCTCCAATGTTGGAGCCAGGATTTTACAATGAGGGTGAGGGGTGATGTGCATACTTGCCATGCAATTTTTTTCATGTCTTTTGTAATCCTTTGTGTTTTCTGCTATTATCTTTTTCATTACATTTTTGATAGAAAATACCAATATAATCTATAGCTTAAATATATATTTTCTTAACAATTAATAAATCAGACTTCAACAAAGTGAACTGCAACAGCAGCAAGCAAGTAAGTTACAATCAGGAGTGCAGCCACCCAATCCGCCACTGCTAATCACTCAGTGGTAAATGGTGCTGCTTGTCCAGCTGATGTTCCATGGTGATGTCCCAAAGGGAGGACCTAGTTGATGGCTGTCAGGATGACTGCAGCATTGCAGAGCACATTCATCTCTACTAGGGAAGAAGGGTAGGCCTCTCCTGATATGTTGCTGCCTCCTGGTAGCAGTGGTGACCGTGGACCCTCACAGTAGCTAAAACAGTCATTAATCAGAGTTACCAGGCTGGGTTGAGTCAGCAGCACAACTTAGTACCACCCCATCTGATTCTGACTCTGTCTTTGCCTTCGGGACTTGAGGGAGGGTTTGAAGAATTTAACAAAGCAAGACAGGCAGTTCTTAATGACACTGTGCCCCCTTCAGTGACTGCCTCCACATCTCCTCTTTCATACAGTACCACCACATTTTATTCCCTCCCCACAGGTCTGTGTAAGGTGAAACACTGTTGGATGGTGTAAGCTCAAACTGAACTACCCTTAATGAAAAGCACACTTGTGGCAAAGTTGCAGTGCACGTGTACACTAGCAGCAGGCATGCAAGCAGAGTCTTGTGAATATACCATATCCAAATCACAAGTCTGACAAGAATTTACTGCAAGTTTCATATAAATACGATGGAGTCCTAACTGACAGACAGTTCTAGCAAACTTGCAGTGATCATATGAAATTATTAGTGTGATCTTTCTGAAGCTAAATAAGATTATGAGACATTTGTTAAAATCACAAGGTGACAACATTAAAATTTGTTACAGAAATTTTTGACATACAGCCTAACTGGTAGAGGACTGGTTTAACAAGATAAAATATATAGTTTGAATCCCAACTATTCCACTTTTTTAAAATAAGCAGAGTGCTGATGAGCCACAGCAACTAAATCTATTGAGTTTTTCGCATGCCTGTAGTGACTGAAATAAAGGTCATAACTTGAACAAGTACAAACTCTCTTTAAATTAATGACATAATGGCTACAACCTTGTTTGGGAGCTTGCAGTAACTATATCTGCAATTGACTCACAAACTTCTTTTTACGGCCGCAGGGCGGAGACTGCAGACATCTTGCTTTCACAAAAAAGCACTCACCAGATCTGACAAAATAGCAAAATGTTAAGAGTTGAAGCATGATAACTCCACCAGTTGTAAAGCACTCTGCAATCAGAAACTTTTTATAGACACTAAAAAAATCAACAGTCTCCTTCCTCCAGCCCAAAGGGTAAGCTAGCATAAAAGTGATTCCTTCTCCCAATGCAACAACCCAGAAAGGAAAAGGTAAACACTTCAGTTAGTTCAAGACTTTTTTTTGCATACTAGTGTCAAAAAAAGCCTTGCTTGTCATTGTAATACTGCCAGCTACTTATCTCTTGCAGAGAAAGAGAGAGAGAGAGAGAAAGAGAGGTCTCCTGTACTCCATTTTCTAGTTAACCTTTGCTGTGCCCCAGACTGATATATCATATCAGTCCAGATTTCCACTAGGTTGTAATGCTGCCTGCAGCCCAAGGGTTAATTCCCCCCCTCCCAATTTGTTCATCAGCCAGTTTGTAGCCAGATGTACCAGGCATTTGTAAAAAGAAATATCAGAAGTCTATTTGACCTGTTTTAACACAGGATTTGGTATGTTCACTTGATGGATTATTAATCTTACTTATTATTGAAATTTGATTTGCTAGTCTTTGGAGGGTAAATACTGTAATTTACTGACATAACTTTAACAGACCAGCAAGCTTTAAAATGCATAGCACTATGCTACAATATTTAGAAGAAATATCCATAATCAGTAGCACTTTCTGATTACAATAATACCTTTAAGAATAGTGGGTGTCATATGTTTAGTGTTAAAAATGGTTCTATCAGATTGGTTTGATTTGTAATAGTTTGTCCAGAAATAGCTCTAAAATAATATGGATCATTATATGTCTTCCTGAAACCGGGGGAAGTGGGTGTAAATACCTAGCTTTCTTCTGTTGTCCCCTCCTTCCTTCAATATCTTTACTTATAATTAAAAAAAAACTATGGCCAGGATATTCAAAGGGGTTGCGCCTGGCGCAACTGAGTTACACTGGGGCAACCCTGCATTGCACCCCGGCAGGATATTGAAAAGGCTGCCTGGCACAGTGCAAATCCTGATGCGCCAGGGCACAATGTAATCCAATGCAGCGCAGATGCGGGAGGCGTGCCCATGCATATGCAGCACATCCTGATATTCAGCCCGGGATATGCGGCGCATATGCCGGCACAACCCTGCATTGTGCCACACAGATGGGCTCAAAGTTGAGCCCCAGAAATGTAGGCACAAGTCCTGGCCACCCACAGGTGGGCTGCTATATTGCAATGCGCAACACAGCAGCCGCCAGCCGTGGGTGGCCATCCGCAACGTCGTTGCCAAGCACACATACACCCCTGGTGGTCCAGTGGACCCCCCACCCACCCCATAAGCCTGATTGTGGGCATCTGTAATTTAAAGTCAATCCCTGGTGGTCTAGTGGTCCTGCCGCTGCCCGATCGTGGGCTGTTGTAGCTGCAGAATGTCACCTGGTGGTCCAGTGGTACCCACCTCCCTACCATCCCACAGAGGACCCCTGGCCACCCGGCACCCCCATCATCAGCGGGTGGCAGCACCCCTCCAGCATACCGCCCGCTGAATGACAGGTACAGTATGCACTGTACACCTAATGGTCCACAGTGTGGACTATTAATCTTGTATTTCCTGTGCCTTATGACAACAAACACATCTAGCTACTGTATATTCAATAAAGTACAGAAAGTACAAACAGAGCTTTTGAATGTAACATTTAGCTTTCAATGCCAATAGCTCATAGGAAAATGGGGGTTACACGGCCACTAGATCTCACTATCTGGGAAAATAATGTTAGTCAATTTACATGTTCCAATAATATTAACAACTAGTTATTTTAAAAAAAGTAATTCTCTCTTTTTAGTAGTTTTTTTTCTGTTGTCCCCTCCCTCCTTCAATATCTTTACTTATTATAATCCAAGAAAAAAAACTGTGTGTACTAATATAATGGCTGTTGTCAAAAAAAAATGTCTTGCGATGGTAAAAGTTAAACCTCCCATTCTGAGGGCACTTTTGTGTCCAGTAATATGAACCTTAACTTGCCTGGATTTCCCTGGGTACTGTTGGTGTGATCAGAGGGACACTTAGTTGCATATATTACATTTCTTGGTTACGAGTTATAAAGTCAGAAATTGAGCAGCTTCACATTTTCTTGACTTGTAAGCAAACTATTGTTAAGTGTCCACTGATACCGTTCAGCCAGCAAGTTTCAGTGCTGATCAAAGCAAGAGAGCGTTTGAATTTCAGCAGCTTGAGAGAAAAAAAAACATCTTCAGGCTGGGAGTTTGTATGGGCTCTGTTTTATGTTTGCAGTGGATGTGTCACACCAGGTACTGTGATTTTGTGAAGTGCTGTACTGTACCACTCTCCTATCATTTCTTAAATGTGGTCCATGGTGGCACAGCACCTCCATAGGTGTAAGGTGACATCCTGCTTGGGTCTGACTAGGTCTGTGTGAGACCCCAGTTTAAGGACGTATATAGTTTGTAATCTGGTGTGCATCTCAATGGACAGTACAGCTTCCTTGGGGATTCTGGTTTATTTACTGTATTTTAAACTCAGCATGGTTTTCAGCATAGTCCCGCAGACTCCTGTAGCACCCTCCCTTCAATGCCACCCATCTGACCCACACTACCACCAGTCCTCCACCCGGTGGCAGTCATTTGGCAGGAACAGCATGCCTGCCCCTGAGAGAAGAGAGCAGTCCATGGGATGCTCAATCCTCCCCCCCATCAGCTGGCTCCCAGCTACCAGAGGTGATTGCCGAACCTGAGTCACTGGTGTGGTGGGCAGTACCTACTGCAGCTCCACAGGGCCAGCTAATACAGCTTTTTTTAGCCCACCTCCTGAACAAGGCAGGTGTAATTCTTCAGATCCCCTCCAAAACGTGTTTCTGTAGTCCCTGTGCAAAATCGCCTTTCAGACAGGATTTAAAAAAAAATTCCACTTCTCTGCATCATAAGATGGGTACAATTCAATCCACACATTAATTCTAGGTCTCATATCAGATTAATGCATTAGCAGCCATTTTGGCTCTGACCAGAGTTTGTTTATTCAGTAAGAGTAGACTGAGGGAGTCAGAGCCAAACTTTAACCCTCCAGAGGGAGAGATAGGGGCCTAGTAGATGTATTAAGCACAGCAAAGTTTATAAACATATAGGCAGGTTCTTATAGATTGACACAGACAAATACTAAACATGGGACCGTGGTTTGTTTTCGGGGGGTGGGTGGTTGCTGTGGTGGTATTTGTACCTGAGATCTCACAGTTCATAGTTCTCTGGTCTGATCAGTTGATGACAACACTGTCTTCAGGGGCTTTGTTCATTGAACTGAAATATCTGTTCCTTTAGGTAATCATCCATTCCTGAACCACCTATTTCATTTCTAATAAAAAATAGTCACTCTCTATGTTTGTAAGCCTTGAAGCTCATGTGGCAGAGTGCATGGGCAGGATGCAGAGGACTAGTTCTAAATCTGACTTAAAGTAGGTCACATGCTTTTTTA
This sequence comes from Neoceratodus forsteri, assembly GCA_016271365.2. NCBI lineage: Eukaryota > Metazoa > Chordata > Ceratodontiformes > Ceratodontidae > Neoceratodus > Neoceratodus forsteri. Next base: position 1,609,076,390 of record CM057453.1, read on the forward strand.
ATACATTTGGGCCCAGATATTCAAACTGCGCCATTCTGAGGCGCAAGCCCTTGAGCTGCGCAAAATAGTTGTACAGGGGTGTGGCCGGGTGATATTCAAAGGAGTTGCGCTATTGAGCAACTCCTTTGAATATCACCCCCCAGCCACAGCCACTGTGCATGGCGCAGTGGAACTTGCGCCACTGCAAGTTGTCAGAGTGGAGCATTCAACTTGCAGTGGCGCAAGTACCATTGCGCCATGCGCAAAATCACGATATTCAAAAGGTGACATGCAAATGGGGCCATAATTCATGCAGGCGGGGGGGCCATTTGCATCTGATTATGGCCCCATTTGCATGCCATTAGCATGTAGGTGCGCCGATCCCTGAGGACTTGCACCTGGCCGCCCTGCCAGACAGCAGCCATCAGGGACCGACGCACCCTGCAGCCCGATCACAGGCAGAACATGAAAAGAACCCCCGCCCAAACATCTCCCTAATGCCCGATCGCTGGCAGAACGTGAAAAGAACCCCCCAGTGCCCAATCTCGGCAGAATGATAGGAACCCCCCAACCCATATCTCCCGGTGGTCCAGTGGACTGTAATGCTCTATCGTGGGCAGAATGTAGATTGACAACCCCCAAACATCTCCCCTGGTGTCTAGTGTCCCCCACCCCACCCACCCACGAGGCCCCACCACCCCGGCCCCGGCAGTCGGCAGCATCCCACCCTGCCATCCCACTGCCCGCCACCTGTCAGTCCAGTAGCTGCACACCCATTAGTGCAGAGCTAGAGCCAATGGGCATGTAGCCCATACTGTCATGACAGTCCAGATTTGTGAATGACATTCATTCACAAATCTGGACTGTCATGTACAGTATGGGCTGCACGCCATGGCTCTAGCTCTGCACCAATGGGCGTGCAGCCCCACCGACAGTCAGTCGGGTGGGTGGCGGCAGGCGGGTGGGATGCTGCCGCCCGCCGGCTGCCGGGGAGCGGGCTGGTGGGGCTTCATGGGTGGGTGGGGTGGGGGGACACTAGACACCAGGGAGATGTTTGTGGGGGTTGTCAATATACATTCTGCCCGCATCGGGCATTATGGTCCACTGACCACCAGGGAGATATTTGAGTTGGGGGTTCCTATAACATTCTGCCCGCGATCGGGCACTGGGGGTTCTTTTACATTCTGCCCGTGATCAGGCATTAGGGAGATGTTTGGGGCGGGGGGTTTTTCACATTCTGCCCACGATCAGGCATTATGGTCCACTGGACCACCAGGGATGTGGAACGGGAGGGGGTACATTGATGCCCGCAATCGGGCTGGTGGGGGGCACAGGGACTGAGTTTGAGCCAGCCACATGTGGCAGCTGCTGTGTTGCACCCTGCATACAGCAGGTCACCTGTGGGTGGCCTCAACCTAAGCTCTTTTTTTGGCTCAAAGTTGTGCAGGCGCAGGTTGGGGGTTGCGCCTGCACAACTCTGCACAACCCGACTGAATATCGGGCTGTGCAGTTTATGCATGGTTCCTCCCCCTCCTGTTGAGCATGCATTCATTTGCATTGCGCTGTTGCTCAGCCTGTTTTCAGTGGCGCAACTGCCTCCTGCTGAATATCGCAGAATGGCACAATGTAGGACTTGAGCATGCGCAACCCTGTTGCGCATGGCGCAACCCTTTTGAATATCTGGCCCTTGAACTAAATGCTAAGTAATGGCTGAGGACCTACAGATTAGCACATTTTTTTCCCACTAGGACAACAGCAACAACTTCTGCTGGCTCTAGGGCTGCATAGAATTAGTAAATTCTGCTTTTGTGTAGTTTACATGAAATTCCATGAAATTTCGTGAACTATTTCAAGATTTTTTAATTGGTCATAACTCATTCAATCTTACAGCTAAGTACATGAAATTTGACATGTGTATTGTTTGTAAGAGGCCCTAAAAGAAGGCAAATTTTATGGCATTTGATTTCTGCTTACAACATAGCCATCTACGGAGCTAGATAATTGATATTGTATATGTGTACTTTCCTGAAAGAGTAGCTTAATTATTTGCTAAACTGTGTGAAAATTACACCAGTCCTGTAACAAGGAGGGCTGAGGTGCTTGACACATGGGGCTGGATTTTCAAAGCTCCTAGAATGGCACAAGGTGCTTGCATCCAAAATGTTGGATGCAACAAGCACCTTGCACCAAGGGAAGCACCCTAAGCTATTTTAGAAAGCAGGCTGCATCATGCAGCAGGCTGCTTCCACCAAGGTGTGCTTGCCCCAGCCTTATGCCACAAAAGTGGCTGCAGCATGGTGCTAGGGGAGTTGCGGCAGACCCTGGCTGCCATAACCACAAAGTCTGGATTTTCAAAGCATTCCCCAGGGTCAAAGTGCTAAGTGTCATTTGACCAGCCAAGGGCTGGTCTAACGGTACCTTAGACATCCCTGGGAGAGTAGTTCACCATATGCCACTGTGATCCCCCCCAATAGACCTGTAACTGGTCCCCCAGCCCCGCTGTGCCCATAACCTGCATTGTACATAACACAATATAAGCCCTGGTGATCCTATGCCTCCCTCTCCAATCTCCCCCTGCACTTTAATATATCTCAGAATCAATCCCTGGTGGTCTAGTGGCCCCTCACCCCAGCAAGTAGTGCCCACCACCCTGCTTCCCCATCCCAGGCCATTATCTGGTGACCAGCACAACCCTCTGCACACCACCACCATGGAAAGCCACTGAATGAACTGTCAATTAATTTAATGGCCAGCCATGGTGGTGTGTGGAGGGCTGTACCAGTCATCAGATAATGGCCTGGGATGGGGGGAATAGGATGGTGGGCACTACTTGCCAGGGTGGTCGTTGGGGGCCACTATATTACCAGGGATTGATTTCAAGATATATTAAAGTATAAGAGCAGATTGGGGAGGGGGCACAGGATCACCAGGGCTTTTATTGTGTTGTGTGCCTCTCAGTTGTGGGCACATTGGGGCTTAGTGGTGTTGGTGGGGGGGGCAACACCATGCACCCATTCCAGGGCATAGCTGCCACCCCACCATCCTGCAGCACTTGTGGCACTCCTTCAGGGTGTGACATCCATTTGGTGCACTGACTTAGTTGCTGCAAGCAGCGGGTCATGGTGCCAGGACCCTGCCCCATTGAAAATCTGGTGCAGGGTCCTGGATGGACCAACACATGGTGCAAGCTTCCATTGTCATAGCTTGCACATGAGGTTTCAAAATCCAGCCCCTGCCCTCTTGCCATGCTGGTGACCTGGGTTCAGAAACAGACCAAGGTCTTTTGGGGTCCAGCCAGAGGAAGTAGGATTGAGTGTCCATTGATGGCTCTCCTCCTTCAGGGAGAGGGGGAACAGCATGTGCCACTGCTTGGTTGCCATAGTGGAGGCTAGGTGGCACTGCAGCAGTTGGATACTTAGTTGACTGGGAACAGACGCACTGGTGTGCTACATCCCATAGCATGTGTTGCAGCCCAGGTCAGGGAGGAAAAGAAAGGCAAAAACATTGCTGCTGACAGGATGATGTCAGTAACTCTATGGGCCCTGTACCATCTCCTGAGGCACCCACACATCCATGGTGGTAGGTGTCACAAATGCAATCAGCAGGTCAGGCCCTCTGCTCTCACAGTGCCAACCTCAGAGTGCAATAGTGTGGACAGGTAACAGACAGGGTAACCCTCCTGTCTGTTTTTGGGTCTGAATCACCTTTTAGCCTCAAGTTCTGGTGGGATTCAAACTGTGAACCCAATGTACAGCCTCAGATACTTACCCTCTTTGGGGATTGCTGTATAATCTTTCACCAGGGGCACCAAGCCAGGCTTCCAAAATGAACCCTTAAAACTCTATAAGAGACCGTAGGTATAGTCTTACCTTTTCCCAGTTTGGTAACACCATCAAGCTCCTTGAACAATTGTCAGACTTAACCATCTATACGTCACATGCAAAAAGAACTTGGAAGACACACCCAGGCAGTATCTTGAAAAAAAGATTTTACTAAAAGATGATAAAAATATGAAAAATGTAAACACAGAACAATATATCAAAAAGCAGTACAATCACATAAAAGAAAACCAAGGAAAACTACAGAACAAACTCCTACCGACATACAGTTAGATCTTTTCTATCTACTGTATTACCTTTGTAAGTGCCTAAGTTAGATCAGAAAGCTCTGTCTCTCTACAGTCCCAAGATGGTATGACATATTTCCCAGTTACAAGGATACATTTCAACCCCATTTCCCCACCTCCTTGGTGAGTCATCTAGTTCCTCCTTTTTAGGATTAAAAATTCCAAACATGATTTTGTAGCAGAAGGTATGTTAAATAATGTCACATCAGAAGGAAAAGCGCTTCCTAAATATGACTCCTTAATTAAACATTTTCTCTTTGATCTTGTGTGGTTTCCTGTTCCCAAGGCAGGTTCAAAGTGTTTTATAACTTTTAACACCATGTTGTTATCAAATGTTCTTCCTATAGGAATCATAAAACTTTATGAGCCCAATATCCTGGCAGCTGGGTCAGTTTTAATTAAGACAAAAAAACAGGAGACCTTTAATTAGGTCTCTCTGATCTTTTTAATTACCTCCTGGTTTCAGGTCACTTGTCATTGCTGACACCTTGATATAGGCCAATTTATCACATCCTTTGGTCAGTTACATATCCCGTAGCTTCACTGAATCCTGGGGGAGGGGACACCCATGGAAGCACAGGTTGTCTTATGTGAGACAATCACATACTATATTTTTATATTACAAATATCATACAACAATCATAACCAGCTGGCCAAGCGTCACAGTAGGAAGTAGCAGCTGAGGTAAATCCTGGGTATAGTGGGTGATGGGGCTGGGGTCATCAGACAAAAGGGGGTTTAAGGGTAGAGGGAAATCAAAAAAGAGTGAAAAGTTTCATGCATGCATACCCAATGTTAATAGGCCCTAGAATCTAATAAAGCTGGATGGGGTGGGACAGGTACAGTGGAAGGGTTCTGGATGCAAAGTCCTGTGCAGTGGGAATATCTGTGACTGGGAAGGGAGTAGCCAGAGAGGACGAAGGGGGCAGCAAGGTCAGCTCCCAGGGTGGGGGCTGACCAAATGAGCAGACAAGAAAGACCATTAGGCCTATTCTGCTGGCATTTTAGTATGTTAGTATGATTCATGTGGTTTAGTAGGTTAGCATTTACTGTGAAACTGATCAAGGAAGAGAAACACACTTCCAGGCTGCTATTTTCATTCAATCATCATTTTATCTAGCTGCAATTCCAACTCAATATTTCACTGCCACACTTTTTTCAAGGTTGTGCTGCTAAAAGTCTGAAAAGTAGCAGAACACAATCAAAGGACAACACCATGTCAAATAAACAGGTAGTTCATCAAGTATTCATATAAATGTTTGCAAACTCACCCAGAATTTGGTGAGTTAAAGTGCTGAGAGACAGATACACTGCTCAGGTTTTTACAGAAAGGAGACTCCTCAGAACATCATTCCAACATGTGCTGACTGGCATCTTCTGTGTGTGCTTCTTGTAGAACCATACTGGACCATCAATATGTCATGCATATGTGACATGATGACATGGCCGACGCTATGAGATCAGCCATATCCCAAATGCCGAGCATTTAAAACGTTCTATCCATATTCGTCACATGACTGTGAAGTGATCTCTTGCAGAGATTAACAGATAAAAAGTCAATGTGGTACAACCAAGATCAAAAATCATGTGGCTCCCATTAGAAAACATTTGTATGTAACTTTCCCAAGTATAAAAATGAATTAATAACCATCTACCTAAAACCTATTCCAGAATGTGAGGCTGAAGAAGCAGAGGTGAACAAAACCTCCAGTATGTACACTAGTGAGCTCTGATTTCACACGACCAGTAAGATACTAACTAGAACATCACAAATCAAAATCATACCAGTAACATAATGCACAACAACAATATAATAAGCTCACACAAAAACCATTTTCTCAACAAAATCATTTATACTATCACATTAGCCATATATTGATATGCTTTAAGTATGTGTATCCAAATGAAAGGATGTAAACTAGGAGGGCATATGTACTGTGACAGGGAGCTCCTGCCATTCTTGAGGACCTACCTTTTCTTAAATCTTTTGCAACAGTGATTCTATTTCTTAGCCTAATCTATTCTTTACAATTTCTAGGCCCAAAGGTTGGCCACCTATGAGCACCCCCTTCCCTTTCTTGATTATGCTATAGAGTCCTTTTTAATTTGTCTTTTCCCTCTCAGGTCCTTGTACAGGGAGGTTCTTGTTGTGACCTCTGAGCTGATATAAAATGACAGGCTGCATTCCTCGTTGTTGGATTTAGTACTCAATCGTAGTATGTCATAAAATACTTAAAAGTATGTACATTATGTGTATGAAACCTGTAAATATTGAAAATACCACGGCACAAGGTGTTTTTGATAAAGGTAAAAAGTTATGAGGGACTGTATTATAAAAATTAAGTTAGTTGTGCTATTTAAAATGCATGTAAATTGCTGTAAGTCAAGCAAGTCTGAAATGTCATGGTGATTTGCATATATCACATGATGCTTTGCATTATGGAAGTAGGTGTGATGTTGTGTTTCTTTGAAACGTGGCTTATTGTCAATGCCCTTTGGGGTAACCCTTGTTTCAGTGCTTCTGCACTGAGGTTCTTTGTCTTTAGTTTTTTTTTTTTTATTTGAGCCCCCACCACCCAAGCAAACAAGGCCCACATAGGGGAGGCTAAATCTCAACAGCTAAGTTACATCAGGGATCAGTGAGTCAGTAGGCACTGGCTAAGTGTAGAGGATAGACGTGCATAGTCTGTTGCTATAAACTGAAGTACTGAAGAAGGAATATGCCATTGCTGAAGGTTATCCACTGCATTTTGAATAAACATCATACAGAGATTGTGTGTTGAACTTGAAGTTCAGTGTCTGGTCCATCCGTTATCCCACAACCCCTCAACAGATTTGGTGTTAGAAGTGGGATAACTTGCTGAAACATCTGAACTGGCCTAAGAGGGAGGTTTTCAGTGGATATCACCCAGATATCCCAGGTGGACCGATGCACCAGGAGTTGCCAGAGGAGAACTTGGAGAAGAAAGTCCATGGAGTTCTGACCAGAACCATGGCTGACAGACAGAGAGATGCTGCTGCCTGGACCTGGGGACTCAGAGGAAAGCCAAGCCTGAAGACGACAAAGAGATGCAAAGGGATAAGGAACTACCGTGGGGTCGAGGCAGACCGGAGGTGCAAAACTGCTACAGTATGTTAAGATCAAGGAGGGTATGCAGATTAATGGTGGTGTAGGGGAAAAACAATGTTGGTGATATGAACTGAAGAAAGGTGTTCTGTACCACATGAGACCCAAACCCTGTACAAAAAGTGTGGATGCCCAGGTAGTGGTGCCTGAGGCCTACAGACAATAAGTGATGAAGGCTGCTCACTTTAGTCCCTGTGGGCATCTGAGCCATGGTGGGGTATTAGTTCAGTTAACCCCGTATTATTACTGGCCAGGAATGTATAGACATGTGACAGCCCCTCTTAGGACCTGTCCAGTGTGCAACCAGATTGAGGTACCTGCTGGGGACAGCAGAGGAACTAGTACCTGGGGTGTGGAATGAGTGTCCCAAAGGGTAGAGGTCATTAAAGAAAAAAAATGGCACCCTTGGAAAAAGGAAAAACTTTCACACAGGTCACAAGGTACTAGATGGTAGCAGATGGCTAAAAAGAGCACAGTGATTAAAAGGATGTTTATTGAGACACCCCAGAGATAAAAGGTTAAGGAAACTGCTGTTTAACATTGCAGGGTATTCAGCATTGGAGGTTCCTTGGCTTTCTGTAGGTTTCTGTAGAGACCTGCCTGGGGATAAGATGACCAATGATTTGGGGTCATAAGTTATAAAAGGTTGAAACTGGAGAGTAGAAACTACTATTATTTCTTCCATATTACCGCAGACACTGTGTAAGACAGAGGGGTCAAGTTGGTTCCAGGCACAAAGCTTGATGTGGCTCTGCAATGGTCCCTTTCTTAGGCAAAAGTGTAGCATGTTTGGTCAGGGGGCAGGCTTGATGTCAAAGAAACAGATACCCAAGAACAGACAAGTAGTCTGAGGTGGTACATGTGTTTTATTCTTTTCTGAGGGACAACCTACCAAGGAGGAGGTGGATGGAATATGGATTGGAACCTGTATTAGGGTAACACCAAAAGAGTGTCTACTCTCAGGTGTCTGTATCAGTAGCAAGTGAAATGAATGAATCAAGAGACATAGTGGGTTTATGTAGAGGGGTTGAGCCTATGACTGGTCCCCTGCTTAAAACTGACATGTCTGGTGGGGTTGGAGCAGTTAATTACTCACCCCAGAGAAATTGTTTCTATGGTACTGGACTTTACAGCCATACAGATTTTTGGTTAAGAAATATGACATACTTTCCCTAAAAGGAGATAGTTCAGGGAAGGTACCATTAGTCTCTGTTGAGAAATGCGTTACTGCCTCAGGGTAAAGAATGATGATAACCACTATGTTTATGACAGAATGTTTATCATTAATAGGGACCCTGAGACAGAGCTCCTGAAGAGGGGTGGGTGGAAGCTCCATCCCTTCCTGGGACAGGAAGGTGGTAAGCAGTCTGCAATAACTGCTTCCCTCTTAAGGTGGGAGATACTTGAAAGGGGCTTCTGCCACTCATGAGGACCTACCTTTTCTTAAATCAGTTGCAACAGTTCTGTTTCTTAGCTTAATCTATTCTTTACAATTTGTAGTCCATAAGATTGGCCACTTATGGACACCCCCGTTCCCTTTCTTGACTATGCTATAATGTCGTCTTTAATTTTCCTTTTCTCTCTCAGGTCCTTGTACAGGGAGGTTATTGTTGTGACCTCCGAGCTGATGTAAAACAACAGGCCATGTTCCTCATTGTTGGATTTAGTATGCGATGTCAGTATGCCGTAAAATACTTCAATGTATATACCTTATGTGTATGAAACCTGTAAATATTGAAAATACCATGGCACAAGGTGTTTTTGATGAAGGTAAAAAGTTACAAGGGGACTGTATTATAAAAATTAAGTTGGTTGTGCTATTTAAAATGCATGTAAAGTGCTGTAAGTTGAACAAGTCTGAAATGTCATGGTGATTTGCATATATCCCATGATGCTTTGCTTTATGGAAGTATGTGTGATGTGTTTCTTTGAAACTTGGCTTATTGTCAATGTCCTTTTGGGCAACCCTTGTTTCAGTGCTTCTACACTGAGGTTCTTTGTCTTTAGCTATTTTTTATTATTATTTGATCCCCCACCACCTAAGCAAACAAGGCCCACATAGGGGAGACAAGATCTCAACAGATAAGTTAGATCAGAGATCAGTTAGTCAGTAGGTGCTGTCTAAGTGTAGAGGAAAGACTTGCATAGTCTGTTGCTACCAACTGATTTACTGAAGAAGGGATATGCCATTGCTGAAGGTTATTTCTTGCATTTTGAATAAACATCACACAGCGATTGTGTGTTGAACTTGAAGTTCAGTGTCTGGTCCATCTGTTATCCCACAACCCCTCCACAGGCACTAGTACCCATCTTGGGACCCCAGTATAGGTGCTCAGACAATTTCCTCATTGAGGCCTATATCATGACTGAGTGTTCTAGACCTCTGCATGCAAAATTCCTCTCTCTCAAGAAAAACCCTTTCCTAGTTCGACCTATCTCCTATCGACCTGCTCCACCCCAAAAAAAAGGAGCGAGATCACTGAGTGTCCCAAAAATGTCAAGCTACACTAGAACTTTCTTGCTCCAATTGGTTGATGGATTTATGTTCAGAAATCCATTTACTTAACATTCTTTTTGTTTTGCCTATATAGGCCATGCCACAGGGAAACCTTAAGATGTAAGCAAGACACATAACATGAAATCTTGTGCCTAATTTTTCTTGTCCCATTCCAAAATTTACTATAGCTTTCTGTTAGCCCATAGGTATTTCCACACTGGGCACAAACACTGCATGGGAAGTTCCCAGTGGATGCCAGTCCAAATGAAAAAACACTTTCAATTTTCTTTGGTAGTGTGTGAGCAGAGTAGACTACTAAATCATTTGGAGTACTGCTTCTTTTGGCCTCCATTAATAGTGGTGACACCAAACGTTGTGCACCTGTGTTTATAGATCTCAAGATACACCAGTACTTATGTATAATGTTATATTAATATAGTAATGTTTTTGATACCTCCAAAAATTGTAGCTGCCTTTCATAAAATTCATAAGATATTTAACAGGTCTTGTAGCATTAGACATATATGATCTGGACCCCAAACCTAAACCCTGAATTCAAACGGCTGATTTTTAGAACACTTATCAAGAGCTTTTTTTAATTCTTTGGTAGTGGTACTAGTTACAACTGTATCCAGCAAGGTGTTCTAGGTTGATATCACGCTCTGTGAGAACCATTGCCCTCTTGGATTTCTTTATACAACTCTCCCTTGAGCATCATTTTATTTCCCCTTATTGATTTTATCTCAGGTCTTTTTTTTAGTCCTGCACATTCCCAGAGATCACGTTCCTTAAATGCCCTGTGAACCATGCAAATGCACCCCAGAACCTTCTATATTGTAGGGAGTACAGGCCCAGTTCCCACAATCTCTCCTCATATGGCTTGTGTTTTACATCAGATATTAATCTGGTAGCCCTTCTCTGAATACCATCCAATCTATGCACATCTTTCTTTAAACATGGGACCCACGTCTGGCAACAGTACTTCAGATGATGTTGAACCAGGAACACATACAGTGGCAACACCATCTCCCTATCTCTATTCCTGATGTTACACCTTATGGCAGCTATTATTTTATAGCACATTCTTACTACATTGGTACAGTGGTTGCTAAAGCTTAGATTGTCTGTCACCATGACCCCCAGGTCTTTTTCAATATTTGTTTGTTGTAGTTCTTCCCTGTTAGTATAATATTTACATTTCTGGTTCTTGTTACCAAAATGCATTATCTTGCACTTGTTTAGGTTAAATCTTAGTTTCTTGTCCTGTGCTGTTTCAGCTAATATATCTATGTCAGCTTGGAATAGGGCTGCGTCTTCAGAGTTCACCACGGCTCCCAACTTAATATCATCCGCAAATTTTGTTAACCACAATTTGTTTTTGCTTGTTATTGATGTCACAAAACTGTTCAACAACACTGGCCCAGACACGCAGCCCTACAGCACCCCACTCAATACCTCTGCCCAGTCAGACAGATGTCTGCTGATCCTTTGCTTCCTTCTCCCCCAACCAGTTCACTATCCATGTAACTAGGGCTTTTCTAATTTCTATGCCAGGCAATGTTTTTATCAGTTCTACATGTGAGATACTATCAAAGGCTTTTTCAAAGTCAACATATAGTACATCTACTGCGATATCACAATCAAGTGCCTGGCTTATTGGGTCAGAAAAGTTTAACAAGTTTGTCAGGCATGACTTGCCCTTCCTAAACCCATGTTGTGATGGATCGACTAGTCCCCTTTCTTGGAGATGTTTCTCTATTTTGTCTTTCAGTATTAACTCAAATACCTTCCCCACCACAGAGGTCAGGCTTATTGGCCTGTAACTGCCACATTCTGATTTTACCCCCCAGGTATCACATGCAGCCTTCTATGAAAACGTTGTGGTCATATTCTTTGCCTGCTGTATCTATAGTAATGTCTCCTCCCTTTTCAAAGGTGATTTCACAGTACACATTGAAGGCTTCTGCCATTTCTTGACATTGAGCCTTCACCACAGTGATTCCTCCTGGCCCACAGGAATTGGCCAAAGGGGATATTCTCAATTTTGTTGAGAAAATTGTCATTTAAAAGACATAAAGAAGATTTGATCTTTATATGAAGTCACACCAAAGTGGAATTATTGCAGTTTTGTGAATTCCTGAACATCTGTGAAAGTAATTTGAAATTATGGTGTCAGCGTGGCTCAGTTGATAGCACATCCGCCTCTGGACCAGAAGGTCGTGGGTTCTCGTCCCACACCGGGATTGGACTTGCACCTAAAAATTGCTGGCATCCAAGTGCAGTATTGGGGGGTGCTGTACTGCTGGGGTGTGCCGTCCTTCAGATGAGATGTTAAACCGAGGTCTCTTCTGCCCATCCCGGTGTTGCCCTGGTGGGTGTCCAGGTGGAAGTAAAAGAACCCAGGGCAGTCTTTGCAAAGAGTAGGGAACATTCCCGATGTCCTGGCCAACATTCCCCTTCCCATAAACTGCTTCATGTAATTATCCAGGCTGTGTGTGGGTGATGATGTGCGATATGGTCGCCACTACACATTCAGTCACTTTACTACCAGTCTAGCATTGTCTGTAAAGCACTTTGGGACACACTGTGTATGAAAAGTGCTATATAAATGCTGATTCTTCTCTTTAGAATTCAGTTGAGACAAAATATCATTTTTGGATCTTGAGATTTTCAAGAAAGATGGAGTACATAACAGCTGACTTCATAGAAAGCCCATGTAGAGGGCTACTTCTTTACACTATGCAAGTTTCCATCCTAAGCTCTGCTGTGACAATATCCCCTTTTGTCAATTCCTGTGGTCCAGAAGAATCAGCATTTATATAGCGCTTTTCATACACAGTGTATCCCAAAGCGCTTTACCAACAATGCTAGACTGGTAGTGAAGTGACTGAATGTGTGGTGGCGGCCATATTGCACATCATCATCATCACCCACACACAGCCTGGATAACTGCATGAACCGGTTTATGGGAAGGGGAATGTTGGCCAGGACACCAGGATTGTTCCCTACTCTTTGCGAAGAGTGCCCTGGGTTCTTTTACTTCCACCTGGACACCCACCAGGACAACACCAGGATGGGCAGAAGGGACCTCGGTTTACCATCTCATCCAAAGGATGGCACACCCCAGCAGGACAGCACCCTCCAATACTGCACTCGGGTGCCAGTGATTTTTAGGTACAAGTCCAATCCTGGTGTGGGTCGAAAACCACAACCTTCTGGTCCAGAGGCGGATGTGCTACCAACTGAGCCATGCTGACACCCCCCCAGGTCCAGGAGGAATTACTCTGAGGAAGACAACCATGATGAAGTTTCAGTTGTGGAGGATAGACTTCTGAATGGAGACTATCCTAAACAGGTGGTTACAAATATGGCAGAAAAAGCTGCGCATAGAGACAGGGATGACTTGGTGTATGAACAAAAAGAAAGACAGAATACCACTGATACACTTGTTTTCTTTTAACCCTTATTCAACCATTTTTGGATATATCATCAAAAACATTATACATAAGTACTGGTGTATCTTAAAATCTACAAACACAGGTGCACAAAGTTTTGTGTCACCACCATTAGTGGAGGCCCAAAGAAGCAGTAACCCCAAAGGATTTAGTAGTTCACTCTGCTTACACACCACCGAGGAAAATTAAAAATATTGTTTCATTTGGACTGACAACCATCGGGAACTTCCAATGCTATGGTTGTGCCCAGTGTTGAAATACCTATAGGCTAATCTAAATTTCTAATAAATTTCTGAATGAAACAATAAAATCTGGCAAAGGATTTTGTGTTCAACAAAGTTTTTTTTGTTTTGTGACTCTACAACATGGCCTATATAGGCAAAGCAACCAAAATGTTAAGAAAACCTATTTTTGAACATAAGCCATCTATCCTAAGGGAGGATGAAAGTTCTATAATAGCTAGACATTTTAAACAGATGAGATAGTCAATAACCTTGCTCTACTTTTTTGAGTTAGAGCAGGTCGATATGTCAAAAAGAGGTGGGAACTGGGAATGCGTTCTCCTTGAGATGGAGGTGTACTAAATAGAGAGATTTGGAACACTAAATTGTGAAATAGACCTTAATGAGGAAATTGATTGGACACCTATACTGTGATCCTGAGACACCAAGAGTGCCTCCCCCCCCCCGGCTTACATCCATAAATTTGATATATATATATATATATATATATATATATATATATATATATATAATACTTGAAGCATATCTGATAGCATAAATGATTTCGTTGAGAAAACTTTTTTGTGTGAGCTTATTATATTTTTTGTGTACTATGTTATTGGCATGATTTTTATTTGTGATGTTCTAGTGCCTCACTGGTCTTCCAAGATCAGGGCTCACTAGTGTGCATACTGGAGGTTTTGTTGACCTCCGCTTCTTCAGCCTCACATTCTGAAATATGTTTTAGGTAAATGGTTATCAATTCAGTTTCATACTTGGGAATTTTATGTACATAAATGCTGTTATGGTAACCACATGATTTTTGAGTTTAGTTGTACCACAGTGAGTGTGATGTCTTGACCCTCCAGTATGGTTTTACACGAAGCACACACACACATGACACAGAGAGCTATGAATTGATCGTCACTTTTCAGTGGAAACCTCTACATTTTTGAACACCCATGTATATGTCCAATGATGTTTTAAACATGGCCAGAGTTTCACTGTTAACAATTGCTTCAAGTAAAGAATTCCATATACTGACAACCCTTTGGCTAAACCATTTGTTTCTCCTAGCTGTTCTATTAACTTCCTTTGTTAGTGTCAAGTTGTGAGACCTTGTATTCCTTTGACTGGGATTTTTTATCAGCCCAATGGTTTCCCATATGACCTCATTCTTACTTGCGCTAAAGACCAGGCACAGGTCCCCACATACCCTTCTATACTCTAACGAGTATAGGCCCAGCTGAGTTAATTTGTCTTGGTAACTTATGTGCCTCATATTCTTTATCCTCTTTGTTATTCGTCTCTGCACATTTTCTACAAGTCTGTTTCCACCTATACTATGTGGAGCACAGAATGGTGAACAGCACTCCAGGTGAGGCCTAACCAATGCAGAATAAAGTGAGATAAGTATGGAAGACTCTCTGCTTTTATTGTGTTTAAAAATACAGGATATTATCTTCTGACATTTTTTAACTGTCTCCTTGACATGTGTATCAAATGACAGAGAGTTGGTAACTGTAACCCTTAAGTCCTTTTCCACTTCTGTTATCTGGAAAGTAGAGTTATTCAATTTAAAAGCATATTGTTTGTTTCTCCACCCCAAATGCATCACTCTACACGTTTGTTGATTAAAGATCTGCTTGTTTTGACTTGCCCACTTCTCTAGTTTCATTATTTGCTCCTATAATATTATTGCTGCTTCTTCATTATTGACTACAGCTCCCACCTTACTATCATCAGCATACTTGCATAACCAGACTGACTTTGAGGTTTTCATTTCGGATACAAATATGTTAAACAGAGTGGGACCCAGGACAGAGCCCTAGGGCATTCCACTAGTCACCGCTCCCCACTCTGAAAGATAACCTCTGAGTCCCATTCTTTGTCATCTGTTTTGCACCCAGCTATTCACCCATCTAACTATACTCAGGTCAAGTTGTATTTTCTCTAGTTGTCCTATTAGAATATTATGTGAAAATGAGTCAAAGGCCTTAGAATAATCTAAAAATATAATATCCACAGGTAATCTTGCATCCAGTGCAACACTGACAGGTTCGAAGAACTGTAATAAATTTGTGAGACAAGATCCCCCTGGGGTGAAACCATGCTGTGTTATGTCAGAGAGTCCCTTGCTTTTTATGTGTTCCACAATAAGGTCAAGTATTAATCCCGCCATCACTTTCCCCAGGACCAAGGTTAGACTTTTTGGTCTGTAGTTGCCTGCCTCCTTCCTGTCTCCTTTTTTATAAATTGCCGTCACATTAGCTTCCCTCAATTCACTTAAGGTATCTCCTTCATGTATCAAGGCATTAAAGAGCATCATAATAGGGCCTGCAAGTTCATCTGAAAGTTCCTTCAAAAATCTTGGGCTTAGCCCATCTGGGCCTACAGATTTATTTGGTTTTATTTTTGGAGCCTTTCCTGGACAACTTCTTTAGTAAAAGATATATTATTTGTACAAGTGTTGTCTATGCATTTAATGTATGGTTCCTTTTTAGGTTGAAAAGTTGTCAGGAAGTATTTATTTACTTCATTTTCCATGTCCTGTTCTTTAAATACAAGTTCTTCTCCTACTTTGAGAGGCCTTATTTCTTTTTGGTTACGCCTCAATGAACCCACATAGCTAAAGAAGCTTTTTTTTTATTATCTTTGATGGATGTTACCATCTTTTCTTCCGCTCTTTTCTTATGTTCGTTTGTTGAATTTTGTTGACCTGGTAAGCCCACTGGGCCTAGAAGTCCCTTTTTCATGGGCGACCCGGGGGGGGGGGGGAGTGGATGCAGGAAGT
Source organism: Neoceratodus forsteri (assembly GCA_016271365.2). Taxonomy (NCBI): domain Eukaryota; kingdom Metazoa; phylum Chordata; order Ceratodontiformes; family Ceratodontidae; genus Neoceratodus; species Neoceratodus forsteri. Next base: position 1,609,092,589 of record CM057453.1, read on the forward strand.
AAGCAACTGAAATTGAACTAGATTAAGCTGTTGGTGATATTTTTAGTGAATGAGGGAAATTTGGCCAGGACACAGGGCAAATTCCCCTACTGCATTGCTGGCAGTAGGGGGAGCTGCAGGTGCGAGTCTGCAGAATGGCAGACTGTGCTCAACCCTCCTCAGAGACGGACGCTGTGCTTAGAGTCAGTATGGAGATTTCTAGTGCTCAGCCTGAATCAGCCTGAGTCGGCTCTGCCTCGGGACGCAGTTATTGCTAGGAACGTACCTTTGGAGCTTACTGGAGACACATGTGGTTTGTGCCGTGCAGAGGGAGTCCTTGATGAGACTTTATTTCCAGAGTTGCCCTCTGGAGAGAAGAATCCGGTTTCTGTTTCAGCGCAGGGTTTTCCTCCTGCAGACATTTATGGGGGAAGCTTCTTCTGCTGTTTCTGTGATGGATCCTTTGAGCATGACAGAAGCCTGTCAGCCTCAGCGAACTGAAACTGCCTCTGGGAGGACTCACTCATCAGACGCCTCTCATGCTGGAATGCGGAAGTCAAGAGCCACTGACAATCCCTTTCCTTCAGTCGACTGGAGCAAAGATTTGGCTCTGGCGGACGCGGGCTGGATATTCCGGGACAGACACTGGATCCCTTATTCCAAATGGATGTCCTTCATGCCTGAACTGTCTCTTGTTTCTGGGGCTTCCATTACTCTACATGATTCGACGGATCAAGATCCACAACCTCCAGGTGACTTTTTAAAAACCCCTACTTCTACTTCTGATAAAGACGCTGCTGATGGGGAAGGGACTGATTTGCCTCACAAATCCCCCCTCCTTCCCCTAGTCGGGAACAGTTTCAATCTGGCCCCTGTTTTTCTGATTTATTTAGAAATAATAGGCTTGAACAGGCCCCCAGGTGAAACGCCGTTCACCTATGTTATAGAGGGGGTGTTCAGGAACACCCCGACCATTTTTACGTTGCTCAGAGGCTGCTTAAGAACTCAATGAACTTTCAGGCCTCAGATATTTATGCCCTCATCAATATCAGAGGGGAGGACACTTTTGATGTAAGTTTTAGGTCTTTTGTGGGCCTTGACAAGTTTTGGCAGAAATAAGAAGCATTGAAAACGACTCCACTATGGACTCTATTTTGGGCTATTCCAATTACTAAGCCTCTGTTTAAGACAATTAATATCATGTTCAGGAATGAAGGAGTTAATGTGGGGGACATCCTTTATTGGTTAGAAAGCAAATGTACTGTTCTCGGTCTTCCTGAACCAATCATTGATGAGGAAGGGGTTTGGACCGGGAGTTGGAAATTTAAGATAAAATTACGCACTGTGGGGGATGATGTACAGCATATTCCGAACAGTGTTTTATGGGGAAGGACAGGGGGGTTTGTTTTAACCCTGGCTATCCCAAGGCCTGCTACAAATGTGGTAGTACCCGCCATTTGAACAGTGCTTGTGACAAAATAAATGTGCGCTTTGTGGAGAGCTGAACTACGATAGCGGGACCTGCCGAAATGTTTTTTGTTGCAACCTTTGCGATGCGCAAGGCCATGCCTACCATCAGTGTCCCTATGCAGGGCAAAACAATCAAGGGGGCCTAGATAAAGAAACCCTGATCTCAGAAGCTCAAGACAGGTTCAGGCCTAGATCTGAGGATGATTGCACCTTTGAAACAGACCCTTCCACCTCGGCCCCTCCAGGTGCCCCTGAATCTCAGCCTCCTGATTCAGATCCCAGCCCTGATACTCCTAGTGCTCAACAGCCTTCTGCAGCTCCTGAGCATTTACAGTCTGAAGTAACTGCTATGCCCCCCTCCCCTGGCATATGAATTTCAGAAACCTCACCCCAAACGGGTTACGAGGTCTCATGTTAAGAAACTTGCCCAGACTGCTAATTTTTCCGCACAAAATACATTCCAGGTTTTGCAGGATCAGAATGTGGACTCAGAGTCCGCTGTTTCCGTTAAATCTGGGGCTATATCTGAAATGGAATGTGATGATGAGAGAGGTCCTGACTTACTGGAGTCCAAGACAAAATCAGGGCATAAACCTAAAAAGGACAAAACTTAAATTATTTCTCTGGCTTCTTTGACTTTGGTTTCCCTCAACACCTACAGCATTAAAAATTATAGGGAGCGTTTGGGACTTCTGCACTTTTGTAAATCACAAGCTGCAGACATTTTATTTATGCAAGAGACTCGATTTGCTTCCTTACTTGATATTAATCAAACTAAAAAACATATGGGTCCATGGGTCTTCATTTTTGTCCTTTGGTCCCGATGCTGCAGATGGGGTCCGGATAGTCTTTTGTCACACTCAAGTTCAGGTTCTCCAGATGGTAGATACCGTCTCTGGTAGGGCACTGCTTCTGGATGGCTTTTGCAAAGGATATCCCCTTCACCTTATTAACATCTATGCTCCACAAGTCAAATCTGCCAGGATTGACCTGTTTCACGATATTAAGCAATAACTTTTTTCCCCTAGGCATATCATATGGGTGGGGCGATTTTAACTGGTTTGGACCTGAAATTTAGGGATCAGGTACAACAGAAGGTATACTGTGATTCTCATGCCCTTCACAAACTCATCTTAAAAGCCTCTTTACTAGATACATATAGGGCTCTTCATTCTGATTCTGGGCCTACTTATAGACGGAGCAGCTATGCTACCAGAATTGATTTTGTTTTTTCTTCCTGTCATTTACTACCTGTTAAGTTTTGTCTGACTCCGTGTGAGTTTTCTGACCATATGTTGTTGAAAGGTTGTTTTAATATTTCACATATTCCTCCCCGATTTCCTGCAATACCCACAAGATGGAAGCTGAACCCTATATCGCTTGCTCAGGTTCGGTTTCAGACTGCTCTTCTGAAAGTGTTTGAATGTCAGCAGTCGGTAGCTGGGCTTTATGATTCCTGGGGTGACTGATGAGTGGCCACTAAACTTGAATTTGAGCATTTTTCCACTGCTTTTGATACAACAACCCTGACTGTGGATTATATTACTTATTTAGTTCACAGGGACCAGTTTTATAAATTGCTGTCCCTTCCCACTTCCTCGGATGTTCACATTCAGGAACAAATTTCTCTGCTTAAGGCTAATATGAGACAATTCCACTATGGAAAGGCTTACCATCTACATGATGAATTATCCTATGGTCTCAAGCTCTCTCCTGTCTCTCTCCTGTCTCTGATCCATTCTCAGCCTGTAAACAAGCATTAGAGAAAAAACTTATGGATGGTCTTTTTAATTCTGAAGGCATCCTAAAAACTACTGATGTAGACATGTTGCACATTGTCCAAAGGGTTCTACAGGGCCAACATGGGACAGCCTTTCAGCCGACAGGTACTTGGAATGATCTTTTTTTTCATTTTCTCCCCCTGTGCTGACTCCTCAATAATCACAGGAGTTAAATCTACCTATTACCCAGGCTGAGGTCAGGTTGGAAATTACCCATTTGAAGACTGGAATTTCCCTTGGACTGGATGGCCTAATTAATGAATTTTATAAATTTGTTTTGGATGATTTTAGCAGTATTCTGACTCATGTTTATAATGAGATACTAGTCACAGATACTCTACCTTCAGAATTCTCTAATGTTGTGACAATTGTTTTGTTCAAAAAGGGGATAAACACGACATTGGCAATTGGAGGCTGATTAGTTTACTGAATATGGACTACAACATTTTCTCTGCTATTCTGTGTCACAGTCTTCAACGAGTTGCCCCTTCTCTCATTCACCCAGTACAAACTTGTTCAATCCCTGGTCACAACATTCAGCAAAATGTAACACTTTTGTGGAATATTTGTGAATGCAGCTTATTGCAGAAACGTAAGGGGTATTTATTATCACAAGACCAAGCTAAGGCTTTCGATAAAGTCTCACATTATTTTTTTGTTTCAAATTCTTCACCTCTACGGATTTTCCCTGAAATTTAGAGCATGGGTTCGCCTTCTGTATGATAAGGCCAGAACCTATCCTTTGGTTAATGGCCTAATAGGGGATGGTATAAATTTTTGTAGGGGTATACGTCAGGGATGCCCTATCAGCCCTTTGCTGTACACTTTTGTATTGGACCCCTTAATTTGGGAACTCCTTCATCATCAAAATATCTTGGGTCTTACTCCAGCAATAGCGGTTCCTACACAGATTATGGCTGTATATGTGGATGATATGTGTCTCTTGTTACATAATAAGGCCTCTGGTCTTATTGCTCTAGATACCTTGACTCAGTTCAGTACTATTTCTGGGACTACAGTCAACTATGAGAAGAGCACGGGAATTTGTTTAGGGAAGGGGCCTTTTGATTCATCCATTGGGCAGATAACTGTAACTCTTGGCCCCATAAAAATCTTGGGGTGTTTTTTTGGAAATGGGGATTTGGCTGACCTTAACTGGAAACCATGTATTGAAGTGGGTGAATGCAAGGTGCAATTATGGAAATCCTGGACTTTTTCAAAACAAAAGCCCATTATGGTTATTAAGAAATTTCTTCTCCCCATGTTTTTGTATTTTAGTTCTGTATTTCCATTGCCTAAACAATATGATACACGTTTATACAGCATTTTTTTCCAAATGCTTTGGGGAAGTCAGTTGAACCCTGTTAAGCGAGATTTTACTTATTTGCAAATTAATGCAGGTGGTCTTAGCATGATTAATCCTTTAGTTTTTCCTTTTTCTTTTTCATTAAAACTACTTTTAAGGAGCATGCACAATACAAACTGCATCCGTGGGATTTTTGAACTTTTTTTTTTGATTCAGGACTTTTTGACCAGGTGGGCTACTGAGGCTCCTATTATTAAGTCAACTTTGGGATCCCCTTCGTTTATCTATTCTGTAGCAACTAAATTATGAACATGGAAACTTGCTCAACCTGTGGTTCATCGTCTTTCCAGAAAAGCCTTGTATGTTGAGATAATGACTAGGCATTTTTTAGTTATGGTTGATTTTCCGAGATGTTTCCCCTCCAAAACTCATTTGGCCTTACGAGTTCTCAATGATAAATGTATCCCTGCAAAAATGTGGGATGTTACTTGGCTTAGCTGTCATGGGAGATTGGGAGTAAAAGGAAATCTAAAGCACAAAGCTGTTACTGAAAGACAGTGTATTCGTATTGAATGTATAGGGCTAGAAGAAACCATTGAACATTTCTTCCTTTCCTGTCATTATGCCAAACTTTTTTGGGCAGCTCAGCTAACTAACTGGGGCTGAGGAGGTTCTCGATATGTTTCTAATGAGTGCTTGGTGCTTGGGGATTATTCTGGGTTTTTTTCACAGTACTGTCCTAGCACACTGAATGTAATTTTTGCTTGCGGTAAGTTCTATATGTGGCAGGCACAATGTCAATTTTCCTTACAGCATACTTGTACTTTGCCCTCAATTTTACTTAACTATATAGAATCAGTGTTGCTGACCCAGAAAACCTCTGAAATTAGCCTTTTGCCAGCTCATCAGTTCTATGAATACTGGAAACATGTTTATTGGATTTGAAACATCATGAGGTATTGTTAGACAAAGCCATGTTAATTTTGCATTTCTGATGTTTTATTCTGAATTGTAGAGCCTCCTTGTTTTTCCTTTTTTTCTGGGAATGTTTTATTATTTTTTAATCTCTTTCATTTTCATTTTGATTTGTTTTGTGATGCATGTACTGATGTTTTTGTTTCTTACAATAAACAATTCCCCTATTCTTTTCGATAAGTACCATGGTATTTTTAACATCCACCTGAACTACCACCAATCCAGGCAGATGGGACCCCAGTTTAATGTCTCATCCGAAAGACGGCACCTCAGAAGTGCAACACCCCTCTCATGCTGCACTACAGTGTCAGTATTGGGATATTAACCCAAGTGCCAAATGTGGGAACTGAAGCCACAGCCCTCTGATCTCCCAGCCTCAGAGGCGAGTGTGCTACCTACTGAGCCACTGACACTGTTTTCTTAGACTTCCTTATTATATTCTTACTTTTATTGGATGCTCATTTATATTTTTCCCAGTTCATTTCAGTGCGATTCTGTTTGTATCTTTTGTATAATTTTTCCTTCCTTTTTATAATTTTTTTAACTGTACTTCCCCACCATAATGGAATTCTACCTTTTTTGTTATATTTTGGTATTTCAGTAACCCAAGTATTGACACAATAATCAATCTCTTGTTTTATTTTCACCCAGATTTGGTTCCAATCTAGACCGTTTAACGCCTTCTGCCAAACCCATTTTTTTTAGATGTTCTCGAATATGTTTATAATCTGCTTTGTTGTAGCACCTGAAGGTTGTTATATCATTGGCCTTATTTTGTTCCATATTTATCTCCACTATAATCTTGTTGTGGTCACTATCCCCCAAAGGTCCTTCAATTCTTATATCCTTGATCATGTTCTCAAAATTACACAATACTAAATCTAAGATTTTGCTCCCCCAGGTATTTTCATTAACTAGTTGTTCCAGGTTGTTATGTATAATCATCTCAAGGAATCTGTTTTCAATTCCTGATGAATCTTCCAGCTTATCCCAATTAATATTTGGGTAGTTGAAGTCTCCTATTAACATAAAGTCTCTGTCTATATTTATTTGTTCTAAACTTTCAATGAATCTAATATTATCTTCCACTTTCAAATTGGGTGCTCGATATCCCAAACATACAGTTAGTTGTCTTGTAGGCAGCTGTATCCTAACCCATATCTGTTCTGTCGGATTTGTCACATTTCCTCGGGATTAAATTCATATTCATTCACTTCTTTTTTATGTTTGCTTGCATGCATGTACAAAAAACATGCTGTGGCAGCTTAGTAGAGAAGTGGGTTGTGGAGATGCGGTAGTGTTGCGGCCAATGCCACCACTGCTTTTGTGGGCTCGGCTGTCTATCACCAATTCAAGCGCACACTGGCAGTGACACTAGTTTGCAAGTGTGCCACCAACTTGTAACAATTTTGCTGCTGCAATGAGGGAGTGACCCATCATTGCAAGGCATGCCTTGTCTGGTGTAAAATGTTAATAGATATGGTGGAGGCTGTCACCATCCACCTCTCACAGTCCCCATGAAAGCCGATGTCGGAGGTGCCCAGTCCCTCTGTCAGCATGCCCTCTCCCCAGTTCATTTACCAATGGGGAGCCCAATCCTCAACGGCATAATGTCCCCCATATAATAGTAGTATGTTGAGGGGGTACCCAATCCCCCTTGGCTCATGTGCCCCCCAAACACAGACACATTTTCTGTGCCAACAGGGTGCCCAATCCCCATCAGCTCCAGTCTCCCCCCCCCCAAAAAAAACAGATGACATGCTGGGAGCCCACCCTAGTTTGACAATTGTCCCTGAAAAAAACAGACTGTCCCATGATGTCTTTCTGTTTTTTTCCCTGTAAAAACAGAAAACAGTCCCTCGTTGTCTCCAGTGCCCCTCCCCAATCTGCACCCACCCTCTGTGCACCCCAGCTCCCCACACACCCCCACCCCATACTTACTTCTGGAGCCTGGTGCAACAATTTTCAGTGGAGCGGGAACACATCTGCACTCTTCATAGCTGACCACGAACTGAAGAAATGCTGGTAAGCTGTATAATGGTATAAATTAGTTTTTTTCAACTTAGGTGATATCTCAGCCATTTTTGTGACTTTTGGCACCAAATTTTCAACATGGGGTTCTTGGGACCCCACCTCATGAATTCAGTCACTGTCATGTCATTATGCAGTCCCAAAAGGTGATTTCCAGGTCTCTGTGTGGAATCACCTTTCAGGACTGATTAACAAAATGACAGTGTTACTGTTCATGAGGTGGGCTCCCAAAAAGCCTATGTTGCAACTTTTGTGAAAACATTCTAAAAAATAACTGTGTTATGAGCGTGTGTTGAGCAGTTTCCACGCACACTTCCATGCACACTCATAACTTCAAGAATTTGTAATATTTTCACTTCAGATTTTCAACATTGCCATTTTTTCACGCCTCCTTATGGACAGTACAGCTGTCATTTTTCACATCCTGCCAGAAATGTGTTTTCGGACATCCGGCGCACAATGGCATGGTCACTGTGGGAAATCAACATTTAGGACAGATTAAGAAAATCATAGTGACATTGTTCATGAGCAGAGGTCCCAAAATGCCTATGTTGAAAATCTGGTGAAAGAATTCCACAAAATAGCTATGTTACGAGTGTGCATTGTGCAGTTTCCATGCATGCATGCTCGTAACTTCTAGAATTTTTAATATTTTCACTTCAGATTTTCAACATTACCATCTCTTCACACCCCCCTATGAATGGTACAGCTGTCAATTTTTACATCCTGCTGAACTATGTTTTCACACTTGTGGCACAGAATGGTGCGGTCGCTGTGGGAAATCAACGTTCAGGACCAGATTAACAAAATCACAGTGCTCCTGTTCATGAGCACAGGTCCCAAATGCGTTTATGAGGTTGAGTCACAAAAAGGCCATGTTGAAAATTTGGAGTGCAAATACCAACAAAGACCTGGGGCATTAGGGTTTCTAATCATAACTTCCCACCCTGTACAGACTGACAGGCATCAGGGGTGTGCCTTTGGAGTGCTCGCTGTAATGCTCACACCATTTCACCCCCACCCTTCAGCCAATTACAGGCATTGAGGTGTGTCTTGGACTATTTATCCCCAAAGTTCACCCATTTTCCTAAACTGCACCCATTTCAGTGTATTTCCTTATGGAATGGGATGACTGTAAAGCCGAACACCCCAAGGCACACCTCAACACTTGTCGGTGTCTGCAGGGTAGGGTGAGGTGAAATGGTGTGAGCGTTATGGGCAATGACCCAGAGGCACACCCCAATGCCTGTCCATCTCTGCAGGGTGGGGTGGGGTTGGCGTCACTTCAGTACTTCACGGCCATTCCTATTCTGCATCGGTCTAACTCCTGCACTTCCAATGCTAATACCAGCAAACAAACATTCGGCATTGACAAATGCTTGTTAATGTACACAATAATTCCTCCACCTCGCTTTCCTGTACAATCTTTTCTAAATGAATTATATCCATTTATTTCAGTTCCCCAGTCTCCCTCCTTGAACCAAATTTCTGTAATGGCACATATTGATATATTGTCTTGATGTAGTTTATATTCCTGATCTGTCATTTTATTTCTCAGTCTTCTGGTATTTGTTAACAGTAATTTGGCTGTTTTTAACTTATTTTTTGTATTCCTTTTTGATAGTATTCTAGTCTCCATTTTATTTGTAACAATCTTTCCTGTATCAATTTCCTTTAGATGTTCCCAGTTCCCCAGATTATTTAGTTTAAAGTATGTTTAATGGCTTCTACAAACTGAGAGGCCAAATTGTCACTTCCTTTCCTACTTAGATGCAGTCTATCGTAACTATAATAAGAGGGATTATTCTCAAACAATTCCCATGTTTTAATGCTTCTGACTCCTTGCATTAGACTCCACTGCCTAATCCAATTATTTAAGTATTTTTCTTTTCATACCCTAATTCATTCTAGGTACTGGAAGTACCTCTGAAATAATGAATTCACATTTTGCTTCAGTAACCATATTGTGGATAACTTTAATGGCATAAAAAATATTCTCAGCACTACTTCCCTTTATATCGCTTGCTCCTATATGTGTCAACATTACTGAATGTTCAGCTATTTTAGTGACCAAGTCTTTTACAATACCCAGCATGTCCCTTACTCCTGCTCCTGGAAAGCAGCTGCTAATTACTTCTTCTTTATTAATTTTAGTCATGATTTGATCTGTAAATCTAATAATAGAATCCCCCAAAATGTAAATCTTATTTATAGTTCCTGCATCCAGTGTATCCATTTCCTCCGCTATATTATCACTAATATTCTCTCCCTCATTCTGATCTCCTTACCACTCACCATATGGCTGCTCAACTTCACCTGTGCACGCCATTTTCTATGTGGGCATTGTTTCTGAGTATCATCGTATCATTGACTTCTGTGTCCTCATTTTCAATAAATTGAACTAGGAGAGTGAACCAATTTTGTGTTGGGAGTGAGAATTCCATAGCTCTTCTACCCCTTTTTGTGTGTCTACAAGTGTTCATACCCTGTGTTGTGTCTTCACCTTCAACCTCCCTCATTCTCTTCCCTCATGCCTCCTTACTGTGTTCTTTTACTCCATCTTTGTGCCCTTGTAAGTTACCATCTGATTTTTCCTTTAGGGTATTTTTTAAGACACTTAACTTCTAATTCTAAACCAATAATTTTTATCCTCAATTCTTTTAGTTCCACACACTGATTACATGTTGTGTTATCTTTACCTTCTATGTATTTTAAATTAACTTTGTTACATGTATCACATTTGACCCAAATTTGCCCATCTGTTACAGCTACATACACACTGTCCATTTTTTCTTTGTGTAGTTAATCATTTGATTCTAAATCTGACAGACCTGTAAAATAACAGGTTTGAACTATTAATTCCTGTTGGATTTAATTGCCTTATTAATTACATGACAATATGAATATTACCTTTTGCAAAACCTCTAGCACCTATTCCCCATCTGGCGTCATCAGATGCTGCTGGTCTCTGCCCGAATCGCCTCCGCTCCACACTCGACTCCACTCGTTAGAGCTGAGCATTAAATAGGGTGCCCAGTGGTGATGTCACCAGGTTACTATGGTTGGGTTTTTAAATTTGCTGTGGAAATTTCAGAAATTACTGATTTGCAAAATGTGCTTAAAAATTCACAAATGCAAAACAGGTAATGCCACTAGAATTCTACTTGTGAAATTTAACTTTCACAAAGCTATTATTGTCTCTGAATCAATGATGCTATGTTAAGCTGTTTGCATTCCTACAGTTCCTTTCTAGGTGACTATTTGGTCTCCCCCTGCTTTTTTCTGTGAGCTTGATCAGATGGAGCCTGTGGACCAGCTTTCTCATTGATTTTTTCCTTGTTTTTCATGGACAAGCTGTCTTCAAAAGAGAGCCACCTACTCCTTTTCCTATGGGAACTATCCCTTTGGAATAGCAGAATTTCTCCTTCTTGGTTCCCCAGTCGGTTTCTTCTCCCACCATACCTCTGTGGGTTCCTTTAAGTTCTAGACTTCCAAGTGTATCTGGTGCTTAGACAAGCCAATTTTGGGGAGGGGGATTCTCATATGTGCTGTTTTCAAGTGAGATCTGTCACTGTACAGTATGCTTTCTAGTGCCAGCTGAAGGTCCACAGTTCTTTTGATATGTAGCCCAACCACCATTCCCTTGGTGAACCCATGCATCTAACTCCTGTCACTGATGACTCATGCACTAGCTACTTGTGCTGTCCTATAGTTCAAATCCCTTTGACTTCTGTTTCCATTAACATGGACCATATCCCCTCCCTCTTTGCAGAATGTCAGTCTAGCTGGGGTTGGCTATTGATCACCTTCATTTGATTTGTACTGCATGCAGGCAAATCACCTTACCTGCACTAGCATCATGGCTCTGTGATACCCCTGCAACACTCCTGTGGCAGTGATGTACATCATCATTCTTCATCATAATTAACGATATTCAGGTATTGTACTTCTGTCGCAATGGTCTCAGTCAAAACTAGTTGTAATTCTTGGTGTCACTAGGGGGCAATTGCTTTAAAATGCTAAACATATACATTGTTATCTACAGGATTGTTATTTCATCAGCAGCTGGTATTGTATAGAAACAATGCTGTGCCTGCATGTGCTTCCACAAATCCTTTAGTCATTGAGCTTGAGTGGATAGCTGGCATATCGCAAGAAAACAGGCCAGTTCACAGCTATGTCCATGAATATTCTTCATGACTCTTTACTCATGATACTGACCTGATACTTAGCATCACCATACTTTTTCTATGGCGCCTCCTATGAATGCTGCCTTATTGCCAGCCTGCTCAGCAATTTCCTTCCTACTCAGTGACATTTCAAGTGTATGACTCGGCAAAATGCATGGATATGGCTTCAACGAAAGTATCACAAAATGCCACAATTTTCACACAAGCTCATGAAATTCAGTTTTAATTACTGATGCTGTTTTGTAGTCTATGGCTACTTATAACTTGGCCAGCCTTTGAGCAAGGTATTAGAGAGTTATCACACATGTAGCCTAATTTTTAGGGTCAGTGAAGTAACAAAATTGGTAATATTCTGTTCTCTAGTTTTACAGTTATAGGGCCTTAACATTCTGCCATTTACTTACCTGTGACATGTAACTGTAAAATGTCCAAATGTTTAGAGGCAGTTTGCTTCCCCAACAACCTGAAGCACACTATAAAAGTGTTAGGCTAACATAACTGAATTTTATTGTATTAACCTTTATTGTATTTTAACACTTGTTTTTATGTATTTATGTTTGTTAGGTGCTCTGAGCCTGAGGGAATGGGTGCCCTATAAATAAAATTGCCTTTCCTTATAACTCAGTCATCTTTAAAGACAGAGATCTCATACTTGTAACCATTCTTCATGAGGTTGGTACATTCATTAAACCTAACATGGTGCATTTTTAATACATACTTTTTAAATTAGATGGCAATAACTGAAATTACAATTTTGGAACCATTTTGTGACAAGTTCATGAACAATTCATGAAATTTCACAAAAGTGAGACTGTGGTATCACTGGAATTACACTGCAGACATTGGGCCCTATGCACTATGCCAACGCACCATGTAAACCAGGTGCGTTGGCATAGCTAAGTCAGAATTCTGTGGAGCGGTGGTCACACGCATTCACAACTGAAGCATGCAGATGGTATGCACCTGATCCCTTAGCCATGTGAACAGCAGTGTGCCAGGAGTGTGTCAGGGGCATGCCAGCACTACACACTATTCAGTAATGCACATAGTGCTGGCTGCATGAGTGTGGACATGGGTGCAGGTTATGGCAGTGGGGACCCTGGCATAACCCACTGCTCACCCCACTATCAGCAGCCACCAGATGCTGGGGGACCTGGACTGGGCTCTCTGTGCTGCCTGTGCCCACTAGGCAGCCAATGAGGGCTCAGGCAGTGGGACGGGCGAGTTCCCAACACTTCAGTGGAGCGGCGATACTGGGACAGAATATTGCCAGGTGTGGAAGATGGACAGATGGACTGTGGCTTGGCCCACCTATGAGGGCTCAGGGTACAGCCACAATGTGGTCAGGGCACAGCTGCCATTGTGAGGGTATGGGCCAGAGGTGGATTCCCAATGCCGGGGTCCTGCAGTGCACTGGGAGGGTGTTAATGCCCACCTGGGTCCACAACTCTGTCCTCAGCTGCCTTGCAGAGTCCTGTGCACTGGGGGGAGGAGCTGTGGACAGGTGGTTGCCTGTTGTGAATACCGGCATGTGCGCACCTGTACATGGGTGTACACTTATGCTGGTAGGGTACATGTTGTTTCCATGTACTTCTGCCCCAATAGTACATAACAGCCAATAAACTTCCCCCAGCCCTAGTTGGCTCAGAGATTCTAAGATCCATATGGATATATCACAGTGGTGCTTAAGTATACATTGTGCCATGCCATGATGACTTGCCAATTAGTGACTGTTAGTAACTCCAGTTAACAATGCATAATGTTATCAATTTGACACATTAAACTATAAAAATTCCAAGTCTTGTAATGCCTAAGAGATGTTAAACCTAAGCTTGGGGGATCATGATAATAGTATAGGGATATATTCAATTATAATACTGTAGAACTTCTTACTGAACACCACTGTATAGGGCTGTGTGAAATTAGCATGTTCTGCTTCTGCAAAGGTTTTGTGAAGTTCTTTAGCTGGCTCTAACACAGCTGTCCTGGGGGCAGGCCAGCAGTCTGGGTGTCCAGATATGATTTCTACAGCTTTCACCTGGAGGACTAAAATCATTTTTAAAACCAGTCTTTTTGTGCTCTGATTTGACTCAAACTACATGTAGTTGAAGATTGTCTGGCTATCATCTGTCCAAATTTAATCAACTTTGAGAGATGGGGAAGTCAAAAAACACACCAACACCATCCACCTCTTAGGACTTTTTCAAACCAAAGACCCCAGCTAAAGATGGAGAAAAAGCAAATGAGGCCATGTCAAATGCTGACAAAGAAGTTACCCTCACCTCCTTACATACATCAATGGAAAGGATGCACCAATAAGTGGAACTGATGAATTCTAAATTTAATTCCTTCTCACAGTATCTGCAGGTGGTGGAGCAGTGGGTGGAGACTCGCAACATAGAGACTGCAGAAGTGAAGAGTGCCACGGGTGAGGCATTGGCTACCTCAGCTGGTATGATGAAGGAGACCAAGCTTTATATGCTAGATTGAAGCATTCCAAGAATTTACTATAAGAACTGAATGAGAGGGTCAACAATCTTACTGAAGATTTTGAGGGAGCAGATCCGATCCACATGGTCACAGCCTGGTTACAAAAAGCCCTAGCTTTGGATCCAAATAATGTAAAATTGGAGCTTAAAAAGTGCTATCAGATAATTCCACACAGAGCAGCAGACTTGACCCATCCCCATACTTTCTTATTAAAATTTGTTTCTGTGCTACAGTGGGATGTGGTGCTCTCGCAGCTAGACAGCCCCAGGACCTTGAAGTGGATGGCAAGAAAATGCAAATGTTTCCAGACCTGAGTTACAGTATGAAACAGTGGCAGAAACATTTTCATGCAGGCAAGAGAAAATTGCAGGAGTATAATGCTCCCTTCAGCGCTGTATCCTCTGCAACTGCAGGTGCAGTGTAAGGGACAATCTTATATTTATAGTGACTCCGAGGATCTTGACAAGCTGCTGGACCTAGTGATTTTATATCCACTGCACACAAAATACCAGGAAACATTTTTAGGGAACATATTAGCATCCATGGAACTGAAGCCTCATAATAGTTTAACATATTTATTTAAATCAAAATCTAGGGAAATTCTGGAGTATGTGTCTCTCCCCTAAATGTAATTTCAAAGAAAAAAACTACACATTGCATAATGTAAACAAGGGTTTCTTTTTTTTGAAACTGGGCATTTCGGACATCAGAATTGTCACTTTACCCAGACTGTCTAGTTATACAAATAATATATTTATGTAATTTTAGAAATATATATGTTATATGTTGTAATGTCTATTTATGAATTTTTAAATTTGCAATGACAAAACTTGTCGAACGAATAAACTTTGAGCTGAACTAAACTGACAAACTGCTTTAAAAATATGGGAGCTGAGCTCCCAAGGGGCAACATCAAGGATTGATAAAGGGACGCTTGATGGATTCCTTACAGATATTTGGGAAGGAACGGAGCACCCAAGGACAACTGGGGACTGACGTACAAATTATTATAATACTGTATCACACTTTACAGGGCCGTTGCCAGGATTTTCACAAGGGGGGTTCTTTTTATGCAGTCGGCAACTTTTAAAAAAAAGCTGTGGGTCTTAGGGCCGCTCGTACCCCGGAAGCCATGGAATCCTAGAATTGCTCTGTGGTGCATTTTGTGGCTTGTTTTGAAGCTACAGAAGTCACATCTGAGATCTCCTACACTTCTTGCTCTAAACAAAATTATTATCTGGCTGGCTGCAGGGTGAATACATATGTATTCAGTACCGGAGGGCAGCAAGATGCTGTTAATATATTATACCTAAGACATTGTCTCAGATATATTATGTTATTAGTTTTAATATCTGCAGCTGCATCTATTGGTGTGTAGGAAAGGGGTCTGGGATCTGCTTGGCCCCAGAAGCTTTGGGGTACTAGATACTCTGTGACTAATTTTGTAGATTTTAAACCAGAATAACTCATCTGTGAGCTCCCCTCCACCTCCTGCTCTAAGGACAATTATTACTATCTGGGTGGCTCAGATTGTGTGTGTGTGTGTGTGTGTGTGTGTGTGTATTTATAAAATGGGAAGCAAAGTAATTAACAAATCCAGCATTCTGATTGTATAAAACACATCACATAACCATGCATCTATCAGAGCGTGACCGCACACCTGCACTTTTACCCCCTCCCAAAAATGTTGCCATCTTATAAGATAGATAACCCACTCTAGGACGTGCAGTCGCGTTCTGATATACACATGCCTTGGGTGGTTGATGCACTCAGCCTGCAGACTCATGCTTAACAACGCACACCAAGGCATGCGTATATCAGAGCGTGACTGCACACCTTAGAGTAGGTTATTTATTTATTTTAATTTTTTTTATTTATTTAGTTTTTGCTGACTGGGTAAGTGCACTAGACAAATCCTGCCTATTTTCAGGCATGACCCGGGGGAGGGGGATACAGATGAATGTCAACTGACCTTGAACCAGATTAAGCTGTTGGTGGTATTTTTAGTGAATGAGGGAAATTTGGCCAGGACACCGGGGGAAATTCCCCTACTCTTTTTGATAAGTGCCATGGGATCTTTAACATCCACCTGAACTACCACCAATCCAGGCAGATGGGACCTCGGTTTAATGTCTCATCCAAAACACATATTACATATGTAGATATATTGATAGATATATATAGAGAGAGAGAGCGCAAATGCTAATGCACTGAACCTCAATACAGAGTCTGCAGCTGGTTTTGGCTGGGTATTGTACACTACTAACTTACTGCAGTGCTGGCTTGCTACTAGGGCAGGGGTCTGGGTCTGATAGGTCCCAGATACCATGGGCTATGGTATGCTCAGTGGTGCACATTTGTGGCTTATTTTAAGTCTAAATAACTCATATCTGAACTCTCTCTACCCCTTGTTGTTACCCCCACCATCCACAACTCAATATACCATTTAAGTAATTGAGTCAGTGCAACATGGCCTATAGCAAAGCTAGCAGGATGCTGGGTTGTATTGGTAGGGGTATTGATAGCAGAAGAAAGGAGGTAATACTTCCCATCTACAGATGCCTGGTGAGGCCTCACCTAGAGTACTGTGCCCAGTTCTGGAGTCCTCACCTCAGAAAGGATAAGGATAGGTTGGAGACAGTGCAGCGCAGAGTAACTAAAACGATTTAGGGACAGCAGGGCAAAGCCTATGAGGAGTGCCTCAAGGCACTAAATATGTACTCATTGGAGACCAGAAGGGAGAGAGGAGATATGGTAGAGATCTTCAAGTTCCTGAAATGAATTAAAGTGAACTGTGGGGTACTATTTAGCCTGAGTACCAATTCATGGTCGCATGGACACTAATGGAAATTAACAGGAGGTAGGTTCAGGAGAGATGTGAGGAAGTACTACTTTATGGAAAATGTGGTGGAACTTTGGAACAGTCTGTCAGCTGAAATGGTGGGTGTAAAAACAGTCAGAGGATTCAAGCACGGCAGGGACATAATGAAGGGAATAGTGGTTACTGGAGGCAACAGGACCAAGGAGGTGACTAGAAAGAGGACAGGGAGGGTTAGTACCCTGGAGAAATTGCAGGTTCCAGGAATTATAGGGAACTTGGGCAGACTGGATGGATCTCTGGTCTTTTTCTGCCATCATTGTCTATATTTCTATGCAGGGCCACAGTAATGGGAGGAAAGTGGGGAAGTTGTCCAGGGCCCTGAGCTCAGGAGGGGCCCACCTGAGGATCTGGCATTACCTTTGGCATTAGCTGGTTTGGGAAACAGGGGCCCATTTCAAGTGACTCATCTGGGGCCCCAAAATTCAGAGCTGCAGCCCTATTTCTATGTTTCTATTCCAGGCACCCTGCTAGGAAAAAAATCTGTAACACAAGTCTTAGTTCAATATTGAGTACTACAATGTTTGCCCCCACACCATTCTCCAATGTGGTAGTTATGACAAAGGGAGTGAGGGGAAAGGTAATTTGACAGCGGCGGGGATTTTCAGTGCAAAGTTACCATCTCCTAAATGCCTACCCCCACCCCCAACCCCACCTCACCATGCTTCCAGAAGTACAGTGGGTATGTTCAAAACAGTGAACTGTAGCAACAAATGTCATTCTACTGGCACGTGGTCATCTGGAGAAAACACATCACAACTTATTTGATTTAACGGCATCTGGCACAGATGACACAGACCAAAGTGGTACTGAATGTCCATGAAAATGGGACCACAGTGAAGACCTCTCTGAACAGCACAATTAATGAGGTGGCAGTGCAGATCCCAGCCAGACCCTTCCAAACACTTGCATTGCCTTTCCACTGTGGTACCTCTTTTGCTTTACTTATGAAAAGTTAAAACAGGCATATGAAACATGACAACTTTGCTTTTTGTATAGAGGGGGGATTTAAATAATTTATTTCTACATTTTCAGTCTGCCACCTGAAAAGCTCTCTTGCCCAACTGCACAGTCTGTCCCTTAATATACAGTTATTAAGGGACACATCTTCAGCAATAGTGGCCAGCAAAATGTACCTGCCTGTGACTGATAATATTATAAGTAGAGGTCTTCTACTTCTTTTTTTTGCTCTCCTGGTGACGTCATCTCTGAGCCTGCCACCATGCTCCATCTTCCTCCAGTGCTAGCTGACAGTGTGAATTGTAGGCAGTGGCCGTGCTGTATTGAGGTCACATTCACGATGCTGATGTGAGCTCCAACTGGCCAGCCAGTTATAAGGGGACAGTGCAGAGAAAGACTCACAAAGCAGCTCCAGTTATCTTACTGGTACTGAGGGAGCTGATTGGCAGCAGAAGGAAGGATGGGGCGCATGCAGAGAGAAAGTGCTGGGGTTCATCATGTGTGCATTAGCACTCTGTAACAGTAAAAAAAGAAACAGAAATGATGAAACTTTTTTTTTAAATAATGAAAAATAAAGGGGGAGTTTCAAAAGGGGGGTTCTTTCGAACCAGACGAACCCCTCCTGGCAACGGCTATGCTTTAACAAGTTGAACCAGGTGAGGGATATACTGTATACTGTACTATTCTCCATGCTATCTGACTTTGTTTTGATAATTTCTGTGGTTTACAGTAATATTGTTTATCCCTAGTCCGAGATGCACTTCAATTATTTATTGCTGTGTCATTCCCCTCTATCAACTGGTACCGAACCTGAAATTTGGAGACTTTGATCTTACTGGCAGGATGTTTTTGCCTGAGACTTTTCTGACTGATTGGCATTTGATTTCAAACTCAGAAATGTTTGCAGCCTCCAGTTAATTTTATTTTTTCATAGTTAGTTATGCTTTGGCATTTGGGGGTCTCGTTCTGCAGCTACTGGCACACAATGACTATAAAGCTGCTGTTTGATATTCTATGGAATTGTTATAAATCGGATTTTTTTTGGCTATTAGTCCAGTCATTTCTCTATGATAGAACATATAAAGGGATTTCATATTATTATCTTGACAATCCACAGGATATTCTGAACCATGAGAGAGTATGGAAGATGTGTGCTGGGGAGTTCTCTAAGTCCCAATGTTTCTGGCTGAATGTAAGGATAGCTAATATGGGTTTAATAAGACTCTGTCTTCTTAGCCTTTACTTTACAGTTTGACTCCATGTTTGAGACAGACAGGCAGTTTTAAACCACTCTTCATTTAATACTGGGATCTTTTGGTGCAAGATGGGTGGATCTCTGTGGTCTTTCTAACCACAGAATGTGATATCTATTTGTTTTACTATTTATTCATTTAAGTTGGGTCATAGCCTATTGACTGCAGTGGCTATTTACATTTTAAATGTTACTGTTTAAAGTGTGATCCATTTCTTCCTAGTTGGATCTTGGGGTTCCCGAGGATGTATCAAAAGGTTAGTAAAATCTCTCTTCTACCATAGCTATTTATAAGTGAATTTTAAACTGTCTTGCATTCTTGTGTGTTGACGTGCTATTATATGCAATGTCAATAAATACAAAGTTAAAAAAAAAGCCGTCCTTTTAGCTAGAGACTTGAAAAGTGGTCAGATTACTTGTTAAGTGTTCTAAATGTGCTGGCCTGGTGGCACTGAGGGCTGAGGCGCTGGACACATTACCTCACATTACACCGGTGACCCATGTTCAGGAACAAGCTAATACAAAGCCTGAAGCGGAAAATGCTCAGGCAACTGGAGATCTGGTTGGGATAAAGGATCACTACACTTGTGGCTTTTTCCAGGTACTTGTGTTTTGACGACATACCAGGACCAGATTGGTATTACCGGCTTTGAGAAGGTCTGCAAGACCTGTTCATCTCCCTGGAGGATATTTGTACTTTGTTAGTGCTGTCTTGGAGAGAGCTACAAGTTAGTTAATTGTTGTCTAAGTTTTTATGACCAAACAGATTTAAATTTGTTCCACATCCTGACCGCATTTTCTTCGACAGCCACTCTCCGATATCCCTAGAAGAAGTATGGGACAGATTTATATTTTAATTTCCTGTTCTCAAAATGCAAAGATAACTTCAAAATTATCTCCTGTCCTGTTCTGCTT
This sequence comes from Neoceratodus forsteri, assembly GCA_016271365.2. Taxonomy (NCBI): domain Eukaryota; kingdom Metazoa; phylum Chordata; order Ceratodontiformes; family Ceratodontidae; genus Neoceratodus; species Neoceratodus forsteri. The sequence goes on from CM057453.1 coordinate 1,609,112,816, forward strand.
TTTGAGTTTCCTATAGGAGCACTCAGATCTTACTGTATTATATTTTTGATATGCCTGTTTGTTTTTGAAGATTGAAGGGGGGGTGTTATGTTGTTTAACTGGGCAAATTGGCAGAGGAGGGTCAGGTAGTTAGCTTAGAGAAAAGTAAGCTTAGAAATGGATGTGGTAGTTAAACATTTCCTTAATTCTTCAGTGTTTTTTCAGTTCAATAGAGATTAGTTTATTATTGCAAATATAAATATGGCACATTTGGCAGTTAGAGACTATGGGGAGGTGAATGAGATGCAAACATAAATTGCAAATACACAACATTTTGCGGAAACGTTGTTTGTGTTTGCGCGATTATGGTACTGTAGCACTATTTTGTCTCGCACTATTGTGGTTGCGCAGTTATAACTGAATGCTGCTAGCAAGTCTTCATCTAAAACAAAGGCTGTTGAGTGTGGTGCCAGAAAGAAGGCTGGAGATGGAGAAAGGACCCAGTGAGCCAGCTCTGTATTAAGTTGTTATACTCAAAATGGTGTAACACAAGGGGAACTAACTAGCTATAAGACACTAAATATATTTGCCATAGTATCACTCCAGGTCATTTTTACATTTTTTTTCTAGGGCTGGGTAAAATTTCTCTTCTGCCAGTGAAATTCTGGTGAAATACTGATTTTGCTTCTGTGAAATTTTGTGAAATTTCCATGAAAATGTCACATAATTTTACCAAAAACTGTGATTTAAGTTATTTCCATCTAATGTAAACAGTGTTAGTGCACCACATTTGGTACACTGAATTTATCAAGGCCCAAACAGATGAGTACCATGTTTCAGATCTCTGTATTTAAAGGTGACTGAGTTATAAGCCTCCTTGTTTGCATATCCATCCTGGGTCAAATGTTGCTCCCCTGCCCTCTCCACTGATGTGCCACCTCCGATTGGAGCCACCAACCACAAGTTGGTTGGGGTTCCATCCTGGGTCGAGTGCTGCTCCTCTGCCCTCACCACTGATGCACCACCACTGATTGGAGCCATCGACCGCTAGTTATTTGGGGGTCCATGCTGTGTCAAGTGCCACTCCCCTGCCCTCATCACTTATGTGCCACCACTGATTGGAACCACCAACCACAAGTTTTTTGCAGGTCTGTCCTGGGTTGAGTACTGCTCCCCTGACCTCACCACTGATGCACAGCCACTGATTGGAGCTGCTGATTGCATGTTGTTTGGGGGTCCATCCTGTGTTGAGTGCTGCTCTCCTGCCCTCACCACTGATGTGCTGCCACTGATTGGAGTCACCAACCACAAGTTATTTGAGGGTCCATCCTGGGTCGAGTGCTGCTCCCCTCTGATGTTCAACTGCTGATTGTAGCCACTGACCACAAGGTATGAATTCAGAGCTCAGCCGTAATCCCCAAGAGCCTGTGTGCATGTGCATGAGAGGGACAGTTGAAATTTGAATTTGGTGACTTGTAGTATCCTGCCCGAATCTGAACCAGAGGACTGCAAGTGATTGTCTCTCCAATGGACAGGACTTAATTCTGTTTAGTTCTGCTAGCTTTTTTTTTCTGTTTAACTCTGAGAGATAGCCTTTATTTTACAATCAAGATTCGTTACTGCTTTGAGCTCTGACTGCTAGCTTTTATTTTACAACCACGATTACATGTTTTTGACTGTGACTGATAGCTTTAAAATCCCGTTTGGCTCATGCTAACTTTTACATACTAACATACTAAAATGCCAGCAGAATAGGCCTAACGGTCTTACGTGTCTGCCCGTTTGGTTAGCCCCCACCCTGGGTGCTGACCTTGCTGCCCCCTCACCTTCTCTGGCTTCTCCCTTCCCAGTTCCGGATATTCTCGCTGCATTGGATTTTGCTTCCAGAACTCTTCCCCTGTACCTGTCCCACCCCCTCTTAAACTCCTCCACCATCTCTGCCTCCACCAGCCCCCTAGGCAGCGCATTCCATGACTCCACCACCCTCTCAGTGAAGTAGCACCTCCTTTCTCCCCTGAATCTTCCCCCCTCCAGCTTCCACCCATGCCCTCTAGCAGCCCCCTCCTCCTTCCTTCAAAGCACCCTGACTGTTCCTCCCCTATTTACCCTCTCCATGTACCTGAAGACCTCTCTCATGTCCCCCCGGTCCCTTCTCTCTTCTAATGTGTACATATTTAGCTCTTCGAGCCTCTCCTCATAGGTCCTGTCCCCCAAGCCCCAAATCATTTTGGTTGCGCCTCTGGACCCTCTCCAGGAGTTTAATGTCCTCTTTAAGTGTGGCCTCCAAACTGCTGCACTAGTACTCAAGGTGCGCCTCACCAAGCAGTTATACAGAGGGAGTATCACTTCCCTCCTTCTGGAGGTGATCCCCCTAGCGATGCATCCCAGCATCCTGTTGGCCTTGGCTGCTGCCCTCCTACAAGTCTCCAAGTTGTTCATCTTGACATCCACCACCACCCCCAGGTTCCTCTCAGCCATCGAGACTTGTAGCATTCCCCTCCCCAGGGTGTACACTTGGCCCAGGTTTCTGGCCCCCAGGTGGAGTACCTTGCATTTCCCTGCATTGAACCTCAGCTTCCACTTTCTAGACCATCTTTCCAGAGCCTCCAGGTCCCCCTGTAGGGCCACCCTCCCCTCCTCCCCATCCACCACCGCCCCCAGTTTTGAGTCATCTGCAAAGAGACTCATCTCACTCCTGATTCCTGTCCTTATGTCAGAGATGTAGGCGTTGAACAGGAGGGGCCCAAGGACTGCTCCCTGTGGGACCCCACTAATGACCCTCCTTGGGGATGAGACTATCCCACCAACTAAAACCCTCTGAGTCCAGTCCTCGAGCCAATTGCCTATCCATCTGATCATGTGGTTCCCCACCCCCATTTCTCCCAGCTTATCCAACAGGCCCACTTGAGGAACAGAGTCAAATGCCTTGCTAAAGTCTAAAAAGAGAACGTCCACTGGTCTACCCAAGTCCAAGGCACTCGTCACCCAGTCATAGAACTCCACAAGGTTTGTCTGACATGATTTCCCCAGATGAATCCATGCTGTCTATCGTCCAGGCACCTTGACTTTTCCAGGTCCCCCCCAGCCTCTCCTTGACAATGCCCTCCATCACCTTGCCCATCACCGATGACAGGCTGACAGGCCTGCAGTTCCCTGCCACCTCCCTTGATCCCCCCTTGTGGATAGGCACTATATGCGCTACCTTGCAGTCTTGGGGAACCCACCCTGTCCTCAGAGAGATGGTGAAAAGCTCCGCCAGGGGTTTCGCCAGGACATCCACAAGTTCTTTCAACACTCTGGGATGTAATTTATCTGGCCCCAGTGCTTTCTCCATCTTAAGGGAGCTGAGGGCTTCCCTCACTCTCTCTGCTGTGCTTTCCACTTCCGGTACCTGTTCTCCTTGCTTAGCCCTCCCCCCTCCTGCCAGTGATGCCTCCCCCTCTCCCCAGACCCACCGATCATTAAGGGTCCCCCCTTCTCAGTATCTCTATCTCCTCCCATGTATGATGCAGCACCCCCATTTTCCTTGGTGAAAACTAAGGTGAAATACTAATTTTGTACCTCAGCCTGCTCCCCCAGGTCTTGTGCCCATCTCCCCCCTGATTTAATCCTGCTAATCTGCCCCTTCACCCTTCATTTTTCTCCAATGTATCTAAAGAACCCTTGTTCCCTCTCCTAATTTCCCTGGCCAGGTTCTGCTTCTTCCTTGCCTTAGTCGCACTCACCACCCTAGTGGCCCTTCTAGCCATCAGCACATATTCCCCTTGATCCCTTTCACTCCTTGAGCACTTGAATTGCCTATAGGCTACCTTTTTTCCCCGCACCACCTCCTGGACCTCCCTGGTCCACCAGCAGGGTTTTCGGGCCCTACTGCATTTTCATCTTACTTTTGCACAGGTGTTGGTAGCATCCTGCACCCCTCTCCTGATGATTTCCCACCTACTATCAGCGTCCATGTCTGACCCAATCACATCCAAATGCTCCTTAAGGCTCCTTCCCATTTCCTTAAAATCTGTGCCCCTGAAGTCAGTTACCTTCGTCTTTGTGCAGCCTTCTAGCCTTCCTAGGTCCAGGCAGAACCAGATCGTGGCATGGTCACTCCCGGCCAATGGGTCCCTTACCTCCAGGCCCCCAATCTGGTCACTGTCTGCCAGGATCACATCCAGTACCTACGCCTCCCTGGTCGGTTCCCCCATCTGCTGAGTTAGGAACGCGCCTTGAAAGACATCCAACAACCTCTGTTCCCCGGGTCACAGAGGATGTCATAGTCTCCCAGTCTGTTCCTGGCATGTTTAAGTCCCCCAACACCACCACCCTTCCTCTGCCCAGTCTGCAGTGTCTCCCAACATCTGCCACCAGACTCTCCTCCAGCTCCTCCGCCAGGGCAGGGGGTCTATACACCACTCCTATTTTTACTCTCTCACCCCCCCTTGTTATCAAGGTGACCCAAATCGCCTCCACACTTCCCTCCGCCTCCTCTACTCCCCCTATGCCAATGCAGATTTTGACCATCATTGCTACCCCTCCTCCCCCCCTTCCCTCTCCCCTGTCCTTCCTGAACATAGTGTAACCCTCCAGGTTCAGGTCCCAATCGTGTCCTGCAGTGGCCCAGGTCTCAGTGACCACTGCCACATCCACTGCTCCCTCAGTTAGCATCGCCTGGAGCTCAGGCATTTTATTTCCCAAGCTCCTGCCATTTAGCAGGACTACCTTCCACCCTTTCCCTATACTTCCATTTCTCCTGCTCGCGTTCCCATGGGGATTCTGTTTTCCCCTGATCTGCACTTTACCAGTCGTCCTTTTCCGGCAATCCTCCAGCTCCCCAGGGGGGTGAAGACAGAGTCCCTCCTTTATCGGCACCCCCTTGACAGCCTTTTCTCCCATCCTCCCCTTCACAAGTTTAAACCCCACTTTTCACCAATGAGCCCTCTATTTTCAACTTAAGGATTCCTCCCTCCAAATTGAGATGGAGCCATCTCTAGCATACAGCTCCTTATCCTCCCAGGTCTCCCCCCAATCCCCCATCAACCCATACCCTCTGGCCTCACACCACTCCTTGAGCCACTGGTTTATCTCCCTAATCTTCCTTTTGTGTTCCCCACTAGCCCTTGACACCGGCAGGATTTCTGAGAATGAAACTGTGCATCCTATGTCATGACAGACCCTGGCAAGCTCCCTGAATCTTGCCTGTATCTCTAGCTCGCTATTTCCCTCAATGTCATTTGTACCCAGGTGGACCAGTATGTCCGGGGAACCCCCACAATCCTTTGCCAGCTGATATACCTCATGCTTAGTCCTGTGCACCATTAGTTCAGGGAAGCATTTTGTTCTAACTAACCAGGCTTCTCCCTCCCTATCCCATTTGATACCCCGATCATAGAATCCCCCAACAGGAGCACTCTGACAGCTCCTTTTCCTCCATTCCCCCCCCTTCCATGTCCCTTATCCTTTCTACCGGCCCCTCCACCGAGCCGGCTCCTTGTTCCTCCCCCTATCTGGGTGCCACATGCCACCCTCCTTATTTACCCTGGCCACCCCTCCCTCCAATCCTATGCCTCTCCTCCTCCTGAGTATCCTTCTGTACCTTGCTAACTCCCCCCTCACTGCTCATGACTTGTTCTTCTCCCCCATCTGCTAAACTAGCCTGGCTTGTCCTCCCTTCCTTCCTGTCTCCATTTAGTCCCTCCTTGCTTGTCGTGCTCCCTGGCTCTAAACCCTCAGCTCCCTTTTCTGAATCCTCCTTGTACTTCTGGTCCTTCTTTCCTTCCTCCCAACCGGTCCTTCTCCTTGTGCTTTCCTCCTCTTCCCCTGCCCCTCCTGCTCTGATTCACTGCTCCCCATTTTCCTGCATTCCAGGTTCCCTGTTCTTCCTGCATCCAGCCCCTGCCTCCTGCCCCACTCCCTTTCCATCTCTAACTACCCCTGTTGTGGCTACATCACCCCCCATCCTCGAGCAGAAGAAGAGAATTGAAGTGTTTACTGAGTGTGAGGTCTAATCCACCTCCTCGCCTTGCTTCCTTCTGTCCAGCCCCGGCCATCTGCCTACTTCCCTGAGAATGTTGTCCCTCTGTCCCTCCTTTGTGAGGGTCCCCAGTTACCTGCCTCCTTCCTTGATAGTGTCCTTTTGGACCCCCTCTGCCAGGGTCTCTGAGTATTCCCCTGCACTCCTTCCTCTATGCCCCTGCTCCCAGTGCTTGGTGCAACCCCGTGGGAGATCCCCTGCCCCCTACCCCAACCATACCTCCCCCCCTTCCCCCAGCTGTCTCCTAATCCCCGCAACCTCCTCCCTAAGCTGTTCCAGCTGGTAGCACAATGGGCAACCACCGAACTTCCAAGCCCAGTCCAGTATCATGGCTGCTCCACACCCTGTGCACCCCACCACCCTCCCAAAGATGCCAGCCCTAATGACGTGTGGTTCCATCTCCTTCCAAGTAGGTTTCCTTGGCTGAGCCACCAGGTTCCCACCTAGTCCAAGATACACCCCTACTGCCTAATTAGGTCACCCACTAATCTTAGATACAGTCCCACAGTACACCGGTAACCCTGTTACTAGGTGCAGTACAACACAGTAAACTTATAAGGGAAATGAACAACTCCACTCTATTTCACAAACTTGATTTTGTTCATTGGGGAAGTACTGATAAAGCTTTGATTTTACAAACTTGATAAAGCTTTTATTTTACAAACTTGATTATGCTCTTTGGGGAAGTACTGATAAAATAATTTAATAGCTGCCCCCTATCCTTTTTAATGTAAGGTCTTAGTACTTGTGAGGAGCAAGTGATGTGGTAAATCAGTTAGCTTGGCTCCTCCTTAATCTTTAATCCACTAGGACATGTATTACATCTCCAATCTTGCTCCTAGCCCTCACCCCCCCCCCAGCCAATCAGTTCTATACCTGCTCCAGTATTTAGTCTCCACTTTTCTGCTTCTCCACAGTTGTTTGTGGGTCCGTCCTGGGTCGACTGATGCTCCCCTGCCCTCACCACTGATGTGCCACCACTGATTGGAGCCACCAACTGCAAGGTATGAATTCAGTGCTCAGCCATAATCCTTAAGAGCCTGTGTGTGTGTATACCCATCACAGCTTGTGCAGCAGCTCCTCACCCACCCCCTATCACCCCTACCCTTGGCCAGCTCTCCTTTTATAGAGAGTGTCTGATCACATGATTCTATCAGCTCATTCTTCCATTTGCATGTTTTAGATGCCTTTCACTAGATGCCACCCTAAGGCTGATATTGTTCTTTTTATCCTGATCTCAGACAACTTTACAGAGGCCTTAGCTGTTGCTGCTTCTAGAGCACCTATTGTTCTTAGGTTGCCTTCCCTTTCTGCTGATCGACCTTTAGGGGCTGATCCTGCTCCCCTGCTGGCCCTTTCCTGCTCCATAGGCTGTCCTCCCTTCACCTCTCCATGCTTCTGTAGTGCCCCCCCCATTCCCCCTGCTGTGCTCCTCCCTCCTGGCACTATGGGCAACTCAGGCTGCTTGGCTACTCTATTTTGCCTACTTGCCCTACATATCACAGATAACTTCATTGCTATCTCTCTGACTACACCACCCCTATTCAATGAATCCCCTTCTCCGGTGCTTGACCATCCTGAGTCCACAAGTAGGTATCTCTTAATCCCATGTCTTCCTAAGTATGATGTCCTTATCCTTGGGCTGTGGCTCTGCCTCTGCAGAGGCCTTTGCACACATGTCACTCCAAGCAATAACACCTCAAAAAATCTCTTTACCCAAGTTTGGGCTGTACTAACTCTTCTAATCCTACTCGCAAGAGCAAGTGACATCAATGCTCATCCTGGTCCCACTGGCCCTTCAGTCTCTCACCCCTCCACTACTGCACAGTAACACTTACCAAAAGGACTGAAAACTGCCAACCTCAATGCCCAGAATCTGTGCCCCAAACTTGCTGAGCTGGAGGCATGGGTCACTCAACACAACCCTGACATTCTATGAATTTCAAAGTCCTGGCTTTAAGTCTAGTACCAAGCATCATGAGGTTGCTCTGCAGTGCTACAACAGTTTCCAGGAGGATTGGCTGGGCAAGTGGGGTGGAGGGGTCCTAGTGTATGTCAGGTCATGCTTTGCTGCCTCTGAAATTTTTGTTTGCCTCCCCACTTAGACCTTCATCGCTGGAATCCCTATTCATCACAGTAACCCTTCACTCTGTCAAGAAACTCATAGTGGGGTGTGTCTACCTCCACCCCAAAGAAGCTTCTGCCAACCTCCCCTCCATATCCTCACTTGCAAATCTCCCCCCATACGACCTCGTCCTCTATGGGGACTTCAACCTGGGACTGGCTAAATCATAACACTGACAAGTCAGGTTCCATCCTCTCTGACTCTAACCTCACACAGCTCATATCTGAGCCCACATGCCTAAATGCTAAATCAGGCAATGATACCCTACTTGACTGGATAGTTACCAACTGCGATCATCGAATAAGAGAGGTGGGGGTACTGCCTGATAGTATCAGTGACTACTCCCCAGCCTTCTGCTTACAGTGAAACAACTTCCCCTACCAAAGGTCTCTCTAGTTAGGGATATGTCCAGGTTCGATGTCCAAGCCTACCTGTCCTCTCTCTCTAATATCAATGGGGGTACTCTCCTAACCCTCCCTTATATCAACCAGGCCCTCAACTTCTTCGTTCATGCCCTGACTAACATTGTCAACTGTTATGCACCCTGGAAAAGGTGTACTTCTAAAGGCCTCAAAGAACCCTGGCTGTCCAAGGAGTTGCTCAAGCTTATGACAGCTCATGACAGGGCATGGAAAATGTTTAAGCACAGTGGTCTGCCTGATGACTGGCAGGTCTTTAGGCAGCTAAGAAACTCATGCAGGAACTCACTTGTTAAAGCAAAGTGCACTCACTTCCAGACATTATAGGCTGAGCACCTTAGCAACCCTAAGGAGTTCTGGAGGCATGTGAACTCTCTTTTATCAAAGGCAGGACCAAAGAAGTGTCATGCTCCCACACTGCCAAAGGATCGGTCTTATCTGAACCCCCTTCCATTGCTAAGGGCTTCAATAAGTTCTTCTTGGACTTACATAGGTAGACCTCACTCTTCACCCCCACCTCCCCCCTCCCTTTCTCTCTACACCACCACCGGTAGATACAGGTAGCCGCCTGGCCTTCCATCTTAAGCTGGCTAGCAACACAGAAGTACCCAAGCTCCTCTCTAACCTTAGGTCAGAAAGTTCTGAGGGGTGGTATACCATCACTGCAGCAACTCCAGCACCGCGAAGACCATCACAATGACAGGAATCTGGCAGAACCCACACGTCACTGTGATGGTCTGTGCAGTGACTGGGACAGCCTTGCTGAGTGATTTGCCCCCTCTCTGGTCCAACTCCGACTCGGAGTAGGAATCCTAGAGACCGGGGCTGTGTGGGGGCATAGCCCACCACAAGGGGGGGTTCAGGGGTGCAGACCCACTATTGTATGCACCAGGATCCCCGAGGCTACAATGCTGACAATCAGGATAGTAGCTGTCACTGTAGAGGATGTCGGTGCTAGCACTGTTGAAGAGTTATGGTAAAACCCCGTGGGACATGACACACTCGAGCTAAAGTTTCTTAAGCTTGGAGCCTCAGCTCTGGCCACTCCAGTATGTAATATTATCAACAGGTACTTCCTAACTGGAATGTCCTGGATAGGTGGAAGGTCGCAGTGGACATCCCAATACATAAGGGTGGGACCACCATGGTAGTTGACAACTACAGGCCAATATCTATCCTCTGCCCACTTGCCAAAATCCAGGAAAGGATCCTTTATAACCATCTCCAGGAATATCTTGATTCACACCACCTCCTCTCTATTTTCCAACATGGGTTCTGGAAGTGCCACAGCACCCTCACCGCTCTTGTAAAAGAGTCTGTTGACCTGTTTGGTGTGATGGATCAGAGCCATGTTATGGGAGCTGCATTCATGGACTTAACAAAAGTGTTTGACCTGGTAAACCACAACCTCATATTCTGGAAACTGTACTCACTGGGCCTTGACGTGAGTGCACTGAACTGGTTTTGTAGTTACCTAACTGGTGGCTTACAAGGTGTCAAATGGTCTGGTGCACTCACAGACTTCAGATCCATTACATGCGGTGGCCCCAAGGGTCCATTCTGGGACCATTGTTATTTTCTCTTTTCATTAACGATTTACCAAACAACTGTGGTGGGGCCTCTGCCCAACTATACTCAGATGATGCCATCATCTACCACTCTTTTCCAGATATCTGCTAGCTCAATTGGACAGTGGCTTCTGATTTCCAAACCCTCAAGGGCAGGTTTTTGGACAATCAGCTAGTTCTCAACACCAAAAAAACAAATGTATGGTATTCTTAAACCCTACCTCCACCCCTCAACCTCACCCAATTCTCACTATCTCCTCCCGTGCTTGTAATACCCTCGAATCAGTGCAATCATTTAAATACCCGGATATCACCTTGGATACAGTACCTCCCTCTCCTTTGTTACTCATGTGGCACTCCTTATAGAGACACTGAATCAGAAACTGGGTCTTCTCTACTGCCTTCCCCCTTCCTCTCCTCAGTCTCCTGCCACAAAATTCCAACCTCCACCTTTCTCCCCCTGCTTAACTATAGCACTCCACTGCTTCTCTCTACCAATGCAACCATCCTGACATGCCTTAGACAACTTTACCACCATGTCAGTAGGTTTGCCTTAGGGGTTAATGCACGACACCACCACTGTGATGAGCTTTCATCATTGGGATGGCCTACTTATGAGTCTAAGCTCCAACTTATAACTCTTGGCTTTATCTTCAAGCTGGTTCACCTTCACTCACCCCCTGACTTACAGACATTGTTTTGCTCAAGCAGCCCTCTCGCATTCTTAGATCCTCCTCCCTTCCCCTTCTGGTAATGCCTACTCCATGGTTATTCATGGGAAGGAGATATTTCGCCTTCTCCGCTTTGTCCTTATGGAACTCCTTACCACATGCAATTTTATCCTGTACTTCCTGCTCCCTATTCCAACACTTCCTCCAGCTCCACCTCTCAACCTCCTCTCTGTCTGTACTTGCTTCAGATGATAGCACCTTTGCCACATGTATCCCACCTCCTTGGATGTGGCCAACCTCTTGTGCTTCTGCATTGCTGTATTCACCACTGCCTTTGGGCCTTACATTTGACACGTGATCTAACTGTAATGTATTACCTTGAAATATTGTTGGTCTCCTTGCTTGTTTTGTATTTGCTGTAATTTGAAGATCTCCTTGTAAAGCCTGCTCTTGTCCAGCTGTAAGCTCTGTACTCTATCCCCGTACTTGCATGTAACCATTTTTGTATCTATAAACCTTGTAAATATTCTGTTTGATCCCAGGTCACACCTGAAAAAGGACTATGTTGTCTTAGAGGGCCTACCCAGTTATCAAAATACCAAAAATTCAAAATTCAAAATTCAAAAAAAAATTTCAGAAATTTTAAAATTACGTTTTGCAATTATGTAAACTGCAGAATTTCAACAGTATTAGTCCAAACTGCACCACATTTGTTTTGCTGGTTTTACTTAGGCCCATACAGACATGTACAACGTTTCAGGTCTCTCTCTTTAAAGATGACTGAGTCAAGCTTCCAAGTGTTCATAACTTTTAAAATTACATTTCACAATTATGTAAACTGCAGAATGTTAAGCCCCTATAAAATTAAAACTAGAGAACAGAATATCACTAATTTTGCTAGGTTCGTTGACCCTGAAATTAGGCTTTCTGGTCACCCCATGGCCCAGCAGCAGAGTGTCACGCTGCCTTGTTGATGACCCACATTCAGAAGTGAGCCCAGAAAGACACATTGGGAGGCAGGCCATTGCTGAAACAGCTGATACTTAGCAGTGCATCTCAGTTGAGGAGGGTTGGCAGCAGGTTCCACTAACTTAGTGACCCCTGTGGCTGGACTAGGGAGCTTTCTCCCACCTCAGAGAAAGATGTGGTTGTGCGAGGCTGACAGAGGTATTCCCCCCATCAGAGGAGACTAGAGGGGAAAAAATGTTGTACAGAAAGCTGGTAGCCAACTGAATGATGGTTTTGTTCAGCCTGTTCATGGTATAGTTCTGTGACCATCTCACCAGTGCAGTGGTAGTGCTACTGCTTGCAATGTAGATGGCCCAGGTTCAAGAATGGGCCCAGGAGCTGGAGGTCCAACTGAGGAGAGAAGAATTGAGCATCCTAGGGACTTCTCTCCTCCTCCTCCAGGGGGATGGTGGGTCAGCTGCTGGCACTCAACAGACTTCTGGCGGAGGCTGGGGAATCTGACAGTCAGAGCACACTGGATTGGGGAGGTGGGGCAGACATGGGCATGTTGCCATTAACATCACTACATGCCACACCTCCCAGGGACAAAACATGGAAAACACGCCTACCACGCAGTGTGCTGCCCCCCCCCCGCTCTGCAGGTCTCACACCATTACCCCATGGGGCTCCCCGGACACTGAGCTTGAGTTCTGATGGGGGAAGGGGTGGGCCCCAAAGGCCCCACCCTGGGGAGTAAGCCAGGGAAAAGCACTGGGGAGGTAAGTCCCGAGGTACAAGTAACAGAGCTGGGGGCAGAGGTTGGACCAGTCAGGCAGGGAGGGGAAAAAGCATAATATTTTTTTTTTAATGGTATATTCCAATGAACACAGTATATCCCTTAGATACAAGCTGCCAGTTGGGAAAAAAAGCCTGTGTGTGTCAACTCTCAAAACTCTTGCTTAAAGGCTGGCCAATTTATAAGCAGACAAATATTCCAAAATAACATCAGTAACTAAAGCTGAATTTTGTGAGCTTTTGTGAAACTGTAGAATGTTGTGATACTTTTGTTGAAGCCACATCCATACATTTTGCCCAGTCTTACACTTGAGTTGCCATTGTAAAGGAAGGTAAAGGCTGGATAAAGTGGCAATAAGGTAGCATTCATAGGAGGCTCCATAGTAAAAGCATGGTTCTAAGTGTCAGGTCAGTGTCTTGAGTGATGACCCATGAAGAACAGTGCTCTACCCTGAATTCTTGCAATATGCCAGATAACCACTAGAGCTCACTAACTTAATGACTTGTGGAAGCACATGCACGTGCAGCATTGTTTCTGTACAGTGTCACTTGCTGACTCTTTAACAGCCCTAATGAAAAAAATATATATTTTTATTGTTTGAAAATAGTGGCACCAAGTGATGCCAAGCCTTGCAACTTGTTGTGACTTTGGCCAGTGTGACGGAAGTATCTGAATATCTTTAGTCATGATGGAGCATGATGCTGGGCATCACTGTTGCAGGAGTGTTGATGGGGTATTGCAGGGCCATGATGCTAGTGCAGGTAAGGTGATGCAGTGGTGATAACTAAGAGCTTTGTGAAAGTTAAATTCCACAAGTGGAATTCTAGTGGCATTAACTATCATGTGTCTGTGATTTTTTGAGCAAATTTTTCCAATTAGTAATTTCTAAAGTATCAACAATAAATTTTAACGTATTAAACCACATTTATCCAACTTAATTAGATTCAAGGACATATCTACTTTGGTATGCATGCCAAATCTTGAGTGCATGCCTGTAATAGCAGTGAAGCTATAAACATCCAAATATTTTGAAACATTTCACACAATTTAATGAATTGTGACATTTTGAATGCCTATAACTTAACAATTTACATAACCAGTAACCTCTCTATTTAGCAGTTCCCATGACTCTTCTAAGAAAGTATGTATATAATTTTTCAATTATCTAGCTCATAAGGTGGCTATGTTGTAACCATAGAAATATTTTCCAAAATGTTCATATGAATACTAAATGTCCAGACTTTAAACCCCTATAACGTTCACTCCCTCATGGAAAGATCATGAAGCTTGGCAACTGTTTAGGGCCCCTCTTCTAAGCAATATGCATGCAGAATTTCAGATCTCTAGCAACATTTCTAATTCCACAAAATCAGAATTTAATTTTGTCCAGCCGTATTTCTTCTCTTCACTAACAGTAGCTTATGGGTGAAAAATGCTGGCTGAAAGTTTTTGTGCTTTGAACTAAAAGATTCAGAAAGTTCTGATAATGCATGGTGTGCTGGTAAGCAGGTGCTTGCACCACACTTTGCTTACTATTGTATCCCCTATACTGAGCACTTATATGGGGACTAAGGAGGCTTATTCAGAGCAGGGAGCATTGGAGCATTGCATAAACTGTGAGGGAGGGGTCAGTTCTGATAAGGTTTGCATATATCCCCACACCAGGCACTTGGGTTAATATCCCAAACTGACACTGCAGTGCAGCATTGCGGGGGGTGCTGCACTTCTGAGGTGCCGTCTTTCAGATGAGATGTTAAACCGAGGTCCCATCTGCCTGTTCTGGTGGTAGTTCAGGTGGATGCTAAAGATCCCATGACACTTCTCAAAAAGAGTAGGGGAAGTTTCCCTGATGTCCTGGCCAAATTTCCCCCATTCACTAAAAATACCACCAACAGCTTAATCTGGTTCAAAGTAAATTGGCATTCATCTGTATCCCCCTCCACTGGGTCGTACCTGAAAATAGGCAGACTTTGTCTAGTGCACTTACCTGGTCAACAAAAACCAAATAAATAAATAAATCAGAACTTCAATGACTTATCAGAATCTTTAATAACCTCAGAGCCACTTGAGGTTCTCTCTACTGGTGGTAGAGCATACACAAAGAATTATAAAAGAACAGAGTCCCCCTACTAGCCAAAATTCCTACTTTTTGATGTCCGTGTCATTCCCTACCATAACCAGGTCTATGTGAGTGCCTCTGTGTCTTTGCCTTACAAATTCATCAGGCTCTCAGTGGAATCAATTATGTTGGGTGTGATTTTTCATGTGACCTACATTCCAGTGAGAATTTCTGTCCTCTGTGTTTTCTTGCTCCAACCTGAGGTCTGCTATTCTTGTGCTACCCATATCTAATGTGATGTCCTTAACTTGGGGAATCCATGCATCTACCACCTACCACTGGTGACCCCTGCACTATTGCAACTGCCTCCCCAATCATGTGATTTAAATCCCTGACAGCCCTGTCCCATCTCCTAACCTGTACCCCTTGCCCCATAGCATCTTCTCATGTTACAGAAAAAGAAGACTCTTTGTTTTTCAATACACATTTAACAAGATTTAGCTTGCCTGATATTCTGTCACCATTCCTTACAAGCTCCAGGATAGTGAGGCTCTTGGAGAAGATCGCTCCAGTACCTTTCCTTAAGGAACATCCCTAGTTCTGTAAATGTCCTCCCCATGTCCTCAGGACTTTTTCTCCCTATGTAATTTACAGAAATGCAGACAGCAGCAGTAAGCTCCTCCCTCTAGCTGCAATGTATAACTATGGATTGCACTAATTTGATCAGAACTGCAGGCAGACAAATCACTTTACCTGCACTAGCATCATGGTCTTGAAATGCACCTCTAGTTCTTCTGCTCCTGTACCATAATAACTGGTGACCCCCTTTATTATACTGATTATCAGTGTGATCAGACGCCATACTGTAATAACCAAGTATGACATCATTCACAGTTATTATGGCATTTGAATCATTCATGATTCACTTTTACTTACAGTTCAGCAGTGAGAAACACACCACTCTGTAAGTCCCTGAACCAGGCATTATGAAAAATAAAACATAAGCAACTATATGCTTATGAAATTTTTTACACACCCTTGGTGTGTGATGACCACATAAACCTCTCGAGCTTCATTCTTAGAAACATAGAAACATAGAATTTGACAGCAGATAAGGACCGCTTGGCCCACCCAGTCTGCCCATTTCCTTACCTAGTGGATAAGCTGCAGATCCTAGTTAACCAGCAGCCTACTTCTTCCTACCCCCACCCCCTAGAATTGCCTTATGACTGTCCCATGCATGCTTGAATTCCACCACTGTTTTTGTCTCCACAACCTCCTCCAGAAGGCCGTTCCATGCATCCACAACCCTCTCTGTGAAAAAATACTTCCTTAAATTACCTCTGAGCCACCCCCCCCATCTTCAAATTATGCCCTCTTGTTCTTGCACACCTCTTTTTTGGAAAGATGCTACCCTCTTGGACTTTGTTGATTCCCTTGAGGTACTTGAAAGTTTCTATCATGTCCCCCCTCTCTTTCCTTTCCTTGAAGCTATACATATTAAACTCCTTAAATCTCTCTTCATATGTCTCCCGGTGCAGACCCTGCACCATTTTAGTTGCCCTCCTCTGGACAGCTTCCATCCTGTCTATGTCTTTGTGGAGATTGGGTCTCCCAAACTGCACGCAGTACTCCAGATGGGGTCTCACCAGCTGTCTGTACAGAGGGATAATAACTTCCTGTTTCCTACTGGTGATGCCTCTCCCTATGCATCCCAGTATCCCCCCAGCCCTCCTTACAATGTGCCTTGATCTGCTGCTGTCTAACCGCTGATCTCAGTCTGTGTGACAATCACCCAGCAGGTTATAAAGTGTGTGCTGAGGTTTTGTGGCACAACAGCAATAGTGACATGGCAACCTCTGCACATCCTATGTCCCTGGTGGGGGCAGGACAGTATGTGCTGTAGCAGCCGTCGCAATGTTTTCTTGTTCTCCCTTCCATGGTCACCCTGCTTGCACAGCACAGTTGTAAAGAACAGAACATAAAGCATCTTCATGCCCTGTTCCCTGCACTGGGAGAAAAGTGAGAATGCGCAGTCCAAGCAGATGTTTAGTTATCGTATTTGAGAGTTTTCAACAGGCAGTATTACAATTCCGTAACACTTTGAAAAGGAGAGCTATTCAGTGTAAGCAATTTACGTCTTGCGTTTAGGATACAACAGCAGCTGTGCTATACATACATACATACATACATACATACACACACACACACACACACACACACACACGTATATGTAAGGCATAGTAGAGTGCTGTCAGGGCACACTTGGGGGCGCTTTGTCCACGTTGTAGGAAGTGTAGCAGTGAATACTATGCACAAGAGATGTCAAATCATGTTAGTAGTGCATCTGTGACATTTCCATGTGCATAACAGCAATGCAAGCTGCATTATTTGTTAGGGACTGTTTTGCAAGGTGGCCGAATACCGCACCTTTTTTTGCCATTTAAACAACCCATGTTATAAGCGCAATAACCCACGACTGGGTGTGCTGTTACCGGGGACCAATGCACACCCAGGTGCATCACAACACACCTGAGTGCACATTAATCCCCAATAACAGCACACCCCGTCATGGGCCATTGCTTACTTTTCACACACCAGAAGGTGTGAGATGATCTTCACTCTGGGTTTATGAGATTAACGCCTGCATAGGCATTAATATTTTTACAAGTGGTGCAAGGTTTCAACAGAAAACTACAGCTGTATTTGTGAGCATGTCTGAGCAGCCACCATACTCCACAAATAGAGAAGTGAACGTGATAAAGAACACACCATAATAACCCACTACTGAGTTATCACTGAACACAGCGGGTAATTACGGCGTTTTTTATCAGCAGTGAAATCCAGTCATTATAGGGGGTTCACCAATTATTACAAGGCTGTTCTGCCACAATTCAAGATCACAAAATGATTGATGTAACCTTATACAGGGTTCGTTTTTGGAAGGGAGATTGGGGCAATTGGCAGTTTTTTATTTTGATCCACCAGTAAAACAGTTTTAAGTGGAATGGCATTCCTACCACCCACTACTACTTTCACCACTACCCACACCCTCCCAACACCAACATCATCTGTTTCCTTTAAAATAATAAATGTGCCCCCCCCCCAGGGTTTTAGCAGCTGGGAAAGTTTTTATACATAGATGCCATTAACTACACTCCCCCCTCACATGCGCCTTTCCAATATTTACAGATCTTGATAACCTACCTAAAGTCAGCATAGAACACATCTTTCTAAAGTCTATTGAAAACGTCTGTCTCTCTCTATTAACATTGCAATACCTTTGTTTAGGACATTCAAAGTGCTCACCATGACAGACTGATACCATGAACAGGAACTGTGTGGTTAGCAGGGGGAGAGTTAAAGGGACACTGTCAACCCCCTTAGTTCTCAAAGTGTCCCTAATTTAAAATCATATTTTATGATTGTCAAAATCCTGTAAAAATTGTTGATGTAGCTGGTAATTTGAGTCTGACTCTCATTTTCTTTAAAAAAGTGAAAAACAGACTGCTCAACATACTGGTGTTATCACACCAAAACAGATTTGTTTACATTCTTTGATCAACTCCAACATTTATAGGTCATCACACACCTCAGGTGTGTAAAAAAAGTCATAATAACTGGTCAGCTATTTTTTACATTGCCAGACCGAGTTATAATTTCTCGTTATAACTCACGAGTTATAATGGGAAACACGCACCAAGTCAGTCACAGAAACCTGCTCCCTCATTTGCTGTCTGTGTGGCCCAGAGCGAGCTTTCAGTATCCGAAAGATGGCAGTTCCTCACTCGCTTATCGAGGAGCTACCAACCTGACTTCTAGTCCATCGCTTTTTCTTTCTTTTTTATAAAAATAACCACCACATTAGCCTAAAGAAAAAGATCTGGTTGATCCTGCCATTTGAAACTTGCACCACAGAACATCTTTGCGTCTCGCTCGCTATCTGGTTGATCCTGTCATACGGTGGCGAGCACGCAACACAAACTGGAAGAACCCTAACATCTAAAACTAAAAGTAAGATTACAACCACCAAGTAAATAAAAGTACTGTACAATAATTGACCAACAATTAGAAATAACTAGCTAAAAAAATGTTGTGTGTGCCTGTCTGTGTGAGAGTGAGAGTGTGTGTGTGTGTGTTTGTATGTGTATGTGTGTGAGTCACAGTAAATGAAGGCTAGAAAAAGTTGCTGCCCAGCAATTATAAATAATAAAAGATGGGGAAGTGAACTAAATTCGAAAGCATCCCACACCTCAGGCAACCATTAATTTCTCATTAAGTACACTTCCCCATCCATTATTGTATATATAACATGCAGTCACCTATGCATTATTCTCTATTTACAATGGAGTCCCCTTTGAATTTTGCTTTATTACCCCTGTGCCCAACGTTTCTCTTCCTTTTCTGTGGCAGTTCTGATGCATGTCTGGAACACATTTATGACTCTCATAATACTATCACAGAATTCCACAGTTGTCAGAACATTTCATAAAATTGGACTATAAATACTGTGCTAATGTTATTTAGCAGTTCTTTTGCTGCTTATAACTTGACCATCCTTTCAGCAAGAGATTAGAAAGTTGATAGACATAGCCTCATTTATAGAGTTTGGGGCTGGCAATATAGCTAAGAGGTTAGAATAATGAGCTTGGTACATCCAGTAGATCTGGGTTTGATTCCCACAACATCCACTTGCATACTGTGTGACTCTAAGCAAGTCACAAAACCCCCCCAGTGCTCCCGGGCTTCCACCGAAAACAGGCACTTGTCAATAGTGGGCCATATCTGGGAAAGGAAGCAAGGACAGAAGGACAGAAGGACAGAAGAGAGAAGAGAGAGAGAGAGAGAGAGAGAGAGAGAGAGAGAGAGAGAGAGAGAGAGAGAGAGAGAGAGAGAGAGAGAGAGAGAGAGAGAGAGAGTTATTTACAGTTACAGGGCTTACAATCTTGTAGTTTAATTGCTTACTAAACTTGTTAAAGAAGTTGAGTATTTGGTTGTATATGACTCAGTCCTCTTTAAAGATAGAAATGTGTAATTTGCCATACATATTCATTTTGTACAGTACTGCCAACATGCCAAATGTTGGGATATTCAGATGAGTGACTGTACATATAGATGGAAAAATCTTACATTTAAATCTGGCTGTATCATACAAAAGTACACTAACATGTTGAAATATTCTGGGGAACTGGAATAATAATTTTACTCAAATTTCACTGTCAGAATTCCAATTTCACACAGCATTACCACTGTACACAGAGAAAAATGCATGATGAGTGGTGTATAATGAGGTTTTTACTATACACCTGAAGTGTGGGATGCTGTATAAACCTCAGGAGCCAAACTCAAGTGGCCTAAACTAGTGAATCACACCAATGCTGTGCAAAAACAAGTTGTTCAATGTTTTATAATAACTGGTTTTAAGAAACATGAAAAAGACACGACTTTCAGTCAGATACAGGATATCAGGAGAATGACAGTGAGTGGCTAAATGTAAGTGTATTTTAACTTAAAAACTTACTGTTGTATGCAATAATTTATTTAGTTTATTTATTTATTGAGATATAGGAATTACAAACCTTTGAGTCAGAGACTCCTTTGCAAAGGCTCCACATCAAGGAAGTACAAAACAGGAGAAATGGACAATACAATGAAAGATATCACAAATGAATGCAGAGGGTAAAACAACCCAGAGCCAAGTATGGTACAAAGGTAACGAGTAATAAATTGAAAGGTATTTCATCTGAATGCAGAGGGTAAAACAACCCAGAGTAAAACATGGTACAAAGGTTTCAAGCAAATTAAGCTATTGCTTACATTCAAATTTCAAGGATGATACAAGGTTTCCTAAGCCAATAAAACAAATACTTAAGATAAAGGCACAATACAGCAGAAGAATCAATCAGAGTAGAGGGAGAGGAGAGAGGAGGGAGGTTATGGTTATCCACCTCTACGGTGGATAAAGATATTTATTTGGCACTCTAAGTGCAGAGGGCACTTTTGTGTTTGAGATAATCTGTGCTGTAATGACAGAAAATAAATTTTTACTTCAACAGCAGGGCAACTGGAAATTACTGACACAGGTGATTAACGTCAAGTTTTGAAAGTGTGCACTCTCCGCTATACTAAATTATACATTCAGTAGCTGCATATAGTGGAGAATTTCAGTGATGGAGTTTAGGTTGTTTTAGTAGCAGCAGTAGTAGTAGTAGTAGCAGGTTTTATTTCTTTATGGTGCCTTTCCCTGGAGGCTCAGAGTGCCAGTACAATAAAACACAGATTGTAACAAATGCAAGTAAATAAATACAATCCCAATTAAAATAAATATAAAATCACAATATACTATAATAAAATTCCCACCAACTATCTAAAATGTACTGCATAACAACTTACTAACTCATTCTGTGATGGCTATTAGTGACTATCACTTCCCACAGGCCTATGCAAAACAATGAATTTTAAGCCCCCTTTTAAAGACCTCCACTGAGGTGGCCTCCATCAGGGTACTCAGGAGCAAATTCAAAAAAGCCGGACCCATGATTTCGAAGGACCAGTGGCAGTCCCCCAAGGTTTTAAGCCTGGCCCTGGAAACAACCTGGAGGCTTCCCTTGGTGAAGCAGAGGGGGCGTGCAGGAATGTAAAGGTGCAAGGGATCACACAGGTAACCCCGGCCCAGCCAGTGTAGGGCTTTATAAGTTAGTAGCCCAACTCTGCCACTTGCAGCCAGTGCAATTCATGCAGTGCCAGAGAAATATGAATTGACCTCAAAAGGCTGATTGACAACCTAACAGCCGTGTTACGCACCAACTGCAGGCGTCACAACATTCCTCCGCTGACCTTAAAGTATGCAGTGCTACAGTAGTCTAACTGCAAGACCACAAAAGCATGCACCAGTGAGGGCAAATCCTCTTGGGGGATAAGGGTTTGAATCAGGATGATGTTCCCAAGGTAGTAAAAGCCATTCCAGACTACTGCCGACACCTGAACCTCACTTGTCAACCCCTTGTGCAGAACAGTTCCCGGACTCTTCACCTTCATGGAAGCTAAAGGCCTAGAGGTGCCGATCCAAAGCTTTGTCTCCCTCTCAGCAGCTGCTACTCCCCCATCCAACCCAAATCAGTCAACAGCATTTCAGTTTTATCTGGGTTAAGTCTCAACCAGCTTGATGACATCCAGTCCTGGATGTCAGTCAAGCACCTATTTAGCACATCCACCGTGCCACATGGCTTGGGCACAAAAGACAGAACTGAGTGTCATCTGCATAGCAATGAAACCCAACTCCATGCCATCTAATGATACTACCCAGGGACAGTATGTACACCACAAACAACATGGGCAAGAGGATAGACCCTTGCAGTACATCACAATGCAGGTCAATTGGGAGTTAGGAAAAACATCCTATAACCACCCTCTGTGTTCTGCCCATGAAGTAAGTCTCAAACCAGCAGATAACTTTGCTGGTGAGTCCTATGTACTCCCTGAGTTGGTCCAAAAAAAGCCCATGGTTCACGGTGTCAAATACCAAGGGGAGATCGAGGAGGACAAGAACTGACCACTCTCCTCTATCTCTTACCCTAAGCAGGTCATTATGTAATCTTACTAATGTGGTCTGTCTGCTGTGCTTTGACCATAAACCAGACTGAAGAGGCTCACAGATGTGAACAGTCATGGGGTGTGCCTCAAGTTGCAAGGCAACCAACTTCTCAATAACCTTGCCTAAAAAAGGTAGGTTAGAGACAGGTTGGTAATTCACCAAGATATCCAGATCCAGTGATATCTTTTTTAAGAGAGATTTTACCAATGCATTTTTCAATGCAAATGGGAAAATCCCCTCAGTCAAGGAACACTGGATAATCTTAGTGAACGCTGGGCCCAGCTGCCTAGCACAGCTCACTAGTAGCCATGTTGGGCCTGGATCCAGTTCACAAAATGTTGGTTGCAACTCCAAGATCACCTCCCCAACCTTATCCATCATCACTGGCAAAAACTCTCCCCAGAACTATTGACTGCTATTTCATCTCTCTGGCTCGACGCTTTTGGGCTGTAATGGCCCACTTGGTGAGATCCCAGCCCGGATAGAGGACACTTGTCTGAAAAGAACTGAAGAAACTCCCCGCATTTAGCGAATGAAACAGCTTTCACCAACTACAAATAGGTAGGACCGTGAAGCCTATCCACCATCCAAAAAAGTTGAGCTGGTCGGTTCCTTCCAGCCATACTCTCCCTGAACAGGAACTCTGCCTTCTTATTGGAAATTGCCCTTTGATAGTCACAGTAGTGAGTATTCAAATCCAGTTTACCCTCCTGGACCCTCAGTCTCCTCCAACAATGCTCCAACCTTAACCTCTTTGCTTTCATCTCTTAGCTCACCATCAAACCATGGCAAGCCAAGGCATGAAAACAATGGGTGTACATGAACTGGTGCTATGAGATCAAAGGCTTCACCAGAGGCTCTATTATAAGTCACCATTGAGTCTTTCAATCCCCCAGTGCATGCTGCTAACATACCCGAGGTGTCCAGCACCACAATAAGTCAATCTGGCCTAAGCCCTCATAAAGGGTGGTAACTAGACCATTTACACAGTTATACAGTATACAGTATTGTATTCAACAATTAACTAGCGAGTGACCAGATAACAAAACAAATGGTATTGCTTTTTAGTTTATTGCCATAGCATGAAGAAGTTCAACTTACATCATCAACAAAACAGCAGGAATAATCAGTCCTGGATTTGCTACATATCCAAAGAGCTTCCCTATAAATGCTGGGAAATCAGTCTCAATTGTCTCTTGAATAACATCATACATTCTGTTTTTCCCACTGTTGAGAGAAATGAAGAACAGACATAGTTTTAAATGTTTTTTTCTCATGATTAATAATCAATACCTGCAAACAGATTTAAAGACCAGCAGATGTAGCAAACTGATTTGCTGACAATTTGTTCTTGAGACCCGAGAAGTACTGGCCATCCTACATCAGCTATTATTAAAAGCTGCATTCCTCTATTTATACAGTATCCTGTAGGAGTGCTGAAGAGCACTGATGGTGAGCAGTTCTGGCACTATATGAATGTAAGAGGAAATGCTCACAAGCATAAGACTGCAGCTCAGTACATCTATAAATATAAGATACATTGTCTCTATCATAATATGAAAAAAGTTTTTAACAAGTTTGTCAGCAAATCAGGTGTTACTATAAGTGAGGATGTCTTAGTTTATTCATTCTATAGCAGGATACTGAAGCAGAAGGACATCTCATTCCAAGCAGGACAATTTTCTTTTTTTGACAGGCTTGATTGCAATTTATCTTTATAATTTGTGGCTGGGGAAGGAGGGAGGTTGGGTGCTAGGTTGGGTACTAGGAGGTGGTAAGATGTGGAGTTCACTATAGTTTTTATGATTTGGGTGAACAGGCACCAGGTGGGGGGAGGTGAGTGGTTTGTCTTTTATTAATGTGGCATGGGTGGGGAGTAGGAAATAAAGCAATATCTCTGAGAATTTTAACAAACCTCACCAAGACTGAGGGGGTGACAGAGGTTGTTGGGGTGTGTTTTACTAGCATGGTGTGGGTGGGGGAAGGGAATAGAAATATCTAAGAGTATTTTAGTAAACACTGCAGACTGTGGGGGAGAGGGAAGCAGGTAATAAACATAGAAACTTAGAATTTGTTGACCACTTGACCTACCTAATCTGCCCATTTTTCCCTACCTACAGTATCATCACAGACCCTGTTTAATCTCTGGCTCATTCTCCCTCTCTCCTTCCTTTCAGTGAGCATTTCCTCATACCTATCCCGTGCATTCTTTAACCCCTCCACTGTTTTGCCTCTAGCGCCAAGCCTGGTACTCTGTTCTAGGAATCCACTACTGTTTCTGTGAAGAAGTACTACCTCACATCTTTCTGGAATGTACCCCCCTCCAGCTTCAGTGCTTGGCCCCCTTGTTCTTGAGCACCTTCTGTTATGAAAAATACTTCCCTCCTGCACCTTATTTACCACTGTGAGGTATTTAACGGTCTCTATCATATTCCCTCCATCTCTCCTTTGTTCCAGAGAGTACATTTTGAGCTCCTTTAGTGTCTCCATTTTGGTTGATCTTCTCTGGACTGCCTCCACTTTACCTGTGTCCTTTCAGAGATATGGGGCTCGATTCCAGAAGCCACCTGTGTCAGACACAACTTGCGGCAGAAAAGGGCTGCATCCGATACAGTTGTGGCAAACATAAGATACTAATCCAGAAGGTTGGCAACTTGAGCCAAAACCTTCTGGAATACCATTAAAATTCAATAGCTTGCAGCCAAAAAGAAGGTTGCAGTTGGGGGTCCTGTCGCAAGTCCGCGTTCGCATCTGTGGACAAGGGTGCAGTGGGCAGTCCAGGTACCCCATGGAGCACCAGGCTATGAACCCAGGCAGGAAATGGGCAGCCCCCAAAAGGCTGTGTCACCAGGTGGGTTGCCGCTGTACCACAGTATCTTATCATAGTCAGGTGACCAAGGGGCACCATGACATGCTCCCTGACATGGCAAGCAACTGGCAACCCCCCACCAATCCCCGATATATGCAGATGGCAGTGGTGGTATAGTGGTCCTCCCAATCATCAACAATCCCCGATCATCTGTGATGTGCCTATGTAAGGCACTCTGGTCCCAGTTCATCCCCCCCAACCATACCCGCCCTCCCATAAGAATACTGTATGATGTGCCTCTGCGGTATATCATCGTCATTCCCTGCCCACCAATCCCCAATCTCCTGGAAACAAAAAAGAAAAACTCCCGGTAATACTCCTGGTGGTCCTGCGCTCCCACCCCAACATGCAGTGGTCAACCACCTCTCCCTCATCTTTCGACATGCTTCTGTGACAGGCGAGCCCTCCATTCACCACCACGGCCAGCCACAGAATGTGCCCAGCATGTACTGTTCACTGTATAGCCAACAGTGTTCAGTACATGATGCGTGCAATCGCATTCTGTAGCTGGCCATGGTGGTGAGCAGAGAGCTGTGCAAGTCACAGAAGCATGTCAGGGATGGGGGGAGTAGGGTGGTTGACCACTGGCTGTTGGGTTGGGGAGGGTGTCGGACCACTGGACCACCAGGGACTATGAACAGGAGTTTTTTTTTTTCTTTTTTGTTTCCGAGAGATCGGGGAATGGGGGAGGGGTCCTATACTGCGGGGGAAAATCATTCCATATTCATGGGAGAGCTCGGGGATCATGCAGGGGGGTGCCAGTATACCATCAGAGCTTAGATATCAGCATTGAAAATGGGGGGCTACACTACCAGGTAACATGTTTTTCACAGTACCAACAGGAATTTACCACTGTCTTTTCAGGGGGTGCCATGTCACTAGAAGTGACAGACAGAAGTGCCCCAACACCCACCGTGGCTCCTCCCCTGCTCTTACTGCACCATACTGTCCACTGCTATCCCAAGTCATCGTAGCGCAACCAATTAGACCACCTCTTGGTTGGTCTAAGTGGTGCCTCCTACTGCATCCATGGCAGGGCTCTGAAAAACCCATAAAAGTGGATGTGGCAGCCCCGCCATGTTGCAAGCCCCCTTGCAATCTGGCACACTGGGTTGTTGGATGCAGCCCTGGCACAAGGGGGCTTTGGTGCAGCCATGTCTGGGTCACATGCAGGCTGCTTTACAAAATCATGGTTTGACACAAGTTGTGACTCAAGTCACCACTTGGGTAAAACTCTTTTGATGCAAGTCCCTTGCGTCATTCTAACCCCTTGTAGAATCAGGCCCATGGTCTCTTGAATTGGACACAGCCATCATTCTGGGTGGGTCTTACCAGCAATCTATAGAAAGGCAACACTACCTCCTCCTTTCTGCTGGTGATACCCCTCCCTATGTATACCAGCATCCCACTAGTCCTTCCTACTGCCTTGTCACATTGCCTGGTCACCTTTAGGTCATCCAATATGATTACCCCCAGGTCACTGTCCTGCTTAGTGTTTGTCAATAACACTCCACCCATTTTGTACTCCAGCCTTGGATTGCCCTGCCCCAACCACACTATTTTGCACTTTTACACATTGAACCCCAGCTGCCATACCTTCGACCACTCCACTAGTTTTCTCAAGTCTCTGCTCATCCTTTCCACTACCCCTCCCCCCAAGAGTGTCCACTCTATTGCAGATTTTTGTGTCATCTGCAAAGAGGCAGACCTTCCCCTCCAGCTCCTCTGCATTGTCATTTATAAAGACAATAAAGAGGAGCGGTCCCAGCACTGATCCCTGAGGCACCCAGCTGGTCACTCTCCCCTCTTCTGAGTGAACTCTGTTTACCACCACACTCTGTCACCTATCCCCTAACCAATTTCTTACCCAGTTTACTGCCTTTGTACCCACTCCTAAGCTACCCAGATTGCTCATTAGTCTCTTATGTGGAACACAGTTGAAAACTTTACTGAATTCCAGGTACACTATGTCCACTGCTCCACCCTTATCTAATTCTGTGGTCTCCCAGTCAAATACCTATCAGATTCATTTGCATGACCTTCCCAACATGAATCAATCCTGCCTCAAGTCTTGTAACTGATTAGATTCAAGGTATTCTACTATTCTTTCCTTCAGCAGTGAGTTTAACCTGCCCAACACAAATGTCAGGCTGACTGGCCTACAATTGCCAGCCTCCTCTCTGCTACAACTTTTGTGACGTGGGACCACAACTGCTCTCCTCCAGTCTTCTGGAATCACTCCCATTTCCAATGAGTTGTAAAATAGGACTGTCCAAGGTGTAGCCAGTATCTCTCTGAGCTCCCTTAATCCTCTTGGATGCCCCCGTCTGGTCCCATTGCTTTGTCCTCTTTCAGATTTGCGAGTCCCTTCAGGGGTTTCTCTCTTCTTTAAAAGGACTAGTGTCCAGTCCCTCCCTCTAGTGCTTATGTTATTTTTTGGGGGCTCCTCCCCTTCTCTTTCATCTGTGAAATCTACAAATGTATGTGTTCAGGATGTCTGCCTTTTCCTAGTCCCCCTCTGCATAGCCCCCCTCCTTCCCTTTTTAACCTTACAATCCCTCCCCTGGTTAGAGATGTTGCAAAGTTTAACTGCCCTGACAAAGTTTAATGGCACTTTTGCTTTTCTTTTTTTTTTTTGTCCCCTCCACCTGGTCAGCCCTCCTTCAGAGGAGTGCCCCAACCGCCCTATACCAGTGTCTGCCAGGACTTACCTGCTGGCTGTCTTCCACCAGGGCTTGCCCACCCCCAGTGGGGTTGGTGGGTTCCCCAAGCCCTGTTGAAGAATGGATCCAGTTTGGCCCTGCATTCCCAGGTGGTCAGGTGTGGGGCCTGTGGGCACTCCTCCTCATCTTGCCACTGGATTTTTCCCATTTTCTGTTCCAGAGAGTATGGTGTACAATGACATCACGTTGCATGCCATGTGCTCCCACACTATGTGCACTGACATCTGACACACCTCCCAACCTTCCTGGTCCAGCCTGCCTTCCCCCAGCTTCCACCAGGGGACAGGCAAGCATCAGGCTCTGCCCACCCCTCCACCCCGCTCTAGTATGAGAGCTGTCCTATGGATGCTCAATCCCCCTTTTCCTGGCTGTCCCTCTGACACCTTGGATTCACTTCTGAACCTGGGTCATCAGTGTCACAAACAGTAGTACTACTGCAACACTGGCAGGCCATCCTGAAATGGCATTTTTTCAGGTGAAGTTAAGGTGAAGTTGCAACCTTGCCAGTGAATTTGCATAACTTCTCCTGAAAATAGTACCACTTCACCTGCCAAAAACTTTGTGAAGTCAGTGTGATGCTTGGCCAGCTGGTTATGATAATTGTATGATATTTGTAATATAAAAATATAGTATGTGATTGTCTCACATAAGACAGCCTGTGTTTCCATGGGTGCCCCCAGGTTTCAGTGAAGCTACAGGATATGTAAACTGACCAGGAACCAGTTAATTAATTACCTTCCTTCCAAAGGGCATTTTATTATCTTTTACAGCCTGTTGCTGCTTTGAAGTTGAAAACCAAATGTAACTTTATGAGTCTGCCAGAGGATAAGCCTAATAAAGTTTTATGATGTTTTAAGAGGAACAGGTCATTGATACCAACATGGTGTTAAAAGTTGTAAAACCCTTGGCTCTGCCTTGGGAATTGTATTGTGGTAGGAGTTTTGTTTTGTAATCTTCCCTTGTTCTTTTATGTGTTGTGATCTCTTTGATATATTGTTATGTGTTTACATTTTTAATATTTTTATCATCTTTTAGTAAAATACCTTTTCTTTGAAAGACTGTCTGGGTGTCTGCCAGTTCTTTTTTTGCATGTGACTTATAGATGGTTAAGTCTTACAATTGTTCAACAACTTGATGGTGTTACTGAGCTTGAGCAAAAGGTAAGACCTAAGCTCTAAGGTCTCTTGTAGAGTTTTAAGGGTTCATTTTGGAAGCCTGGTTTGGTGCCCCTGGCGAAAGATTGTACCGCAATCCCTGAAGAGGGTATGTATCTGAGCCTGTACATTGGGTACGCTAGCATAAGGTTTAGTTTGAACCCCCCCAGAACTGGAGACTAAAGGTTATTCGGACCCAAAAGCAGACAGGAGGGTTATCCTGTGTGGTACCTGTTCACGCTATTATGCTCTGAGGTTGGCACTGTGGGAGCAGAGGGTCTGACCTGCAGGGTGTGTTTGTGACAGATTTGGTTGGCAATGGTGTGAAAAATTTGGTAACACGAGCTTTAGCTGTTCAGTATGTCAGCTTACTACTGTACAGCTCACTTGCAAAATAAGGCAGTGATTTATTTTTAAAAAGAAACAGAACTATATCATTTTGCTTACAGTCAAAGTTCCTATCTGTTTTATTTTTTTTCTAAAGTGCAAGTTAGAGTAGCCATAGTTAGGGAAGAAGATTGCTTCCAACTACAGTGAGCACATCACAGACTACCTGAAGCAGTTGTGCAAGGAAAGAGGAGTCCTACATGAGGGGAGAGCCACCAAGCAGAACCTCATGGATGCCCTGATGGCAGCAGATGCCCAGAGCATCGAGTCACAGAATGTGACTGTAAAGTACAAAACCTTGGGTGTGGAGGGGCCAGCGGCCAGTGCAGAGTCCAGATCCAGTGAGGAGGACAGCAGGGCCAGTGCAAGCGAAGGGCCACAGCAGCAGGGAAAGGTCACCAGCATTCTGGAGCCAGAAGCAATCAGGCTGCAGATTGAGTTGCACAGAATGGAGCTGGAGTCCCAGAGGGACACTGAGCAAGAACAGTGAGAAGCGGAGTGAGAGAAACAAGCCGCAGAGGAGAAGAGGGAGTGAGAACAGCAAGAAGTTGACCATGAAGAGCGTGAGTGCCAGTGAGCCGCAGAGGACAAGAGGGAGCAAGAAAAGTGAGAAGCTGAACATGAACAGCGAGAGGTGGACCGTGAAGAGCATGAGTGCTTATAGGCGAAATGGACTGGTGAAGCTATGACCCCAACCACCAGCACCAGAGCAGGTAAGTGTCTTGGGTTTAACTGGAACTACAGGACTAGGTTACAAATTAAATTCCAAATTAATAGCTGAATTTAAAGAAGGGGAGGATATGGATGCCTTTTTAAATTCCTTTGAAAAAGTTTGTATTCAGGCAAAAATTCCTAGAGAGTCCTGGAGCTCCCAGCTATCCCCGCTACTTACCAGGAAAGCTCAGGATGCATTGAGTCAAGTGGACGATGAGAAAAGTAATCATTACAGCAAACCTAAAGCTGCACTTTAAAAAAAAATTATTTAACTGCAGAAGCATACAGAGCTAAATTCCCTGACATGAGCTATGAGGAGCCAGCCACGAAACAACGTCAGTGTTTAAAACATTGTTGGGAAGGAATTGAAGCAAACTCTGTAGATAAAATTGGAAATGCTATATTGTTAGAACAGTCTTTATGGGCATGCCCAGCAGATCTGAAAACCTGGCTGGAGGACCAAGATCCCAAAACAGTGCAAGAGGCTGCTGAACTCTCGGGGTGCTATGCCAAGAGCAGACCTGTTCTGAGAGTGAATAGGGTGGGCGCAGAAGTGCAGAAAGGGAAAGGCGTGCCAACAGGGTGGCTAAAACCCTCACTGCCTCCACCAAAACCAGTTAGCCTCAGCTTTCAAGGAAAAGATTCTTCTGAGAAAAGAAACGAATGTTGGGTTTGCAAAGAAACTGGGCATATTGCCAGACAGTGTCCCAAAAGGATGAGCAATATGCAAAATGGGGCCAGGAAAGAAGTGGGTTGTTTGTGTGTCCCTGGAAGCATGCCTATGAATATGAGGGAACACATGCACCCAGTCACTGTGAATGGGGTACAGACACAAGGGTTAAGGGACACAGGGGCATCCCTGATGCTGGTAAAATGGGACCTGGTAGAGCCTGGTCAGCTTATACCCAATAAAATTGTAACTGTACAAGGGTTCACTGATGAGGAGAAAATATTGCCACTTGCTAGTGTTCTCCTAGAAAGGGGTGAAACAAGGGGAACTGTGCAACAGGTGGCTGTAGCAAAAATGTTAGCAGTTGATATTATCCTTGGCAGCAATCTCAAACAGGGGATAATGTGTGCAGTTACCCATGGCCAAGCAGGAAGGGGGAAATTGTAGTTCCCCAGACCCCATACATCCATTGTGGAAACCACTGGGAGGCTGATTCCCCAGATATGGATACTAATGAAAGGGGGGTAGAAATTTCCCCAGTTGCAGTCAACCAAACAGCTATGGAGGGCTACTCCTAAGAAGGAGGAGTGACCCATTATCAGAGGGTTAGGGATGACATTGATCCTCACTCCTGATGCTAGAGCTAGGGACCCTAGTTTAGATACTGAAGGGGACCTGTCCCAGGCCTTGGGAATGTGTAAGGAGTTTGCAGCTGCTCAGAAAAGTGACCCTAGCCTAGAGAAGCTGAAGGTTTGGGCAGACTCTGACAGAGTACAAGGAGGTGATGGTAAACATAAGCTTTATTGGGAAAATGGACTGATGTATACTCAGGCTGTAAAGACAGAAGGAGAGGAGATAGGCAGGCAGCTTGTCATTCCCAAGGGGTACTGTGAGCAGTTGTTCAAGACTGCACACTATATTCCCTTGTCTGGTCATCTGGGAATCACGCGCACTATGCAGCGGTTGACCCAGAATTTCTATTAGCCCAACTTTACCCAGCAGGTGAAGGAGTATAGCAAGTCTTGCCACTGGTGCCAAGAAATAGGGAAGGCAGGTAAGAATATACCTAAGATCTCTTATAGAGTTTTAAGGGTTCATTTTGGAAGCCTGGCTTGGTGTCCCTGGCGAAAGATTGTACCACAATCCCCGAAGAGGGTATGTATCTGAGCTTGTACATTTGGTACACTAGCATAAGGTTCACAGTTTGAATCCTCCCCAGAACTGGAGACTAAAGGGGATTTGGACCCAAAAGCAGATAGGAGGGTCACTCTGTCCATTACCTGTTCACACTATTGCGCTCTGAGGTTGGCACTGCGAGAGCAGAGAGTCTGACCTGTGGTGTGCGTTTGTAACAGTCGGCACTTGTGAATTTTGCAAACTTTTTGAATTATTTCAAGGAATGAAGTTTGCCAGCTTCACACGCTCTTCCCTTTGTCTTACTTTTTTCACTTACATACCTAAAAATAAATGTTTTGTCCCCTTTCATTACCACTTGGGTGATTCTTTCTACAGTTTAAGCCTTAGTGTAACCACTTCCTTGGGAGGGGCTCACCTCAACTCTCATTTATTTTCTGCCCAGAACCCTGTTGTCTGCTTCCCTGCTTGCTCTGGCCCCAGGACTGTAGCTTTTAAGGGGGCAGAAGGAGCCAACACAGAGGATCGCCACACAGTTGCACTGCCACTGTGTGCACATTCGAGCAGTCACCTGCTCAAATGTGCAAGCTGTTTCCAGCTCGGATGTTCTTCAGCACTAGGAGTGCCCCCCACTTGACAGCCAGAAAAGTTACATCAGCAGTCAGCCACAGCAACCTCCTCTAGTGTGCTCTGGCCCTAGGGACATCAGTGGGCATCAGGGGGCTTGGAGACACTGGGGGGGAGAGAAGGGGAAAATGGACTTTGCAACTTTGGCACGCTACATATTTAAGAAATAAAGCAGCTCCCAGCTACATGGAAACTGCCTGCACAGAAGTGGGGAGCAGAAATTGGACCTCCCCTCTAGGAGCACAAAGCCCCAAATGTCACTACATCTTCACCGGATAGTTAGGCACAGGTATGTCTACTGGACTAGGGGACAGTCAAATAAAAAGCCTGATGTTTGCACCATAAACTGATTTTTGAAATACAGCACTGTGTTTACAGAAACACAGCCACCATTTGTTGAACCCCTGACCTAGCTGTCAGCCATTCAGCGGTCATGGATTTTTCACAGCTGAGTCCCCAGAAGATTGTGGAGGACTGATGCAATAAGGACCCTCCCAATGCACTGGCAATCTGAGAGGAGCCAATCAGAGGGAAGAACAGGGCAAAAAAGACTGATGGACTGCCCTGTCTGTTGAATTAGACACTGGATGGAGGAAAAGAGGTTGCTGGGCTAATGAGGGGTGGGGGCAGTCAGAAAAGGACTGAGAGATGTTTAGACCAGCTGCTGGTGAGAGCAGAGTGAGAGGCCTGACCAGGCCAAAATTCCTGTGAGCCCTTCCTGGAGCTCATTCAGAAAAATCCTTTGTGAAACTTTCCCTGGGTTCACCCTTGCCAGAGACTGTTTCAGACTAGCCCTTGTGTGGAAGAAATCCTTGAGAGTGTGAGCCAGTGGGTCATTTCAACATTCCAAAGCTGCTGAGCTGTACCAAGTGGAGGCAGAGACCTGCATTTCTGCCTAGCCTACTTTGGAGCCAGGTAAGAGGCCTGCTAGCCCTTACCCAGTGGGGTGGATTGGGGAACAGGGAGTCACTGGGCACGTGCCTGAGTATGGGTGTACTCTCAATCTACTGGGGAGTCAGCCTGTGGGGTCGCTCTTAGAGTCCGGGCTCCTTGGGAACCAGAAAGCCACTGTGTAGTGCTCCTGCATCCTGAGAGTTGAGTCAGAAGGGTGGTGCTGCTACAGGACATTCAAAAGAGTCTGAAGCTCCGGACTGGGGTTCATCCTGTTGCTGTGAGCTGCTCTTTGCTTCATCAAAACTGCTGCATCCATGGGTCACACGAGTGCTGACATTGCTGGCTTGATCTTGTACTTTTCTATGTGTGGATTACAGTTTTTCAGTTTCAAGTCTTCTTATTTTTGGACGTTAAAGTTCTTTTTATTGTGCTAGCATACAATGGCCTGTTAGGGGGTTAAACTGCAAGCTTGCTAACTTTCATCAAGTAGCTGCCAGGCCTACACTGGGACTTTAGTGTAACTCTTGGGTACCCAGAGTTTAATCTAATAGTATCATACTTGAATATGTGGTTTTATTATTGGTACCAGTTAAAGAATTTATTGCACCCTGTGTAAACCAGTTCCTTTCAGAGGCCCCTTTGCTTGGGTTTGTGGGTCTTCAAACTGTGTGGAGTTTAGAGGATATAGTGATCCATATGTACAGCAGGGTTCATGGTGTACTGATATTTGGGGGAAGTGTTTAAGGTGACTTGCAACTGCTTAACTTCCTTTCTTTTTCCATTCACCAGGTGTGTGTTCCAAAATAAAAGCACTGTGAACTGTTTGAATTCCAACCCTGTGTGTGCCCTCAGTTTCTATGCCTTACATGAAGTGGTTATTACTGAAGGTAATAACTGCTGTTGTGGTCTCCGAGGGTGGTCCAGTTCAATGTAGGGAGGTGGGGAGGTACTGCATCCCAGAGGGTGGTACTGTACACAACATCTGGTCCACTTATTCTCTCTGGGTGTAGGCATTGCGCTACTTATTGTTTGTTCTGGGACAAACCCCTCCTTCTGTAGGAGAAAGAATAAACTCAAACCCCCTCAACATGGTGTGCCATGGTATACAGTCACCAGGCAGGAGTGTGAACCCAATCATTGAGCCATGGGAGTCACTAATTTCCCCGCTTCTCTCTGTTTCCCCAGATTCACCTATCTATCCTCCTCCCACTGTGTCTCCTTTTACCTTATGAATGCCATCCTTTCAGCCTTTACCTCTTCCACCATCTCTGTTGTGAACCATGGCGGTCTGTTAGAATAGAAAGGGTTCTATCTTTAAAAGGGTCTGATTGTTGCAAGAGGGTAAAAACAGCTTGTCATTGCAGATGAGGGTTGATTACACGTTTTAAAAGCTTTGTTTTAAAGATCATCACCATCTGAAGCTAGGAAACTTCACCCTACTACTCATCGTGCAACTTTGCACCAACTTCGCTGGGGCAGTTAAGTTCACTGATATCTGTTGCTGTTGCCATTGAAGCAGCTATACCCCTTGTAGAGTGGGCACTGAGGCCTACAGGAGGCTCTTAACACACGTTGATGCAGCAGAATTGAATACAGGCAACAATCCAGTGGGCAATTGTTCCTCTTTCAGGTGGGTTTGCCCTTCCCCACTTCTCCATAGGTCAAGAAGAGCTGGATTCTACCCTGCCTGTGGTCCTTTGCGTGATCCAAGTAGTAGCTTATAGCTCTCTTAACATCCAGGCTATGCAGTCTATGTTCCCCTGAACTGGAGTGGTCAGTGAAAAAGACTGGTAAAGTAATGGACTGATTAAGGTGAAAGTTTGAGGCCACCTTAGGGAGGAACTTCCTTTTAGTCTTAAGAACCACCGTGTCCCTATGAACTGCTATGTAATCTGGCTCTGTGGTCAAGGCCTGGAGCTCACTGATCCTCCTCACTGAGGTGATGGCTACCAGGAACATTGTTTTCCATGTCTCATACTTAAGCTCTACTGAGGACATGGATTCAAACAGTGGCTGCATAAGCTGGCCAATGCATATTTTGAGGTCCCATGCAGGAGTGGGTTCCCTGTGAGGGGGATGCAAGTGCAGTAAGCCCTTAAAGAACTTTATAAATACCTGGTTAGCAGCCAGGGATGACCTTTTCCCAGCTGAGAGGTATGCAGAGATAGCTGCTAGATGTACCTTAAGGGTGGAAGGCCTAAGGCTAAGGGAATGCAGGTGTGCCAGATAGTCCAACATGACTGGTAACCCAGCCTGACGACAGCCTATCGGTTTCTGCTGGCACCAAATTGAGAACCTCTTCCATTTAGAGGTGTAAGTCTTTCTAGTAGAGTGTTTTCTAGAAACACTAAGAACCTCTAGCACTCCCTCAGAGAGGTGTAGGTCAGCATACTCTAAGTCCTCAAGAGCCAAGCCCTGAGCCTGAGGGACTAGAGGTTGGGGTAGAGGACCCTGCCCAAGAGGAGGTCAATAGGTTGCGCCTCCTGGGTAGGGAGATTGGTTCCAATATTGATAGAGTCAGTAGCAGGGAATACCAAAGCTGCCTGGCCTATCTGGGACAATGAGGATCATTGTCACTGGTTAAGCCCTGAGCTTATTCAGTACTCTGAGCAACAGGGGAAATGGAGGAAAGGCATACAGGAACCTCCTTGTCCAATCCAACAACAGTGCATCCAGAGGGACTGTGCCCACTGCAGGGGCCTGCAACAGAACTGTGGCAACTGGTGATTGTCCAGGGCTGCGAAGAGGTCCACCTTTGGGGTGTCCAACCTCTTGAACACCACTTGCAGGATCTGCCTGTTCAGTGACCACTCATGGTGTATCTGGTTGATCTTGCTGAGGGCATCTGCCAGGATGTTGGCCTTCCCTGGAAGATGAACTGCTGAGAGGGAGATTCCTAGGGAGTAAGCCAGATTCCACACCTTCATGGCTTCTGTTCATGGTGGGGAGGACCTTGTGCCCCCTTGCTTGTTTATGTAGTACATTGTCATTATATTGTCTGTTCTGACTTGAACCACTTTGCCCTGCAGCATTGAAGCAAATGACTGATCCCTAGGAAAAACCTGGAACAGTAATGACTCCCTTGACTTAAAAATAATTGCACTCTCCCTTGAAGTTTTACCTCCAATCACAAAAATAATTAACCTATCCCTTTCTCAAGCACAATTCCCCAATAGTTGGAAATTTGCAGTGGTCAAGCCAGTGCTCAAAAGTGATGATCATGCTATCCACTCAAAACTACAGACCCATATCCATTCTGCCCCCACTGTCTAAGGTCACTGAGTGTATCGTCTCAAACCAATTAATTGACTATCTAAAAAAGTACAACCTCCAGTACCCCCAACAACATGACTTTCGGAAGTCTCATAGTACCACTACAGCGCTACTTGAATACTCGAGCTACATCCACGAGGCACTAGATTCTAATCAAATATTGGGATCGATATACATAGACCTCACAAAAGCATTTGACACCATTAATCATAACATTCTGCTAAAAAAGCTGCTCACTACTGGGCTATCTCCAGAAACCATGGGGTGGTTTAAGAGCTATCTTACTCATAGGAGGCAGCAAGTAAAGATTATTATACAATGGTAAGAAAATATCCTGATCTCTGATTGATCAGTGTGTCCCTGGCACAGTGAGGTTATGCCAGCACAACCTCACTGTATTGCTTTGGATGCCTTGGATGATGAGAATATGGATGAGCACCATATGGATGATGACAATTTGGATGATGAGTTGGATGTCATAAAATCTACTAAAAACATTGTTTTTTAATTTTTTTATTTTGTATAACAATTAGCCATTGTATAATAGCAATAATGCACTCTAGGGTGTGGGTTGTGCTGGGACAACCTCACTTCTGGGACATTGGATGCACTCGGCCTGTGGCCTCATGCCCAACCACCCAGGCATGAGGTTATCCCAGCACAACCCATACCCTGTCATGCATTATTGCTTAAACAATACCCTCCTGGGTTTCCTTTTATTTAGCCTGTTGCTCAACTCTCCCTAATGTTTACCCAGTCAACATTCTCCGGTATGCAGATGATGCAGTTATTTTCTCTTGTAGCCCCCAGTTAAGCCTGCTAACAAATAATCTACAGGAAAGCTTAACTATAAAAAAGCAAAAGCAATGCTATTCTCCAACCCCCATAGTAAAAATAAATCCCGTCAACTGACAGTCCTTAACAGTGAACGAGATACCCTAAACCGGGTAAGCAAATTCAAATACCTAGATGTTACCCTTGACAGCTCCCTCTCATACACCCACCACATAGTTCATGTGGTTAACACAGTAAATATGAGCATCAGCCTGCTTTATAGGCACAGACACTGTATGAAAGTTGAAGGATTATCTCTGGCAGTAAATAGCTCAATCCTCTCTTGTCATTGATTATGGTCTTATTGTGTATAGCACAATCACTGACACTACCCTGAAAAGGGTCAGGACAGCCCTAAACAAGACCTGCAGGCTAGTCTTAGGCACTAGCAAATGAACACATACATGTGACCTGTATGAACAGACAAAATGACTTAACCTCAGGGGAGGAAAAATGTCATCTGTTATTGTTATAAGGCTACCTAACTTTGTTCCTGATGAAGCTATCAGATCTCATTGATATTCAATTACATTATTAGTTATTGATTATGCATTGCATAGATTGTACAAACCTGTTTGAGACAAATTGTAAAGTATTTTATACTGTTATGTGTTTTTTACTAATATTTGTTGTGCATTAGATATTGTGTCTTGTACTCCAATTGCATTGCCCTCCCCCAGGCGTGGTTGGAAATGGGTTATTAATCCAGTCCACCTTTCTGGTAAATCAAATAAATGAAATGAAAGGATAAAATAACAAGTCTGCCTTTTTGGTAAAAAACCCTTCTAGGCCTAACCCCGCCGGCCACTCAGAAGTTCCTCAAACCTGCGCTAAACCCACACCAGA
Organism: Neoceratodus forsteri; assembly: GCA_016271365.2. Taxonomy (NCBI): domain Eukaryota; kingdom Metazoa; phylum Chordata; order Ceratodontiformes; family Ceratodontidae; genus Neoceratodus; species Neoceratodus forsteri. The sequence goes on from CM057453.1 coordinate 1,609,151,122, forward strand.
CAAGAGAAAATGTAAGAAATGCCCTACACATTCCCTTTTGACATACAGCACTAGTCCAATGATCCTTCACATACAAGCCCCCCCCCCCTTGGATCAATGAACTTCCCTCTGCAATAGCAAATGTGCCAAGGCTTGGAGCATTTAAAAAATTATACAATCCTGACTACCCTAGGTGTTTGTGACGCGTGAGGCTAACCCACATCCCTCTCCACTCCGGAGCCATGATGCCCCTACTCCACTAGCTCGCCCTCCTCCTTTTCTCCAATCCCACCACCCCACTCACCCCTCTGGTTCCCCTTCGCCCCCACCCCACCCAAATACATCTACCTACCTCTACCACTCCTGACAACCTGCTTCCATGCTGCTTCCCCTTCCTTTCTACTCTCTCCCTTCCTCCCCTCGTTCATGCCTAACTCCCTTTCATCATATTTCACTTTCTCCCTTTCTCACCACCACCTCTTGGCAAAGCTAACTCCTAGCTGCGCTCATCTCTTCTCCTCTTGCCTAGTTGGCATAGACCTGTATATGAAAGCTAACAAATCCTCACACTTTTATAAACTGAATTGTATATATTTTATGTACTCTATGTTTATTGCTCATGTCTGTGATCCTGTATTGCACTTGTTTCCTGATGTGGAACCTTTGTAAATCAGCTCCAAGCTCAAAGGTTGTAATTCCAGGACAATTAATAAATAAATAAATATATCTCCAAGCATACATCTCAATGCTGTGGGTCATGTGACAGGGAGAAGACTTTGAAGCAGATATGACCCAGCTCCAGGGTGCTGAGTAGGGTGATGCCTGCTCAGCTCTCTGATGACACAGCTTCTGGCCCCCTATCTGGATTGAATGGAGCAAAGACTCATACGGAGGATAAGGAGCATCTACACAGATGCTCTCCTCCTTAAGAAGGGGGACTGCTGTGTACTGCTCCTTAAGTGGCTCCTGGCAGTGGCCCAATGAAGGAATGTTTCATGGTGTTGGTGACCACACACTGCCATGTGGCCCTAAGTACACCATGAACTGTATGCATGGAGGGAGGGAGGGAGGTGGGACAGAGTGTGTGGGATGATGCTGGAAATGCTCTGGCTCCACCTCAGTGAGTGGCCTCCACCTCTACTCAGAGAAGCCTCACCAAAAGGGTGGTGGGAGTCATAGCCTGAAAGACCTTCACTTGGCCCTGAAAGCTTCACCAGGTGGCAAAGCTGTGAGGTTTCAACACAGGCTGGCAGAAACCAGAGATGTTGGAGATGGGGCTTGGTCCAACCTAGTGGAAGGAAACTCAGTCAGTCAGCAAGTGTATTTGAATCACTGAAATGGAAAGAGAAATTGTTGAGCAGATGTTCATTTACAGTAGTGTCTGATAAATGGTGAAAAATAAATACATCAATTAAATCAGGGGCAATGTGCCTAAAACTATAAATATATTAATATAGGAAACTGTTAGAATAACTTATTTACTATAAAACAATATGAAGGAAAATTACACTAGAAGTTTAACATTCAAAATTGGTTCATGATTCTATACTGTACCTTTACTTTTCACTCACAAAAATATATTTTTCAAGAGAGAAAAAATGAGGAATAAGAATCAGGAGCAGCCTCATCAAGAATATTTCCTACTGGAGATTGAGGACTTCATCATCAACAAGGTGTTGGAGTCCCCCAGATGGTTGATTGATGCCTAGGTCAACAATGAATCCTCACAATTTGGCTATCACCTCCTCCAGTTGATGTCATCACTGAGCCTGACACAAGTACAGTAGTTACTTCTATGATCCATCACCACAGTCACATGCTGGACCTGGTGTTCTCACTGTGGCTTGAGGTGACCAATCTCAAGACTGATCAGTTTGTTTTATCTGATCATTGCACAGTGTAGTTCTTGTTTGGGGCACCCTTGAAAGTCCCTCCCCTGTTGACATGGTTAGCTATCATCCTTTGAGGGGATTGTCCCAAGAGGGATTGCTGGCAGTAGCTGAATTATCTAGTGTAGATGCTGCATGTGCGGTTGGCAAGGGCAAGGTGGCAGCTGCCTATAAGAAGCTAGTCTTTGAGGCACTTAATGCCATTGCACCAGTCCATATATGACCCAGATCTTCTCACTTGAGATCCCTTTGGTTTGATGGGGATCTCAAGGTGATGAAGATCAGAGGTCAGAAGTTGGAGCTTTGCTGGTGGAGGACCCAGGTGGAGGAGGACAAAATGGCCTTGCGTGCTCATTATTACGAGTACCAAGGGGCAATCAACCATAAGAAGCAAAGTTTCTGTCTGGGGATATTGCTGCAGGGAAGAACAGACCATCTCAGCTTTTTCAGACTGTGGACAGGCTTGTACATCCAGTCTGTCTACAGCCAAAAAAAGCTTTTTCAATCACTTTGTGTGAGGAGTTTGCTCAGTTCTTCTCTGACAGGGTGTCCTCCGTCCAGTCAGGGATTCCATCAATGAGACAAGTTTTGCCTCACAGTGATTGGGCTGAGGTGAGCAGAGGTGCTCCATTTGTGTGGGGTGAGTTTAAACCAGTGGAGGTGGCTGAGGTCATTAGGTGATCTCAAAGTTCAGGCACACTTATTGTGAACTGGACCCGGCCCTGACTTGTATCTTGTTGAGATATGTCTGTACCATTGGCCTGGTGTTTGCTGGGATTGTTCGGTGTTCATTGTCAGAGGGAATATTTACAGATGCCTTGAAAGAGGCTCTGGTGGACCCCTCTTGAAGAAGCCATCCCTTGACCTTAATGTCCTGACGAATTACCGTCTGATCTCCAACCTACCATTTTTGGGTGAGGTTGTCGAGAAAATAGTGGTGCAATAGCTCAAAGAATACCTCATGTCCTTTGATATCTATGAGCCATTCCAGTCTGGTTTCAGGCACAGCACTGAAATGACGTTAGGGTAAAAAATTACCTCCTCAGGGCTAGAGATAGAGGAGACAAGCCAATTCTTGTGCTCTTTGATCTCTCATCAGCATTTGACACTGTGGATCACATTGTGCTTCTTGATCACCTTCAAGAGTATTATGGACTCACCGGTACTGTCATCAACTGGTTTGAGTCCTATCTCTCTGGCAGGAAGCAGCAGGTGGTGATGGGGAATTTTTCCTCCTCCCTGAAGCCCCTGTCATGTGGAGTGCCTCAGGACTCGATATTGTCACTGATGTTATTCATGGTGTACATGCTGCCCCTGGGAGAGCTCATTAGGCATTGCAGTGTGGATTTTCACTGCTATGCAGATGATACCCAGCTGTATATCCCCTTTACCCCTGGAACACACAATGTCGTGGAAGTGATTAACAACTGCCTGACTAAGATCAATGACTGGATGTCCTCCAGCTGGTTGTGATTGAACCCCCATAAAATGGAGGTCCTGGTGATTGAACCAGGTCGCAGGTGTGATGAGAGTGCCTCCAGAGTGGTTACAGGATTGTGCCTGGGATACACTCCATTGATGGCCTCTCCTAGGTTGCAAGATCTTGACGTGATCCTGGATGACAACTGACACTTGAAGCTCAGGTGTCATCTGTGGTCCAAAATGTTTTTTACCACTTGAGGAATATCACCAGGATTAAACCGCTAATTCCACCTGAAGACCTGCGGTCACTGGTACATGCCTTTGTTACATCAAGGCTTGATTACTGTAGTGCTCTATACTTCAGGGTCACTGCAGCTGGCACAGAATGCAGTGGATCAGTTGCTGATGGGCCTGTCTAGGCCAGTCATGTGACCCCAGTCCTGTGGGCTCTGCACTGGCTGCCTGTAAGGTGAAGGATCATCTTCAAGGTGGGCTTGCTCACATATAAGGCTCTGTACAGACTGGGCTGTGGCTAGCTGGCTGATCTCCTGCCACCTACCACCTCAGTCCATTCCCTCTGCTCCTTGACCAGGAGCCTCCTTGTTGTTCCAAGGGTCAGATTAAACACGTCTGGAGACTGTGCCTTCAACGTCACCGGACAGGCCCTTTGGAACTCCTTTCCAGCCTGTGTTAGGAAGGCCCAATGGTCAAGAGTTTCAAAAATGGTCAAAAGGCTTATCTGTTCTATTTGACTTTCCCCAGTGAAGGTGACTGACCAGTACTAATTACACTCTAGTCATTTTAGAACTCTATTTATTGTTTTAAATATCTATGTATGTGATTAGTGTTATGTTTTTTATTTATGAACCTACCTGTTTTATGTAAGGCACCCAGAATCCCAGGGACTGAGTGCCATATAATTAAACTTGCTTGCCCTTGCCTTGCCAAGTACAGTATGACTGAGATCAGGACTGCAAGGTGCTTAATCAGAATGCTGAATTGCTGCTTGCAGCATTCAATGAGGCTGATAATTCCATCAAAATGCCTCCTCCTTAACAGACTGAAAGAGTAAAGGATTACACCAAGTGGGGTTGCTTGGAATCTGTGAAATGGAATTAGATTCATCATATTCTAATCTGATTTTTGGATTGAGGTCTGAAAATCCTAAATCATAAAACCTAGTGTTACATATAAATTTATGGTTTAGGATTCCAAATCTGAATCTGATTCCAATTTTGAGGTCCTTTTAGGATTTGAACTGGAGTCAGATTAAGAACTGGAATTTCTTAAAATTCTAAATCCAAAAATCAGATCAGAATCAGCCAATCTTGAGCATCCCTAGCCCCAAGCATTTTGACTAGTATTCCCTGTCTTATGAAACCATTCTTCTAATGTACACTGCAATGATTCTGAGGGTGGGATGTTCCTGAGTGTATACTTGCTGCTTTAATTCTCTGCACATGCTCTCTATGCCACCAGTAGCCAACTCACTACTTTGTAAACCATTGTCAGATACTTCATGCATAAAAGAAAACAACTTATATGAAGAATCCTGATTCTATTGTGTTCAGACAGAATAATAGGAGGCCTAACAGTACTGAGGTCCATCAAGCTTAGAGTAAGTAGTTTTCCAGGGCCAGACTTGAAACTTTAAGGGCCATCCTTTTTTTTCTTTGCTGAGTGCGCAGTTCATCCAGTTTAAAACAGTTGTTTTTTTTTTTTTCCTGAGACGTTTCAATTCCTCATTCTTTGTGGGCAATGAGATCAAATGGTTTTGACAATTTGGGCAAATTTACACCACAATTTTATTTAGGTTTTGACAATTTGGGCAAATTTACACCACAATTTTATTTATTTGTCAAGAAAAATGACACCATAAACACACACCTATCATTGAGCCTTGCTTATTTCCAACTGAGTCCCGCAGATTAAAAGGCACCTGCAGCACCATATTATACAGCCAGTGCCTATACTTTGTACTGTTGGAGTGTCCTGTCATTCTTGTAAATATCAGACTCAAAATAACTGATTGATCCCATACTCGTTTTCAGTTGTGGTTCTACCTGCAAAAAGAAATACTGAGGAGTGAGAACCATGGAGAAGAGAGGACCTACAATCAGGGAGAGGCCTGGGTAGTATAATCAGTGCAGGCCTCCTTTTTGCTTTGGCATATCTTCCATGTTGTTCTCTTGCCTTTACTGGGGCCTTTCCCAAGAAACCCACAGCAATACACTACTATATTTACTAAACCATATAGGTTTCCACAGTAGGGATAACACAAAATTATATCTCCAGTGCCTGTATTGATTAAAATAACAAGTAAGCTGGGAACTTTTTAAAAAAAGTTTGGGTTCTGCTACTGTAGGCTGAGTTCTAGACCCCACAATGTTACAATATGCAAAACTGAGATGAATGATCACGGGGTTGGGGGTGCTCCTCCCAACCACTCAAATTATTTGCCAACTTATTTTTTGCAGTACTATATATGATTTTATTACCTAAATGGTCCACAGTCAAATGATGGCGGAAGCGACATAATGGTATAAGCGACTGGTAGCAGACTCATGAAGAGGATCAGCAGTAGCAGTCCCATGTAAAAATTATTTGATCTTGAGGCTTTGAACACACGTTCATGGGGGACATTGCTGCTCATGACAGCCCAGCACTGGAAATACATGGATGTTAACAGGCGAAGTATGTTCAATCCAACCAATCCAGGAGCATAAAAGGCACCCATCCTGGAGGCAAAAATAGGAATAAATGATATTAGCAATGTCTATAAATAAATGCCTGAGTACATAGTAAAACACTATTGCTTATATTGTATTCCAAACATGATTGCATTGAAATCCATTTGCAGAAGACTAGATGCATTCACTACTTCTGATGGACAAATCATATCTAGGTTACTTACTTCTGATGGACAAATCATATCTAGGTTACTGAAGCTTTGCAACTACAGTATGATGTCATGATTTCATCTGCTACCAGTACAACAGCAGCACTACCACAGTTAAAAGGAGCACAGTGCTGGTTTTTACATTTTTTATTATTGTTTACATTTTTATTATATTTGTGAATGTGGGCATGTGAGGAGCCTGTTTAATCATCCCAATGTATTGCATTGTATATTGGTTTTGAAATAGTCCTATTTTTCCTTGTTAAGGCCCCTGCAGCATATTCCTGCCCAATATTCATTTGTAATTACTTAGCAGTTCCAGAACTCAGTGACAACAGTTGAGTTGATGACTACAGAGAAGCAGAACACAGTGAGGAAAAAGGGCAAGAAAAGGTTGCATTAATGTGGGGTCCTAAATAAGAAAAAATCAGAACTATGTCAAAACAAATACATGGCAGAACACACTGGGGTGATTAATCAGACTTCTCACACGTTCCCAAATGTACAATTATATTAAATATGTAAACAACAGGGTTTACAGTATGTCCCCTTTAATCTTCACTGATAAGCCAGCCTGGTGGCACAGAGAGTTGAGGTGCTGAACGCTACACCTCGCACCACACCAGCGACCTGGGTTCAGAATGAGCCTGGATCATCGGGGGTCAGCAGGGGCGGAGGGAGAGGACATGAGCGGCTGCCGGCTGGCAGCCTTCTGCCTTAGGATGGTGTAAGAGGTATTCTCAGATCATAGTCACGCCCTGGTGGAGGCCAGAGTAGCAGTGCCACTCCAAAGGACTGCTGGTGTTAGGCTGAGGGAGGGTTGAAGTGACTGGTACTGGAGCTGTGGTGCGCATGTGCACTTCCAAGTGCATGCATCACCACTTCCAGGGTCTCGGGGGTATGACCATGGGGAGTAAATAGAGGAAACAGTGGGGGCCACTGAGAATGATGCCTCTGGACTGGCTCAGGGGATCTGCCAGGGCACTCATGGTGCCTTAAGACCGTGAAAGACCCCAAGACTAGTAGGGCTGGCAGACGATGAGGGTGACCCACCACAGGAAGATAAACAGAGTTGCAAAAAAATTAAAAATAAAAAATAATCTTCACTGACAGCTTTTATAGAAACCTCAATTTGAAATTTGGTAAAGTTGTTTTCCATGAACCACCTTTACAAAACAAACGCAGTTTTGATTGGTACACAGTACAGTGGGGTATCAGAAATCTATGGGCACCGAAACTCTATTTTTGTCTCTAGAGTTGGGTGGAGCCTGGCTCTTTCCAGAATTTCATTTTTTTTTGAGTGTCTAAGCTTTTGTTATAAAAATTATGTTTCTAGACCTTTCTACTGTGATGCTACCCTTATTTCTAACATTCAATAACATGAGAATATCTTCAAACAGCCTTTCATAGCACTACTTAACTATTAGAATACAATCAAAGGGTACAAGTGAAGGGATGATATTCCAACTCACGTAATCCCATACTGTAAGACAAGTCCCTCAGTGATCAATATTATGAGCTCTCTCATTTTTGATTTTCATAAACAATTTACCCAAATGTATAGATGAAACAAAGGTTAGACTATATGATGATGATACCATGCTGCCTGCAGTCACAAGCACCACCCAAGAAAGCGAGGTACAACTTCAGTGTGACTTCCTCAGCATGCAAATATGGTTTTCTAATTCTAGTGTGGTACACAATGAAAGAAAAAAAGACACAAGTAATGTCTTTTCGAATCCAGAAATTTGGAATGGCACATATGACTAACTAATCATTATAAAAACATTATAAGGTACTGTTATAATACTGTCTGATCAAAACAGAGATTCCTACCAGCTATGTCACAGGGGCATAGGCTAGCAAGTATAAGCAAATCAGGAGAAGCTATAACAGGAGGAAACTATTTAGCCAGAAAACCAATTTGCAGTCACATGTACATGAATGGAAATTAACAGGAAGTAGGTTCAGGAGCGATGTGAGGAAGTATTACTTTATGGAAAGGGTGATGGAATCTTGGAACAGTCTGTATTTTTATTGGCAAACATGAAGCGAGACAACCATGGCTTTAGCACATAACTTGTCATATGCTGTACAAAAATACAGTGCTGTAATTTACTTTTTTGCTCTAAATCTACACAATTTAATATTCAAGTCAAGTCAATCTTTATTTCTTAAGTGACCAATCCCTGGGGCTCTGCGCACTTTACAATAGTACAGGACAATAAATAACACAGTCATAATTAGAGTCAATTCAGTGTAAAACCATACAATATCATACATTAATATCTAAAATTTAACAATAAATAATAAAATAAAATACAGCTCACTATCTTAACTTAGCTTCCCTCAAATGCTAATCTAAACACATTTTTTTTCAGGCCACCTTAAAAATTTTCAATAGAGGGGGCCTCCCTTAAAGAACATGGAAAGGAATTCCTTATAGTGGGACTGGCCACCTCAAAGGCACAGTCCCCAGCAGATTTTAATTGTGCCCTCAGGACCACTAAATACCCCTCTGCAGATGACCGTAGGGAGCGCACCAAGTTGACAAGTGTCAGGAGGTCAGTCAGGTAACCCGGACCTGAGTCATATAGGGATTGTAGGTGTGCAAGTCTACCTTGAAGATACTTCTCCATCTAATTGGCAGCCAGTACAGTTCATGCAAAATCAAGGTTATATGATCGTACCTCGAAAGGCTCATCAGTAACCTGGCTACAGCATTCTGCACCAGCTGCAGCTGGTGGAGATTGCCCCCACTGACCCCAAAGTAAAGAGCATTACTATAATCAAGTCTGGAGGTGACAAAAGCATGTATCAGTAACGGTAGGTCCTCAGGAGGGACTAAGAGTTTAATCCGAGTGACATTCCATAAGTGGTAAACACCAATTCTGATGACGGCCGACACCTGAGCTTCAAACTTCAAACCATCGTCATGGATGATACCCAGATTTCGCACCTTATTTGTCACCACCAGTGCAGTGGACCCCAGGAACAACCCTGTTCCTGTTCTTGTTCTAGTGGTGACTACTTTCCTCTGATGACTCGATTCAATCACTAATACCGTCATCTTGTCAAGGTTTAGTCTTAGCCAGTTAGAGGACATCCAGTCATGGATCTTGGATAAACAGTTGTTTAGCACATCCATAGCACTAGATGTTTCAGGGCCAAAGGACATGTACAGCTGGGTATCATCTGTATAGCAGTGAAAACCCAAACTGTAACACCTAATGATGTCACCCAGGGGCAGCATGTGCACCGCGAAGAACATGGGCGACAAGGTCGACCCTTGAGGTTCTCCACAGGACAGGGGCCTTGGGTGCAGTGAGAAACTTCCCATCACTACCCATTGCATCCTACCTGTTAAAAAGGACTCAAACCAGCTGATGACATGGCCAGTGAGTCCACAAAGCTCTCTCAAGTGATCAAGTAGCATCATGTGGTCCATGGTGTCAAACTCTGAAGAAAGATCAAAGAGAATGAGAATTGACCATTCCCCTCTATCCCTTGCTCTGAAGAGATCATTCTGCACCTGAACTAACCCTGTTTCTGTGCTATGCTTTTTCCTAAATCCCAACTGGATGTTTAGAACAAATACAATTTGTCACTAGGCAATTTCAGATTTTGTTTTACACAGGTAAGAAACCTTGATGAGCCACACCAATTTCACATTTTGCACTGAACAGTAACACACAATACTACAAATTAAAAAAAAGGGACAAGTCTTAAATGGTGGGAAGTCATCACTACCCAGATGACCACTACCACCAAGCAAAAATGGATCTGGAGTGTCTTTTCCAACATCATTACTTTTACCCAGTTCATTACCTGGACTGGAGGACACACAAGGATAATTTCTGTAAGGATTAAGTTAAGCATATCATAGTCTTACTTAGTCAAGAAATTTACTTGGAGAGCCGATGAGGCAGAGGTGAACAGGCAGCAGCAGAGTCTGCCAGAAGAAAGAATATTGGCTTCTCACCAAATTGAAATATATACGATTCTCTCATCATTCTCTCTCCCTATCTTACTTCTGGTCATCAAATACTGTAAATAAGCCTTCACAAATAAAATAAAGTACTGCCTGTATGTACAAAATACAATACCGTCTGTGACACTTCGCTAATCTGCTTATTATTATATTGTATCATATTTGTGATATAAATATACATTTCTTTGAATTTCTACTTTGAAAATATGGAAGTCAACACAAGGCATTGAGGGACCTTGGATTTAAAAAAAATGTATATTGTTCTTTTTTTTGAGTGTAAAATCTAATTAAGAGCTTCCTCTAGATGCCCGGTTGTAACAGGTTGTAAAACCAGCCACTTGTATAAAGTATTGCATTTTATGACCTATTAGGAGGAAAGCAACTTCTGACAGATACCTGTTACCACTAGGAGAAATAGCTGCCAGGACATTCCCTTGAAGATCAAAGGGGTAATTCTGACCTGCCATAAAGCAGAATCACAAATTAAAAAAATATGAAATATAATTTTTATGTTGATTGCGCGCATGCGCAAGAAACATGTTGCGGCAGGTTTCTGCAGAAGCAGGTTGTGGAGGCATGGCACTGTTGTGCCCAATTCCCCCACAGCCTGCAAAGGCTTGTCCCCCGTCCCCCAATGCCATGGCACGCTGCTGCTGACACTAGTTCAGCCAGCGTACACAACTTTCAAACAAATTAGCCACTGCAATCAGGGGCCCCTTCATCATTGCAGCGTCAGTCATCCACTGCAATGAGGGTGCAACCCGTCATTGCAGGGCAGGATGTAGGATCTGTGGTATTGTTTGTGAACATGGCGGCGGCTTGCCACCGTGTTCACAAACAATATGTACCCCCCCAATGTTTATTTGCCGATGGGGGAGCCCACTCCCCATCGGCAGAAAGGAATCCCCCCCTTTTGTTGTTTGCCAATGGGGGTGCCCAGTCCCCATCAGCAGAAATAAATCCCCCTTATGTTGTTTGCTGATGGGGTGCCTAATCCCCATCAGCAGAAAGAATCCTCCCTTTTGTTGTTTGCCGATGGGGTGCCCAATCCCCGCCGGCAGAAATAATTCCCTTTTGTTGTTTGGCCAACGGGTGTCCAATCCCCCGTCAGCTACAGCTTTCCTCCCCAGACTCCGGTGGCATGCTGGGAGCACACCCCAGTGTGCCCCATGCCCCTGAAATGTGGAAAGTGTCCCGCAACATTTTCTTGTACCTGAAAGAAAGGAAACGGTCCCTTGTAGTCTCCCCGCACCCCCTCCCACAACCCGCACTCACCCACTGCGCACCCAGCCTTCCCACACCCCCTCACCCCATACTTACCTCAGGAGCACAGTGCGATGATCTTCGCTGGACCAAGAACACATCTGCACTCTTCAAAGCCAACCGCGAACTGAGGAAATGTCGGTAAGCTGTATAATGTAATGAATAGGGTTTTTTCAACTTTAGTGCATATCTCGGGCATTTTTGGGAATTTTTTCACCAAATTTTCAACATGGGGTTTTTGGGACCCTTCCTCATGAATTCTTGAAATGTCATGTCGTTAATCGACCCCAAAAGGTGGTTTTGCAGTCACTGTGCAGAATCACCCTTTGGGGCTGATTAACAAAATGACAGTGCCAGTGTTCATGAGGTGGGCTCTCAAAAAGCCTATATGTTGCAAATTTGTGGAAAAATCAACAATGACCGTTTACCGAGCGTGCGTTGTGCAGTTACTACGTACGCCCTTAACTTCGCGAATTTACAATATTTTCATGCCAGATTTTCAACATTGGCATTTTGTCACACCTCCTTGTGAGCAGTACAGCTGTCATTGTTCACATCCTGGCCGAAATGTGTTTTAGCACTTCCGGTGCTGAATAGCGCAGTCGCTGTGGGAAATCAGTGTTCAGGACAGATTAAGAAAATGACAGTGACACCGTGTATGAGTACACATCCTAAAATGCCTATGTTGAAAATTTGGTAATGATACTCCATAAAATGACTGTGTTACGAGTGTGCATTGTGCAGTTGGCACGCACGCTCGTAACTTCACAAATTTCGAATATTTTCATTCCAGATTTGCAACATTGCCATTTTCCCAGACCTTCTTATAAACAGTACAGCTGCCATTTTTCCCATCCTGGCCAAAATGTGTTTTTGCACTTCCGGCGCAGAATAGAGCGGTCGCTGTGGGAAATCACTGTTCGGGACAGATTAAGAAAATGACAATGGTACTGTTCATGAGCAGAGGTCCTAAAATGGCTATGTTGAAAATTTGGTGATGACACTCCATAACAATTGACTGTGTTACAAGTGTGCATTGTGCACTTTCCACGCACCCTTGTAACTTCGCAGATTTGTAATATTGTCACACCACATTTCCAACAGTGCCATTTTTTCACACCTCCTTATAAGCAGTACAACTGTCATTTTTCACATCCTAACCGAAATATGTTTTCACAGTTCCGGTGCAGAATAACATGGTCACTGTGGGAAATCAGTGTTCGGGATAGATTAAGAAAATGACAGTGGCACTGTTCATGAGCAGAGGTCCTAAAATCCCTATGTTGAAAATTTGGTGACGACACTCCATAACATGACTGTGTCACAAGTGTGCATTGAACTGTTTCCACACACCCTTGTAACTTCACAAATTTGTAATACTGTCATGCCACATTTTCAACAGTGGCATTTTTTCAACTCCTTATGAACACTACAGCTGTCATTTTTCACATCCTGGCTACAATATGTTTTTACACTCCTGTGGACAATAGCACGGTCTCTGCAGGAAATTAGTGTTTGGGACAGATTAAGATTGACTGAGTGAGAGGGGAGAGTGACCGAACCCAACTGAGCCCTGTCAGGACTGCTGCGGATTTGTTTGCGGCAGACAAAGGCCCCAACACAAGAGCCCAGTACAAAAGGGCAGCCTGCAGCACTGGGATAAACAGAATGAGAGAGTGAGTGAGGGAGGGGGAGTGAGCGAACCCACTGAAATGCTGTCAAGACTGCTGCAGATTTCTTTGTGGGCAGAAAAAGGCATCAGTACAGGCAGGGGCCCAGTACAAAAGGCCAGCCTGCAGCGGTGGGAGAAACAGTTTGAGCGAGTGAGACAAGGGGACTTAGTGAGCTCAACAGAGCTCTGTCAAGACTGCTGGGATTTTTTGTGGGCAGGAAAAGGCATCAATGTAGGCAGGAGCCCCTTACAAAAGGGCACAAACAGAATGAGCGATGAGAGAGGGAGACTGAGCTACCTCAACAGAGCTCTGTCGAGACAGCTCAATAGCATGGTCGCTGTGGGAAATCAGTGTTCAGGACAGATTAAGAAAATGACAGTGACACTGTTCATGAGTAGCAGTCCTAAAATGCCTATGTTGAAAATTTGGTTATGATCCTCCATAAAATGACTGTTACGAGCGTACGTTGCGCAGTTGGCACGCATGCTCGTAAGTTCATGAATTTCTAATATTTTCACTCCAGATGTTCAACATTGCCATTTTCCCAGACCTACTTACGAACAGTACAGCTGTCATTTTTCCCATTCTGGCCGAAATGTGTTTTCGCACTTCCAGCGCAGAATAGAGCGGTCGCTGTGGGAAATCACTGTTCGGGACAGATTAAGAAAATGACAATGATAGTGTTCATGAGCAGAGGTCCTAAAATGCTTATGTTGAAAACTTGGTGATGATAGCCCATCAATTGACTGTTTCAAGTGTGTGTTGCGCACTTTCCATGCACCCTTGTAACTTTGCAGATTTGTAATATTGTCACACCAGATTTTCAACAGTGCCATTTTTTCACACCTCCGTATAAGCAGTACAGTTGTCATTTTTCACATCCTGACCGAAATGTGTTTTCACAGTTCCGGCACAGAATAACGTGGTCACTGAGGGAAATCAGGGGTCAGGACAGATTAAGAAAATGACAGTGGCACTGTTCCTGAACAGAGGTCCTAAAATCCCTATGTTGAAAATTTGGTGATGAAACTCCATAGCGTGACTGTGTTACAAGCGTGCGTTGAACTGTTTCCATGCACCCTTGTAACTTTGCAAATTTATAATACTGTCATGCCACATTTTCAACAGTGGCATTTTTTCACAACTCCTTATGAACACTACAGCTGTCATTTTCCACATTATGTCTAAAATATGTTTTTGCTCTCCTGCGGACAATAGCACAGTCACTCTGGGAAATCAGTATTTGGGACAGATTAAGATTGACAGAGTGAGAGGGGGGAGTGACCAAGCTCAACTGAGCTCTGTTGGGGCTGCTGTGGATTTGTTTGTGGCAGACAAAGGCCCCAACACAAGATTTCTTTGTGGGCAGAAAAAGGCATTGATACAGGCATAGGGGCCCAGTACAAAAGGCCAGCCTGCAGCAGTGGGAGAAACAGTACGAGCAAGTGAGACAAGGGGACTTAGTGAGCTCAAGGGAGCTCTGTCAGAGCTGCTGGGATTTCTTTGTGGGCAGAAAAAGGCGCCAATGCAGGCAGGAGCCCCATATAAAAGGGCAGCTTGCAGTGCCAGGACAAACAGAATGAGTGATGAGAGCTCTGGCGGGACAGCTACGGATTTCTTTGTGGAGAGACAAAGTTGCCAACATAGCCAGGAACTCCATGCAAAAGTGCAGTCTGCGCTGCCAAGAGAAACAGAACGAGCGAGTGACAGAGCGGTAGTGAGTGAGCTCAACGGGGCTCTAGTGTGACTGCTGCAGATTTCTTTGTGGGCAGAAAATGCAGCAATGCAGGCAGAAGCCCGATACAAAAGGCCAGCTTGCAGCGCCGGCAGAAACGGAATGTGAGAGTGACAGAGGGGGAGTGAGCGAGCTCAATGGAGCTGTGACAGGACTGCTTCAGATTTCCTTCTGGCCAGAAAAAGCCACCAGTGCAGGCAGGAGCCCAGGACAAAAGGGCAGCCTGCAGTGCCAGGAGACACAGAATGACCACGGGGGGGGGGATCAGTGAGCTCAACGGGGCTTTGTTGGGACTGCTGCAGATTTGTTTGTGGGCAGGAAAAGGCAGCAATGCATGCAGGGGCCCAGTACAGAAGGGCAGCCTGCAGTGGCAGGAAAACCAGAATGAGCGAGTGAGTGAGCTCAACAGGGCTGTATTGTAACTGCTGGAAAGTTCTTTGTGGGCATAAGAAGGCAGCAACGCAGGTAGGAGCCACGTAGAAAAGGGAAGCCTGCAGTGCCAGCACAACAGAATGAGCGAGTAAGAGAAGCGGAGTGAGCGAGCTCAACGGAGCTCTGTTGGAACTGCCATAACATAACTGTGTTACAAGCGTGCATTGAACTGTTTCCACACACCCTTCTAATTTCGCAAATTTGTAATACTGTCACACCACATTTTCAACAGTGGCATTTTTTCACAACTCCTTATGAACACTACAGCTGTCATTTTTCACATCCTGGCTAAAATATGTTTTTGCACTCCTGCCGCACAATAGCACGGTCACTCTGGGAAATCAGTGTTTGGGACAGATTAGCATTGACCGAGTGAGAGGGGGGAGTGACCGAGCTCAACTGAGCTCTGTTGGGACTGCTGTGGATTTGTTTGTGGCAGACAAAGGCCCCAACACAAGAGCCCAGAACAAAAGGACAGCCTGCAGCAGGGGAGAAAAAGAACGAGAGAGGAAGTGAGGGAGGGGGAGTGAGCGAACTCACCGAAGCGCTGTCAGGACTGCTGCAGATTTCTTTGTGGGCATAAAATGGAATCGATACAGGCATAGAGGCCCAGTACAAAATGGCAGCCTGCAGCAGTGGGAGAAACAGTACGAGCGAGTGAGACAAGGGGACTTAGTGAGCTCAACAGAGTTCAGTCAGAGCTGCTGGGATTTCTTTGTGGGAAGAAAAAGGTGCCAATGCAGGCAGGAGCCCCATATAAAAGGGCAGCTTGCAGCACCAAGACAAACAGAATGAGCGATGAGAGCTCTGGCGGGACAGCTGCAGATTTCTTTGTGGACTGACAAAGTTACCAACACAGCCAGGATCTCCATGCAAAAGCGCAGTCTGCGCTGCTAAGAGAAACAGAACGAGCGAGTGACAGAGCGGTAGTGAGTGTGCTCAGCGGGGCTCTAGTGTGACTGCTGCAGATTTCTTTGTGGGCAGAAAAAGGCACCAACAGAGGCAGGAGCCCAGTACAGAAGGGCAGCCTGCAGTGCCAGGAGAACCGGAATGAGTGAGTGAGACAGGCGGACTGAGCGACCTCAACGGACTTCTGCCAGGACAGCTGTGGATTTCTTCATGGGTAGAAAAAGCCACCAACACAGGCAGGAGCCCAGTACAAAAAGGCAGCCTGCAGTGCCAGGAGACACAGAATGAGTGAGTGACACGGGGGAGTGAGCCACCTCAATGGAGCTCTCTCAGGACAGCTGCGTATTCCTTCCTCAGCAGAACAAGGTGCCAATGCATGCACCAGCCCAGTACAAAAGAGCAGCCTGCAGCACTGGGACAAACAGACTGAGCCACTGACAGAGGCCCACTGCACGAGCGCAACAGACCAATGCAATCAACATTCAGCATTGACAAATGCTTGTCTTTTGTGGAATGCTTAGTAACATGCAGATGTCTGAGACCAGTTGGTATACCGGAAGTGTGAGTGACCTCTCAGCCAGTATCACCACTGAACTGTGACCTCACCAGCTGGGTGGGACCCTTGTTCTCTATACATGGCCAAGGCTAAGAGAAGATGGTGCCTTTTATCTCTGGACTCCTGAAAGGACACATTCAAGAACACTTCTACATTAGGTAAATCAACCTCCACTATTTGCCAATTGAAACTAGGGTAGGATTAAATGCTCAGTAATAAGGCAGTTTTGTTTAAATTGTCCATTTAATTTGTATGACTGTACACTCAATGTTATATGTCCTGTGTTTTGTATTTCATTTACTATTTTTAATTTTAGTAAACGTTGTTTTTCTTGAAATCCTGCCGGAGTCTTTTCCTCATTTTGAATGTGAATGCTGGGACAGTGTTGATAATTCTGACATAACCATTAAGCGCTTACAGTGTGTTACAATAAGCACCAAGGTAAGAAAAGTACCTAGGTCTCAACTGAGTGAAAAGGGGGATTGTGAACCAGGTTGGGTGACTGCTGGGTTAAGTATTACACTGCATTTTCCCAAATAGGGTGTGATATTTGAACCTGTTAACTGGGCATGCTAGCAAAAAGGGTTCATATTTGACCCTAGGACTCAAGACTGGTAGTTGTTTGGACCTGAAACAAACAGGAGGATTACCCTATTTGTCTCCTGTTCACATATTGCACTTTGTGGTTTGGCACTGAGGGAGCAGAGAGCCTGACCACCAGAGTGCATTTGTGACACTGTTTATCTCTCTATAACTTGCTGCAAAGGAGTCTGGGGTCTGTAGTGCAATCAGCAGCACTGCATGCTGATGTGTGTCTGAAGGTATACTGTATACATAGAATATTCAGTTCCAATTAGTTTGTGTCCTGCCCTCAAGAGACAGTGGTGTGCGCTGCAAGGGGGGGCAAGTCCAATAAATAAACAGTAGCTCCAAAAGGTGGAAGATAATCACACTCAAAACTGGTTGATTTCAAGCAAAAGTTCCACAATTTATTCTGTGATATTCAGTTTACCAGTTGAGTACTGCACCCAAAGAAGAAAGCTCCACAGAATATTCTCTGTATTGTGACCTCTTATTTTCATTTGTTACTCCATTTAACATTGCTTTTATTGCTTTCATAAAGGTATACATTGGATTTTGGTGGGCTGGTAGGTTCAGGGGTTCTGCATATCACTTCTGGTTAATGAACTCCCTAGTGCCAAGTAGTAAGAACTAGCATACACAAACATTGCTGTTACAAGTTTCCCAAGGTGTTAGAGGCATTAGTGCATACACATAGAAACACAGGAACAGAATTTGTCAGCAGAAAAGAAATGCTTTGCCCACCCACTTTGCCCATCTATTTGTTTTCTACCTATATTGTCACCACAGACCCTATCTGATGTTCAGTTACTCTCCCACTCCAACCCAAACAAAGATTCCTTTATACCTATCCCATTCATGCTTGAATCCCACCACTGTTTTCACCCCCACCACCTCTGCTGGAAGACTGTTCCAGGCATCCACCACTCTTTCAGTGAAGAAGTACTTCCTCACGTCCCTCCTAAATTCCTCCTTCCAGTTTCATTGCATGTCACTTGTTCTTGTGCAGCTTCTCATCTGAAAAAATACTCCCCTCTTGTACCTTTTTCACCCCCATGAGGTATTTATAGGTCACTATCATGTCCATTTTCTCCCTCCTCTCTTCCAGGGTGTACATATAGAGATCCCTCAGTCTCTCCTCAAAGGCATATGATGCACCCCTGCACTATTTTAGTTGTCCTCCTTAGGGCAGCCTCTACCCTGTCCATGTCCTTCCTGAGATGTGGTCTCCAGAAATGAACACAGTACTCCATGTGGGGACTCACCAATGATCAATACAATGATAACACCACCTCTCTCCTTCTGCTAGTGATACCCTTCCCTATGCACCCCAGAATCCCACCTGCCCTGCCTACTGCCTCGCCACTTTGAGATCATCAGATATGATTATCCTAAGGTCCCTTTCCTGTTTAGTGACTGTCAATACCTCTTAACTCATTGTATACACTGCCTCAGGGTTTCTGTGCCCTAGGTACATGATTTTGCACTTTTCACATTGAAACCCAGCTGTCATGTCCTTGACCACCCCTCATGTTTTCTGAGGTCTCTATTCATTTTCCCAACCCCCTTCTGGAGTATCTGCCTTTTTGTAGATTCTACTGCAGGCCCTCTGACACAATCCATAAAAAGATTATAAAATGTGGATATGCTAGGAAATAAATAGATGCACCCTAAGAGTTTGGGTATTATAGTTTAGAAATGAGTTAGGGTAAATTTAGCCTAAACATATTCTTTAAGTTTGGTGTAGAAGTTATTGTCTGTCATAGGAATTTTAGATTTCCTGACTAAGTCCTCAAAACTGGGGAAGGTGTCTCCATTAACTTCCCCACCACTGACATCAGACTGACCAGCCTGTAGTTGCCAACCTACTCCCTGCTGCCACTTTTATGAAGTGGGACAACATTTGCCCTCCTGCAGTCCTCTGGAGCCACTCCAGTGAGTTGTTGAATAGGGCTGTCAGAGGTGCCGCTAGTACCTCCCTGAGCTCTTTCAGTACCCTTGGGTGGACCCTGCCGGCCCCACAGCCTTATCCACTTTTTGATTTGCAAGTCCTCTCATGGCTCTTTTCTCTGTGAGTGGACTTGTGTCTACCACCCTCCTCCTAGTGTTCATGTTGCTTCTAGGTGGTTCGTCCCCCTCTCCCTCAATTGTGAAGACTGAGCAGAAGTATCTGTTCAAGATATCAGGCTTTTCTCTGCTCCTCCTCCTCTGCACAGTCTCCCCTGACCTTGCTTTTTTTTTTTTTTTTTTTTACACATTGTTTCTTCGCCCCCACCTGAGGAACTCTCTCCAGCAACTGCCTTACCCCGCTCTCAACCTCCCACTGTGGTGACCACAACTACCCCCACACTCCAACCAGGCTACACCCCCGGATCTAAGCCCCCATGGGGAAGGGCTGCCTTATCCTCCCAGGGCACTCTATCTTATAGTGTAGTGAGCCTATCGGAGTGGGAGGCCCAGGAGAGTGAGGAGCTCAGCATTGGGAGTGTGGAGCTGGTGACAGTGCCTTCACCTATCCTCTGGAGGGGGGTTCCTTTTTTCCTCTGTTTCCCCCCGATGCTCGGTCGTGCAATGGTGTCAATGGCACTAGTGCTGATGCCTGCCTCAGCACTGCCTCCTTACAATGCGTGGAGAAGCAAACTCGGCATTCCCCCCGGTCACCACCAGAGGTCGCCCCTGTGCGATGCATCCCATAGAGCCCTCCCTGGGAAGAGAGAGCAGTCCTCCGGATGCTCAATCTCTTCCTTCCCCTGCCAACCCCTGATGACCTGAGCTCATTTCTGAACCCGGGTCGCTGGTGTGGCGCGAGGTGTGGCATCCAGTGCCTCAACACTCAGCACCACTGGTCTGGCCCTCTCCTGCCCTTTCTTAACCTCACAATCTCTCCCCTTGTCTTCCACTTTTCACTTATCTGTCTAAAAAAATGTCTTGCCCCCTTTAGTTACCCTTTCCTCAGTTTTACCCTTTGCACCCCGGACCATCTCCCCTGCTTCCCTCTGCTTTTCTTTTTTTTTTTGTAGCCTACCTGCTGCCTTGTGTCAGCCCAATCATGGACCCCTCTGTCTCCACCTCCAACTTGGCTGTGACTTCCCCGAAGCCCCATGGCTTACCCCCCAGGGTGGGGCCACAGCACTGGCCCTAAGTGCTGTGAGCACTGTATTAGGATGGGGAGCTGGCCCTGGAGGATGATTGAGGCAGAGGGGCTGGCTTCATGGATGCAGCAGGCAGCTGGGTTTTTTCTCTATATGAGGGCAGGGACCTGCAATGATGCCCAGCATACACCCTTCCCCCCAACATACTGACGCCAGTGCTTGTGGTACATCCAGTCTCCGTTGGGTGTCCATAGTGTACAGGACACTCTGCTCTACTCCCCCTGGAGAAGGAGAGCAGTCACAGGATGCTCAATCCTTCTCCCCCAGCCAGCCCTCCAATATCCCAAGATCCATTCCTGAACCCGGGTCATCAGTGACACAGGTCGGCACTCTATCCCTGCACCAGCAGGCCAACTCACTCCACTTTTCCTGATATACTGTACCTCCCTTACCTCTTCCCTCTGTGTCTCCTTGTGCCTTCTGAATACTACCCTTTTAGCCTTACCTTCACAGCCACTTCCCTTAACAGCCGCAGTGGACTTTTTTTCTTCCTGTGTTTTCTCACTTCTTTTGCACAGAGATTTGTTGCCTTCACTATGCATCCCTTAATTTGGCCCACTGTTCCTCCACCTCACCCAGGCAATCCCCCAACCCCCCACCTGCAAGGTTGTCTTTCTGAGGCATTCACCCATTCTTTTAAAAATCTGCCCTCCTGAAGTTCAGGACCATTGTCCTTGTGTGATTTGCCTCTACCATTGTCCTTATGTTAAACCACACTGTACAGTGATCACTGGTCCCCATGTGGCACCCCACCTTAATATATATATAACACTGCTTCGGTTTGTGAGCACCAGGTTCAGTACTGGCTATCGCAAGTGGGCTGTCTGAGTAGTTGTCTGAGAAACATTACCTGCAGGGAGTCTAAAATGTCCTTGCTTCTAGCCAAGACCTAGGTAGGGAGGATCCAATCTACAGTTAATCTGGTAGATTGAAGTCCCTTACTAGCAGCACCTCTCCCTTATATGCCATCATGTTGATGGCTTCCTCAATGCCTTATCCAGTTCTTCCCCTTCCTTCTGTTGGAGGTCTCTTATCACCCCAGTGCAAACAGTGACTCCAGCTCCTGTCTCCAGTGTAACCCACAGTACCTCCAGCACCTCCATTCCATAAGAACATAAGAATTTGATGGCAGATGGGGACTGAGTGACCCATCAGTCTGCCCATGAACCTAACATCCTCCCTTATATTTTGCTGTTTTTCTTTATACTGTAGTGCCAGTCCCATGCGTGTTTAAATGTATTCACCATCTTTGCTGCAACCACCTCTGGGTGCAGGCTGTTCTATATGTCTATTACCCTCTCTGTAAAAAGAACCTGCTGATATTGCCTCTGATCCTTCCTCCTCTCAGGTGTAGGTTGTTCCCTCTTGTACGCACCTCTCTGTTAGTATGGAAGAGTTTGTCTACCTGAACAGTGTTTATACCCTTGATGAATTTGAACGTTTCTATCATATCCCCTCTGTCTCTTCTCTGTTCCAGGGAGTGCAAGTTTAGGTCTTAGAGCATAGACTCAAATGGTTTGTGATGGAGGCCCTGCGTTATCTTTGTGGCACTTCTCTGAATTGATTCCAAATGCTCTATGTCCTTCTTCAGTTGTTGTCTCCAGAACTGGATGCAGTACTCCAAGTGTGGCCTCAACAGGGATCTCTGGAGTGGAATGATCACTTTTTGTTTCCTGCTAGTTATTCCCCTGCCTATGCATCCAAGGAAGCTGCTTGCTTTTCATGCCACTTTTTTGCATTAATTTCCTGCTTTAAGGTCATCTGATATGATTACTCCTAAGTCCCATTCAGTCCTGGTCTCTTCAAGTCAATGCCTATCTAGGAAGTATTGAGTTCTTGGGTTCTGTTTTTCCAGGTGCAGCACTTTGCATTTTTAAGCATTAAATCTAAGTTGCCAGTCATTGGACCACTGCTCAAGTTTCTTGAGATCCTCCTTCATACTGGAGACTCCCTCCTGATTGTCCACCCTATTACATAGTTTTGTATTGTCTGCAAACAGGCAGACTTTACCCTCAAGAGCATCAGCATTGTCGCTGATGAATACGTTGAAGAGGATTGTTTCCAGCATGGATCCCTGAGGGACTCCGCTGGTCACAAAACCCTCTTTGGATATGGCACTGTTTACTGTGACTTTCTGAGTTCTATCCTGCAGACAGTGCACTGCCCAGCTTACTATTTTATATCCAACACCTGTGTGTTCAAGTTTATTGGTCTGCCTCCTGTGTGGGATGGAGTCAAAGGCCTTGCTGAAGTCCTGGTACGCCATGCCCACTGCCCCCCTGGTCCACTGCTTTGGTCACCCAATTGAAGAATTAGATCAGTTTTGTCTGACATGATCTACCTGCCGCAAATCCATGTTGTTTGGGGTTGAGTTTTCCTGCCTCTTTTAGGAAGTCTACTATACTTTCTTTAATGAGTATCTCCATAATTTTACCCACCACCAAGGTCAAGCTGACCAGGCAGTAATTTCTTGCCTTCTCCCTGCTGCCACTTTATACAAGGGTACCATGGCAGCCCTCATCCAGTCAAGTGGCACCTTGCTGCTTTCCAGAGATTCATTGTATAGCTCAGCTAATGGTACATCTTATTTCTTCTCAAAGCTCTCTGAGTATTCTTGGGTGAATTCCATCTGGTCCAAAGGCTTTGTCTGTCATCAATTTTTTTAGTTCTTTCAGCACCTTTTCCCTTGTGAAGAGGCTTGTGTCTGCCTCCAGCGCAGGGTGCTCTGTTCTGTTTAGTACCGGACAAATACCGTTCTGCTCATTTGTGAAGACTGAGCAAAAGAATGTATTGAGTGCTTCAGCTTTGTCTTCATCTTTTTCCACTATCTGACCTTTGCTTGTTGATATTCTGAATATCCCCCCTTTGCTCTTCCTTTTTTTTACTGATGTATCTAAATAAGGTTTTGTCCACCTTCTTGATTCCCAGTGCTATTTTTTCCTCCATTTTGGCTCTTGCTTACCTGATAACCTTTCCTGCCTCATTGAGCATCTCCTTGTACAGCTCCCTATCCCTATCCCTCTGTGACTCCTTGAACTGCCTAAAGGCTTGTTTATTTTATCTAATCTTTGGTGCTATCTCTCTAGTAAACCAGAGGGAGTTTCCCTTCCTTTTAGATTTAGTCAGTAGCTTTGTACAGTCTGCTGTTACCATGTTCAGTGAGTCTTTTAAGTTTTTCCAGCGAGCTTCTGCATTCCCTGTGGATCTGTTTCTCAGCAGTGCTTTAATGCTGGATCTCATTTTCTGGAAGTCAGCTTTTGTGAAGTTGATAACCTTTAGTCTGGTGAGTCCTGGAACTACTATATTATTGATTTGTAGCCAGACTGACTTATGACCACTGGCTCCCAGACTGATGCCGACATGGACGCTGGATATTCTGGGGCAATTAGTGAGAACCAGGTCCAGGATTGCTTTATTCCTGGTGGGTGAGTCCAGTAGTTGGTTCAACCCAGCTTCCTTAAGAGTGATGAGAAATCCTCTGGTCTTTTGAATGGAAGCTGTGCACATGGACCAGTCTATGTCTGGTAAAGTGCCCGACCAGAAGCAGCTCCCTTTTGTCAGCCATTGAGTGAGTGGTCTCAAGGAGCTCCTTGTCAACTTCATTTCCTACTGTCTTCCTTGTGTTTCCATTGTTTCGATACCCACCCCCACCAGCAACACCTCTCCCTGATCTGCCATCATGTTTATGGCTTTTCCAAGTGCACTATTCAGTTCTTCCTCTTTTGTTGGAGGTCTGTATATCACCCCACTGTAGTGGCTGTGGCCCCTATCTCCAGGATGACCCACATCACCTCCAGCCCTTCAGTTTCCCTACTGGTTCCCTTAAGTTTCCATCACTTTGATACCCTTCCTCACATACAGAACAACCCCTTCAGCCTCCATCCCCTCCCTATCCTTCTTGAACTGAGTGTAGTCTTGTATGGACATGCCCAAGCTGTATCTCCCTGTGCATTATGACTCATTGATGGCCACAAGATCCAGGTCTGCTTCAGCCATGATGGCTTCCAGGTCTGGCATTTTGTTTCCAAGACTTCTTGCATTTGTGCACATGGCACTCCACACTTTGTTCCCACTCTGCCTGCAACCTCCTGTCCCCCCTTGTGCCTTGCCTCATTTCCCTCTCTATTCTTATAACCTTTGTATCCATCTGACTTGTTCTATACTACTCTGCTACTTCTTTAACCTGCTTCCTCGGGGAGTTTCTTCCCCTTGGGTCCTCCCTGCCTACTGCTTCAGTCTAGAGGGCAGTTTCCCTGTGTCTTTCCACCACCCCTCTCAGCTAGTTAAAATATTCCTCAAAGTAACATTTAAACCATGTACTGAGGTCTGTGGTTTTTCTCCCTGATGGATGCAGGCTATCACCATTATATAGACCCTTATCTCTCCAGGTGGATCTACAGTCCACAATGAAGCCAAACCCCTCTTCTTTGCACCATTCCTTCAACCATGAGTTGAAGCTCCTGATTCAGTTTACCCTCTCCTCGGTCATAAATAAGTAGCACCTCGGCAAATGCCACCATGCATGATATTTCCCTGAGGCCCCTCCCCAATTCCTTGAACTCTCTCTGCCTCTCTGCACAATCCCAGCCCTGTTCCTTGCCAGGTCATTCATCCCCAGGAGGACAATGAAATCTAGCTCCCCCTATGCCCTGCCACTCTAGCAATCCTTAGGATTTGCTCTCCATCCCTCCAAGCCATGATGCCAGGTACCTTTAGGCATCTAACGTACCTCTCTTCCTAATCCAAAATCTACCCACTTACAACTGAATCCCTTCTAGAAGCTGCTTCCTCCTTTGCTGGGTTCCTCTACCACCCACCTTAGGGTCTCCTCTTTGGAGGAACCCCACATCTACATTTACAATGTCGGGCAGCTCCTCTCAGCCATTTCATCCTGCCAGAATGGTGAAACAATTCTGTAGTGGCACAGGGTGAGGAATGTGCCCCTAACCTGCCACCCCCACCCTCTCAGAGTCCACCAAGGTCCAGCTGTCCCTCCATTTTCTAGGCAACTTCTGGGGCAATGGCAGTGGACTCAGTGACACCCTGTGTGGGGCAAGAGGTCCTCTGAATCCTTGCCAGCTTGGCCTGGAGACCAGCAGCCTCCTTCCTCAACCCAGATAAGTGCATACAGATGGGCTGCTGCCTCAGTCTTCAGAATGTCTCCCAGAATACTGCAGCTCCACAACCATTGCACTGCACCTTTCCCATTTACCCACTGCTTTCAAATGTACCTTGCCTGTATTGTCCTCTTCCTGTGTTGGTTCCTACCCAACCGTCATTGTCTATAAGTATTCACTTTAACACCCTACCCTAGATAGGGTGTTGCTTGCTTTCCCATTTACTTGCTTGCTATTGCTGGATATATCGCACCCTGTACCCATCTGCCTCTTTACTTCTGCCTTTTAATTAACACCCCCCTTTTTTCCCTTCTTGATTAGTTACTGCACCTTACCCTAGACAGTGTGTCTCCCATATTCCCACCGTAGCAGCTACCTATTTGTTTTTTTCACAGCAGATACTCCCTACCCCCCTCCACCTGTAGCCACCTAAACAAGTATCAGAAAGCTAAAAGGAACCCTGCCTTCTTTTGTTTATTCAACAGAGCCCCCTGCTTACTTGTGGTCACCTGCCAATGCTTAAGATGCCAATCACCTGATCCATTCCTGCTCTGCTTCACTCACTTTCTGGGAAATAAGCATGATGGGACACACAGGAAGGGAGTCCTTTTATAGTGTTCTTGCAAGAAGGCTAAGAAAGCCTTAATACAGACAACTGCTTCACTTATGCCTAGCCACACACCCCAATTAACAGCTAGCACCACCAAGTAATCTGCAGGGATGGCTGTCAGGTGTCTCTCTCCAACTCATATCAACACACTGCTAACTACTGTGTTGCTTATACTCTGACTGAAGGTCCCCAATTTACTTCGCAGAACTTACGCTTCTAATGTAGTATCTGTCTACTTACCCTACTTACCCTCTAGTAGAAATGTTCTATCTGACTCAGTCAGCTGCCCCCTTGCACTGATAGCAAGAGCTAACTCCTTGCTCTGACACGTTACCTGGAAGAAATGAAAACTAGCACAATAAGGACTGCAGTGCACACATTAGTGCTGCAGTGGGCAGAGCCCTGCTGACCTCTAGCTATGAAAAAAGGACACCCGCATTCCTTGCAAATGAACATGTTGGAATGACAACAAAGTTGCCTCAGCATCTGTGAAGCACTCTCAATTGGCAGTTATAAGATGAGTTGACAGAACCTTGCAACCCTATTGGTTCAGTTGGTCTGCAAGGTTCCATGGAGCAACTCCTGTAAAGTGCCGTCAGCACTCGTTCCCTGTGTGAACCAGCAACAGTGAAAGGCAGCCATGCAAATCATCTAAAGCCCAGCAGTAGTCCAACTAAAACCCATCGTGATGTGTATAGCGCAATTCAGCAAGCCCATACACACTCACATTCTGATAGCAGTAGTATCTGGTGGGTTGTCACCTGTTTGTGAAAGTTCTGTGGTGCTGCACTGTCCTTTTCTACCCATGATAGTGTGAGCAGATGGTCCAGCAGAGACAGCGCTGCCACTTAACCATTGTGATGGCAGGCTGTCTTTGTCAGTAGAATTGTAGCAAGAAGTATAGGTTGTGAGGGGCACACTGGAATCCCGTTGTACTGTGCTGGCACATCCCATCATGTGAGTTTACAACACACACACACCCTCTGCCAAGGAGCAGACTGTGCTGGGAGGTGTCCTGGTGTGAAGTAGATGTGGCAGGGGAGCACCAGACAATAGTGTTACTGCTCCCATGCAGCGGCAGGCAATGATATCTGTGTAGTGCCGTGGACCTGCTCAGTGCGGAGAAAGGGACTGTTACTGTTGCCGGTCCCATCCTGTTCCGCGCATGTGTCACTGTCATTTAATTCAGCAGTGCTGCAGTCTCATCTCTCCTGTCTGTCTCTCTCTCACTGTGTGAGGTATGCAATCAGTGAGAGAGAGAGAGCGAGACAGAGAGACAGAGAGACAGATAGGGATCGGGACATGTACTCCTCAAGTCTTGCAGTCTCCTCTCTCTCTCTCTTTCTGTGAGTGGTGTGCAGCGCATGTGCTAGCCATGACTGTAATTCCTGACTATGTTTCTGCACTGAGAGATACAGAAGCTGGTCGACAGCATGGTAACAGTGAGAGCTGCAGCTGAAGCAGGGCAGAGTGAAGGGAAGAGTAAGAAAGTTGGGAGGACATAACAGCATTGGCAGAGAGAGTGAGAGAGTGACCTGTATACACTCACATTCTGATAGCAGCAGTGTCCGGTGAGTTGTCACCTGTTTGTGAGAGTTCTGTGGTGCTGCACTGTTCTTTTCTACCCCCAATAGTGCGAGCAGATGGTCCGGGAGAGAGAGCGCCACCACTTAACCATTGTAACAGTGGACTTTCTCTGTCAGCAGCAGTGTAGCTAGAAGTGTAGGTTATGAAGGGCACACTGGAGACTCACTGCACTGTGCTGGCACATTCCATCATGTGAACTTACAACACATACACACCCCTCTCCACCAAGGAGTAGACAATGACATTTTACCACCTCACATTTTCATGGTAACTGGGGATCCACATGAACTGTTAAGTCAGCTATAGGTGGAAACTGAGACTAAATAGAAGAATCAGAATGCTGAAACATCTTCATGCTAGCACCCTGGTTATAGCCGTTACTTATTCCATATAGTGCAAAGAAAGAAAATGTGCAGACCCAGCAGGTCTGATGGGGGCTCTAACAGGAGTGTGCACTTTGCCTTGGAGCTGTATGTAATCCAAAGAAAAGAAAAAGAACAAAGTCTTAGTTTGAGGTCAGCACAGTGCTCAAAAATAGAAAAAAAGGGAATCTATGAACTCAGCTGTTCACACATAATTCACCTTTATTACATAGCACATTACTGTAGACAAAATATAGGATAAGAAATATTCAGTGCTCCCAGATCCAAACAAGCATTACTCATAAGAAGCTCTCATTTTCCCTGTGTTTTCTCCACAAAGAAAGAATCAAATCCATGTATAAATCCCTGTAAATTTTTCCATAAGCCACTGGTTCTTTATTTATGACTGTTCTTTATTTATTATATCAGCAGCCTTTTATTAAGAAAATAGCTCTGATTTGCTGCTCAGTTTTAATATTATGTGTCACGATGGCCTTGGAATGATTTGGATTTATATCCTATGCATAAGGCATAATGGGGGACTATATGAAACAACAAATATCAAGCTCATTATTTCATGAACTATACTCAAAATTAGTAATCACATGTCAGACAATCTTTCAAAAGATATTAGTAATGCCTATAAACAAATGTATTGAAAATAGAGACATTTATATATATATATATATATATATATATATATATATATACACACACATATATATATATACATAGTGTGTATATATATATATATATATATATATATATAATATATATATTTTATATATATATATATATATATACATACATATACATACATATACAAATGCTATTTTTGCATCTTATAGTTGTTAGTTTTCAGACAAATTCTCATAGACTTTTTTCTGTCCACCTGATAGAATATTGAATAAGTTAAGTAAATGTCATTATTTTATCAAGGCCCTGATCCAGCAACTCAGTAAATACACACTCAGTACATCATATTATAAAGCGATAAAAAAAATTCCTCTGTATGCAATTGGTTGATCAGGAATTTTATAAATGGTATAAGTTCTTTATGTCACATCTATGTTGGTCCAATAAAGGGTATCAAACCATTTGCTTCTGAATAACTTATGGTTTGTCAGCAGTTAATTCATATGATGAGGTCTCCCTTGCCTAGAGTTTGACTGTTACTCCACCCCTCCCCAAACACACGCGCACACACACACACACACACACACACACACACACACACACACACACTCTCTCTTACTATAAGAGATCTCAGTAGCTCTTATCTGTTCCAAGCAGGTGAAAATACTATCCCACCAAAATTTCAACAAATCACATTCCCATAAAATGTGGAAAATTGAACCAGGATCTGAGTGACAGCACCAACAAAAAAACAATCCCAACAGGCCTAATCTAACCAACTGCACCGGAGTCTGATGCCACGTACACAAAATCTTCTTTGGTATCTATTACAGTTTGAGATCCAGGGACGATGTGCACGCAGCCACCCAACAACAATGCAGCAGTAGCAGCAGTAGTTAAAATGTTATTTTTAGACAGGCTAAAACTTTAGATCCAAAATAGGGCCTATTTATAAAGTTGTCCTGTGTGATGCTACCCCATCTCATCCAAATCATAATGCAGATCAGGCATCCATTTTAACCTATGCAAATCCCAATTAGGCATAAAATATTTCTGCAGATCCTTATACAAATAACTAATATGGCCTTTAGAAAGTTTTAACCATTTCACCAACAGCCTTGTAAAATCTGTCTCCACAATACGATAATCCGTAAGCAACTTTTTGACAAAGCATGCCCAAGTTACAAATAATGCCAGAACTCTCTAGGTAACAAATTATATTTATACTACAGATCCTGAAATGTAACCATCACACCCGTTCCCCAATACACCAAATCACCCAAAGTGGTCACCCCTTGGGTCACCCAAGAACCCCAACAAATAGAGGTATTCCCTATCTGCAAATCTGGGTTCCACCACAATGGTTCCCATTTACCAAAAAAAGAACCATCTTGCCCTAAAATCTTAAAAAACCTACCCCACGACCACTAAGAATAACACATAGGGGTTGTAAGAGCCTTCAAATGTGTCCCAATATCTTTTAGTAAGACCACCAATGGGGTCCCACCAACAGCCCCTGTTCTATCTCCACCCAAAGGGGTAAGCCCTTGCAAGAAGATGGAAACCCATTTCAGGGTCTGCTTAACCCCATGTTATAACCTTCTGAAGTTGCTGTAACTTCGTATTCTGTATTGTAATCGAATGCTGTAACCTTGTATTCTGTATTGTATCAAATCTGTTATTCATTGTTATGTGTCTCCAAATTGCCTACCTGTACCTTGTAACCTCCCGGGTCAGGCCTGAAAATAGTCACTCTGTGTCTAGTGCCCTTACACAGTTAACAAAAACTAAATAAATAAATAAAAATAAATGATACACCCAAAACCAAGGCATGTTCCACTCCCCCGACACCCCCAGAGCCTGAAGCATCTGTCTGCTAAAGTGAGGGGTGGAATCCTCCCAAACAAAATCAGTCATAACCCTATTCAACTTTACCCAATATCTCTGCAGGATAATAAAAGGAAAATGACACAATTTATAAAAAAGACAAGGGAAAACCATTAATTTAATGGCAGCTATCTTTCCCAGGAGAGAGAGAAAGGTTACGTTTCCTCCAGCATAACAAATCCACCTTAATCGCCTCTAAAACCCTGGTTAAATTATTGGAACAGATATCCATAAACTAAGCTGAGCTGAAATATGTATACCTAAGTACTTAACCCCCCCGGGACTATTTTAATGTATGGGAGCCCAATCTCATGCAATTGCTATCTGCATTAAACAACACTAAAATCTCTGTTTTTTCCAGTTAATATGCAATCCAGAAATAGCGCTTAAAAAATCAATGATTTCCCATGCTTTCATGGGGGGGGGGGACGATTCTACCCTTGAAAGCAGAAGCAGCAAATTATATGCATGCACTAAAGTGGAGAAAGACTTCTCCTCCACCTTTATTCCCATAACTCCCGGATTTTGTGATAATGCCAAATTTAGGGATTCAGTAGCAAGCAAAAATAATAATGGACTGAGTGGGCACACCTCAGGGTGACAACAACATTCCATTGGCTTGTAACCTCACTTACGGATCAGAATAAAGACAACTGAACCAGCTATGGTACTTCAGACCCAAACCAGCCCTAGCAAGCACAAAATGCAAATACCTCTACTTAAAGGAGTAAAATGCCTTTTCGGCATCTAAACTCACTAAAGCTGCTGAGTCTGGCCAGCACACCATCACCTGTATCAGATCTATAACTGCACACAAATTGTCACTGCCCTGCCTACCCTTCATAAATCCTGATTGAGCTTTGATAACCAAAAGACCCAACATTTTCTTTAGTCATGTAGCAAGAATCTTAGCTAAAATTTT
This sequence comes from Neoceratodus forsteri, assembly GCA_016271365.2. NCBI lineage: Eukaryota > Metazoa > Chordata > Ceratodontiformes > Ceratodontidae > Neoceratodus > Neoceratodus forsteri. The sequence goes on from CM057453.1 coordinate 1,609,182,725, forward strand.
ACAGTCAACATTCAGAAGAGAAATAGGTCTATAATTAGCACATGATGTAGGGTCTCTCCCAGGTTTCAGCAGGACAGTGGCAATCGCTTCCTTCATAGAATCCAGTAAGGTGCCCAATTCTCCCACTGACCCAAATAAATCCAATAATCTAGGAAACAGTTGTGGCTCAAACACCTGATAGAAATCTGAGCTAAGCCCATCAGGACCTGGCGCTTTACCTGGAAACAAAGATCTAGTTGCTTACTGAACCACTTGTAGCATAATAGCCTTCTCCAATGAGGAAGCTAAGGTGTCCTGCAATCTTGGAATAATAAGATGTTCAAAAAGGCTTCATAGTCTACTCATAAATGGTCAACCAAGGAAAGATATAGCCTTGAATAAAACTCTCTAAATTGCTCCACAATGGACCCCGTATCCAAAATCAGGTCCCCATTGTCCCCTTTCAAGTAAGGTACCTGCGTTTTCCATAGCCCGCTGCTTCAATCTGTAAGCCAAAAGCTTCCTCACTCTGTCCCCCGATTCCCAATAAGCCTGCTGAAGAAAAACCTGGATACACAGAGCTTTCTGCTGAAGTATATACTTTAACAGCTTCTTACACAATATTAGTTCCTGAATCTTCCCATCCTGATCTAGCTGGGATTTATAAATGGTCATCTCCAACTGCCTGATTTGATCTGTGAGTGTTCTCACCTCTGTTTTCCACTTCTTATTCACATAGGAGGTGTACAAGATCACTGTACCCCTAATAAATGATTTAAATGCATCCCACAACACAAAGGGGGAGACTTCTGGGGATGAATTTGAAAGAAAATAAAAATCAATTTCGTCGGCCAGCCAACACCTAAAGTCATCAGAAGTCAACAATGTTGGATTAAGCTTTCAACAGGGAGACTTCCCCGAAGTCTGCCTCGGTTCCCATAACAAAGATACTTGGTCATGATCTGATAAAACTATTGAGCCATGTGAAACACCCAGTAAATCTGATAAAATAGCAGAGCTACATAAAAAATAATCTAACTGGCTGTAAGATTTAAACCTCGGAGAATGAAACATAAAATCCTTACTTGTAGGATGCAATGTCCTCCAACAAACAACTAAATTAAATTTCTCACAAAAATGCAACAAAATCTACCAAGATCTGTCATGAGATGGTACCCTTTTTTTCAAAGGAGATCTATCTACCACCGGATCCAACACAAACTCCCCCCCCCCCCATAATAAGCACCATAGGATGGAGATACCATTCAATAACGGTGTGTGTGTCAACTGGGGGAAAAAATCCAGAGAACCCATATTTGGGGCATAAACATTCACCAGTAAAACAGGGACACCCTCTACCTTACCCAATACTAACACCCACCTCCCCTCCTTGTCAGGATCCCACTTATCTACTATGAGAGGGCAACCCCTCTTCAACAAAATAGACACCCCTCTCTTCTTGGAGGTAAATGAGCTAGAATATGCCCTCACCACCCACTCGCTCAGTAGCAGAGCAGCATCTCTCTTCAAAAGATGAGTTTCCTGTAAAAAATAATATTTAACATTACAAGATTTGAAGCAGGCAAACATGTTCTTGCGTTTAATGGGGATATTTAATCCCTGCACATTCCATGTTACAACAGACAGTGGAACCATATCACATCCCAATCAAAGCTAATTGCTTTAATCAGACAAACTGAACCCCCGGCAGTAGGTGACAACCCCAACCCCCATAGCCAGCATCAAAACAGCCCCAGTCTAATATAGACCACCAAAAAGAGAGCACACATTCTTGAACACTGATAACTATTAACCCAACAAGAATGTTAATGTAAAAGAACCCCCCCAAACAGAAACTGACCCCCAGAATGCTCACAGGATTAACACACCCCTCCCTTCCCATCCCAAACATCCTAGACATTATTCCAATATGCCAAGCATATCCCTATAATCCCAGCAAAAAAAGCCCTTTCCCCAAAAACTAAGCCTGAGGAGTGAGAAATAATGGTCTAGCAAACCCCCTGTCACCCATTCCCCCTAGCTGCTCTGCGAGTATGGAGGTGGAGCCCCCTATGTCAGCCCCACTAAGAGTAATAAGACACAAAACCGGTGTTTTCTCCCCCACCCTTGCCACTTAAAGAGGAAAAAAGAAAGAACAATGCCCCCTACTCCCATAAGATAAAACCAAATACATCGCGGATGGGCCACAATATTCCCAACAAGTAACAAAAACCCTTCCTGCTTACACAACCCCCCCCAAAGCCCACAATCTCCCAACCTCAAATCCTCACTATACCCCACAACCAGAGACCCAGAGACCCTTAGAATGAAATAGTTTAAACCTTGAAGGAGCACACTAAAAATAAATCGTCAGAGAGCCACAGCACCCCCAACTTCACCTCCAACAGATTACGACCCTGTATAAAAAAAACAGGTTAATACACACAGCAACGGTGATTACAGGCCTCTTCAAAAAGGTATTGAACTATATTCAAGTCTGCAAATCCACAACAGTGGTAGAGACCCAGATATTCAAAAGGGTTGCGCCATGCGCAATAGGGTTGCTCCAGCGCAAGTCCGAAAAAGCGCCATTCTGCAATATTCAGCAGGAGGCAGATGCGCCCTCCCAATCCACACTGAGCAAGAGTGCAATGATGATGAATGCATGCACAACTGAAGGGAGAGGAACCATGCATAAATGGCGCAGTGCAATATTCAACAACATGCGCCATGCGCAATAGGGGACCAAGTGGAAGTTGTGTGATAGCGGAAATGAGCCAAAATAAAAAGGAACAAGGGAGAGGTGCAAGAATGCTATAGGGAAGGCACATGTGGCTGAACTCTAGCCAGACAAACAGGGCAGAAGGGACACACAGAGCAGGACAGGGAAAGGGCACCCTGAACCCTCAGGCACAGGGAAGGTGTGGGGAGCCACAGTCAGTGCAGAAGGGAGAAGTGCCACACAGCACTGAGGCCACCACAGGAAGGTGTTCCTGGTACAGGGGAAGTAGCAGCCAGGACAGTGGGGGGAACACAGAAACAGCTGCCAGGGGGGGACAAAAGCCAGGGACATGGCCAGTGCCACCATACAGATGGAGGCAGTAATGAGAGAGTGAGAAGGCAGGCAGCAGGGGGGCACGGCCGTGGAAAGGCCCATCGGCAGTATGCCCCCAACAGGCAGTACTGAGCCCACACCAGCTTCGAGCTGTACAGTGATATCAAGATCATGGGCCGGTACCGCCTGAATCAGGCAATTCTGAGGTGGCTTTGTGAGCTGTGCAGTGATGTGATGCAGGCACCCATACGACGGAGCCATGCTCTGTCAGTGGAGACTAAAGTGACAGCTTGCATGTGCTTGCTCACCACAGGTACCTTCCAGAGACCAACGGGGACACCACAGGCATAACCCAGTCAGCCGCGTCATGCCACCTAACCCAATTCCTCAGTACACTGCAGCCACATGCTGTGGAGTACATCCATTTCCCAAGCACACCGGTGGAGTGCACAGCAAACATACAGGTGTTCCACAGGGTAGCACGTATGCCTGGTATGCTAGGGGCAATAGACTGCACCCATGTGGCCATCCGCACACCACCTGGCCCCGAGGGGGCCACATATATCAATTGGAAGGTTTATGCAAGCATCAACTGCCAGGTGGTGTGTGATGCCAGGGGGCACATAATCAATGTCAGTGCCACGCACCCTGGGGGAGCACATGATGCCTTCATCTGGCACCAGTCAGCACTGTGCCACAGATTCAAGAGTGGGGACGTCCCCACTGGCCACTTAGTGGGTGAGTATGCAAACCACATGGACAAACATAGAGCTTGGGAGGGGCATGGTCAGAGGTGACATGGGTAGTGGTCTACATGGCCCAAGGCAGGGCGACGCTGATCAGCAAACTAACCTCCACCCTCTACACACAGGTGACAGTGGATACCCACTCCGTCCCTGGCTGCTCACACCATACCGGCGGCCCATGACCCCATCGCAGCAACGCTACAATAAGGCACATACCACCACATTCAATGTCATAGAGCAGGTGTTCGGGATGCTGAAGGCATGTTTCTGTTGCCTGGACACCTCTGGTGGTGCCCTACAGTACAGCCCCTCAAAGGCCTGTGGGATATTCCTGGCCTGTTGCTTCCTGCACAACATGGCCAACGACTGTAGGATAGCTGTACAGATCAAAGAGGGGGACAGCAATGGGGACGATGAGGATGCTGGGGACAATGGTAATGGGCAGCCCCCCCTTGGGTGATGGGGCCCTGACTGCTCCAGCTGGCACAGCTGCACCGGGACACCATCACAGAGGAGCACTTCAGTCAACCCAGGTAAGTCATGGGGCCATGTGCAACCACCAGTGGCAAATGCACAACCCACAAATACGCATGGACAAACACCAGGGGTGCATGCTGTCAAGGGAAGTGGCCGAGCATGGAACCGCACACACCGCCAGGGATGGGCGAGGTCTAACATGGCATGCAGTCATACACACGCACATCACAAGACATGCGCAAAGGATAGGAGACACGCTGACCCAGGCCGCCACCCCTAGACACACACATGTCCACAGGCCACCATGCCCAGTGCCTGCCATTGTGCGTGTGTCAGACACTGGGCACCATTGCACACTGGCATACAGCACAACGCAGGCATCATCATGCACATGCAACAGCGGACAGCAGCCAGGAGGGTGTGCAGATGGAACATGTGTGTGCATGCAGGGCCAGGTACCTCACCCGTGCATTGCCCGCTGAATGACACAATGCACACAGGGCAGCATCAGACAGTAGCCGTGCTGAGAGACAGGTCAGTCACATGCCACAGTGCCACAGCCACCACGGATGCATGGGTGGCCCCACTGAGACCCACCAGCAGTGACAGGCTGACCACTGGCCTCATGGGATGGCACCAACGGTTCTCCAGGGATTCCACTGCGTGAACACAACCGTGCTCGCACAGGGGATCACAGGTTGGGAAACCATATGAGCTTACCCCCATAACAGTGACAAAGGACAAATGGCAAGTACTATTGGTGATGCTAGGAAAGGAGGGCAGGATGGGAGGGGGGGAAGGGTGGAAGGTGGTTACCCTTAATGCTAGGAGCCTTGGGAGGAAAACTGCAGAGTTACAGGTTCTCATGGCAGAGGGAGAGGTGGACATTGCAGTCATTACGGAAACATGGGCTACCCAATACAATGACTGGGACCTGTCTGTACCAGGGTACAGATTATTTCGTAGGGACAGAGTGATTGGGAAAGGAGCGGGGGTGGCACTATATGTGAAGGAAGGACTGAAGTGTGTAAGGGAGGAAGGTGAGGAGGGTAGTACGGAGTCACTTTGGATGCAAATCCAGGATTCCAAGTATAGGAATCTTAGAATTGGAGTGGTGTATAGGCCACCATTTCAGATGAAGGAGTTAGACAGGGAACTAGTGGGACAGATCACAAGGACCTGCAAGAAGGGTAGTGTGGTGATTGTGGGGGACTTCAACATGCCAGGAGTGGACTGGAGCACCCCAACAACCAGGAACAGAAGGGAGCAGGTACTGCTGGATGCCTTCCAGGACAGCTTCCTGCTGCAAACGGTCAGTGAATCAACCAGGTTAGAAAATACCCTTGACCTTGTGCTGGCAAATGGGGACTTTGTGAGAGAACTTACAGTGGAGGAACCGCTGTCAGGGAGTGACCACCGCCAGTATGGCTCACATTTGATATGGGCAAGGAAGGAGGGAATCTGGTACAATAGTGCTGGACTTCAGGAGGCTGACTTTGGGAGGATGGGGAAGTGGTAAAGGGTACTCGCCAGAATTCAATCTAGTATGGACACTAACCAGAGGTGGGAGCTCATAAAGCTGGGGATAGTGGAGGCAACCAAAACCTGCTGCAAAGCCCAGAGCAAGAAGGCTAGGGCTAAGAAACCAATCTGGTTGAGCAAGTAGGGCATGGAAAAGGTAAGGAGGAAAAGAGCTGCCTTTAGAAGGTACAAGAAAACATGGAGGGGGGAGGACAGGGAGGAGTACTTGACAGAATCAAAGGAGGTGACAAGGGCAGTAAAGGGAGCCAAAGCATCTCGGAACTCAGGCTGGCACAAGGCATTAGAAGGGAGAAGGACTTTAAGTACATCATGGAGAAAAGGAGCTGTAAGGACCACATAGTAAGGATTAGGAAGGAGGGGGTTGGTGGAAGCAGGGTGCAATAAGGCAGAAGCACTAAATGAGTACTTCTGCTCAGTATTTACTAAAGAGAAGAGGGGTGACACCCAAGGTGGGAGAAATGGCAGAAGCAGGGGAAGTGATGACAGATGGGAAATCATGGAGAGCAGAGTTTGAGAGGGTTTGAAGGCACTGAGGGTGGACAAGGTGCCAGGCCCAGATGGCATCCACCCAGGGTACTGAAGGAGTTGGCAGAGGTCCTTGCAGGACCTTTGGCAGACCTATTTAATGCCTCACTACATCTGGGTGTGTACCTCAGGAATGGAGGATGGCTTCATGTGGTGCCTCCACAGGAGTGGCTGAGGATGACCGGGAAACTACAGACCAGTGAGCCCTCACATCCATCGTGGGTAAGCTAATGGAGACTATCCTGAAGGAGGCTGGTGGCCCTCCAGAGGCCAAAGGACTACAGGACAGCAGACAGCATGGCTTCATCGTGGCAGATCCTGCCAACCAACCTGGTCAAGTTCTATGACTGGGTAACTGGGCAACTTGACAGGGCTATGCAGTGGATGTCCTGTATCTGGACTTCAGTAAGGCATTCGACTCAGTGCCACATGGAGTCTGGGAAGGAAGTTAGTAGGCACAGGGCAGGTGAAAGCTGGTGAGATGGGTAGGAAACTGGCTGCAGGGAAGGCAACAGAGGGTGGTGGTGGGTGGGGAGCCTCACACCCAAGGGCAGTGATGAGCGGTGTTCAGGGCTCAGTGTTGGGACCAGTGTTGTTTGGGATATTCATTGCAGACATATCATGGGAGATCAGAGCAAGATCAGTCTGTTTGCTGATGATACCAAGGTAGGCGCAGTGGTGGATGACCTAGGGGATGGCAGGGTTGCAGGATGATCTGGCAAAGCTTGAAACCTGGTCAGACACCTGGCAACTGGGCTTTAATGCCAAAAGTGCAAGGTGCTGCATTTTGGGATGAAAGAACCCAAGGAGGAGTTACCAGCTAGGGGGAGTGCAGCTAGCCCAGACAGAGGAGGAGAAGGATCTGGGTGTGCTCATTACAGGGTCAATGAACAACTCGGCACAATGTAGGAAGGCAGCTGCGAGGCCAACAAAATGCTGGGTTGTATTGCAAGGGTATATCCTCGAGGGGAGGAGGAGGTGATTCTGCCACTGTATAGGTCATTAGTTAGACTACACCTGAGTACTGCGTGCAGTACTGGCATCTGTATCTGAAGAGGACATTAAGTTACTGGAGGAGTGCAGCAGAGAGCGACAAGATGATCAAGGGGCTGGGGGACTTATCATACGAGAGGAGTTTGAAGAGTTGAACATGTACTCACTGGAGGGTGGAGAGATGGGGTGACATGATTGAAACCTTAAATACATAGAAAGGAATAAACAAGATGGGTACAGAGGACTGTTCAAAGTAAGGAGGGAGGGCCACCAGGGCCATGATATGAGACTGGAGCGAGGAAGGTTCAGGAGGAAGAGAGACACTTTTACAGAGGGTGGTGGCTGGGTGGAATCGTTACCTGCTGAAGTGGTATGCAGTAGAACAGTGGACTGCTTCAAGCGAGACGGGACAGGACAAGGAGGTTAATGAAGGGAAGGGTGGGAGGGAGGCTGCAGAATAAGGGTGCTAGCTGCACTTCGAGCAGACTTGATAGACCTCTAGGCCTTTATCTGCTGGCAAATTTCATATGTTCGTATGTAGGGGTCTGCAGCGCACCGAACATGCCTGCGCCAGGCGTTCTCAGAATGCCCACAGCTGAACCCGATGTTGACGAAAATGGTGTCGCACGACGCCGGGAACAGGGGGTGGACATTGCACTGCGTGGTGTCTGCGACACATGGGCAGATAACTGTGTGCCCATTGTGGCCATGACAGCTGTGAATGCCTGTGTCTGCCTGTCAATGGCAGCGGTCACATCCTCCCTCAACTGGTCCATCCCTGCCAGGAGCAGAGAAGTGTCTCTGCTGCACCACTCCTCTGCCTGGTGCATAGCCGCACTCAGTGCATCCATCGCCATCACAAGCTGCATCTGCTGATTGACTGATGCTTGCAGTATGCGGGTGTGCTTATCTAAGAGGTCATCTGCCTGATCGGCATGCTGTCCCTCAGGGTGTTCACAGCCCTGATGCTCATCACTCCTTGAGGGTGCGTGCTGCACACCAGGGCCAGGCCTGCGCATGTCCACAGGTGGTGCACTGACACTGCCCCCTGACACTGTACCCCCATAGCCATTGGCCGACTGCTGATGCTGCCCCTCCGGCTGCCACTCTCCAGGGCTCAATGGTGCTGCTGCAGTGGCCACAACAGTCCCACTGTCCTAGACACACACCAGTGCTGCCCCACTGGTGCAGACAGGCACAGGCTGGGACTGTGATGATATGCAGGCCTCCACTGCGGCACCACCCACAGCCATGGCCACGATGTCACCTGCTGTGTGGCCATCCTGTGGTACACACGTGTCACTGCCCATGACGTTAGCTCCATCATCATCGGTGATGGATCCGGCACCAGCTTGAGTCTCAGCATGCTGGCATCCATGGATGCTGGCACTCTGGGACACGGGCAGGGCCTTCTTCTCCGTACCTGCTCCACCAACATCAGTCCAGACGTCCAGGTGGGGGCCCTCCTCCATCTCTATGTTACTGGCCTCAGTGGAGAAGCCCACCACCACTGACCTATGCAGATGCTCAGGAGCTGTAAGGGAAAAAAAGTAGTATTACTGCATGTGACCTACCCTGTCCCCCCCAATAGACAGACCATGACCTACCATGCAGTGACTGGAAACCACCTGTCTGGAATCCACCAACCAGAACCACCTCAATGGTACAACGCCGCATGCTGCCAGCAACCCGCTCCTCCTGTGGGGTCAGGCGTTGCACCTCCGGCTGTCCCCCACCAGTCGCAGACTGTGCTGCCCTGATGGCAGCCACCTTCTCTTTAATCCTCCGCCTGTCCGTGCCCATCTTCTTTTTGCACTCCTGCACAGAGCGCTGGTGACTGCCATGCAGGTTTACAGCATGCACCACCTCCTCCCATGCAGCAGCATGGGCCTGTGGTGTTCCCTGGCGTCTGCTGAGAAGAGGCTCCTGGTCGAGGTAGGCCTCAAACAGGGCATCTTTCTCGGACTTTGTAAGGTTTGGCCTCCTCTTCCTCCCACGACTCTGTTCCTCTTCCTCCACCACATGATCGGTCATGATTCATCCTGTGAGAATGACAGGTGTTACCTGTAACTGTGCAGTCCCATGCAAGTCCCAAACACCACAGTCCACACTCCCAAACAGCATGCAACTCACTGCAATAGACTGCAGTAACCGACTATGGCCAGTGCAGCCCAATGTCACATTTTTATAGCGCAACCCATGCAAATGAGGCGAGGCGCATCTTTAAGTGGATGCAAATGCAGTGTCTACACCACTGAATGGCTGATTAGATGATTTGCATATGCCAGCTGAATATCTAGCTGTTGCGCTTTGCTCAATTGTGTTGAATGTGCCAAGCCAAGGGCGCAGTTCTGTGACATGCGCAGTACACACCTAACTGCGCATGCCTGGGTTGATGACGCAGGTGCCTGCTGAGCTGCTGACATGCTGTGCGTGGGAAGCAATGCAGGGCATGGCCACCACTGTGCCAGTGGCGCTACAGTGCTGTTCACCTATATGGAGCTGTGGCACTGGGGCATTGTAGGCGCACTGGGGCAACAGAGCTGTTGGCCGCTACAGGAGGTGGCACACAGGCACCCAATAGCACTACATGCATTGGGTTCCAATTGTGCTGTGGCTGTCCATGCGCAGAGACCCTTGACCCTGTGCCTGACCTTTGCCCCCTAGGTGCCATGCATCAGGCATTGGTGCACCACTATCGTGCTCTTCGGTGACAGCGCAATAGGAAATGGCAGCACTGTACCACGCAGCATCTGCAAGTGGCAGAACCACACTGCAGAGCGCCATTTTGCTTGAACCAGACAGCAGAGATGGCGTGGAGGCATGCTGTAGTTTGGAGCCAGGTAGAGCTCGCCAACCTGGTGGCGATAGTTGAGCCCCATGCTGGGGCTTTGTTTGGAGAGGTACCCCTGGACAGGGCCAGGAGTGCAGTCTGGAAGGATGTGGCCGACGCCCCCGGAGGAGGCCACTGGTATGGGGCAGATGGCAGAGCAGTGCTGCCACCGTTATGGGGACCTGAGGTGCAGGGACTCGGACCTGCTTGCCCACCTGTAAGCACATGCCAGGAGGGGCATGGTGCCATGGCCAGGTAGGTGCAACATCCATATGCTTTTATCATTCATGTGGGTATCACAGTTGCATGTGTCCAGCACATGGAGGGGGCCATCCGGTGTTGGCCAAAGTGGTGGTATTGGGGTGTGGTGTGGATGGGTATAGCTGTGTGGGATTGCACACACATGGGGGCGGGGGGACTTTGCTACCAGATTGTACTGATGTTCCTCTCTCCATGTTTGCACCTTAGGGCCAGAAGAACAGCGGCAGAACAGGGACAGGAGGCACCACATGAAGGAGCAGTGGGACAGGATGGGTGATGGTGGTACACGGCGTGTGGACCAGCCTGATGATGGTGAGTGCCTTACATCCATGATTACTATTGCATGCTGTATAACTGGGTGGGCAGTGGGGCATGGCCACCATCCATAGACACCACTGCCATGCACGCAACTTGTTACAGTCAGCACTGTCCAGTGGCACTGCATGTCTGGGAGTGCATGAATGGTGGTCCATGTGTGCACTGGGCACATGGCTGTGGCACTGCCTTCACACCGCATAGCCAAGTCACTGTACAGCCATGGTGGTGCTGTGCAGGACATAGGCGGTGGGTTTGTGCAGTGGTCAACATGACTGTGGCTGCCTGAGTGGGCAGGTCTTGTGGACATGGTCACTGTGGGTGGTCGCACACCATCACAGGGGCGTGGCATATGGCTGTATGCCATGCACAATGGGTGGGCTGCAGGGGATGGACAGTCACACCTATTGACTCTGCTCCCTTGTCCTAGGTCACTGGCAACTCCTGCAAATACAGCATGGTATTAACAAGCTGTTCCAGGTGGTGAAGGAGACACTGCAGCTCCTTCAGCACATACACTGCCACGGGGTTAGAAGGAGATGGAGGAGCACACATCAGTGCCAGGAAGAGGAGGACCGGGGCTGCCATTCATGTCCCCATGCCAGGACTACCACCTTCCCCCCTTTGACCCACCCTCACACCCCTTCTTCCCTCTCCCATATGTTCACCTCTGCCCCTTACCTGCCTCCACCTGTTATGTGGCCCTTCCCCCCCTTGTAAATAATTGTACATAGTTTTTCTTTACATCAATAAAAATATATGCATTTTGTTATGACAACTGTGGTGGTATCTGATTTGCAGTGGGCTACAGGTGCTCAGCTGCAGTGGTGTGCATGGAGTCAGGGGTGGTGCACGCATGGGCAGTGTGTGTGTGTGTGTGTGTGTGTGTGTGTGTGTGTAGTAGTGAACCACCTATGGTGTGGACAGGGGGATTAGTCACTGTCTGTGGTTTGTGTGTTGTACTCTGTGCACTGGATGCCTGTGTGCAGTCATCCACGGGGTCTGCACTGTGTGCATGGCACCCTGTCAAACCGTCCATGGCCTGTGCAGCTGACACCCTTGCATGTCTGTGATATGCACGGTCTGCTGGCATGTCAGTGGTGGCTGTCCATGCTGGATAACAACTGTACCCAGCATAATGCCAGGTTGCCTGCCATCACCAGTATGGTGCATGTCTGCCTCCGGTGGCACTGTGGCCTCTGCTGTTATTGTCCCCCCTCCATGCTGTCGCTTGTGTCTGTTGCAGGGGATGTGCTCCAGTGTCTGTCACTTGTGCTCCGGCAGCATGCTGGTGGCATACAGCTTCATGGTGCCTGTGCAGGGTGGCTGGCACATCTGTGCACTGTAGGGGTGCTGGCCATGTGTACACGTCAGCTGTGGCCACATGCCAGTGGCTTGGTTGACCCACTACTGTGTCCCTGTGTTGGTGTGCCCTTGGGTATGGGTGGATCTTTGTCCATGCACTGTGTTGCATCCTGTGTGGTGCATGCCTCCATGCTACACTGTGCATGTCTGTGCTGGCTGTTGTGGCCAGTGCTGGGATGGGATGTGTCCTTGGGAGGGTGTGCAGGGTGCTGTACCGCTGGAGGTGGGGTCCGGGGCATGCCCTGTCACATGTGGGGTACCTCATGTGCTGACGCATGGTTGGTCTCTCAGCTGTACTTCGGGGGGGACGTGCAGGGCAGCACTATGTATGCATCTGTTGCATCGCTGTCTGCTGCCACCCACTGCAGGGTGCTCATGGTGGGGCTGCCTTGCATGGCTCCATGGTGCACAGTGTTGCATTGTCACAGTGGGGGTGGTGGCATGCATGGGGTGTCCTGCACTGTTGGGCGCTACTCCTGGGCAGGGTGTATGGGGATCATGGTGCAGGGTGTGCTCTGCATTGGTGGGATGGTGTGGTATGGGATGGTCAGCCCTCCTTGTGTGCCGGTCTCAGCTTGCCAGGGGGTGTGCTGGGGCACCATGACACGGCTGTGGGTTGGTTGTTGGTATCCATGGGCCAGTGGTTATTCCAGCTCTCCCCTGGTTGTGCAGTGCATGGGGTGTGGAGGACAATGTATGTTCTGCTGTGTGTTCCTCTGCCCATCTGTGGCATGGGTGGTGGATCCCCGCATCCCTGGTTGTGTTGTTGCATTGCTGCCCTGCTGCAGGAGGCATCCCTGGTTGCACTGTATTGCATCTGGACTGCTCAGCTGAACATCCCTTTTTGTGCAATGGCACATCAGATATGCTGAGCTTCACATCCTTAGTTGCTCTATGGTGCAGGTGGTGTAATATTCAGTCGTCGGCCGTAGGCGTATCTTGGCCTGCTCAGTTTTTGAATATCGCACTTCTTGCACATGGGCACAGTGGACTCGTGCTTGCTTCTGCTGTTATGCACTTTTTGGGTGCAGTTTGAATATCTGGGCCAGAGTGTTCTTCTGTAGCTGCTCCAATTGTTGCATTCACTCTACCACCCTCCACAGTATTCTGAGAACACACTCGACATGGCGTAGAAGCAACAGGTGCTGGAAAATCAGCAGACTCATCCCGATTAGGCTACAAATTGGCTTGTGAGGCTACCACCAGTTGGTCCTCCTAATAATCCACCAACTCCATCCCAGATCTGACCACAATACCTAGAGCCAGTTCAGGTGAAAGTATGGGATGTTTGGGGTCCAGTGTAGATGATCTTTCCTCCAGGACAGTCAAAGAATTAGAACCCGATCTGCTAGTGCCATCAGTCAACTGTAATTCAGATGCAGCGCTGCTGAAAACTGACCTCTGAGAGAAAGAACCTTTCTTGGTGTCCCTCCAGTGCTTGGGGTAGTGCCAGCCACCAAGCATACTGTACCTCAATGAGAACATCCTCTTTCATTACCAATGAAAGTAACACCCACCGGTACTCCACTATTTTTATCTCAGATGGTACGATCCTGGAACTGTACAGAATTTGGAGAATGTGGGTTACGTTTATTCACTAAAGTGTTCACAAAGTTCTGTGCCACCAAAGGGTAGTCAAAGCAATGCCAAACTTTATCCCAACACACACGCAAGATTGCAGGATATCAAAAATTGAATTGAATATGCTGAGCCACTAGCAGCTTCTTAATTGGAGCAAATTCCTTTCTGCACAGCACAACCTACTTCAAGAAGTCTTGAAAAAGATGTACAGAATGTCTGTTCCATTTGAGTGGACCCCTTTCCCTCGCCAACCTTGAAATTTGTTCTTTCACAGAAAAACAAAGAAAATATACAAGGATTGGATGAGGGGGATCAACTCTGTGGCTGTGGACCAAAGGAGCAGTGGGTACGCTCAATTTCTAATGGACGATCCCAGAAAAAGATCAATACTCGGGGGGGGGGGCTTGCAGAAAATTCCCCAAATTATCTCCCTCTGATCCCTCTGGGAGGCCAATAATGTGAATATTATTCATTCGGCCTCAATTGTCAAGGCTGTCAACTTTAAGAGAGAGGGCTTGAACCTGTTTCTCCAACACGGTAATACAATCTTCCTGCCAAGCCAGAAAGGATTCGACTTGTATACTAAAATGCTCAGCATCTACAATCATCTGTTTGGCCTCCTCAACGCAGGTCTCCAAAAGGTGAACTGAAGCTTTAATGTTTGGAATCTCCTGCACTAAAGCTTGGCGCATTTCCCAGATATCGGTCAAATCTTCATGGTTTACCACCACCACAGCTAATCCAGGGCTCTTCATCCTGTGTTGGCCCCACAGACATAGTGACATAGACAGATAATTTCAGCAAAAATACAGCAGTTCACCATGATAGGATGTCACACACTGGTAAGCACAGCAGCTAGTTTAGTCGGGGAGCTACTCTTATTACCAGGGTTAATGGTGTCAATCTTCTAACTATGTTAATCCTTCTTGATTTGGTCTTGAAACTGGTTGCTGGGAGTCAGCAGACAAAAAAGAGCAAATGATTCCACATTTCAAATCATGTCTTCTTATTTATTTAATATTCTTGTAGACCCTGACATTTCACACAATTAAGTGCTTTTTCAAAGGGCATCCTAATAATTATAAATACATAGTGTTAATTCCATAATAGTGCTTCACATTCAAGTAAGAAGTTGTAGCTTCAAAATTAATTGTTCTAAAAGAGAAAGAACTGCTGTCACTTTCACCAATTATGGATACTGCATGTTCAATTTAAGCTATTTGTTTTAAAGTACTATTAATCAATTATATAAGATTTTCTTACAAATGCACATATCTCTCAGCATTAGCCATATTTTACTTAGTCCTGTTTCTCCACAGAGCTTATTACCACTTGTTTATCCAGCTGGCCAGCCATAAATGTTTTTTTTAGTTAAGTTTTAAATCTTTTGCATATGAACAACAACTTACTCAAATTGTCTCCTTAATTTACTCCAGGTGATACATTCCATCGGTTCCCCTTTCTGGAATTCTCACCTGTTTTCTTTCCACTAGCTATATTGAAACAAAAACATGTCCCTTTAAAGCTTTTATGCTTTTTATGCCCATACTGGTTCTTACATTTCTTCTTCGTATAACAGTCATGCTGGAAAATCATGCTACAACTACCTGCAGATGCCTAATGCGCTCACTCGTTTTTGTGCTTTTTACTCATCTAGTGCTGCTTCTACTCAGCATTTTGAAACCTGTAGGAGATTCACAAAGCATATATTTTTTTACTTTGTGGTTTAGCCCCTGTTCATTTTTTACTTCTAAACATGCTAATTTTCCACAAATGCCCACAATCTTGCTTAGTAGAATATTAGCTCTTTCATATTCTGTACCTTTATTTTAAGTACCACGCTCGTTTACTTGCTTTGGTTGCTGAACTGTGTTACTGCCTGGGTTCAGCGTTCCTTTCCCTGTAGAATTAAAGAGCCTTCAAGTTTTGCTCCCACTAGGGCATTCAAATTATAAGTACTTTTGTTCTTCTGCTGTAAGTTTGAGTGGCCGCCACAATGGAATCACTGGCTTGGTGCACACCATTCAATGAGGCAGGAAATGTGGTCAGCAGAAGCAGGTAAAAAATGTTCAAACTTACAGACCACAGAGAACAGCAGTTAACAACTTAGCTCAAGATAAGGATTTGGTCATAAAAATCAGCTGATAAGGGGGGTGGTATAGTGGTTATGAATAAACAACACTATAGAACAATGTGTATGAAACTCCTGGATAATAGAACAAACTATGACCTGCTGCCTAGAGATCCCATAGCTTCTTTACAACTACAAGTCACAGTCACTTTAGAAGAATTTCAACATAATGGCTGGATAGAGACATGGGAGGCAGAAATAATTTATCAGAAAAATCCTAGAACACCAACATTTTATGCCATCCTGAAAATACATAAAAATGATAAAGACCCTCCGGGCAGACCTATAGTTTCTGCAATAGAATCCCTTTTTGAGCCGATAGCTCAATACATTAACTACCACTTACAACCTTTAATTGAAATTACAGATACATATGTGAAAGATACAGGACACATGCTCCAAAAATTAGAGGCAACATCACAACAGAGAATAAAAGAAAATAAATTTTTGGTCACTATTGATGTGGTCGATCTATATACTTCTATACCCCATGATCAGGGTATATACACAATGGGTATCATGTTAGATAAAAGATCAGGAAATACAAAACCTAAAACAGCAGTGTTACAAGAATTAGCAAAGATTATACTGAAAAATAACTATTTTGAGTTTGATGCACAATTTTATATATAGAAGAGGGGAACGGCCATGGGCAGCACCATGGCACCGGCTTATACAGGGAAAAGGAAAGGGGAAATTGTTTAACCAGAAAAAGCACACTAAGCCAAAGCTTGTTTCCAGGTGCGACCTGGGAGCACAAGAAAGTTAAGTGACTTGCTCAGGGTCACACAGTATGCAAATGGGGGCTGTGGGATTCAAACCCCGGTCTCCATGTTTGCAGCTCAGAGCCTTAAACCACTGCGCAATACTGCCTACAAACACGTTCATGCATAATTTTGAAATACAACATGTACTGAATAAAAATAATAATCAATTTTCTCAAAATATTAGGGCCTGGAGCCATTTTATAGATGATATTTATTTCATCTGGAATGGTGGGAGATAGAACTAGGTCATTTCTTACAGTATATTAACAACATTAATCAGAACATCCAGTTCACTATGTCATATGACAAAACAACCATAGCATACCTGGACTTGAGAATTATTAAAGACCGAGTACAATTAAGGACAACCCTGTTTAGGAAAATAACAGATCAAAATATCATCTTACATGGCATGAGCTTTCATGACCCTAACCTAATTAAAAGTATGCCACATTCACAATTGGTTAGAGTAAAGCGCAACTGCACACGACAGAAAGACTTTGCGGAACAAAAAAATGAAATGCTCATGAGGTTCCAGACCAGAGGATATACTTGAACGAATTTAAAAGAAGCAGATGGTAGAGTAACTAACATGGTTGACTCAAACAGAGGGATGGAACAAAGTAGGGAAAACGAAACTACCAGATTAGTGTTCTCTACTAATCAATACTTCGCAGAAATGAAAAAAATAATCAATAAACACTGGCACTTCTTAACAGTGACAGGGAAACCAGCCTAAGTGCTTTTATGAAAAACCAATAATTGCAGCAAAAAAGGTATCTACACTGAGGGACAAACTGGTGAGATCACAATTTAAAAGCCCAGAGGCCAAGGATGTACAATTACTGTTGGGCCCACTTAAACCAGGTATGGCGGCTTATGGTAACTGTTCATGCTGTGGACACACCAGCAAGAAAGACTTCTTTAGACATTCCTTTACAGGGCAACAATTTGAAATAAAAAAAATATCAGTTGCATAACAGAATGGGTCATATACGTACTCGAGTGTCCGTGTGATAAACTTTACGTAGGACCAACAATGAGACCCTTAAAAATCGTATATAGGAACATAAAAGTGATATTAGAAGAAGTGTGGAAACCTCACAGGTAGCCTTGCATTTTGCACAAGCACAACACAGAGGAGCATCTCTTAGATTCAGGGATTTACAAAGTATACCAGAAATGGCGAGAGGAGGAACTAGGCAAAAAATCTTAGACAGAACAGAGATGCAATGGATATTTTGGCTAAAAACTCTGGACCTAAGAATAGGAATGAATACAGAATGAATACAGACACTAACTGGCAGGCCTGCGGTTAACCAGTTATACATAACAAGGCAAAGCAGCAGACATCCTCACTTTCTTCCTTCCCCCCTCCCAAATCCACTTCCTCCCCCAACCTTCCCCCCCAGTATTTGATTTCTCTGTAGAGAAAATAATACACTTTACAACTTTATTATTCTTCATACCTGACATAAAGCTTATACAGTACATAGTTTATACACATCAGATAAGCCTAGTGCCACCTTGTAGTCATATTCCAGATATATGAATATTTGAAAAACTGACAAATAAGGCATGGATATGTAGCATCTAGTAAATAGCGCTGCCTCCATCTGACTGAATACTCTTCCCTCTCCACCCCCGCCCTTCCTCCACCCTCACTCTCTCTTACTGTTTATTTACAGAGAGATATATCTAATAACCAGTTTTTGAGTATTCGTTTATATTTCCATAGATTGCAAATAGGTATTAGATAGTAGACAAGTTTACTGCTTTTTTTATTAGAATAAGAATATAGGTTGAGCAACACTTGTAACCAGGGGTGTCGGCAGGCATATGCAGTGTACTCAGCAGAGTACAGTAAAAAAAAATCAGGCAGGGGCAACAAAAAAAGGAAAGCAAGGGCATTGTGAGTCACATTGTGCCTGTGTCGCGCTGAGCCCTTTTGCCTTTGTTGTTCGCTATGGGGCACTAATGACACCAGCCAAATACACAAAGAAGAACAACTTACCAGGCAGGCAGAAAAACAAAGGAAGGAGGATTATAGGAAGAAATTGATTACTTGAACTCAGACATACCAAATGGGGGCTACTGTTGGTGTGTATGCAGCGCATATTTTGGTTCATGCTTACATAACACGGGGGCGGGGCAACAGTGCATCAGTTTTGAGTACAAGTTTAAAATTCCTGGCTACACCCCTGCTTGTAACAATATAAATTGAGTGCATGGGACAGTAATACAGCACTCCGTTTATTTAGAGAGATGGAGTGTTAGTAATAATTACAAAAAAACAATAATGTGAACAGAAGCTAGTAGAGATATAATAACTAATGCACGCACTATGCAGGAGCGTAGCCTTGAAGAGCCTGACCACCAAGGCTATGCGTGTACACATCACAGCCTTAACTTGCTAGGCAACAAAATCCCATGCTTTTGTGTGGTGTAGTCACGAAGTTATATCACGTGACCCATGGTCAGGTCCAAGAGGAAATGCTGGCAGCCTCGCTCGGTGCACACCATTCAATGAGACAGGAAATGTGGTCAGCAAAAGCAGGTAAAAAATGCTCAAACTTACAGCAGAAAAACAAAAGTAATAATAATTTGAATGTCCTAGTGGGAGTAAAATTAAAGGCTCTTTAATTCTACAGGGAAAGGAACGCTGAATCCAGGCAGTAACACAGTTCGGCAACCAAAGGAAGTAAACGAGCATGGTACTTAAAAAAAAAAATACGGAATATGAAAGAGCTAATATTCTACTAAGTAAGATTGTGGACATTTGTGGAAAATTAGCATGTTTAGAAGTAAAAAATGAACAGGGGCTGAACCACAAAGTAAAAATAATATATGCTTTGTAATCTCCCACAGGTTTCAAAATGCTGAGTAGGAGCAGCAGCAGCACTAAATGAGTAAAAAGCACAGAAACGAGTGAGCGCATTAAGCATTTGCAAGTAGTTGTAGCATGATTTTCCAGCATGACTGTTATAAGCAGAAGAAATGTAAGAACCAGTATGGGCATAAAAAGTATAAAAGCCTTAAAGGGACATGTTTTTGTTTCAATACAGCTAGTGGAAAGAAAACAAGTGAGAATTCCAGAAAGGGGAACTGATTGAATGTATCACCTGAAGTAAATTAAGGAGGCAATTTGAGTAAGTTGTTGTTCATATGCATAAAGATTTAAAACTTGACTAAAAAAAAAAAATTCTTGGCTGGCCAGCTAGCTAAACAAGTGGTAATAAGCTATGTGGAGTAACAGGGCTAAGTAAAAAATGACTAATGCTAAGAGATATGTGCATTTGTGAGAAAATCTTATATAATTCACTAACAGTGCTTTAAAACAAATAGCTTAAATTGAACATGCAGTGTCTATAATTGGTGAAAGTGATAGCTGTTCTTTTTATTTTAGAACAATTAATTTTGAAGCTATAACTTCTTACTTGAATGTGAAGCACTATGATGGAATTAATACTATGTATTTATAATTATTAAGATGCCCTTTGAAAAAGCACTTAATTGTGTGAAACGTCAGGGCCTACAAGAATATTAAGTAAATAAGAAGACATGATTTGAAATGTGGAATCTTTCACCTCTTTTTTGTGTGCAGACCCCCAGTAACCAAACACTGCAGCTAGCCAAACTATACCGCCCAACTCCACCAATTTTAGCAGTGCCAGGAGCAGTGTTTTAGGATGGAATGCAAGGGTGAGATGGAGCTCCACTCTCACGCTGCCATCTCAGTCTCCTCCACACTGGAAGTCCCCTCCCTACTTAGATACTGATAGAAAGCAGTATAAATGAAACCAAAATAATGCCTGTCTCAGAAAGATGTGTGAAACCCAGCCACACAGAAATATTTTTTAAACAATGAATATCTTGAGACGGTGAGCTAGTAAAGAAACAATGTGGCCATTTTTGGGCTGCACTGGGAGAAGCCCTGTAGACCGCTTGCTGTCAAAAAAGGACTCTGTGCATTCCTTCCGACTGAACAACATATTGGAGTTGCACCACAGACTCCTCTGCCGGATGCGAACAACTCCGCTGTCTATATTCATTGCAGCAGTCCCACAGCACTATTTTATCCATTTGTGGGTCGGAGAAAACAAAGTCCATTCCCTCCCTCTCTGTTTCTTTCCCTCTGTCTCTCTCTCTCCCTCCTATGATCTGTGTCTTCACTCCCTTCCTCTGTGTGTGTGTGTCTCTATCTCTCTTTGTTGTTGCCTGCCTCCTGCGAACTGTGTTCCCCAAATGCCAATGTTTAATGATGCTCCTGTGATCTGTGTCTTCACTCCCTTCCTCTGTCTCTCTCTCTCTCTCTCTCTCTCTCTGTCTGTTTTTGTCTACCTCTGTATGAATTCTCATTTAATTCCACCAGACATGTTGCTTTTCGGCACTTTGAAATACTGTATGCCATTTAATGGTGTTGCTATTAGCAAATTTTCTCAAATAGGAAAGCTTCAGTTTGTTTAACATACAGTTTTTTTAAGTGGAACTTGGGGAATTGTCACAAATAGCCAATCCAATCTACTCGCCCTCCTTTGTTTTGCACACCAGTCACTGAGATCACCCTGGGCCAGTTGAGAAAGAAAGAAAAACAAACTCTAGAATTCAAGCAAACATTCAGTGTGGACATGCAGAATACGTACTGTATATTTGGAGCATAATGTACACAGTTGTGTTTGTGACATGGCAATTAATGTTCTACTTCAATATAGTAATTATATTGATGGAAACACATCCCATGACACAAAACCAAGTGGGTATTAATTCCCTAGTAATGCCTGCTTGGCATCGGGAGCGCTCTTACTCAGAAACACACAGACAGAGTGAGGAAAAGAATCACTCCGTCTCCACATCTCTTTCTGCCTGTTTTTTTTCCTCTGTCCATGCCTATAGGTAACACTAGTCCAACTTGCAAGAGAGATGGAATGCTCCTCAGTCTCCTACCTACCCACCCGCCCACCCGGGGACCTCAAAGAAATAGCGCACCAGTGTGAATGCAGCAGTAAGTCAAACACATAGTACCTAGTGAGCGAGCTACAAACTGAGAGAAGGTAAAATCCTGGACTTACCGCTAAGATGAGTACACTCAGCCACCCCACACAACTCCAACAATGCAATGATCACTGTTGCCGTCCAGAGGAAGAGACAGAGAAATTGGCATTAATCACTCTGACTGTCTCTTTCTTACTGTCAGTCTGTGTTTCTGCAGTACGATGCAGCAATCGTCAGCTTTTTTACTTCTTTCTACTCAATAATGCGTTCTGGGCACAGTACAACTATTAGCATATACAGATATGTACAAGCAAGTGAGATGCCAGATATGCAAATATTCATACTTTACCCAGAATGCATTACTGAATCAGAAGTAAAAATGAAAGAAATGACCAAGGAAAATGGTTTTGTGGTCTTTCTCTCTTATTTTATCGAAAACATCACGCTGAAACTGTATGAAAACAGCAGTCACAATGTAAATATATATAGAGTAGTGAACGTGCACAGGCACCATCAGACATTCACAACGCCTATGTATCCAGTCAAAAGTGTAGACTTGAACAGCAGATAATATTGTATTAAACAAAATTGTGACTTGCTGTTCATTTCTTTCCCATATGTAATTCACTTGTAACAGTAGTTACCGACTGGGATGGAGGAGGCAGTCACAGCTTATTATGGGTCTGTTGGTGCAGCCTTTGATTCAAATGCACCCTTTCTTGTCCAGGCCCTGTCTATTCATTGGAGACCTCCTTGGTATGATGAGGATCTCTGAGGGGGCAGAGGTTAGAGAGGTGCTAGAGGTGATCTGGCTTGGTGGAGGACAAATTGGCCCTGAAGTCACATTATGCTGACTATCTGGGCAATCTCCTGAAAGAAGGTGGAATTTCTGCCTAGGGAGATTGATGCAGCAAGAAACAGACCAGCCCAGCTCTTCCACATGGTGGATGGGCTTTTACATCCAGCCTGTCTACATGCTGGGGGGGGGGGGTAGGTTCTATCACTAGGTGCAAGGAGCTAGCTTTGTTTTTCTCTGACAAGATGTCCTCTATCAGGGCTGAGGTCTCTTCAAGCGTCTCTCAAAAGAGATACAGGGTCCAACCTGAGTTATGCCGGAACACTCCTCCTGTCTGGGATGAGTTTGCGCTGGTTGGGGTGGGGGAGGTGGTGGAAATAATCTCAAAGCTATGGCCTACACAGTGTGATCTGGACCTAGGTCCAAACCTCCTTTTGGTTGGGTGCTTGGACCAGATTGGGCCTGTGGTTGCCGAGGTCATCTGGAGTTCATTGAGGAGTGAAATCTTCCCTCTGGCCCTGAAAGAGGCCTTGATTAGACCCCTTTTGAAAAAGCCCTCTTTGGACCCGGACTGCCTCAGCAATAACAGGCCAGTCTTGAACCTCCCATTTTTAGGGAAGGTTATAGAAAAGGTGGTGGCCATGCAGCTTGTGAGACATCTCGCCTCTTCCTCCGCCTATGAGCCTTTCCACTCTGGGTTCCATGCGGGGCATAGTACAGAGACTGCCCTGGTGAGGGTGTTAAATGTTCTCCTCATGGTGTGGCACAGGAGAGACTGTACCATCCTGGTCCTCCTGGACTTCTCTGCAGTGTTTGACACTGTGGACCATGAGGTGTTACTTGACTGCCTGCGGTTCTGGTGTGGCCTGTCTGGTAGTGTCATTAACTGGTTCAGGTCATACCTGACAGACAGAGTGCAAAGGGTGACAGTGGGACTTGTCTTATCTAACCGGAAGCATTCGTGCTGTGGGGATCCACAGGGTTCAGTCTTGTCACCCTTATTGTTCATGGTGTACATGCTGCCATTGGGGGACATCATCAGGCAGTACGGGCTGGGTTTTCACTGTTATGTAGATGATACCCAGCTGTACGTTTCCTGTGTGCCCAATACCCAGGTGTCGGACTCTGTATTTAACAGCTGCCTCGAGGACATCCAGTCATGGATGACTCACAGCTGGCTTAAGCTTAACCCAGACAAGACTGAGGTACTGGTTGTGGATTCAGGTCATCGGTGGGGGGGTGGAGGGTTACTGTCTGGCCTAGTGTTGGGGGGGGTGTGCCCCTAGCCCCTTCTGGACAGGTGAAGAATTTGGGCATGATCCAGGATGACAGCCTGACACTCAATGTGCAGGTGTTGGCTGTGGTTAAAAGCAGGTTTTATCATCTCAGGAATATTGCCCAAATTCAAGCCCTGATCCCACCTGAGGACCTGACCACACTGGTGCATGCTTTCGTCATTCCTGAGTTGGACTACTATAATGCCCTATACCTAGGGTTATCTGGAGGCAACCTCCTCAGGCTGCAGCTGGTGTAGAACACGATGGCAAGATTGTTGATGAGGGGTGAAAAGGTGTGAGCATATCACCCCAATCCTCCGTGGACTGCACTGGCTGCTGGTCCGATGGAGGGTTGCCGTCAAGATAGGGCTTTTGACCCCAAGACCCTGCACAAACGGGGTCCTGTCTATCTGCAAGATCTCCTTGTTCCCTACTGTCCAGCCCAGGCACTCTGTTCTGCTGGGGGAGGCCTCCTGGGAGTTCCCAGGGTTAGGTTGTGGCATTCTGGGGACAGGGCATTCTTGGTGGATGCGCCTACCCTGTGGAACTCCTTGCCTGGTTATTTAAAGGGGGCTCCCTCAGTGGAAGCCTTTAAAAAGGGCCTGAAAACATACTTGTTCCAGCAAGTATTTTATTAACTAATCTTTTAGATTTATTTTTTGTGGGATAGACAGATAATTGTATGCTCCCAGTTATATTCTTTTTATGTGTACATTTGTGCATGATTTTAAATTGTATGGCTTTATATTGTTTAGCGCCCAGAGTTTCTGGAAATGGGCACTTTAGAAATAAAATATCTATCTATCTATCTATCTGTCTTGCGCTTGCCATATTACAAATGCATTAATCCACTCCAAAGTTGGGCTCTATTAGGGAATGAATGCCTGGTTGGTGGTTGGAGGCACTAGGCCGCCCCCCAACCAGGCATTAGAGCCCTCCTTTGTTGTGGATTAATACTTACATGCAGCTAGATAACTATGCTCCATACATGACATTGAACAGTCTGTGCAGCCTTTCCTCTGCTGCTAATCAAATTGGTTGTACATTTATGTATCATGTAGCAATTTTGCACTGTGTTTATTCTACTTTCCCCTTTTCTTTCTCCTTGTTTCCCCCAATTTCCCCTATGTCCCTTCTATTTACCTTTCATTGCATTTGAGCTGATTGGCTATTCATAACTTTAAAGTGGAAACACAGACCGATGCTTTACGGGTGAAGAAAGTGGACCTGCCTTTATGAGTTATATACAGTATGTGGACTGTGTATTGTTGGGGTTGCACTACCTAAACTATCATAAAGGGGCTACTCATGGACCCACACACCTGGTGTTGCTCAATCTGTAGATGCTTCTGGCTGTGCAATTGCAGTTTATTTGACCTGTGGGATAGATTGGACAGCAACTCAGCACACAATGCCTCCACTCTCCAGGTTTCCTTGCTCCTCCCATTTATCTTGTCCTTACCAATGCCACAATGGCTCCTCCACACATGTTCTGTGATAGCATTCATACCCTTCTGGTACTCTGGGTCTCTTGATGGTTGGGCACAAGTTAGATCCCTTTGCCTGTGTTTGGGCATCCATCCACTGAAGGAAAGAATTAAGAAGGAGCCGTCAGTGCCATTTTGGTCAACCTGTACTTCTTTGTTTTGCACACTTACCATTGAGAGTGCCCTAATCCCAATATGGGGGAAAAGAAAACGAATGCCAGGATTCAAACAAACATTCAGTGCCGATATGCAGAATAGGTATATCTGGAACATAAGGTAAATAATTATATAAGCAGTTAGATCATTGTGCTGCATACATGGTACTGAGATGTCAGCTCAGCCTTCCCTCTGCTGCTCAACCAATGTTTTACAGTCGTGTGTCCAATAACAATTTTGTACTGTATTATGTAAAGTGAAAAAACAATTTCTCTCTTTTTTAATTATCACCCCCTTCTCTCTCCTCCCCTGATTTCCCCTGTAACTTTCCTATTTACCATTCATTACATTTGAGATGATCCGCAGCTCATCGCTTTAGAGTAGCAGCAAAGTCAGGTGCTTTTCAGGGGTCCATAATTAGAGTGGTTTGGCCCTTAGTAGTTATTTTTACTTTGGCCCTCATCAGGAAGGAAAATAGTATTCCCTTTTGCTTCAGCTGATTTTTCACCTTCACAAACTCTCTCTGCCTGGCAAATAATTCAGTGCTGATGTCCGGGTAGATCTGCAGCACAATATTTTTGTATGGGTCTCCTCCTTCCTTCCTCACTCTCCGCATTATCGTGTCCTTGTTTGAAAATCAGTGGAACTTTATCAATATGAAGTGGGGCATTTCTCTTGGCACTGGGAAGCCACTCAGAGCTCTGTGCACCCTATCTATTTCAACATTTCCCCTTTATTCTTCTGGAGTAAGGAATTCAGTAAAGAGTTTGCTGAAGAACTCTGGATTTTCCCCTTCTGCACCTTTGGGGAGCCCCACCACTTGCAGGTTCCCTCTCCTGCTTTGATTTTCTAGACAGTCTAGTTTCTGTTGTAGGTCTGTAATTGTTTTCTCATGTTTTGTGAGAAGTTGTTCAATTGTGGCCATGCTATCTTCCATTGTGCTTACTCGTTGTTTTACATTAGTTACTTTGTGGTCCAGATCTATTTCTTTGTTGTTAATTTGGGTGATTGTGGTATGTATATTGCTTTTCATTCAGACCCACAAAACCATGCCTCATTTCTGTGACCACATCAGGGTTGTTAAGCTGAACTGCTACCCCCGTGGCTTTTTGTCCTCCCAACATTGTTTCCTCTAGGACTCCATTCTGTGCCTGGGTGCTTTGTTTTTCAGCCTGGCTAGCTGCTGCTTTAAGTGACATTTTTGATAGAGGTTTACAGAATTCTGTGATGTCTTTGGAGCTTGTACTTTTCTGTTTCTGCTTGCTTGATAATCTTCTTCTTCTTCTGCTTGCCAGTATGATTGTCCAAGTTGCTGGTTTAGTGGGAATATTTAGCTTGCTGACTCGGAGCTAGTTGCTGGTGCTGTGTACTACTCAGTGGCATCCTGGAATCATGTAGCTCATTTATGACAAAGTGCCACATTACTGTGACAGAGCAAATAGTCATGGCACTCACCTTCTTGCAGTAAGGTTCCTGGTACAGGTACTGATAAAAGCCGATTCCAGTGAAATGTTAGGTATTTTCGGCTGCTCCGTTACATGGCGGCTGCTATGTACTGCACTCTGCACTTTAGCTCAAAAAATTATATGAATTCCTGAAAAACCTGAACATGGGTTACCAGGAACCTTACTGCAAGAGGGTGAGTGACGTGACAATTTGCTCTGTCTCTGTTATACTTATTGTCACTGGAGCACCAGGTCTCTTTAGAGTGGCTCTGTTCATTGTATTGTGCTACTAGAACCCTACCTAACTAAATTTTATAATCCTAAAGCTAAACAAATACTGACTAAATTTAGGATGGAACTGTTCGCTGCAAAGTATATCTATAGTAGATAAAAAAGACCAGAAGCTACTTCTCCCTATCGTAGATGTGGGAAAAAAAACTAGAAGATGATTTAAAACATGTAGTGCTGATTTGTCCACTTTACAACTCCCAAAGAACAAAGTGTCTTGGTGACATCATGGCCGGATTCATCCTCCCACCTGACAACATGTTAAACAATTTGTTTAACTCAGAAGATCAACGTATCCTAGAAAGGCTATCATGCATTTTGGAAACAATTATTTATGAAGTGTATGATCTCAAATATTATGACATATGACTTGATATTATTCTGTATGTGTTTTTTGTCTTTTCAGTGTACATTTTATGTTTCCTTGTGCACATGCGCAAGAAACATTTCATCACAGCTTAGGAGAGAAGCGGGGTTTTGGAGGTACGTCACTGTGGGGGGCAATGGCCCCAGTGCCTTTTGAGGCTTGGCCTGCTTTCCCCAATGTGGTGGCACACTGCTGCTGACACTAGTTCAGCCAGCGTGCCACAACCTTGAAAGTAATCCACCACTTCATTGAGGGCGCGACCAGTCTTTGCAGTGTAGTACCTTGCCATCCCCATCCCAGTACATTTGCCAATGGGGATCCACTCCCTGTCAGCATACTGTGACCCCTTCCCCATTTGTTTGTGTGTGCCAGAGGGTGCCCAGTCCCCTCGGCATCATGGAGACCCCAACAGTCTCGCTGCCGATGGGCCCAACTCGCCGGCCCCAGTCCCCCTTCCCAGTTCAATTTGCTGACAGGGAGCCACTCCCCATTGGCATAATGTCCCCCCAATTTGTTGTGTGCCAATGGGGTGCCCAATCCCCATCAGCTACAGCCCCCATAAAAAAAAAAAAATTAAGGGCATGCTGGGATCCCACCCCAGCATGCCAAATGTCCATGTTAAAAAAAAAAAAACTGTCCCACAATGTTTTTTTAACTTTAAAAGGAAAACGGTCCCTCATTGACTCTCTTGTCCTCCAACCCGTGCCCACCTCTGCTCACCCCACCTCCCCTCACCCCCTCACCCCGTACTTACCTCTGGAGCCCAGCGCGATGATCTTCAGTGGACCAGGTACAATTCTGCACTCTTCAAAGCTGACCGCAAACTGAAGAAATGCCAGTAAGCTGCATAATGGCATAAATAGGGATTTTTCAACTTTGGTACATATCTCAGGCATTTTGGGGAATTTTGGCACCAAATTTTCAACATGGGGTTATTGGGACCCCTCGTCGTGAATTTAGCCACTGTCATGGCATTGTTCGGTCCCAAAAGGTGATTTTGTGGTCACTGCATGGAATCACCTTCCGGGACCAAGTAACGAAATGACAGTGCCAGTGTTCATGAGGTGGGCTCTCAAAAAGCCTATGTTGCAAATTTGGTGGAAAAAAATCCAAAAAAATGACTGTTTTATGAGTGTGCTCTGAGCAGTTTCTATGCATGCTCGTACCTTTGCAAATTTGTAATATTTTCACTCCCGGTTTTCAACATTGACATTTTTCTACACCACCTTATGAATGGTACAGCTATCATTTTTCACATCCTGACCAAAATGTGTTTTCACACTTTTGGCGCAGAATAGCGTGGTCACTGTGGGAAATCAGTGTTTGGGACATATTAAGAAAATCACAGTGACACTCTTCATGAGAAGAGGTCCTAAAATGTCTGTGTTGAAAGTTTAGTGACAAAAGTCCGTAAAATGACTATGTTACAAGCATGCGTTTCGTAGTTTCCATGCATGTTCATAACTTCGCGAATTTGTAATATTTTCATTCCAGATTTTCAACATTGGCATTTTTCCACACCTCCTTATGAACAGTACAGATGTCATTTTTCACATCCTGTCCAAAATGTGTTTTGCACTTCCAGTGCAGAATAAGCGGTCGCTGTGGGAAATCAGTGTTCAGGACACATTAAGAAAATCATAGTGACACTGTTCATGAGCAGAAGACCTAAAATGCCTATGTTGAAAATTTGGTAACAAAAGTCCATAAAATGACTGTGTTACAAGCGTGTGTTGTGCAGTTTCCACGTATGCTCAGACGTGCACAAATTTGTCATATTTTCACTCCAGATTTTCAACATTGGCATTTTGCCACACCTCCTCATGAACAGTACGGCTGTCATTTTTTATACCCTGCCCGAAATATGCATTTGCACATCTGGAGAAAAATGGCATGGTCACTGTGGGAAATTAATATTTCAGACAGATTAAGAAAATCAGAGTGACAGTGTTCATGAGCAGAGGTCACAAAATGCCTATGTTGAAAATTTGGTGAAATAATAACACTAAATGACTGTGGTACACGCATGTGTTGCACAGTTTCCACATACAACTCGGAACTTTGAGCATTTTTAATATTTTCACCACAGATTTTCAACATTGCCATCTCTTCACACCTCTCTGTGAATTGTGCAACTGTCATTCTTCACATCCTGCCTGATTTATGTTTTCGCACATCTGGTACAGAATGGCATGGTCGCTGTGGGAACTCGAAGTTTGGGACACATTAACAAAATCATACTGCCACTGTTCATGAGAAGAGGTCCCAAATGCTTTCATGAGGTTGGGGTCACAAAAAGGCCATGTTGAAAATTTTTAGTGCAAATACCAGTACACGCCCAGGGCGTTAGGGTTTCTAACCATAACGTCTCACCCTGTACAGACTGACAGGTATCAGAGGTATAACTTTAGATCACCGGCTGTAATGCTCATGCCATCCCACCCCCACTCTGAAGCCATTGACAGGCATCGAGGTGTGCCTTGCACTCTTCAGCCTTAGACTTCACCCCATTCTCCTGTACTGCACCCATTTCAATGTATGTCCTTATGAAATGGTGTGACTGTGAAGTCGAACACCCCAAGGTATACCTCAACACTTGTCAGTGTATACAGGATAGGGTGAGGTGAAATGCCATGAGCATTATGTGCAATGACCCACAGGCACTGCCCAATGCCTGTCCATCTCTGCAGGGTGGAGGTGGTATTGTCGTGAATTCAATACTTCACTGCCACTCCTATTGTGCATCTGTCTAACTCCTGCACGTCCAATGCTAATATCAGCAAGCAAACATTCGGCATTAACAAATGCTTGTTATACATTGTTACATATGTATGGAAAATGTTAATAATGTGGTAATTTTAATTCTGTATTGTAATGGCTTTTTAGCAGAACAATAAAATATTTTAATTTGATTTCTACTGTGCTACATTATTTGCTCAGTTAAACTATGCTAATTGGCACTTCACCAGCAACTTTACTGGCAAAGTGCTTCCACGTGTTGTTTCACTGAGCAAGTATGCGAAGAAGTATGTCAAGTGCCACTCACACTTCCTAAAGTCAGGAAACTTCTCAAATTATTTTGTGAAGCAAAGTTTCCTGACTTCACACATCCCTAACACTGTTTCTCCAAAATGTGTGCTGGATACCTGTAGATGGGAAGTGGACCTCATGGTTTTCATAGTGACTGATAAGGCCTGCTATAGGTGCTGGAACTATTATGCTGTACCTCTTGGTCCTCCAGTCAGCTGTTACTGGTTCCACACTTATGGCTGCCAACAACAAATGACCTGGCTGTTCCAGAATGTACTGTGAATTGTTTAACCTTTCCTTTATCTCACAAATTGTCCCCTAATCTACAAACAGGCAATGGTGGTTTATGTTCATAAAATCATCATCCTCTCATCAGACTTCATCTATTGGCCCTTCGGTATTTTTTCCCCACTGTCTAAAGGTCTGGAACAACTAGTCTATGACCAACAACAATGGTGCTGTAACAATGCTGGACACCTTCCAGGAATGTTTTCTATTACAGTTTGTCAAGAAATCAACTAGGGAAAGGAACACCATTGACCTTGTACTTACGAACGGGGAGTGAGTGAGGGATGTGAGGGTGGAGGAACCACTGGGAGGGAAGTGACCACTGGACAGTATGGTTCAAGTTACAGATGGCTAAAGAGAGGGGGGCATCTGGCACAAGGGTGCTGTATTTCAGGAACACGAACTTTAAGATGATGAGGGAAGAGATTCAGGGATTCCTGTGCAAACTTCAACTG
Organism: Neoceratodus forsteri; assembly: GCA_016271365.2. Classification (NCBI taxonomy): domain Eukaryota; kingdom Metazoa; phylum Chordata; order Ceratodontiformes; family Ceratodontidae; genus Neoceratodus; species Neoceratodus forsteri. The sequence continues at coordinate 1,609,213,876 of CM057453.1, forward strand.
GGTATGGACACACAACAAAGGTGGGACCTGATAAGACAGAGGATAGTGGAGGCAACAGAAATTTGCTGTAGGGTTAGGGGAAAGAAACCCAGCTGGATAAACAAAGGGGTGTTAGACAGAGTGAGGAAGAAAATGGCAGCTTACAGGAGATACAGAAAATCAGGGAGGGAGGAGGACAGAGAGGTATATCTGCAAGAAGCAAAGAAAGTGACCAGGGGGGTGAGGGCAGCCAAGGTGGCAAAAGAACTCAGGCTGGTGTAGGGCATAAAAAAGGGGAAAAAGACTTCTTTAGGTGCATCAGGGAGAAAAGAAGCTGTAAGGACCGAACTGTAAGAATTAATAAGGAGGGGGATGGGTGGAAGAGGGGATGAAAAGGCGGAAGTGCTCAAAGACTACTTCTGTTCAGTCTTTATGACATAAAGGGAGGGGGCACTACCCATAGTAGGAGGGAGGATAGAAACAGATTTGGAGGGAATGATGGACAGAGAAATCACAGTGGGGAGGGTGCTGGAAGGATTAAGGACATTGAAGGTGGACAAGGCACCAGGACCAGGACTGGAGACTGGCTCACGTGGTTCCCCTTCACAACAGTGGACCCAAGGATGAACTTGGGAACTATAGGCCAGTAAGTCTAACATCCATAGTGGGGAAGCTAATGGAGACCATCCTAAAGGAGAGGCTAGTGGCACTACTGGAGGTGAATGGGGTGCAGGACAGGAGGCAGCATGGCTCCATCAAGGGATCATGCCAGACCAACCTGGTGGAATACCATGACTGGGTGACTAGGCAAATTGACGGGGGCCATGTGGTGGATGTCCTGTACCTAGACTTCAGTAAGGTCTTCATTTCAGTACCGCATGGAAGACTTGGAAGCAAGCTAAGGGGCACAGGGGCAGGAGCAAACCTGGTGAGGTAGGTGGAGAACTGGCTAAAAGATAGGCAGCAGAGGGTGGTGGTAGATGGGGAAAACTCATCCCCTAAGCCTGTGACAAGTGGTGTTCCACAGGGGTTGGTGTTGGGCCCAGTGCTGTCTGGCATATTTATTGCAGACATCTCGGAGGGCATCAGCTGCAAAATCAGCCTATTTGCAGATGACACCAAGATGGGAGCGGCGGTGGATGACCAGGTTGGGTGGCAGGGGCTACAGGAGGATCTGGCAAGGCTAGAGGCATGGTCTGACAGATGGCAGCCTGGGTTCAAAGCAAAAAAATGCAAGGTACTGCACTTCAGAACAAAAAAATCTGAGGAGAAGCTACTATCTTTGGGAGGGTGCAGCTGGAAGTAACAGAAGAGGAGAAGTCTCTGGGGGTGCTCATCATGGGAGCAATGAACAACTCCACACAATGCAGAAAGGCAGTAGCAATGGCCAACAAAATGCTGGAGTGCATTGCAAGGGGTGTTACCTTGAGAAGAAGGGAGGTTATTCTACCATTATACAGATCATTGGTTAGACCCACCTGGAATAATGCATGCAGTACTGGCACCCATACCTACAAAAGGACATTAGGCTACTGGAGGGGATGCAGCGTAGGGCAACGAAGATGATTCAGGGCCTGGGGGAACTGCCATATGAGGTCAGACTAAGAGAGTTAAATATGTACACATTGGAGGAGAGGAGGGATGGAGGGACATGACTGAGACCTTCAAATACACGAAGGGGATAATCAGAACAGATACTGAGGGTCTATTCAGGAGGAGGGTGGGGAGAGACACTAGGGGCCATGACATGAGATTGGAGGAGGGTAGATTCAGGAGGGAGGTGAAGAGGCATTTTTTGATGGAGAGGGTGGTGGTGGTAAACTGGAATGCACTACTGGCTGAGGTGGTGGCATGTAACACAGTGGAATGCTTCAAGAAGGGGTGGGACATGGCAAAGGGAAGGGAAGGGAAGGGGGTGGGGCAGCTGCTGAATAGGGAGCTAGTTGCAATCTCGAGCAGCCTAGACAGACCAGGATGGGCTTTTGCTGCTGACAACTTTTGTATGTTCATATTTAAATTGGCTATTTTAGCTTGTTATTATAGCAATTTTCATTCAATCATTTAATCCTCAGTTTGTCAGAGATATTTTTGATAGCTGTGGGTTTATAAAACCTTATGGCTTTCTTTTTGCTCCTGATCTGTTTCTTCCCCTTCTGCCGCTATATTCCATTGCCAGCTCCATGTCCTTATTCTGCATTCTGCAAAACAGGTAGCACACTGCTACCTGCAGGAACTGTCATGGAGGACTAAACACCAGCCATGGAATTCTTTGGGGGATACACAGTATTATCATTTTATGCCATTTTGTCTGTCAGGTGCCCTATCCTGAGTACATACATCGTAAAAATGGATAAAAGCAGAACTCCATTCAGAATGACATATTGCATCTCACCTTGCACATTCTCGGTACAGCTGCAAGCGGTTCCGCATCTCTGGTCCTCTGGCCCCTCTTCCGCTACCTCGGCTGCAGTTCTAACGGCTCTGGCCAGAGTTTGTTTTTGTTAGGGGTCAGTGCTACTACAAAAGGAGCCCTCTGCTTTCATTGGTAAGCAGGCAGAGGCAAATAGGCACAGGTGGAGTCTTTTGGTAGAAAGAATATCAGCTTCTCACCAAACAAAATATTTACTTTTGTCTCACTGTTCTCTCTACCTATCTAACTTCTGAGCATCCTATTTCAAAACAAAACACTACAAAAATGAAATACACTACTGTCTCTGTTTCTCTCTTCAACTGATTGGCTGCAAAGTGGAGGACACTGTAAGCTGGAAACACTGCCCAAAAGTAAGGGTATTTGATAAGCTATTGTAATAAAAGCTTAAAGCAGCAATGCAACACTTTTTTTTTCTTCTGAAAGCTAGTTCCAGCTGCAGTTAATATAAATATTAGCATACCTGTCAAATTTACTTTTCTAGGTGTCTCCTATGCTGTGTACCATGAGTTTAATGTATTTTCTCAGTCCTAAACCCTGCCAGCTTTACAATGCTGTTTCTAAGCCAAATGTGGTGATCTTTTTCCTTGAGGAAAAGAAAATCTATAAAACTTTTATCAACTACTCACATTTTGGTGTAACAAGACAATTTTACCACTGAATAAAACTGGAAAGATGCCTAAAATCTTTTATAGTGAATGAAGTGCCCATGTTTGTTGCATGTATGGAAAGAGAAAAATAGTTTAACCAGGAAAGGCACACTAACATAGAAACATAGACTTTGGCAGCAGATAAGGACCGCTTGGCCCACCTAGTCTGCCCATTTCTCTACCTAGAGGATAAGCTGCAGATCCTATTTAACCAACAGCCTATTTCTTCCTACCCGCCACAAAAATTGCCTTATGTCTGTCCCATGCATTCTTGAATTCTCCCTCAGTTTTAGACCCCACAACCTCCTCAGGAAGGCTGTTCCATGCATCCACCACCCTCTCTGTGAAAAAATACTTCCTCACATTTCCCCTGAGCCATCCCCCCTCTATCTTCAAATTGTGTCCCCTCGTTCTTGCACATCTTTTTCTGAAAGATGCTACCCTCTTGGACTTTGTTGATTCCACTGAGGTACTTAAACGTTTCTATCATGTCCCCCCACTTCTCCTTTCCTCAAGGGTACACATATTAAGCTCCTTTAATCTCTCCACGTATGGCTTCTCTTGCAGACCCTGCACCATTTTAGTTGCCCTCCTCTGAACTGCCACCATCCTGTCTATGTCCTTGTGGAGATGGGGTCTCCAGAACTGGACATAGTACTCCAGATGGGGTCTCACCAACTGTCTGTAAAGAGGGATAACAACTTCCTGTTTTCTACTGGTGATGCCTCTCCCTATACATCCCAGTATCCCCACCAGCCCTCCCTACCGCCTTCTCACATTGCTTGCCAACCTTAAGGTCATCTGATATGATTACCCCAAGTTCCCTTTACATTTTTGTTGTTGTTACTACTCCCCCCCCCATTGTGTAATCTTCCCCTGGGTTTTTGTTTCCCAGGTGCATTATTTTGCACTTCTTTGCATTGAATCCAAACTGCCATACTTATGACCATTCCTCCAACCTTGCCAAGTCCCTTGTCATCCTTTCCACGCCTCCTTGTGTATCAACCTTGTTGCAGATCATTGTGTCATTTGCAAAGACTTTTCCTTCCAGTCCCTCTGCAATGTCACTTATAAAGACATTAAAAAGGAGTGAACCCTGCGGTACCCCACTAGTAACCCCTCTTTCTTCAGAGTGGACTCCATTTACAATTACCTTCTGTGTCCTGTTGTCCAGCCAATGTTTTACCCAGGCTACCACCCTGGGACCCACTCCAAGGCTGGTTAATTTGACTATTGTGTGTGGACTCTGTCAAATGCCTTGCTAAAGTCTAGGTAGGCCATGTTCACAGCCCCTCTCTGGTCTACTACTTTGGTCACCCAGTCAAAGAAATCAATTAGATTTTTCTGACATGACCTTCCCGCTCTGAACCCTTGCTGCCTGGGGCCATGTGCCCCATTGGCCTCTAGGTACTCAACAGTTCTTTCCTTCAGATGTGATTCCATCACTCTCCCCTACAACAGAGGTCAAATTGACAGGTCTGTAGTTTCCTGCCTCTGTCTTGGTCCCACTTTTGTGAAGGGGAATCGCATCTGCCTTCCTTCAGTCCTCAGGTACCACACCATCCTCCCATGATTTGTTAAAGGGTAGTCAGTGGTGTCACTTGTTCTCTGCTTAATTCTTTTAGAATTCTGGGGTGAACTCCATCTGTCCCCATTGCTTTGTCCACCTTCAGTTTTAGGAGTTCTTTCAGAACCCATTCTTCTGTGAAAGGACTGATCGACCTCCCCACCCACCCACCCATCCAGAGTGCTTCTGTTAATTGGATTAGGCACCTCCTCCACCTCCTCTTTTGTGAATACTGAATTGAAGTATTCATTCAGTATCCCTGCTTTTCACTGTCCCTCTCTGCCCACCCACCCACCGTCTATTCTATTCAGCCTCACTATCCCTCCCTTTGTCTTTCTACGCTCCCTGATATACCTATAAAAGGTTTTATCCCCCTTCTTAACTGAGTTGCCTATCTTTTCCTCAGTTTGGGCCTTTGCTATTCTGACTACTCTCCCTGCTTCCTTCTGCCTTAACTGGTACAATTCTCTGTCCTGCTACTTCTGTGTTTCCTTATACTTCCTAAATGCTGTCTTTTTCTCCCTGACCTTCACTGCCACCTCTTTTGAGAACCATAGTGGCTTTTTCTTTCATTTTGATTTGTTTATTTGCTTCACACAAAGGTTGTTGCCTCTGTGATGGCAGTTTTGATATTTCCACATTGTTGCTCCACCCCTCCTTCTAGCCTGTTTGCTAGTGCTTTTCTAAGGCACTATCCCATCTTGCCAAAGTCAGCACTCCTGAAGTCCAGAGCCCTCACTTTTGTATGAGGCTTGTTTCCAGGTGCGATCTGGGAGCACAATGAAGTTAAGTGACTTGCTCAGGATCACACAGTATGCAAGTGGGGGCTGTGGGATTCAAACCCTGGTCTTCAGGTTTGCAGCTCAGAGCCCTAAACCTCTGCCCTACACTGCCTCTTGCAATGTAACGTATATTAGTAGTGATCCAATATGCAGAATGTTACATGTACATGATGATACAGGGAAACTCAAGTAACCAATGTTTTTATCTGCATAAAATGCACATTGTTTACACATTTGGAAGAAATACAAAACAAAGAACCACAACACAGATGGAAATGGATGAATACTATAAGGGAGATCAAGGGGCTTCTTGACGAAACCCATGTTATTGTGGTGTCCTGTATTGTTTATTGTTTTGTACTCCCAGGTCATGCCTGAAAATATATTAAATGGTTGTCTAGCACACCCTACCTGGTTAATAAAAACTAAATCAAATAAAACTAGACACAAGAGAAGTGGGAAATGTTAGTACTCTTGAAGTGCACCAGGTAACTGTGAAAGCATTGAATAAGACCATGTCCCATTTGTTACACAGAGGAGTTAAAAGCAAGGATCTAGTCTGTCCTCTTCTGTTCTGCTACTTTTCTGTATCTTGCCTGTCTGATTGCACAATCAAACTTTTCTTGTGGCACCTAGGAACTGGTCGCTCCATGGTCCCATAATTTCCCCCTGCTATCTCCCTTTCTTCACTGGCTGTTTCGGTCCTTTCTTTCTCCCCTTGTTTCTCTGTGAGTAAAAAGTATATGTGACTCTTTCTGTGAAACTGGAACCCCTTGGTTTGCAAATATATCTAGTTATGTTGTTTGAAATTAATTGCAGAAGGCTTTCAGAGCCTAAGGTATCCCATATTAAGTCAAACCTAAAAATATAATATCAGGGGCAGGAGACCATGCAGCAGCAGCAATTTATGTCAGAGTAAGTGATATTGGATCAATGCTTGATGAATATATAATGAAATATTTCACAGACATGAGTGAGGATCTGAAAAAGGAGAACACAAAGCCATCATCTCAGAAATCTTACCAGTAGCAAGGACTGGAATAGGAAGAAAAAACGTAATAAGAAAAAGAACTGCATTGTTGAGGAATTGGGCCAAAAAGGAAAACTTTGCTTTTTTTGAGGAATTGGAATGTGTTCCAAAACAGATATGTTCTTTACAGATATAGTGACCTTAATTTAAACAGGAAAGGAATTAATGTACTTGCAACAGTATTAAAGAATGCAATTAATAAAATCTTTAAACCAGAAGGGGTTCTGGAAATGAGCTCAGGGATGACCACAAAAGACACCGAGCCAAAGGACAACAAGGAAACAGCACCAGATAACACTTCCATGACTCCAAATAAGGGGAAAAGGGAAATGTAACTGCTTATTGTTAAATGCCTGATGTATAAATAATAACATTTCAGGGCCAGAAGTTGTTATGATAGCAGAATATATATATATAGCAGTAATTACAGAGACATTTATTTTAATTTATTTATTTTAAAATTGGTAACCAGGAAAGGCACACCGAGCCGAGGCTTATTTCCAGGTGCGACCCGAAGGAGGGGAGAATTGGGGAAAACACAAAGTAACAGTACATCAAAGCATACAAAAGTGCAAAAACCAAAAAAAACTAAAGTCACATCCATGTATATCAGCTGTGATGAATCGATTGCAATTGCAATAGAAAATATGGTACAATATGTGCAAGGGCATAGCAAGTAGGCAGTGCTATGTGGAGACTGCCCTAATTTAGGCAGCTCTATTCATGGAGGTAAGTAGAGATAGGAGAAGCAGGTTAGATGGGGTTGGGAGTGGGAGTGACAGGCACAGGTGGGAGCGGAAGTAAGCCTTAGCAGGTGTCTGAAGGCAGAGAGTGAGGTGGAGAGCCAGAGGGAGGAAGGTGACAGATACCACAGGAGGGACAGGAGGCAGTAGGAGTAACAGCTTGTCCAGAAGTGGAGCGAGAGTGGAAATGGAAAAGGTAAAAGAATCCCTGGAGCACAGTGAGTATGAAGAGGATAAGACAGGGGGGAGAGAAGTGAGGAGAGGTATGAGGGAAGGGACCCAAACCAGTATTTAGCTATAAAGGAGGCAGAGTGGGAGCGGGCCCACTGGTGCAGCAGTAGCACTACCACTTGCGATGCCAGTGATCTGGGTTCAGGAATGAGCCTGGACAGCTGGAGGGCTGGCCGGGAGGAGGAGGAGGACTGAGCATCCAAGGGAGGTTCTCCTCCTCCAGTGAGGAAGGGATGCCGCTTCCACTGCAATACCGCCACCTGGGAGCACCATGGATGGAGGTGCAGCTGGGGGCGACATGTGGGAGGGGAGGACGTCAGCAGAGGTCAGGAGCGGTGTCACGTCTCTGAGTGCACCATCTCCTTGGACCCCACTGCATGCTGCCATTCTCGGGAAGGGGAGCAAAAAAAAGGATCAAAAAGCAAATAGCCCTGTTCCCTTGCCTGGCGCTAGTGCCCAGTACATGAAGTGGCCTGACACCAGGGTTGATTGGTGGATAGGAATGAGCCCCCTCCCTTCCCTGCCCAGGGATCCAAACTATAGCAGGATGGGGGTAGCTCCATCCAGGATACCGGAGGCAGCGGATGGGGAGTGAAGATACCAAGGGTGCTTGAGCATCCAGAAAATACAAATAAAAAAGAGGCAGTGGGACTGGTGACATGAAAGTGGGGAGGAATTGAGAGGGAGGAGTAGAGGGAGCAGTGATGAGTGCAGGGTGGAGAGCTGGTAGCAAAGCAACAGAAGGTGTTACAGAGGGTGTCCAGTCTGGCAAGGGAAGAGGAGAGGGTGTTGCCATAGATCACATCTGCATAGTCAAAGACCAGGAGAACCATTTTGATAACCAACTCCCGTCAGGCTTGGGGGGGGTGGGAGAGGTAATCCTTGTTGAGGTACAAGGCACCAAGTCCGTGGCAAAGTTTGGCATGGATTGCATCAATGTGGGTAGAGAAGTCAAGCTTACTGTCCAGCCACACACTAAGGTACTTGAAGGCAGGGACACCCTCCAGGGGAGTACCATCCAATCTAGAGAAAACAGGAGGAGGTGAGAATCTAGCCAATTTCTGGTTGGTGCTAAAAGACATAGATACAGTTTTCTTAGTGTTGAACCTAAGCTGGTTAGCATGGAACCAGTATAGCACACTGTGGAAGTTTGTTTGGAGCAGTACTTCCATTGAGGAAATGGATGGGCCAGACATGTAGATGCCCATGGCATCTGCATATATGTGGATATGAGTGGAGATGCAGGCTGGGAGAAGTCATTTAGGAAAATGGAAAACAGGATCAGACCCTAAATGGAGCCCTTAGGGACCCCTGCAAGGGGAGGGAGATTGGTTGCCACCAGCCTGAACAGTCTGTTGACAGTCTGTGAGGTATGAATGGAACCAGTCTACAATGGGAGCTGAAAGTCCAGCAGAAGTCAGCTTGTTTAGGGGAAGCAGGTGGGACAGTGAGTCAAAATCCTTGGCCAGACCAATGAATATGGCTGCGATATGTCCTTGGTCCATCCCAGTGAGGATAGCGTGAGTTGCACACAATAGGGAGGAGACAGTAGAGTGGTTCTTACTAAACCCAGAATGGAAATGGGAGAGGAAGTTGGAAGAGTAATGGAAGTCAGCAAGCCTAGAATAAACTATGTTCTCTTACATACAGTAGTGAAGCCCAGGTGAAACTTGGGGCAGAGAAATAGAGGGCTAAACACTATATCATAGCAATGCCAGCTCCACAACCAGGGAGCAAGAGGACCAGGCAGCTGTTGCCGCTGCTGTGGGAGGAAGCAGGGAGGGTTTTCAGGTGACTGTTACCACTGCCATGGGAGGAAGCAGAGAGGGGTTTTATCAGGGGTTGACTACCCTGACACACTGGCTCCAGGAGGGAGCCAGACAAGCTGCAAAGAGGAGAGCCTATCCGTGGTAGTGATAGGAAAAACATAGGCTCCCAGAGGAGCCAATCCACAGGAGGGGAGCAGGTTTTGGGCTGAGTGGTCGGATTTAAAAAGCCGCCAGCCACTCGCTCACTCCACAGACGCTGGCTGCGCGACCAGGGAGCAAGAGGACCAGGCAGCCATTTCCATTGCCGTTGCCATGGGAGGAAGCAGAGAGGGGTTTCAGGTGGCCGTTACTGCTGCCATGGGAGGAAGCAGAGAGGGGTTTCATTGGGGGCTGACACACCGGCTTCAGAAGGGAGCCAATCAAGCTGCAAGGAGGACAGCCTATTCCATGGTTGGGATAGGTAAAAAGTAGGATCCCAGAGGAGCTAATCTACAAGAGGGGAGCTGGTTTCTGGTGGAGAGGTGAGATTTAAAAAGCCGCCAGCCGCTCACTCCACAACCAGAGAGCAAGAGGACCAGGTGGCTGTTGCCACTGCCATGGGAGGAAGCAGAGAGGGGTTTTAGGTGGCTGTTACCACTGCCGTGGGAGGAAGCAGAGAAGGGTTTCATCCCTCCTGCACTCCCTGGCCCCGATCTCTATTAAATACCCAAGGGAGGAGGAGCCTAATCCAGGGTGAATCAACAGACCAAGGAGGTATCGACTACCTCTAGTGGGAAGAGGTGTAAAAGCCAAGCAACTATAACTCAGAAAAGGGCTGATCACCACCACAGGGGATGGGTCATTGGTGAAGGGCAAGAGGGGAAGGAGCTAACAGGCAAGGGCTGCTGGTGGAGCTTGATGGAGGAAGAGTCCCCAGGGTGAGTTGTGGAGTAGGAACCCAGCAGACTAGAAGGACCCAGTTTTGAGTAATAAAGGTAAGGTGACAGCAATGGGGCCTGATGGGATTCACCCCAGAGAACTAAGGGAGGAGCTAGTGACACCACTAACCATGCTTTTTAACAAATCATGGCAGGATGGGGCAGTACCTGAGGACTGGAGGAGGGCAGATGTGATTCCCCTTCACAAAAGTGGGAGCAAGGCAGAAGCAGGAATCTACAGACCTGTAAGTTTGACCTCAGTGGTAGGGAAAATGATGGAATCATTCTGAAAGAAAGAATTGTTGAGTACCTAGAGGCCAGCGGGGCACAGGACCAAAAGCAGCATGGATTTACAGCTGGAAGGTCATGTCAGATGAATCTATTTGATTTCTTTGTCTGGGTGACCAAAGTAATAGACCAGGGAGGGGCTGTGGATATGGCCTACCTAGACTTTAGCAAGGCATTTGACACAGTCCCGCACAAAAGATTAAAAATCAAGTTAGCCAGCCTGGGAGTGGGTTCCAGGGTGGTAGTCTGGGTAGCAAACTGGCTGCACAACAGGACACAGAAGGTAATAGTGAATGGAACACATTCTGAAGAAAGTGGGGTTACTAGTGGAGTACCTCAGGGCTCAGTACTGGGTCCAGTCCTCTTTAACATCTTCATAGGTGACATTGCAAAGGGTCTGGAGGGAAAGGTATGCCTCTTTGCAGATGACACAAAGATCAATAACAGAGTTGATACAAAAGAGGGGGTAGAAAAGATGAGAAGGGACTTGGCAAGGTTGGAGGAATGGTCAGACATATGGCAAATGACCTATACGAATCTCTTAACCTGTGTTGCACTTATCTCATTCTTCTGAATGATCTTGTTATCCATGTTTTTGACTACCTACTTTGCTTGACCATGTATTTTTATAGTCTTACAAGTGTTTGTGATGTTCTTTACTCTCCTGGCTAACTCTGTATTGTATGGTTTATGTGTGCTGCATCACACTGATGTTGTTGTTTTGTACTTCACTTGTATCCTCCCGGGTTGTACCTGAAAATAGGCATTCCTATGCCTAGTGTACCCACCCGGTCAACAAAAGCAAATAAATAAATAACTTAGATTCAAGGCAAAGAAGTGTAAAGTAATGCTTCTGGGAAACAAAAACCCAGGAGAAGAGTACACAATAGCTGGGGAGGTACTAACAACAACAAAAATGGAAAGGGACCCGGGAGTAGTCATATCAGATGACCTAAAGGTGGGTAAGCAATGTGAAAAGTTGGTAAGGAGAGCCAGGGGGATACAGGGATGCATAGAAAGGGGCATCACAAGTAGAAAAAGGGAAGTGGTTATCCCTATATACAGACAGTTGGTGAGACCCCATTTGGAGTACTGTGTGCAGTTTTGGAGACCTCATCTATGCAAGGACATAGACAGGATGGAAGCAGTCCAGAGGAGGACAACTAAAATGCTGCAGGGTCTGCAGCAGAAACCATATGAAGAGAGACTGAGAGAGCTTAATATGTATACTCTTGATGAAAGGAGGACAGGGGACATGATAGAAACATTCAAGTACCTCAAGGAATCAACAAAGTCCAAGAGGTAGCATCTTTCAGAAAAAGAGATGTGTAAGAACAAGGGGCACAATTTAAAGATGGGGGACGGCTCAGGGGTAATGTGAGGACATTTTTTCATGGAGAGAGTGGTGGATACATGGAACAGCCTTCCTGAGGAGGTCATTGAGTCTAAAACAGTGGGGAATTCAAACATGCATGGGACAGACACAAGGCAATTATAGTGGGGGTTGCAGGAAGTAGGCTGTTGGTTAACTAGAATCTGCAGCTTATACAGTAGGTAGAGAAATGGGCAGACTGGGTGGGCCAAGTAGTCCTTATCTGCCGTCAAAGTCTATGTTTCTATGTTTCTATGTGACTTCCATTTATTATGTTTTAGCTAGGTAATGTGATTGATCCAGGCTGTGTCTTGAGGTCAAGCCAGGGACATGGTAATCGTTCTGAGGCACTTGGGTCATAGGGGGTAAATTAAGTTGGGGAGGGATCTGTTTTTCTAGCAGGGTGTTTGATTAAGATGGCAGCTGAGAAGGGCAAGGCTTGCAGGCAGCAAGGGGCAAGTAAGTAAGAGAGACTTAGCAGAAAAGAACCTATTAACCTGTAGTAGGTACACAATAGTGGGGCAGCTCACTCTAATGTCTAGGGAATCGGAAGGAGGATAAGGGGCTACAAATAACCATTGTGGATATCTCAAGGGTTAAAACATAGTTGAAGAGGATAAATGGAATGGGTTAGGGAGGGACACATCAGAAGGTGGGAGGGCTCTAGTGGTAGCGGCTGGGGCAGCACAGAGGTGGGGTTCAGGGGGAAGCAGAATGCTAGGGTAGCCAACATGGGTAGAATTGTGGGATGCAATGGATGTGGGGTGGTGGTTTGGATGAACATATTGTGGAGGTTAGGAGGGTGTCCTATCTGTAACAAACTGAGGAGTCTGGAGGAGGAAGTGCTGCAGCTTGGGAGGGAGTTAGAGAGGATGAGGGGACAGCAGGAGGCAGGGAGGTCTCACCCGGGGAATAACACAAGGACACCATATAGGAGGTACAGTGGCTCAAGGAAGGGGTGGGGGAGGGAGTGCAAGAACAGAACAAACAGGGGGTCTAACAGTAGTGAGAGGGTTGAGTTGGGGCAAAGGAGCCAAAGCACAGCCCTGCAGGAATGGCAGGAAACAAGTTTACTGTGTTGGTGACACTGGGGGAGGATGAGGGGGTACATGGGAAGGGAGGAGGTAGGGTAGAAGAATCCTCAAAGACAGGAGTCAGTTGAGGAAAGGGGTATGGGTATGGGGGAGAGAAGTGAAGCTGGTGGGAAGAACAGAAGGAGAAGGGCAGAGAGGGGGATCCCAGGGAGGAGGGAAGGGGAGGGATGTGGAGAATAGGGAGGTAGTGGGGGGGCCAAAAGGGGGAAGGGATGAATTGGTGATGGGGCAGGCTCTAGTAATGGGTATTTTGGGAAAGGGGTGGGGCAGGGATCAAGGATGGGGGGAGTACTAGTCTAATCCAGGGGTTCTCAAATGGTGAGGCCAGCCTCCTTGGGGAGGCTCCAACCTGTTCCGGGGAGGCTCAAGCAAGTCTGAAAAAGTACTGTATTTAAATTTTGAGTTTTATGTATTTTGTGTGAAGAAATGAAGCAAACTGAAAGAGGATAATAGTAGGTGAATTTTATATATTTATTCACTAATAGGTGACAAGGGAAGGGTAAATGAGCCAAAGCTCATTTCAGGTGTGCCCAGGGAAGGGTAGGTAGTGAATACATTTCAAAAAGTAACTGCAAAACAATCAAAAAATATACAATGAACAATAGTGTAAACACATACTGTATGAACAATAAACTAATAATGAGTGGTGGTAACTGATCAATTTGTAAACTGATGGCAGAGCAGCCCAAATACAAGGATTGAGCATGGAAGTGCTAAGAGCAATAGCAAGTAGGAGCAAAGTAATCCCAGAGAAGTTGCTTAGGAGGAAGGAAGGAGGGGAGAGGCAAAGTATGTAGGAAGGTTATTTCATATAGAGAGGAAACAGAGAAAGTAGTCTGACCCATGAAGGTACTGCAACAAGGGGTAACAATGGTTCAAGAATGAAAATAGCAGATCAAGTAGGCTGGTGTGTGTGTGTGTGTGTGGGTTGGGGGTACAATAAGCTGAATAATAGTATTTATTTTATTTATTTTTTATTCAGATGACACCTTTGAGCACAGGAGCTATTTTTCAAAGGTTCCACATCAGTATGAGACAAAGAACTGAATGAAAGAACTGAATGTGAGCCAAGTACTCAAAGGGGTTTCAATTTATTCATGGTATACTATGCAAAGTACAGTATGTTATTTTTTTGGGGGGAGGCTCAAGATTTTTTCAGTTTTTGGGGGAGGCTCAAAATATTTTCCATGGATTTGGGGAGGCTCACTGTGACAAAGTCTAAGAACTATTGGTCTAAGGCGATTCCATACTAAAAAGGATCAGATGGGGAAGCAAGGGGGAAAGGCATAGCCGCATATGGGTGGAGGCCATACCGGTGCTAACGGTGGACAGGGCAGGGCAGGCAGTTTTTAAGTGCACAAGGAGGGGCTGGAAAAAAACTCATGCAGTGGTACATATGGGCACTAACAACCTGGCGGGGGAGATGATGGAGGTAGTAAAGGGGAGGTTTGAGGAACTAGGAGGGCTATGTAAGGAAGTAGGGATTTCAGTAGCCTTCTCAGAGGTGCTCCCAGTACAGGAAGGAAAGGGAGGATTGTGGAGTTCAATACTTGGTTGAGAGAGTGGTGTCGGTCCAAGGGGTATGGGATAGTGGGGGACTGGGGGGGAACCTGGGACAATAAAGATCTCTATGCAGGGGATAGGCTGCACTTCAGCAGGGAAGGGGTATTAAAACAGAGGTTTTAGGGTTACATAACATCAAGGGTGGATTTAAACTAGGTGGGGGGTAGCATAAGGTCAGCTGGTAGTCAAGGATCCTGGAAAAGGGAACCAAACATGCTTACCCCCCCAAGCTATCAGAGAGGAATTTGGGGTAGGGGCACAAGGGAGGGTTTAGGAGAAGGGAAAACCAGGAAGTGGGGGAATGGCACAGGTTGGAGGGTGGTCTCACTGAATGCGAGAAGTCTAGGTAACAAATCAGCTGAGCTACAGGTGCTCTTGGCAGTGGGGAGGGTGGACATAGCGGCCTTCACAGAAACATGGGCCACTCAGTACCAGGACTGGGATATGATGATCCCAGGGTACAGGATATTCAGGAAAGATAGGGCTAAGAGGAAGGGGGGGTATGGTAATCTATGTGAGAATTGGGATAAGGGGCATGGGGGGGGAGGAGGGCAGGACAGAGGCCCTATGGAAGCAGTTTCAAGACTCCAAAAGAAGAACATTGA
Organism: Neoceratodus forsteri; assembly: GCA_016271365.2. Taxonomy (NCBI): domain Eukaryota; kingdom Metazoa; phylum Chordata; order Ceratodontiformes; family Ceratodontidae; genus Neoceratodus; species Neoceratodus forsteri. The sequence goes on from CM057453.1 coordinate 1,609,228,894, forward strand.
GGATGGGGGTGGTGTACAGGCCACCAGCTCAGGGTGATGATCTGGATAGGGAGTTGGCTGAGCAGATTAGAAGGGTCTGTAGGTAAGGGAACACAGCAGTGGTGGGGAACTTCAACCTCCTTGGGGTGGACTGGAATACCCCAACTACCACGAGTGCAAAGGAACAGGTATTACTAGAGGCATTTCAGGACAGCTTCCTGGTGCAAATAGTCTGGGAGGCAACCTGTGGGGAAGGACTCTTGACCTGGTACTAACAAACAGGGAGGCTGTAAGGGATCTGGGGTGGAGGACCCCCTGGCTGGGAATGACCACCACTTGGTATGGTTCACACTCAATATGGGCAGAGAAACTAGAGGTACAGATACCAGGCTGATAGATTTAAAGGGGGTGGACTTTAAAAGGATGGGGGACATTTTGGTTGGGCATCTGCTGGGATTTGAAGCATGCATGGATGCTGACCAAAAATGGGATATACTTAAAAAGGAACTAGCAGAGGCCACTGAGACTTATACAAAGACACTGAGCAAGAAAGGCAGGGCAAAGAAGCCAAGTTGGCTGACTCGGGAGGTCATGGAAGGGGTGAGGGCCAAAAGAAAAGCATTCCAGAAATTCAAGAAGGAGGGAGGGCAAGGGGACAAAGAAGAGTACATGAAGCAGTCCAGGGAGGTTACCAGGCTAGTCAGGGTGGCCAAGGCATCCAGGGAACTGAGACTGGCACAGGGAATCAAGGAAGGGGAAAAGGACTTTTTTAGATACATTGGCAAGTGAAGAAAAAACAAAGACCAGATTGTAAGGATTAAGAAGAATGGGGGGTGTGGAGAAGAGGGGAGGGGACCAGGCACAGGCACTGAATGATTACTTCTGTTCTGTGTTCACGGAGGAAAAAGAGGACAGATACCCCATGGGAGAGGTGGAGTGGGGAGATGGTGACTGATATCAGAATTACAAAGAACAGGGTTCTGGAAGGACTAAGGGTGTTTAGAGTGGACAAGGCACCAGGACCAGATGGCATTCACCCTAGGGTGCTTAGGGAGTTAGCAGAGATCCTGGTGGGACCACTGGCAGACCAGTTCAGTACATCACTGAACACTGGATGTGTGCCACAAGAGTGGAGGATAGCCCATGTGGTGCCTGTGACACTCAGACAGCTGGTTCTGATTAATCTATGATTTTTGTAATATAAAATTGTGTTATTGAATGTCTCTCATGAGAAATGCTGACAGCCTGTGCGATGACACACACACACACACACATACACACCAGGTTTTAGCTAATAGATGTTACCTGGAAGGCCAAGGTATAATTACAGGCTAGAAGAGGCCATCATAAACTTTTATAACGTTCAGAGGAAACACAGTTAAAATTCACATGGTGATACAAAGCATGTTGCACCTCTGTGAGATCTGGCAGAGAGACATAACAAGTCCTTTTATGTCCTGTAAAGGGGAAGCTGCTCATAGATCAAAGAAAGTCATTTGAAAAAAAATGAGTTGTGCTGAGGTCGCAGAATTTTAATTTACCTTCTGAAAAAAACATCCTGTTGGTATGATCTTTTTATATTCTGACAGGGAGGAGCTAGGTGACCTCACACAAAGAGGTTGGCAAAGCCAGTTTTCAAACAGTATTCTGTTTTTCATTTACACAAAAATGTTTGGACTCTGAAGAAGCAACATCAGGCACTATTAGATGAATATACCTTAGAAGAGACAATTCTAAGAGTACTGTGGTAGGAGATTTAGTCTGCACTTTTAAACCTGTTTTGTTTAAGTGATTTGTATGTTTTGTGATATATGGTTCTGTGTTTTACATTTTACATTCTTATCTATTTTTAAGTAAACATCTCATTTTTTTTTTGGCAAATAACCAAGCTTTATTGAAGATTATCTAACATAACATATAAACCACACCAATACATAACACAGAGAATCCATAAAACAACTGATACAAAAGAAATATCAAAGCAAAACAAGCCCCTAAAACCCTTCCAAGATAAAATGAAAGGGAAGAGAAGAAAAACAAAAACCTAGCCCACCCCGCCTACCCCTGGCAGCTATCCCTGTGGCTGACTCACATATTTAATGAATACAATCGTAATGTAATCTCATAAAACAAACAAAGTAAGACCCAACTACATATAGTTTAGCTACGTCTTCAAAGGGAGGCACCAAGGAGGAAAGGATATACCAACTTATTATGCCAAGCTGGGGTCGATATCTTTCCAATAGTTAAAAGTGAGAATAATGGACTTCATCTCTAATACCCATACCTGTCCTTCAAACATTGAACTAGCTTCCCCCAACACTGTAGAAATAGTGGTGAAGCATTATAAAGGGAAAGAACCGATCTTTCTGCATTCAATGCACTCATAAACTCTTCCCACCACTCCACACACGATGGAGTCCAGTCACCTCTCCAGTGGCGCAAAATTATCAATTTAGTTACCGCTGCTACCATAGCTACTCGACATTTTGTTAAGTTGCTTGTATATTTATCAAACACTCAATATACAAGCCTCTGGAGAAGAACCTGTCCAGGTCATAAAATTGACCAACTTTGCTTCACCAAATGCCATAGTCCCACCACCTTGGAGCAAGTCCAAAATTTATGGTAGCTGGTAGCCAAAGAATCATTGCACTCTGAACAACTGCAGTGAAGCTACTACCCATCCTTGAAAGCTTAGCTGGTGAAAAATATAGATTGTGAAGTAACTTGAATTGAACTTCTTTAATCTATCATGTTTAATAAATTTATAGATATCGACCCAAGCCTTTTCCCAGGTTTCTGCTGGTTTGCCCAAAGACAAGTTTAGTTCCCAATGTACGGGACTGGTGACACTTTCGATCTCTTTGACTATCATATACTTGTAAATTTTAGATATCACCTGCCCACTTGCAGAAACCCTTTCAATTCCGAAACATAGGTCCCAAAATGTCTTGCCCCAGGTTTTTACCAAAATATGATTTAACACAACTTAGAATTTGACTTAGTTTTAGGTGGGATTGGAATTTACCTCTCATTTCTCCGTCAGAGCCTGAAATGAAAGAAAGCTATTATTCTGAAAGAGGTCCTGACCCGCAACCGTGTCCCTTCAATTCCCTGTCTAGATATAGGTTGTTTCCTATGATCAAATTCAGATTTCTACTATGGGTTGGGATAAATCATATCGTTGTAAGATTTGAAATTTCACATAAAACTGTTGCAAAGCTTTCACATCCCATCCTAGCGGCGTATCCCTCGCCCTCTTGGGAATTTTTGCCCATGAGGTATAAAGTAAAGACTCTAAATCCAGCTTAAGGCCTTTAACAAATAAACGATCAAAATGAAGGCCAGGATAAGTTAAGTCTTCATCGCAAACCCAGGCACCCAACCTAGCCAAGTGAATCGCAAGGTAATAAGCATAAAAGTCCAGTAACTGAAGCCCTCCGAGTCGCCGTTGCCGAGTAAGTTTGAGGTAACTCCTTCTAGGGGTTTTCCCATTCCATAGGAAAGCCGCACATTGTTGAAGCAGCGGCTTGAAAAAAGACTTCGGCAAGTAAACATTTAAATTGGATAGAGTATAAAAAAGTTTGGGCATAACCACCATTTTTATCATATTGGCTCTTCCTGAAAAAGTCAGCGGAGCTTTGACCATCTAACTAAATCTTCCTTGATGGTTCTAATTAACGGTTTAAGATTTAATTCAGTTAAGCTCTCTAAATTCTTAGATATTTGAATCCCCAAATAGGATAGTGATTTGGTTTGCTAACGAAGTCCCAGAGACTGACACCAACTTCTCTGAAGAAATGGGGACAAAGAATAAACTGATGTTTTAGCCTTATTCAGCTTATACCCTGAAACCCTACTAAACTTATCAATTAAATCAAGGGCTTTAGGAAGGAAGAAGTAGTGTCCAAATGTGTAACAGTAGGTCATCTGCAAATGCAGATAGTTTAAACTCAATGCCTCCAACTCTAGCCCCTTCACCTCTATTAATCTTGATGGATCGAATTAACGGTTCAATGTATAAATTGAAGAGGTATGGATGATAAAGGCAACCCCTGCCAAGTACCTCTAGAGAGAGGAAAGGCCTCAGAAATTAAATTGTTACATTGAATTTTAGCTATAGGGCAAGAATATAAAATACTGAACCATATGAATAAATCTATCTGAAAGCCTAGCTTTGACAGGGTAGTGAACATAAAGGTCCATTCCACCCTGTCAAAAGCTTTCTCTGTGTCTAATGAAACTAAAGACGCGGCCCAACGAGGGTCCGCAGAGACTCAGAAACCAGGTAAAACAACTTACGAAAAATGATCAGCCGAGGAGTAACCTCCACAAACCCGGCTTGCTCTGGGCTCAATAAAGTCCGCCATACTGCTTTAACCTGTTAGTCAGTATTTTAGCAAAATTTTACGTCCAGATTTAACAAAGAAATCGGCCTGTAACTACTCACTTCATCGATGGGCTTATCTGGCTTTGGCAACAGAATAATTTTGGCCTCGAATGGTGTCTGATCCCTGATCCCTTGATCACACCAGAAAGAAAATAGCTCCTGCAATAAAGGTGCAAGAATGTTTTTAAATTGCTGATAAAAAAAGCTGTGAAGCCATCTGGGCCAGGCACTTTGTCCGGCCAAAATGAGTTAATAACATTGACTATTTCTTCCACAGAGATGGGAGCTATTAACTGAGGGCCAACATCCTTTGACAATTTCGGTAAAGAAATAGTATCTAAAAACTCTTGGGACTCATCTAAGACCTGGGTGGGGTGCTGGCTTGTATAGAGCTTTTGATAATAAACCTTAAAAATTCCTAGTATTTCAGTCGGATCCGTGATCACTTGCCCTGATTCTGGGTGATTAAGAGCAGTCACCCACCTTGCCGAGGATTTTTGTTTTAACTGCCAAGCCAACAGCCTCCCTGCCCTACTACCTTGTCCCAGATATAAAGCCTTGACTCTAGAGGCTAAGCTAATCACTTTCTCTCGCTGTTTGTCCGCATACCAATTTCTTAAGAAGATTAATTTATTTTCTTGTTCTTCTGTCCTTTGATTGTCGTTTAGCTTTTCTAATTCCTTTATCTCCTTTAAACATTCATCTAGCAGTGCCCTTGACTTCCTCTTGCGGACTGTTGCCAAACAGATTAACTCACCACGCCACACAGACTTAAGAGCCACCCACCCTTGGTCAATGGCATTAATGGAACCCCAGTTACTGGCAATAGAATTTTCTAAAAACAATTTAAAACTGGCTAGTGTCCTGGATTCTTTTAAGATACTGTTATTTAATGACCATGAATATGACCTACTTGGTAAAAGTGGTAGAGAACATATAATCTTTATAGGTGAATGGTCAGAGATTACAGGGCAAAGTTAGGCATCCACCACCCAAGACAGACTAAACTGGCTAACCAGAAAAAATCTATTCTCGAGTGTGACTTATGCACTGTAGAAGAAAATGTATACTCCGGAGACTGGGGTTAAGAGTGCATGAGGAGCTATTAAACCTATTGTTGACATAAACTCCGTAAGGCCTTCTGAGCTGGGAGAGGAGGAGCTTTACAAAAGATCTGTCTAAACTGTTAGCCTGGACTAAATTCCAGTCCCCACCTATGATTATTGGGACATTCCCGAAGGAAGCCAAGGTCAATCCTAACTGTGTAAAGAAATCCGGAGAATCTTGGTTAGGCCCATATACTGAACCCAGAACTAAGTTAATCCCTCCAATACTACCCAAAACAAATATAAAACGACCTTGCGGGTCGGATATTATTTGAGAATGCGTAAATGGAATCCCCCGAGCAACTAAAATAGCTACTCCCCAGCTGTTAGAGGAGAATCCCGCTCCACAGACCTGATTCACCCACTTCTTCTTGAAATGGGCCAATCGGTCGGCGAGAACATGGGTTTCTTGTAGAAATACTATCGCTGGTTTCAAGCGGGCAAGGTGATTCAGAATGACAAATTTTTTACGGTTGTCCTTTCCCCCTTTGATATTCCAAGAAATTATATTCAGGCTATCCACCATTTATTATACAGATTACAAAAATCTTGGAACAGCTGCCCCCCCCCCATACAAATACCCTCGAAGCAAAAAATTTACCTTTCCAAAATACCCCTCGAACCCCTAAACAGAATAGTAACACACCCATAGATAACTTATACCTCACCCTCCTGGCCCGAAGCCAACTCCCCGTCCTCCGGTACATGATGCTACATAGAGGCGGGTACATCCACCCTGCCACGATTATTATTGTATTTAAATATTTAAATGTATCAGACCCTTTCCATGCGCCAGACTGCTAAGAAAAATTAACCTCCTTCTTCTGATTTATAATTAAGTCTCATAATGAACACTATTAAAGAGAATTTTCCAATAAGATTGGATATTAAAATTACAATGCTACTATTGAACTAATAAATGAATCGTTGGGCCATTAAGTCCCTCCAGCCTTCGAACGTTAGCAAAGAATTATAATTCCATGGCACACCATTCATTAATCCCTGTAACGGACTCTGTCTAGATCTACAAAATCAAGGGCAGGCCGAACTATACCTAACAAAACTATTTAGTAATCAAAACCAGGCTGTTCGGCCTGCCATGAAATCATAACTAGCACAAATTCTTAGCAAATCGGTTCTAACATGACCTATTTAACCAATTAGGTCCCCCATCTATATTTTACTGTTAAGAAAACTATTGTTGCTCAACAAACACCATTTATACAGGTGCCACGGAAGAAAAGAACAAGAGTATTCTCCTGGGCGAAATACAATCATTATATCCTGCCTCCTCATTAAAATATTAACCTTAAGTTAGTATCTGCAAGGACTAACTTGAAACCCTCCCCATACTCTATTTGTGATCCAAAGTACTATAATACTTCTAACCTACGTATAACAATTATATACTCGGTAAAGCCCCCTTGCCCATCTTTAAATAGATTAAGTATCACACACAGTGACCTAGATAATACCCCACCCACCTTGTCATTGATTTTTTGGGCATTCCAGAATTATCTATTGTTCCAATACCCCCTAGCTAAATCGGATAATACTTTTACATAACGATCCAAAAATCTTAATACAGACATGCCAAAGCAAAATGTTCCTAAATATTGTCCATATAGTCAGACTTATCTCTCATCCCTTGGGAAACAGGTCAGGTAACACAGATCTCAAGGAGTCAAGTGCTTCTTCTGCCGAGTTGAACCTTTTCTGGCCTTCCTTAAGTGTAACCTCCAGCCTCGCGGGATAAAGAAGACGGTGCCGAATCCCTGCCGCCCAAAGCTTCGAAGTGATCAGCCTGAAGCTGGCACGAGCTTGCCTCATCTTCCGGGTTAAGTCAGGCACCAGATGCAGTTTTTGGCCCTCCCATTGGAAGACCTCCAGTTTCCTCACTCCATTTAAGATGTGCTCCCTGTCCAAATAATTCAATAGTTTAAAGATAACTGGCCTCGGTGGCTCCGAAGGTAGAGGCTTGGCTCTAAGGGCCCTATGACACCTTTCTATAATATATTCCGGCCCATTGGGTGAGGGGCCCACCGATTTCTTAATAAGCTTCTGTAGAAACTGGATTGTATTCGGTCCTTCCTCACCTTCCGGAAGGCCCAGCAAGACCAGATTATTATGCCTGTTGGGCGTCCCTCGAGGTCATCTAGACGGTCCTCCAGTTTGACAATATTCCTTTGCACTCCACTATACTGGGGCCTGATTTATCCATAGCTCTCTCCAAGGATGAGATTCTGGCTTCAGCATCGGTCACCCTTCTCGCTAGCTGTGTCAAGGCTGGTTTTATCTCTGCCACTTCCTCTATGAGTTTAAATAGGCCTTCTTTTATAGTAGAACGGTCATTGTAGATCTTCTCTGGTTTTAGCTCTTGTTCCTGAAGCGATGGCGATGAACCCCTTCGCAGACGTTTGGCCTCCGATTCTAAGTCGGCTGTCTGCATCTTCCAAGACAAGCGTTGTCTCCGGTTACCCCAAAAACCACTTAGCAGGCACTCAATAGTTTCCCGGCCAATTCTGGTGGCTTTGCAGTACAAAATGTAGAATTATTGAGCAGAATATATTTGCTGCAGACGAGGAAAGATAGGCCCACAGGCTATAGCTTTCATCACAAGCAAGCAATTTCCAGTACTTGCACTGGCTCCTTTAAAATACTGGAAAATGAGTGTACTCCCAAATGCTCCAAAATCAATTCCAGCAGACTCTTATCAGTGTCCCTGAGTCTGTAAAGAGTGTAAAACTGCCCCAAAGTAGAGTTAGCAATTGCAGGGAGCAAAAGAGCCACGCGCTGCAGTCAGAACACAGACGGATGATCCCCGGTGTTAAAATCGGCAGTTTGGGTTCCGAAAACGGGCGATATCGCCAAAAGCTGCAGGACCCGTTCCTACAGGGTCTGACTGATGTCTTTAAGCTGGTTCACTATGTTACCCCTTGCAAAAATCGATTTTATGGTGGCAGGGAGCGGAGAACCCTCGAGCAGCTGCTGTTACTCCATGAGCGTCACGTGATCTAACATCTCATTTTTAAATAGACTCTTGGTGTCTTCCAAGTCCTTCTGTTTTTGCCTGTGATGTGTGGATGGTTAAGAGTGTGACAACACTGTGCATGAGTTTATATGGTTTTACCAAACTGGGAAAGTTAAGAATTTATTCTGAGGTCTTTAATAGAGTTTTAAGGGTTCATTTTGTACGCCTGGTTAGGTGCCCGTAGGCAAAAGACATCTGGCCCCCCAAAGAGCAGAATTATCTGAGCCTGTGCATTGGGTATGCTAACAAGAGTTTCACAGTTTGAATCCCTCCAAGACTTGAGACCAAAGGTTGATTCAAACCCACAAAACAGATAGGAAGGTTATCCTGTTTCTGTTAACTGTTCATAAGACTGCACTCAGAGGTTGGCACTGTGGAAGCAGAGGACCTGACCTGCTGAGTGGGTTTGTGACAGTGCCCATTCACAAAAGTGGCCTGAAGGATGAACCAGGCAACTACAGATCGGTGAGCCTCACCTCAATTGTGAGGAAGCTTATGGAGACAATCCTGAAGGAGAGGCTGGTGACCTTTCTGGATGATAATAGTCTCCAAGACAGCCATTATCATGGGTTTGTATTGGGCAGATCCTGCCAGATGAACCTCATCGGGTTCTATTACTGGGTGGCCAGCGAGCTGGACAAGGGCAATGCAGTGTACGTCCTGTATTTGGACTTCAGCAAGGCCTTTGAGTCTGTGCCACATGGGAGGCTGGGGGGAAGCTGGAATACATAAGGTGGGAACAAAAATGGTCAACTGGATCACCAACTGGCTGAGGGGTAGGCAGCAAAGTGCAGTGGTGGGGGGGGAATCTCATCACTGAGGGACGTCACAAGCAGGGTGCCACAGGGTTTGGTACTGGGACCAGTGCTGTTTGGGATATTCATAGCAGATATCTCACACAGGGTCTGGAGTAAGATCAGTCTGTTCACAGATGATACCAAGATGGGAGCTGTGGTAAATGACATGGAGGGGTGGAATGGATTGCAGGAGGACCTGACCAAACTACAGGAGTGGTCGGAAACATGGCAGATGGAGTTCAATGCCAGGAAGTGCAAGATCCTGCACTTTGGAGCTAGGAACCAGGGGAGCAAATATCAGCTGGGAAGGGCAGAGTTGGAATGCACCATGGAGGAAAAGGATCTGGGGTTGCTTATTACAGGGAGAATGAACCACTCAGCTCAGTGCAGGAAGCAGCTGCAAAAGTGAACAAGGTGCTGCAGTGCATAGCGAGGGGATAATCCTCCAGGAACGAGGAGGTGATCCTTCCATTTTACAGGTCACCTGGAATACTGCGTACAGTACTGGTGTCCATTCCTAAAGAAGGACATCAGATTGTTGGATGGGGTGCAGCATAGGGCAACGAAGATGATCCAGGGAATGGGGGGAAGTCCTATGAGGAAAGGATGGGGGAGCTGAACATGTATACCCTGGAGGAGAAGAGGGATTGGGGAATATGATTGAAATCTTTAAATACTTAAAGGGAATAAACAAGACTAATACAGAAGGGATTTTCCAGATCAAGAGGGGGAGGAACAAGAGAGGGCATCAGCTGAGACTGGAGGGGGGAAGATTCAGGAGGGAAATCAGGAGACACTTTTTCACAGAAAGGGTGGTGGACAGGTGGAATACTCTGCCCAAAGAAGTAGTATCCTGTAAAATGGTGGATGGATTTAAGATGGGGTGGGACAGAGTGAGGGGGGATTGTGGGAAGGGGGCGGGGCAGCTGCAAGTAGAGGGGCTAGCTGCAAAAATGAGCAGATTCAATAGAGTCTAGACCATAAGGCCTGTTTCTGTTGGCATTTTGTATGTTTGTATGACAGAGATGGGGAAAAATGATGAAGTAACAGTTCATGCAAACAAATTACATCAGAAATGATGGATGACATCAGGTTAGAGACTAGATGTAATGAATCCATGTGGATTAAAGTGAGAAAATCAAATGGGGAGGACATCATCTGGGGTACATGGTACAGACCATCATATCAAATATACAGATGGAGGCTGAGATGGTAAATGAAACAGAGAAGGCAACAGAATAAGAATTAATATTTACAGGTGATCTCAGTTATGAGTATTTTTTATTTAAAATATGTAATACAGGGCAATAGCACTTACCCTCTGCTGCCTCTCAAGATTACAAAGTTCTGGATGCTCCTAGGTCATTAAAAGGCATCTTTATTTTAAAGTTTCCAAGATACAGTAGAACTGTGCTGTGTGGAGACAAAAGGTACTCCTGTGCAAATGGTGCCCACTACTCAATAAGGTCCTCCTTGTATACCCTGCTTGGTTTCATGAGTCAATATAATTGGCTCAGGAGTCACCAAAAAAGGCTTGTGGGATTAAAAGTGACTAAGTGCTCAAACCAGTGAAAGTGCAGTTAATGAATAATATTCAAAAAGTCTAAATATCCATGCACTAATCGACATTATAATCTAAAATAGTATCTACAGTATATAAAAGTTTAAAACACTATATGTATGCTAGTCAGATAGTAACAAATGGCTATGAACAAGTTCTGTTTTGTTACACACAGCTACTGATAGCTCCCTATATCAGGCTCTTAACATAGCTATAGTTATCAACAAATCTGGTTTACTAGGAAAATTAAGAAAATGATTTAAAAATAAGACATTTAAAATGTATAAGTCAAGAAAAACAAAAGACTATACAATCTATACAAAGCTACAATGCAAAAAAAAGCAACTAACTACTGTAGAAAAGAGAAACAGATGTTTGATAAATAAATGGCTTCTAGAGCAACCAAAAACAACAAATCATTCTGCAGCTATATAAGACCAAAAGAGCAAACACACCTAAGGGTGGGCTCCATTACAGTAAATGGTAGAACGTGTGAATAACTACAGTAAACAAATATTTTAGTTCAGTGCTCAGGAAGGATCAAACTAAGAATGGGGTACTAGTGCACCAGTATAATGCATTCCTTCCTCTCATACTTTATTGCTTGTGAAATTTTCATGAAAACAGGATCTTTGCCACTTTATCTTTATGTGCTATTGCTGCTTGTGTGCAAGTGACATCATTACCCTCTGCTTATGACATCACATCTGATTAATGTGTCAATGACTGATGTCACAAGCAGAGGATTGTCGCATGAAGGCAAGCAGCAAAGACAAAGACCATGTGGCGTTGCTACAATTGTCATGACAACATCCACAGTAATAAAGAATATGGGAAGGTATTTATAGGAAACATCTGAATTATAAGTTGAAGTCTGTCTAAATATTATGTGTTTCAGGTTTTCCTAGTGATGCCAGAAGCTGTTTAAAAAGCAGGTACTGTATATACTGAAAGAAACTGTTTAAAAGCAATGGGCTGGATATTCAAAAGGGTTGCACTATGCGCAATAGGGTTGCGCCAGTGCAAGTCTGAAAATGCACCTTTCTGCAATATTCAGCAAGAGGCAGTTGCGCCACCGAAAACATGCTGAGCAACAGTGCAATGATAATGAAGGCATGCGCAACCGAAGGGGGAGGAACCATGCATAAAGGGCACAGTGCGATGTTCAAAGACTTGCGCAATGCGCAACAGTGGAGCAAGCGGAAGTTGCACCATAGTGGAAATGAGCCAAAATAAAAAGGAGCAAGGAAGAGGTGCAAGAACGCTACAGGGAAGCCACATGAGGCAGGAGGAGAGACAGACACAGGGAAACTGTGAGAAACAGGGCAGGCCAGGGAAACCACACTGCAGAAGAGAGGCACAGGGAAGGTGTGTGGTGACACACATACCAGAGGCCAACACAGACAGGTGTACCCGGTGCAGGGGAGGTAGCAGTCAGGACAGCGGGGGAAACAAAGCAACAGCTGCAAGGGGGGGAACGCAAGCCAGGGATGTGCCACCTTCCACATGGAGGCCGTAATGAGGGGGGTGAGAAGGCATGCGGCAGGGGGACGTGGCCATGGAAGGGCCCTTCAGCGGTATGCCCCCAACAGGCAGTACCGAGCCTGCACCAGCTTTGAGCTGTTTACAGATATCAAGATTGTGGGCCAGTACCGCCTGAACAGGGCAGTACTGAGGCAGCTCTATGAGCTGTGCAGTGATGAGATGCAGGCACCCACACGACAGAGTCATGCCCTGTCAGTGGAGACAAAAGTAACAGCCTGCATGTGCCTGCTCACCATGGGTACCTTCCAGAGACCAACCAGGGACACCACAGGCATAACACAGTATGCCACGTCATGCATCCTCACCCAATTCCTCAGCGCACTGCTGCCACATGCTGCAGAGTACATCCATTTCCCCAGCACTGCGGTGGAGCGCACAGCAAACATACAGGAGTTCCACAGGGTAGCACATATGTCTGGCGTGCTAGGGGCTATAGACTCCACCCATGTGGCCATACGCACACCACCTGGCGAGGAGAGGGCTGCATACATGAACCGCAAGGGCTATTCCAGTGTCAACTGCCAGGTGGTGTGCGATGCCAGTGGGCACATCATCAATGTCGGTGCCATGCACCCTGGGGGAGCACATGATTCATACATCTGGCACTAGTCGGCACTGTGCCACCACTTTGAGAGTGGGGACATCCCCACAGCACATCTAGTGGGTGAGTATGCAAATGAAATGGACATATTGCAGGCCTGGGGGACATGGCCAGAGGTGCCATGGGTGTGGCCCACAGGGCTTGGGGCAGTCCGAAGCCGAACACGAAACTAACCTCCATTCTCTGCACACAGGTGACAGTGGATACCCACTCTGTCCCTGGCTGCTTACACCCTACCGGCGGCCCACGACCTCATCACAGCAATGCTACAATGAGGCACATACCACCACACGCAATGTCATTGAGCAGGTGTTCGGGATGCTGAAGACACATTTTCGTTGCCTGAACACCTCTGGCGGAGCCCTACAGTACAGCCCCTCAAAGGCCTGTGAGATATTCCTGGCGTGTTGCATCCTGCACAACATGGCCAAAGAATGTGGGATAGCCATACAGGTCGAAGAGGGGGACAGCGATGGGGACGCCGGTGAGGATAGTGATGGGCTGCCCCCCCCTTGGCTGACGGGACCCCCGACTGATCCGGCTGGCACAGCTGCACCGGGACACCATCACAGAGGAGCACTACAGCCAACTCAGGTAAGTCATGGTGCCATGCGCTACCACCAGTGGCTAAGGAACAGCCCACAAACATGCATGTAAACACACCAGAGGTGCATGCTGACAAGGGATGTGGCAGGGCACAGAAGCACACACACACAACCAGGGATGGGTGAACAGCAACATGCCGTATGGATGGACACACACACACATGCGCACACACAATGCACCAAACATGCACAGAGGGCAGGAGGGAAACCGAGCCAGAACGCCAACACTAGCAACACACATGTCCACAGGCCACCACGTTCACTGTCTGTCCATGTGCATGTGTCAGATGCTGAGCACCATTGCACTTTGGTGTACAGCGCAATGCAGGCATCATCATGCACATGTACCTGCGGACAGCAGCCAGGAGGGTGTGCGGTGGACTGTGTTTCCACGTGCATGGCCGGGCACCCACCTGCGCACTGCCCACCGAAACACACAATGCACACAGGGCAGCACCAGACAGTGCCTGCGCTGGGAGACAGGTCATTCTCGCAGCACAGTGCCACGGCCACCTTGGATGCATGGGCAGCCCCGCTGAGACCCGCCAGCACTGGCAGGCTGACCACGGGCCTCATGGGGTGGCACCGATGGTCCCCAAGGGGTTCCACTGCACGAACGTGACTGTGCCTGCACAGGGGTCTGCAGCACACTGAACATGCCTGCACCAGGAGTGCTCGGGATGCCCACAGCTGAACCCGGCATCGACAGGGTGGGTGTCGTACGACACCAGGAATGGGGAGTGGATAGTACACTGTGTGGTGTGAGCGATGCATGGGCACCTGACTGTCTGCCCATTGTGGATATGACAGCAATGGACACCTGTGCATGCCTGTCAATGGCAGCGGTCACATCCTCCCACAAACGGTCAATCCATGACAGGATCCTATTAGTGTCCCTGCTGCAACGCTCCTCTGCCTGCTCCAGAGCCACACACAGTGCCTCCATGGACATTGCAAGCCGCATCTGCTGCTGGACAGATGCCTGCAGTAGGTGGGTGTGCTCATCAAAGAGGTTATCTGCCTCCTCGGCATCCTGTCCCTCAGGGTGTGCACAGGTCTGATGTTCAGGACCAGGTATGGGCAAGTCCACAGGCATTGCACAGATGTTGCCGCTGAACCCTGAACCCCAAGTCCCAGTGGGTGACTGCTGCTGCCGCCCCTCTGGCCACTGCGCCCAAGGGCTCAGTAGTGCCACCGCTGTGGCCGCAATAGTCCCACTGTCCTGACCAGCCACCGGTGCTGCCCCACTGGTGCTGACAGGCACAGTCTGGGACTGTGCTGACACACTGGCCCACAAGGCGGCACCAGCCAGAGCCATGGGTGTGAGCTGACCTGTTGTGTGTCCATTCCGTGGCATACACATATCACTGTCCATGACAGTCATGTCTTCATCACTGGTGCAGGTCTCTACCCCAGCCTCAGCCACAGTGTGTTGGCATCCTTGGACACCAGAACACTGAGACACAGGAAGAGCTTCCCCCACACCTGTCTCAATGACATCAGTGTGGACAGCCAGATGGCACCACTGTCGTGCCGATCCACAGAAACCTGTGGAGGTGGATGGTCCACACTCTGACTCTGTCCAACTGTCCTCAGTGGACAGGCCCGCCAACGTTGACCCATGCAGACACTCAGGATCTGTAAGGGAAAGCAAAGTCACGTTACTGTGTGTAACCTAACCAGCCCCCCACCAAGACACACCATGGCTTACCATGCAGAGATGGGCCACCACCCGTCTGGAAGCCACCGCCTGGAACTCCCTCTATGGCACTGCGGGGCATGCTTGCAACAAGCCTGTCCTCTGCTGGTGTGAGCTGCACCACCTCCGGCTGTCTACCGCCTGTTGCAGCATGTGCTGCCATGATGGCAGCCACCTTCTCCTTCACCCTCCTCCTGTCAGTACCCATCTTCTTCTAACATTCCTGCACGGAGCGCTGGTGGCTGCCATGCAGGTTCATGGCACATGCCACCTCCTCCCATGCAGCAGCATGGCCCGGAGGGGTGCCCCACCGTCCACTGAGCAGTGGCTCCTGATCCAGGCAGGCCTCGAAAAGTGCCTCGGTCTCCGCCTTCGTGAAGTTGGGCCTCCTCTTCCGCCCACCATCGTTGTCCTCCTCACCCAGACCTTGCTCAGTCATTATTCAGCCTGTAAGGATGGCAGTGGTTACCTGTGACTGTGCAGTCCAAAGCATGTCCCTGAATCCACAGTCCACACTCCCACACAGAATGCAACTTACCAATAAACTGCAGTAACCGAATATGGCCACTGCAGAACTCTGTTGCACTTTTATAGCGCAATACATGCAAATTAGGTGAGGAGCAACTTTAATTAGATACAAATCGTGGTGCTGCGCCATTGAATGGCTGATCGGATGATTAGCATATGACGGCTGAATATCGTGCTTTTGCGCTTTGCGTAGTTGTGTTGAATGGGCTGAGCCAATGGCGCAGTTCTGTGGCATGCATAGTACACCTCACTGCGCATGCCCAGGCTGCTGATGCTGGTGTCTGCTGCGCTGATGGCGTGCTGTGTGCGATGATCAATGCAGGGCACGGCCACCATTGTGCCAGTGGCACTATAGCGAGGGTCATTACATGGCGCTGTGATAATTGGCCTCCATAGGCGCAATGGCAAAACTGCTCGATAGTCTGCTGTGGCACTGGCAAACAGGCAACCAATCACACTATACACATAGTCATCCAATGGCGCTGTGCGTGGCCTTGCGCCAGAGACCCTTGACCCTGTGCCCGACCTTTGCCCCCTTGGCACCATGCGTCCGGCATGGTTGCACCTCTATCACTCTGTTCAGTAACAGTGCAATAGGGAATGGCAGCGCTGTACTGCGCAGCATTTGCATGTGGGGTACTGCGCTGCAGAGCGCCATATTGCCTACTATAGTGGTTGAGATGGCACGCAGGAGAGCCCCACAGTGGACTGCCATAGAGTTGGCAAATCTTGTGGCCATTGTGGAGCCACACCATGGGCCTCTGTTTGGGGAGGAGCCACTGGACAGGGCCAGGACCCAGGTCTGGTTGGAGATGGCCACTGACCTTGGGGAGGCCACTGGACAGAGGAGGACCATGGAGCAGTGCAGGCACCGCTATGGGGACCTCAGGAGGAGGGAGCCAGAGCTACTTGCCCGTCTGCGGTCACGTGCCAGGAGGGACATGGTGCCTTGTCCAGGTGGGTGATATGTCTACGCACTTGTATTGTCCATATGGGTAACAGTGTTTTATGTGTCCAGCACATAGGGGAGGGCTAGTCTAGGGTTGGCTGTGGCGGTGTTTACTGGGTGTGGGGTGGGTGGGTCTGGCTGGGTGGGTGGGCACACACATTGGGGCTGGGGACTTTCGTCGGGATTGTACTGATGTTCTTCTCTCCTTGTTTCCCCCACAGGTGTGGATGAGCAGCAACAGCAGAGGGAGGAGGACAGAGTGCCCAGGAGGGACGGGGACCATCACCGCCAACCTGACCGGCCCGATGAGGGTGAGTGCCATGACTCCATGATTACTATTGCATGCTGTGTAACAGGGTGGGCAGTGGGGCATGGCCACCATCCATGGACACCACTGCCATGCACGTGACTTGTGACAGTCAGCACTGTCCAGTGGCACTGCATGTCTGGGAGTGCGTCAGTGGTGGTCCATGCGTGCACCGGGCACATGGCTGTGGCACTGCCTCCCCACCACATAGCCACGTTAATGTACGGCCTTGGTGGTGCTGTGCAGGACATGGGCGGTGGGTGTGTGCAGTGGTCCACATGGCTGTTGCTGTCTGGGTGGGCAGGTCTTGTGGACACGGTCACTGTGGGTGGTCGCACACCATCACAGGGGCGTGGCGCATGGCTGTATGCCATGCACAATGGGTGGGCTGCAGGGGGATGGATAGTCACACCTATTGACTCTGCCCCCTCATCCTAGGTGACTGGAGGCTCCTGCAAATACAGTGGTCCATTCATGAACTGCTACAGGTGGCCAGGGAGACTCTGCAGCTCCTACAGGACATGAACCGTCATGGGGTCAGGAGGAGAAGGAGGGCCAGACAACAGCACCAGGAGGAGGAGGACCGGGGCGGACGTTGATGTCCCCATGCCCCAACTACCACCTTCCCCCTTGACCCACCCTTACACCCCTTCTTCCCTCTCCTATATGTTCACCCCTGCCCCTCACCCACCCCCACCTTGTTTATGTCCCTCACCCCACGTTTGTAAATAATTCTGTATATAGTTATTTTTTAATATTACAATAACTCTATTTTGATATGAATACTGTTGTGGTCTCTGATTTGCAGTGGGCTATTGGTGCTCAGCTGCAGTGGTGTGCATGGTGTCTGGGTGGTGCAGTCATGGATATGTGTGTATGTCCATAGGGAAGTGACTATGGTGTGGGAGTAGCTATCAGTCAGTGTCTGTGGTGTGTGTGTTATTCCCTGTGCATTGGATTACTGTGTGCAGTGGTCCATGGTGCATGCTCTGTGTCCATGGTGCCCCTGTCAACCCGTCCATGGCCTGTGCAGCTGACACCCTTGCATGTCTGTGACCTGCAAGGTCTGCTGCCATGTCACTGGTGGCTGTCCATGCAGGTCATCCACTGTAACCATCACAATGCTGGGTTGCCTCCTGTCACTGGTGTGGTGCATCTTTGCTTCAGGTGACACTGTGGCCTCTGTGGTTGTTGTCCCACCTCCATGCTGTGGCTTGTGTGTGTTGCAGGGGATGTGCACCACTGTCTGTGACTTGTGCTCCAGGCATATGATGGTGGCTACGGGTCCACAGTGCCTGTGCAGGGTGGATGGCACTCCTGCACCATGGGGGACTGCAGGCTGTGTGTGCACAGTTTCCATGGGCCCACACTAGGGGCTGGGTTGCCACGCTACTGCATCCCAGTGATATTGTCCCCTTGGGTATGGGTGTGTGCTTGTCCCTGGACTGTGTTGCATCCGGTGTGATGCATGCTTTCAGGCAGCACTGTGGGTGTCTGTGCTAGCTGTTGTGGCCAGTGGTGGGTCGGTGTGTGTCACTGGACTACTGTGCAGTGTGCTGTATCAATGGTGGTGGTGTCAGGGGCACGCCCTGTCCCATGTGGGGTACCTCTTGTGCTGAAGCATGGTCGGTCTCTCAGCTGTGCCTCGGGGGGGATTGTGCGTGTTGGCACTGTGTCTGCCATTGTTGCTTTGCTGTGTGCTGCCACCCACTGCTGGGTGCTCATGGTGGGGCTGGCTTGTATGGTTCTGTGGTACACGAGGTTGCAGTGTCACAGTGGGGGTGGTGGTATGCATGGGGTTTCCTGCAGTGGTGGTCACTGCTCATGGGGGGTGTCTGGGGGTCACGGTGCAGGATGTGCTGTGCACTGGGGGGATGGTGTGGCATGGGGTGGTCCACCCTCCTTGTGTGGCAGTCTCAGCTTGCCGGTGGGTGTGATGGGGCACCATGGCCCAGCTATGGGTTGTTTGTTTGTCCCCATGGGCCGGTGGTTATTCCAGCCCTCCCCCAGTTGTGCTGTGCTTGGGGTGTGGGGGCACAATGTCAGTTCTGCTGTGTGTTCCTGTGCCCATCTGTGGCATGGGTGGTGGGCTCCTACCTCCCTGGTTGTATAGTTACATTGCTGTGCAGCTGGGGGGCTCCCTGCTTGCGCTATGGCACCTCTGGACTGCTCAGCTGGACATCCCTTGTTGTGCCATAGCGCATTGTATCTGCTCAGCTTCCCCTCCCTAGTTGTGCTATGGTGCAGGTTGTTCAATATTCAGACATTAGCTGTTGGCGCAATTTGGCTTGCTCCTTTTTTGAATATCGCATCTATTGCGCATGGACGCAATGGACTTGTGCTTGCTTCTGCTATTGTGCACTTTTTGGGCGCAGTTTGAATATCCAGCCCATTGTGTTTTTCGAACACGAGTTTTTCACTTTTGGAAAAACATTGAAAACCTTAAAACACAGACAAAATTCAGCTTATATTTGATAAATGTTCTGTATTTCTATTCTTTTCATTCTAGATTATAATTGTAGAGTTAGTTACCTCTGGACCATTGTCGTCTACATTTGATCTACACTTGCTGATTCATAATTTGCTGAAGTCACCATCCTCTGTTTGCGACATCATAGGCCCTGTTCACACTGGAGTTCTTGTAATGTTACCAGCAGTTGGTAACGTTAGAAGAACAGCAAACACAGTTCACATCCACACTGTAGCACAGTAAAACCGTGCTACAGACCATGTTCAAAAACCGTGCTCAAAACCTGATCAGAGCAGGTTTCGAGAATGGTTTCAGACCAAAACAGTTGTCTTAAACCATGTTAACAGTAGTGTGGATGCAAATTGTGCTGTAACACAGTTTAAGGCAACCTCTGCTGACTTATGTGGCTTTTGTATTGCTGTCCAAAAGGAAAGGGGGCACTTTACTTACATCCCCAACCTCACAAAGTGCTCCTGAATCCAATGCTATAATTTTTATTTTAATTCATTTCCATGCCCATTTGTGAGTATGCCGGCATGCATTGCAGTGCCCGGTACTGCTGCAAGCATGCCTAGGAATTGAAGTGGGCAAGCAGTGTTGGATCGCAGTGGGGATGCACCAACAACCATGCTCTAACTCAGAACACGAAATATTTTTAAAAATGTTTTTAACAAAGGGGAGCAGTGTGGACAGGGCTAGGATGATTTGTACAGTGAAAAGTTGTGATGTCACAGAATAGTATAACTTCAGCAAAGGATCTAGAAGCAGGTGCATAGGAACTTTAGGGCGCAAAGTTCCTGCTTCCATGCAAATTACCTGGTAATAAAGAACAAACTAAAATGAAATGCAGACAATATATAAAAATATACAGTAAGCGGAATTGTGTATAAGTATCATTAATATAAAGGAATATATAGAATGGGCTCAATTTTCAAAGCCTTGAGAATGCTGCAGGCCCCTGATGCACTGATTGTTTGGCGCATAGGGCTTGCTGCATTCTCCTGGCTGGAGAGCAGGATTTTACATTGCAAGCACCAAATGCTGCAAGTTAGACCAGTTTTTCTCTGGTCTAACTTAGCCATTTGGGGGACCCTTTTTACACAGCTTGCGTCAAATCTTTGGTACAAGCTGCCATAAAGTGTGGAAACTGTCGCAACTGCACCCAATGTTCTAATATCGGGTGCAGCTGGAACGCATATAACTGTAGATGTGAACCTGGAGACCAAATAGACCATGGTATGAATCCCACAACCGACACTTGCACACTGTCACCATGAGTAAGTAGCTTATCTTTCCTATGAATACATTTTTCCTATTGTATGTCACACCTAGAAAAAAGCTTCGGCTCAGTGTGTGTTTCCCAGTCACAAATTCTAACATAAATAAATACTAATATGAGCATCTGTGTTGCTGGCTGTGCAAACTCATGTGGTACTATTCATATGGAAAACAAAACTCTGACTATATATTATTTAAGGGCATTACTTAAGCCATATGAACTCTCCTTTTGTGTCTGCTAATACTTTTCATGTGACATACAGTGGTAGGCAGTGGTAGGGTGCACTATGGCATGTATCTGGATATGCAGTATTGGGAAATATCACAGGAAATCCCATTGAAATGCATGGGGATTTCCTATGCTATATCATAATATACCTGGATATTCCCCATCATGTCGCTGGCCACCACTGCATAAATACTGTTCATAAGGGACACGCATAGCGTATTGTCATGCATATTCTCATACACATGCAAATGTAATATAGTAAAATACAGCACAGCATTCTGCCATAGTATTCTGGAGTGCGCCAAGAGAAAAGAAGTATCTTACAACTGTTAAAGAAGTGAGGCAACCCATTAGGAACATCTGTTGAAAAGGTACCCTGTCAGTATAGGGAGTCTAGTTCAGCCTTTTCCTACAGTGACACTAGCGTAATCCAACACAACCCATTATCCCCAGCAACCTTTACGGTGCTGAGAAATTGCTAACCACTGGGTTATTCTCCATCCATCCTATAGGATGATGTACAATGCAATCAAATTCAAACTGGCTGGAGGCCATCCCCCAGCCAGGACTCGAAACTCCAGTTTACTCCGTGCATCCCTAGAGGTTGGTCATAATCCTGGTCAGCTCCCAAACAAACAGATATTTTTCAAACATTTTAATTCTCATCCCTTTCTTACTACCACTTTAAAAGCAACAAATGTCAGTTGGCTTTCAGCGTGTAGATTTATAGTACTCTCAACATCTTTATAATAATTTATTCTTTTATTGTGCTGTATTGCTGATCTGGATCATCCTGTAGCATGCAGCCCAGCTGCACTATCATATTACAGCATTTGATGAGCATTCAATTTCTGGAGCACATTTAGGGCTGGACAGTCTTGCAGCATCCAGTCCCACTACCATGCAAGCTGTGCATTCAACGGCTTGGATCCTCCTGCAACATCCATTCCTACTACCATGCAAACTGTGCATTCAGCAGCTTGGACCCTCCTGCAACATCCAGTCCCACTACCATGCAAGCTGTGCATTCAGCAGCTTGGACCCTCCTGCAGCATCCAGTCCTACTACTATACAAGCTGTGCATTCAGCAGCTTGGACCCTCCTGCAACATTCAGTCTCACTACCATGCAAGTTATGCATTCTGTGGCTTGGACCCTCCTGCAGCATCCAGTCCTACTACTATACACGCTGTACATTCAGCGTCTTGGACCATCCTGCACCATCTTTGCTTCTCAGCACAGCTCAGTTTACCAACAGAACTGGACCCTCCTGCAGCGACTTTTTCTATAGCCAGGATATAGTATGCAGTTTTTTCCACTGTGTGAACAGATCCTCCTGCATGTACAAGAGAAATCGGTGATAGACAGAATATAACATTCTGTTTCCCACAGTGTGTTTGGACCCTCCTGCAGTGTCCATACACCATGCATGTACAGTGGAAATTTGTTTCATTTTGTGTCTGCTCTTATAAAGTCATTGTTTTTTTCTGTGCCTGCTGCCCTTCCAAAGTCCGTCCCCCAGCTTGTTGTCTCTCCAAGGTCCCCCCCCCACCACCACCACCATTGCTATCTCTACCCACTGCAGTCTTTGGCCCTTTAGCCCAACAGGAGTGTTTCCTCTGCTCCTGTTTACATCTGGGACAGCCATTTTTAAATTTCCCTCCTTGTCCCTTCTACAGGTTTGCTGGCAAAGGCACCTAGTTTCACCTGAGCTCTTTTCTTCTAGGTTTGCTTGTAAGGACGGTGCAAGGAACAACATTATCAGAGCAAGGAAAAAGATTAAGACTTCTTTTGGCTAGGCAGATTTACTGTGTGTTACTATTTTCTTTTATGCTCACAGGTTTTGTTACTGTTTTTTGCTTACATTTTACTGCTTTATTGTTCTCTGATTCAAATAGCTGTTGCAGGGTATACTTTCTGCTGCATTAGAGGGTGTGCCTACAGGTTTGTGACTGTTTTGTGCTTACAGATCACTGCTGTATTCTTCTCTGATTCTAAGTGTTTTTGCATGGTATATCTTCTATGAAATTGTTACAGGTGGTGCGTACAGGTTGTACAGTTTTATCTATCATTAGGCTAAGCTTTCAGGGCTACTGCATTTGTTGTTGGTTGATTGTTTCTGCTATTACTTCCCTGTTTCTTTCGTCCATGGTTCTTCTTTTTCAGCAAGGGAAGGGCCCAATATTACCATCTAACCATCCATGCTACCTCCTTTTTATAAGTAGCACAGTCATGACATTTCCTATAGCAAAGCAGGAAGGGGAGGATCAGAGGGGCATCCACACAGTGACCTCACTTACAGGGGCACAATTAATGTTACGTGTTATAAAAAGTTATACAAAAACAAACAAAACAAACAAACAAACAAACAAAAATATTTTCCTTTCATTTTCCTTCTAATTGCTGGGACCAAGTTATAAACTTGGCAACTCAACTGTAATAGATATTATTAACTGCAGGAACTGCAGGACATTTTTCAAAAGGGCAGTTATACAGGATTTAGGATGCTGTCCTACATGCCGGACCATTGTAGATCTAAGGGCTCAGCTCCAGGCAGCATGGGCAGAGATTGCGTGCCTCAAATCGCATATTCAGGAGGAAATATATTATGAGAACCACCCGCCATTTCCCCAACATCCAACTGAAGCAGTTCGACCACAGAGGGTAGTTGGTCCGGGAGGTTGGCAGGTGGTTAGGAGGGGCAAATCGGGTGCCCCATCACTCACTGCTCATCAACGTATCACCTCCACAAACCATTAAAAAACTACAAACAGGTATCTGTCTCTATCTTCAAAATCAAACAAAGGGAGGAGAACACTGCAGAGCAGGACACTGCAGTGCAGGAGCCAGCACTACAAAACTCACCCAAAACAGGGACCAAAACAAAAAAAGTAAAAAGGAAATCCAAAACGCTTCTGATCATAGGTGACTCCATGATTCAGGGAGTTGATACCTACCTCCAGCTGGGGGTAATGGTAAGATGTCTCCCAGATACATCAGCATGGAGAGATACTGACTGCATTGCTAAAATCATGCAGGAAGCAGGACAAAACATCAACATCATGGTACACATAGAACTAACTATCTCGCCAGCCAGTCAGTTGTGGACCAAGGAACACTGACCAGGCTGGGAGACAAACTGTTACCCATTTCATCTGGCATCTCCTTCTCTGAGATCCTGACGGTCTGGGAGAGGGGGGAAGACAGATGGAAGTTCAGAGAAAGGGAGATAGGAGAGCTAAACATGTGGCCCAAGGGCTTTTGTCAGGAAAAAGAACACAGATTTGTATAGGCAACTGGCAACAGTTTTGGGAACGAAAGTTCTTTAAATTTGATGGACTGCATCTGACTAAGGAGGGACTCAGTGTATTGGGGCAGAAATTTGATGTCTTTGCAGAATATTTAAACTAGCAAATGGAGAGAGGGTTGCAGCACCCAATACATCAAACAGGAAGAACACCCTTCCCCCTCAGCTAGTGATCAAACAAGAGTTCAGCATGTTTGTAGTTCATTTGCATCACCAGGTAAGGAAAAAGGTTGGGCTTCTCATAGGATGCACAGGAGGAAATGCTGGACCTCACCCAACAACTAACGCACCGAAATCTGGCCAATGGCAAATCATGTGCACAAATGCCCACAGTCTGGGAAACAAGTTCCCAGACCTGGAGGCAACAATGACAGAGGCTAAACTGGACATAGTAGCCATTAGCAAGATATGGTTCACCAGTAACCACACTTAGGAGACTTCAGTACCTGGCTATGTACTGTTCAGAAGAGACCAAGGTGCAAAAAGAGGGGGGAGGTCCCTTTATGTCAATGAAAATATCAAAGCTACAGAAATTCAGAATACACATAAGGAGCCAGAAGTACTGTGGGTCACCCTGGAAACAGGAAATGGGACAGCCATATGAACTAGGGTTGTCTACAGGCCTCTAGACCAGGGGGAGGGCATAGACACATTACTGTTAAAAGATATACAAACTATGATAGCTACAGGGGAGGTTCTGATAATGGGAGACTTCAAGATGCCAGATACAGATTGGTCAATACCAGCAGGAACATCTGCCATAACTAGATACATAGTGGATTCCCTGCAGGGGGAGGAGGGCCTCAAACAACTGTTACAACAGCCCACAAGAGACAGGGCTATCCTGGCTCTAGTACTGACTAACAGAGAAGGGATCACAGATCTCCAGCTAGAAGGTCACCTTGGCTCCAGTGACCATCACATGGTATGGTTCAATTTGACCTCTATAACTAAAGCATCACTTTCCAAGGCAAAACTATGGGACTTCAGAAGAGCTGACTTTGATAAGATGGCCAACAGAGTTAAGCTAGCCCTGGCAAGAAGAAATACAGGTGAGGGGGTACAGGCAAAGTGGGCAAGCATTAAGG
Source organism: Neoceratodus forsteri (assembly GCA_016271365.2). Classification (NCBI taxonomy): domain Eukaryota; kingdom Metazoa; phylum Chordata; order Ceratodontiformes; family Ceratodontidae; genus Neoceratodus; species Neoceratodus forsteri. The sequence continues at coordinate 1,609,254,366 of CM057453.1, forward strand.
ATGCAATACTTGAAGCAAAATCCCATTGTGTTAGGGAGAAAAGCAAAAGAAGGAGCAAAAAAGATCAGAGCCAAAAGGTTGGCCTTCTGGAAATATAAGGGAACTCAGTGGGAAGAAGACAGGGAGGCATACCAAAGTTCCCTAAGGTAAGCAGGGAAGGCAGTACGGCAGGCAAAGGCACAAACTGAGGAAACACTTGCACAAACAGTAAAAGAAGGGGACAAGACTCTCTATAGATACATTAGTGAAAGGAGAAAGTCCAGAGGGGATATTGCTAAGATCAAAGGGGATAAGGGGGAGTGTGTGGAGGAGGACCAAGGAAGAGCATCTATCCTAAATAGATACCTCTGCTCAGAATTAACTGAGGAGAAGGTAGGGCAGGGCCCACAGTTCAGCACCATGGACACAGGGGGGATGGAGGTGTGCACAAGTCCCTTCATAAAAGAAAGGGTCCTAAAAGAGCTCGCTAAGCTCAGGGTGGACAAGGCAATAGGACTTGATGGCATACATCCCAGGGTACTAAAGGAGCTAAGGGTAAAACTAGCAGAGCCATTATCAGAACTATTTAGTGAATCTTTCAGCACAGGAGAGGTCCCAGAAGACTGGAGAAGGGCTCATGTGATCCTGCTCCACAAGAGTGGTAGCGGGTAGGAGGCAGGGAACTACAGACCAGTCAGTCTTACCTCAGTAGTGGACAAGATTATGGAGGCAGTCCTTAAGGAAAGAATAGTGCAACATCTGGAATCCACAGGAGCACAGGCTCCAAGACAGCATGGGTTTACAACAGGAAGGTCCTGTCAAACTAATCTCATAGATTTCTTTGACTGGGTAACCAGAGTGGTGGACCAAGGGGGAGCAGTTGATGTCACCTACCTTGACTTAAGCAGGGTTTTCGATACTGTTCTGCATAGAAGATTGATTAATAAGCTGGGTAGGCTCAGGGTGGGTCAGAGGTTGGTCAACTGGGTGGCAAACTGGTCAGCAGGCAGAAAACAGAGAGTGGTGGTAAATGGTATTCAGTCAGAAGAGATGCAAGTCACAAGTGGGGTACCTCAGGGATCAGTTCTGGGGTCAGTCCTCTTCAATATCTTCATCAGTGACATTACAGATGGACTGGAGGGTAAGGTTTGTCTGTTTGCAGATGACACCAAGATCTACAACAGAGTAGATGATCCAGAATAAGAAAAGATCTGGATAAACTGGCAAAATGGTCAGAAGAGTGGCAACTTGGGTTTAACGCAAAGAAGTGCAAGATCATGCACATAGGGAAGAGAAACCCTGAAGCTACCTATAGGTTGGGAGGGGAGTTGCTGGCAATCACAAGGGAAGAAAGAGACTTGGGCATTATCATCACGGATGACCTGAAATCATCCAAGCAGACCACTAAAGCAGTAGGTAAGGCTAGAGGGATGTTGGAGTGTATTAGTAAGGGTATCACAAGTCATAAGAGGGAGGTAATTACCCCTCTTTACAAGACTGGATGGGCCCCATCTGGAGTACTGTGTGCAGTACTGGAGGCCACACCTGCACAAGGGCATTAACAAAATGGAGGCAGTCCAGAAAAGGGCAACCAAAATGGTGCAGGGACTGCATCAGAAAACATATGAGGACAGAGTAACGGAGCTCAATATGTATGCCCTACAGCAAAGGAGGGAGAGGGGTGATATGATCGAAACATTCAAACATCTTAAGGGCATTAACAAGGTGAATGAGTCTAACATGTTTCAATATAAGCAAGCACTTGTCAATGCTGAATGTTTACTTGCTGGTATTAGCAATGGAAGTGTAGGAGTTAGACAGATGCAGAATAGGAATGGCAGTGAAGTACTGAACTTCATTCCAACCCCACCTCCACCCTACAGAGATGGACAAGCATTGGGGTATGCCTTTTGGGTCATTGCCCATAACGCTTACACCATTTCACCTCACCCTATCCTGCAGACACCAACAAATGTTGAGGTGTGCCTTGGGGTGTTTGGCTTTACACTCACCCCATTCCATAAGGACATATGCTGAAATGGGTGCAGTATAGGAGAATGGGGGTGAACTCTGGGGCCAAAGAGTCCAAGATGCACCTCAATGCCTGTCACTGGCTACAGGGTGGGGGTGGAATGGCATGAGCATTATAGCTGGCAATCCAAAGGCACACCTCTGACACCCGTCAGTCTGCATAGGGTGGGATGTTATGGTTAGAAACCCCTAATGCCCCGGCATTTGTTGGTATTTGTACTACAAATTTTCAACCTGGCCTTTTTGTGACCCCCACCTCATGAAAGCATTTGGGACCTCTGCTCATGCACAGTGGCACTGTGATTTTGTTAATCTGTCCCGAACATTGATTTCCCACAGTGACCGCGCCATTCTGCGGCAGATGTGCGAAACCACAGTTCAGGTAGGATGTGAAAAATGATAGCTGCACTGTTCATAAGGAGGTGTGCAAAAATGGCAATGTTGCAGATCTGGAGTGAAAATATTACAAATTCTCGAAGTTACAAGTGTGCATGGAAACTGCACAACGCACGCTCATAACATAGTCATTTTGTGGACTTTTGTTACCAAATTTTAAACATAGGCATTTTAGGACCTCCGCCCATGAACAGTGTCACTGTGATTTTGTTAATTTGTCCTGAACATTGATTTCCCACAGCGACCGCACCAATGACATAGCTGACTGTATAATACTGCATAACTTGTATTATACTGTATAATTTTCATTCATACTGTGATATTTACCAATGCTATGTAATCCCGGGTCGCCCCTGAAAAAGGGACCTCTGGGTCCCAGTGGGCTTACCTAGTCACCAAAATTTAATAAATAATTGTGTGCCACATGTGTGAAAACACATTTTGGGCAGGATGTGATAAATGACAGCTGTACTGTTCATAAGGAGGTGTGAAAAAATGCCAATGCTGAAAATCTGGAGTGAAAATACAAACAATTCTTGAAGTTACTAGCATGCGTAGAAACTGCGCAATGCACGCGTGTAACACAGTAATTTTTGGGAATTTTATTCACCAAATTTTCAGCATAGGCTTTTTGGGAGCCCACCTCATGAACAGTGACACTGTCATTTTGTTAGTCAGTCAGGGAAGATGATTCCGCACAGTGACCGCAAAATCGCCTTTCGAAACCAAATAACAAAATGACAGTGACTGCATTCATGAGATGGGGTCCCAAGAACCTCATGTTAAAAACTTGGAGCCAAAAGTCACAAAAATGGCTAAGATATCCACCTAAATTGAAAACCCTCCATTTATGCCATTATACAGCTTACCGGCATTTCTTCAGTTCACGGTCAGCTTTGAAGAGTGCAGACGTGTTCCCGGTCCACTGAAGATCATTGTGCCAGGCTCCAGAGGTAAGTATGGGGTGACGGGGGTTGTGGGGAGGTTGGGTGCACAGAGGGTGAGTGCAGGTTGGGGGGTGGGGGCACCGGAGACAATGAGGGACTGTTTTTTTTTTCTTTCACAGGGTAAAAAAAATCATGGGAAGGTTTTTCCTTCACAGGTTTGTTTTTGGCACACTGGGGTTGGCTCCCAGTGTGCCAGCTGTGTTGTTTGAAGAGGGTGACTGAAGCCGATGGGGATTGGGCCCCCCATCAGCACAGAAAACATGTCTGTTTGGGGGGATGCATGATGCCAAGGAGGATTGGGCACCCCCTTGGCTTACATAACTAGTACACGGGGGCACATTATGTTGACAGGAATTGGGCTCCCCCATTGGCAAATGAACTGGGGAGGGAGAGGAAGAAGCAGAGGAATATATGATTACAACAGCAGGGGGAAACAGATGAACCAGTAGTGGTTTTTAATTTGAGTAATAGAGTCATTACAGATATGGAAGTTCAGGTTCTGAGCAAAGGTCTGTCCTTCTCACCAACCAAAGGTATAGATCTTTTTTCAGTTAGAAATAGTCCTGCAAAAATTTGATAGAAAATTAATTAGCAGATTGGTTTCAAGATAAAGTGAAAGAACAATCAACGAGGAAACAAAATCTACAGAAAGCACTGGGAATAAAATCAAATTTTTCATTACCTGGGGGAGAGAGGTAGTAGAAACCTACATAAAAGTAACAGACAAACAGATAAAAGATATGACTAGTAAAGGAGAGGCATTTCCAAGATACAATAATATGACAAGGAAGGAAAAGGAGATCATAAAAAAATTTAGAAGACAAATCAGTTGTGATTAAACCTGCAGATAAGGGTGGGGGGATAGTGTTGTGGGATTATAAAAAATTAAAAAGAGGAATGTTTGAGACAGCTAGGAGACAATGAAAAATATTTAAAACTGGATATAAACCCCACTGAGGAGATAACAGCGGACATTAGAGAGGTTTTAGAATGGGCAATAGATTTAAGATGGTGTACAGACACAGAAAGGGAGATGTTAACTAATAAAAACCAAGGATACCTCTCTTCTATGTCCTACCTAAAGTACACAAAGATTTGCAAAAATCTCCGGGTAGACCCATAGTTTTTGGGGTGGATTCGGTTTTGGAACCTTTAAGTACGTAGATTTCCACATTAAAGATGAAGTAACAAAAATGGAGACACATGTGAAGGACACAAGTCATGTGATAGAAATCATTGGGGAAATAAATAGGAGTAACCTAAATATGGAGGAATTGTGGTTAGTGTCCCTAGATGTAAAGGATCTTTACATGAGCATCCCACGTGAGGAAGGACTGGCATCATTAAATCAGAAATTACGTACTAGAACAGAAGATTTTCCACCAGCAGAATGTTAAGGGGGCCTGGCAGACCTGGTGTTAAGCAAAAACTACTTCAGTTTTGAGGAAGATTTTTACTTACAGTTACATGGGACAGCCATGGGAAGCACAATGGCACCTTCGTATGCGAATTTATTCATGTGGAATTTTGAGAAAACATATTTTTCATCTATACACAAATCCATTTCTTGACTGCGTCAAGAGGTGGAAACATTTCATTGATGATGTGTTGCTAATATGGGAAGGGACCAGAGAAGAATTAGGAAGGTTTGAAACCTACTTAAACAGCAGAAACCCCAACCTTCTTTTTTCAATGGAAGCAAGTCAGACAGAGATAGCTTTTCTAGATTTAAAAATCTACAAGGGTGGCCGGCCCAGTGGCACTGAAGGTTGAGGCGCTGGACACCATACCTCATACCACGCTGGCAACCCGGGTTCTGGAATGAACTCGGGTTGCCGGAGGTCAGAGGGGGGACAGAGGATTGAGCGTCCCAACAGATGCTCTCCAGGGGGGTGGGATTCTGGGGTGTTGTGCACACCCAATTCACCAGTACCGGTAAAAGCACGGGCACCAGTGCATAGGCAGCTCTTCATAAGAGTCAGGCCGGGGAGGACATTGTGGACATTTGTCAGCGACGTGCGCCAGCACGCCATGTGACTGGACGTCAATCCTACATGCCGACATCCTCAGAGGGTAAGAGGGACTAAAGGGAAGAAAAATGGAAAAAGAATCTTGGGCCAAGATGATGACCGATCCACCTCAGGATTGCCTACTCGCAGGACAGACCCCGTTTTGCAGGCAATCCTAGGAGTAGGAGAAGGTAGGAGGGATAAAGCAGCATGCCTGGCACTCTAGGGGCAGATTCTGTGGGAGGGACCTGTAGGATTGATCAATGGTCTGAAGGAATGGGTTGAGGGGGCAGTAAGGAGGGATAAAAAGAAAAAAAAATCTACAAGGGGAGAGGGAATTAGAGACAAAACTACATCGCAAAGAGACAGATAGGAATGCATTACATTATTACATTTTAATAGTTTCCATGATCAAAACTGAAAGAAAGCATACATAAATCTCAAATTATAAGAACAAAAAGGAATAATAGCGAAGAACAGGAATTTTATAAAGAAGCAGATAGAATGACAGATAGGTTTCTAAAGAGAGGCTATAAGAGACAAAATATTGAAGCAGCTATTGTAGAGGTAGCAGAGACACCTAGGGAGGAACTCCTTAAAGGAACAGAGGAAGAAACTACAGAGAAGAGAAGAGTATTTTTTACAGCCTATAGCCATCTGAGTGGAAACATCAAAAGAACATTAATGGAAAATTGGCACATATTACAAATGGGAAAATCAGAATAGAAGGTTTAGAGAACAACTATTAGTGACATCAAAAAAGAACAAGACAATAAGGGACAAGTTTGTTCACACTGTATATTATGTCCCTGAAAGACAGAAGAAACAACTTTATTGGGTCCCCTAAAGAATATGAGTTACCCATGTGGACAGTGTTTTCAATGTGGGAACACTAAAATGAAGCAGTATTTTGCACATCTGCACACAAACAAAAAGCATGAAATAAGACAATATATTTATTTATTGAAAATGTTTCACCAGGAAAAACACACTGAGCAAAAAGATGCTTGTCTCATGGTGCGACCTGGGGGGAGGGGTTACAGTGGAGGCAGGTATTCATACTAAAGTTGAATTTAGAAGTAGAGCAAAACAGATAATGAACATAGTTGGGTGGGGTTACATTTGAACTTGTTACATAAGGAGAACAGTACAGAACATGATCATCAAGGACAGGGTATACAGTACATATCATGGGTACACATCGAGGGCAATACATGATTACATAAGTGCCAGTAACAGAAACTGAGTGCCAGTAACAGAACTTGAGCTGAAGCGAGACGCACCAAGTTGACAGTAGGAATTGGAGAGCGAAGATGGGGGTAGAGGAGGAGTGGACTAGTAAACACTAGGTGTGTAGGGGTGGTTTAGGTGTGGTGGGGGAGGAGAGGGGAGTTAGTAGCTGTGAGTAAGGCTGAAAAGCGTAGGTTATTTAGGAAGGAGGGGGAAGGAAAGGGAGATATTAGGAGTGAATAAGAGTGAGTAGGGTGAGGTGTAGTGCGTGGGGCAGTGTATAAGCCAGACAATTGGGTGAAGGCCGAGACACTGGTCAGGCGCTTAAGGGGATGAAGTGAAGTATCAGTGGGGGAGGTCAGGGGCAGTTGCAATTTGGTTCAAGGAAGTTATTGAGGGCAGAGGATAGGGAGTGTTTGGATGAAGAATGGTGGATCTGGGCTGGCAGGCCATTTCAAAGTTTAGGGAAGAGATAAGAGAAGGCTGATTGGCCTGCACTGGTCCTTCAGTGAGGGATGACTAATAGCCTAGCGTCAGTAGACCTGAGGGCGTGGGTCGGGGTAGGTGGGGAAGATAGGGAGGATACGAGGTAGGGAGGGAGGGAGCTGAGCCAGAAGTTGGACGTGAATTTAACACTATGAATTAGGCACCGGTTACTCAGGGATGGCAGGGTCAGGGAATGGTAGAGCTCGCAGTGATGTGAGCGGGGGGGCATCGAGGGAAAAGCAGCAGAAAGCATTAAAGAGGGGGTCAAGTCTGGCTAGGGTGGTCTTAGAGGCGGAGCTGTAAATGACATCACAGTAGTCGAAGGAGGGTAGAATCATTTTCTGGACTAATTCACATCTGACAGGTAGCGGGAGACTAGTGCAGCTTCTACAGAGGGCACCAAGTTTTTGGAGCAGTTTTGAAATGATGGCATCCACATGTGTGGAAAAGGAGATGTGGTGATCAAGACAAACTCCTAGATACCTGAAGGAGGGCATTTCATCAAGGATGGTGTTATTTAGGGTATGGAAGATCAGAGGGGAGGTTAGTTTGGATAGATGCTGTCTAGTGCTGAAAGACATAGAGACAGTTTTCTTGGCATTTAGGGAGAGTTGGTTGGTATTGAACCAGTGTTGGATTTTGTTGAAATCGGTTTGATGTTTGGAGGTGACTTCTTCGTGGGTCCATGTCGTCAGCATACATGTGGATTGCGGTAGTGGAGCAAGAGTTAGGCAGATCATTTAGAAGGATGAAGAAGAGGATGGGGCCAAGAACTGAACCTTAGAGAATGCCAGTGGTGATAAGGGGGGGAGGTGTGGTCAGCTATTTTAGTGGATTGGGTTCTATTTAGTAAGTAGGCACTGAACCAGTTTGTGGCAGACGCCGCTAACCCAGCCCCTGATAGGCAGGATAGTAGGAGAGAATGGGATACCGTGTCAAAGGCTTTTGCTAGGTCAATGAAAATAGCGGCAGTGATTAGCCCTTTATCCATCCCAGTGAGGATGGAGTCCGTGAGTCTTAGTATGGAGGAGGTGGTAGAGTGGTGTTTTCTGAAACTGGACTGAAATGGGGTGAAGAAGTTAGTTTCTGAGAGAAAGTGGGAGAGTTGGGATAGCACTAGGTGTTCCTGGAGTTTGGCGAGGGTGGGGAGAAGGGAGATGGGATGGTAGTTAGTTGTGGAGGTAGGATCACCACCTTTTGGAAGGGGTAGGACAGTGGCATGCTTCCATTCAGAGGGGAGTGACTCGGTGGTGAAAGAAAGATTTAGTAGGGCCGCGAGAGGAGTAGCGATGGCGGGGACAGATGGGAAGAGGAATTTGTTATCGAGACCATCAGGGGATTTGCCTTTGGAGGGGTTCAGGGAGTGAAGGGCATCTAGGGTTTCGGTGGGGGAAATGTGTCTGAAGGAAAAGGGGTTCCTACCAGGCGGTAGGGGGATAGATGTCTGGGCAGCGGGTGTGGTTGCAGGAGGTAGGGAATCTAGGAGGGCCAGGGCGCAAGTAGTGAAATAGGAATTAAACTCGGAGGCTATCTTCAGGGGGTCAGAGAGGAGAGTCCCTTGGGCAAGGAGGAGAGGTGGGGAGCATGCTGTTTGGGGGGACAAAAGGGAGTTAATGACTTTCCAGAATTTAGAAGGTCTCCCAAGATTTGCATTTACGGTGTTGTTAAAATATTCAGCCTTAGCTAAGTGGATGGCCTTTGTGCACTTGTTGCATCACATCACATAGTGTACATTTTACAATGTCCATGTGACAGATGATATGTAGGGAAAACAAAGAGGGAGCTATGAACCCGTATAAGTGATCACAAAAGTGACATTGGGGTGAGGGACCAAAACACTTCAGTAGCGAAACATTTTAATGAAATAGGACACTCTGCAACATCACTGAGATTTTAGGGATTAGAAATGGTGGAAGAACCAGTGGGGGGCCATACTAGTTGGGATGATCTCCTGTCAAAAAGAGAAGTCTTCTGGATTTTCAAAATAGACTGCATGAACCAAAGCATCTGTTTGAATGAGACATGTGATTGGAGCCTTTATCAGTGATGGATTGTGAAAGAATATTACAAGTCAAGAAAGGAAATGGATTACATGAAAAAGAAATAAGGAAATTGCATAACATCAGCAAAACAAGAAACATATTTTCACAAGGACATGTTTAGAAAACAAGATGTGGACTTTGATTGTTGATCCCCCAGAAATGACATAACAGCAAAGCAAAGTAGATTTTCACAAGGATATTTTATAAAACAACAAGATGTGGACTTTGATTGTTGATACCCTCCCCCTCCTTTTCTCCTCATGCAAATCCTTTGCTTCACGTTCCTCTATGTGACACTGTATAATCTGAATATGTATATGACACTTTATAATCTGAATATGTATGTTTTAAAAAAGAATTAGGAAAGCAAAAGTTCCTAAAAAAAAAGGTAAAGGTTAAAGTAAATAAAATAAATGAGAAAAAACCTTTTACAGCATTCAGCTGAGGGAAGGAGTGAACCGCCAACCTAGACCGCAGGTCTAAACATCCAACTATCCACCTTAACTGTTGAGCCACTGGAAACACTAGGATATCTTATGCAACAAGAAGAGACAAAAGGCAACACCCCTAGGCGGGGAAAAGGGGTGTGACATCATAGAATGACATCTCTTCCCCCGCCAATGGAAGGGTATTTAAACTGAGCATGTGTGAGGGCTTGGCTTCTCCTGTAACCAGGAAGCTGACCAGACCCTCAGAGCATTGTTGGTAAGCAGTTAAGGGGCCAGAAATAAGACATGATTGGAGTGGTGCAGTGCAGTGGCTGTGGAGCAGCAGTCTTCCGGGAGATGTTCTGGAGGATGCGGTGTTGTCCCATCTGCAGGCACCCTCTGGGCTGAGGGAGGAGGTTGCTCATCTCCAGGCTGAGTTGGACAGGATTTGTGGGACCTCCTCTCCATCCAGGGACCACCAGTGCCACTGCCGTTGCCTCAGAGGTTGCCAAGAAAGAGGAGCAGTTGGACCACAGTGGGCTCAGGGAGGGTGAGGGTGGAGGAACAGAGGCACATCCCTCCAGTTGTACCTCTCCACAATTCCTATGCCATTCTGGCAAAGTGTGGTTCCTCTATGGAGGCACCTACAGTGGAGACCAAGGAGGATGCTGGGAACCTCCACAAAGGAGACCCACAGGAGGGTGGCAGGGGACCTGCAGGGGAAGGAAACAACTCCTGGTGGGGGACTCCATTGTTAGGAAGGTAGAACTGGGCAAGGAAGGGGAGAGGGAGGTCAGGCCTGCGCCGCCATGGCTTGGAGGGACAGGGAGCGAATCCTCAGGATTGCCGGAGCAGCTGCACAGGGGAGGGAGCTGGATGTCATTGTCCACCTAGGGACAAATGACCTGGCTAAGAAAGGGATTAGAGAAGTGCAGGAAGAGTTTGTGGAATTGGGGAGGGGCCTTAGTCAAGTAGCACACACGGTAACCTTCTCGGAGGTGCTACCCATCTATGGCATAGGAGAGGCTAGGGTGTTCCGCACCATGGGATTCAATCAGTGGTTGAAAAACTGGTGTGGAGCTCAGGGATTTGGCTTCATTGGGGACTGGGGTCCACCTGGAGTGATGCAAGCCTATACTGGCATGATGGGCTGCATCTGTCCGGGAGGGAACCAGGATCCTAGGTGATAGGTTTAAATGCTTCATTGGCAAGCTTTTAAACTAGCCAAGGAGGCACTGGAAAGGAGCAGGAAAATCCTAGCCCCCAAACAATCACGGTAGTAAGTGTGGCAAACACCAACATGGAGGTGTCGATAGGGAGAAGGGCAGGGGTAAATGGAGAAAGTGACAAAGGCAAGAAGGACAGGGATGGGGCAAAAGGGGGTAAGGCCATCAGGAAATGGAGGGTAATGAGTACCAATGCCCATAGTCTGGGCAACAAGCTCCCTGAGCTGGTGGCCTTAATGGAAGAGGGATGCCTGGATATCGTAGCAGTCACAGAAACATGGTACACAGAGAACCATGACTGGGATGTTAACATACCAGGGTACATAACCTACAGGAGAGACAGGCAGGGGAGAAAAGGGGGAGGAGTAGCTCTCTATGTAAAGGAAGGGATAAAAGCAACTGAACAAAAGAGTAAACAGGGAGGAGAGGAGGCACTGTGGGTCACCTTGGAGACTGGAAGGGCACCACAATCCGCACAGGGTTGTGTACAGACCCCCATGTCAGGGGAAGGAATGGACAAGGATATGATGGAAGGCATTCTTAGAATGGCAGAGAAAGGGAGATACTGTTGATGGGAGATCTGAATATGCCAGATGTTAACTGGAGCACATTTGCTGCAGCGACATCCAAGAGCAGGGCCATTCTTGACGCCTACAGGTGGCAGGCATTAGACAGCTAGTTTCGAACCCACCTGTGAGGGGAGCAATCTTAGACCCTCGTACTCTCAAACAGGGGCAGTGAGAGGATCTCAGATCTAGAAGTGGGTTGCCATCTGGGGACAAGTGACCATCAAACAGTGTGGCTCATATTAAACTCAGCTACAGAGTCAAGCCATACAAAAGTGAGGGTACTGGACTTTAGGAGGGCTGACTTTGGCAAGATGGGAGAGTGCCTCAGAAAAGCACTAGCAAACAGGCTAGAAGGAGGTGTGGAGCAACAATGGGGAATTATCAAAACTGCCATCACAGAGGCAACAAGCCTTTGTGTGAAGCAAATAAACAAATCAAAATGAAAGAAAAAGCCACTATGGTTCTCAAGAGAGGTGGCTGTGAAAGTCAGGAAGAAAAAGATAGCATTCCAGAAGTATAAGGAAACACAGAAGGAGCAGGACAGAGAGCTGTACCAGTTAAGGCAGAAAGAAGCAGGGAGGAAGTCAGAATAGCAAAGGCCCAAACTGAGGAAAAGATAGCCAACTCAGTTAAGAGGGGATAAAACCTTTATAGGTACATCAGCGAGTGAGAAAGACAAAGGGAGGGATAGTGAGGCTGAATAGAATAAGCGGTGGGTAGGCAGAGGGGACAGTGAAAAATCAGGAATACTGAAAGAATATTTCTGCTCAGTATTCACAGAAGAGGAGGAAGTGCCTAATCAATTAACAGAAGCACTCTTGATAGAAGTCGATCCCAGTCCTTTCCACAGAAGAAAGGGTTCTGCAAGAACTCCTAAAACTGAAGGTGGAAAAGCAATGGGTCCTGATGGAATTCACACCAGAATTCTAAAAGAATTAAGAAAGGAACTAGTGAAACCACTGGCTACTCTTTTAATAAATCATGGGAGGATGGTGTGGTACCGAGGACTGGAGGAAGGCGGATGGATTCCCTTCACAAAGTGGGACCAAGACAGAGGCAGGAAACTACAGACCTGTCAGTCTGACCTCTGTGGTGGAAAGTGATGGAGTCACTTCTGAAGGAAAGAATAGTTGAGTACCTAGGGGTCAGTGGAGCACAGGATCCAAGGCAGCATGGGTTCCAGCGGAAGGTCATGTCAGACTAATCTAATAGATTTCTTTGACTGGGTGACCAAAGTAGTAGACCAGGGAGGGGCTGTGGACATGGCCTACCTAGACTTTAGCAAGGCATTTGACACAGTCCCACACAAAAGATTATTGGTCAAATTAACCAGCCTGGGAGTGGGTCCCAGGGTGGTAGCCTGGGTAAAACATTGGCTGGACAACAGGACACAGAAGGTAATTGTAAATGGAGTCCACTCTGAAGAAAGGGCGGTTACTAGTGGGGTACCACAGGGTTCAGTATTGGGTCCAGTCCTTTTTAATGTCTTCATCAGTGGCATTGCAGAGGACTGGAAGGAAAGTATGCCTTTTGCAGATGACACAAAGATCTGCAACAGGGTTGATACACAAGGAGGCGGAAAGGATGAAAAGGGACTTGGCAAGGTTGGAGGAATGGTCTGACGTATGGCAGCTAGGATTCAATGCAAAAAAGTGCAAAATAATGCACCTGGGAAACAAGAACCCAGGGGAAGAATACACAATGGGTGGGGAGGTAGTAACAACAACAAAACAGGAAAGGGACCTGGGGGTAATCATATCAGATGACCTTAAGGTTAGCAAGCAATGTGAGAAGGCAGTAGGGAGGGCAGGGGTATACTGGGATGTATAGGGAGAGGCATCAGCAGCAGAAAACAGGAAGTTGTTATCCCTCTGTACAGACAGTTGGTGAGACCCCATCTTGAATACTGTGTCCAGTTCTGGAGACCCCATCTCCGCAAGGACATAGACAGGATAGAGGCAGTCCAGAGGAGGGCAACTAAAATGGTGCAGGGTCTGCAAGAGAAGCCGTATGAGGAGAGACTAAAGGAGCTTAATATGTATACCCCTGAGGAAAGAAGGGAGAGGGGGGACATGATAGAAACTTTCAAGTACCTCAAGGAATCAACAAAGTCCAAGAGGGTAGCATCTTTCAGAAAAAGAGACTTGCAAGAACAACGGGACACAATTTAAAGATAGAAGGAGGGCGTGTCTAGGGGCAATGTGAGGAAGTATTATTTCACAGAGAGGGTAGTGGATGCATGGAACAGCCTTCCTGAGGAAGTTGTGGAGTCTAAAACTGTGGGAGAATTCAAGAATGCATGGGACAGACATAAGGCAATTCTTGTGGGGGCAGGAAGATATAGGCTGTTGGTTAAATAGGATCTACGGCCTATCCTGTAGGTAGTGAAATGGGCAGACTAGATGGGCCTAGCGGTCCTTATCTGCCGTCAAAGTCTACGTTTCTATGTTTCTATGTTTCTAAGCTTCTTAAAAACCCTTAATGAAGAAGTTTTAACATGTACTAAACCAAGAGAAGTAGTAAGAGGGCAGAGGTTTTGTAATAAGAGCACCTCTTTCTGTATTTAAATTTATAGAAATGCCAAGAGAATAGCTTAACCACAAGTGCTACAAGTGCTAGAGAAAGGGCACCATGAAACAAGCACAGGTAAGCAAAATGTGTAAGACGCTTGATTGAAAGAGTAAATTAAAGTGTGAATTGAATGAGAAATAATAAGTGAGAGAAGGTGTTCTGGAATAAGAGTTATTTTCTTTGTATTTGGAATTTTAGAGACACTAGGTCAGAAAAAGAAAAAAGTTGTGAATATCAGAGTGAGGGCACTACAAGAAAGCGCAGGTAAGCAAGATTTGGTGTAAACTGAATGAAAAAGAAAGTGAGCATTAAGAAATAAACACAGGGTGAGAAGAAAGACTCACAGAATGATTTAATGGTATTTTATCCAAGAAGGAAAGCAGGGGAGGTGACTTTAAAGGCACCATAAGAGAGGAGCCATGTGGAAGTGGACTGTGAACAAGTTAAAGTAAGAGAATGGCAGGCTGATTTATGAATGGAAAAACAAATAAGGTGTGATAAGAACAAAGAAAATCAGGAAACTTTTGTCTCTCTTGTTTTGCTCTAGAATTGAAAAAGAAAAACAAAAAAATAGAGATTGAAGGATGCTGTGAAAAATTGAGGGAGGTTTAAACAACAAGGTTTGTAGGAGTATACACAAACACGCTATTATGGAACTCATATTAAGAAAGTATAAATCTGATTAAGAAAGCAAACATTTGTTTAAGAGAGTAAAAAGAAAGGATTATGAAATAGGGTGTAGCAACTGTCAAATTTAAAAGGTGGAGATGGAATCATGAGTTTGCTAAAAAAGAAAATGTTTTAGAATACTGCATATTTATGATGTTTTTGTATATTTTATATTTATAGAACAACACTGTATATTGGGGCCTGAGGAAGTGGCGGTGGCCACGGAACTGTTGCCCGGACCTTTTTGGTGTGAAATAAAAGAAATGAAAAGCAGTTTTTCAGCTGGAAATATTTTATTTTGAATGGAGTTCATCCTAATCTAGTTATTTAAGGGAGTGAGTGCTCAGGTCTCTGTTACTACTCACATTTTTATGATCCTCAGGCAGAGAAAACCAACATGCTTCCAAATGGAAGGGCTCGAGGAGAGCTATCAGGGAGAGTGGGTTTAGGGTGGTGGTATACAGGTGGCACCAAGGGGTGAAATGGGTGCTAGAAAGGGGTCTTCCCTGTCTGGTTCCCATACTCATGGGTTCCACTAGTTCAAGTGGGCAGGGAGCAGGTAGACCAATAGTCTCCACTTGTCCTACTCAGGCAGTGCTTTGTAGTGCCAGATTAATGAGGAATAAGACCACTATTATAGCAGATCTGATTTCCTTGGTCGACCTGGCTTCACAGAGACTTGGCTGGATGATGACAACAATCCATTTCTAGAGGCAGTGATCCCAGTGAGGTTTTCTGATGTACACTGCCTGAGGAAGGACCACAGAGGCAGTGGAGAGGCCATCTGTTTTAGATCTAGCCTGAATTCTCTGTGCTCTCGTTGGGATCTACCAGGTCATTTGAGTGTGTGGCCATCTGAGGGAAACCAGGTGCAGGCTGCAGGATCCTTCTTGTGTATCAACCTCTGGGCAGCAAGAAGGAGTTCCTGCAGAAAGTCACGGACTTCATGGCTGACCTGGTGTTGGAGTCACCCTGGTGGTCTATATTGGGTGATTTCAACAAATGGGTCAACAATGAACTCTTGTCTTTTGGTTAAGACTTTCTCCAGTCTATGGAATCACTGGGCATGTCACAGATAATTACCTCTGTGACCCACTCGCATGGTCACTCCTTGGATCTAGTGTTCATATGATTCCACATCAATACAACATCGTTGTCAACACCCCCAACATCGACGGGAACAATGCCGACTGTCGGCAGTGTTCCTGTCAGAAAGAAGCATTTTTTTGTTGGGGGCTGTACCCCCCACACCCTCCCAACTCTATATAACCAACTCCGAGTTGGAGTTGGTTCAGGGTGGGGGTGCAACATCGGGAATTGCTGTGTTGAGAGACAGTGGACCACCACAACGAACAATCACGACTTGGTGAGATTTGTTGCTGTGGTGGTGTTCACTGTCGGAATGTCATTATGGTGGGGTGTTACCTTGTTCACACTTGGTTCTTGAGATGTAAAATCTTGAGACTGATCTGGTTATTTGGTTGGATCATTACACAGTGAAGTTCTCATTTGGCCCCCCCTTAGAACCCTCCCCCTGTGGAGATGGCCTGTTACCACCCTTTAAGGGGTTTGACACCATTAGGATTTCAGGTTGTATTGGACCTATCTGGTTTGCTGACTGCTTGCAAAGCAGGACCAAGGGAAGCGGTAATGGCTTATAATGGGGCCATTGTCTCAGCCCTCGATTCTGTAGCACCAGTCCCTGTACAACCCTTAGCCTCATGCCTGAGATCCCCATGGTTCGATGGGTAGCTCAGGGAGCTGAAGACTAAGGGTCAGAGGTTGGAATGCTGCTGATGAAAATACCCTGCTGAAGAGGAAAAATTGATTTTGAAATTCCATTATAAGGATTATCAAAAGACAATCTCCCATAAGAATACAGAGTTTTTGTCCAGGGAGATTGCCGAAGTGAAGAAAAAACTAGCTCAGCTGCTCCGGCTGGTAGACAGGCTTCTTCATCCCACCTGTTTCCAGCTGTTGAGAACCTTGTCATTTACTAGATGTGATGAGTTTGCTCTATGTTTTGTTGACAATGTGTCCTCTATCAGATCCAGTGCCTCTCAGTTGGTGTGTGGTGCCAGGCATGGGATTAACAGAAGCCCTCCTCAAGTCTGGAGCACATTTGATCCAGTGGAGGTGGAAGAGGTTAGTTGGACTGTCTCAAAGCTGCGACCAACATACTATGACCTGGATCCAGGTCCAACATGCTTCTTAGTGGGCTGTGTTGAGTCCAGTGGGCCAGTGTTCACTGAGATCATCCAATGTTCCCTTTAGAGGGTTTTTTCCTGGGCCTTTGAAAGAGACTCTCAAGAAACCCCTCTTGAAAAAGCCTTCTCTGGATCCGGAATGTCTGGCAAATTACAAACCCATCTCTAACCTTCCCTTTTTTTACAGAAGGTTATTAAAAAAAGTGGTGGCTGCATAGCTCTAAGCACGTCTTGCTACCTATTACATCTTTGAACCACTCTCATCTGGATTTAGGTCCAGGCACAGTACGGAGACTGGCCTGGCTGCATTTGACACCATCTATCATGGGGTGTTACTGGATCACCTTCGGGAACACTGTGGACTTGCTGGTACAGTCATCAACTGATTCAAGTCTTTTATCACAGGCAGGATACAAAGAGTGGTGATAGGAATTTTTTCCTCTCACCTGATGCCCCTGTCCCGTGGAGACCTGCAGGGCTCAGTCCTGTTGCCCATTCTATTTTCAGTGACCATGCTGCCCCTGGGAGACATATTAGATGGTACAGCATGGGTTTCACTGCTATACAGATGACACTCGCCTGTACTTGTCTTTTGCACCTGGACAACAGGGTGCAGTCTCTGTATTCAATTCTTGCCTGGTCAAGGTCCAGGGCTGGATGTCCTCCAACTGGTTAAAGCTCAACCCAGATAAGATGGAGGTATTGGTGATTGAGCCTGGTCATCTGTGGAACACTGAGTAGATCAGGGAGAACTCCAGCTTAATAGTTGGTGACTCCCAGTAGACCATCTCAGTGAAGTCAAAAAATCTCAACGTAATCCTCAATGGCAATCTGACAGTACAGGCTCAGGTGTACACTGTCATACAAAGTGTTTTTTACCACTTGAGGAATATCACCTGGATTAAACATTTTATCCCCCTGATGACTTTTCCTCACTAATACAAGCCTTTGTAACATCCAGGCTTGATAGGTCCTGCCATATAATACCTGTCTTATGTGATCTTTGCTGGCAGCCCATGAGGTGACGGATTGCCTTCAAGGTCAGCTTGCTGACCAATAAAGCCCTACACAGCCTGGGGCCTTGCTACCTATGGGACCTACTGTCTCCCTACCAATCCTCCATCCTCTACATTCCTTTGAGGAGGACATCCTAGCAGTTCCCAGGGTCAGTTTGAAATCATTTGGTTAGCTTGCATTTTCTGTGGCTGGTCCAACCCTGTGGAACTCACCCCAAAGATCTTTGAGAGAGGCCCCCTCACTGAAAGCCTTTAAAAGGGATCTAAAGTCCCACCTATTTGAGGAGGCATTTTCTTTATATTAAAATTAATGAATATACATTGATAATAGTTTGTTACAGTTTATATTTTACTCTTGTTTGTATTTTAGATTGTTGTACTGTATTTTATTACTGTACACTTCTTACTATTGTATAGCGCCTAGAGCATCCAGGGATGGGTGCTTTATAAATAAAGCTTTACTTACTTACTAACTTACTATCTGTCCCCTGGAACTTCAACAAGGCATACATATTTCCACCAAAACTCATGATAGTAGCAATACTCCACAAAATCAGAACCACCAGGACAACAGTCTCATTGATAGCCCTAGACTGGCCACAGACACTGTGGTACTCATTGATCAGAGCCATGTTAATCAACTCCCCATGGCTCATACTCATGTGCCAGGATCAACTGAGCCAGGGCCTGATCTTACACCACAGTCCCAAGACACTCAGACTGAAAAGACTGCTACACACTGGGTATCATCTCTGGGTGGTGAATCACCTGTTAAATCAAGGAGACAATATTCCAAAAAACATATCAAAGACACTGGCAGATTTTCCTCAACTAGCATGTCACTAAGGGTACATCTCCCTCAGTAGCAGGCTTGCCTCAAATTCTGAAATTTCTAAATGATGGAGCAGAAAAGGGACCCGGCTACTCATGACTAAAGGTTCAGACATCAGTCATTTCTGCCATGAGATATCCTTTACTGGGGATAGGACAATTAGGGTCTCACCTGGACAGAGTTAGGCTACTACGCACCCCACAAATCTCTCACCCTTGCACAAGGCCCCTTGTGCCTTCTAGCAACCGAACCATGTTTGGCATGTCCTGCATAAAGCTTCTTTTCAGCCAGACTCCTTGTACTAGACATCATTCAGAACTGTGTTCCTGGTAGCCACATGCTTGGCTACAAGGGTTAGTGGAATACAGACGCTATCTTGCAGGGAGCCTTTCTTGGTCTTCCACAGCGATAGAATCTCCTTGCAGTCATTCTTGTCAATTACATCCAAAATATTGTCCCAATTCCACGTGGAGCAAAACATTCACCTGTCTATCATGCACCCTGAACAGAAACTTCCGGAAGCAGCTCCACACCCACTTGATGTAGCTACTTAGGTAAGGCAGTGTTTTGCGTATGAGTGAACGAATTGGTAAGAAAGAAGGCAGGTCAAGCTGTATTGAAAAACACAATAGCCAGATGGTTCAGAGCCACCATTGCAGCCACCTACCAGAGGACAGGTTTCCAGCCACATCGAGGCAATAAGGCACACTCCACTAGGGCGATGGCCACATCACGGCCCGAGAGAGGTGGGGTTTCAGCCCAGGAAATTTGCTCAGCCACCACCTGGTCCTCTAGCTATACTTTTGTGAAACACTACCATTTGGATGTGCTTTGTCAGACAGGGCCTATTTTGAGAGAGCAGTGCTTCAGGCAACTTCGGATTCCATTTGAACCTGCTCATGCATTTCCTTCCCTGTATTAGTCTCACTGCTACTAAGTTCCCATTGGTAAGCAATTTCTGAGTACTATAAATGTTGCTGGGGATAATGGTATTTACTCATCTGATAAAGGTGATTATACAAGCAATCTTTATAGTACTTAAGAGCCCCTCCCAATGCACAAAGGACTGAGAATATGAGGCAATCAACCAATCAATTACTTCCAATTTCTTGACTGAGTAGCTAAGTCCAATGACTCAGGGTTCCCTGCTGCTCGTAATGTAATTTACAAAGGCTACTCTTTGATATGTTAACCTACTTGAATTTTGGGGAATTTTGATACATGGTAGTGAAGTAGTGTGCTATGTAGTGAAAGTATTGCATCAGTTCTCTTTGTGACAACATCATTGCCTCCATGGCATATTTCCATTTTTCTAGTATCTGCTGCTGTTTTCCCCTTGTAGGTGTTTTTTCTCTCTCTTTTATTCTCTGCTAGGGAAGTATCTCACTTGAGTTTCCAGTCTTGGCTAGGGGATGGCCTCCGGCCAGATCAAATTTGACTGGATCATGCATCAACCTACAGCATGGATGGAGGATAACCCATTGGTGGGTGATTTCTGAGTACTGTAAAAGTTGTAAGTATAATCACATTTACCAGATGAGTAAATATCATTATATTTAACAAACAAATAATGACTATTTTATTTGGGGGGGGGGCAAAATTCAGTTTTGGACAGTCTAGTCTGAATACTGTATATAACATTTGCTCTCCCAGACCAGGCCCTGCCCCATGGAAATGCTAGGAAGAGTTCTACTAATAATAACTTTGCCCAACATGTCTTGCAGTGAGGATGGAATAGGTCCTGGGAACATGCAAGATCTGCATTTGAATATTGGAGTGCACCACTCAAAACCACCTTCTGTATACTTTGGAAAATAAATTTAAAAATCACTCATTTTGAAACCCCCGTAGGTGGTATGACTACTTTATGATCTGTGCTTTATTACAGTAGGGGCATTGCAGTAAAGATTCACAATGGTCCCAAACCTGACGGCTCCCATTTAAACAACAGAATGCTCACACATTATAAACAGTAGCAAATGTCAAGATATTTGCTAGTAAAAGTTCACAAGACATAAGTGACTGGGGTTTTATGGACGCCCAGCTGTACATGTCATTTGTATCTGATACAGGTGGCACTGTGGAGGTGCTAAATAAATGTCTGTCTGGGATCCAGGACTGGATGTGCTCTAGCTGACTGAGACTCAATCCTGACAAGACGGAGGTGCTAGTGATTGAGCCTGGTCGTCAGAGGGATGTGGGTGCCACTGGGATGGGAACAGGTTTATTCCTTGGACCCACTCCCTTGGTGGCATCTACCAAGGTGAAAAATCTGGGTGTCATCCTTGATGATGGACTGACACTTGAGACTCAGGTGTCATCCATTGTCAGGAGTGGTTTTTACCACTTGAATGTTTCCTGGATTAAAGTCTTGTTTCTGCCTGACAACCTGCCTTCACTGGTACATGCATTTGTGATGTTGTGGCTCGACTACTGCAACTCTCTGTACCTCAGGGTCAATGGAAGAGTCCCCCAGCACCTGAAGCTGGTGCAGAACACAGCAGCCAGATTACTGACCGGACTTCTAAGGGCCCATCATGACACCTCGGTTCTGCATGAACTGCACTGGCTGCTGGTTAGGTGGAGAATCATCTTCAAGGTGGGCTTGCACACCTACAAGGCCCTATGGGGATTGTGCTCTGGCTATCTGAATGACCTCCTGACTCCTGCCCTTGCGGTGCGCTTGTTTTGCTCCTCTACTGAGGGCCTCCTAGCAGTTCCCAGGGCCCGCCTCAAGTCCTCTGGTGATCATTCATTTGAGATGACAGGTCCAGTATTGTGGAACTAATTACTGAGACCCTTTAGGGAGGCCCCATCAGTGGAGTTTTCAAGCCAGGCCTGAAGGCCCATCTTTTTTAAAAAGCATTTGACGACTGTTTATAACTAAGAACTAGTAAACTGCTGCACTGTTTGATTTTAATTTAGGATTTATTTAAATTGCTTTTATTGTTCATTTTATGATTATATATCAATTTATGTTGCTTTGTTCCTACCTACCTGTACAGTGACCAGAGCCTCCGGGATGGGGTGCCAAACAAATAAATTTTACTTACCTACTTAAATTGGCCACACATAACATTACCTCTTGGCAAACACCTCAGTCTATATTTTATAGATGTATAAAATGTTAGTTGCTATGAGAAGTCTCCACTTACTGTAGCTTGGTTCCACTAAACTTTGAGGGCACTACTGAGTGTCACTTTATGTGCTCACTTCATGATGCAATGGACAGATTTAGCTGGATAGGGAACCCTGACAATTAAAACATATCAACCACCCTTGCCAGTTACTACAAAATTCAGGCAGGTTTAATTCATCCATACGTTGATGATGACCACTACATATTAGTCAATGTGTCATAATTTGTTTAATGCAGCAGCATTAGACCATTAGTCTTCTTTTTTTATATCCAAAGGGTATTTACAGAAGAAAGAGGAAAGCTGGGAACACAGCAACAATAATAATAACTCTTACCAGATCATTCCTTGATTGAAGACCAACCCCAATACATTTCCACTGATATCAAATTCTGCATACGATGGCTAACGTGAAAGAAAAGGCAGTCACTAAAGAGAAAAATGTAATTTGAACTACCTGCTGTCCCCTGCAATACATTCTTCAAAATGTGTAGCATACATAGATGATAGTGATAGAACCCCAACTTATTAGAACACAGATATGTTAGGACATCACATATTAAATATTGTTGATATTAGATTCTTTGAAAAAGCAGTTCTAAGTCAGGCTATTGGCACAGCATGTCTATCTCCTCGGTGCCATTTGGATGACCTGGGTTCAAGAACAAGCCTTGGCCTTTAGGCCTCTGGGCTGAAGAGGCTCATCTTTTCATGAAAGAGACATATGTGGTTTTCATAGTGGGGTACTAACCACATGTTATGTAGACATTCTCTATCAGCTGGTCAAAGAATCACACTGCTGAGGCTGTAATTTCTCCAGCCCCCAACTAGTGGATTGGTGCTAATGGGTAACCTCAGGTAGAGGGAGGACCCATGCTCATGGATTCAAAATAAAAAAGCTGTCCTTCCTAGATAAATTTGAGAAAATATCATAATCTAATATTCAGCGTAATGGCCATTTATTTAAAAAATAACCTTAATTTACAGATACAGTATCTGTTTCATTGCATTCAGTTTTTGATATTCACGAGAATGTCATTATTCAGTCAGACTAGGCTGAACATGTTTTATTAAAACTAAATGTGTAAAATTGATGCTTTAGCTTTAAAGATTACAGTACATTACATTTCTGCTTGCACAGATATATGTTTTAGTAAAAATGAGTTTACTTACAAATCCAGCTTCAAGGTCCCAGCACCAGCAATAGTTGAGAAATCTGACAGAGACTGCACGCAGGAAGTCCCCAACCAGTATGGTTACGTAAGTCACTAATATGTCAGATACAGTTAACCTCACAAACTCCTGTGAAACAGCAATAACAAAACATACGGGTCTGGATAAACTCATACTGTACAGGTAAGTAATAAATAAATTATAGACAGGAATGACAATAACATCTCCAGAATCTGTTGGCCAAGCATTTGTCTTAGTTTATTTTGAAATGTAGATATTTATATTTTTAAAGTTAAAAACATGTTAAGCATTATGGTTTGAAAAGTAACGCAACCAGTTGATCAAGATATGACAGATGGAACACTTTAAATATGGCTTTTACTGTGCTTAAAGTTTGCAGTCTCTTAAAGCAGCAGTACTGGATAATCAGGAAATGATTTTCAAAATTCTGCTTTTTGTCTGTAAGCATGTAGCCATAGTTTTGGTTTCCATATCTGTAAATATTTTTTCTAATGATCTTTAGTTTTTTAGATATTTAAAATGTATTTCCATTTTTGTGGATTTACAGTAAATATGGCTGGTGCCTAATTTTCAGCCAAGCTCCCCCCTCACGTAGCATCACATCTTTTGTTTTCTTCCATGGGACCCTGTGCAGTGCATTCCTGCTGTCCCTGTGTAGTACTGTAAGTCATGCGCATGTGCGGTTGGCAGCAGAGGGTTTCGGTTCAACTTGATGGGTGGGAAAAATGTAAACAAAAATAAACAAAAGCAGAGCAAATTATGGGGTGATAGTACAGTGAAAACAAGAAAGATTACCAGGTAAGTGCTCAACAGTGCCAGGGAACAAACTGTTGCAAAGGATCTGATTTTTATCTAGTACTGCTGCTTTAAAAAATATTCCTGTCTGCGTCTCTCTCGCCATTACTCACTGTTACTAATTCTTGTTGTTTTTCCTAACTTTATACTCCGATCGCCTCTTCCTCCCACCACATACAGCTATTATCCTTGAGCTCCACCTTGCTGCTGTATCTACATTGCTACACACCAGGATAAAGTGATATGTGATAAAGATGTCACACTTTCCTGTGTAACAAACCGTGGTAACTGCCATTGGATTACATTATGTTCCTGTAGTATCCTGCAAGATATTACTGGCAGAAACTATGAAAAAAAAATGCTTCATTCTAGTGGCACTGTAGTTCGCCATCTTCCTGCATACTCATCTGGACTCACCTTTAACTATCCCCCACAATGGGCTCCCTGTGTGGGGAATAATGGTGCTTAATGGAGCAGAGGGCAGAGCACCAAGTGTGGAATAGGTGAAACCAGCACTCATGATGAATGTGGCTGTATACTAACACTTCTATAGTGCATTGAAGGATGCCCATCAGACCTGCTAGCTTGAGTCACCCCTGACTTGGACTGCCACTGGCCAGCACAGTTGTGGCAGGAATTGTATACCATCCCTGAAATGAGCAAAAATCTCTGTGACTATGCTAAGCTTCCACGTCAGTTTTACTGGTACTCCATGGAAAAAAGCAGCATGTCCAGGAGACAGGCAGTACAGAAGGTGGAGGCCAGCCCCAGCAGAACAGTCAGAAACAAAAACTATACTTAGGAGTAAAGAAATAAAGATTCTCAGGCTAAATTGCCATACACAGCACTCTTTATTCATAGACTGTCAGAGGATGAAACAGCCCTGGCATTTAAACCACACACTGCTCTTCATCATGGGATGTCCCTTGTTTAATTATCCATCATTTTAAATGCACACCTCAAAGGTGCATGGATCCACGACTGGTCGTCAAAATTTTTTGTCAAACAGCCAGACAACATTTTGCAGTCAGCTACCAGTTTCAAAGGAGACTGGGTGTTTTCTTCGGGGGGGGGTAACCCCTGAACCCCCCACATGGGGGGGTGCCCCCTACACCCTCCCCACCCATTGGAGCTGATTTGGGGGGGTGCAGGACCCCTGACAGACAGTGCCAGGTTCCAGTGGGTTCCCTACAGTGACGTGGCACTGTAGTCACTGTAGGGAACCTCACTGTCAGTCACTGTCGGGTGGGATTACCAAGGTGCATAACACCATTGACCACATAGATGTGATGTACAGTAGATTTTAAAAAGTGAAGTACAAAAAAAGGGTAGGGGGTGTTAGAAAAACCGTGATAAATACTGAACAAGGGCATTTGAAAAAAAAATGATCTCAGCAAAACAGTATAAATGACTTCAAATGTTCCTAAACACTCCTAGATCAGAGGACAAAAAGTTATTCCTCAACATACCCAACATTTGCACCATATAGAATCTGATTAATTAATCATGTGTCACAAAAGCTAATCTAAAGGAGTTTGCAAAAGATAGTGACCATGTCCTACTAATGTACAAAATCCAAAGGAATGACCTAAAGACATTTTAGTAAGAGGATATAATTCATTATCTGAAAATATTGTCTAAAAGAAATAGAGAGGTCAGCACAATATAAAAATCAATATAGGAATATAAATGTACATAATTCCTTTAAAAAGAGTACAAAACTGGAAGATGCCTGGAATCTTCTATACTGTAAATAAGTTATGGTCAATTTTATTTTCTTTTTTTACCGCTACACTGCTGCTTTCAGTCTCAGAATTCTGATGGTTTGTGTTGTCATCAGACTTCCTTGATAAAAATCCTTGTTCAGTACATGTGACTGGACTGTATTCAAGAAGACCTTCCACCGTGTCTCCTGTTGCAACAGCAGATCTGTCTCCACCTCTTTTTGGAAAACAGACATGTTCCAGACCCATAAATGAAATCCAATTTGGATCTGACTTGTAGGCTGCTTGAAAGTGTCCAGCCAGAGCATTATGCTCAGTTTCATTCAACGCTGCTTGAACATGCTCCTGGATGCACATGTTCAAAGATCGCATGGTGCCTCCTACTTAATACTTCTTTTAGTGACACCAGTGATGCACAAAATTGTGACAACATGAAATGCATTTTGTGTGTGTTTTTTATTTTTATCATTTATGCCTGTATAAAGTACTTAGCTTAGGTAGGAGGTCTGGTGCCAACTGAAAGTTACATTCCTCTATAGCCCATGCCTTGAGGCACTTAGCTAGGAGTGGCCTTTGCTTAAGCTGTCCTTTTTCTCTCCTATAAAGGCCCTTTGTTTTGGGTAAACTTCAAAGAGCTCATTCCACCTTCATAAAAAGACATGTTTTGAATGTAAACAGGGCCAAGGCTGAGTAAAACATTTTCAGCTGTGCTAGATGGCCAGGATAACAATGCAAGCTGAGGTAAATATGTAAATCTTGTTTGGATCACTCTGGAAAAAGATAGTCACATAGGTCAAAAGCAGAGACAGGATGTGATATCAGAGGAGCCTGTACAGTGATGCAGGGATAATGGGTCGGTCAGCCAAAGGTATTTCTGTTGTATGTTTACAATGAGAACTCAGTTCTGCTGGGATTTTGAACTAGTAACATCATGGGCTTGAGTCTGCTGTAACTCACCAGTTCCCAATTGGGGGTAAGTTTGTTCTACACTCAGGCCCAGATATTCAAACTGCGCTCAAAACTGGCGCAACAGCAGGAGCAAGCGCAAACCAGCTGCGCAAATGCGCGACAGGTGCGATATTCAAACATGGAGCAGAGCAAATTGCGCAAGCAACCAACGTCTGAATATCGTACATACTGCGCCATCGCGCAACCAGGAAGGAGAAGCTGAGCCAAAATGTTGCGCTATGGCGCAACCAGGAAGCCTAGCTGAGCAGTCCAGAGCTGCCATAGCACAAGCACAGCCCCCCAGAGCAATGGAACTGCACATCCAGGAGGCAGGCTGGGGCCCACCGCCAGCCATGCCACACATGGGCACACAGGAACACACTGCAGAACCCACACCACACCGCACACCCCAAGCACAGCATCACTGGGGGGGGATGGACGATCCACGTGCCCATGGGGACAAGCCAACAAAGCATAGCAGAGCCCTGACACCCCAGCACAACCACTGGCAGGCGGAGAGTGCCACACACAGGGTTGACAACCACAGTGCACATCAGCCCCCATATGCACAGCACACCCTGCACCATGACCCCAAGACACCACCCATGTGCAGTGACTGGCACTGCAGGAAACACCATGCATCCCCGGCACGCCAACCCCGTGCTGCAGAGAAGCATACAGGCCAGACCACCCTGTGCACCCAGCAGTGGGTGGCAGCAGACAGCAAGACCAACAGAAAGTCAATGCCATGCTGGAGATACTCCCATGCACACACACACACACACACACACACACACACCCAGGACCATACCACCCCAGATGGCATGCACACCACTGCAACTGAGCACCCATAGCCAGCTGCAAATCAGAGACCAACACAGTATTCATATCAAAATATAAAGGTATATTTAAAGTTTCAAATACTAAATAACCAAAACCATAAACAACAACTATTTACAAGGGGGGGGACGGGTACAAGGTAGGGGTGTTCAAGGGTAGGGATGAACAACTGGGAGAGAGAAGGCAGGGTGGTAGGATGGGAGAAGTGAAGGGTATGTGCCTAAGACCCAGCCGGCTGGTCATCCTCTGCCTGGTGCTGCACTGTCCGTGACGCCCCTCCGTGAGGCCATGGCGCCTGATTGACTGGAAGGATGGCCTGGTTCTCAATGGCCACCTGTGTCAGGCCCTGAATGTCATGCCGAATCCTCCGGAGAACCTCGAGGCCTAGGAAAATGGGAACACAGTCAATGGCTGTGACTGACCACAACCCTGAACACCACCCAACCTGCAAGCCATATAGCCCAATGTCCCGCACCTGTGATGGCATACACCCGCCCACAGTGAACATGCACATGGCCACACAAACAGGCGGCACCAGCTATGTGCACCACTGCTCACACACACTGCCCACGTCCAGCACAGTACAAACAAGGCTGGCAAGTGACGTGGCAACGTGGTGTGATGCCAGTTACACAGCTATGTGCCCAGTGCATGCCTGGACCACCAGTGACGCATACACAGACATGCTGTGATACTGCACAGTGATGCATGTCACCTGTGTCATGCCTACATACATGGATACATAGACAGTGTCGGCAGATAAGGGCTTATGGGCCACCCAGTCTGGCCATTTGACCTTGTAAGTTCACTCTGTTTTCCTATAAGTCTGTTGCACCTTAACCCTGACCTCCAGAATTCCTTTATGGCTATCCCATGCATTCTTAAATCCCGTGACCAAGTCAGCCCCCACCACTTCCTCTGGCAGGGTGTTCCACTTGTCCACCACCCGTTCTGTGAAGAAATTCTTCCTCATGTTTCCTCTGAATCGTCCCCCCTCCAACTTCATCCCATGCCCTCTAGTCCCGGAACATCTTTTACACTTAAAAATAGTGTTTTCCTGCACTCTGTTCCCCCCTGTAAGATACTTGTATGTCCCCATCATATCCCCCTCTCCCTCCCTCCTCCAGGGAGTACATGTTCAGTTCCTTCAACCTGTCTTCATAGGACTTGTGATGCAATCCATGCACCATCCGTGTTGCCCTCTTCTGAACCCTCTCTACCCAGTCCATGTCCATACGTAGGTATGGTCTCCAGAACTGTACACTGTACTCCAGTGTGGGACCTCACTAGTGTCTTGTATAGTGGAATTATGACCTCCCCTTTGGTTGTGTTGTGCATGGCTGGTGGTCTTGCCCCAGCATGCAATAGCATCCATGAAGTAATGATACTCACACTCCTCCAGCAGCTGGCTCTGCCGCTGCTGCTGATGCTGCTGCTGCTGCTGCTGCGGTTGGGGCACAACACCCCGGCACTGCCCTGGCACGGCCCACCTCCCTCACCCGTCTGCCCTCAAAATCCGCCTGTGGGAGACATATGTTGAGACAAACATCAGTGTGACTCAAAAGCAGAGTGCCCCTGCCCCAGTGAGAGTGCCTGCCCATACAGCCATAACCATCCATCGCACAGCTGCACACACTGACACAGCCCACCGTGTCCGAGCTGGCACCTATGCACAGCCACCCAAGCACACACACACCCCTACAGAGAATATAGGTGCATAGATGGTACACTCACCTGGCCTAGGCACCACGCCCCGCCTGGCACGTGAACGCAGCCACGTCAAGAGTTCTGGCTCCCTCCGGCGGAGGTCACTGTACCGGTGCCGGCACTGCTCAGCAGACCGGCCCCGGCCAGTGACCTCCACCAGGTCAGTGGCCACTTGCTGCCACACGTGGGTCCTAGGCATGGTGAGGGGGGCCTCACCATACAGTGCCTCACAGTGGGGCTCCACCAGGGCCACCAGGTTGGCCACTTCAAGCTGGCTCCAGGACACCGCCCTCCTCCTAGCCATGGCACCAACTTTACAGCAGGCAATATGGCGCCCCGCTGCGCTGTAACCCCACGTGGAGTTGTTGCGCAATAGACCACCACAGGTTCCAATCGCGCTGTTCGAACAGCGCCATCATTTCACATGGCGCTGTCACCAGACAGCACAATAGGACGATACATGGCATGCCAACAGCGCCAGGGGTCGAGGGCATACACAAGGTCACGGCACGACACAAGGCTACGCACAGCACCATAGGACGTATAGGCATCCTGCGCGACTGCCAAGCTGAGCACCAGTGCCACAGTGGACTATTGCTCAGTAGTGCCACAGCGCCATATAGTGCCCAGTGCTGTAGCGCCACTGGCACAATGGTGGCCATGGTCTGAATCGCCTATCGCGCTCAGCAGGTCTGCAGTGCAATAGACGCATGCGTAAGCTGTCTGGGCATGCGCAATGCAGTGTGGTACACAGCCACAAACCTGCGCCATTGGCTCAGCCGGACCTTCCGTATTGCGCAAAGTGCAAATACGCGATATTCAGCCGACATATGCAAATCTGTCAGATCAGCCATTCGGAAGCGCAGTGGCGTGATTAGCATGTCATTAAAGTTGCGCCACACCTCATTTGCGTGTGTTGCTATAAAATGCGACAGTGGGTTGTGCTGGCCAGATTTGGTTACTGCAGGTGAGAGGTGAGTTACATGCTGTGTGATGCTCAGGACAATGCTCATGGGCGGAGGATGATAAAGGCTGAGGGGGCTGAGCATGAAAAGGGCACTTAGAAAGGGACAAAGGGCACCCTTTCTATCAGTATCTGCCATGCGGAGTGGAAACGTGGGGAGCTTCCGCACCCCCCGGGCCGGCAGCTATGCTCATGGGGAAATGCTGTCGACTGCACAGTGACAGGTGTCCACTTCAACCCATACAGATCACCATGACTGACCAGAGCCAAGCTGAGGGTGTGGACGGCGGGTGTAGGAGGAGGCCGAACTTCACCGCGGCAGAGGCGAGAGCCCCTCTTCCAGGCCTACCTGGAGGATGAGCCACTAGTGAGTGGATGGAGGGGCACCCTCAGGAACCTGCAGCTGCATGGGAGGGGTAGCTCGGGCCAACCTGCAAGGGAAGCCACCAGCGCTCGTGCAGGAATGCAAGAAGAAGATGGGGACTGACAGCAGGAGGCTGAAGGAGAAGGTGGCAGCCTTCAGGGCGGCACGTGCTGGCACTGGTGGGCCCACCAGTGGTGTTGCAGCTGACCCACAGAGGAGACACTGGTTGCGGCCATGCAGCAGAGTGCCAGTCTGGCGCTATTGCGGAGGATTCCAGACAGGTGGAAGCCCATCACTGCACGGTATGACATGGTGGTGTTGTTGGGGGGCTGTTGTTCACATGCACTCACATGTACTCTCTTTCTGTTACAGATCCTGTTTGTCTTCAGGAGACGGTGGTGGTGGTGGGTCCAGACAGTGATGCAGACCTGCTGGACGTGGAGGAGGGACCATCCACCTCCACCACCAGCCTGCAAGCACTGCAGCAGCATGCACGCTGGGCCAACAACTCCGGTGTCAGTGATACGGGTGCAGGGGGTGCACAGCCTGTGTCACAGCAGTCTGGCATGCAGGTATTCCAGCATGCTGTGCCTATGGCAGTGGCATGCACCTGCACCATTGATGATAGCAGGCCTGCAATGGGCAGTGATAGGTGTGTGTCCCATGACGGACACATGGCAGGCCAGCACATGCCCCTGGGCCTTCCTGGTTCACACCTGTGTACCAGCATGCTGGCACAGTCCCAGGCTGTGCCTGTCAGCACCGGTGGGGCAGCACCAGTGGCTGTGCAGGTGTCTGGCACTGTTGTTAGCATGGAGGTGGAACAGGTGGACCTGGGGGCTCAGCAGTTGGAGGGGCGGCAGCAGCAGTCACACACCAGGTCTGGGGGTACAGTGTCAAGCAGTGGCACATGTCCACCGCCCTTTGATCCGCCCATACCTGGACCTGGCAAACAGCGCCCACCCTCAAGGGGTGCTGTGCACCAGGACCGTCCACACCCTGGGGGTCACGATGCCATTGGGGCACAGTACCCATTGGACGTGCACACCCGCCTGCTGCAGGACTCAGTACAGCTGAAGGGGCGGGTTGCAAGGTCCGTGGAGGCACTGTCTGTGTCCATGGAGCGGCATAGCAGGGAGTGTGCTCGGGACCGAGCCGAGCTGGTCCTTATGCGGACGGATGTGACCGCTGCCATTGACAGGCTGACCCAGGCAGTGGTCTCTGTCGTGGACGCATTACACACTGTCAGGTGCCCGTACCACACCCCCACAGTGCGCTCCACTCCCCTTCCTGGCATCGAGCACACCAGGCCTGTCGATGCGGGTTCTGCTGTGGGCATCCCGAGCACCCCTGGTGCAAGTTTGTTTGGCAGGATGCAGACCTGTGCGGCAAGGTCGCGTTCGTGCAGTGGGACCCCTGGTGGTGCACCAGCACCACCCGATGTGGCCCTTGCTCAGCCTGCCAGTGCTGCTGGGCCACGGCGGGGCTGCCCATGCATCCGTGGTGGCCTTGGGACAGTGCTACCTGACTGAGCTGTCTCCCAGTGCAGGCCCTGTCTGGTGCTGCCCTGTGTGCAATGTGTCATGGTGGGCAGTGCACTGCTGGGTGCTCTGCTCACCACGCTGACACACGGACCACCTGCACTCTCCCAACTGCTGTCCACAGGTGCGTGTGCATGATGATGCCTGCATTGCACTGTACACCAAGGTGCAGGGTGCCCAGGTCCTGACACCGCGACGTGGACAGTCCAGGTGGTGGGGGTGGTTGGTGGTGCTGTGTGTTGGCAATGTCATTTCCACAGTGCTGTGCTGCTGCCCATGTACACTGCCTGGTGTGTGTGTGTGTCCATATGAGTGCTCACCCCTCTCTGATGGTGTGTTGGTATGCCTGGAACCTTCAACTCCCCTGACCTTCATGCACGGTGTGTTCCCCTGTGTGCCTGTGGTTTGCGCATGGACAGTGTTGCCTGCACATGTCCCCTTGACTTACCTGTGTTGGACGTAGTGCTCTTCTGCAATGGTGTCCCAGTGCAGCTGGGCCTGCCGGGTCAGTCGGGGTCCCTCCATCCTAGGGGGGGCTGCTCATCACTAACATCACCGGCGCCACTGGCCTCCCCATCACTGTCCCCCTCTTGGACCTGTACGGCTATCCCATGGTCTTTGGCCATGTTGTGCAGGATGCAACAGGCCAGGAATATCCCACAGGCCTTTTGGGGGCTGTACTGTAGGGCTCCGCCGGAGGTGTCCAGGCATCGGAAGCGTGCCTTGAGCATCCCAAACACCCGCTCTATGATGTTACATGTTGCGGCATGTGCCTCATTGAAGCATAGCTGCGCTGGGGTCGTGGGGTGCCGGTACAGTGTGAGCAGCCAGGGATGGAGTGGGTATCCGCAGTCACCTGTGTGGAGATAGTGGAGATCAGTGTCATGTCAGGTCCATATTGCCCATATCCTTGTGTGCCACTACCATGGCACCTGTGTCATTCCCACCCTTGCCCAGAGTTTGCATTCCATACATGTGTACTCACCCACTAGATGACCCATGGGGATGTCCCCACTTGAATCGATGGCACAGTGCAGACTGGTGCCATATGAAGGCATCATGTGCTCCGCCAGGGTGTGTGGCACAGAATTGATAATGCGCCCAGTGGCATCACACACCACCTGGCAGTTGACACTGGAAAACCCTTTCGGTTCCGATATGCCTGGCCGTCGGGGCCAGGTGGCATGCGAATAGCCACATGGGTGCGTCTATGGCCCCTAGCATGAACTCGTGCTACCTGTGGAACTCCTGCATGTTTGTTATGCGCTCTGCCGGGTGCTGGGAAATGGATGTACCTCAGCAGCATGATGCAGCAGTGCGCTGAGGAATTGGGTGAGGATGCATGACGTACGACTGTGTAATGCCTGTGGTGTCCCTTGTTGGCCTCTGGAAGGTGCCCGTGGTGAGCAGGCACATGCAGGCTGTCACCTTGGTCTCCACCGGATAGACGGTGACTCCCGTTGAGGGTGCCTGCATCACATCACTGCACAGCCGCAGAGCCGTCTCAGTATTGCCCTGTTCAGGTGGTACCGCCCACAATCCGACGCCTGTGCACAGCTCAGCTGATGCGGCACGATATCCGCTTGTCGGGGCATACCGCTGACGGGCCCTCCGCGCCATGTCCCCTGCAGCATGGTGTCTCATCCTCATTACAGCTTCCATGTGGAAGCTGGCACTGTCCATCTCCTGGCTTCTGCCCCCGCTGCTGTTCCTGTGTTACCCCTGCTGCCCCACTGCTGCTTCCACTGCACCGGACACCCCCACTGGCCTCTCTGTCCTCCTGGACCCACTGTCCCTCTCTGCCCTTCCAGCTCCCCTCTCTCTCTCTCTCTCTCTCTCTCTCTCTCTGTCTCTCTCCCCAGTTTGCGGCCTGCTAGGGTTCTTGCGCCGCTTCCTTGAGCTCTTTATTTTGGCTCAATTCGCTACTCTTGCAACTTCGGCTGAGCCACTCTGCGCATTGCGCCCAGTGTTCGATTCTCCCGCTTGCGCACTTCGTGCATGGACCGCCCCCCTTCGGTTGCGCATGCCTTCATTTCCATTGCGCTGTTGCTCAGCATGTTTTTGGTGGCGCAACTGCCCCTTTCTGAATATCGCAGAATGGCGCATTTTTTGGAGTTGCGCATGCACAACCCTGTTGCGCATGGCGCAACCCTTTTGAATATCTGGGCCTCAGAGTTTTAGACAGCTTTCCATTAGGTTTTCCTATGTGATCTCTATCTTTTTCAAATGTGTTTATTTTTATCTCTGTATACTGTATTCCTCATAGTCTCTAGTGTGTATTATCCTGTAGCATATGTAAATATCACGGAGTACTAAATTTTATTTTTATATGTGTAATGTTTTCACTGACTGAGTTATTTCTGGTATGGATAACCAGGGGTAACTGGCAATTCTGTGATCCATTTCCAAAAAGACAGGCTACAAAGTTACCAAATCCAAAGCAAAGTGTTCTCAGATTTTATAAAAGGGGTGAGTCATTTGCCCTTTTGGAAAAGAACACTGTACTGTGTGAGTAGTAGCTCTAGTGGGATACAGACCTAGCGATACCCCAAGTGAGAGTCACATTGAGTGTTGGTGGAACACTAAGGTAACCCTTTCAGGCATCTGAAGGGTTGTGAAAACTGGTAGCAGTGCAGACTGTGCTCTGGGAGAGAACCAGACTGTGACAAACTGGTTGGCAGTGGTTGGTATCTGAAATGGATTGTCACTAAAAAGGCTATCTGTCCACTCACAGGATATACAAAGGGGATACTGTGTATGCTACCATTTCTATTTTGTTGAAAGTAAGAGTAGATACCTAGAAGACACTATGTCTGAGTCATATGAAAAATTGAAGTTGGCACACCTTGAGAAGTGCTTAAGGAGAGGGTTTGTCTTTGAGGAAGGCCAGCCATGGGCAGCCTTCATTGAACTCCTTGAGAAAGGTGACTAGGGAAGTGCTGCAAAAGTGGTCATGGCTAACCAAGGTCATGGGACTGAGGCTAGGAAGAGTGAAATGAACCAAAGCCAATAACTGGTGCAGCTGCGCAAGCCAATAACTGGATGCAAATGATACAGCTAGAACTTAAGGTGAAGGCAGAGGCTGAGAGGCAAAAGGCAGAGGTGGCGCTGTACAGCGTGAAAGTGAAAGCAGAGCTACAAAAATTGAGATTGAAGGCAGAAGGACATGAAAAGCTGCTGTCCACCTCTGTAAAATGTAATCAGAAACATCTCAATTTAATAAGTACTTTATTGCATATTAGTATAGAAGTTCTGAGACATCTCACAGAAACTCTTGCAAACACTGGAACTTTTATACCAATATAGGCAACATTATTAAACTTGTGATTTAATAAATGCAATAGTTATTAAATTACAAGATGATGATTTTATTTTTCAGATGGTGACTGACTATGGAGATGAGAGGAAGGCTATTGTCAGTTGCCATCTGGAAGGGAGTTTGTGAGGTTCATTGACATGGGGGATGGGTTCCTGATGCCGGCCTCAACAAGCAGAAGGCCAGAGGGGAAAAAGCAGCATAAAGAAAATAGTAAACTTTTTTTAAATTGTACCAACACCATGGTGAAAGCCCGGTGTAAGAAGAGGGAGATGTTATGGAGGCAGCACCAGTCACCAGAGATGGACTACTGGTGCCCATATAATTATAATTTTTCCAGTACAGTGGTGGTCTCCTGGTGTCCAATTGGAAGGGGGGTAAGAGACAGTACCAGCCTCCAGGGATAGGTTCCTGGTGGTTGAATTACATTATCTATAATTTTTTTCTGACACCTGTGTGGACTTATTTTCTTTTAACTTGCAAAACAAGGAAGCAAAAATTGATTTTGCAAATGTGCCAATACAATTTTGTTTTTTTGGGGGTAGGGTGTGCAACCACAGTTTTAGCTGAGGTATGAGTGGTATGACCACAGTTTCAGTGGTGGTGCATGAAAAACACTTTGTGAAAAAGAGTTTTTGTTCTTTACATGCATAGTGGGTGTGACATTACTTTGGTTATAACTTTATAATTTAAAATAATTTTGCTCCAAAAATACCCAAGCTGACTACTTTGGAACAAGCTCTAACAAACCAGAAAGTTTCAGGTTTCAAATCCCAACCATCATGGTGTTCTGTACAGAAATTACACTTTTCAGTTGAGAAATAAAACATGGCGCTCTGTACAGAAATAAAGCATGTATCCTATTTCCTGTATGCAGCGGAATCATCTTGAAGAAGATCCTCCCTAACTGCAACTATGGTGACATTGTTTACAGTGCAGCTCCTAAATCCACCCTGGCCAGAAGTGACCCTCTGTTTCACATCTTCTGTTGTATGCTCTGCACTATTCCCAACCCACTGCACTCACCACTGTTCACTCTGTACTTCCCTTGCTCTTACCTCTCTCAAAGCTTGACACTTCACTCACTGTGCTTCTATTACCTTACAGTTCTGACTTGTCACTCATTCCATTATGTTCGATCCCTTCTCGTGCATTCCTCCTCCCTCATGTATTCCATTCATAACACCAACCCCCACTCATTTGCCCTTCCTCCTATGAAATCCTCTGCAGGTCAAGCAGCTTTCTCCTTCAGATTCCCTAAACTCTGGTCCACTCCCCTTCCCCCCTCCCAATTTGCTCTGCCTCCTTTCTTCCATCTCACAGATCCCTCCTTCATGAACTTCTGTCTCACTCCTGCAATTGCCTCTGGCCCCTCCTAACCCTACCCTTCTGCTCAGTGTTCTATTACTGTGATCTACTGCCCCAATGCCCCCCCATGACAGTATCCCCACAGCTGGTTATTGGAATTATGCTGTTCCATTTGCATTATTGAAACTGTTTCTATGACATGGTGTGGTTGTACTAATTGTCCTGTTTTTGTAACAAGTTATTCCTTTGCACCCCTGTGCAGTTCTAGGCTATGTTTTTATTTATGTGCACACCTGATTGATGTATTGCTGTTTTCCACTGTTTGTTCTCTTGTCTCCTTCCCTCTGAGCACATCTGGAAATTAGCTGCTACCGGCTCAATGTGTCCTTCCTGGTAAAACTTTTGAAATAAATACATACATAAGTAAATAAATAAGATAACCATTTTAGCAATCTGTGATTAAAAACAAAATCTTAGTAAAATGTATTTAACCCCTGGTAACTTAAAAACTACTTAAATTATTTTCTTGAAATATTGGAGATTTGGAACTCCTACTCCTAGTTTGTATTGCGTGTTAGAAATGTATTTTGTGAGGGTTGTGGGATTTTATTTATGGTGGGTCTGGTTATTATTAATTTGAATATAGAGATCTAGAATTCTGATTTTTTTTAAATGTGTTGGCAGGCGGCTCTGCCTGTTAGGTGCAACTCCCCTTCCGAGCTCCATGACCTCCACCCTTTTAACTACCCTCTACTGTCCATGGTGGTTTATAGCCACTGCAGGGCATTGTGGTTAGTGGGCAGAAGACGGAGGGTTGGGGGTCCTGGACCCTGGTGGGGGGGAGAGTGGGGCAGACGAATTGGGGTCGTGAGAACCAAGAGACACCCTGGAGCGAAATGGAATCCTGACAGAGGTTCACCTTGTCTGCTGCCCATACCCAAGAGCTCCTCTTGTAGTGGGCCAGTAGCTTGGCCAGTCCTGGTATCCTATCCAATTCGCATGGTGTTATGGAATGCTTGATCTGTTTGGAATAAGACCACTATTATAGCTGATCTTGGTGGGTCAGCAGATCTGGCTTGCATCACCAAGATCTGGCTGAATGGAAATGCTGGCCCCATTTTGACTGCAGCAGTTCTGGACAGTTTCTTGGTGATACACCGTGTGAGGTTGGATCACAGGGTTGGGGGTGATGCAATTTGTTTTAAATCAGAATTGAGCCTTGTGAATGTGCCAGTTGAAGGAACCAGATCCTTCGAGTGTGTTGTGGTCATGGGTGTGGGGTGCAGGATCATTCTCATCTACCGTCCACCTGGAGCTGTGAAGCTGTTCCTGCAGGAAGTCACAGACTTCATTGTCACCATGGTATTGGAGTCCCCCAGGCTGATTGTGCTGGGTGACTTTAATGCCTGGGTCAATGACAAACTCTCGCTATTTGGTCAAGATTTCCTCTAACTTCTGTCTTTTGTTGGGCTTCACACAGGTAGTTATCACTATGACTCACTAAAAGCCACTCATTGGACCTGGTTTTCCTCCTGAGGATGGAAACCTCTGACTTGGTGGTGGAACCAGTCAGTTGGTCAGATCATCATTCCATAAGGCTCAATTTCTTTGCTCCCCCTTATAGGCCTGCCCCTGTGGAGATGGTCCAATACCGCCCTTTGTGGGGCATAACCCCAGATGTTTTTTGGCAGAATTGGACCTATCTGGATTACCAGGTACAAGAGAGGGTCCTAAAAACCTTCTACAGGCCTATAACAGGGCTGTGGTGGGGGCTCTGGATGTCCTCGCTCCTGTCTGGGTTCACCCTCTCACTCTTTACCCTCAGCCCCCTTGGTTTGATGGGGTTTTGAGAGAGTTGAGACGAGAAGGGTGAAGGTTAGAACGTAGCTGGTGGAGAACCAGCCTGGATGCCGACAGACTTAGACTGATGGAACATCTTAAAGACTATCAGTCAGCAATCTCCTATAAGAAGGCAGAATTCCTGGTCGAGAGATTGCTGCAGCTCAGAATCGACCAGCTCAGCTCTACTGTACTGTGGATAGACTGTGCAATCCAGCCTGTCTAAAAGTTCGGAGAGCGCTTTCCTACAAAAAGTGTGAGAAGTTTGCTCAATTCTTTGCTGATAAGATTGCCGACATCAGATTGGAGATCCGTTCAGCTCATTCTGTGGGGGAAGATGGTGGTCAGTGAATTGTCACTTCACCTGGGCTTTGCTGGACGGAGTTTGAGCAGCTGGGGATTGAGGATGTCATGCGGATTCTCAGAGAAATGCGCCCGACCAGTTGTAGTTTGGATCCAGGCCCCACTTGCCTTTTATTAGGCTGTATTGATGCCACTGGCCCGGTCCTTGTGGAATTAGTCTGGTGTTCCCTTGTTCCCTGAAGGAGGCAGTGGTAACTCCCCTTCTCAAAAAATCATCGTTTGATCCAGACTGTCCCAATAACCACCGTCCGATCTCTAATCTTCCCTTTGTGGGGAAAGTTATTAAGAAGGTCGTGGCACTGCAGTTAGAGAACCATCTCACCATCCATGATATCTACAATCCCCTCCAGTCTGGTTTTCATAAAAGGCATAGTACCAAGGGTGCTCTGGTTCGGGTACTCAATGATTTCCTAATTGCGAGAGATCAGAG
Organism: Neoceratodus forsteri; assembly: GCA_016271365.2. Taxonomy (NCBI): domain Eukaryota; kingdom Metazoa; phylum Chordata; order Ceratodontiformes; family Ceratodontidae; genus Neoceratodus; species Neoceratodus forsteri. The sequence goes on from CM057453.1 coordinate 1,609,293,474, forward strand.
ATCCTGTACCATCTTGGTTCTTCTTGATCTCTCTTCAGCTTTTGACACTGTGGACCATGGGATGTTGCTGGATAGCCTGCAGACCATCTTCGGCCTGTCGGGTATGGTTCTTGGATGGTTTCATTCATTCCTCACTGGTAGATCACAGAGGGTTGTCACTGGGGTCTTTTTCTCAAAGGCTTTCCCCCTGCATTGTGGGGTGCCACAGGGTTCTGTGCTGTCCCCCATGTTGTTGGCAGTGTACATGCTGCCATTGGGAGACATTGTGAGATGGTATGGGCTGAGGTTTCACTGTTATGCAGATGATACACAGCTCTACCTGTCTTTTGTACCCGAGCAGGATAGTGTGCTCTTGGTTTTTAATAACTGCCTCACAGAAATCCAGGACTGGATGAACACCAGCTGGTTAAAGTTCAGTTTGGACAAGACAGAGGTGTTGGTGGTGGATCCTGGTCACCGGATTGTGAGGTCAGGGATGGGGTGCCCCTCAGGACTGGCTTGGGGGATCATAGTTACCAACCTCTGAGCAGGTGCAAAATCTGGGGGTAATGCTTGATGATGGTCTGACACTTCATTCACAGGTGTCGGCCATGGTTAAGTCCTCTTTTTTTCATCTGAGGAATATTGCCCAGATTAAGCACCTAGTTCCATCTGGTAACTTGTCTACTCTGATTCACACCTTTGTGACTTCATGCCTTGACTACTGTAATTCCCTTTTCCTAGGGCTTCTGGGGCTTGATATCCGCCACTTGCAGCTGGTGCAGAACACTGTGGCCAGGCTGTTGTCTGGGTCATCTCGATCCAGCCACATTATGCCTGTGCTGCACGAACTGCACTGGTTCCCAGTTCAGTGGTGGATCACCTTTAAGGTCAGTTTACTGTCCTACAAAGCACTACATGGACAGGGACCAAGCTACCTGCAAGATCTCTTGCATTCTTACTGGCCCCTCCAACCGCATCACTCGTCCAACGAGGGATTGCTCAAGATTCCCAGGGTGTGTTTAAAAACATCTGGATCAAGAGCATTTTCATTTGCAGCCCCTACCCTGTGGAATTCTGTACCTCGCTGGATACAGGAGTGCCTGACAGTGGAGAGCTTTAAGACTGCCTTAAAGACTTATTTATTTCAGCTTACATTTGGGATTGTTGGTAATTGATCTTTATTGGAAATGTTTTGATTGTATCTGTATTTTAATACTTTAAGGTTTTAATTGTTTTTACTGTACAGCGCTTTGATACTCAGTGAAGAGCGCTCTATAAATAAAGTTTATTATTATTACAATAAAAGGTGTGCATGCCAGTTCTCAAGTCCCCAGAACAAAAGATTGTGAAGACATCATCATCAGTTATGCTTATTGGAAAAAACTGGAAAGATGTTACAAATCATTGAGCCAAGGCTCACTTACAATGTTGTATAAGGAAGAAAGATGACGTGATAGCGTGTTTCTTGTGTTGCCACAACCACACACCCAGTGGCATAGTGAAGTGCAAGACTGCAGGCTAAGTGCCTTTGGCCCCTGGAATTGCAATTGTGGCAAAACCAACACAATGAAGTGTCGTATTGCACTTACAATATGGGTTTTCAATGAAATACTGCAATTTTTTTTTTGTTTCTACTTTTAAAATATAGAGCTTATATAGAATTAATTTTTAAGCTGTGCAGAAGCAGGAGATCTGGAGCTCAAATTAATCTCTCGAATCTCTCCAGACTGCTTCTCACAGCAGTTTTTCCAGTGCAGTATTATCTGGCTTCTGTCCCAGGAATTTTTTAACAGTCTGTAACACAAGTTTCAAGGACATTTTCTTTTGTTAATTAGTGTTAACAAAGGCTGTCTTTTAATGATTTCAGCTCTCTGTCTGTTGTATCTCTCTGTCTTCTCTGCCCCGCCTCCTTCCACTTCTCTTTTGTCCCTACTGCCTGTTCTTGTGATCTCGAACCCTCCCTGATCCTATTTAACTCACTTGTCCAATTTCTTCTTCCCCCTTAGCCCCTGGCTGGAGCTGGGCATTTCGCACCTGGAGCCACTCCCCTTGACAGTTCATCTCTGCTGAAAGGTACGATTACCACAGGATGCCATTGATACACCACGCTTATGTCATTGTTCATTTTTCAAACTTGGCGCCTTTTCCTCCAAGAACCCTGAGCGCTCCAGCAGTTTACTTTATTAGTCTCTGGCCCCACGGACTTTCTAAGGGAGACCTTGACTCTTAGTTAAATGATTTATCTCCCCTTCCTGAACCTAATTTGTGTCTAATACAGTTTCTGCCCCTGGACTGCAAAACAGAGACTGTTTGTAATTGTAAACTAATTGTTTCTGCATTTCCCCACAGAATTTAAACCGGGCACTTTTTCCTTTTTCTCCTCTGCTCCCTAAGGTCAATTAACTGCTACATTTGGCTGCTTGCAGAACATGGAGATTCATTTCTAACTACTGTATTTTGGCTGCTTTCAATTAATTTTAAGTAAAATTAAGCTTTAAGCTTTATTTTGTATTTGGTAGCTTTCAATTAACTTTAAGTAAAATTAAATCTTGGCATTGCAGAAATGGGAGGTCTGGAGTTTCAATAAAGTTAAGCTTTAAGCTTTGCTGAAACTGGAGATCTGGAGCTTATATAAAACTAAGTTTTAAGCTATGCAGAAGCAGGAGATCTGGTGCTTAAATGAATCTCTCCGGAGCTGCTTCTCACAGCAGTTTTTGGCCCACCCTCCCATCCCTGCCCTGACACTCTTTTAAACAGACTTTCTCACTGGTCCCCTCCCACTCTTCCCTCTCACCAACTGTCTTAAAGACACAACCATTGCTCTTAAAGGTGCAACACCCCCTCCTCCCTCTCATAGAGTGGTATTAAATACACAAGCCCCCCTCTTCTGCCTCTGCTGTCCACTATCAATCCAGGAAACATGAATCTGTTTTTGTTAAATGACTACTCCTACTTGGTGCTTCCCTGGCTGGTATCCAGTCTATCATCTCCACCTTCACCGCTAGAGCTGCTTAACCCTACCCGGGAAAGGAAGACCTACCTGCCGCCTACTCTAACACGGATACATGGCATCACTGTGTATCCAAGAGTAACACCTACTCCTACTCGAGCCCTGCAAAGCCTCATTTTAATCACTATTATTGCCACCTGGAGCATTTATAGTGGGCCCAACAAATCCTACCTGACTTCTCAGGAGAAGGTAGTCCTAAATGTATATGGAACAACGACCTCAGTGCCAATTGAAGATTCCCACAATCTTCATCAGCTACAATACAATAGATCATGGAATGAGTCCCCAACATATGATCTGGCCAATGTGCCACTACTCAGCGGTCTTGTAATCCACGTAGGGTGCACTAAAGCCAAAGCGACCAGCAAAAAGCAGCAACTCCTCTATAAAAAAAATAATTCAGGAGCATCTCCTCCATCTACTTATACTACTCCTACTACTGATGTCTGGCAATGTGAATCCCAACCTGGCCCTACACCCAACCACTGTGCTCATCCACGGAAAACCCCTGACCTTGTGCTTGCCTCACTAAACATCTGCAGCTTGCTCCCCAAACTGGACCGCCTGATGGCCTGGGTCACTCAGCATAACCCAGATGTGTCTTCTGTCGTGGAAACCTGGCTATCCTCAAAGAAACCTGACATGGCCATCTCTCTGTCCGGCTACACCCTATACAGACAGGACAGACAATTGAAAAGAGGTGGGGGCTGTGTCATCTACACCAAAGACCAGCTCCAGGGTCATGTAATACCCCCACCATGTAGCAGTGACAACCTACAAGCCCTAGCCATCAAACTGCTACTAGGGGCCCATGACAGAGTGCTCACCCTACTCTCAGTTTATATTGTGCCTAAACTACCTCTGTCCAGTGCCAACAACCTGCAGGACTATATAAACGCACTGAGCCTAAACACTGAAATAGTACTATTAGGGGAATTTAACATCAACTGGCTCTCACCTGCTTCTACCACTATCAGAGATATCCTTTCCATGATCCATTTCTTCCAAATGGTGGAGACCCTGGCCAGATTCAACTAAAAGACTGGCACCAGCACACTACTCAATTGAGTCCTCACAAACAGCGCTGTGCGTTTCTCCGATCTTACCGTTCTCCCTGATGCCCTGAGTGAACACTCCCCTGTCAAATGTTTATGGAACAACTACTGTAAGCCTCTCACCAGAATCATAAAAAAAACAGCTGCTCTTAAAGGCCACCTGCCTCAACTAAGAGCTGACCTCAAACTCCTCGACTGGTTAGACCTCATAGACTCCAATGATGTGGACACGGCACTCAACCTCTTTATTGCAAACTTTAACACTGTCTGTGACAAACATGCCCCTGTCAAAACAAGGAAAGCCAAAGGCCTCTTAACCCCTGAATTAACCCCGATCTAATAGCACTGCTTGATGCAAGAGATCTATACTATCTAAAAGCTCAATCTCAGGGCTCTGTAGCAAACATCCAGTGATATAAAAAGGCTCACAATGACTGTACAAAAGTGATCAGACAGGAAAAGAGTAAATTTTACGAAGAAGCTCTCACTGACTCATGGAACAGAAACAAGCCCTTCTGGGCAAACCTGCAGGACATTACAGGGAAAGATCCAAAAACACCCCCTGCTATGCTCACTGTTGAGGGTGTCCCAACCTTAGATGCCCTACTCATTGCCAACTCACTAAATCAGGCATTTACTGAACTCAGTAGTGTTCTCCCAGCGGACTTCTTCAATGCCCCTAACCCAAGAGACACTACAAGGGTGTCTATACAACCTCCCCTCCCACCACCTTTCCACTTCAAGATAGTACCTGAGGCAGACGCAAGAAAATACATAGAGAAGATCCTAGGAAAGTCAAGGTATAGTGGGGACTCACTGGACCTCAAATTAATTTGCCTGACACTGGACAAGTTAATTGAACCACTAACAAAAATAATTAACCTTTCACTCTGCCACTCTCAATTCCCTCAAAGATGAAAGTCTGCCACAGTAACTCCTGTACATCATAATGGGGACCAAACTTTACACAACAATTACAGACCAATCTCCATATTCCTGCCACTCTCCAAGGCACTGGAGGGGACTGTGGCTGACCAGATGGTGGACCATCTTAATCAACACAAGCTCCACTGCCCAGAGCAACATGGGTTCTGGGGTGGCCACAGTACCATCACGGCCCTTCTGGAATTCACCAAGTTCATCAATAACAAATGCCTTGGACCAAGACCACTTAGTACGTAGTCCTTCATTGACCTATCAAAGGCTTTTTGTATGGTTCACCATTCCCCTCCTCCTTAAGCAGCTTTCTGAAACTGGACTTGCAACAGAAACCTTGGACTCATTTAGCAGCTACCTGAGCCTCCGCTCCCAACAAGTTAGGATTGGGGAAGCCCTATCCGATAGCCAACTTGTCAGATCTGGTGTACCACAAGGGTCGATACTGGGACTGCTGCTATTCAGTGTCTTCTTAAACAACCTACCAGCCACTTGCCAATGCCGCATGCACTTATATGCTGATGATGCAGTAATCTTTGCCAGCAATCCACACTCAGAGCTCCTCGAAACAGATCTCCAAAGCGGCTTTGCATCAGCCAAAAAATGGTTCACAGAACAAAAGCTGGCCATGAATTATAAAAAGACCAAAACCATGCTCTACGCAACAGCCCAAAACATGCTAAAAAACTACCCCTTTGGCAATATGGAATGAGAGTGGCAGCACCCTGGAACTCATCCCACACATCAAGTACCTGGGAGTTACAGTTGACTCCTCCATGTCCTTCATACAGCACATCGATAACACTGTTAAAGCCATTAACACCAGAATCATTATCCTCTACTGACACAGGCACTATCTTACCCATGATCACTGAATCTGGCAATTAACAGCTTAATTGTATCCCTTATAGATTATGGACTATTAATATACAGATCTGCAACTGACACGGCACTCCAATGCATTGTTGCCCTAAGTAAACCCTGCCACTTGCTTACAAATGCACATAAACTAACCCATACCTGCAAACTCTGTACCTGTGCTGGCTGGCTCCAGCTTAACGACAGAATAAGATATCAAACCTACCTTTCCACCAAAAAGGCTACGCTAAACCAGCTTCCACCTGGAGTTCAGACCCTACTGTCCCTACCGCTAAATACCAGACAAACCAGGAGCTCCTCCACACAAACCTTCCATGTGCCCAGATGCTGCACATCCATGGCACAACGTGCTTTTTTCTACCGGGTATCACTCTGAACAAATATGCTACTACCTGATATCTGTGGCACTACTACTCTTGGATCCTTCAAACTCAGATTGCGCCAACACCTTATTGACAGGAGTTCCTGCAGGTGTCACCACTGAGATACCCCATGCACCAACTGACTACCACCAGCACTTCCCAGTCCCTATCCCTTGGGATAGGCAAACCCTAGCACTTAGCAATCCCCCCAATCTCTTGTACCCCTGTCCTGTCCCAGTCAAACCCCTGCCTCTTCCCACACTGCCCTGCTTACCCTGCCCCTTTTTCCCCCTTCCTGCTCCTCCTACTGATGCAGGCATATTTTGTACAATGTTGCAGCTAACCTCTTCCTGGCTGGATTTTATGTACCCTTTATGTTTAATACTCTCATTATCTGTTTTTCTGAACTCTCGTATTATCTGTAAATTGTCCTCAGTCTTTTTTTTGGCCTTAGTGTTTAATGAATTTGATGTGGAACCTGTCAATGAGCATCTGCTCACACATGTATCCAAGACTTCAATAAATAAATAAATAAATAAACAAAAAGGTTATAGGAATGTTTTCCACCTGTTGGTGCCATTAGGAGGTGTTAACATGATTTTGATCTGCCTGTGTTTGTTTTTCTTTGTAGTCCCACTATGTGGCATGTTCTAAAACATTATATTTTAAATAAAACAACTTCTGTGTTTTGTCTGCATATTTCTTTTTGTTTTGTTTACAGAAAGTAATCTGTGAGGATCCACCCCAGGGTCCTCTGGTTTAGATGGCCTGCATGCTCAGATTCAGAATTTAGCAGTTAGGTGCCATGGTACTTCCATGCTCCTCCTAGATAAACTCTACCCCATTCCACCCGCTGGCTCTAGGATTTGGGAGGCCCTGATACTGGGTGTTACCCTTAATTGGGAATGCATCTGGAAGGATCTATATAGTTATACCACTCAAGATAGATTAAAACTCACTCAATACCATATTTTAAATAATAGATATTATACCCCTGTCAAACTGGCCGAGATGGGTTGCATCAACTCCTCTGCCTGTTCAAGATGTGGCAAGGAAGCGGGCACAATTTTATATATCATTTGGTCTTGTGAGAAGGTTTCACATTTATGGGACTTAACTGAATCTCATGCAAACCCCCTTCTGGGTTTGGAGGGCCTCTTCTCCCCAGAGATCTGTGTCACAGGGGATTATACCCAGATTGTTATTAAGGAGCGGAGATACCATATGGCCCTCATCTCGCTAGCAGTTCAATGTGGGATACATAGCTTGGTGCTTGTGTATACTTATGAACTGACTGGTATATGCTTGCTGTTTATGACATGAGCTTTGGAGCTTCTCCGTATCCCATCCTCTGTAGGATACTGGGTAGGTGTAGACTTAAGGCCCAGCTGAGAGGGAGAGGGAGACATAGGAGTGCCGGAGAAGGAGGAGGAGACAGGGAAGGATGGAGGGCACTATCAAAATGTTCAAAGCAGAGCAAGAGGTTGCCTGATGTTAAATAGGGGAGGAGCTATTCCTTCCCCCCATTAAACATCAGGTTATAGCCTTCCAGTTCAATGTGGGGTACATAGCTTGGTGCTTGTGTATACTTATGAGTTGACTGGTATATGCTTGGTGTTGATGACATGAGCTTTGGTGATTCTCCGCATCCCACCCTCTGTAGGATACCGAGTAGGTGCAGACTTAACTCATTACCTCCTAGAATATGCCTATAGGAGGCAGCAAATGTACTGCAGTGTGTCCTAGAACAACTACAGAAGTCACCTACAGACTTTATGTGTGCCCTAGTAATGTCTGGAGAAGTCACTCACATGTCTTAATATTACTTGCCAGCCAGAATTGATTAAAATTGACTGCATAACACCATTAGAAAGGTAATGTGTTGAACAACTTTGCCACTGACACTTTGTGTGTATCATGTTCACTTTAGGAGTTATTCACATTTGTTTATGACATGGTGTGTATGTCAGACATTTTGTCCATTAAGAACCACCTAAGCACTTTGAAGAAAACATACATTCTGTGAATCTCAGCCAGTGTAAAACAAAAACCGAATTGAGCACAGTTGATTACATAGTGCCATTGGAAAGACATTTTTGTGTGGAACAACTTCACTGCTGATACGTTGTCCATGGCAGGGGTGAGGCTAGGGTACTACACACCATGCAGTTTAATGAATGGTTGCAGAACTGGTGCAGAGCACAGGGCTTTGGCTTCATTGGGAACTGGGGGTGCACCTGGAGAGATGAAGGTCTATACTGGCATGATGGTCTGCATCTGTCCACGAAGGGAACCAAGCTCCTAAGTGACAGGTTTAAATGCTTCCTTGGCAAGCTTTTAAACTAGCCAAGGGGGGAGGTGCTGATAATAGGCAGGAAATTTCAAGCCTCCCCCCACAAAACATGGCAGGTAGTAAGGTAAACACTGAGGTACAGTGCTCAACAGAGGGAAGGACAGGGGTAAATGGAAAAATAGACATGGGCAAAAAGAGCAGGGATGGGGGGGAAGGATAAAGCCAACATTAAATGGAGGGCAATGAGTACCAATGCCCATAGTCTAGGAAACAAGCTTCCTGAGCTAGTAGCTTTGATGGAAGATGAACAATTGGATATTGTGGCAGTCATGGAAACATGGTACATGGAGAACCATGACTGGGATGTCAACATACCAGGGTACACAGTCTACAGAAGGGACAGGGAGGGGAAAAGAGGAGGTGGAGTAGCTCTATACATAAGGGAAGGGATCAAAGCTACAGAATTAAAAAAGTAAAGGGGAGGACAAGAGGCACTCTGGGTCACCTTGGAGACAGGGAATGGCATCACAATCCGCACAGGGGTTGTATACAGACCCCCATCTCAAGGGGAGGAAATGGACAAGAAAATGATAGAGGACATTCTCAAAATGGCTGAAAAAGGGGAGATACTGTTGATGAGGGACCTGAATATGCCAAATGTTAACTGGATGACATGTACTGCAACCACATCCAAGAGCAGGGTCATTCTCGATGCCCTGCAGGGGGGGCAGGCCTTAGACAGCTAATGTTGGAACCCACCAGGATGGAGCAACACTAGACTTGGTACTCTCAAATGGAGAGAGGATCACAAATTTAGAAGTCAGTAGGCATCTGGGAACAAGCGACCACTGCACAGTGTGCTTCACAATAAGCACAACCATGGAGACGAGCCATACAAAAACAAGCATACTGGACTTTAAAAGGGCTGACTTTGGCAAAATGGGTGAATACCTGATGAATACACTAGCAAATGGCCAAAAAGGAGGGGTGGAAGAACAATGGAGAAAAATCAAAACTGCCATCATAGAGGCAACAAGCCTTTGTGTGAAACAGATAAAGAAAACAAAGCAGAGTAAAAAAACCACTATGGTTCTCAAAAGAGGTGGCAGGGAAGGTTAAGGAGAAAATGGCTGTATTCAAAAAGTATAAGGAATCACAGAAGGAGCACGACAGGGAACTGTATCAATTAAAGCAGAAAGAAGTGGGGAAGGCAGTCAGAATAGCAAAAGACCAAACCGAGGAAAAAATATCCAATTCAGTTAAGTAGGGGGATAAAACCTTTTATAGGTACATTAGGGAGCATAGAAAGGTTAAGGAAGGAATAGTGAAGATTAATAAGGGAGAAGGAAGGTGGGCAGAGGGAGACAGTGAAAAGGCAGAGTTACTGAATGAATACTTTTGCTCAGTATTCACAAAAGAAGATGAGGAGGAGTTACCTAAACCAGACAATAGAAGCACTCTGTAGGGGGTTGACACCAGTCCATTTACAGAAGAAAGAGTCCTGAAAGAACTCCTAAAACTCAAGGTGGACAAAGCAATGGGGCCTGACAGGATTCACCCCAGAATCCTAAAAGAACTAAGGGAGGACCTAGTGACACCACTGACCACACTTTTAACAAATCATGGGAGGATGGGGTGGTACCTGAGGACTGGAGGAGGGCAGATGTGATTCCCTTCACAAAAGTGGGAGCAAGGCAGAAGCAGGAAACTACAGACCTGTAAGTTTGACCTCAGTGGTAGGGAAAATGATGCAGTCACTTGAAAGAAAGAATTGTTGAGTACCTAGAGGCCAGCGGGGCACAGGACCAAAAGCAGCATGGATTTACAGCAGGAAGGTCATGTCAGACGAATCTAATAGATTTCTTTGACTGGGTAACCAACATAATAGACCAGGGAGGGGCTGTGGATATGGCCTACCTAGACTTTAGCAAGGCATTTGACACAGTCCCACACAAAAGATTGATAATCAAGTTAGCCAGCCTGGGAGTGGGTCCCAGGATGGTAGCCTGGGTAGCAAACTGGCTATACAACAGGACACAGAAGGTAATAGTGAATGGAACACATTCAAGAAAGGGGGGTCACTAGTGGAGTACCTCAGGGCTCAGTACTAGGTCCAGTCCTCTTTAACATCTTTATAGGTGACATTGCAGAGGGTCTGGAAGGAAAGGTATGCCTCTTTGCAGATGACACAAAGATCTGTAACAGAGTTGATACACAAGGGGGGTTAGAAAGAATGAGAAGGGACTTGGCAAGGTTGGAGGAATGGTCAGACATATGGCAAATTAGATTCAATGCAAAGAAGTGTAAAGTAATGCACCTGGGAAACAAAAACCCAGGAGAAGAGTATACAATAGCAGGGGAGGTACTAACAACAACAAAAATGGAAAGGGACCTGGGGGTAGTCATATCAAATGATCTAAAAGTTGGTAAGCAATGTGAGAAGCCAGTAAGGAGAGCCAGGGGGATACTGGGATGCATAGGAAGGGGCATCACAAGTAGAAAGAGGGAAGTGGTTATCCCTCTGTACAGACAGTTGGTGAGACCCCATCTGGAGTACTGTGTGCAGTTTTCGAGACCTCATCTTGGCAGGGACATAAACAGGATGGAGGCAGTCCAGAGGAGGGCAACTAAAATGGTGCAGGGTCTGCATCAGAAACCATATGAAGAGAGACTGAGAGAGCTTAATATGTATACCCTTGATGAAAGAAGGGACGGGGGGACATGATAGAAATGTTCAAGTACCTCAAGGGAATCAACAAAGTCCAGGATAGTAGCATCTTTCAGAAAAAGAGATGTGTAAGAACAAGAGGGCACAATTTAAAGATAGGGGGGACGGCTCAGGGGTAATGTGAGCACATTTTTTTTCACGGAGAGAGTGGTGGATGCATGGAACCGCCTTCCTGGGGAGGTTGTTGGGTCTAAAACAGTGGGGGAATTCAAACATGCATGGGACAGACATAAAGCAATTGTAGTGCGGGGTGGCAGGAAGTAGGCTGTTGGTTAACTAAACTCTGCAGCTTATCCAGTAGGTAGGGAAATGGGCAGACTGGGTGGGCCAAGTGGTCCTTATCTGCTGTCAAAGTCTATGTTTTTATGTTTCTATGTGTATTATGTATACTTTAGGAGTTATATGCATTTGTTTATGGTATGATGTGCATGGTTCAGATTCGTCCCTCAAACCTCACCAATCCACCTTGACTAAAATGGGGAAAAATTATGTTTAACACTACAGAAATAGCAATTTGTTTGTTTTTTACAAACAAATTATTAAAACTACATCTAAATGTCTGGATGCTTAATTTGGTGTTGATATGTTACACATTTCCCAACAAAGAAAGGCTTATTGTGCATTTTTTAGTGGAAAAAATATTTTTGTTGTTGTTTTGACCAGCATAGGAAAAACAAACTAAATTACATATTATTACTAGCATACCACCATTGGAAAGGTAATTTTAAGCTGAACACATTTGCCACTCATACTTTGTGTCTAGCACTTACAGTTGTTGAGGTATTAGCATTTGTTTGCGGCATGCTGATTATGGCTTGATTTTGCTTAGAAAGGCCCAGGTTTCACTGTTAACTGTATACAGGAGACAAATTCTGCAACTCCAGAGTTCCTGTGGAGGCAATGAGTTAAGGCCCAAAAAGAATTAGCGAAGTGACTACCTCCTCCAACTCTGGAGAGTATGATCAGTAGCACACAGGAGAGGAAAAACACCCTTAGGGGGAAACCTCAGAGGACCCATGGCTACTGACCTGCCTGTCCTCTGGGCATACTAAAAGGAGAATAATCCTAAATATGCTAGGTTTAGGTATGGTTATGTCCAGGAGTTCAGTCCAATGATGCAAGTAGAAGAATCGTGTTCCAGGTCAAGATGAGCAGGAAGTCGATGCTGCAGATGAAGGTTCAAGCATATGGAATATTCATCTTGGAATGATTTCCGGATGCCATGACAATGGTTAATCCGAGTCTGAAGTAGTTGACAGTTGTACATCCATGGAACAGACTTTGAGTACTAGATGCTGCTCCATAGTGGGTCTGTTTGCTGGAATGGCTAGAACCTGTTGCAGGTTCACCATCACTGACAAATGACACAATCTGACAGAAAGGGTGATAGCCATTGTAGGATGGCGGGACCACATGTGGTCCGCCATTGCAGAAGTAAGGCATAATGCAGGCTGTGAAGGATAAGAGTCACATGAGGCTGACCGAAATGACATGGCAGTATCAGTAAGGCCAATCGTGGGGTATGCATAAATGGGATGGTGGGACTCCATGTGAGGTATTGGAAGTGGAACAAAAGATAATGGATTGTGACAGTAGACATCAATGACTTGACGGCACTAGGCTCAGAGGTATGCTAGCCAGGGACTAAACTGCTCATGGAGTTGTAATGAATGTAGTAGCCGTGTGAGCATGACAGACAATCTCAGATGGCCAAAACTGGAAAGAGATACCCCTATGAGGATCTGCCATAGTGCAAGTAAAAGTATGTTTGCATAGCGAGGAGAACCTCCTTTATCCTAAGGAGCAATATGAACTGTTGGAATGGTGAGACCCCCACGTGGGTTCACCATAACTCTAGAACGATGACTCTGAAGTGAGGGGGCAAAAGTCTACTCAAGAATGAATACAATGGATGCAGATGAGGATGGAGGGCTCCACAAGGGTGGTTTTAAGAAGGGATTACAGAGGTAGCTGTATGTCCTGACTCGCTGATTGACATATAGTCCTAAATAAATTGATGATCGTTGTCGTATTGCAGACTTCAAGGTGAAGAGGGTCATGGAAATTGGACTGGAAGACAAAGAATATGAGGAAGGCTGTCGAATGGAATGTAGAAGAGGGATGGTGGGACCCACGTGGTCCACCATCGCCATGGTAGATAGCAATCTGGATGCTAAGAGGGTACCTTCAGGAGCAAAAGTCTATTGCAGCGCAGGGTAAAAGGTGATACCCCCATGTAAGTGTAACCCCCCTGCAAATGGGGGTTCCCAAAAGACTTCCAGGAGCTTGCTTGAATGCTCCAAGCCTGAATGGTGTTTGGCATTTAAGCCATTTATCAGTGAGTGTTTTTAGAACCTCTGGTACTGTCTCTTTAAGAGCTGTCTGCTTGCAGACATAATTAGTTTGTATGGGGACTGTGTGTTTCTTTGATTGAGTACCACCAAGCTGCTGCCAATTCACTTCATTTTGCAGTCACTAGAGTGCAAAGGAACCTATCTGAAAGATGTAACTGTTTGCCAGAAATTATTTAGAGTAATAATGAAATTACAGTTTGTCTAACCTGCTTTCTTTGCAGTCAGAACTGTGTCTGCTAGTTCCCCATTCTAGTTTTGAACTGCTGAACTGGACCAATCAGTGTGGGGTAAGCTAGCTCTAAAATGGTGCCTTGGACGAATCAGAACTTGGACTCATAATCTGAGCCAGCCACAAGAGGATTGTATGGGCAGTGACTCTGGGAGATGTAGTTTAGACTTCAGTGCCTTTTTGGACCAACAGCAGCAGTCTATTGTGAGTGACAGCCAATCCAGTCAAGAACTGGGAGGAACTCAAAGGAAGTGCCCGGTTTTGTCGGTTGGAGTTTCAGTTGAGCTTTGGCAGTGAAGAAGGAAGGAGCCCTGTGCTTTTTCAGTGTGCAGTTTTAGTCAAAAAACGTGTGTAAGGCCCAGAGTTCCGGTCTGCAGCTTGTGTAACAGCTTGTTAGGACTGAATCCGTCCTGTGAAAAGAATCAAAGGATCTCTGAAGAGTAGAAACCAGGCTCACCCTCTAGAAGACTGGAGGAATTGCTGAAAATTGCACTCGGTCTGTCAGGAACTGAATCTGCTGTCTGTTCTCCCGGTATTGTGCAGTAATTGCATCGGGATACAGATGCAGCCTGCCTGGTATAGTGCTTTTTATATGGATGTGTGAAGAGGTTTGTGTACCTCAAGTGAGCCCTGCTGACATTGAAGGACCCTATCTTATTTGGAGGTCGTGAGTACTTAATTCAGGGTCGCCCCTGTTGAATTGCCACATTAAATCCAAATGGAATTACTGTACTGCTGACTGTTTAATTCTCCTTTTCTCTGTGTGAAAGGGCCCTACCAGCTGCCACGGTTTGACTAGCCACTAGGGCTTGGGTACCAGGGACAGTAACTGATAGGGATAGGCCTGTCACAGAGCCATAGGTAGATTATTAGAGTGATAAGCTAATTAACCTGATTTCCTGTCCTTGTTATATCTCCTAAATAAATCAGAGCTGCTTGTTTCAGCAAAGTTATACTGCCTGAGGTATTTGTCTATGTTAAAGTACTGTACTGTGATTGTTGCACTGTATCTCATTTCACAGGAGGTCCCAGTGCCGGAACCAGACCTGGGGTAAGGTGTATACTGTGAAGGTAATTTGATATATTGTGTGGGCCACTAGTGGGAAGAAAGGGGTTGCAGTGTCCCAGAGGGCTGTGACCAAGTTAGTTTAACTATTGTAAACCCTGACCTCTGGGTGGAGGCACCCGCCATTGGATCCAGGCCCCTCAACCTGTTAGTGGCAAATCAGGCAGGGGTAGTAGCCCCTGGGATAGCGCCATCTAGGGTTACATCTTGAGGCTCACCGCTGGGATTGTGTGTCCTCTAGTGGCCATATTTATGAACCACTGTTAAGAAAAAAATGGGTACCCCGACAGAAGTGGCTGTGCACCGGCTGGTGGAGGTGTACTGGGAGGAGATCGACCCCAAAATGCTATGCTTATCCTGGACATCCCTGGTATCAATACGGACACTGTGCAGGGAGTACTTTCCAAGGTGGAAGGTTTACAAAACCCTGTGGTGGTGGGTCGGCATGCTAATCTGCTCACCCACACTTTCCTGGCCCTAGTAGAGTTTAAGGATCCCATAGATAGCTCCAAAGTGCCACAGACCATTACCCCAGAGGGAGCCCTCACTGCTTGGAGAGTGATAACTAAGGACAGTAAAGACCCGGGGGGGAATCAGCCCCCACCACTATCTGAAACTTTTGAGGAGAAATTTGCTGAATGGTTGCTGGAGAGGGAAAACTGTGGAGGACTTGAAGAAACTATTCTTGCCACCTGGGGTGTTCCTCCCCAACACCCTCTCCTGCTCCAGTGCCCGTAATGGTGGCTGAACCAATGCAGACTCCTATTTGCACCTGCCATTAGTCACGACTTCACCAAGGTTGAGGATCTTCTCTGGCACCTCCCACCCCCAAGGGGAGGATGACTGGGAGACCTGGATAGACTATGTTGCCCCTAAGTGCTAGAATGGCAATGCCCGGAAGGCTAAAAGTGAAAGAGGGTTAGTGAGAGCCTCCAGGTCCTGCCCTGGCTACCATCCATGCTAAATGGGCCAGTAACCCTGAAGCGACTGCACAGGCCTATCTTGAGGCCTTGGAGAATGTGTATGGGAGCCCAGATTCTGATGAGGACCTATGGTGAGAGTAAGAAATGCACAACAGTACCAAGGGAGTTGTTGTCTGTGTATGTCTCTCGGCTGGAAAAATTGTTGCAAGAATGCCTCAGAAAGGGTAGTTTGCCAGCGTTGAACTGGACCAAACCAGACTGGACAGAATCCTTAAGTCTGCCCTTCTCAGAACTGCTGTTGCTTCAGTTACGCCTGGCAAATCGACTGGAATCCCCACCCTCCTATGATGAGTTAATGAGAGAAATTCGAGGAGTTGAGAAAAGGCTACTGGAGGTACCTGCACCAACAGCTGTGGCTACTAATTGGAGTGACTGAGGGTGACCCATCAAGTGAAGTTCAGGGGCAGAGGTTGACAGTCAATGAGTGCTCTGACAAGGAAAAAGATATGCCACAAGGAAGCGAACTGTTGAGAGAGATCCAGGAATTCAAAACAGTCCTTTATGAAGGCCACGCCTGCAAGGCACGGGCCCTGACCTATATCCGACTGCATCTGCTATGGAGTGGGGTACCCACCCATGTATCTCCTGCTGATAACAGCTCCAAACTCAATTCCTTGACCATGGAAGTGGAGAAACTGACGAGATGTCTCCAAATGCTTATCACGCCGCAGACAGAGATGGCACCCAGGTTTCCAGTTAGTAATACCCCCGCCCTGGCTCCCAGTGTGGCGCCTCGGCCAGCTCAAACTCCAGAAAGTATGTTTTGCTATAATTGTGGGAAAGATGGGCACATGAAAAGGGAATGCCAGTCCCCAAAAGACACTGACAAAGTTGCATATGGGCTACAAGGAGAGCTTCGGAGAAGAAATCAGTGGTTAAGAGGTGCACGACATGATCCCAGTGAGGGCACCAAAAATGCTAATTCACGTCCTTTTGTGGCAAGGTCAGTTGCCCAGGCCCCCA
Source organism: Neoceratodus forsteri (assembly GCA_016271365.2). NCBI lineage: Eukaryota > Metazoa > Chordata > Ceratodontiformes > Ceratodontidae > Neoceratodus > Neoceratodus forsteri. The sequence goes on from CM057453.1 coordinate 1,609,310,314, forward strand.
CTACCGCCTCTCCAGACTAGTCCAGAATAGTGGGTCCCTCCATGGAGACCACTGTAAAGGTGAATGGAGTGTCTACAAGAGCTGTATTAGACAGTGGCTCCCAAGTGACAATTATGTTCCAGGATTGGTATCAGAAGCATTTGTCAGATGTACCCTTACAACCATTAGAAGGACTGCATGTATGGGGGTTAATGAGAAGGCCTACCCCTATTCTGGTATATCCGAATTTGTGTCTTTCCCCACCTCCGGCTGGAGTGGCCGAACAAGTAGAGACCCTAGCCTTAGTGTGTCCCCCACTGGACTGTATTATGGTGTCCCTTTGTTGATTGGAACAAATGCTCATATGTTCGGAAGGCTGGCACAGTTGTGTTATGAAAACAGGGGTCAAAGACTAGTAGAGCTTTAAGAGTTCCGCTTTAATTAAGAAGGCCTATGAGGCACAGAGATGCTGAAAAACAGAACCAGAGGAACCGGTCGGAATTGTATGGAAGAAGGATCCTGAGTCTCTGATCCTGGCCAAATGCCCAGTGTACCTTACAGGAGAGGTCCGTATCAGAAAGGATGTTAAGAATAAAATATTAATGTTGGATGCACCAGGCGATGGAAAATTGCCAGAGGGACTGCTGGTCAAGCCTAGTATTTTGCCCACTAGAGCCCATGCTTATGCCAGAAGGGTAATGGTCCAAGTTCATAATGTGTCTGAAAGAGACATTCGAGTAAACAGAGGTTGCATCCTGGCTAATGTGCATTGTGCAGACACTGCAGTGCTACCCAGCAGCAAGAGTTCAAGGAAGAATGACAGAGTAACGCCTGACTTGTTTGATTTCGTGACTCCCGCTGCCAGCTGAATGGAAAGTGAGGATCAGTGAGAAGCTTGCCCAGAGAGACCAGGTGTTTTCTTTAAAGGAATGGGATGTAGGATGCGTGCAAGGAGCTGAGCACAATATCCGCCGCATGATGAAAGACCATTTCGTGAGAGGTCTCGACGCCTGGCACCTGCTGACATAGATGATGTGAGACGGCATCTGCAAGAGATGTTAGCTGCTGGTGTAATACAAGAATCCAGAAGCCCTTATGCTTCCATTGTGGTAGTGAGGAAAAAGAATGGAACAGTAAGGATGTGTGTGGATTATCGCACCTTAAACCGGGCGGACTATCCCTGATCAGTACACAATGCCCCATTCAGGATGCTTTGACTGCCTAAACGGGAGCAAGTGGTTCTCTGTGCTGGATCTCCGCAGTGGGTACTACTAGATCCCGATGGCCCCAGAGGACCATGAGAAAGACGGCCTTTATCTGTCTGCTTGGCTTCTATGAATTCATGAGGGATGCCTCAAGGGATTTCAGGTTGCCCCAGCCACTTTTCAACGATTGATGGAGCGTGCAGTGGGGGACATGAACTTACTAGAGTGCCTGGTATACCTAGATGATGTTATTGTGTTTGGCAGCTCACTGGAGGAACATGAGAGGAGATTATTTAAGGTATTGGACCGACTGGAGGACTTTGGCCTTAAACTGTCCATTGATAAGTGTCAATTCTTTCAAACATCAGTAAAGCATGTGGGACACATAGTATCCACCGAGGGAATAGAGACCGACCCAAGTAAAGTTGAGGCCTTGACCACCTGGCCACAGCCCAAAAATCTAAAAGAACTGCAAAGATTCCTGGGATTCTGTGGTTATTATCGGCGCTCCATCAAGGACTATATTCAAGAGTGATCCGCCTTACTTAACCTTACTCAAGGGTATCCCCAACCCACAAAAATACAAAAGTCAGCATCCTCAAGACTGAAAGAGTGTATTTTCATCCGAGTGAAGTATTTGGGGCCCGCTGGACTCCTGATTGTGAGAATGCTTTTCATGAGATCATATATCAACTTACCCATGCTCCAGTGCTGGCCTATGCCGATCCAAGAAAACCTTACGTCCTGCACACTGATGCTAGCTTGCAAGGGTTGGGGGCTGTGTTGTACCAAGAGCACGAGAATGGCCTGAGACCAGTGGCCTTTGCCAGTAGAAGCCTGACCCCATCCGAAAAGAACTATCCTGTACATAAGTTAGAGTTCCTGGTTTGAAGTGGGCTATTGTTGACCAATTCCATGAGTACTTTTATGGGGCTAAAATACTAGTAAAACTGACAATAATCCTTTGACCTATGTGCAGACCTCAGCTAAGTTGGATGCCACTGGCCATAGGTGGCTTTGCATTATCTACATATGACTATGCTCGAATACCGAGCAGGTCTGAACCACATAGATGCTGATGCTCTCTCCGGAGGCCTGTTCCCAGAATTATTGGGTCCGATTGGCAGAACCTCGACATTCGGCACCTGCCGGAAGTTTGACAGGAGGAACAAATGTCCACGGACGCAGTGGACCGTATGGTGGATTGCTTGGGAGCCTCTGAGAATTGCATACCTGCTGCTTATTGCCACTTTTCTGCAATAGACATTGGTGCACTGCCTCAGCTGGACAATGACAGTATTCAGCGGGCTCAATCCCGCGATCCCATGATCAAAGCAGCTTTAGAAGCCCCTATGCAGGAAAAGATGTGTCCAAATTACGCTCCACTGATTTGAGAACTGCACTGTTATACAAAGAAGGTCCTAAGTTGAAACTGATCAATAAACTGTTATACAGAGAAACAGTAGACAGAGGGGACAAGTAGACAAACAACAACTAGTGCTGCCCACTGCCTTCGAGACTCAGTACTGAGGTCCTTGCACAACCACATGGGGCACCTTGTATAGACAGAACACTTGACTTGGTGAGATCCAGATTCTATTGGCCTAAGATGGGGCTGATGTGAGCAACACATTCGAACTTGTAGTCGCTGCTTACAGGAAAGCTTTGCCCAGAGGGCTGCCCCTTGTTAACATCACCACCAGTGCACCCATGGAGCTGGTCTGTATTGATTTTCTGAGTTTGAGTCAGATCAAAGAAATATCAGTAATGTGCTGGTGGTCACTGACCATTTCACGAGATATGCCCAAGCTTTCCCACCAAAGACCAGAAAGCATCCACTGTGGCCAAAGTACTTGTAGAAAACTTTTTGTTCGCTATGGGCTCCCACAAAGAATCCATTCTGATCAAGGGAGAGACTTGAGAGTCGTCTGATCAAAGAGATGCTTTTCTGTGGGGACTGCGAAAGTCCAGAACCACTCCTTACCACCCCAGGGGACCCACAGCCTGAACGCTTTCAACCGCAGACTTTGCTAGATATGCTAGGCACCCTGCACCCAAAGGACAAGCCTAGATGGAGCCAACAAATTAGCACCCTGGTACATGCTTATAACTGCACCAAAAGTGATGTCACTGGATTCTCCCCTACCGCCTGATGTTTGGAAGAGAAGCTCGACTACCAGTAGATGTGTGTTTTGGGGTCTCTCCTGATGGGGTTCAAGCTGACAACTATTTACAGTATGTGCAAAAGTTAAGGCCCAGCTAACTCATGCGTACCAACTGGCTCAAACCATGGCTGCCAAAAGAAATCTGGCCAACAAAGAAAGGTATGATAAAAAGGTGAAAGCACAGGAACTCCAGGAGGGAGATCGGGTATTGATAAGAAATCTGGGACTGCATGGCAAGCACAAGATTGCTGACAGATGGCACCATCTCCTCACATTGTAGTGGCAAACTAGATGATCTGCCAGTGTACAAAGTAAGGCCTGAGAATAATTCAAAGATGTAAAACAATGCATAGAAATCATTTACTGCCCATTGGACAAATCTTAATTGAGTCTGAGCCCCTAGAAGATGCCCCTCTGGACCAGTGACTAGAGCTGCTGTGAAGAAAAGATCAAGAAAGTCTGCACCTACAGAAGCAAAGTTAAAGTGTCTCTCCACAAGTCCCAGTTGAGCATGACTGTCAGTCCATATCGGAAGAAAGTGAGAGTGACTTTGAATACTATCCTTCTTACTAACTGAGTCAATTGTTTTGGGGCAATCCCCTAGTCAATACTGGAGATGAAGCTGGGCCTTCTGGACTGTCTAAGCCCCAGCTTCATCCCTGGAGCCAATGCTCCCAGAAAGTGAAGTACAAAGCATCAGATCAGATGAAATGGAATCATTGTGCATGGTTGAACTGTTTGGGCTTTCAGGGAGGAAAATGATAGATTGGGGCAGACTGGTGATACACCGAACAAGAAGAGTATTTTGAGTGCCCTGACAGTCCACTGCCAGTGTCCAAAGCTCTCCATGCGAGCCAAATGTTGTGGACTCAGAAACTGTAACTCCTGGAGCTGAAAGTGCCCCAAGTTCTAGCCTCTCTACCCCATGGAGACTCCCTGACAAGTGAGGACAATGCTGAAAATGAGGCTCAGAGTGCAGAGACTATAACAGTTCCCTAGAAAGACTGGTTGAGCTGTAAAGCCTGTGGTGCACCTCAGTTATGATTCACTTGGAGGCCTGTGGACTTGCCTCTCAATGTTGTCCATAAAGGAGTGTATGTGTCCCCAGGCTCATTGCCCAAACTGAGCATCAGTGCTAACTCCAAGTTACTTGTGTTGCCTCTAATATGGTGCCCTTGCCCCATCCAGCCCCAAGGTAACTGATAAGGAAGGGCCCCTCTCTTCAGGTTTCATGTACAAGAGGTAATAACTTGAGTTATGGTACAATTGTATATATACTGTGTAAAGAGTGACGCACTGCAATGTTTCAGAAATGTGTTCTTGGTAAAATGATATATTGACTGATGATTACATATAGCGAGCCTAATGCAAATGTATATGGTTGCAGTTGAAACTTATGGGGGTACTTTGCTTGACGGGACATCAAACTTTCCCAGGCCAGGAAGGGTAACCCCCCTGCAAATGGGGGTTCCCAAAAGACTTCCAGGAGCTTGCTTGAATGCTCCAAGCCTGAATGGTGTTTGGCATTTAAGCCATTTATCAGTGAGTGTTTTTAGAACCTCTGGTACTGTCTCTTTAAGAGCTGTCTGCTTGCAGACATAATTAGTTTGTATGGGGGACTGTGTGTTTCTTTGATTGAGTACCACCAAGCTGCTGCCAATTCACTTCATTTTGCAGTCACTAGGAGTGCAAAGGAACCTATCTGAAAGATGTAACTGTTTGCCAGAAATTATTTAGAGTAATAATGAAATTACAGTTTGTCTAACCTGCTTTCTTTGCAGTCAGAACTGTGTCTGCTAGTTCCCCATTCTAGTTTTGAACTGCTGAACTGGACCAATCAGTGTGGGGTAAGCTAGCTCTAAAATGGTGCCTTGGACGAATCAGAACTTGGACTCATAATCTGAGCCAGCCACAAGAGGATTGTATGGGCAGTGACTCTGGGAGATGTAGTTTAGACTTCAGTGCCTTTTGGACCAACAGCAGCAGTCTATTGTGGTGACAGCCAATCCAGTCAAGAACTGGGAGGAACTCAAAGGAAGTGCCCGGTTTTGTCGGTTGGAGTTTCAGTTGAGCTTTGGCAGTGAAGAAGGAAGGAGCCCTGTGCTTTTCAGTGTGCAGTTTTAGTCAAAAAACGTGTGTAAGGCCCAGAGTTCCGGTCTGCAGCTTGTGTAACAGCTTGTTAGGACTGAATCCGTCCTGTGAAAAGAATCAAAGGATCTCTGAAGAGTAGAAACCAGGCTCACCCTCTAGAAGACTGGAGGAATTGCTGAAAATTGCACTCGGTCTGTCAGGAACTGAATCTGCTGTCTGTTCTCCCGGGTATTGTGCAGTAATTGCGATCGGGATACAGATGCAGCCTGCCTGGTATAGTGCTTTCTTTTATATGGATGTGTGAAGAGGTTTGTGTACCTCAAGTGAGCCCTGCTGACATTGAAGGACCCTATCTTATTTGGAGGTCGTGAGTACTAATTCAGGGTCGCTCCTGTTGAATTGCCACATTAAATCCAAATGGAATTACTGTACTGCTGACTGTTTAATTCTCCTTTTCTCTGTGTGAAAGGGCCCCTACCAGCTGCCATGGTTTGGACTAGCCACTAGGGCTTGGGTACCCAGGGACAGTAACTGATAGGGATAGGCCTGTGCACAGAGCCATAGGTAGATTATTAGAGTGATAAGCTAATTAACCTGATTTCCCCCTGTCCTTGTTATATCTCCCTAAATAAATCAGAGCTGCTTGTTTCAGCAAAGTTATACTGCCTGAGGTATTTGTCTATGTTAAAGTACTGTACTGTGATTGTTGCACTGTATCTCATTTCACGGAGGTCCCAGTGCCGGAACCAGACCTGGGGGTAAGTGTATACTGTGAAGGTAATTCTGATATATTGTGTGGGCCACTAGTGGGAAGAAAGGGGGGTTGCAGTGTCCCAGAGGGCTGTGACCAAGTTAGTTTAACTATTGCAAACCCTGACCTCTGGGTGGAGGCACCCGCCATTGGATCCAGGCCCCTCAACCTGTTAGTGGCAAATCAGGCAGGGGTAGTAGCCCCTGGGATAACGCCATCTAGGGGTTACATAAGTACTCCTGAAGTGAAGTGGAAATACCTTTGAGCTATGGTAGGGCACTGTTGCATAGCATCTGTGTTTGGGATGGTGAGACCCCCATGGCTCGCTATTGCCATGGTATGGAGTACAGTATGTGCAGGATGAAGGGACCCCACATGGTCCACCTTTGCCATAGAATAGCTTGAATAAGACCCTGGACCCCTGCAGTCTGTTGTATACGGTAGTAGCATAGTCCCAAGTAAGGAGGACAAGACCCAAAGTAAGCCAATCACCAGGAAAAGGGACTTGAAGGAGCGATGGTTACATCCCAGTGACTTGACATAGAGTGGGATGACAGGAAGCTCTGTAGTCTATCATTGCCGTTGCAGGAGTTGTACAGGAAATGAAAGGTGGGACCCCTTGTCTCATGGAGTAGTACGTGAATTGGGAATTCTAGACCTCACATGATTCACCTTCACCATGGTGGAGAATAGTGCATGATAGGGATGACAGGACCCCACGTGGTCCGCCATCGCCGTATCCAAGTAATGCATGACTTAATTGAGTAATGCTTGGTAGAGATGGTGGGACCTCACGTGGTCTGCCATCGTCATACCACTGAGTAGTGCAAGTTAGGGAAGGCGAGCCTTCACCATAGTAAGCAACAGTGCATGATGGGGATGGTGGGACCCCACGTGGTCTGCCATTGCTGTATCTGAGTAATGCGATGAGTTCCATTGAGTAGTACATAGTAGAGGTGGCGGGACTACATGTGGTCTGCCATTGCCATACCACATGACCAGGAAGGTGAGACCCCACGTGGTTCACCTTCACCATGGTATGGAGTAGAGTATATGCGGGATGGTGGGACCCCACGTGGTCCACCATCGCCATAGTATAGCCTGAGTAAGATATCGACCTGCTCATAGTGAACCATCCTAAGTGAGGTGGAGGATTGCCAATAAGGCACCTGTAGTACATGGATTGGATTGAGCAAAAAGGAATGTATCTTGGTTGACATGGCCGGTTGGGATGAAGATCCCACGTGGATGGTCTCACTTGTTCCAGAGGTAGCAGGTAAGGGAATGGCAGGAACCAATGTGGTCTGCCATCACCATGAAGTCCAGCATTGATATGGTGCAGGGAAGGATATAGTAGAATGACAGGACCCCTGTGGTCCATTATTGAGGTAAGAACCATAAGCCATGTAGGGAGAACAGTCCATAGGAAGATATAAGGTAGATGGGTATTGCTGCTGGCACGGTAGCTAGCCTATGTACCAACCATGGAAAGTAACCTGTTTGTTCTGGAATCATGCAGAAAGATAGTAGGACTCCTCAGCTGAAGCTGAGTTGGACCTGCAGGGGGTGGCAGAATGCAGCCACGATAATGGCCTGTAAATCTGTTGTGTGCTATGCATAGACTGAGGTGGTGCATGAAAACAAAGAAACTGATTAAATGTACATGGGAAGCTAGTTCCCTTATTGAGTAGCCTCATTAGAATTATTGTTACAAAAGCACTTTTGAAGTCAAAATATGCTCGTGGTCGACTCATGATACGATGCCACTAACACGAGCTGGAGCATTGAGAAGGATTAAAATGCACTCGTTCATTGGCCATTATCTGGAGAGTCTGAATCCACAGCCATGTCAATGGAGAACAGTTGTTTCTGCCATTAGCAGCATAAATCATGACCAATTAAATCTTAAGCAAGAATGGTTGCTAAATCATATACAAGTAATATGAGAACAACATAAAATACTAATGTTGCCATAATACTGAGGCACTTTATGAAATGACTTTTGACTCAGTAAGGAACTTGTTGTGGGAGATATCACTGTCGGTCTTCTACCACCCTTGGTTGATAATTGTTGTTGTTCGGACAACATACCAACATGTTTTAGCACAGGAAAGCTGCTGACCAGGAAAGGCGCTGGGAAGCACGAGTAAAGAGCAGCAGCACACCGGAGGCCAGTCTGGAAAGCCTCAGAGTGACAGGAGAAGCAAAGGAGAAGGATCAAGGGAGCATCATCGGTGAGGCGCAGTCCAGAGGGTGCAAAAGTGGCAGGAGAACTGGAGTGAGGCAGCATGGCAGCCGACTGGGGAGGAAAAGCCCAAAGGAAAACAGGAGGACAGAAAAGGTACAGGGAACAAAGGCCGGGAAGAGGAGCGAGGAGAGCACAATGAGGGAAAGGCACACAGGGGTAGGGGGGGACACAGAGCAGGAGAAAAAGCAAACAAAGCGCAAGGAGCAAAAGGATGAATGATGAGGGGAAACAGAAGGATGAGAAGCAGGGGAGGAAGCCCACAGTCAGCCAGCCATGCAGCCGCACTGCTGAAATGCTCAAAGCAGAGCAAGAGGTTGCCTGATGTTAAATAGGGGATGGGGGAGGAGCTATCCTTCCCCATTGAACATCAGGCTATAGCTTTCCAGTTAAGACGCTGGTCCTTAAACATTGGCTGGATCAAGCCCCCATATCATGCTGAGAATGGTTACATGAGCTCTCCTTTTGTCTTTGGACAGAGTGTCTGATTGCCAGCACTCGCCACAGACTACCTCTCTTTAATAAAAAATGGGGCAAGCTTTATGCTTTATACCTGAATTGATTTTACCTAAGTCTCCTCTTGCTCCCCCTTTCACATAAGTTCTTTCAGATTTTTTGCTCTCTTATAGTCCAATACTTGTTTGAAGGCACACTCCATGGGAGGGAGGAGTGTTCTCAAGGGGAGGGAAGGTGGGGGGTAGGGATGATTTGACATGTCTGTGACTTTTCATGTTCTTTTTACCCTGTTTGTTTTTGTATTTTGAAAAAATCAATAAAGCTGATTTAATTAAAAAAAGAAAGTAATCTGTGAGGAATTAAAATCAAAGAAGGAATGAGATAGTGAGAGTAGGAGAATGTTGTGTTGTGAATGCTTCAGATCTGTGTGGGAGTGGGTAGTAGCAATTGCAGTATCATTGTGAAACATTGTTTTTTTTTTTTTTGAAGATATTAATTTTGTAGGAGCTGATCAGTCAGGTAACAACTGGACATGTCTTGTTGTGAATGCCTCAGGCTTGTGTAGGAGCGGTTCCGAGCCAGTGCCAATTTTTTTTAAAGTTGTCGCTCTGCAAGAGTCAGCAATGCATCTTGTTTAGGTACAAGCTCAAAATAGATGATAATTACTAACACAAAGGGCTAAAAAAAGTTAAAACAAATGATGTACACAATGAGCAGATGGCTGAGTAACAGGCAACTGTATAAATTTGTAGGTCTGGAAGACAGCAGTTTGCCAGATTATGGCACGGGCATTTAAGAGACAGAAACGTAAACATACAAAATAGCCAGCAGAAGAAAGTCTTATGGTCTATCAGTCTGCTCAGTTGTGGAGCCCCTAATCCAGTTATTACATAGGGCCACCACCCCCCAATCAATCCTGACTCTCCCCTTCACCCTGTCCCACTCTCTTTTGAACCGACCCCCCTATCTTCTGAGTGACAACCTCAGCTATGAGTTTATTCCATCCCAACATCACTGTCTCTGAAAAACATTGGCTTTCTAACTTCTTTCTTAAACATTCCCCCCTCCAATTTGCAACAGTGCTCCAATGTTGTTGTTTTAACTTTCTTTATCTCCCTGAGTCATGGGGGGGGTCTTTCCCCCAGATTGGAACTGTTACGAGGGGTCTCATGCTCTGCTCACCAGTCAGTCTCCACTGCAATCTCAGCTGAAAAAGGGAGGACCATGGCTTGCCCTCCATGGAGGGCCCCCTTCCCTGGGGGATGTGGGGAGAGAGAGACCTCATCACCCTTAAGCCCCTGCCTCTTGAGACGGGCATTATTTTGGGTGGCAGGCAGGACCCCATCAGAGGCATCATCCTTCATGATCAGAGGGGATTTCTAGTAAGGTTCCCCTGGGACACAGACATGCAGTGATGTCTGAGCATGTGTGGTGCTGATGTCTGCCATGTCCCACCCCTTCTACGGCTTTGTTCTTGTAGTGCCACCAATCTCCACTGTAGGCCACTACTGAGTGATGCATCCCCAGGATCCCACCCCAGGAATGGAAAGCAGTCCACTGGATGCTCGATCATCTCCTCACCTGCTGACCCCCAGTGACCCAAATCCATTCCTGAATCCGGGTCGCCAGAGTGGCACAAGGTGTGGCATCCAGTGCCACAACCCTCAGCGCCACCGGTCCAGCGTATCCAAGGTTGTTTTGTTGTCACTGAGACAAAAGAGGTCCTTGATACCTACCTTGTTGATATCTCCAGGTATTTGAAGATCTCAGTCATGTCCCCTCCCCTCTGATGAGTACATGTTAAACCTTACAAGAGCAACAGATTTTTTTTTAACCCATGCAAAATGATACCTGCAAGCATCTGTAACATTCTCCTTCATATTAACGGTGCTTGCATGAGTTAAAATTAACTTTTTAGGCAAGTTTTAATAATATTTTCAACATTTAATCATCCCAACTAAATCTCTGGCTGCCAGCTAATCCTATGCATGCACATTCCACAGGGTGCCAAAGAGTGAATACACTCATGAATGTATGATTTAGATTTTTTTTCTTATATGAACAAAAGTAATTTCCCAGAAATTGACAGTGCCGTGAGTACCAGAAAGAGAGTGTGCTATTAAAACAAGTGCTCTGACATATTTAGTCTGATGTTTAAAATCAAAAGCAGTGACTCCAGGCCATGAACATTAGTGTTGACACTAATGTGCATGCCTGGATTCACAGCTTTTGATTCCAAACATCAGACTAAACATGTTGGAGCACTTCTTTTAATAGTTCACTCACTTTCTGGGACTCCGGGCAGGTAGCATGTGACGTTGGCGCCAAGACGGCTCCATCTGAAATGGCGACACAATGTGGGGGAAGCACAAAAGGCAAGGGGGCAGGGAGGGGGACCAGATGTGGGGTTGTGGGTGACCCTAGTGACAGGATGTTGCTATACATACACACACACACACACACACACGTGCGGGGGGAGAGCGAGCACGGCGCGTGTGGTCTGGGAGGGGGTGGAGGGAATGTAGAGGGTGGCACTGTGGTTGGCTGCCAAGCTGCACTGGGGCATCAGAGGTTGGCCTCCGCTTGCAGTGCTGGAGTTCCGGGTTCGGGTATGGGTCCGGGCGCTTCTGCATTTTTGTTGAGCCCGGCCCAAATGTTATTTATATTTTGCTTTTTCACCCCCCCAACATGCACCCCCCTAGAGTTGAGAATCCTTAAGTAGGAGGGTGCGGGGGGCTGTGGAGAGGGTGCAGCCCCCTCTACAGAAAGCAAAGTATAGGTATCCCCAGCACCGTTCTTCCATGTGCTGAGGATGTCAGGGTGGCTAAATTGCTTTTGCCGCCCTGACGTCACACTAATGCGAGTCGCCGTTCAGCACTCACTATTATCACATAGAATCCTCAGGGCACTATCAACTTTTGGAAAATTGATTTTGCTCATATAAGTTAAAAAATCAAACGCATACAAACATGAGTTTAGACATGCTTCAGCAGTCTGCTGAATGTGCATGCACGGGAGGAGTGGACAGCCAGGAATTTAGTCAGGATGAGTTGGTCCTCTCTAGTGAAGACAGAGTGAAAGTAATTATTTATGACAGCAGCCTGTTTCCTATCCTCCTCTGTCACCCTCCCCTCCCCTCTCAGCCTAATGATTCCCCCTCCTTTCTTTCTTTTTTCCCTAATATACGAGAAGAAATGTTTTTCCCTGCCTTTGACCCCCTCTTCAGTATGCAGCTCCATGTCTGCTTTTGGCTCCCTAACTGCCCTCTTTGCCTTCTCATTTCTTAGTAAACGTTCTCCCCATCCTTCCTCCCCATGCTTTTCTTTGTACCTGTAGAAGACCTTTCTCTTGGCCCTCACCACATTCCTACCCTTAGCCAAGAACTATAATGGCCTCTTGAGCTTGTTCCTTTTGAGCCAACTCGTTGGCGCAGCTTTAGCATTACTGCTCGTGACACCAGTGACCTGAGTTCGGGAAAGAACCTGGGTCACTGGGAGCCAGCTGGGTGGGGCAGAATTAAGCATCACATAGGGCACGCTCCTCCTCTGAGGAGGGAGGATTCCATTCTCTACTGCAATACTGCTACCTGGGTGACCACAGACGGCAGTGCAGCTGGAGATGGATATGGGGGGGCATCCCAGATGCCAGTAAAGAGATGCATGCATAGCGTGCATATGCACACACTGACATCACTGCATGTGGCTTTGTCTGGGACAGCAACAAGGGAAAAAATACTACAGCCCCAGCACCTCCATGATGAAGATGGCCCCAGTATACCTGGGTCCCCCACTACACCAGCACAAGCCCCACCTGATGCAACAAGATGTCCAGCAGAACACCCCCACCCTGACCCCACCTGGGGGTGAAGCCAAGGCTCCGTGGAGGTAGATTTGCAGTGGCTGAGAGGTAGGAGGGATCAGGAGGTGCCTAATGGTCCCAAGAAGTGGAGAGCTGCTGCATAGGGGGCATAAACCATAAGTAAAAAAAATAAGTAAGAACTTGTTCCTTTTGGTTACTGTTGTCATGCATAACTAAGATGCTTCAGGAATCCTTGTCAGGCCCTAATACGTTACATAAAATAACATATATTATGCTAATCCTTTTGCAATGTATCACACATTCAATTTAGTTTATGCACCCCAGTATCAATGCATGTGCGGTGGACTAGCCCAGGGTGCTAGGGATGCTAATTGCATGCTGACCTGTGTCAAGTACTTCAAAGTTTTGGTGAATTGAGTATGGGGTTAGTAGTGCTTATGTAACTGTAGTTTACTTTTTGGCTTTTCTTTGTTCCCACCCTTGGTAGGGAAGCTAAGTAGTGAGTAGGGAATAGAAAGCCCAGCACCAAAGGTGAGCAGAGTGCTGGAGAAGAAGGAGGCAGGGGTGGATGGTGGGTTTTTTGCAATGCTCTAAGCGGGGAACTGCCGTGGGAGGCTGGCCTTTGTTGGGGATGTGGGAAGAGCTATTTCCCCACATTGAACCGCAGGCTTTAGTAGTGCTTATGTAACTGTAGTTTACTTTTTGGCTTTTCTCTATTCCCACTCTTGGTAGGGAAGCCAGGTAGTGAGTAGGGAATAGAAAGCCCAAAAATATTACTTCCTCCAACTCACAGAGAGTGTGACCAGTAGCATGCAGGAGAGGAAAAACCCCAGGTGGAGGAAACCTCTGAGGATCCATGGCTACTGACCCACCCATCCTCAAGGCAAACTAAGATGAGTTGATTCTAAGTTCTTACAACTATGTTCTAATTTCTGAGTGAGGTAAACTGTTTGTAGAGATGGCGTTCTATCTTCAGTCTGTTGGAGGATGCATTCTGGAAGGTTGATTCTGAGGCTGAAGAGGCAGGTCCATTGTGAAGGAGTGTTCAGATCCTGAATATGGATTAAGTCCAGCGGGAAAAGGGGTGAACGTGGTCCAAGATTCCAATGTGATATTGGTTGATATTCAAAGGGGTTACAGAGTCAATGTGATCATGAAAAGCATGTGTTGATTAATGAGTGCCAGACTCTGAACTTTGGAAGTATGATGGATTATGAAATTCTTAAAGTAATCTATCAGACTTTGTAGAAGGTTTGTCATCCAGATTAGTGTCGCAAGACTTGGAGTTCAGCAATGTGTGATATGCCACTACGTAGGCATCTATGGAGATGATCAAGGATTCAGACAGAAGCTTTAGGTGCCTAGTAGGAGGGGTTAATGTGGAAGATTTCAGACTGATGAAGGAAGGGTGGTATGTGCTGCAGAGATGGTAACTGGATATCGATGGGAATAATTGGAAAGTTCAGCACAATGAGTTTGAGGGTTGAGTAGAGTTATTGTTGCTATAATGAGATTTGCATAGGCTCATATTCAGGAAGGACTGGTAGTGGGAAATGGTGGATATGGGTATTGCTGTGGATTAATTGCCCATGGCAGAAGCTTAAGTGGCTATGGCAGCTTTGTAGTGCTGGGGCATCCAATGCCTGAATGCTGAGAGGAGCCTGAGAACTGGTCTTTGAATAAATCGATGGACTGATGTGGTAAAGGGAAGTTGAGAGCAGTGTAGAATACAATGGGTGCCTAACGTGCTTGGTCAGATATAGGACTGTTGTGGGGCATTACAGATAGTGAGAAAACAAGATCAGTTGTGAATGTGCAAATTGATGAATCAATGGAAGCCTGCTCTTGGTGATAGTATTCGCTGGAGGAAGTATGGAAGGTAAAACCCAATGGATAAGTTAGAAGGCCCGCTAGAAGGGTAGATGGCATGATTTAGGGTAACATGGTGAAGAGGTGTAGATAACTCTAAGAGATGTCCAGGGGCCAAGGAACAATGGCTCGGATAGAGTAACTTTAGCAAGGTAGTTAGGCACCAGATATCCAATGATATGTGTTCTGGGATAGTTGCTGGAGAAAGTCATAGGAACATCCCTTGGCTATTAAGGGAGTGCAAGTTTAATAACATGATCAAATGGAGGCAGCATTTTTAGGAGAAGTCTATGAGGAGAAAATATAATGGATAATGCCAGTACTGCTATGAGGCATCATGCGGTTCCCGTTATCCTTAACAATGATTGCTATTATGGAGTTGGTACATCTCGGAAGAAATTAGAGTCACATTTCCAGGTAAGAAGATAGGAGTGAAGGTGACTCCACTAAATTTTGGAGCTTATGAAGACATGAGAGGTAGTGATGCCCATATTGCTTGAATAAATTGAATATATAAGGAAGCTTCCTGCAAAGATAGTTGAGAGATTAGATCTTCTATAGTTCAGTCGAATGGGATTCCAGAAATGGGTTTTGTGGAGATTATTGGGAAGTATCGATGTTTGAATTGTGACGTAAGAGTCTATAGGGCACGCTGTTCAAGGATTGTTGCTGGAGAAAGATTTCCTCAGGTGAGAAGAACAGGTACTCCATAAAATGTTGGAAGTGAGCTGTTATGATGGCCGAGGTAGGAGTATGAGACAGATAAACAGGTAGGAGTAGTTGATCAGGCAGGGATGCTGGATGACAATAGTGGTAGGAATGCTCAAAAAGAGACACAACAAACGTGCAGGAGCCCCGAGCCACCAGGACAGTGAGGAAGAGGGCAGCAGTCCAGGGATGGAGGAAAAAGTCCAAGTAGAAGTCCACTGATGGAAGGATGGAGCTGGATAAGAAGACGGCTGAAGCCGAGCAGTACAGGCATTGGCAGGTGTAGGGAAGGTACGGGACTGGGATAAGCACCACAGCATACTGGAATAGAATGTAGACAAGTTGAATCAGGTCTCAGTGGGAGATCCATGTTGAACCAAGAAGTGAATCCAGGTACAAGGTGTTGCGAAGTTGAGGTGAGAGGTTCCCACCTCTGAAGGAGATGGCGAACGGAAATTGCTGATAGCAAAAGGCGCAGCAGTGATTGGGTATAAGGTTCTCACCTCCAAAGGAGATGGCGCACTGGAACAGTTGGTATCAAGGTGTTGCAATAATGGGGAATGGGTTCTCATTTCTGAAGGAGATGGCAAACTAAAATTATTGTAGGGAAATCACTGGAATCAGTGCTGGAAGAGCACTGGATGGGATAAGGGGAGCATCAGGGGAAAACTTGTAGAAGTCTTCAGACACACATCCTTGAAGAAGAGCAAATTGCACAAATCCAGCAGAAAGCAAGGAGAATGCAAGCAGACATGTTTTCTTTATGCCAAGAGGAAGGCAATAGGAAACAGAATTGGTCGGAGTAGCAATGAGACGGCAGCATGGATCTGAAGATCTGTAGAATGGAGGAGGTTGAGCCGGAAGACAGATCACAACAACAATGCACAGGAGCATGGGACGAAGTGGAAGGCAAGCAGCAAGAAGTTCAGGAGTCCAATGGACAGAGTGGAGATATAGACTGAACAAATTGGCGGGGTCCAAATCCAGAACATGAGGAGACCAAAGATGGGGACAAGCACATCAATTCCATGAGGCATAGGAAGTAGTTGAGTGAGGTTGGAGGCAAACTGGGGTACAGTGGTCCCTTTCTCAAGGGGAATGTGGCAACTGAGTATCAGGTAGAGAATGTAGTTGGTTGAAACTGTAGATTGAAGACATAGGCTCCCGTCCCTGGTAGTAGGGGCGAGCTATCCTTTACTCGATGCCATGCCAAGCAGAGTTAGGGACAGAGACTAACAGAATTAGCTGGGTATAAACTGGTTGAGACTGGAGGTAGAGGAAACAGGCACCCATCCCCAGTAGACAGGGGAAGCCTACCTGCACTGCTATGCCTCAGTAGGCAGAGTTAGGGACGAGGCTGTCAAACTGCTGGTATGGGCTGGGTGAGGAAGGACAGCTAACAGCTGCATAGTAAAAGGTAGGTAAACAAAAGAAACAGGATGGACAGGATGATAGTAAGGAAGACGTTAGAGAATGGGAGGAAAATGGATACCTTAAGTGCCATGGAGGCAGCGATAGGGTAAGCCAGTGAGGAGCATGCAGCGCAGCAATGGAATGCAATGAGCATCTGAAGCCAGGTAAGTTGGGAGGGCAATGAGAAACACGAGGGTAGCTGAAGCCATGTAGGCCAGAAGGCAGGGCAAAATCACACAGCTGACATAAGGCATGCTCCTGTTCAATTGGCACCATGACACCCCACCATGACACCCCAGTCCATCACCGTGGGAATAACAGGGGAGCCATGAGCCAAGCATCACAAGCCCAAACAGCAACTGGAAAGTTGATATGGTAGGAACCCAAAAAGAGGCTCCAGTACTGGCAATGCCCTGGGGAAGGACAAGCCATAGGCACACTGGAGAACAAGAAGCAAATAATGCAGTAGGTACACAGAACAGATAATGCCGAACAATATGAAATATACGAGGAGAGCCAATGATGCAGGACTTGGGGAACACCGCAGGGGGCGCAGAAGAGGCAGTAGGCATTAATGGTGCTGGTGACTGACGTGCTAGAGGGGGAGGAAGTACCAGGGGCAGAACAAGGTAACATGAAAATGGAAGGAGGAGCAGGGTATAAATGCTGAGACTAAAACGGTAAGGGGTACAGGTGCCAGACTGGATGGTAGAAGGGGCACGGAGATGGAGATGGAGTGCTGGTGCAAGGAGCGAGAGGCCCAAAAGAAAATCTGGGGAGCATGGGACAAGGACAAGAATGAGGAACAGGGGAGTAGAAAACAAAGCAGCAGGGAAGAGAGGAGCAGCTCCAGGAAGGAGATAGCAGGGACAGACAGGGAATAGTGGGGAGGGAGGGGATGACTGGAAATATATATACATATTTTTTTATTGTTGATGTGTGGTTAGTCAGTTGTGCATGTGGGTTGTGATCAGAGGGGAAATAAACAGCCTGAGAGTCCAGAATAGGGAGCCATGTAACTGGGAACCAGAGAAGAGACAAGGAACATTGGGCCACGGTTGGGCCAGAGACAAGACAAGTCAAAGGGAAAACCCCAAAGGAGAGAGTGGAAGAAGGCAGGAGAACAAAACAGGGGGTGGGGGAAGACTTCGGGCAGCAAAGGAATACAACCACTGTACCCTCCAGGACAGCTCAGAAGAGGGTCCAACAGGAGCCAAGAACAGAAGTAGCCCAGCAGAGCCCAGAATCAAGGACCAGAAGGAGACTGCACAGAGGCCCAGCACTAAGAGCAAAACAGAAAACATTGTGTTGGGAAACAGAAAAACATGGTCAGGAAAGAGCACCAGGGACTACAGGCCAAGGGAAACAACTCCCAGGTTCGGAAAAGCAGTACCTGAGGCAACAAACAGGAGAGAGGGAGACAGGCGGTATAACAACCATGACCAGTGCATGGTGGCAAAGCTTGCAAAGCAGTAAAGAGTGTAGCCACCTATCGGCCAGGCTGTCCAGCACTCCCAGGGGCACCCGCTCCAGCCAGGCACCAAACTGCACTGCAACACAGAGAAAGTATGGGATAAGCCAGGCACAAGCAGCCAGCAAGAGGAACAACAGAGGAATGGACACTGGCACAGCTACTGATGGGAACAGGGACCGGAAGAACATGCAGAAGCTGCAGGAGAAACCACAGAGAGGAGGCAATATGCATCAGAGGCAGAACGAATGGAAATGGGAGGCAAATGAGAGGAATGGGAAGGGGACAACAAGCATGTAGGAAGGGGCACAAGCAACAACAGCAAAGTAAGGGAAGGGACTGGACAACAAGGGTAAAGGGGAATGGGAAAGGAGGCAAGGGGAGAAAAGGGGTGAAGGAGACTAGCAGGAGTGGGAAGCAGGAACAAAGATGGCTCAGTTGCACAAGCCACGCAGTGACCCAACGCTTGGGAAGGGGGTGGAGTTCACAATACACTAAGCGGGGAACTGCCATGGGAGGCTGGCCTTTATTGGGGATGTGAGAGGAGCTATTCCCCCATATTGAACCTTGGGCTTTAGCCCTCCCAAAAGAAATTTGGCCTGCATACTGTTTTGTATGTTTTTTTTCCTGCCTGCCTGCTGACAGCTTCACTGACATATTTTGTTATTTCGGGGGGGGGGGTTATCTTGTCATATTGCACTATGAGCAGAGAAAATAATCCTACCATTCCTTTTCCTTTCTTTCTGCTGCCTTCCTGTCCAGACATAGGCTGACTACATCACAGTCATGGGGCTGCAGTTACCCACCTGCTCACTATCTGCTACTGTTGGCACCAGTCATCATTTTGTAGCAGTGGCAGCTGGGTAGGCGTGCACTCCAAGTTTGCCCACCACCTACCCACCAACAGTCAACAAGGTAGTCTGAGTCTGGGGCTTGTCATGTCAGCAGCAGGAGGCAGCAGTATACTGAGTCACCAGCCATACTGACAGAGACTAGAGAGTGGCTGATAGAGTAGGACAGAGTATAGACTGAATCCCATGTCCCACTAGGTAGGAGAAGGTTGGGATGGGGTGTCAGCACTGCCAGACAGTAAGAACTATGTCTGAGGAGGAAGGTATTGTGCGTGGCAGCAGCAGTATTGCAGACAGTGACTACAACAGTGACTGGAGGGGGTACAACAGTGGGAAGCAGAACAGACAGCACCAGTAAGCTATTTTACTATCACAGGCCCAGCCGTGAAGAGATGGACGTGATGTTGCACAGTATTGTGATAATGAGGAGAGGACTCTGGTTCACTAAG
Source organism: Neoceratodus forsteri (assembly GCA_016271365.2). Classification (NCBI taxonomy): domain Eukaryota; kingdom Metazoa; phylum Chordata; order Ceratodontiformes; family Ceratodontidae; genus Neoceratodus; species Neoceratodus forsteri. The sequence goes on from CM057453.1 coordinate 1,609,329,786, forward strand.
AAGTATTATCTGGGATAGGTGAGGGCTGGCCATCAGCATGGCAACTGAGGGTGCAAGGAGTGGTGCCACTGACAGTGAAAATGCCTGGATTACTTTTGGTCAGTAGCAGTCAGAGTTCGAGGAGGAACAGTTGCAACAGCACACTTTCGTTATCTTTTTTCCCACTTCCCCCTCACCTAAAGTATTATTGACATGATCAGTACCAATACAACTGTACATTTCATCTATTAAGTGAGTGTTTTTCAATGTCAGTGCTTTTCTAAGTGTTTTGGCTACTTTTGATTATCTTCTCTATTTTCTTTTTGACTATTTATGAGCAATGGAGTACATTGTTTCATGATTCATCACGGACACTGTTCTGTTCCCATTCCCCCTTCCCCCTCAGTTTTTCTGATGTTTCAAACTCAGTTTTTAACACTCAGCATGTGTGCTTTTATATGTCGAATGAGTGCGCTTTGTATAGCGACCCTTAAACTGAGGGCAAGGTGGAGAGGGACAGGATAGAAGTAGCTGACACTGTTCCATTTTTGTTGCCATCCTCCCCTCCCCTCCTCCGTCTTACTGATGTTTCCAAATCACCTTTTTCACACTTAGCATATGTGTGCATTTATATGTTATGTGAGTGCACTTTGTATAGTACCACCTTTTTGGTATAGTAGTGATTTGGTCTCATTAGACTTTCCCCCTTGTTTTACTTTTCTTTTCCTCTCCCCCTTCCTTTTTGTGCCTTCTTTACATGGAACCCATATATTAAGAGTGTATTTTATGCAGTTATTTTAAGTATTTTTATAAACTGATGTGGCTCCTACAGCATTAGCTGCATTTAACTTCTTTCAGGTACTCTCGTTTTATCATAGTGGGAACATGTATTTATTTTTTGGGTGCTTATTTTATTAGCTATTTGTATTATGATATAGCATGGTGGGTGCTTGAGTTACACTTGGGTGTTAAGCTGATGTGCTTCATACAGCAAACCCGTCATTTGGGGTGACTGTGTCTTTAATTTCGAGCTTTATAACTGAGTCAGTTTTTGCTCTTAAGCCATGTCCCTTCATGAAACATTGATGAAGTGGAGCTCTGGGACTTAGTGCCATGCTCTGCAAAATAAAGGTTGGATTGGCTTAACTTTTGTCATTATTTGTTTTTGTTTCTGCTGTGCACCACCTGTGTTTTGTTTGCAACACACTGGATTGGCTGGCACTGGCAAACATGCAAGACTGTATAATATATTGCAAGACAAATCAGATTTCTTGGGAGTTATATGGAGCAAAACAGAAGATTTTAATTTTAGCTGCTCTGTACTCAATGCAAAATAAGCTGCAAACCTAGGTACCATATTTACTGATGATTTGTAACAGCTGTTGCAAATCCATAATTATACAATGGGGTATGAAAATCATGTAACCTCTTTGGTCAAAACAGATCACATGACTGTGGTAAATCCTCCAGTATACCCACTGTAAAAGTTTGATATCACTATAAAAACAAAAAAAAGTTGAACATTATATAATAGCAATATACCATGACAGGGAGTGGGTATATGGGTGGACTTACCACTTCTGGTGTGGTTAAGTCACTCGGCTGCACCTCGTGGCCAAATCACACCAGGCGTGGTAAATCCACCAGTATACCCACTCCCTGTTATGGTATATTGCTTAAATATGGTCCCTAGGTTTGCAGCTTACTTTGCACTGAGTACAGGACAGCTAAATAAGCAGCTCATTCAAAAAAAAAAAACTTTTGATTACTGACTTGGTACTAGTAGATAGGACTTTTGTGTATAGCAAAGGTGCTAATTACTCCTATACCAGAGGGGACTTGCAATTTCTACATGTCTTACTGCTGCACTTGATTCTTTTCATGAGCCGGTTGATATATGTTTTTAAAACAAGATTACTAGTTTAGGGGAAGGGAAAGGGCTATTTTTCATTATCAGGACTGGGGTAGAGTTGGGGTGCATTGGTGAATGTAATTTGCTTGAAGGAATTTGTTGTTTTTTTATCAGTACTCATGGTGGGGGGATGGGGGCACTTTGTTTTAACTCATTACCTCCTGGGCAGCCATTTTGTGTCCGGTAAACGATGGATAGTTCGGACTTCATATGGAGCTATTGGAGGAAATGAGTTAAGTGGCTGTGGTTTATTTTGAACCTTGGCATGGTTCAAGTCTTTGGTGTAAGTGGCTGTGGTGGCATTTGAGCATGGTATGGTTCAAGCCTTTGGTGCAAGAGCTTGGCCCTGCTGCCTGGTTTCGGGGAAATGGAAAGGGCCATTTTTCAATATCGGGACCATGGGGAGGGAGTTATGGTAAGTAATTTGGTTGAACTGATATTTTTTCATTATCTGGAATGTGTAATTGGGACTGTATTCTAAGTGACTGGGGCAGGATGGGATTTGAGGCTGGGTCTCATGGCTCCCAACCACATGGTGCAACTGAATGTCTCTAGCTAATGGTTTTCAGTGAGTAAAGGTGGCAGCCATGTTTGTGATGGAAATTAGGGATGAGTGAAGTGGTATATAAATTCTGCATGTGATTTGCTCATATTCCAAATCCCACTGCCTGAAAAATTTCCAGCTGTACATTCATTGGGGAGTTACACATGGGTCCCAAAGCTTATTTAGCCAAGCATGAACTGTTGTGCAGGTGCAGAGTATCTTGTGGTTGTGAATGGAACCATGCTGCTCATGCAGCTGGCACCAGCCAGTGAGGACCTACTATAGGTATATTTGGATCCAGAATGCTAATATTTCAATATTTTAACTCTAGGTCCCTAGGAAGCAAAAAATAGCTTTGATAGGTGCCCTAAAATATACTCACAGGTATGGCATAAAGATTTTTTGTAGTAGTACGGTAGCGCCACTATAGTTAGGGTTGAATAGAGTATTCAATGTTAAACCCCTAACTTTGCTCTTTAATGTCTTTGGCACCATTTGATAAAATGAGCTGAAATTTTGCATGTGTTGTCTAGGAGGCAAGGTCTTGATCTGTGGACATTTTTGTGATGGCAGTTTGTGCGGTTTCTGAGATCCGCATGCGTCATTTTTTGTAAATGTCTAACTTTTTTCCTATACTTAACGTTTTTTTGTTTGTTTTTAATTTTTTGGCTCTCCCCTACAGCCTACATAGAATGGAATTTTTATCCCAAACTTGCAGGGAACATGTGTCATGTCCTAAGGGAGTGCCTTTGACAGGTTTGATGAAAAAATATTAAAGGGCTCCAGAGTTATAAGCCTTTAAAATTTAGTGGTTTTTGACGTGTGTATGCACAGTAGGGGTTTTTGAGATAATGTGTGGCGAAAGCAAAAATTTGATGCCACAAATTTGTGTTTTTGATTTTGCACCACTTGCTTGGCAGCCCACCAAACATTTTTTATGCTGTGCCAACTGCCATCTTGTTGATTTTCTTCTATAATCTAGCAAACATGGAAAATACATAACAATACTGAGATTTTAAAATGCAAACATCAGAACCCAGCTAAACGGGACCCATTTAGCTAGATTCTGATGTTTGTTTCTTAATATAATGGCCACAAATACCTTTTCTGGGCACCCAAAATCCCGGGTTCCCAGCTTAGCAAGAGGAGCGCTTCCCCTGCATTTTCAGTATGAGAACAGTGGGAATTTCTTCACTTCTGCAGCCGTAGCTGAACACGTGCTACCGACTGCAGTGTGAGCTGTGAGTCACCGTTTTCCTGGTGTCTGGTGGCACCCCCCACACTCCATTGCTATTCCTGGCAATGAGTGATGTTGCCCTGGTGTCCAGTGGCATCCCACTCTTCTGATCAGTGTCCCCTTTATATTATTAATTTTTCCTGGTGTCTAGTGGCACCCCCCCGCCACTCACTGATCGTCATTCCTGTAAATAAAAACATATATTCCCTGGTGTCTAGTGGCATTCCCCCACCTGCTGATCGCCGTCCCCATTAGCAAAGTATATATTCCCTTGTGTCTAGTAGCACCCCAACCCTCCCATTTCAGGCACAACCTCAAATGAAGAGAACAGTCCCTCAATGTTTTTTTTTTTTTTTTTACCAAACCTGTAAAAAAAGCAGAAGGTCTCTTGCCAATCAGCCCTTCACCCCCACCTCCCACTCAACACCCACCACCCCACACAAGTCAATACATCCCCATACAGCCTCACTCACCTGAATAAGTCCCAGGTTCAAGACCCACTGTCTGATCAAAGACACGTCTTGCTGCTGGAACCGGCGACTGCAATATGAGAAACTAAAGTAAATGCAGTTCAATGTATTTCAATGGGGGTTTCAAGTTATATACATAACATATCCATTTTTTGACATTTTGACCCCAAATTTTCAGCATGGCCTCTTTGGGACCTCACCTCATGAACAATATGACTATCATTATACAACTCTTGCCCAAATGGTGATTTTGCAGTCACTTGGCAAATTCACCTTTCAGGCATGATTTGAAAATTTATCCTACCCTTGTTCATGAGGTGGGGTCATAAGAAGGCTATGTTGAAAATTTTGGGTCAAAATATGTACAGTAAAAATGGCAGAGTTATGAGCATTAGTTGCAATTTTGGTACGCAGGTTCGTAACTTTGAAAATTTTAAATATTTTGACCCCAGATTTTCAACATAGCTTTCATATTACCTCACATAGAAACATAGAAACATTGACTTTGACAGCAGATAAGGACCACTTGACCCACCTAGTCTGCCCATTTCCCTACCTATAGGATAGGCCGCAGATCCTAGTTAACCAACAGCCTATTTCTTCCTACCCCCCACAAGAATTGCCTTATGTCTGTCCCATGCATTTTTGAATTCTTTCACCTCATGTATGTCATAGTTGTCATTTGTCAAATCCTGTCAAAAATGTGTTTTTGCACCTGTGGCATGGAATAGCATTGCAGTTGCGCAGAATGACATTTTGGCGGGAATTCGAAAAATGTTCCTTTTTTTTCTATTATCGTTTTATCTGTGTACACATGCACATGTGGAGGCATGCGCTGTGCCCCGAGGTGCCATCCCACGACTTGTCATTCCCTCCTGCCTACGTTAGCCACCGGACCTCCGCCTCATGTCAGCGGAACTACGGGGGGACAACAACCACCCAAGAGAGGAAAGCTGCCTTTCAGCTGCTCAATCCTACTCTCACCCCCCCCCCGTGTTGGCTCCCTGATGACTTGAGTCTGTTCCTGAACTCAGTTGCCAGCATGATGCAAGGTAACACATCCAGCGCCTCAGCCCTCTGCACCACTGGGCCAGCAATTTGAACATTTCTGTACCAGGTACATGAGGTGGGGTAAAAACATGGCTATGCTAACAATTTGACCACTATTGTCCTATAAATGGAAGTGCAGGTGCCTGGAGGGCCCTTTGTTTCCACAGCTACATAAATATACGCATTAATGGAAGGATGGAAGCACAGGCCTGGAGGGTTTTGGGCTCCCACAGGCAATTAAGTATACAATTATACAATCTCAAAAAGTAAGGAAATAAATTGCAAAAAAAAGTCATTAACATTCCAGTTAGGGTTAAAGCGACAAAAGTAGGGAAATGTGGTGGTAGGGTTTCCAACCCTAACACCTCAACTCCACCCTGCACACGCCAACAGGCATTGGGGGTGTTCTTGGGGTTGTCAGCACTAATGCTTATGCCATTCTTCTATACTTTACCCATCTCAGCTTATTTACTTATGGAATGGGATGAGCGTTAGGGCTGTCGACCCCAAGTAACACCCCCGATGCCTGTTGGTGTGCGCAGGATGGGGGTGGGGTGTCAGGTTGGAAACCCTAATGTCACATTTCCCTACCTTTGTCACTTTAACCCTAACTAGATTGCAAGATTTTATATATGTGTATATATAGAAACATAGAAACATAGAATTTGACGGCAGATACGGACCGCTTGGCCCACCCAGTCTGCCCATTTCCCTACCTAATGGATAAGCTGCAGATCCTAGTTAACCAGCAGCCTACTTCTTTCTACCCCCAACCCCCTAGAATTGCCTTATGACTGTCCCATGCATGCTTGAATTCAACCACTGTTTTTGACTCCACAACCTCCTCCAGAAGGCCGTTCCATGCATCCACAACCTCTCTGTGAAAAAATACTTCCTTACATTACCTCTGAGCCACCCCCATCTTCAAATTTGCCCCTTGTTCTTGCACACCTCTTTTTGAAAGATGCTACCCTCTTGGACTTTGTTGATTCCCTTGAGGTACAGTACTTGAGAGTTTCTATCATGTCCCCTCTCTCCCTCCTTTCCTCAAGGCTATACATATTAAGCTCCTTTAGTCTCTCTTCATATGTCTTCCAGTGCAGATCCTGCACCATTTTAGTTGCCCTCCTCTGGACAGCTTCCATCCTGTCTATGTCCTTGTGGAGATTGGGTCTGCAGAACTGCACACAGTACTCCAGATGTGGTCTCCCCAGCTGTCTGTATAGAGGGATAACAACTTCCTGTTTTCTATTGGTGATGCCTCTCCCTATGCATCCCAGTATCCCCTGAGCCCTTCTTACTGCCCTCTCACATTGCTTGCCCACCTTTAAGTCATCTGATATGACTACCCCCAGGTCCCTTTCCATTTTTGTTGTTGTTAGTATCTCACCCCCATTGTGTACTCTTCCCCTGGGTTTTTGTTTCCCAGGTGCATTACCTTGCACTTCTTAGCATTGAATCTAAGCTGCCATACATTTGACCATTCCTCCAACCTTGCCAAGTCCTTCTCATCCTTTCCACCCCACCCTGTGCATCAACTCTGTTGCAGATCTTTGTGTCATCTGCAAAGAGACATACTTTTCCTTCCAGTCCTTCCAATGTCGCTTATAAAGACATTGAAGAGGACCGGTCCTAATACAGAACCCTGTTGTACCCCACTAGTAACCCTCCTTTCTTCTGAGTGGACTCATTTACTATTACTCTCTATGTCCTATTTTCCAGCCAATTCTTTACCCAGGCTGTCATCTTGGGACCCACTCCCAGGCTGGCTAACTTGTATATTAATCTTTTGTATGGGACTGTGTCAAATGCCTTGCTAAAGTCTAGGCAGGCCATGTCCACAGCCCCTCCCTGATCTACTACTTTGGTCACCCAGTCAAAGAAATCTATTAGATTCGTCTGGCATGATCTTCCTGCTGCGAATCCATGCTGCTCTGGGTCCCGTGCACCCCTGGCCCCCAGGTACTCAACAATTCTTTCCTCCAGAAGTGATTCCATCATTTTCCCTATCAGATTAAACTAACAGGTCTGTAGCTTCCTGCCTCTGCCCTGCTCCCACTCTTGTGAAGGGGAACCACATCCGCTCTCCTCCAGTCCTCAGGTGCCACCCCATCCTCCCATGATTTATTAAAGAGGGTAGTCAGTGGTGTCACTAGTTCTACCCTTAGTTCTTTTAGAAGAAATACAGGTGAGGGGGTACAGGCAAAGTGGGCAAGCAATAAGGATGCAATACTTGAAGCAACATCCCACTGTGTTAGGGAGAAAAGCAAGAGTAAAAGAATGAGGAAACCACTTTGGGTGTCAAAAACAGTAGCAGAAAAGATCAGAGCCAAAAGGTTGGCCTTCAGGAAATATAAGGGAATGCAGTGGGATGAACATAGGGAGGCATACCTAACTTCCCTAAGGGAAGCAGGTAGTAAGGCAGGCAAAGGCCCAAAATGAGGAAACACTAGCATGAACAGTAAAAGAAGGGACAAGACTTTCTATAGATACATTAGTGAAAGGAGAAAGTCCAGAGGGACAGGGATCTGTGGAATACATGACTTTATTTTCACAAGAGCTCTTTGATCTTGGATTACCTCATGAGTGGCGTAAGCCACAGGTGAGGTGCCCAAGGTCAAACAGCTCAATCAAAAATAGATCATGTATTCCACGGGTCCCTGTTGCATATTTCATTTATGCAATAGGGAAGGACTACATGAGTTGTGGTTATTAGTTACAATTATTTTATTATTTTAAAAAAATGTTGTAACTTTTAGGGTTTATTTTAAGAAAAAGTGGTATTGCACCTTTAGTCCAGCCAGTTGCTAGAGTGGTTGCTAGAGACTCCGGTTTAGGATGTCGCATCGTTGCTGAGACGTCCTTTGTGATTAGCCATTTTGTTTATGTGGGCAGGTGTTTACAAAAAACAAAACATGGCTTCTTCGTTTCTCCGATACAGAGAAGGTGCTACTTGGTGGTTTTGTTTCTTTGATATGGAAAACATGCTTTTTCATGTGCTGTTTTTAATTTAATGGGATTTATCTGGTTGACACTGCATTCGGTGGTTGGTGTGGCAATGTATTTGGTGGATCCTGCATTCAGCAACTTCTTCGGCATTTTGAGTGTGGAGAGAGAGTTCAGCAGTGTTGCAGTCTGATGGCCAGCTTTTGTGAAAGAGAGCAGTGAGACGTAGAGTAAGTACAGCTGGAAACAAACAGAGGAGATAAAAGAAAAAGAGAGAGTAAAAGTCGTTAGAGAGGTTTTCCTTTTTTTTTTTTTACATAGCAGTGTGGCATCTGTGAGTGAATACTCAGTTGCTCAGTACAAGTTTAAGTACTGTGGCTCAGATATTCAAAAGCGCTGCACCATGTGCAACAGGGATGCACCAGGGCAAGTCTGAAAATGCGCCATTGTGCAATATTCAGTGGGAGGCAGCTGCGCCCCCCAAATCGCAATGCACAAGAGCACAATGGTAATGAATGCATGCGCAACTGAAGGGGGAGGAACCATGAATAAATGGCGCAGTGTGATATTCAACAGCATGCGCCATGCACAATAGGGGAGCAAACGGAAGTTGCGTGATAGCGGAAATGATCCAAAATAAAAAGGAACAAGAGAGAGGCACAAGAATGCTACAGGGAAGCCAGAGGTGGGAGCGAGGTGACAGCAACCAGGCAGACAGTCACAGTGAGCAGGACTGGGCAGGAGCAGGAGAGAGCACACCTGGAAACTACCAGGAACAGGAAAGAAGTGGGGAGCCCGTGCCACTGTGCAGGAGTAAACGGGAAGTGCTACAGTGGACTGAGGGCAGTGACAGTGGGCAGGACATCCAAATCTGGGAGATGTTCCCTGTGCAGGGGGAGTAGCATAAAGGACAGCGGAGGAACAGGAATACAGCTGCCGGGGGGGGACACAAGCCAGGGACATGGCCAGTGCCACTATTCAGATGGAGGCAGTAATGAGGGGTGTGAGAAGGCAGGCAGCAGGGGAGCACGGCCGTGGAAGGGCCCATCGGCGGCATGCCCCCAACAGGCAGTACCAAGCCTGCACCAGCTTTGAGCAGTACAGTGACACCAAGATAGTGGGCCGATACCGCCTGAACCAGGTGATCCTGAGGCGGCTCTGTGAGCTGTGCAGTGATGAGATGCAGGCACCCACACAATGGAGCCATGCTCTGTCAGTGGAGACAAAGGTGACAGCTGTCATGTGCCTGCTCACCACGGGTACCTTCCAGAGACCAACAGAGGACACAACAGGCATAACCCAGTTGATCGCATCATGCCTACTCACACAATTCCTCAGCACAATGCTGCCATATGCTGCGGAGTACATCTGTTTCCCCAGCACACTGACGGAGTGCACAGTGCACATACAAGAGTTCCACAGGGTAGCACGTATGCCTGATGTGCTCGGGCCCATTGACTGCACCCATGTGGCCATCCACACACCACCTGGCCCAGAAGGTGCTGCATACATCAATCAGAAGGGCTATGCAAGCATCAACTGCCAGGTGGTGTGCGATGCTAGGGGGTGCATAACTAATGTCTGTGCCACGCACCCTGGGGGAGCACATGATGCCTTCATCTGGCACCAGTCTGCACTGTGCCACAGGTTTGAGAGTGGGGACATCCCCACTGGCCACCTAGTGGGTGAGTATGCAAATCACACAGAAAGACATGGATCTTGGGAGGGGCATAGTCAGAGGTGACATGGGTACTGGCCTAGATGGCCCATGGCAGGGCGACGCTGATCACCAAACTAATGTCCACCCTCTACACACAGGTGACAGTGGATACCCACTCCATCCCTGGCTGCTCACACCATACCGGTGGCCTGCAACCCCATCGCAGCAACAGTACAATGAGGCACATGCCACCACACGCAGTGTCATAGAGCGGGTGTTCGGGATGCTGAAGGCACGTTTCTGTTGCCTGGACACATCTTGCGGTGCCCTACAGTACAGCCCCTCAAAGGCCTGAGGGCTATTCCTGGCCTGTTGCATCCTGCACAACATGGCCAATGACTGTGGGATAGCTGTACAGGTCGAAGAGGGGGACAGCGATGGGGACGATGTGGATGCTGGTGCAGATGGTGATGGGCAGCCCCCCCTTGGTCGAAGGGACCCCCGGCTGATCTGGATGGCGCAGCTACACTGAGACACCATCACAGAGGAGCACTTCAACCAACCCAGGTAAGTCATGGGGCCATGTGCAACCACCAGTGGCAAGTGCACAACCCACAACTACGCATGGACAAACCCCAGGGGTGCATGTCGTAAAGGGAATTGGCTGAGCATGGAACTGCACACGCCATCAGGGATGGGCAAGGCCTAACATGGCACGTGGTCACGCACACACACACACACACCCAAAAGACATGCACAAAGGGTAGGAGGCACGCTGACCCCAACCAACACCCATAGCCACACACACATCCACAGACCACCAAGCCCAGTCATTGTGCGTGTCTCAGATGCTGGGCACCATTGCTCAGTAGTGGACAGCACAATGCAGGCATCATCATGCACACGCCACAGTGGCCAGCAGCCGAGAGGGTGTGCACATGGAACGTGTGTGTGTGTGCAAGGCTGGGCACACAGGGCAGTGTCAGACAGTAGCCATGGTGGGAGACAGATCAGTCATGTGGCACAGTGCCACGGCCACCACGGATGTGTGGGCAGCCCCACTGAGACCCACCAGCAGTGACAGGCTGACCAATGGCCTCTTGGGGTGGCACCGATGGTCCCCCAGGGGTTCCGCTGCGGGAACGCGACCATTCTCAAGCAGGGGTCTGCAGTTCACCGAACATGCCTGCTCCAGGCATGTTCGGGATGCCCACAGCTGAACCTGGTGTCGACAAGGAGGGTGTCGCACGACACCAGGAACGGGGGGTGGACATTGCACTGTACGGTGTCTGCGACACATGGGCAAATAACTGCATGCCCATTGTGGCCATGACAGCTGTGAATGCCTGTGTCTGCCTGTCAATGGTCGCAGTCACATCCTTCCGCAGCCGGTCCATCCCTGCCAGGAACAGACTGGTGTCCCTGCTGCGCCGCTCCTCTGCCTGGCGCAGGACCACACTGAGTGCATCCACCGCTGTCACAAGCCGCAACTGCTGATCCACTGAATCATGGAGTATGCTGGTGTGCTCACCTAAGAGGTCATCCGCCTGATCAGCATGCTGTCCCTCATGGTGTTCACGGCCATACTGGGCAGCACCCCTTGAGGTTGTGCACTGCACACCAGGGCCATGCCTGGGCATGTCCATAGGCAGTGCACTGACGCTGCCCCCCCAACACTGTCCCCCCATCACCATTGGCTGACTGCTGACACTTCCCCTCTGGCCGCTGCTCTCCAGAGCTCAACGGTGCCGCTGCAGTGGCCGCAACAGCCCCACTGTCCTGGACACACACCAGTGCTTCTCCACTGATGCAGACAGGTACAGGCTGGGACTATGATGTCACACAGGCCTCCACGGTGGCACCACCCACAGCTATGCCCATGCTGTAACCTGCTATGCAGCCATCCTATGGCCCACACGCATCACTGTCCATGATGTGAGCTCCATCATCATCAGTGATGAATCCGACACCAGTCCGAGTCTCAGCATGCTGGCATCCATGGACGCTGTCACGCTGGGACATGGGCAGAGCTTCCTCCACACCTGCTCCACCAACATCAGTCCAGGCAGCCAGGCGGGCCCACTGTCGTCCTAACCCTTGGACACCTGTGGAGGTGGATGGGCCCTCCTCTGTGTCCAGGGTATCGCTCTCAGTGGACGAGCCCACCACCGCTGACCCATGTAGATACTCAGGAGCTGTAAGGGAACACAGTAGCATTAATGTATCTGCCCTACCCTGTGGCATCCCCCCCCCACAGTGACAGATAAGGACCTACCATTGCAGTGATGGGCTACCGCCCGTCTGGAAGCCACCACCTGGAACACCCTCGATGGCACAACGCCGCAAGGCTGCAAGCAACCCGCTCTTCCTGTGATGTCAGGCATTGCATGGCCGGCTGTCCCCCACCAGTCACAGCCCATGCTGCCCTGATGGCAGCCATCTTATGCTTAATCCTACTCCTGTCCGTGCCCACCTTCTTCTTGCACTCCTGCACGGACTGCTGGTGGCTGCCATGCTGGTTGATGGCACGCGCCACCTCACCCCATGCAGCAGCACGGGTCTGTGGCGTTCCCCGCTGTCCTCTGAGCAGTGGTTCCTGGTCAAGGTAGGCCTCAAACAGAGCATCTGTTTCTGTCTTGGTAAAGTTTGGCCTCCTCCATCTCCCACGTCTCTGTTCCTCCTCCTCCACCTCACGTTCGCTCATCATTGATCCTGTGGGAATGACAGGTGTTACCTCTGACTATGCAGTCCCATGCATCTCCCACACACCACAGTCCACACTCCTAAACAGCATGCAACTCACCACAACAGACTGCAATACCAAACTAAGGCCTCTGCAGCCCAATGTCACATTTATATAGCGCAACGCATGCAAATGAAATGAGGCTCAATTTTAAGTTGATGTTAATGCAGTATTTGCACCATTGAATTGCTGATGAGCTGATTTGCATATGCCGGCTGAATATCACGCTGTTGCACCTTGCGCAATTGTGCTGAACGTGCTCAGGCAAAGGCACAGTTCTGTGACATGTGCAGTGGACACCGAACGGCGCATGCCCGGGGTGCTGTTGCTGATGTCTGCCGTGCTGCCGATGTGCTGTGCATGGGAGGCAGTGCAGGGCATGGCCATCATTGTGCCAGTGGCACTACTGCACTGTTCAAATGTATGGTGCTCTTGCACTGGGGCACCGTAGGTGCCGTGGAGCCACAGCACGGTAGGCCACTACAGGGCATCTCACACAGGCACCCAATCGCGCTACATGCAGGGAGCACCAATCGCACTGTTGCGGTCCATGCGCGAGAGACCCTTGACCCTGTGCCCTACCTTTGCCCCCTAGGCACCATGCATCCACATGGGTGCACCACTATCACGCTGTTTGGTGACTGCACGATGGGGAATGGCAGCGCTGTACCGCACAGCATCTGCACGTGGTGGACCGCGCTACTAAGGGCCATTTTGGCTCCGACCAGCTTCAGCGACGGCAAGATGGAGGGCTGCTGTTTGGAGCCAGGTGAAGCTGGCCAATTTGGTGGCCATAGTGGAGCCCCATTCTGGGGCACTGTTTGGAAATGCACCCCTGGGCAGGGCCAGGAGTGCTGTATGGGAGGAGGTGGCGGTGGCACCGGAGGAGGCCTCAGGAATGGAGCATACAGCTGAGCAGTTTCACCACAGATACGGGGACCTCCAGCGTGGGGACCCAGACAGGCTTGCCCACCTGCGGGCATGTGCCAGGAGAGGCGCAGTGCCACGACCAGGTAGGTGCCCCATCTATACACTGGTTGCGTCCATATGGGTATCGTGGTGGGCATGTGTCCACCACATGGGGGGTAGGCCATCCAGTGTGGGCAGTGGTGTTGGTGGTGTTGGTGGTGGAGGTGGTGTTGGGGGGGTTGTGGCATGGCTGGGCTGTGCTGGATCGCACACACCCAGGGGTGGGGGACCTTTGATACTGGATTGTACTGATATTCCCCTCTCCATGTTTGCACCCTAGGCCCTGAAGAGCGGCGCCAAGCCAGAGAGGACCGACACCGAGGCATGGGTAGGGGAGCTGGTCAACAGCCACAGGTAGCCAGTTGCATTGGAGTACAGCACCCAGATCAGGCCGATGATGGTGAGTGCCTTTCTTCCAGGATATTCTGTGCATGCTGTGTTGCAGGGCAGGCGGGGGGCATGGCCACCATCCATTGACACCACTGCCGTGCACGCCACACAGTACTGTCAGCACTGTCCAGAGGCACTGCATGTGTGGGTGTGCATCGCTGGTGGTCCATGCGTGGACCGGGTACATGGCTATGCCACTGCCTTCGCACCGCATAGCCATGTCACTGTACAGCCACGGTGGTGCTGTGCGGGACTTGGGTGGTGGGTGTGTGCAGCGGTCTGCATGGCTGGGTGGGCAGGTCATGTGGACACAATCACTGTGGGTGGTCGCACACCATCACAGGGGCATATCCCACAGCTGTATGCCATGCACAGTGGGTGGGCTGCAGGGGGATGGGCATTCACACCTACTGACTCTGCTCCCTTGTCCTGGGTGGACGGAGGATGTTGCACCTGGAGAGGGCCATGCGGGAGCTGCTACAGGTGGCATGTGCCTCACTAGAGATCCTTCAGCGCATGGACCAGCATGGCATCAGGAGGAGATGCGGCAGGAGGTGCCACAGATGCGGGGAGGGGGCGCCCACTGAAGATACCATGCCCCAGGTTCAACTCTACCCCCCAGACCCACCCTCACACCCCTCCTTTCCTCAACCATTTGTTCAACCCCTGCCCCTTACCCACCCCCACCTGGTTTGTGGCCCTCACCCCCAACAGTTCTGTACATATTTCTAAATAGTTGTTTTCTACCTTTTAATATACATTTGTTTTGTTATGCCTACTGTGGTGGTCTCTGATTTGCAGCGGGCTACAGGTGCTCAGCTGCAGTGGTGTGCATGGCGTCAAGGGTGGTGCAGGCATGGGTGTGTGTGTGTGTGTCCATAGGGGAAGCGACTATGGTGTGGGCGTAGCTATCAGTCACTGTCTATGGTTTGTGTGTTGTTCCCTGTGCACTGGATGACTGTGTGCAGTGGTCCACGGTGCATGCACTGTGTCCATGGTGCACCTGTCAGACCGTCCATGGCCTGTGCAGCTGACACCCTTGCATGTCTGTGACCTGCACAGTTCACTGGCATGTCAGTGGTGGCTGTCCATGCTGGACAGCCACTGTACCCAGCACAATGCCGGGTTGCCTCCTGTCACTGGTGTGGTGCATGTCTGCCTCGGGTGGCACTGTGGCCTCCGATGTTGTTGTCCCACCTCCATGCTGTCACTTGTGTCTGTTGCAGGGGAAGTGCTTCACTGTCTGTCACTTGTGCTCCGGGTGCATGCTGGTGGCGTACAGCTTCATGGTGCCTACGCAGGGTTCCTGGCACTCCTGTGCCATGGAGGGGTGCTAGCCAAGTGTACACGGTTTACGTGGCCACATACCAGTGTCTTGGTTGATGCGCTACTGTGTCCCTGTGTTGGTGTGCCCTTGGGTATGGGTGGGTGTTTGTCCATGCACTGTGTTGCATCCTGTGTGGTGCATGCTTCCATGCACCACTGTGTGTGTCTGTGCTGGCTGTTGTGGCCAGTTCTGGGACAGAATGTGTCCTTGGGAGGGTGTGCAGGGTGCTGTACCACTGGTGGTGGGGTCCAGGGCATGCCCTGTCACATGTGGGGTACCTCGTGTGCCGACGCATGGTCGGTCTCTCAGCTGTACCTCAGGGGGGACGTGGGTGGTGGCACTGTGTATGCATCTGTTGCATCACTGTCTGCTGCTGCCCACTGCAGGGTGTCCATGGTGGGGATGCCTTGCATGGCTCCATGGTGCACAGGGTTGCATTGTCACAGTGGGGGTGGTGGCATGCATGGGGTGTCATGCACTGTTGGGTGCTACTCCTGGGCATGGTGTATGGGGATCATGGTGCAGGGTGTGCTCTGTATTTGTGGGATGGTGTGGTACGGGGCGGTCAGCCATCCTTGTGTGCCGGTCACAGCTTGCCAGGGGGTGTGATGGGGCACCATGGCCTGGCTGTGGGTTGGTTGCTGGTCTCCATGGGCCAGTGGTTATTCCAGCCCTCCCCCAGTTGTGCAGTGCATGGGGTGTGGGGGGACGATGTCTGTTCTGCTGTCTGTTCCTCTGCCCATCTGTGGCATGGGTGGTGGACCCCTGCATCCCTGGTTGTGCTGTTGCATTGCTTCCCTGCTGCTGGGGGACATCCCTGGTTGCGCTATGGCGCATCTGGACTGCTCAGCTAAACATCCCTTGTTGCGCTATGGCACATCAGATATGCTCAGCTTCACTTCCCTAGTTGCGCTATGGCACAGGTGGTGCGATATTCAGTCTTCAGCCATAGGCGCACAGCCGCCCTGCACGTCCCCCCCCGAGGTACAGCTGAGAGACCGACCATGTGTCAGCACACGAGGTACCCCACATGTGACAGGCATGCCCCGGACCCCGCCTCCAGTGGTACAGCACCCTGCACACCCTCCCAAGGACACATCCCATCCCAGCACTGGTCACAGCAGCCACCATTGACATGCCAGCAGACCTTGCATATCACAGACATGCAAGATGTCAGCTGCACAGGCCATGGACGGTCTGACAGGGGTGCCATGCACACAGTGCAGGCCCCATGGACCACTGCACACAGGCATCCAGTGCACAGAGTACAACACACAAACCACAGACAGTGACTGTTCCCCCTGCCCACACCATAGGTGGTTCACCTCTGCACACATACACACACACATGCCTATGTGTGCACCACCCCTGATGCCATGCGCACCACTGCAGCTGAGCACCTGTAGCCCGCTGCAAATCAGAGACCACCACAGTTGTTATAACAAAATGTATGTATTAAAATATAACAACTATGTAACATATTTACAAATATATACAGGGGGGGAAGGGCCACAAACCAGGTGGGGGCAGGCATGGGGTAGGGGTGTAGAAATGGGAGAGGGAAGAAGGGGTGTGAGGGTGGGTACAGGGGGTATGGTTGTCAGGGGGTCATGGAGGGCCTATTCCCTGCTCTGCTCTGCACTCCTGTCGCACCTCCGGGTTCTCCTCCTCCGGACCCCATGTCTCTCCAACCTCTCCAAGGCTGTCAGGGATGCCCATGCCAGCTGCAGGATTTCTTGTATTGCCCGTTCCAGGGCCATCCAGTGTTGTCCACCTAGGACAAGGGAGCAGAGTCAATACGTGTGACTGTCCAGTCCCCTGCAGCAAACCCATTGTGCATGGCATACAGCCATGTGCCACGCCCCTGTGATGGTGTGCGACCACCCACAGTGACCGTGTCCACAAGACCTGCCTTACCCAGGCAGCCACAGCCATGTGGACCACAGCACACACCCACTGCCCATGTCCTGCACTGCAACACCGTGGCCGTACAGTGACTTGGCTATGCGGTGTGAAGGCAGTGGCACAGCCATGTGCCCAGTGCATGCATGGACCACCATTGATGCACTCCCAGACATGCAGTGCCACTGGACAGTGCCCACTGTAACAAATTGCGTGCATGGCAGTGGTGTCAATGGATGGTAGCCATGCCCCACTGCCCGCCCTGTTACACAGCATGCAATAGTAATCATGGATGTAAGGCACTCACCATCATCAGGTTGGTCCCTGCGCCTCTGTGAACCTTTGCCCCTCCTGGCCTGATGATCCTCCTGCTGGCACCTCCTCTCCCTTGCCAGCCTGTGCTCGTCTGGACCTAAGGTGCAAACATGGAGAGAGGAACATCAGTACAATCCTGTAGCAAAGTCCCCCTGCCCCCATGTGTGTGCAATCCCACACAGCCAGACCCACCCACCCCACAACCTGATAACACCACCACGGCCAACACCGGATGCCCCCCCCATGTGCTGGACACATGCAACTGTGATACCCGTATGGAAGATAAAAGTGTATGGATGTTGCACCTACCTGGCTGTGGCACCATGCCCCTCCTGGCATGTGCCCGCAGGTGGGCAAGCAGGTCCGGGTCCCTCCACCTCAGGTCCCCATATCTGTGATGGCACTGGTCTGCCGTCCACCCCATACCAGTGGCCTCCTCCAGGGAGTTGGCCACCTCCTGCCACACCTGACTCCTGGCCCTGTCCAGGGGTGCCTCACCAAATAGTGGGCCAACATGTGGCTCCACAATGGCAACCAGGTTTGCCAGCTCCACCTGGCTCCACTGCACAGCTCTCCTCCGCGCCATCTCTACTGCTCAGTTAAGTTAAAATGGCACTCTGCAGCGTGGTTCCACCACGTGCAGATGCTACGCGGTACAGTGCTGCCATTCCCTATCACTCTGTCACCGAACAGCACGATAGTGGTGCATCCATGCCTGACATATGGTGCCCAGTGGGCAAAGGTCGGGCACAGGGTCAAGGGTTTCTGGTGCACGGACAGCCACAGCGCGACTGGAACCCAATGCATCTAGCGTGATTGGGTGCCTGTGTGCCACCTTCTGTAGCGGCCTACCTCGCTGTTGCCCCAGTGCACCTATGATGCCCCAGTGCAACAGCGCCAAATAGGTGAATGGCGCACAGCACATCAGCAGCGCGGCAGGCGCCTGCATCATCAACCCGGGCATGCGCAATTAGGTGTGTACTGTGCATGTCACAGAACTGCGCCCTTGGCTCAGCACGTTCAACACAATTGCGCAACGTGCAAAAGCGTGATATTCAGCCGTCATATGCAAATCAGCTAATCAGCCATTCAATGGCGCAGTCTTTGCATTTGCATCCACTTAAAGATGCGCCTCGCCTCATTTGCATGGGTTGTGCTATAAAAGTGCGACATTGGGCTGCACTGGCCATAGTCGGTTACTGCAGTCTATTGGTGAGTTGTATGCTGTTTGGGAGTGTGGACTGTGGATTTTGGGACATGCATGGGCCTGCACAGTCACAGGTAACACCTGTCATTCTCACAGGCTGAATCATGACCAAGCGAGTTGTGGAGGAAGAGGAACAGAGTTGTGGGAGGAGGAGGAGGAGGCCAAATTTCACGAAGGCCGAGATGGATGCCCTGTTCGAGGCCTACCTAGACCAGGAGCCGCTTCTCAGCGGATGCCAGGGAACACCACAGGCCCATGCTGCTGCATGGGAGGAGGTGGCATGTGCTGTAAACCTGCATGGCAGCCACCAGCGCTCCATGCAGGAGTGCAAGAAGAAGATGGGCACAGACAGGCAGAGGATTAAGGAGAAGGTGGCTGCCATCAGGACAGCATGGTCTGCGACAGGTGGGGGACAGCCGGAGGTGCTACGCCTGACCCCACAGGTGGAGAGGGTTTCTGGCAGCATGCAGCGTTGTGCCATTGAGGGTGTTCCAGGTGGTGGATTCCAGATGAGTGGTAGCCTGTCACTGCATGGTAGGTCATGGTCTGTCTATTGGGGGGGGGACAGGGTAGGTCACATGCAGTAACGCGACTTTGTTTTCCCTTACAGCTCCTGAGCATCTACATGGGTCAGCGGTGGTGGGCTTCTCCACTGAGGCCAGTCAGATGGAGATGGAGGAGGGCCCATCCACCTCCACAGGAATACGCGGCTCAGGGTGACAGTGGGCCCGCCTGGACATCCAGACTGATGTTAGTGGAGTAGGTGCAGAGGAGGCCCTGCCCGTGTCCCAGCATGACAGTGTCCATGGATGCCAGCATGCTGGGACTTGGGCTGGTGCCGGGTCCGTCACCGATGATGATGTCGCTAACATCATGGGCAGTGACACGTGTGTGCCACAGGATGGCCACACAGCAGATAACATCACGGCCATGGCTGTGGGTGGTGCCATCGTGGAGGCCTGCGTGTCATCACAGTCCCAGCCTGTGCCTGTCAGCACCGGTGAGGCAGCACTGGTGTCTGTACAGGACAGTGGGACTGTTGCAGCCACAGCGGCAGCACCTTTGAGCCCTGGGGAGCGGCAGCCGGAGGGGCAGCATCAGCAGTCGGCCAATGGGCTTGGGGGTACAGTGTCAGGGGATGGCGTCAGTGCACCACCTGTGGACATGCCCAGGCCTGGCCCTGGTGTGCAGCACCCACCCTCAAGGGGTGGTGAGCATCAGGGCCATGAACACCCTGAGGGACAGCATGCCAATCAGGCAGATGACCTCTTGGATGAGCACACCCGCATACTGCAAGCATCAGTCAATCAGCAGATGCGGCTTGTGATGGCGGTGGATGCACTGAGTGTGGCTCTGAACCAGGCAGAGGAGTGTCGCAGCAGAGAAACCGCTCTGCTCCTGGCAGGGATGGACCGGATGCGGGAGGATGTGACCGCTGCCATTGACAGGCTGACACAGACAATCACAGCTGCCATGGCCACAGGGAGCACACAGTTATTTGCCCATGCATCACAGACACCATGCAGTGCAATGTCCACCCCCCATTCCCGGTATCAAGTGACACCATCCTTGTCGACACCAGGTTCAGCTGTGGGCATACCGAGCACGCCTGGCGCAGGCATGTTCGGTGTGCTGCAGACCTCTGTGCGAGCATGGTCATGTTCACGCAGTGGAACCCCTGGGGGACCATCGTTGCCATCCCATGAGGCCAGTGGTCAGCCTGCCACTGCTGGTGGGTCTCGGTGGGGCCGCCCACGCATCCGTGGCGGCCGGGGCACTGTGGTGCATGACTGACCTGTCCCCCAGTGGGGCTACTATGTGATGCTGCCCTGTGTGCATTGTGTCATTCAGCGGGCAATGCACAGGTGGGTACCCAGCCCTGCGCACACACACACACACACAATCCATCTGCACACCTTCCCGACTGCTATCCACCGTTGCGTGTGCATGATGATGCCTGCATTGCACTGTACACCAGTGTGCAATGGTGCCTAGCGTCTGACACACACACAATGACAGACAGTGGGCGTGGTGGTCTGTGGACATGTGTGTGGCTAGGGGTGGCATTCTGGGTCAGTGTGCCTCCTGCCCTTTGTGCATGTCTGGTGAGTTTTGTGTGTGTGTGTGTGTGTGTGTGTGTGTGTGTGTGTGTGTCTGACTGTGTGCCATGTTAGACCTCACCCATCCCTAGTGGTGTGTGTGGTTCCATGCCTGGCATCTTTCCTTGATGGCATGCACCCCTGTTGTGTGTCCATGTGTGTTTGCGGGTTGTGCCTTTGCCACTGGTGGTTGCACAAGGCCCCATTTCTTACCTGGGTTGGCTGAAGTGCTCCTCTGTGATGGTGTCCTGGTGCAGCTGTGCCAGCCGGAGCAGTCGGGGGTCCCGTCGCCCAAGGCGGGGCTGCCCATCACCATTGTCACCGGTGTTCTCATCGTCCCCATCGCTGTCCCCCTCTTCGACCTGTACGGCTATCCCACATTCGTTGGCCATGTTGTGCAGGATGCAACAGGCCAGGAATAGCCCACAGGCCTTTGAGAGGCTGTACTGTAGGGCACCGCTGGAGGTATCCAGGCAACGGAAATGAGCCTTCAGCATACCGAACACCCATTCAATGACATTATGTGTAGTGGCATGTGCCTCATTGTAGCGTTGCTGCGATGGGGTCGGGGCCGCTGGTATGGTGTGAGCAGCCAGGGACAGAGTGGGTATCCACTGTCACCTGTGTGTAGAGGATGGAGGTTAGTTTGGTGATCAGCATCGCCCTGCCCCAGGCCATGTAGGCCACTACCCAGGTCAACTCTGACCATGCCCCTCCCAAGCCCTAAGTTTGTCCATGTGGTTTGCATACTCACCCACTAAGTGGCCAGTGGGGATGTCCCCATTCTCGAATCTGTGGCACAGTGCTGACTGGTGCCAGATGAAGGCATCATGTGCTCCCCCAGGGTGCGTGGCACAGACATTGATTATGCGCCCCCTGGCATCGCACACCACCTGGCAGTTGATGCTAGCATAGCCCTTGCAATTAATGTATGCAGCCCCCTCAGGGCCAGGTGGTGTGCGGATGGCCACATGGGTGCAGTCTGTTGCCCCTAGCATGCCAGGCATACGTGCTACCCTGTGGAACTCCTGTATGTTTGCTGTGCCCTCCACCGGTGTGCTGGGGAAATGGATGTACTCTGCGGCATGTGCCAGCAGTGCGCTGAGGAATTGGGTGAGGTGGCATGACACAGCCAACTGGGTTATGCCTGTGGTGTCCCCTGTTGGTCTCTGGAAGGTACCCGTGGTGAGCAAGCACATGCAAGCTGTCACTTTAGTCTCCATTGACAGAGCATGGCTCCATCGTGTGAGTGCCTGCATCATATCACTGCACAGCTCACAGAGCCATCTCAGAATTGCCTGATTCAGGCGGTACCAGCCCACGATCTCAGTATCGCTGTACAGCTCGAAGCTGGTGCAGGCTCGGTACTGCCTGTTGGGGGCATACCACCAACGGGCCCTTCCACGGCCGCTCCCCCCTGCTGCCCACCTTCAAACCCCCCCATTACTGCCTCCATCTGGATAGTGGCACTGGCCATGTCCCTGGCTAGTGTTCACCCCCCCGGCAGCTGTTTCTGTGTTCCCCCTGCTGTCCTGGCTGCTACTTCCCCTGCACCGAGAACACCTAACTGTGCTGGCCTCAGTGCTGTGTGGCACTTCCCCCTTCTGCACTGTGACTGTGGCTCCCCACACCTTCCCTGAGCATGTGTGTTCCAGGTGCCCTTTCTCTGTCCTGCCCTGTGTGTGTGTGTTGCCTGTGTGGCTGGCTATAGTTCAGCAACATGTGCCTTCCCTGTAGCATTCTTGCGCCTCTCCCTTGTTCCTTTTTATTTTGGCTCATTTTCACTATTGCACAACTTCCGCTTGCTCTCCTGTTGTGCATGGCACATGTTGTTGAATATCGCACGGTGCCATTTATGCATGGTTCCTCCCCCTTCAGTTGCGCATACATTCATTATCATTGCGCTATTGCTCAGCGTGATTTGGGGGTGCAACTGCCTCCCACTGAATATTGCAGAATGGTGCATTTTTGGACTTGCGCTGGCACATCCCTATTGTGTATGGCACAACCCTTTTGAATATCTGTGCCCCAGACTCCACACAGGTCATTTGTATGCACTGTATGAAAATAGATGAACTAAAAACATGTATATTAGGACTGGAACTCCAGGTAAAGAACCTATTAAATAAACAGAGAAATGCATTACTAGAAGAAGAGTCTGATAACCCAAACAGCAGGAAACAACAAAGAAAAAGATCAAGAGACAATGAGGAGTGTTCAGAGAATGACATACATACACATTCCTACAAGAAAGGTCACAGGGCTATGAACTTTAATAAAGTAATAAAGAACAAAGAGGAGAACAGAGGGCTGGGAAGACTCTACAGGTTGCATACAAGGGGGACATGATGAAATTGTGAACACACTAGCAAGACATAACTATGGACAGTAATAAGACAGTGGGTAGGAATATATGATATGGACAGTAATGAGACAGTGGGTAGGAAGATATGGTATGGACAGTAATGAGACAGTGGGTAGGAAGATATGGTATGGACAGTGATGAGACAGTGGGTAGAAAGATAAATGAGGAGAACAATATGGTTGCTAATAATAGATATGCCCCACTAATCTCACTAATGAGCAGAGTTGAAGATGAAACTGATACTTTGCTGGAGATAGTTAACGATTCTGTAGGGGAACACCACTGTTACTGTAGAAAACAGTGACAGTGATGAGCAATGAATCTATACAGGATGAAGTAGCAATACACACAGAGCAGATAAAAAACACAATTGATAATTGAACACCTATATAGGATGAGGCAGAAACAAACACGGAGCAGACAAGTGATAGCACCTGAACATGTACATATCATAGGTGATTCTATTATTAAGTATATAAATTCAGTTATGACCCAAATAGGAAACAGATGGTTACAAGCACTTAATTACCAGGAGCTGGTCTGCAGGACATCCAGAGATTGCCACCAAGAATAGTAAATACAGACAGGGGGAGCCTAGTACTATTACATGCTGGCACCAATGATCTTCACAAATACTCAGAAGTAGAAATCCTTGAGAAATACAAGGAGATATGCAAAGACTTAGGGGCCACAAAATGTTCACTGATACTGTTTGAAATATTACCAGTCCCTAAAGCAAGATACGCTTTCAACAGAAAAATTATCAGAATAAATAATGAGTTAGGAAAATGGTGCATGGGAAATAATGTTCCATTGATTAAAACCTGGGAAATGTCTGAAGGAAACAAAAGTAAGTTTTTATGTAAAGATGTCCTGCAACTAAACAGGAATGGAAGTACATTACTAGGAAGTACAGTATATTCAACAGAGCAATTAATAAACATTTAAACTGAATGGCTGGGGGGTACCATAGAAAAACTTGGAATTCAGAAAAAGAGTAGACACATTGACTGCGGGGGCGGGGGGGTGTTATGCATAAAAAGAAAAATCATATCTCTAAAAGTATTAAACTACTGGTATTAAATGCCAGAAGCCTGAACAAAAAAATTGAAGAACTGCAGTATGTTATACAAAAGGAAAATATAAATATTTGCGCAGTGACCGAAACATGGTACCAAGAAAATGATTGGAACACAAATATAGAGGGGTATCAAACATTTCAAAGTGACAGAACAACTGATAGAGGGGGAGGAGTCGCACTCTATATGCAAAATGACATTCAGGCACTAGAAAAAACCCTTAATACAAATTATATCCTACAAAGTGAGCGATTATGGGTAAACATACTCCTAGATAGAAGTCAGGTTATGCTATGAGTGATATATTGAGCACCAGGACAGAACATGGAAGAACACAATATATTTGTGGAATTATTAGAGAATCAGGAGTTAGAACAAGACTGTACCCTGGTTGGGGACTTTAATTACCCCATCATTAACTGGGATGAACAGATGAGCCCATTGAACATGGAAAAGAAGTTTATTGAATTTACATGGCATAAAAACTTAGAACAATTAGTTAAAAGACCAACTAGGAAGGATAATACACTGGGTCAGATCACTAACGTTCCAGATACTGTGGAATCAGTCAATATCTTGGAATCTCTTTCTGCATTGACCATAACATGATTGCAGTGACCATGCATCTGGAAATTGTAGAATATGGGTGAATTACTGTACTTAAGTGCTACAACAAAGCAGAATATAATAGGATGATGGGGCATTTAAAAGAATAGAATTGGCAACAAGAACTCATAGGTGAGAGAATATCAACAATATGGGACAAAATAAAATGCAAAATTGATGCATGTATTAATAGATATGTCCCCATTCTAACAAGCATTTGTCAATGCCGAATGTTGTTGCACTGGCGTTGGCAGTGGCAGAGCTAGAGACGCATAGCACTGTGATTTTGTTAATGTGTCTCAAAAGGTGATTTTCCACAGCGAGCACACCATTGTACGCCACAGCTGCGGAAACGCATTTTGGGCAGGCTATGAAAAATGGCAGCTGGACTGTTGATAAGGAGGTGTGCACAAATGCCAGTGGTGAAAATGTGGCATAAAAATATTGCAGATTAACGAAGTTACAAGGGTGCATGGAAACTGCGCAATGCATGCTTGCAACATAGTCATTTTATGGACTTTCAGCACCAAATTTTCAACATAGACATTTTAGGACCTTTGCTCATAAATAGTGTCACTGTCATTTCCTCAAACAGTCCTGAAAACTGATTTCACACAGCGACCGTGCAATTCTGCGCCGGACATGCGAAAACACATTTAAGCCAGCTGTACTGTTCATAAGGAGGCATGGAAAAATGCCAATGATGAACAGCTGGAGTGAAACTATTACAAATTCACACGTGTGTGCAAACTGCACAATGCATGCTCATAAAACACTCATTTTATTGACTTTCATCCCCAGATTTTCGACATAGGCATTTTAGGACATCTACTAATGAACAGTGTCACTGTCATTTTCATAATGTGTCTCGAACACGGACTTTCCATAGCGACCGTGCTATTCTGCACCGGAACCGAGAAGACAGATTTTGGTCAGGATGTGAAAAATTACAGCTGTACTGTTCATTAGGAGGTGCAGAACAATGGCACTGTTGAAAATATGGAGTGACAATATTATAAGTTTGCGAACTTATGAGCATGAGTGCAAACTGCGCAACGCACGCTCATAACACAGTCATTTTATGGAGTATTGTCACCAAATTTTCAACACAGGCATTTTAGGATCTCTGCTCATGAACAGTGTCACTGTCATTTTCGTAATGTATCCCAAACACTGATTTCCCACAGTGACCATGCTATTCTGTGCCAGAAGTGGGAAAACACATTTCAGCCAGGATGTGAAAAATGATAGCTGTACAGTTCACAAGAAGGTGTGGTAAAATGCCAATGTTGAGAATCTGTCATGAAAATATTTTGAATTCGCTAACTTACGAGCGTGCGTAGCAACTGCGCAATGCACACTTGTAAAACAGTCATTTTTTTAATTTTTCCCATCAAATTTGCAGCATAGGCTTTTTGAGAGCCCCCCTCATGAACAGTGGCACTGTTATTTCATTACTCAGTCCCAAAAGGTGATTCCGCACAGTGACTGTGAAATCACCTTTCAGGACTGAACTCTTCATGACAGTGCAAGAATTCATAAGGAGGGGTCCCAAAAACCCCATGTTGAAAATTTGGGGCCAAAATTCCCCAAAATGCCTGAGATATGCATCAAAGTTGAAAAAACCTATTTATTCCATTATACAGCTTACCGGCATTTCCTCAGTTCGCGGTCGGCTTTGAAGAGTGCAGACGTGTTCCCGGTCCACTGTAGATCATCACTCCAGACTCCGGAGGTGAGCATGGTGTGAGGGGGTGTGGGGAGGCAGGGTGCACAGAGGGTGGGTGCAGGTGGGGGGCAGGTAAAAAAATAAATAGAACATTGCGGGACAGTTTTTTTCTTGTAGGGGATTTGGCACGCTGGGGTGGGCTCCCAGTGTGCCACCTAACTGTTTGGGGGGTCTGTAGCTGATGGGGGATTGGGCACCCTCATCAGCATACAACACAAAGGGAGGGAGAATTTATGCCAATCGGGATTGAGCACCCTCGCTGGCACACAAAGAAAGTGGGGCCGAGCCGGGGGCTGGGCACCGGCATTTAACAATGGGGGTCTTTTCAGGATGGGGAATGGGCCCCTGTTGGCACACAAGGAAAGCGGGCTAAGAGCTGAGGGGATTGGCCACCCCCCTCGGCATATAACAAATGAGGGGTCTTTATGCTGATGGGGAGTGGGCTCCCCTGTCGACACACAAGGAAAGGGGGGGTAAGAGCAGAGGGGGATTGTCCACCCCCCTCAGCATATAACAAATTGGGGGGTGCTTTATGCTGACAGGGAGTGGGCTTGCCTGTCAGCATATACAGAGGGGCAGGGTAAACAGACAGGGGGCTTGGGCAGCCCCAAAGTCGGCAGTTTGGTGGCCACTGTGACGCCATGCTCATAATGTCGGCAAGCACGTCAAGGGAAGGTCCGCTGCATCTGATGAGCTTTGCTCAGATTGCAGTGGACCTTTTCTTAGATGTGCTCACCACATTATGTATGCATGGTGTGGTGCCAGCATGCAGGCTGATTGGGGAATGAGGGACGTACCTACTGGTGCTTGCCCTGCATTCGCCCAACAGTGACCATGCTTCCAAAGCTGCACTACCACAAGATGTTGGCTGTGCAAGCGCGCCAACATAAAAAATACACCTCCAAAAAAAGGATAACAAAATGGTTTTCTAAAAAAATCAAGAAGATTATAAAACAAAAAAAGGGCTTATAAAAAGTATAAACAGTACTCTACAAATAAAAATTCAGAAAAATATAAACAACTCACCAGGAACTGTAAGAAAGAGATTAGGAAAGCAAAATCTAATAATGAACTTACGATGGCAACCTCTACCCTTGACAACAAAAAATCCTATTTTAATTTCATTGGAAGCTCAAAGGGAGCGCAAAATACAATAGGATCAGTTATGGTGGATTGCACTGTAATCGCTGAGGAAAGAACAAAGGCCAACCATTTTAATAAATATTTTGCAGGGAACTTTAAAAATAAAAACAGTACACAAACATTAGTAATACCGAAGTAGCCAAACAAATAAAGGAAATAACTGCTGATGATGTACATACAAAATTAAAAGGGTTGAAGGTGAACAAATCACTGGGTCCAGTTGGTGTTCACCCAAAATTGCTCAAGGAGCTGGCTGAACAGTTGGCAGGCCCACTGGCTGTACTTTTTAATAAATCATTAACAAAGGGAATGACCCTTCCTGAATGGACGTGTGCTAATGTGACACCTATATATAAAAAGGGAGATAAAAAGGATATAATTAATTTCCGACCAATCGGCCTGACCTCTGTTATAGGAAAGGTAATGGAAGGGTTTATAAAAGATGCCATACAGGAACATATCTAGGACAAAGGTTTAATGGATGAAACACAGCATGGTTTCAGTCAAGAGCAATCTTGCTTGACAAATATGCTTCAGGTCTTTGAGAATGTGAGTGTTGTGTTAGATAAGGGACTGCCAGCTGACATAGTATTTTTGGATTTTTCCAAGGCGTTTGATTCTGTCCTACATCATAAAATTATTGAAGAACTAAGTACATTAGCATTACATCTGCTCCTCATAACTTGGGTTACATCATGGCTAGGTGGAAGAACACAGAGAGTTATGTCTAGAAAGCATAGTTCAGAATGGATAGAGGTGACCAGTGGTGTCCCCCAGGGGTCAGTCCTGGGACCTGTGTTATTCAACATCTTGATGACAAGTATGAAGACATCTAACAGTGCTTGGATATGTAAATATGCTGATGATGCCAAGGTTGGGGCAATAATTAATAACAGGCAAGCAGTATCCATGCTCCAAGGAGACCTGGATAATCTGGTGGTGTGGGCAGATGAGCATGGACTAGATTTTAATCTGTATAAGTGTAAAGTGATTCACCTGGGCTCAAAAAACATCATGGCTCAACACA
Organism: Neoceratodus forsteri; assembly: GCA_016271365.2. Classification (NCBI taxonomy): domain Eukaryota; kingdom Metazoa; phylum Chordata; order Ceratodontiformes; family Ceratodontidae; genus Neoceratodus; species Neoceratodus forsteri. The sequence goes on from CM057453.1 coordinate 1,609,358,485, forward strand.
CTATGAAGAATACAGAATTAAAGAATACAGAAGTGAAGACAGATCTGTGTGTGTGTGTATATATATATATATATATATACCCATCCAAAAATATGATATTTAATGACCATATTAGGGAAATGATCAAAAGGGAAAATAGGTTACTTGGATTCATTCTAAGACATGACAAAAGCAAATGTAAAGATGTGATAGTCCTACTGTATACAGCCCTTATTAGACCGCATTTGGAGTACTGTGCTTCAATTATATCACCAAACAGTATTAACAATATGAAGCAAATTGAAGGAGTCCAACGTAGACTAACAAAAAATATATATTACATAGGAAATAAGGAATATTCAGAGAGGCTGCAATCTTTGGACCTCTATTCAATGAAATATAGGAAAATCAGAGGCGATTAATGCATGGTGTTCAGAGCATTTAAAGACGAGCAATTATGGGAAGCATCTAGATTAAGCATAGCTAAAAATGTGACAAATACTAGATCTCACAAGATGCAATTAAAAGGAGAGCTATGTAGGACCACCAAAAGGCAGCAATGGTTCAGTCAAAGGGTGTTGGGAATATGGAACTCCCTCCCTGAAGATCTAATAACATGTACATTAAATGCTTTCAAAACATGGATTGGACATTTATATGAGTACAGAGAAAACTCAGTATTTATAAAACAAGTCACTGAGGGCATAAGCCCATAGACATATACAGTATATATATATATACAGTATATATAGATAGATAGATTTATATAATAGGGGTGAGTGATAAATGAGTGAGATAAAACAGTGTATCCACTGCAGTGTGATATTTTTACCCTTTGCTCTGCTGTGATGATATCAGTCTTTTACACACACAGGTCACACAAAGCTCACTGGTATCATCACTCTAGGCAACTTTCCCCTCAGCATACAAAAACACCTGTGCTGTTACCATAGACACAAATGCAGAACTACATGAGAGGTCTCACTGCTGCCTGCAGCTAACTCAGCATTACAAAACACTATCACCTATTCCCCACACTCTAACTTCCAGCTGATTACTGTGATACTCTCAGCTTGACTGCAGCCAAAATTCTAAAGAGCACAGCTTCACAGAACAGTGCATTCCTCACTGCTGCCTGCAGCTAACTCAATTACCACTAAAAACACTCACCTGTTCCTCAAACTCTGCCTCTCAGCCCATTACAATTACTGTGATACTCTCAGCTTGACTGCAGCCAGACTTCTAAATAATACAGCTTCACAAAATAGTTTCTCACTCCTACCTAAAACTAACTCATTTAGCATTGCAAAACACACTCATCTGTTTCCCAGAGTTTGTAACACTGCCAGCCCATTCAGAAAAACTCACACACAGAATGAACAAACACATAAACAGGAACAGAACATAAGACAACATAACAATACTTCTGAAACTCTTGGCCCTATTGTATAAATCGAATACATGATGTGCAGATCATGTGCTATGGCAAATATTGTCACTCCTGCATAGTGAACTCTGGATATCTCACTTATGCCTTCAGTATTCATGAGGTATCCAGAGCTCATTCTGCAGGAGTGACAATATTTGCCATATCACACGCATGCCCATCATATATCCCCTATAGATCTATAGTATATGACATGCTAAGCCTATAAGGATAAAAAGTGACAATATCAATTATATTGTTTGCCACATTCATGGACGTAGACTGAAAATATCAGCAATATTTTAACTCTAGGTCCATTTATCCTCACATTAGGTCCATAATGGCAATGGAGTTACAGTGATAATAGACAGCCCAATCAATCACAACCTTCATACAATGATTATGTGGTGCCACAATGATAACATTGTGACAATAACAATGAAACAGTAGTAACACTCTGGATACAGAAGTTGATACCAGCCCATTTACAGAAGAAAGGGTTCTGAAAGAACTCTTAAAACTGAAGGTGGACAAAGCAATGGGGCCTGGTGGGATTCATCCCAGAATTCTAAAAGAGCTAAGAGTAGAACTAGTGACACCACTGACTACCCTTGTTAACAAATCATGGGAGGATGGGGTGGTACCCAAGGACTGGAGGAGGGCAGATGTGATTCCCCTTCACAAAAGTGGGAGCAAGGCAGAAACAGGAAACTACAGGCCTGTTAGTTTAACCTCAGTGATAGGGAAAATGATGGAATCACTTCTGAAGGAAAGAATTGTCGAGTATCTAGAGGCCAGAGGGGCACAGGACCCTAGGCAGCATGGATTCACAGCGGAAGGTCATGCCAGACAAATCTGATAGATTTCTTTGACTGAGTGACCAAAGTAGTAGATCAGGGAGGGGCTGTGGACATGGCCTACCTAGACTTTAGCAAGGCATTTGACACAGTCCCACACAAAGATTAATATACAAGTTAGCCAGCCTGGGAGTGGGTCCCAAGATGACAGCCTGGGTAAAGAATTGGCTGGAGAATAGGACACAGAGAGTAATAGTAAATGGGAGTCCACTCAGAAGAAAGGAGGGTTACTAGTGGGGTACATGAGTTCAGTATTAGGCGGTCCTCTTCAATGTCTTTATAAGCGACATTAACGGAAGGACTGGAAGAAAAGTACGTCTCTTTGCAGATGACACAAAGATCTGCAACAGAGTTGATGCACAGGGTGGGTGGAAAGGATGAGAAGGGACTTGGCAAGGTTAGAGGAATGGTCAAATGTATGGCAGCTTAGATTCAATGCTAAGAAGTGCAAGGTAATGCACCTGGGAAACAAAAACCCAGGGAAGAGACACAATGGGGGTGAGATACTAACAACAACAAAATGGAAAGGGACCTGGGGGTAGTCATATCAGATGACCTAAAGGTGGGCAAGCAATGTGAGAGGGCAGCAAGGAGGGTTGGGGTTACTGGGATGCATAGGGAGAGGCATCACCAGTAGAAAACAGGAAGTTATTATCCTCTGTACAGACAGCTGGTGAGATCCCATCTGAGTACTGTGTGCAGTTCTGGAGACCCAATCTGCAAAGACATAGACAGGATGGAAGCTGTCCAGAGGAGGAGCACTAAAATGGTGCAGGGTCTGCACGGAAGACCTATGAAGAAGACTTAAGGGAGCTTAATATGTATAGCCTCGAGGAAAGGAGGAGAGGGGGACATGATAGAAACTTGCCACCTCAAGGGAATCAACAAAGTCCAAGAGGGTAGCATCTTTCAAAAAAAGAGGTGCGCAAGAACAAGAGGGCACAATTTGAAGATAGAGGGGGGCTGCTCAGAGGTAATTTAAGCAAGTATTTTTTTCACAGAGAGGGTTGTGGATGCATGGAACGGCCTTCCGGAGGAGGTTGTGGAGTCAAAATCAGTGGTGGAATTCAAGCATGCATGGGACAGTCATAAGGCAATTCTGAGGGGTGGGGGTAAGAAGAAGTAGGCTGCTGGTTAATTAGGATCTGCAGCTTATCCAGTAGGTAGGGAAATGGGCAGACTGGGTGGGCCAAGCGGTCCTTATCTGCTGTCAAATTCTATGTTTCTATGTTTCTATGTAACATCACAGGTGAAGCTGGCCACTTATCAGTTAGCATGCAGGATTTTTTCTTGCCATTGTATAATTAACAAAAAAACACAATTTCTCTTGTGCAGATTGACCTTTGACATTATTGCAGCTTCACTCGCTGCTCGCGATTTACAAAAGGACAAACTGCACCAAGGAAAACACTGGGTGATGTTTTTAATGGCCATGGCATATCATATCCTATAGATATATAGTTATAGTCTTATTGCACCTTGAGGTCAAGTAGCATAATAACTACAGTAAGTGAATAATATTTGTGTTTTTAGTGTGTGGGCAGCTCAGGTGGCACCCCCCACCCTTGGCCCACCCAGTCTGCCCAGTGCAGAACTTATAGCAATATGTATCCAGTGGCGGAGCCAGGTTTGGGAGCGTTTGGGAGCCTGGGGGGGCCATTCAGTCAATCATGGGCTCCACAATGGGCACTGCACAGTGAATAAAGATGGTGGTGGGGCACCACTACTCACACTAGGGCAGCCAGGAGGGGCGACAGACCCCCCAGCCCCCCCAGCTATCATTTCAAAAGATGAGAAACCATAACAATGTTTTCCTTTTAACCCCTTTTTAAAGTGGACTACCAGTTACCCACCCTTTACTGTATTCTGTTTATAACTTATATTGATTAAACCCCACTTTTTACTTACAGTGTTAGATGCTTTGATACTGGATGATTCACTCTCTTCAATTCAACACCCTCTCTCATCTCATTTCCAGACTTAAATATCAGGGCAGCTTAGAGTGTCACATTTGGGGTGCAGTGTCTCCTGCTGACTGCAGCCCCACCCTGATACCCATAGTGTGACACCCTTAAGCTATGGCCCTTCAGCTAAAGGATCACAGTGTAGGATTGCTGTGCCAAAGCAGTTGTATTACACAAGAAGAAACCAGCCATGCCCCTTTCCTTGTAATTGACTCCTGATTGGATCAGGGACCAGCTATGTAAATGAGGCTGCCCAAACAATCGAAATGTTAATCCAACAGCAGCCCTAATCAGTCTTTTAGCTAAGCAACAGATAATAAGTCCACCAGAATTATCCAATTGGCCTGAAAAGCAGCTCCTTCCCTCAAAACACCGGGACTGGAACAGATGATTTGTAAAGTCAATTCTTGAACATTGTTTTGAATGCACTTCTCTAGCCATGCCCCCTACCCTCTATCTGACTCCTGACTGGAGCAGGGACCAGCTATTTAAATAAGCCTGTCATGAGCTGATGGAGGTGCTACTGCTAGCAACACTGATGAGGCCTGGCATGTCAGAGGGTCGGCCGAGGGGAGGAGGATGGAGCATCCAGCAGATAGCTCTCCTCCTCTGGGGTAGGTGGGTTGTGGTGCTCACAATAGTCCAACCCCTAGCACTGACTGGGAGTCAGTGAGCCTGAGACTGCAAGAGAAAGTGCATAGGAGGAGAGGTAGATGTTGGTGCATCAGGCATGGGAACATGCCTGACATCACCAGGACATCATTGCATATCCTGTCCTCTAAGAAGAAAACATACAAGGAGCAGAATGAAAGCTGGGATGCAGACCCAGTCCTCTCTTCTGAATGATGCCTGCCTAGCTCATCAAGAACATCAAGGCTGATCTTGGACTCTACCCTGCCCCCCTTCTCAGTGTAGCCCTGCTGTGAGGAGTAAGTCACAGGCCTCCCTGTGTGGGCAGGACTGGGAGATGCTGGATGGGTGGCAGCGGTGGCTGAAGCACAGAATATGGAGCACATTCCCACTGCAGAGAAGGGTGCAGAAACAAAGTAAAAAAAATAAAGAAGGTTGCCAACAAGTTAAATGTTAATCCAGAGGCAGTCCTAATCACTCTTTCAGTACAGCAACAGGCATTTGGTCCACCAGAATGGCTTGAATAGCCAGAGAAGCAGCTTCTTCACTCAAAACACTGGAACCAGAACAGCTGATTTGTAAAGTCATTTCTCGAGCGCTGTTTCCAATTGCACTTCTCTAGCTAGATTCCTTCTAGCTAGCTCTCGATTGGAGCAGGGAACAGCTATTAAAATAAGGCTGGCCAAACAAGTTAAATGTTAATTCAGCAGCAGCCCTAATCAGTCTTTGAGTCCAGAAATGATTTTTTAATCTACCAAAATGGCCCAGTTGGCCTAAGAAGCAGCGGCACGGGGTCATAATATCGCAAGACATTATGCCGCATGGCAAAATCAAGCTGCCAATACAACCACGATGTTGCTGTGCTGCATGATCTTTTTCTGTGGGGGCTCGACCCACCACCCGTTAATAGAGGCTGTACCGAATGTCCCACCACTAAGACTCTCAACTCCGGGGGGGGGCCAACTCGGGGAGCACACAATTTGTGGCAAAAAATAAAATGTCTGGGACCAGGAATCAAACCCAGTCCCAGACGCACTGCCTGGGTTCCTGTTGCTGTGGCTCAGTCTAGTGAGCCACGGCAGCTGCTCAGTGGAACCCACTCCCAGCAGAGGTCTTATCCTCTGCCTGGGATTGTATGAATGGTGCAATACCATATACAGCACTATACGTGGTATTGCACCATTCACTGTCACGGACAGAGCTGTTACGGGTTATTTATAATGTTATACGCTATTAAGCGTACGACATTATGACCCAGTAGGAGAAGCAGCTCCCTCATTTAAACACTAGGACTGGAACAGTTGATCTGATGATTCATCAAGCAAGGAAGTGAGAGAGTCTGCAGACTAGTAGCATTTTGAATGGAGCAACACACATGAAGAGTGAGGAGAGTATCATCAGGAAGTAGAGTTGCTCAGATTAATTTCTGAAAATGCCAGATCAAAAAGGGCTTGTTTTCTATAAATGAAAATATCAGAAAAAGCTATATTTGATCCTTGTGAGAATCAAATATTTTTATTGGATCAGAAAATCCCCAGCTGATGAAACTATTCAGCAATCTCACTTGCAAAAAGTGAGGGACACATTGTAAAAAGGACCTGTCCCATATACTCTCACCCTTCTACTGCCATCAGTGGTCTCCTATGTACATACGGGACCCTGCCAAAACAGTTTACCTCTCTGACCCCTTGGTGTTTAAGATCTGTCTGCCCAGAGCCCCAGTCACTGAAAGGAGAGTCAAGAAAGACTGGCAGAGTCCCACCAGGAGACCCGGCTGTTGTAGATCATGTGCCTTGCCAAATCTGGGTAGGTAGCTGTGATGATAGTGAAGTTAAAACAAGGGGGTCTGCCACTACCATTGCTGCTGCGTGTTAGTTAATGCAGTTATCCATACATACATACATACAGCCATCCAGCGTACTAGACATTAATTGATGTGGGTCCCAAGTACGCCATTGATATGGACAGTTGAGTACTTACTGACTGTGTACTCTAGTCAAGGCGGTATATAAAAAATAAAGAAGTGTCCTATATAAGCTCGCCCACCCACCTCAGTCATCATCACACCAGTGTAGACAGAACTATGAGTACTTAATCAGTAACTGCTTGACCTTATTGAAGACAACCTTGGGGACTTGGACTGCAGAGGTGTCCCCTTATCAAAGTTTATAGTGCAGGGGTTCACTATGGTCTCGGCTACAGTAGCTCCCATATGAGACTGGGCTAGCAGACAGTAGTGGCTATACTGAGGTTCATACTGTTGCAGATGAGGGAACCAGAGGCATGGTGCCCATAATAGTTCCCATCACAAGACCCTTAACAGTGAATAACCCCCTTGTTACTGAACCAGTTATCCAATCTATGCTTAAATATTGATTTGTTTTCCCTGACAATTATCTCAAGGAGGAGTTTATTCCATGCATTTACCATTCTTTGTGAATAAATTAATTTTCTGTTGTTTGTTCTGTACCTCAAGCAGTGTAATTGCAGTGGGTGTCCTCTAGTTTCCATTGCATCTTGCTTGAAAGCAAAGCCCATTTCAGTAAACAGATAGGGGTCATTCACACATCTCACAATAGTAGCAGATCTCCCCTATACTGTATCTTCGTGTTTCTGGAGACATATGTTCAGCGAATGTAATCTACTCTAATAATCCAAGTCTCCTAGGCCCTTTATTTGCTTAGTAAATCTTCTTTGGATTCTCACTAACTGTGTGATGTCATCCTTTTTATATTGGGACTACAACTGGGAACAATAATCTATATGTGGGGGGTGCTGCGGAGTCCAAACAAGATGGCAGCAAACCTGTAGAGTTCTCTAATACCTCTTTGACAAAAAAAGTTTAAATAGGAAGAATCCTGTGTTCTCTTTCATGTTAAAAGACTGTAACCTGTATCAGAATACCTGTTAATCAAGATGCCGAATCCAAGGAAGGAGAAAGGGTCGGATGATGGACCTGGAGTAAAAAGTTAATCGGGAGCTCTGACCACAAGGACGCCACAGGCCCAAGACATAGAATATAGCAAGGAATCACAAGTGGAAACCCTGCAAACTTTGGGTGCGAAGTTCAATTTTATAATAAATTCTGTGACCAGACTATCCAAGTTTGACGCTCTGTCAACAAGGGTTGCGGCTGCTGAAACTAAAATAGAATCTGTGACCCTTACTACAGTGGAAGCTAATAAAACGGCAGAGGTGGCGATGGGAGCGGTCGCTACAGTCATCAAGGAAAATACCTATCTAAGATCTAGATTGGAGACCTTAGAAAACCAAGTTAGAGCACACAATCTGCATCTCCTTGGCTTACCTGAGGATTGTGAAGGTGACCAGCTACTGATGTTCCTCCAAGATTGGTTCATTCAGCAGTTGGGGGAAGAGGTGACACGTGTGGTGCAACATTTCCAGAAGGCCTATCGGATCACTCTGAGAGGCAGCAGTGACAACCCTGAAGCTCCCAGAATGGTGGTTGTAGTAACTGATTGCATTGGTTCAAAGGATCGCTTGCTGACTCTCTTGAGGCAGAGAAAGTCCCTACTCCAGGATGGTCAGCAAATCATGATGTTTCCTGATTTGGGATTTGCCACCAGGCAGAAGAGAAAAAAAATTGATGGGGCCAGAGCTTTGCTTTGGGGGGCTGGGATGGATATTCCACGATTTGACTTTCCCTGCATGCCTGCAGATTGCCTACCGGGGCAAAATGTATATTTTCACTGATCCTGTGGATGCGCTGTGATGGAGTCAAAAGAACACTCCAAGTCATCAATGAACCCGACGGGAGGAAGACAAACCATCTTCAGAAGAGGACCCAGTTTGAATTTAGACTTTTTGGCACATTTAGTAGCTAAGTGAAGGGGATGAGATGGTTTGTGGGCTCAGGGAAATGGAAGTGAGATTTTAACTCTGCTATTTCCTTTAGAGTAAATACTCAGGTATTGAACTGTTCAGGACTGTTAGACAACACCTCCTTCTACTGCCTAAAAAATTAAAAGTTTACTCATATATGCTGGTAAAGTTATATTTACTATAACATGCTTCAGATTATGTGTTTGACCTCCATTAAATGTCTTTGGTTAAGCACCTTGCAATGTTAGTTCTCCCTGTTTGATATAATGTGAGGTTTTGGATTAGGTGGGCAGGATACTGCCTTTTCAATTATAATCTGGTGTATTTGTTAAATGTTTTATCTTGAAGTTTATAGCTCAGTGTTTTTGCACCACTATGGTGCACTTACTAAAGGAACGTATGGTGTATATTAAGACCGACCCTCTGGTAGGGTCAGGAACTGGAGACTTTCGCATATAATTTTTATTTCCTGTCAATATCACCATGTAGCATATGGATTCCAATAACAGCATTGGATATAAAAACGTATATTATGGTATACTAGAACAGGAACCCCTTTAAGACGTATCTTATAACATCCAATGATAACTGTCGAATGTATTAAGAGGAGTGGAGCCCTCATGGATATTGTACTTCTTATTGTCATATTGAATGTTAATGTACAAAACTGTATGTTTGTTGCAAAATAATAAACAAAGTTAAAAAAAAATAATAATCTATATGTGGTCTGACATAAGCTCTGTATAATGGGAGTAAGATTTTTTCATCTCTTGACCTGATGTTATTTTTGATGGTTCATAAAATTTTGTTAACCTTACTTATAATGGCATTTGTTAGCTTAGAGAAATTTAATGTAGCCAGCCCACTGGCACAGTGGCAAGGTGTCTGCTTGTGACACCGACATCATGGGTTCAGGAACAGACTCGGGAGTCGGAGGGCCGGCCGGGAGGAGAAAGATTGAGCATCCCAAAGGCAGCTCTTCTTCGGGGGGGTTGAGTGTCCAGCATATTAGTGGCCCCTGGTGGAGGCCAGCGGATCCACGATGACCAGTGCCAAGTTACGTGGGAGGTGGAACAGATGTTGAGCTCGCCCGTGGATGTCATTGCACGTCCCACCTCCAGGGGATCACAGTATTGATAAAAATTCAATCCCTAGCCATGATGCCTTGCTCTGCCACCATTCTGCTGCCCTCAATTGTCCACCGGGGGGTCCTGCTCCTGTGGCCCTGCCCTGGGGTAGCCAGGGCTTCATTCCAATGTGACCATTGGGAGATGTGCCCGCCTGGTGCCTCCCAAGGGGGGTAAGCCAGTGCATGGTGGACAGTGTCCACAGCTGAACCATTGTCGTCCAGTGTCGACCGCTCTACTCTCTGAGCCACGGCAGCTGCTCAGCGGACCCCCTTCCAGCAGAGCTCTTACCCTCTGCAGTAGTGCTTTCCAGGAAATAGCTACAGGGTCATTGTTACCACTCCACACTATTTGTGTCAAGCGTCATTGTGTACCCTGTAGCTGTCCTGCCATGTGCTGTTACTGTTGCCCGGTTTTGCTGTGACATTGTGTGTACATCATATTGATCCAGTACATCAAAATCCTTGTTTGTGAGCCAAATCCCTGTTCAGGAGGTGACAAAATCCCTGTTTGCAAGCCAATCCCTGTTCATGAGGTAAGGCCATCTGATTGTCATCTCATGAACAAAGATTTTGACAGCTCACAAACAGGGATCGTCTCACACACAAGGATTTTGACACCTTATAAACAAGGATTTTGACAGCTCACAAACAAGATTTTTTATGGCCATCTGGTCATCATCTCATGAACAAGATTTTTTACACCTCACAAACAAGGATTTATCATGAACAGGGATTTTGACACCTCATGAACGGGGGTTTTGACACCTCACGAACAAGGATTTTTTTATATAATCCCTGTTCATGAAATGTCAAAATCCCTGTTCGTGAGGTGACTCCCTGTTTGTGAGGTGTCAAAATTCCTGTTGGTGAGAAATCTCTGTTCGCGAGATAGGACAATCTTTTCGTCATCTCACGAACAAGGATTTTCACACCACATGAACAGGGATTTCTCACGAACAAGGATTTTTTTTGTAATCCCTGTTCATGAGGTGTCAAAATCCCTGTTTGTGAACCTAATCCCTGTTCATGAGGTGTCAAAATCCCTGTTTGTGAACCTAATCCCTGTTTGTGAGGTGTCAGAATCCTTGTTCGTGAGAAATCCCTGTTCAAGAGATAGTGCCATCTGGTCGTTGTCTCATGAACAAGGATTTTGTCAGCTCATGAACAAAAATCGGCTCATGAGCAGGGATTTTAACACCTCACAAACAAGGCTAAGAAGCGAGTCACAAGCAAGGATTTTCTAAATAAAAAATGGCCATTTTTTTAAGGAAAATAAACAGAACCAAAGCCATGGGTTTGTATAGGGTGTCACCCTAAACAAAACCCATACTTCAGTCTCCATAGGAGACATCCGTGGGGCAAGTTACAACATTTTGTTTTTTGCAAAATTTGATAACAAGATGGCAGCTCGTGAACAGGGATTTTTTTCATACGATCAGGGATTTAATGAATCCCTGTTTGTGAGCTGTCAAAATCCTCATTCTTGAAGCCAGATTCTTGTTCTAGGCTGTGCAGCTATCCAAAAGACTGAACTGAGCATGTTTAGAATCTGAAATTTCAAAATGGAATAACTTTAAAAAGGATTAATATTTTTCCCAAAACTAATACTGGTTTATTCTTTGGGGTCAGTTTGTTTTGCCCTGAAAATCACAGGACAAAATTCCAAACAGTGTGGCCACAGCATTATGGGGAAAAATCTGCAAAAATGGGAGAAAAAAAGCGAAAAACACACTTTTTTCACTATGCACTGAGCAAAATCCACACATCCGATCAAAATAAAATTTGGCACATCAAGAGATCTATCCCACAGGACTGTGGATGTCACATTTTGTGCAAATACATTGAATGGTTGCAAAGTTATTAAAGTGCAAAATTTGGGGTTTAACATTAAACTGCCTACTCAACCCTAACTATAGTGGTGCTACCATGCCACTATTACATATATATATATATATATATATATATATATATATGTATTGTGTGTGTGTGTGTGTGTGTGTGTATATATATATATATATAATATATCTATATTCATTGCAAAAAAACTTAGTTAATGCATCAGTTAGGGTTAAAGTGACAAAAGTAGGAAATTAGATGTTAAGGTTGAGCCCCTAACCCCCCACCACCACCCCATCCTCCACAGACCAACAGATGCCAGGTGTGCCATGGGGTCATCAGGCCCAACTATCACCCCATTCTATGTGTAAACAGGTTGACATGCTACAGTAAAGGAGAATGGGGTGAGAGTTAGAGCCTTGTGACCCCATAGCACACCTCGGCATCTGTCAGTCTGTGGAGGATGGGGGGTGGGGTGATGGGGGGGTTAGGGGCTCAACCCTAACATCTCATTTCCCCACTTTTGTTGCTTTAACCCTAATTGATGCATTAATGACGTTTTTTGCAATGAATTTCCTTACTTTCTGAAAATGGTATGTGTTGCGCAGGGTCCATGCATAATGATATGCATCTATAGTAGCATGGACTCTCCAGACCCTGCACTCCCACTTACACATCTGGGAGTCAGAAATCCAGGCCAGGGGTATACCCTGGGAAGAGACACGATTCAAGTCACAGAGGGTGAGAGGGACCCAACGGTAGTGATAGATGTCAAAATGAACAACTCAGAGACCTGTAGGAGGGCAGCGGCAAGGGCAAATAGGAAGTTGGGATGCATCACCAGGGGGATTACCTCCAGAAAGGTGGAAGTGATCCTTCCACTGTACAACTGCTTGGTTAGGCCACACCTCAAGTATTGTGTGCAGTTTTAGAGACCACATTTAAGAGGGACATTACACTCCTAGAGAGGGTCCAAAAGAGGGCAACCAAAATGATCCGGAGCCTGGGGAAGAGGACCTATGAGGAGAGGCTCAAGAAGCTTGACATGTACACCCTGGAGGAGAAGAGGGACGGGGGACATGATAGAGGTCTTTAAGTACATGAAAGGGATCAATAAGGAAAGCCCAGTCAGGGTGCTTCAAAGGAAGGAGGGTGGGACAATGAGAGGTCATGGGTGTAAGCTGGAAGGGGGCAGGCTCAGAGGAGAGAGGAGGAGGTGTTATTTCACTGAAAGGGTGGTGGAGCCATGGAATGCACTACCCAGGGAGCTGGTAGAGGTGGAGACTGTGGACAGGTTTAAGAGGGGATGAGACAGGTACAGGGGAGGGTAAATTTGACCAGGCCCAGTACAGGTGGAACATCTGGGATGGGGAACAATATAAACCAAGAGGGAGGAGGGGACATCAAAATCAGCCCTCAGTGTGGCTGCTGAAAAATAAGCAGACTCAAAAAATCATTAGGCCTATTCTGCTGGCATTTCAGTATAACTACAGAGCCATACAGCAGCCCTCTGTGGCAAGGTACACTTGTGATACTAATTTGCCAGTATCTCAGTAACTGTAGCAGCTGTGAAAAAAATTCAAGTGTTGTTGTAATCATGACGGTGAAACCTCCATGTGAGATATGTCAATGAAATATGTATCTTGCATTGTTTCCAAGATACGGGCACCAAAAATCATTGTGGGCTTCACAATGTTATCCCATGGGAAAAATCTCAACTTTGTAATGGCGTTTCTATAGAACCGATAGCATTTTGTACACCCAAACAAGATAAGTCACATCTCTGCAACACCCCCTTTAAGCACTGCAAATTTTAAGCCAAAACACCAAACCATTTATTTACAGTGTTATGCACCTGGTAACTGGTATGTGTTGGTGGGAGCCCTGGCCCTTTGGGCCCCACGCTCCCACCAAACCACCCATTTGTGCATAATGATATGCTTTTTTGGGAGTACAGGCCCTCCAGACCCTGCACTCCCACTTACACATCACAACGGAGCCATACAATAGCCCTATAGAATTGAAAAGGAACCCTTGTAACACATTTTTGCCAGTATCTCAGTAACCATACAACCTATGAAAAAAAATTCCACTGTAGGTGTAATCTATAACTTTGAAACTTCCTCGTTTGCTTACTCCTAAACTGTGGGTAGTGAAAAATCCACATCTCACATCATTTCCGAGATATGGACTGCAGAAGTCGCTGTGGGAGTAGCAATGTTATCCTATGGGAAAAAGTCTGAACTTTGTGATGGCATATCTATGGAACCGATTAACTTTTTTACACCTAAACTGCATAATTCACATCTCTGGGACACCCCTTTTATACCCTGCAAATTTCAAGTTAAAAGACCAAACCATATATTTACAGTGCACCTGCAAAGTTTTTAAATTCCTAGTTCGTGAGGTACCAAAATCCCTGACCACGAGGTCAATTCCCATTCGTGAACTGTCAAAATCACCATCCGAGAGAAATCCTTGACTGTCAGATTTTGTCCATCTGGTTCCTAACTCACGATCAAGGATTTTGCTACCTTGCGAAAGGGGATTGCATGCAGATGGGGATTTTGTCAGATCGTGTATGGGGATTTTGTCAGCTCATGAAAGGGGAATCAAAAGCCCAATCCCCTTTCATGAGCTGACAAAATCTTCATCCGTGAGCCAATCCCTGTTCGTGAGGCAGCAAAATCCTTGACCGTGAGTCAATCCTTGACCACTGATGGTCAAGGATTTGGCTACCTCAAAAAAGGGGATTGCTTGCAGAGGGGGATTTTGTCAGCTTGCGGACAGGCATTTTGTCAGCTCATGAAAGGGGAATCAAAAACCCACTACCCTTTCGTGAGCTGACAATATCTTCGTCTGTGAGCTGACAAAATCCCCATCTGCAAGCAATCCCCTTTCGTGAGGTAGCAAAATCCTTGACCGTCAGTGGTCAAGGATTGACTCACAGCCAAGGATTTTGCTGCCTCATGAACAGGGATCGGCTCACAGATGAAGATTTTGTCAGCTCATGAAAGGGGATTGGGTTTTTGATTCCCCTTTCGTAAGCTGACAAAATCCCCATCCCCTTTAATGAGGCAGCAAAATCCTTCACCTTGAGTCAGTCCTCATCTGCGAGAAGGTTCATCTGGTCCTTAACTCACAGTCAAGGATTTTGCTACCTCATGAAAGGGGATCGGTTCGTGGACAGGGATTTTGTCAGCTCATGAAAGGGGGATCGGAAGCGAGTCGTGAATAAAGAATTTCAAAATTTGAAAAGACCGTTTTTTGCCCAACACAAAGCAAACCAAAGGTATATGTTTGTAGAGGGCATCACCCTGAACAAAACCCATGCCTTATTACAACAAAAAGTCACCCGTGGAGGAAGCTATGACATTTTGTTTGGGGGAAAAATGAGAAAAAGATGGCAGCTCATGGAAGGGGAATTTTTCTTCACAGACTGGGATATGTTAATTCCCTGTTTGTGAGCTGACAAAATACTTGACCGTAAGTCCAATCCTCTTTTGCAAAAAATACATATAAATCTTTAAGTGAACTGAGCAAGCTCCGAACCCAAAAATTAAAAATTACATAACTTTGGAACAGATTAATATTTTTTAACCAAACCAATGCTGAGCTATTCTTTGACCCAAACTCTTTCCATCCTGAAAGTTTCAGACCAAACAACCAAACCATGTGGTCACAGCGTGATGGGCAAAAAAGGTGTTAAAAGTGGTAAAAAAAAGTATTTTCAGTGCTTTGCTGCAAAAAAACATATGTCCAACCAAAATGCAACTTAGCAAATCAAGAGATCTACCATACAAGACCATACATTCCAAATTTCTTACAAATCCATTGAACCGTTTCAAAGTTATTAACATACAAAATTTGGGGTTTAACACTAAAGAGCCTACTCAACCCAAACTATACTGGCATGACTGTGCCAGTATAAAATATATATACATATATATTTATAACATATTCTATGCAAAAAACTGTGATAATGCATCAGTTAGGGTTTAAGTGACAAAAGTCAGGAAATTCAATGTTAGGGGTGAGCACCCCCCCCCCCCACACACACACACACTCCGACCCTCCACAGATTGACAGATGCCGGGGTGTGGCAAGGGGTCATGAGACCCAACTGTCACCCCATTCCATGTGTAGCCAGGTTTACATGGTACAGTAAATGAGAATGTGGTGACAGGCCTCACAACCCCATGCCACACCCTGGCGTCTGTCAGTCTGTGGAGGATCGAAGTGTGGGGGGTGCTTAGCCCTAATGTTGAATTTCCTGACTTTTGTTGCTTCAATCCTAACTGATGCATTAACACAGGTTTTGCATAGAATTTCTACTTTCAAAAAAGTGTAATATAGTGAGTAAAACCTGTGGGTGTAGCTGGGCCACCTAGTTCTCAAGGGCTATTGGTGGGAGCATGTGGCCCTTTGGGCCCCATGCTCTCACCATGATGCCCATTACTGCATAACAGTATACATCTGGCACAGTTATTCAGCATCCCTATACAGTAACGAACCCTTGGAACACAAAAGTAACACTATCTCATGAACTGTGCAACCTACTAAAAAGATTCCACTTTAGGCTTACTGTGTGGTTTAAAATCTTGTTGATCACCTGAAGGTGATCTAAGCTGCCAGTAGTGAAAAACTTGTATCTCGCTTCGTTTCCAAGATAATGGCGCTGAAAGTTGTGACAGAGACTGCAATGTAATCCTATGGGAAAAACATCAACTACATCATTAAATATTTCTGCAACTAATTAATTCCCCAACACCTAAATAGCATAATTCACATCTCTAGGACATGCCCTCAACACCCTGCAAATTTCAAGTAAAAAGACCAAACCATTATTGAGATATGCAATTTTCAAGTTTTTAAAGCTTTACACATTTTTCGGCCGTGAGATAGCAAATTTTTCAGCCATGAGAAATTCTTCAGGCATGAGAGGACATCTGGTCATCCCAGTTTGGGCCATTTGGTCATCCCTAGGGTCATCTGGTCTTCCCCATGGACATCTGGTCATGAAAATTTGGCTATCTGGTCATCCACTCGTGGAGAAAGCTCACGGACGAAAATTGTCTCACGGTCAAAGATTTTGCAGGCTCACGAACGAAGATCATTGGCGAGCTGTGAACAAAGAATTTTAATTTTTAAAAGTCTATTTGTTTACTAAACTGAACCAAACAAAAAGGCATGGCTCGATAGAGGGGGTCTCCCTGAGCAAAACCCAGGCCTCATTTGCCCCAAAAGTTACCCGTGAAGAAAACTACAACATTTTTTCAGTCAGAAAACTGAAAACAAGATGGCAGCTCTCGCGAATTAAAAATTTCTCATGACGAAAGATGCTCCACCATCAGCATGCAAAATCTTTGGCCGTGAGGGGATGACCAGATAGCCAGATTGCCATTCTTCTTTCACAGAATATACATATAAATTTTCCCATAGGATATAATGGGAACTTCAAATTTTTATAACTTTTGAACGGATGACTATTTTTTCACCAAACAAATGCTGGCTTGCTTCTTGACCCAAGCTCTCTCTACATCCCATATTTCGGACCAATAAACCACACGGTGACTGCACAGTGTCATAGGCAAAAAATGCACAAAACTGGTGCAAAGTGCATTTTTGGCACTTCGCAGTGCAAAAGCTATATGTCTGACTGGAATGCAACTTAGTAAATCAAGAGGTCTACCATACGAGACTGCGTATTCCAAATTTCGTGAAAATCCATTGAACAGTTGCAAAGTTATTAACGTGCGAAATTTGAGGTTTAACATTAAAGTGCCTACTCAGCTCTTAACTATTGTGGCGCTATTGTGCCACTATAATATATATATATATATATACTGTGTATATATATAATTAGTTTAACTACAGCAGCTGGGCAGAGCTATTTAGAGAGTCCTAATACCTTGTGAATTTAAAGTTGTGGTATATGGCTTGCACAGATTGACTGGTAACCAATATTTTTACACTTGTTGTAACAGTTGAAGCCTTGTTGCTAGAACTAGTAATCTTTAGCTGTTCAGAAAACAACTTGTAGGAGGTAGTTATGATAACAACACCAGAACTACAGTGGCACAAACTTTTACAGACAGTTGCTAGTATACTTACACTTTTAGTCCTTTATAGAACTGATATATATTGGACCTGGTGCATCTATAAACTTCTAAGCATTAGTTGCTAGCACAAACACTAATGCCTAAGTGAAATTTCTGAGGGAAACACTGTTTTAGGAATGTTCAGTACTTCCAGTCGGTACACTAAAGTAACAATACAGCTGCTCACCTTCTTGATTTTACTTTTTGTTTATAGTAGGTCTACAGTAAATTTTCAGGCCGTTGCCCAGTCTGCCCCTGTGGACACTGCAGACACACACAGATGCACTTGTCTTTTCACATGTCTGTGCATGTGGCTCCACGTGTGAACACCTCGCTCACTGAGGGGCTGCAATAAATATACCATGACCTGCAACTGCTCCGCTGAGTCACAAACAGTCTCCGACTATGGCTGAATTTGTTTTCCCTAGCTATGCTATTTGGTGTCCCCTGAAGGCTTCCCCATTGGCCCTCCTGACCATGCCATCATCCGTAGTGACCCAAGGCCATCCCCAATCAAAATGCCCCCTGGCTTGCCCACCAGGGCGGGGCTTCGAGGGCTCCCCTCTCCACCCCATCAGGTCACTGTCATGGATTCAAGGTGGAGTCCCTGGCAGCTATGCGGTGACAGTACAAAGCCTTTTTTACAAGACTTTTTTGTGGGAGGTGTGGAACTGTAATAATAATAATAAACAACTTTATTTATCAAGTGCAATTCATAAATATCAAAGCGCTGTGCAATCTTAAAATTTCAAAACATTTTAAAACACTCTAAAACTTATTGACAAATAAATGTGGGAGAATTCAAGAATGCATGGGACAGACATAAGGCAATTCTTGTGGCGGGTAGGAAGAAATAGGCTGTTGGTTAACTAGGATCTGCAGCTTATCCTGTAGGTAGGGAAATGGGAAGACTAGGTGGGCCAAGCGGTCCTTATCTGCCATCAAAGTCTATGTTTCTATGTTTCTGTATACATCCAAATACCATATCAGAAATACCATATCAAAAATCAGGGAAGGCCAACTGGAACAGGTATGCTTTAAGAGCAGCTTTAAAGCTCTCCACTGTCTTGCACTCTCTTATCCAACGAGGTAGAGAATTCCACAGGGTAGGGGCAGCAAAGAAAAAAGCCCGTGCACCAGAAGTCTTCAGGTGCACCCTGGGAATCTCTAGCAATCCCTCGTAGACTGAGTGGAAAGTTTGGAAGGGGCAGTAGGGATGCAGAAGCTTTTGCAAGTAACTCGGACCCAAACCATATGGGGCTTTATAAGTCAGTAAACCGACTTTAAAGGTGATCTGCCACTGAACAGGCAGCCAGTGCAGAGTGCGCAGCACAGGAGAAATATGGCTGGATCAAGATGATCCAGACAATAACCGGGCTGCAGCATTCTGTACCAGCTGCAGGCAGTGAATATCTACCCCAGGAAGCCATAGGTAAAGAGAGTTACAGTAGTCAAGGTGCAAGGCTCGATACTCTAGTACAGTAAGTGAAATCTGCAACTGCTTTTGCTCATCCCCTAGCAGCTCATTACCAGGTCTGAACCTTGATCACAGACACCTCTAATCTGCGGCCATACTTCCCCCAGATAGCCATGACTCCTAGTTCACCGGGGTATATAATCCATTTATGCTACTCTGAAGTTTTCCTTGCCTCCTAGTGCCAGCTGGCATTCAGCCTTGAGCATACATGAGGTCTTTAGTTCTCGAATGTTGTCACTATTATTTCCTACTAGCCAGACCTACCTAGTATCCTAAACCTGATATATTTATATATAAAACTAGTGTTGGGGCATTGCCCTTATTGTATACTGTAACTATTGTATATTGTTTGTATAAACTGTAACCATGTTTCAAACAGGTCCACCTTGAAAAAGAGCTCTGCTCAACGGTGGCCGCCTGTATAAATATTGATTGATTGATTGATTGATTTATGCATGGACCAAGGTTGGAAGATCACCAGACTGAACAAGGTGCTTAATCCAGGCGATGTTCCTCAGATGGTAAAATGAGGATCTGACAGTGGCTGACACCTGAGAACAAAGTGTCAGTCTGTCACCAAAAACCACCCCCAGATTCCGCACCCGTTCGGATGTCAGCAGCTGGAAGCCCCCAAGCCACAGCCCAGCAGGCCATCCTGCAGCCAACCCCTTTATCCAGTGACCCAGTTCCACCACTAACACCTGAGTCTTGGCAGAGTTTAGCTTTAACCAGCTGGAGTTCATCCAGTCTTGGATTTCTACAAGACAGTTGGAAAATATTGAGAGCGCACTATCCTGGTCAGGCACAAAAGACAGGTACAGCTGAGTATCATCTGTATAGCAATGAAAACTCAGCCCATACCATCTCACAGTGTCTCCTAATGGTAGAATGTACACCGCGAACAGCATGTGGGACAGCACTGAACACTGCAGGACCCCACACGGCAGGGAGAAAGAGGCAGAGGAATAAATTCCCTAAACTACTCTCTGAGACCTGCCAGAGAGGAAAAAATTGAACCATCTGAGGACTGTGCCAGACAGACCGCAGATGTACTGCAGGCAGTCAAGTAGCACCCCGTGGTCCACAGTGTCAAAAGCTGAAGGAGATCCAGAAGGACCAAGGTAGAACAACTCTTCTGGCCTCTAGCCATCAGAAGATCATTGAGTACCCGAACCAGAGCAGTCTCAGTACTATGTCTCTTATGGAAACCAGACTGGAGAGGATAATAGATAGCATGGATGGTAAGATGGTTCTCCAGCTGTAACGCAACAACTTTCTCAATAACCTTCCCTATAAAGGGGAGGTTGGAGATTGGTCTGTAGTTTGCAGGGGAATCTAGGTCAAGGGATGGTTTCTTGAGAAGGGGGTTACTGCAGCCTCCTCCAAGGAGATGGGAAACTCCCCTGACTCTAGTGAACACCAGATTAGCTCTGCCAGAACCAGACCAATCACATCCACACACCTCATTGAAAGGTGAAGGGGCCCAAATCTAAACTACAGCTAGCTGATCTCATACTCCGGAGAAGCCACATGATATCCATGATCTCTGGCTGATCCAACTCAACCCAACAAAGCAGAGGAGTCGCGACTCCACTGTGACCACCAGTAGCCCCCAAAACTACCTGATGTTGGCAATCTTATCAGCAAAGAAGCGAGCAAACTTGTCGCACTCAATTTGCGAAAAGGCTTTCCGGGCTCGTAGACAGGCTGGATTGCATAGTCTGTCTACCATTCAGAACAGCTGAGCTGGTCAGTTCTGCAATGCAGCAATCTCCCTGGACAGGAACACTGCCTTCTTATGGGAGATTGTTGACTGATAGTCCCTATAATGCTCCATCAGTCTAAATTTGTCAGCATCCAGGCCAGACTTATGCCAGGCATGCTCTAACATTTGACCGACTCACTACAACTCCCTCAAGGGCCCATTGAACCAAGGGGCCCGAGGACAGAGAGTGAGTGGGTGAACACAGAAAGGAGCAAGGGTATCCACAGCCCCCACCACTGCTTGATTATAGGCTTGAAGTAGGTTCTCCGGGTCCTCGCTTGCATCAGGCATTCCCGATAGGTCCAATGCAACCAGGAGGTCTTCTAGGGTCATACCCCACAAAGGGCGGTTTTGGACCATCTCCACAGGAAAAGGCCTATGGGGGAGCCATGAAATTGAATCTTATGATGTGGTGGTCGGACGATGGTGTGGCATAACACTGTACGTCTGACACACCTCCCCTTGTCAGCACTAGCTAGGGTCCAGGTTAACCGGTCATCCTGTTGTCACTCAGGAGCCCTGTTATGGGGACACTACCACCCCTCCCCCAGAGGTGGAGAGCATGCAGAGGCTGCTCAATCCACATACTCCCAGCCGTCCCTCTAGTAAGCTGAGTCCATTCCCAAACCCAGTCACCAGCAGTGCATCCAGTAGCCCTTCTGCGGTGCTAGTGGGTCAGCTTACAGAAGAATTTGTTGTGCAAATCACTGCTAAGTAAAACCCCACAAGGTAAAATACTCAGTATCACAATTACCTGCTGTTTTCACTGATGTTTAAAACACACTGCTGCATCCCACAATGCTCAGGGAGTGTAGTTCCCAGGGCTCACTGGGAGAACTACAGTGCCCAGCAGTATCTAGTCCCTGTTGCCTAGCAATAGCACACACACTTGGTATTGTTGCCAAATGGGCTAAAGTTAATACTTTAACAGATAGGTCTGCTGAATTGCCTTGGTTACACAATGTTTTGCTACCAAACACTTCCACAGCAAAAAAAGAGCTCTCACCTTGGTTGCCTCGCTCACCAAGGGGCTGCAATAAATATACCATGACCCAGAACTGCTCAGCCAGTTGACGAACAGTCTCCCACTATGAATGAATTTTTTGTGCAAATCACTGCTTAGTAAAACCACTTAAAACCCCACAAAGTAACATGCTCAGACTGGTACCCTTCTTGATCCTCCGATCCTTATGCCAAGTTAATCTAATTTGTTGCATTAAAGGGACACTGTCAATCCCCTTAGGTCTCAAAGTGTCCCAAGTTTAAAAAACACATTTTATGATTGCCATCATTCTTTAAAGATTGCTGATGTAGCTGGTAGTTTAATTCTGACTCTTTTTTTCTTTCAAAAAGTGAAAAACAGACTGCCCAGCATAATGGTGTTACCACACAACCAGAGGTGTGTTTACATTCCTTGATCAGCTCCAACTGCATCTTTCCTGGACTTGGGAACACCCACAATGCAGTCTAGCCCCTCATGATATGGTCGGAGTTTAGGAAGCTACTGCCTCATGAGTGACTAAATAGTTTGGGTGTGTTTCTAATGCTCTGGAAGTATGCAGTAAGAATAGATCCAGAATTACAAACAAAACAAGGTTGTTTATAAATATACATTAGCATGCATTTCACTTCTGCTAAACAAGGAGACAGACAAAACAAACAGCAATCTCAATGAACTTTAGAGAATGTAAGCAATCATAAAATGTAGGTTTTTAACTAAAAATAATATGATGAAAAACAGGTTCAGTGTCCCTTTAAGCATTCAAGAAGGTGTTCCCTAACCACAGAAATTGATACAGGAGCTCTACATTAAGGTTGGTCTCATAGGTCCCCATATTCAAAAGTCCCCTGCAAAATCGTGCAAGTGCCTGTGCCGTGCATCTGAGATGTGCTGGACAAAAAAAATGGTATATTCAGAAGATGTGCAGGAAGAAGTGCTGGCACGTGTCCAGCTGAATATCCCAAACATGCGCGATTATGCATCTGAAGAGATGTGCGGCACATCTCAGGCAGGGAGGAACACGCAGCACAGGCAGAAACACAGGGAACTGCACTGGGCATGTGAAACAGACATGGCGCAACTTTGCTATATTCAGCCAGGATATGCAAATGGCCTCATTGCACATTCCGAGCACAAATCTCACATGCCGGAGCTCATTACTGGAATGTATTCAGGCCATTTGCATACCCCAGGCATGCTCAGTTCCAGCTTTGCAGGGCTTCCTCATCGCACCACAAAGGTGAACAGGAGGTACTGCAGCCTAGCAGGCAGGTGTGCTGGGCTGTCAGTGTGTGGATGGGTGGATTGCATTGGCCTGGGTACAATGCTAGACCCCATAGTCATATGCAGGGTCAGACAAGGGTACAGGTTGCCCACCTAGACAGTTTCCACAGGAGCCACCTGGACATGCAACAGGGGCCAGGCACAGGGTGACATAGGCTGAACAGGATACCATATGCATGTGATGTACCAGCTCTATATGCCGCATACTATCACCTGCAGTGCCCCACACACCCCAGTATGGGAGGTACCTGGAGGGCACTGCAAGGGATAGTGGTGTGCAGACAGTGACCAGGTACCTGGGTGGGTGGGTCCCCCCTGTGTGCACCCATGGTGTGCCACCATGAGTGCGTGCCACTGGTCAGTCCCTGACCCATGCCATGCAGCCACTAGTACCACAGGCAGCCTGGGCACCATTGCCAGAGATGTCAACCTGGATGCATGCCACCACTGGGTAGCTCCCTGCAGGCTGCAAGGGGTGCTGACCATGGCCTCTGGTACATGCCCTAGAGGTGGCTGTCTGCCCTGCTGGTTTGCCCAGGGGGCACTTGACAGCACTGACATGTGGCTACTGGGTGTCTACATCCAGGGTGTGGTGTGGGGTGTTGCTCCCTAGACTGTGCCGGTGGTGGCAGGGCACCTGTGACTCAGGATTCATCCATCCTGGCATGACTGCTGTGTGTGGGTGCCTAGAACATGTTCTTGTGCTCCTCAGAGGGCTCTCTCTAGATGGCCTGCCTGCAGTTCTGCAGCCTGCCTGTGGGTGGCTGGCTAAATTAGGCCACCCTTTTATATCCCTAACTTTGGGCGGCTCATTTCCAAGATGCACGGCAGATGCACTACACATTTTGGATGAATATAGGGATGCACGGCATATTCATGGGAAGGCCCCCTTTATTGGCACCTCATACATTATTTCTGCAGCATGGCACATCCTGAGATGCGAAACACATCTCTCCCTTTTGAATATTACACTTTGGTGCATTGTTTGAGATGGGTGGTGCATCGCTACTTTGCGCCTCGCATCTCCTTTGAAAATGTGGGCCACAGTCTTTCATTGCTGTCTCAAAGAATGGGGATTCAGGTAGTTAGGTCCTGAAAGGGGGGGTATTAACTTTACATTTTGATTTTTCCCTACCATGCACAGGTTGGATTGGCAAATAATTTCACTGGATATGGGATTTCTGATCCAATTAAATAATTCAATTCACAATTGTATCAGAATCAGATTTATGCAGATTAACTGGCAAACTGTCAGAGTCTGCATGGGTTGGATTTTGAGCTATCTGCGGATCTCTGTCAGGAAGCAAGGGAGAAGAGAGTGAGTAAGCAGGGATTAAGGGACAAAGGGTATGTTTTTCAATATGAGAGTGAGAAGGGACTGGGCAAGACAGTTCATGAAGAAATGAGAGAGCATGTGAGTGGGCAGGTAGAATACCATGGGGACTCAAAAACTTAACAAAAACAGACACACACATGAAGGAAAAAAAGTTTCATAAAGAGAAATGAAGACAGTATGAAAAAAATGTCCTTGGCTTAATAATTGCTGCAGGTAAGTGATGATATATGTGTATGTTTTGGTAAAGTAAAAAAATAAAAAATGCAGCCATTTAAGTTTAAGCATTTGACAGGTTAGCACATTTTTTTCTTTGTTGTACTGTGCCTTGATTGCCAGCACTTGTTTTCACATGTACACTGTGGGGCTCAGCCAATCAAACACAATAGCCATTTAATAAGCATCCAACAATTGTAATTTAACATAGAATTGTCTGTCCAGTCCTAACTATAGTTAATTAATGATGCAATAATAAGGAACTGCAGGACGGGCAGGGAGCAGATCCTGACATGAAAGTAATGATGCTTGGCTCCTCAGGATCAATCACAACTTGGAAGTGAGGTGCTTGGCTCCTGGGGCAGATCACAACACAGAGGTAAGGTGCCTGGCTCCTGTAGGCAGATTATGACATGGAGATGAGGTGCTTGGCTTGTGGGAGCAGATCATGACATGATGGTGAAGTGTTTGGCACCTCGCAGTAGGTCAGGTCATAGAGGTGAGATGCTTGGCTTGTTGGGGCAGATTAGGACATGGAGGTGAGGTGCTTGGTTCTTGTGGTAGATTAGGACATGGAGGCAAGTAACATACCTCCTGTGGGCTAATAATGACATTGAGGCAAGGTGCTTGGATCCTATGGTGTTATTGTGGGGTTTTAGTATTTTTGTTGCGGCATGTGTCAGCTTACTACCCCCACGGCGGTGCACTATTCATCCTCCCTGCTCCGTGCCCTCCGCCCTTTTTATCCTCCGGCCCTTCGGTACAATACTTATCAGTGCTGTAGAGCATTGGGAATTGTCCAGAGGGGGTGGAGGAGGGTGGGCCGGGTGAACCAGGAATGATGGACGAGGGGGGTTTTTGAGTCGGGGTTGTTAGATCTAGAAGTCGCCCTGGGACGAAATGGAACGCAGATCGTGGTTTACCATGTCTGCTTCCATACCCAAGTGGGCTCTAATGGAATTATGTAGACAGATGAGTTTGACGGCCTGGGTTCATTCAACTCTCAAGCGTATTATGCAATGCTAGGTCCGTCAGAAACAAGATGGGCATTATAGCCGATCTTGTTAGCTCGGTGGACCTGGCTTGCATCACCGAGACCTGGCTGGATGGTAATCCAGGCCTCACTTTGGAAGCTATGACTCCAGCCGGGTACTCGGTGGTACATCGCCCGAGATTGGACCACAGGGGTGGGGGGGTTGCAGTCTGTTTTAAGACAGAATTGGACCTCATGAGTGTGGTTACGGGGGAGGCTGAGTCCTTTGAGTGCACAGTGGTAGCGGGTGTTGGCGTTCGAATCGTACTCATCTACCGTCCACCAGGAGATGGGAGACAGTTCTTACAGGAAGTGGAAGACTTCATTGTCGACATGTCGTTCGAGTCGCCCAGATTGATGGTTCTGGCGACTTCAACGCCTTGGATCGACGATGAACTCTCACAATTTGGTAATCACTTCCTCCAATTAATGATTTCTTTGGGCTTTCACAGGTGGTTTCCACCGCTACTCATAAATCTGGCACTCTTTGACTTAGTCTTTCTCCTGGGATTGATGCTTTGATTTGGGGTGGAACCAGTGGTTTGGTCAGACCACTACACGGTGAGGTTCAATTTTAGCACCCCCCCAAGAAGGCCTACCCCTGTGGAGATGGCAAGATACCGCCCTTTATGGGATATTACACCTCAGGGCCTTGCGGCGGTTCTCGACCTCTCGTCCCCAGTGTTGGCGAGCAGTAGTCCGGAGACTGTGGTGACTGCCTATAATAAGGCTGTTACACTGGCTCTGGATACTATTGCTCCTGTTCATGTACGCCCCCTCTCCCTTCGTCCCAAGGTGCCCTGGTTTGATGGGACACTGAGGGAGATGAGGAGACAGGGGCGAAGATTAGAACGCTGCTGGCGCGGATCCGCCCTTGATGCCGACCGCCTTAGATTGATGGACCATTATTCTGTCTAGCAATCCGCAATCTCCCATAAGAAGGCAGAATTCCTGTCCAGGGAAATTGTAGTAGCCAGGAATCGACCGGCTCATCTTTTTCGAATTGTGGACAGGCTGTGCAACCCAGCCTGTCTACAAGTTCGGAAGGCTTTTTCGCAATTAGAGTGCAAGGAGCTCACTCAATTCTTTGCTAATAAGGTGGCCGACATCAGGATGGATTTGCATCCAGTGGCTTCTAAGGGGGATGCCGTTGAACAGCATGAGTTCACAGTACCTCTGTCTTCATGGTGTTCCTTCAGCAGGCCAGACTTTATGGATATCATGAGGATTATCCATGGTGTGCGCCCTACAAGCTGTAGTTTGGATCCTGGGCCGACTTCCCTAATATTGGGTTGTTGTGACATCATCGGCCCAATCCTTGTGCAAATAGTTTGGTGCTCCTTGGAATCAGGTGAGTTTCCTAGCTCCCTGAAAGAGGCGGTGGTGACACCCCTCTTGAAAAAAGCTTCCTTGGACCCCAACTGTTTCACAAACCATAGATCTATCTCAAACCTTCCTTTATTGGGAAGGTGATTGAGAAAGTAGTGGCGCCCAATTGGAGAACCATTTAGCCATCCATGACATCTACGAACCCTTCCAATCAGGTTTTCATAAAAGACACAGCACTGAGACTGCGCTGGTTCGGGTGCTTAATGATCTCTTGAGGGCGAGAGACCAGAAGAGACGTTCTATCTTACTTCTTCTTGATCTCTCATCAGCTTTTGACACCGTGGATCACGTGGTGTTGCTAGCACGCCTGAGGCAGATTTGTGGAATATCAGGAACCATCTTTCGATGGTTTACCTCATTCCTCACCGGAAGATCACAAAGGGTTGTGTCGGGACTTTCTTCCTCTGGCCCTATGCCTTTGTTATGTGGGGTGCCTCAGGGTTCTGTGCTGTCTCCCATGTTATTTGCGGTGTATATGCTGCCCCTCGGAGACATTATAAGATGGTATGAGCTGAGGTTTCATTGCTATGCAGATGATACCCAGCTATACCTGTCTTTCGCTCCTGACCAGGATAGAGCTGTCTCAGTGTTTAACAGCTGTCTGAGAGAAATCCAGGGTTGGATGGATTCTAGCTGGCTGAAGTTGAACGCAGAAAAGACGGAGGTTTTGGTGGTGGACCCAGGCTGTCAGATAGAGGGGTCGCCTGTTGTTTCACCGTCAGGAATTTTTCTTGGGGGTGTTTCACTTCTGACCTCTGAACAGGTGCGTAACCTAGGGGTTATCTTGGATGACAGGCTGACACTGCATCTGCAGGTGTCAGCTGTCGTCA
This sequence comes from Neoceratodus forsteri, assembly GCA_016271365.2. Classification (NCBI taxonomy): domain Eukaryota; kingdom Metazoa; phylum Chordata; order Ceratodontiformes; family Ceratodontidae; genus Neoceratodus; species Neoceratodus forsteri. The sequence continues at coordinate 1,609,386,577 of CM057453.1, forward strand.
AGACTTCCTTTTACCATCTTAGGAATATCGCTAGTGAAACACCTTGTTCCGTCCGACATGTTACCTATGCTGGTCCACGCCTTTGTGTCCTCTCACCTGGACTACTGCAACTCCCTGTATTTTGGGCTTTCTGGGGTTGAAATCCGCCGCCTTCAGCTAGTGCAGAACACGGCAGCCCAGGTTCTGACGGGAACCAGTAGGTCTTGTCATATTACCCCGGTGCTGCGCGAACTGCACTGGCTTCCGGTTAGGTGGCGGATCACCTTTAAAGTCTATTTATTGACTTTCAAAGCCCTACACGATCAGGGTCCAGCTTATCTGAAAGACCTTCTTGTATCTTACTGCCCTGGCCGTTTGCTCCACTCAGCTGACGAGGGGTTGCTAGAGATTCCGAGAGTGTGTTTAAATTCATCTGGCTGTAGAGCTTTTTCTTATGCTGCCCCCCACTCTCTGGAATTCTCTACCCCATCGGTTACGGCAGTGCACCTCCCTAGGGGAATTTAAGAGTGGCCTTAAAACTCATTTGTTTCACATGGCCTTTTTATAGTATAATGTGATCTGGTTATAAAATTGTGGTTTTGTGACTGTTTTATATTGTATTATAATGATGATTGTATGGTTTTACTTTTATATGATTGTACAGCGCTTTGAAATTTGAAAAGCGCTTTAAAAATAAAATTATTATTATTGTTATTATTATTATGGATAGATCATGACATGGAGGTGAGGCACTTGGCTCCTGGATGTAGAGCATGACATGGAAATGAGATGCTTGGCTCCTGGAAAGTAGATCAAAACATGGAGGTGAGATTCCTGGCTACTGGGGCAGATCACAACATGGAGATCAAGTGCTTTGTTCCAGGAAGCAGATCATGGCATGAAGGTGAAGTGAATAGTTCCTAGTGGTAGAGCAGAACATGAAGTGACTTGCTAGGCTTCTGGGGGCAGATCACAACATAGAGGTGAGGTGCTTCACTCTTGAGGGCAGATTATGACATGAAGATGAAGTGTTTTGCTCCTGGGGTCAGATCACCACATGGAGATGAAGTGGTTGGCTCATGGAGACCGATTAGGACATGGTGGTGAGGCAGTTATCTCCTGGCAGCAGATTGACTCTTGGGGGTAGATTATGACATGGAGGTGAGGTGCTTGTCTTCTGGGGCAAAACAAAACATGGAAATGAGGTGCTTGTCTCCAAGGGGCAGATTATGACATGGTGGTGAGGTGCTTGTCTTCTGGGGCTGACCATAGTATGGAGGTGACGTGCTTGTCTTCTGGGAGCAAATCATGACATGGATGTGAGGTTCTTGTCTTCTGGGGACAGACTAGGACAGGAAGGAGAGGTATTTGATTCATGGAGTTCGATCATGACATGGAGGTGAGGTACATCACTCTGGGGAGGGAGTGGGCCTCCTGGCATTCATGCACTTCCTGCTAGCTGGCCAAAGATCGGCATTGAAATGACTGTGAGGACAGCCACTGTCACCCGAAGAATGTGTTTAGCTTTTGCTGACCCTACACATTGAGGTGGGGGTAAACAGGAAAAATGAGAGACAAATAAATAAAGGGAGAAAAGAACTACTTACAATGCCTACAGTTGTTTCCCAGCAAGGTCCTCTAGGCATATCAGCAGGATCTATAGGAGGTGGAGTAGCAGTGCTATCATTTCCCAGGCTGAAATTGTAGTAGCTTTGCAGTGTTAGATAGGTTACATTCCTTATAACCTCTTCTTCTTGCAACTAAACAGGAAAGAAACAGATTTATTTTACAGCTTGCTCTGAGTCCAGCCATTCTCACATCTAATCATAAAAGCCTGTCACTTAATAGAAATTAAGTAAAGTTTTGTCACAAGGTATTTAAATAACCATATTTAGGTAACAACACATTGGTTAGTCAACAAAAAACTCGTCATGTACAGTGAAGCGCACTAGGAAGAGGCACAGTGTTGCAGGTTTCCTGCATGACAAAAGGGATTAGCTCCCATTGAAATTGCATTGTTTGCTGCAGTAACGTTACTGCAGAATTCTGTGGAGTTGGGCACCATCCTGCTGGCTTCACTGTAATTCATTTAGGAATAGGAGATTCTGGGAAAAAAATCTATATTTCTTTTCATTTCACTTCATTTCTGAGCTGATTTACTGTATGTGGTTTTAAAGTTGGTAAATGTTCTTGCTCTCTTGCCTACACTGACATTGATAACACTAGAAATTGTAGTGTGGTGCTGGTCTGTTTACCATCAGAAACTTGTGTGAGCATCATCATAATACTGTACATCCACAGTATGAATATAGTTTTTACAACTCTATGTATGTAATCTACCGGCAGGTGTATCGCTATAGTAGTTGTGAGACATCTATGTAAAATAATGTATGCTCAGAGACATCTCACAACTCATTAACCATGACTCCCTAGATTGGGTTTGGGATCTGGTGGGGGAAATAGTTTTTTCTAATGGGTGTTGTGGATTCTGCTGCTTGTGAGAGGAAGGAGTTTGTTGTTTATTAACACCATTGGCTGCATGGGGTGGGAAGAAGGAGGAAGGGTGATGCTTGGAAGATTTTTGGGGAATAGGAATCTTCTTTGAAAGTAACTTCGCAGTGTGAATTGATGAAGAAGTGCCAACTTTGCCGTACTGAAAAATTTGGCATTTAGCCAACAAGTCACCGGTGAAGTTAAACTTTGCTAATGTTCTAGACATGACATGTAATTAAGCAAAAATACACAACAGGGTGTGGTATATCATGGGATAGCGTCACGCCTCAGGTGCATTGTGAGTCATAAGGCCATGGGCTGAGTGTCTCAAGCACCCGAGAAGTTATGAAAGCCCATGATATGCTACACCCTAGAGTGTATTATTGCTATTATGAACTGGATTCACTTGTACAGTGACAAAAAAAAATAAAAATCAAAGCTCCTTTAAAATGTTGCCCTACTTATTGTTTTTAATTGAGTAGGTGTACATTTAAAAAAAGTTCTATTATTTTTGGTTATGGTCAGTAGGTGGCGCTGTTGAAGTTCAGGTGGCTAGCAATTATGTGGAAGTTGTACATGTGGCTGGTGGTGGTAAGGTAAGGTTTTTCTGGGATGCAGCCCGAGTTGTTCAGCAGAACTTTTATGGTGAGATGCATGAGTTTGGTGTGTGTATCTGTGTGAGTGAGTGGGCGGACCATTTACTGTTATTTCAGACACTCTTGGGCTGCTTTGCTTTTTTTTTTTTTCAAACCATTGCTAGAGATGCAACTCATACTATTGCTCACAATAAACCTGAAACTGCCGCTCAAGCCGCCACTCACTTCCTGCACATTCTGTTGCCAGTAAGGAGGGAATGAAGTGACACACGCCAAGTCATTAAAAAAAACATGGACAATTCGACAGGCAGCCTTATTAGAGCACAGTAACTCACCCCCTGCTGCCACTGACCATGACTTTTGACCTACTGTGTGGTTGCCAAAATATAGGGGCAGATGGATTAGGAACAGGTAAAAAGACCTGTTGGTTGGCACCTTTTCTTGCCTATGATTTTGCTGTGGATTTTAATCACGGGCAAGAAGGGGGTTCAGCCAATGAAGTTGCTGGGTTTTTTTCAAACCAGTTCATAATTTGTGTTTGTACCTTGGAAGAAAGGGCATTGGCTGAGACACTAAACTGCAGATTCATATCACTCAGCTGTCACACGTTATGAGGTACGTCACTCATTTTACCCCTCAGAAACCCTCTGCTCACCTCAAGTAGGTAATAGTTCACATTGCCCACTGGAAACTTCAAAGGAAAAAACTAATCTATGAAGCTGTTATCGGCAAACTTTATAAACATTACTACACTGATGTCCACAACATTCTGAGCTTGAAATATCATGTCTGATGATATGTTACTGATTTTGCCCATTTGTCACACACGCTGTCACATATTTGGGCAAAGAATGACGTAGCAGTATGGGCAGTTACTGGTACTTCTGCCTGTCAGTAGAAGAAGCATTATCCCCCCAAACTTGAGTTACTTCTAATCGTTTAATAAAAAAGGAAACATAAGATGTCCTATGATTCCCTTCTTGGATTCATCATATATATTTTGCTGCATTATATTTAAAACAAGCGTTTAAGGGACATGGTGCTCTCCACCACCATATCCCACACCTCTATGATATACTATTGACTTGCAATACAATTCCTGTTTAACTGCCATGCCAATAAGTTGCTTTTGCATTGTTTTTTGTTTTGTTTTTAAGTTGGCAATGTACTGGCAACTCACATTGTGTTGTTTTTTTTAAACCTAATCAGTTAAAGAGTGACTTATCAAATGCTTTTGCAACTCAGCTGGAATGCATCTGCCGATCTGTCACAATACCAATACAAAACCGAGTTGCAACTCTCAGCCAACAGTTTCAGAAGGGCTTTGTACTGCATCCAGCAACACTTATGCAACTCAGTGAGACATGCTAGAAGAACTAATTGGTGTTACCATTTAATGTAAAATATACTGTACAATTATGTACAAAATTAGTATGTATTATGCAGGCATACGGTCATGTGTCCTGACCATGGGCTTCCCATATTAAGCCAACTGTGTAAGAATGCTTTACTGCAGTAATTACCCTACAGTTATGTAGGGTTTCCATGACTATGTTAACAGGGGTGCAGTCTTACTTAAAAATGCTGTCAAGACACAGAGGAGGGGAACACTATATGACATTTGGGTGTACTCTAGGCTAGGATCATACAAAATGGCCTGTTTAGAACATAGGGCATTTGTAGAGCAGTAATGTGATTGTATACAGTAGCAGCTTTGTTATGTAGGGTAACACAGAAACAGAGAATACAACTACAGAAAAAGGACCACTGGCCCATTCAATCTGCCCAACCCTGTCTAGTACTCTTGCGATGGCCCTAATGACCATTCTCCTCCATCCCCCCACACCTCCTCCAGCCTTTTTCAGGCCCTTGTACTTTCCATACCATTTTTAAATCCACTCACTGTTTTGGCACAGACCACCTCCTCTGGCAGTCCATTCCACTTATTTGCAGGCATCCCTCTCGAACCTTCCTCCTGCCAGTTTTAGTTCCTCCCTCCCTGCAGCAGCCCTGCTAGAAAACTCCCCACGGAGCAGCATTGGCCTGAATTGTGCACAGATTCAAGGCTCACTCCCTCCCTGCAGCAGCCCTGCTAGAAAACTCCCCACAGAGCAGCGTTGGCCTGAATTGTACGCAGATTCAAGGCTCACTCCCTCCCTGCAGCAACCCTGCTAGAGAACTCCCCACAGAGCAGTGTTTGCCTGAATTGTGCGCAGATTCAAAGCTCACTCCCTCCCTGCATCAGCCCTGCTAATGAACTCCCCATGGAGTAGCGTTGGCCTGAATTGTGCACAGATTCAAGGCTCACTCCCTCCCTGCAGCAGCCCTGCTAGAGAACTCCCCACAGAGCAGCACTAGCCTGAATTGTGCGCAGTTTCAAGGCTCACTCCTTCCCTGCATCAGCCCTGCTAATGAACTCCCCATGGAGCAGTGTTGGCCTGAATTGTGGACAGATTCAAGGTGACCAAAAACAGCATTCTACTCTCTCTCTGGTGCTCCTGTGCACCTGTGTTGCTAATGGGACTTTTCTGTTTAAACTGTAAACACCACTTTAATTTGAACTCATCGGCAGAGCTGTATTGATTGAATTTGTGCTACCTTATTTTCACTGCCTATGCTCTGCCGACTGTAGCATCTATGTTAGTATCTTAAGAGCTACTGGTTAATCGCTTACCTTTTGCTGCAGATTCTGTCTGTACTTTAATTCATGCAGAATTGCAGTTACTACTGCAGTTTAGCGTTGATCTGAATTGCTGCTTTCCTCAATGTCTGTACCAATGCCCACACATGCGCAGTAGGCCCCCCATCCCACACTATTCAAATCTGTCTTTGTCTCTGGTTTTATTCTGCTTTATTCCCACCACCAGCTCCTCCCTCCTCTCTACAGCAGCCCTGCTAGAGAACTCCCCATGGAGCAGCACTGGCCTGAACTGTGCACAGATTCAAGGTGACTGATAACAGCATTCTACTCTCTGTGGTGCTCTTGTGCACCTGTGTTAGTCCGTTGTAACTTCGCGACAACTACTCCCCTCTCCACCTCATGCCGGTCTGCCCTGAATTTAGACCTGCTGTGTTGTCACGTGACTTCATCCTCCCTCCCCACCCCCACCAGTCTGCCCCTAAATTTATACCTGCTGGGTTGTCACGTGACATAGTCATGTGACTTCCTCTTCGGATTCCTATCAGTCCATTTCTCCATTGGCACCTTATTCTAACTGCCCTCCAGGGGGAAACTGTGGGGTTTTCTCAATCTCTCTCATTCTGCCTCCTCCAACTGACACTTCTTTTTCCTCTCACCCTCCTTAACCCTAACCACCACTGTTCCCTACTTACTTCCCTATCTGTCCCAACACTTTCACTGTAGCCTACCTTGGGACTTGAACCTTCAATCTTCACTCCCAAAGGCGTCGCTTCTAACCACAATACCACAGCGGGTGCCTACTTCTCTCTCTTCTCAGCTACCCTTACTCTATGCTGCAACTACCTAGTAGTCCACTACCCCTCTCCCAACTCCACTTTCACTCCTGGCCTCACCCACAATGTATTCTCCTCATAGGTTGCTCTATCTTGCCCTTTCTACCACCCTCTTAGTACTGCTCTCCCTACACACACCCTAACCCCCCACCAACGGTCCTTCCCTCCGATCCCCTCCCACCCTCACTGGCAGTCCTGCCCCCTTCTCCTTCTTGACCCTTCCCTTCCCTCTAATGCATCCAGTTCTATTTCCTCCCCAGCCCATCTCCCACCCTGCCAGTCTCACCTTCCCCAAGCCCTCAACCCTAGGCTCCACCCCATGGTTTATTAAGGAAAAAAACACTCCCAACATTTTTAATCCCTTATCTCTTTCTGCTCCTACTTGCTGGCGATGTAGAACAAAACCCCGGGCCCACCCTCTCTCCCCCCTCATCATCCCCCTGCGAATGGGCTGGGCATCTATCACTTAAACACTAGAAGCCTCCAACCCAAACTAGACCACATCAAGGCTTGGACTACTCAGCACTCCCTTGACATTCTCTGCATCACCGAGACATGGCTTTCAGCTAAAATCCCTGACTCCTTGGTAGCCATCCCAAAATCACATGAACTACACCTCTTAAAGCTGTCTTTTCCCTTTTCATCTCCTCTCTTTATCATTAGCTGTTATTTCTCCCCCCAACCCATGCCCAGCATCCATAGTTTCCAAGCTTGCCTCACTCCTTTCCCACTCCTCTTCAGGTGAACTCCTCGTCCTGGGTGATTTTAATCTAAATTGGTCTGCCCCACTAGCTTGACCTACCATAATAGAAATAGAGGCCCTCAACCTCACTCAATTAATATCTGGCCTTACCAGGCTAAACCACCATTCAAACTACCAGTCGCTTATCGATTGGATTCTAACAAATCAGCTCCTGACATTGATTCCACTCCTGCAGCCTTTAGCACTACCTTCCTGAATATTTAGAACTCTCATGCCCCCATCAAGAGGCTAAGATTGTGGCACAGACACCAACTCTGGATCTCACCCCACTTGATAAATCTCTTCAAGATCCGCGATCAGGCCTGGAAAGGCTACAAAGCCTCCCCTGATCCCTCCACCCTCCAAAGGTACAGAACCATAAGGAATGCCTGCACTAAGGTGGTGCGCTCTGCTAAAGCCAAGTTCTTCAAAGCCCAGCTTGACAGTTGCTGTCCACCCCAGCAGCCTTCTGGAAGATCCTTCACTTCCTGCTAGGCTCCCTCTCTCACTCCCCCAGCCTCCAGTCTCCTGAGAGTGCAGGGGATGCTCCCTCCTCCATAAACCACTACTTCACCTGCTCCTTACCCTTGAGGCATCCCTCCTCTCTCCTCCCTGCACCCATCCCCTTGTCCCCCAGCATCCAGCTGCACTCCCAAGCAGCCCCCCAACCACTCACACTCTCCTCCCACTTCCCCCATCCCTACCAAAATATCCCCCTTTAACCCCACTTGAGGTACTCTGCACCCTCAACTCTCTCAACTCTACCAAACAAAGCCCAGATGGAATCAACCCTAAACTCTTGAAAATCTCGGCTCCTGCCATTATCCCAGCTGTTACTCATCTCTTTAACCTCTCCCTCATGTTAGGCTTCCTACCCAAAGCCTGGAAGCCAGCCAAGGTCATTCCCCTACACAAAGGGGGCAATCCATCAAATCCTGGCAACTACAGACCTATCTCACTTCTCCCCTCCCTCTCTAAGATCCTCAAATCCTTTATCTCCAGAAGAGTCAGCACCTACTTGTCCTCCAACAACATCTTGTCTCCTTACCAATCTGGCTTTCGTCATCACAATTCCACCTCATCTTCCCTTCTCCATCTCACCAACCATATTCAGTCTGCAATGGACAGAGGCCACCTGACTTTAGCCATTTTCGTAGACTTAGCCAAGGCATTTAACTCCATTGCCCATAAACTCCTAATCGATGACCTTGCTTCAATTGGCATCCCTTCCCCTGCTCCAGATTGGTTTAACTCATTCAGGCCTGGATACACCTGTAGGTGGCATCTGAAAGCATAGCCACTCAGGCCAATAACGACTGTAGACGTACTCAGCTGACTTTCACTCAGGCCTGGAAACATCTGAGAAAGTCGGCAGTTTTTACCTAAATATTAAAAAGATCGAATTGCTTAGAATTAAATGCATAGCACCGTTAGAAGGATAAGTTTGTGCTGAACAACTTTGCTGCTTATACTTTGTGTTTATCATGTATACTTCAGGAGTTATGCACATTAGTTTGTGGTATGGTGTGCATGGCTGACATTTGTCTCTCAAGCCTCACCTAAGTACCTTGTATAAATCCCAAAAAAACACAGGGGCGGTTCCAAGGATGACTGGTGTAACATGCTGCGGCGTTGCAGGCGCCAGTCGCTTATCTAGGGACCCTATGCAGCATTCCAGATGCAAGCAAGGGTCCCCACACTTGTAAACATGTGTGATACACCATCCATGGGCTGCCTCCACACACATGGCATATCACAGTCACATGTTGCAACTCACAGCTGGCAACAGGCACCCCAAAGCACCCCCACCCCAGACCACCTTGGCATGCACCAGGGGGCATGGGGGCAGGACACATGACACAGGCATCCGGGGGGTACACCAGAAACAGACTCCCAGGGGTTCCAGATGTTTGAGGGAGTTGGGAGACAGGGTTGGGGGGATGGTATGGCGCCGTTGCCATGGCCCTGCATGGTGGCATCAGACGGTGACAGCTGTTGGATGCCACTTAGGACAGCTCCGAGCTGTCAGAACTTCCCTACACCACTGCACCTCTCAGAATTGCAACTGTGGGTTACGACAGCTGCCCTCCTGGAACTGGGTGAAGTTGCTGTCAAAACCCGCAGTTGCACCAGGCATTGCAGGCTGCAGTGTAGTGGGTAGCGTAACCCGCAATTGTCACAGCCCACCTCCGCCATGGTGAAAGTCACCACTTAGAATTGCAACGGGTGTAACACATGGTGTAAGTCGCGAGATATGCCATGGGGTTTGGCGTATCTCGTCTAATGCCGGCGTAGCCCATCTGGGAATCAGGCCCACAGTTTTTTGGTATTTCAGGTAGTATAAACTAAAAACTGAATTGATTACAATTGATTGCATAGCACTGTTGGAAAGGTAATTTTATGCTAACAACTTTGCCACTCGTGCTTTATGTGTAGCACTTACAGTTCATGAGGTATTCACATTTGTTCGTGGCATGCTGATTATGGCTTGATTTTGCATAGAAAGGCCCAGGATACAGTGCTAAGAGTGTACAGGCACAAGCAGTAGAACTCTCAAAGAGCTCCTGTGTAGTGAATGAGTTAAGGCCTATCTCTCCAACAGGTTTCAATTCATACAGCTGGTGGAAATCTAATCCCCTCCCCTTCCCATACTATCTGGAGTTCTACGAGGATCAATCCTTGGTCCCACCCTTTTCTTCATCTTTATTATTAATCTGCCACAGTCTGCCCTTCCTTGCATGTTCAAATGCATGTTGATGACTCTGATATTCACTTCAGGCCCCTCTCTAGCCTAAGTTGAACCTACCCTTCAAGACGACTTCAAGAGTATGCTGCGTTGACTTGACACAAAATCTCTCAAGTGCAATACTAAAAAAAAAAGTCGCGACAGCATTCAGTTCCAACCAGAAGCTGGCCAAACTGCCCCCAACCCCCACCCTCTTCTCCCTATATGGATCCAAAATCTTGACAGTCGGCAGCTGCAAGTACTTGGGAGTTTGGCTGAACCCTAAACTTGACTTCTCCCTTCATCTCGACTCAATATATAATAGGCTTCATTCCAAGCTAGGCACATTGCATAGGCACAAACACTGCCTCTCCCTACCTGCCAGGAAAAAATTATAACTAAGCTTATCCTCCCTTCCTTTGACTACACTGATGTGGTCTACAATTCTGTCCTGCAATCCTCCTTAGCAAAGCTTGACCCTCTATTCCATGCCTTCTGCTGTTTCACCACTAATCTTTCTTACCATACGCACCACTGCCACCTTTATTACATACTCTCCTTCCCCCCCAGCCAATCATTGGCTTGCACACTGCTCAGTCTTCATCACAAAATTCTGGTTTAACACACTCTCCTCCTATCTCTCCTCCCTAATAATTCCAACTCTCTGCTCTGGCTATGCATTGCGTTCTCGAGACTCACGCTCCTTTTCCTTAACCATGCCTCACTTTCTCACAAGGCAACTAGCCTTTGCCCACTGGTTCCCCACCCTGTGAAACTGGCCTCCCCTTGAGGTGTATGACTTGCCAATGGTGGCAGCCATCAAAAACTATTTCAGGTGACTCCCTCCCTCCACGTCTCTGCCACCACCTCCTTAATCCCTTGTCCCCATCTCCCTGTCCCTACCCCACCCTCTCTTCCCCAACCCCAGTCCCTGGGCCAACACCAACTCTTATTTTCTCAACTGATACCTAGCATGTATGTACCCCTCCTTGTTACCTGGTGTCGGCTGATTCCTAGCATGTAAACATCCCTCCCAATAGCACTGTCCTTGCAGTAGCCTGTGCCACTCATTGCCTTCCCATTTTATAACTTATAATTTATTGGATATACTATTTGCCTTGCATCAATATCCGTTCCTGTATCTTTTTTACCTTTGGTCACACCGCTTACCTACCTACAGTATGCGTTGTATGTTTCTGTACCACTGCTGTATTATTGTGTCTGGTACCAATTTATAGTTCCCTACACCAATTTTAGTGCTGTGTATAACTAATGTGTGTATAATTCTGTATTGGCTGTTTATTGATGTATTATTATGAATGTTTCCTTGCCCTTCCCTGGGTTGTACCAGGAATCAATGCCTTTCCCAGTTACCAACTTTAAATAAATAAATATGTTTGTACAAAAGTGAACAATTAATTGCATTTATCCTTGGTAATCCCATGGAAATATTTTTGCATTTCAGTCATAATCCCACCCCCGCTCTTCTTGATTCCATGCTATACATGTTAAAGACCCTCAATCATTCTTACGTAGTAGTATACTTTCTCCCCCAGCTCCTGCATCATCTTGGCCACCCTTCTCTCTACAGTTCCCACTCTATCCCAGTCCTACCACAGGTGTGAGCTCCAGAACCTCGCACAGTACTTCAGGGAGAAACCTAAACAAAAGGATAACCTCCCTACATCTACTACTGATCCCCTTCTTATGCACCCTATCATCCTGTTTGCCTTTTCCATTGCCCTGTTGCACTGCATCATAGATTTCAGACTTCCCAACATTATCATCCCCGGGTCATTTTCCTCTGTTGTGCTCTCTATTACCATTCCCTCTCCAGATATTGTTTTTTTTTTCTATATAGGTTTTTATTCTCCTACATTGGGGGGGGCTGTCTCAGCCTAATCCCCAGCCTCTCCAGGCGGGTTCTCCACCTCCCCTGGTATGCACCTTGTTGTAATTCTCTCCACAAGTTTCCCTCTCATGACAGGGCCAAGGGGCAGGGGCCATCTTTCCCCCTAATATATTGAGTCCAAGGTGGACCAGGTTGCCCACCGGGTGACAGCTGGGCTGAGCTTCATGAAGTCCCCCAATGTCCAGTTTCTGCCTTTGTTCCCATGCCATCCCTCCTATGGAGTGCAGAACTCACAAGTGGAGGCATGCCGATCCTACGTATCACCACAGGTCCCTCCTGTACTTTGTCTCCCTGACACTCTAACCCCTGGCCTTCAGCTGGGAGCAGCTGAGGCTGGGAAGACAAGCCACCCCTTACACAGCAGAGGAGAGGAGAGCTGTCCCTCGGACACTCAGTCCTGTCTCCTCCCCAGCTGACCCCCAATGACCCAAGTCCATTCCCAAACCCAGGTCACTGGTGTTACAGAAGGTATGAGCCATGCATGCCACAAGGCTGGCTCTTCAGAGATTGCTTTTTGGGGGTTTTGTTCCTCATGTGGCAAATTACCACACTGTTAGTTTGCCAGCTCTGCAAAGTCCTAAATATCTTAATACACGAGTTGACTTTATGACATATCTTGACTTTATGACGTATCTTGCCTATTGTTACCTCTATATCCCTGTATTTTTCAGATGTACCGAACCTAATTGTTCTGCTCCTTGTATCTCATCCTGACTGTGTATTTGCATATATCTTGCATCATCCTGACTGTGTATTTGTCTAACTTTTATCTCCACTATCCCCCTCCCCCAGGACATACCTGGAATTGAGCAGTACTCTGCTCAGTGTGCCTTCCTGAAAAAACATTTAAATAAATAAATAAATGTGTGTTACCTTACATTTTTGGCAATAAATCTCACATGCCATATTTTTGATCACTCTCTCATTGCTCTGATGATCCCATCTTCCCTGTCCAATCTTCTGCTGATCTTGCTGTTATTTGTGAAGAGGTAGATCTTTTCCCTGAACTTGTACCCCTATGTCATACATGAATATGTTAAAGAGTAGGGGTCAAAGACTGAGACCTGTGGTACCCCACTCGTTACCTCCTTGAACTCACTGTGCTACCCCTTCACAACCACCTTCTGTCTCCTTCCCCTAAGCCAATTTTCCACCCATGTTTATATATTTTCCTCCACCTCAGATCCCTCAGTTTCTTAACTAGTGTCCTGTGGTGGACCAAGTCAAAGGCATTACTTTACTCCAGGTACAGTATGTCTACTGCCTGTCCTTTGTTGGCTACACTGGTCACACAGTCCAAGAATGTGCTCAGGCTCATTAGACATGACCTTTCTCTTGTGAACCCATGTTGCACATTTTCCTGTAGACTGCTAACCTCAAGAACATACCAACTTTTCCCTTAGTTTAGCCTCAAGTAATTTTTCCACTATAGAGCACAGGTTGCCAGGACCATCCATTCTGTCACTTTTGTGCAGGGGCACAACATCAGCTGCCCTTCATTCCTTGCAGACCTCACCAGTGTTCGATGAGTATTAGAAAATGTCCACTACTGGTGTTGTAAGTACCTGCACCATTTCCATCAGTATTATTGGGTGCATGCCATCTGGACCCATTGATATGTATACCTTTATCACTCTTAGCCCTTCCAGGACCCTTACTTCTGTGATGTGAATGACAATGCCCCCCCCCAAAGATTAAGTTACTGTGTCACAGCTTACCTTTTCATTAACGTCATCCATTAAGGCAAGTAAAAATGTATAGAGATTTCCAAGAAACAGAGCAAAGATTCGACCCAGTTGCCATTTCAGTGCACTACGTGGATGGTAATTCTCTATGCTAGCAATGGTCTCAAACAGTGGAGGACAGAACATTCCTAACAAGGACATGACTATTTCAACCTGTGGAGTGATAAACAATGGATTAACTCCAGATAATCACCGTACCATGCATCAGTAAGTAAAGGATCACACTTGGTTTAGTATATTTGACAAATTACTGCATGTCTAGTGTTACAAAGTAATAATCATTTGAAATTAGCACACCAGTTTTTCAAGGATGTTCCCTGGTGTTTCTGCACCCAAGTCAAACGTTTAATGTTTTGTCAGGTACAAAACCAGTTTAGTCCAGTTATCTAAATATCTGAAATTCACAAACTAAACCATGGGTTGCCATACTTATTTCCAAGCTATGTGGTAAGACCTAACACCTCTTGCTGAAAAAAACATCAATAAGGGGCAACAGGTATAAAATTGTTGCTTTAGGTGTCAACATGAGTGTCGATGAAAAAATGAAATAAGGAGAACACAACATTTATCATGATGTTTGCATAAATTATTTCCACAAATGCAAAAAAAAATGTAAATTACCAATACTATGACACGATCTTGAACTAAAATTCCCAAATATGTGGGGAGTTTTTGTGTGCTTTTATATGCAAACCCATGTAAATCCCATGTCATGTTTATAAAACCTTTTTGATAGATGTAGAATATAGTTGTGGATATAACAAAAGAAAGAAATATATAGGTCATCATGATGCGTTTAGCTGTATCTGCTTTCAAATTGGCAGTTTCAGCGGTGGTTGATTCAGGACAAAAGTAACAAAACATTCCAATAAAAAATAAAACATGCCAGAAAGCCATTCAAAAGTCCATACAGAGTGACAAAGACTTTACTACAGAAGAAACATAATTACCCAAGACAAACACACATGCACACAGAAGGCCATGAGAGATGCCAACTGCTGTAACTGTGGGAGTTAATCTCCTCTCCACCACCCCATTCAGATACTTAGCTGGACATAACATAATAGGGTAAATTATACTCTAACAATAGTTCCATAAATAAATTAATTTGATTGTGCCAATAAACAGCCATGTAAATGTGTTTGGGTCCATCAGAAAAGTGTAAATCAGAAACACAAAGGAAAGTCTTTAAATTGCAGGACACAAATCATGTGATTCCCCAAACAAGCAATCAGATCCCAATTTAAATGTGATAAACACTTGGAATTAAGGCATGACCACATGTTGGGTTGGTTTAACTCCAGGGGGATAGACAAACATAAGATGTAGCATGCTGAGTGCTTTATGCCTCTAGAGTATAGTTGCAGCAATGGACATGGTCAGATATTTCCCGAAATTTCTGTGATATCTCCAGAGGAATTCCCTGCCTCCCCACAGTATTGCTGTAGACCCACCAGAGAGAATCTCTTGGGAAATATCTGGAAATATCTGACCATGTCAGTTGCTGCAGCTGAGGATTTGAAATATTTAGCCCAACTCCTGGACTTCCTTACTACAGTATTATTAAACTTAAAATGTTTCTTTTTGAATTTAATGTTTCAAATTCCATTTGTTCTGTTGTACATAAGGGTTTCCAAACTTTAACCTAAGCCTTTAGAAGACAAATTATTCAATCAGAAATAGAAAATTTTCAGTCATTGTTTTAGAAAAGTTATTTTATTTATTTATTCAGTTAAAAATGTTTCACCAGGAAGGCACACTGAGCCAAGGCTCATTTCCAGGTGCGTCCTGAGGGAAGGGGTTGGGGGAAAGACAGTAATAAATAAGACAAAGAACCTCTGTGCACAAGCACTGAGGCAATGGTTACCCCAAAGGGCATTTGGCTGGGAAGCCAAGTTTCAAAGAAATACAAAATCACACATGGCCCCACAATGCAAAGCATCATGGGCTGCATATGCAAATCACCACAGAATATTATGCTGATTCAACTTTAAGCAGAAATGCATGGTGCCGAAAGGCCTCTCACACAGTTTGCAAAGGTTGCCAACAGAAGACATAGACACGTGTTTCATCCTACCAGGACTCATCAGTATGCCTTGTCTGTTTGACACCCCGGTGGAATGAACCTGCCACCCTAAGATGGTCTATCTGGGTTATGTTGTGGTGAACCCAACTAAAACAAAAAACAATTTAAAAGACAAAGAACTGAGGCAATGGTTACCCCAAAGGGCATTGCAGATCAGGTGGCACAATACCTGCATCAGTATTGTGCCATCACTGTGCAGGAGGTCAGCATTTTCACTGTCGAACTCCCTTGGTGTTTCCTCTCTATCATATCCCCCCTCTCCCTTCTCTCCTCCAGGGAGTACATATTCAAGTCCCTCAGCCTGTCCTCATAGGACTTGTGATGCAATCCTTGTACCAGCTTTGTTGCCCTCCTCTGAACCTTCTCCACCCTGTCTATGTCCTTACATAGGTAAGGTCTCCAGAACTTCACACTGTACTCCAGGTGGGGCCTCACTAGTGTCTTGTATAGTGGAATTATAACCTCCCTTTTCCTGCCTATGCATCCCAGCATCCTGTTTGCTTTACTTGCCACCTTGTTGCACTGTTTCCCTACCTTGAGGTCATCAGAGATGATAACCACAAGGTCCCTTCCCTGCTTGGTGCAAGCTATATCCTCACTGCCAACTGATATGTTGTTCCAGGGTTTTTGTGGCCCATATGCATCATTTTGCACTTTTTTGTGTTAAATTTCAACTGCCAAACTCTTGACCATTCTTCAAGCTTCTGGAGGTCCCTCCTCATTCTGTCTACACCCTCTGGCATGTCCACTCTGTTACAGAGTTTTATGTCATCAGCAAACAGGGAAATTCTGCCTTCTGGTCCTGCACAATGTCACCGATGAAGATGTTGAATAGGACAGGTCCCAGAACTGATCTCTGCAGCACCTCACTGGTCACCCTTCCCTCTGTGGAGTAACAGCCTTTTACCACCACCCTCTGTGTCCTGCCACCCAGCCAATTACCCACCCATCGCACTACTGTCCTACCCACTCCCATATTCTCCAGTTTGTTTAACAACCTTCTGTGTGGCACAGTGTCAAAGGCCTTGCTGAAGTCCAGATAGGCCATGTCCACTGCCCTCTCCTGATCCACCTCCCTTGTCACCCAGTCAAAAAATTCAGTGATGTTGGTCTGGCATGACCTCCCCCTGGTGAAACCATGCTGCCTTGCATCCTGTGGTCCATTGGCAACCAGATGTTCCACCAATCTCTCCTTCAGTAGTGCTTCCATGACCTTCCCCACTACCGAGGTCAGGCTGACTGATATGTAGTTTCCCGCTTCCTCTTTGTTCCCACTTTTGTATAAGGGAACTACACCTGCTGTCCTTCAGTCTTTGGGTACCTCCCCTGTTTCCAGTGATCGGCTAAACAGGATTGCCAGAGGTTCAGCCACCACTTCTCTTAGTTTCTTTAGGACCCTGGGGTGCACCCAGTCTGGCCCCATTGCTTTAATGATTCCTATTTCTTTTAGTTCCTTTAGGACCCTTTCCTGAGTAAAGGGACTTGTGTCCATTTCCATGCCCTTCCCACCCCTCGTACTTCCTTCAGGCCTGTTACCCTCCCCTTCCTCAGTAAAGACTGAGCAGAAATATCTGCTCAGCATGTCAGCTTTACTGTTGTCATCCTCCATGCTGCCCCTGTCCTCCCCCTTCAGTCTCACTCCCCCTCCTTTTGCCCTTCTTTTTAAGGCTCTGGGTGACGCTTACAGCCATTTTGTGAGAGCTTTTTAGTGCTGAAAACTGCCAATCTCAAAACCTCTTCCATTGGACTTTTGGAAGTTTCCTTCTGAAAGCTCAATGGAGCTGAAAGCCCTCCGCCATGATCGGCATACGGAATAACAGCCACACTATTTCAGCTGTTACTTCCACATTCTGATGTGTGCACTGCACATGCGCATGAGTCATGAGCACGTTCGGAGTCATGCACATGAGCAGTGCTGGGGTGCCATGTTGTGTATGACACTATGCCATCACTGTTTTGTGTCCCCCTCCCAAAGTCATGCCCATCTCATGTCGCACACTGGGAGCCCACCCCAGTATGCAGAATTTCTTTTGTTTCTGTAAATTAGAAAACACACCATCATCGAGTTTTTTTTCTCCTGCAGTGCCCCCTGCCCACCTCATGCCTGACATCGGGATGCCCAATCCACATGTCAGAATTCCTGTAGGACACTGGGAGCCCACCCCAGTGTGCTGAAATGCTGTTGTTTTTTGTCCTTTTGCTGTAAATTTGAAAACAGTCCCTCCTTGTCAGTTTTGTTTCCCTGTGAAACTAAAAATGGTCCTTCATCTTCGCTGGGGTCTCCCTCCCCCCTTCCCTCCCACTGCGCACCCACCTCCCACACCCCCTTACCCCATATTTTCCTCAGGAGGTTGGCGCTGTCATCATCTCTGACCAGGACACATCTGCACTCTTCAAAACCCAACCGCAAACCGAAGAATTAAAAGTAAGCACGCTATACAGCCATTCGATGGGGTTTTCAACTTATGTTGATATCTCAGCCATTTTTTGGAATTTTTGCCCCAGATTTTCAACATGGGGTTCTTGGAACCCCACCTCATGAAAACTGTCACTGCCTTTTTGTTACTCGGTCCTGAAAGGTGATTTCGCAGTCACTGCATGGAATCACCTTTCGGGACTGATTCACAAAATGACAGTGCCACTATTCATGAGGTGGGGTCCCAAAATGCCCATGTTGCAAATTTGGTGAAAAAATTCCAAAAAATGACTGCGTTACGAGCATGCATTGTGCAGTTTCTATGCACACTTCTAACATCGCTAATTTTTAATATTTTCATTCCACACATTTAACATTGCCATTTTTGCACACCTCCTTCACAACAGTACAGCTGTCATTTTCCACAACCTGCCTGAAATGTGTTTTCACACCTGTTGCACAGAATAGCGCATTTGCTCTGCGCAATCACTTTTCAGGGAAAATTAAACAAAATGACACTGGCACTGTTCTTGAGGAGGTGTCCAAAAAGGCCATGTTGAAAATTTCATGAAAAAATTCCAACAAATGACTGCGTTAAGAGTGTGCACTGCACAGTTTCTATGCACGCTCCTAAGGTTGCTAATTTTTAATATTTTCACTTCACATTTTTAACATAGCCATTTTTGTATAACTCCTTCACAACTGTACAGTTTTCATTTTCCCCAAACTGCCCAAACTGTGTTTTCACACCTGTGGAGCAGAATAGCTCATTTGGTCTGCGCAATCACCTTTTGGGACAATTGAACAAAATGACCCTGGCACTGTTCATGAGGAGGGGTCCAGAAAAGACCATGTTGAAAATTTGGTGCAACACCTCCAACATATGGTCAAGTTACACCTGGGCATTGAATAATTTCTACGCACATGTGTAGCTTTCATCACTTGGTAGCTCTTCACAGCCCTATTGGCTCTGGTCAGATTTTGTTTCACTTAAGTACCTATAAAAGGTTTTGTCCCCTCTAACCAATGATTTTGTGATGTGCTCTTCTGTCTGAGCTTTGGCTTCCCTTACTGACCTCCCTGCCTCCTTTTGCTTCTCCTAGTACTTCACCTTATTCCCTTCTGTCTGTGTCTTTTTGCATTGCCTGAATGTTATCCTTTTGGCTTTCACTTTCTCTGCTACCTCCTTGGAAAACCATAATGGCCCCCTCTTCCTTTTCCCCTTGCTAACCTGCTTAATGCATAATTGTGTAGCTCTTGTAATCCCTGTTTTAAATATTGCCCACTGTTCCTCCACCTCTGATTCCCTCCCCATTCCTATTAATGCCTCTTTCAAGCATGTCCCCATTTTCCCAAAATCTACTTTCCTAAAATCCATGATACATGTTTCTGTGCAGTTTGGTTCTGCTCCTTCTGTGATTTCAAACCACAGTGACCAGTGATCAGTGTTCCCCAGGTGCTCCCCCTCTGTTGCCCCATCACACTGTTCCCGTTTGTGAGCACAAGGTCCAGTATTGCCTTCTGTCGAGTGGGTTCCATGACCAATTGCTTAAGGAAGGCACCCTGAAGGGAGTCCAGGATAAATCTGCTCCTAGTTGATGCTGCTGCTGGGATGCTCCAGTCCATGTCTGGAATGTTGAAGTCTCCAACCAGCACCACCTCCCCCTTGTCTGCCATCCTTTGGCTGGCTAGCATTAACTCCCTATCTGTCTTCCTCCTGGGCTGGTGATCTGTAGACCTTCCCTGTGAGGATGGCTGACCCCATTTTTCTTTTCAGCTAAACCCACAGTATTTCCCCCCACCCCCGTTGTGTTCCTCCTGGATCCCTGTGGCCTTTATGTTATCTTTCACATAAAGTGCCACTCCTACTCCCTTCCTGCCTGCCCTGTCTCTTCTGAATATGTTGTAGTCAGGTATGGCCTTCTCCAGTCATGGTTATCATTACACCAGGTCTCTCTGATGGCCACATTTCCAGGTGTGACTGTGCCATGGCAGCCTCTTATAAGAAGTCAAAAAATCAACCTGCTACTAAGAGAAATCAACAATAAGTAGTAAAAAAGAAATAAAAACAGCAGTAAGCAGTTACTGCACTGAAATGAATCTGATTCCTTTCCTTTCTACACTCTTATGAGAAGCCAAAAACTCAAAAAGTGGCACATCTGATTCAGCCCCACCTCCTGTTATCACATAGCTGAAGCCCAATGTCAAACAATTAGCACCCCTCCCTCAAGCTACAGTGTTAGACACAAATCAGGTCCTGCACTATAATGTTAATGGAGTAAAATAACAAGATAAGCAGAACAGTAGCCCAAGTGAAATCAACAGTAAGCAAGTAAAAACAGCAAGGAAATAGCCCCGCTTAAATCACACCAAAATAGGTTTCACATTTTCAACACCAAATGAAAACAGCAAGGAAATAACAGCCCCACTTAAATCACACCGAAATAGGTTTCACATTTTCAACACCAAATGAAAACAGCAAGGAAATAACAGCCCCACTTAAATCACACCAAAATAGGTTTCAGATTTTCAACAACAAGGAAATAACAGCCCCACTTAAATCACACCAAAATAGGTTTCAAATTTTCAACAACAAGGAAATAACAGCCCCACTTAAATCACACCAAAATAGGTTTCAAATTTTCAACAGCAAGTAAAAACAGCCAAGAAATAACAGCTCCACTAAAAGCATGCCAAGATAGGGTTGAAACTAGAAGAAATAGGTTTCTAATTCAAAGAAATAATGGGCTCACTTAAATCACACCAAAATACTGTATGTTTCAAATTTTCAACAGCCCCAAAACAATTCCCTGTTAGACCCTTATCAGAAGTCAAAAAATCAACCTGCTATCAAGAGAAATCAACAATAATCAGTAAAAGAAATAAAAGCAGCAATGAGAAGTTACTGCACTGAAATTAATCTGATTCCTTTCCTTCCTAGTTGTGACAGAGTCAGTCCATTTCTGGACTGGTGTCTACTTTAAGAAACCCACCAACACAAACTGCATTCGTTGGCCATGTTGTTCACAGTCTTACAATATATACTAAGGATTGAATGGTCATGGAGTCAGAACAACCATCTCACTTATGTAGTGGCCCCACAGTGACAGGGTTCAGGCACATTGGCAGAACAGTGCAGGAGAGCTTGCACTGCTGTTCCCTGTGCTGTATTTGCCATACAGATAAACAGAGAGATTCAGTATCCAGGGCAGCCAGTATGGTACTTTTTAAAAACACTAAAATTCAGAAGCAAAATATTTAGAAAATACCAGATGCAGTTTCTGAGAGTGATGGTGTGTAGAAATTCGTATCTTCCCAACGTTAGTCACAACTTACTCCAACTAGTTGACGGTACTCAGTTTTGCCTTATGTTTCACAACTCTCCAGGCAAGTGGCTTACTACAGCACCACCTCACCATGTCATGCCTTATTGCTTACATGTTAAACATGGCTTCAGTGCAGTAGTTGTGTGGACTAATGGAGCTAGTAGAGGAACCTTCGACAACTGAGTCCCTTTTACTTGTAAAATATCTAAAAGTACAATACAAAAGATATACTGTAAAATTAATTTACCTCATTTCTTTCATACCATCCGACTTCATCCATTTTTGCAAAGTCTTGTGAGCGCTTTACCACAAAATATATGAGATACCCACTACCACCTAAGCAACATAGGATGAGAACATTAGCTATAACCCGAAGAAATCTTGTTAGATGTATGTTTTCATCTTTTTGATTCTCTTGTTCATCCACTATTGACTCCTACAAAATAAAGATTCAGAAGAATGGCTTACTATTTCAGCTAATTACATTTCCAGTTCTTAACTGCAAAGAAAATTGGTTTGAAATCTGATGGTTCACAACATATTGCCAATATTAGTGGGATAAATTAGTCTTAAAGGGAACAACTGTATTAGATCGTAGTCATAGTGATACAGCATGTACAGTAAGTATAGATCACACCTATTGTACCAGAATATACTTTAATCACAATGTAGAAACATAGGGATTGAGTTGATAACTACTTTAAAATGCTGTGAATCATCCCCAGAACAGAGACATCACCATTCCATTTGATCACATTGGTTGCCTCATACCCCTCAGACCCCCATGTTACACCCCCAAGTAAAACCTCCTCTCCCCACAAAATAGGTATTAGGGTTGGGTGAGTACACAGAAACATAGAAACATACAAGCTGATGGCAGATAAGGACCATGAGACCAATCCATTCTGCCAATTTTTTCTACCTTATGAATGTGCCACAGGCCTTTACTCTGTCAATGGCCTATCAATTCATACTCATCTGTATTGCTCCCTTATGCCTATCCCATGCCTGTCTGAAGTCCTGCACTGTATTCATATTCACTACTTCCTGAGGTAGGCCATTCAATGCATCCCCCACCCTTTCTGTGAAAAAGAACTTCCTCACATTACCCCTTAATCAGCCTCCCTCTAATCTCATGCTGTGTCTTCTTGTCCTGTTTTTTTCCTTATGTTGAAACACATTAGACTTTCACCTTGTTAATGCCCTTAAGATGTTTGAATGTTTCAATCATATCACCTCTCTCCCTCCTTTGCTCTAGGGTATACATATTGAGCTCCGTTAATCTGTCCTCATAGGTTTTCTGATGCAGTCCCTGCACCATTTTGGTTGTCCTTCTCTGGACTACCTCCATTTTGTTAATGTCCATGTGCAGGTATGGCATCCAGTACTGCATGCATTACTCCAGATGGGGCCTAACCAGTGTCTTGTAAAGAGGAATTTTTACCTCCCTCTTATGACTTGTGATACCCCTTCTAATACACCCCAACATCCCTTTATCCTTATCTGTGGCTTTAGTGGTCTGCTTTGATGATTTCAGGTCATCTGTGAAGATGATGCCAAAGTCTCTTTCTTCCCTTATGATTGCCAACAACTCCCCTCCCAACCTATAGGTGGCTTCAGAGTTTCTCTTCCCTATGTGCATGATCTTGCACTTCTTTGCATTAAACCCCAGTTGCCACTCTACCGACCATTTTGCCAGTTTATCCAGATATCTTCTCATTCTGCCCACCCCATCTGGATCATCTTCTTTGTTGCTGATCTTGGTGTTATCGGCGAAGAGATAAACCTTTCCCTCCAGTCCATCTGCAATGTCACTGATGAAGGTATTGAAGAGGACTGGCCTCAGGGCTGATCCCTTAGGTACCCCGCTTGTGACTTGCATCTCTTCTGACTGTATACCATTTACCACCACTCTCTGTGTTCTGCCAGCCAACCAGTTTGACACCCAGTTGACCAATGTCTGATTCACCCCAAGCCTACCCAGCTTATTAATCAATCTTCTATGTGGGACAGTATTGAAAGCTTTGCTGAAATCAAGGTAGGCAACATCAACTGCACCCCCTTGGTCCACCTCTCTGGTTACCCAGTCAAAGAAATCTATGAGATTAGTTCACCAGGACCTTCCCGTTGTAAACCCATGTTGTATTGGATCCTGTGCTCCTGTGGACTCCAGGTGTTGCACTATCCTTTCCTTAAGGAGTGCCTCCATAATCTTGCCCAATACTGAGGTAAGACTGACTGGTCTGTAGTTTCCTGCCTCCTCCCTGCTACCACTCTTGTAGAGTGGGATCACATGGGCCCTTCTCCAGTCTTCTGGGACCTCTCCTGTGCTCAGAGACTCATTAAACAGTTCTGATAATGGCTCTGCTAATTCCACCCTTAGTTCCTTTAGTACCCTGGGATGTATGCCATCTGGTCCCATTGCCTTGTCCACCCTGAGATTAGTGAGTTCTTGTAGGACCCTTTCTTTTGTGAAGGGACTTGTGCACACCTCCCTCACCCCTATGTCCATGGTGCAGAGCTGTGGGACCTGCCCTTCTTTCTCCTCAGTAAATACTGAGCAGAAGTATCTATTTAGCATAGATGTTTTTCCTTGGTCCTCCTCCACACACTCCCCCTTATCCCCTTTGATCTTAGCAATACCCCCTCTGGACTTTCTCCTTTCACTAATGTATCTATAGAAAGTCTTGTTCCATTCTTTTACTGTTCGTGCCAGTGTTTCCTCAGTTTGGGCCTTTGCCTGCCTTACTGCCTTCCCTGCTTCCTTTAGGGAAGTTTGGTATGCCTCTCTAGCTTCGTCCCACTGCATTTCTTTATATTTCCTGAAGACCAACTTTTTGACTCTGACCTTTTCTCCTACTGTTTTTGAAAACCAAAGTGGTTTCCTCTGTTCGCTCTTGCTTTTCTCCATAACACAATGGGATATTGCTTCAAGTATTGCATCCTTAGTGCTTGCCCACTTTGCCTGTACCCCCTCACCTGTATTTCTTCTTGCCTGGGCTAGCTTAACTCTGTTGGCCATCTTATCAAAGTCAGCTCCCCTGAAGTCCCATATTTTTGCCTTGGAATGGGATGATTTATTTCTAGTGGCCAAATTGAACCATACCATGTGCCCCCAGGTGACCTTCTACCTGGAGATCTGTGATCCTTTCCTCATTAGTCAGTACTAGATCTAGGATAGCCCTGCCTCTTTTGGGTTGTTGTACCAGTTGTTTGAGGCCCTCTCCCTGCAGGGAATCCACTATGTGTCTAGTTCTGGAGGATGTTCCTGCTGGTACCTATTTTGAATACTTGTCAAGTATTCATACTGAGTTCTCTAGATGCTTGCCTTTTTCAGTTGCATATGTTCTTTACACTGGATGGGCAAGAGATGATCCCCATGCTGGAGCAGTGTCTGCAAAAAACTATAGACTGCATAGTCTCCAGCTGGCTAAGTCATAATCCAGCCAAGATGGAGTTGTTATTTGTGGAACACTGTTCTCAAGGGTTGGAAAGCTGATGTGTTGCTGTGGCTTTACCATCTCTAAATGGCACCACCCTAACAGTTATGGAGAGGGTAAAAAAATCTAGGGGTCACTGTGGACTCTAGGCTGACACTTGAATATTATGTGGTGACTGCTGTCTACAGTGGGTTTTTCCAACTGCAAAATATCTCCCAGATTAAACCCTGTCAGGTGCAAGAAGACCTTCCTGTCCAGAGGGTTGGTGCCCTGTTTACATCTGGTACAGAATTACTGTGGTCAGGTTGATTGCTTAACATCTTACTCAGAACATAGCACACCTGTGCTGCAGCATCTTCACTGGCTACCTATTAGGTGGAGTGCACTACCTTCAGGATTGCATTGTTAACATAAAAGGTCCAACACAGTTTGTGATCCAGCATTTGGTATGCTCTTGTTTGCTCGCTACTCTCAGCTGAGGAATTACTGCTGGCATCCCAAGGTCTCAGACAGGAAAAGGGGCATTCTCAGTGGCTCCCCCAATAGTTGGGAACTCTCTGTTGTGCAATCTTAGACATTCCTCTTTGGTTTAGGCATTTCAAAAGGGATTAAAATGTCATCTATATTCTCTTGCTTTTAGCTCAGCTTGATTATTTATAACTCTACCTCCCTTTTATATAACTGCTTTTTATTTTCTGTAATTTTATTATGTCTATTCAAGATGATGTCTGAGTTTATTGTAAAGCACTTTGAGCCCCTGGGATTGGGTGCTATATAAAACAAATATGAGCACTCTTCCAGTGGGTCCCATCATGCTTTCATCCCAAAAACTA
The DNA here is from genome assembly GCA_016271365.2 of Neoceratodus forsteri. Lineage (NCBI taxonomy): Eukaryota > Metazoa > Chordata > Ceratodontiformes > Ceratodontidae > Neoceratodus > Neoceratodus forsteri. The sequence continues at coordinate 1,609,412,344 of CM057453.1, forward strand.
AGGGGTAAGAGATAGTACACATTAGGAAATGATAGCTACTTACACACATGCAGCAAGCTCAGTGGAGGTCATTAATGCATCCTTAAAAAGTTTTCTTTTGGAAAAAGCTTTTAGTTTTCTTTCAATTCTGATTTTAATTCTTGGGGGCATTATTCTTACTGTAAAGCACTCTGACCCCTTGGATAGTTCACTATATAAATAAAAGTTGCCTTGCCTAAAAGGAAAAGTAGGAGACAACCTATCAAAGGTTGGGTAATAAATACATTTCAGGAAAGGAAAGGAATAGGTAAACAGGCATGCAAAGGCAAAGGAAGGATACAGGGAAGGTTCAACAGACAAAAGGGTTCAGGAAGGAAAGAGCACAGGAGTAGTACAGTGTAACAGGTGTTGAGCTGCAGTCTTTTGCGAAACATTCTGGAGACTGAGGTGCTGTCCCATTTGTACTCACCTCTCTGGGTTGAGGGCAGAGGAGACTGGACTCTGGGCCAAACTGGCAAGGGTGCAGAGAACCTTGTGCCCCAACAAGGGGCCACAAAGACTGCTGCCACTCCCCCAGAGGATGTCTAGGCAGAGGCAGTATGCCTGGACCTTGGTGATCTCTGTGCGGGTGGGGGATGTGAGTAGGGTACACACTGCTTAATCTGCACCACTGCAAAATTCATTCACTACACTGGCAAGACAAGGCAGCTGAGAGGAGACACCCACAGCAGTGTGAAGGGAGGATGTGCAGGTCTACAAAGGGAAGGCCCCAAGGAGGAGGATGCAGCTGCTGGTTGGAGACTCTTATCATTAGGGGAATAGACATGGAATGGGAGATGGAATGGAGAGGGAGGTGAAGTGACTCCTTGGTGCTTCAGTCTGGAGGATGGGGAGTGGATCCAGAGGATTGCTAGGGCAGCAGGAAATGGGAAAGAGATAGATGTCATTGTCCACCTAGGGTAAATGAACTGGCAAGGGATGAGGTAGGGGTAGTGCAGGATAATTTTAAGGAGCTAGGGAGGAGACCTAAGCAAGCAGTATGTACAGTAGTGTTTGTCAAGGTGTTACCTGACTACAGCCAGGGAGAGAAAGGGCACTTCACACTAGGGCTTTTAACAATTGGTTGAAGACATGGTACAAGAAGGAGGGCTTCAGCTACATTGGGGACTGGGGGCTGGCCTTGGAGGATACGGGCCTCTATAAGGGAAATGGTCTGCATCTTTTCAAGAGGGGCAACAGGGGAACCACAGTCCTTAGTAAGAGGTTTTAAGGTTACTTGAATGAGCTTTTAAGCTAGCCATGGAGTGGGGGAGTCTGAAATACCAAGAGGGCCAAAAATTGCCCCCCCCCCCACATGATGAAGCAACAAGGAGGGAGGGTCCGAGGGGGTGATGCTCCCCCAGGGTAGGGGCACAAGAAAAAAGGGGTGAGAACAAGGACAAGGGGGTGTAAATCAAGAAGGCAAGAAGAAAGGAGCAAAAAAGACAGGCAATAGAGAGGGTAACAAGGGAAGGGGGGTCAGGGAGCTTCTGGAAGCAGTACAGGCAAGAGGGGGGAGCAGGGAGGCAGGCAGAAGGGAAGTAAAGTATGGAGAGCCATGTGCACCAATTTAAAGAGTCTGGGAAATAAAATCCTGGACCCAGAGGCCATCATGGTGGATGTTATCCTTGATTTGGTGGCCATAATGGACTATAGTGCACTGACAGTCATGACTGGGATATGGACATACCTGGCTACTCTCTGTTCAGGACAAACAGGGAAGGGAGATGGAGAGGAGGGGTTGTACTACTGTATAAGTGAGGGAGGGAATTAAGTTTATAGAAGTACTGGGGCACTCAGAGAAACAGAAAGGGCTGGAGGCACTGCGGGTCATCCTGGAGACAGGAGCTGGGACTGTTATTCATACAGAGGTTGTGTACAGACCTGAAGAACAATGAGAGGAGTTGGATAAGGATAAGGCACTTGAAGACATCATCAGGATAGTAAATAAAGGGAGGTGCTGATAATTGCGGACTTCAATATTCCATATATGGAGTGGAGCCTTCCAGCTGCAGCTTTGGCAAGGAGCAGGACCATCCTTGACTCCCTAAATGGGGCTTCACTCAGGCAGCTAGTCAACAAACATAGAACCATAGAAGCTGTCAGCAGAAAAGGACCTCATGGCCTACCTAGTCTGCCCTAAGTCCTTGCTTACACAGTCAGGGATTATGCACCCTGCTACCTCCGTCTTCTGCCTATAGAATCAGGACTGCTGCACCCTGCCGCCCCCTGCCCAAACAATTGGAGTTGCTACACCCTACTGCCCTCTCTCCCCCCACCCTCACAGTTAGGAATGCTGCACCTGTTGCCCCGTTCCTCTGTCCACAGTCAGGGCTGCTGTGCTGTGCTAAGCCATAGAGTTCCAGGTTCCCTGCCTCCACAGCTGGGGCTGCTGCACCATGCTGCCATAGCACCAGAGGTGGGGCTTTTGCTGCACCCTGCTACCCATTTGGTCAGGGCTTCTGCACCACATGTACCCCATCTCACAGTCAGGGCTGCTGTACCCTGATGCTTCATGTGTCCTGCCCCACAGTTGAGGCTTCTGCACTATGTTGTCTTCTATCTCCTGTCACTACTGACAGGGCTTCTGCATCCTGTTCCTTTCTACACAGTTGGGTTTGCTGTGGCCTGCTGTGCCCTACAGCCCCATGCCTCTGCAGTTAGAGCTGCTGCACCATGCTGCAACTTGCTACAAGATTCAGGGCATTTGCTGCACCCTGTTGCATGCCTTCACAGTTGAGGCAGTTACACCCTGCTGTCCCCCTACCACCAGATTCAGATCCTTTGCTACACCCTGCTGAGACAGGAACAGGGGCAACATGTGCAGTGTCCCTAACTGTGAGGGTGAGAGGGTAGCAGGGTGCAGCAACCCCAGCTGTTCTGGAACGATACAGCACAAGAGTAAGGGCATTTGCTGCACCCTGTCCCCTGCCTGTGGAGGCAATGGGCTGTGTGGTGCAGCAAGGCACAATGGTGGCAGGGGTCAAAGGACAGCATGGTGCAGAAGCCTTGACTGTGGGGCAGGACACAGGTGGGCATCAGGGTACAGCAGCCCTGACAATAGCACAGGGTGCACATTATGCAGCAGCCCAGCCCATTTGGGGCAATGGAAGTGCATTGCAGGGTTCAGCAGCCCCAACTGTGGATGCAGGCAGCATGAGACTCTAGGGTGTAGCACAGCACAGCAACCCTGACTGTGGAGATAGGAACAGGGGGCAACAGAGTGCTGTGGCCCTGACTGTGGGGGTGGGGACAGAGGGTAGCAGGGTGCAGCAGCCCTGAATGTTCAGGCAGGAGATAGGGGTGGCATCAGGATACAGCAGCCCAAACTGGGGGACACGGTGTAGCAGTCATGCCTGTTTGGGACAAGGGATGTGGGCAGCAGGGTGTAGCAAAGGATCTGAATCTGGTGGCAGGGGAACAGCAGGGTGTAACTGCCTCAATTGTGGAGGCATGCAACAGGGTGCAGCAAATGCCCTGAATCTTGTGGCAAGCAGCAGCATGGTGCAGCAGCTCAAACTGCAGAGGCATGGGACTCTAGAGCACAGCAGGCCATAGCAACCCCAACTATGTAGAAAGGAGCATGGTGCAGCAGCCCTATCTCTGGTGACGGGGGACAGAGGACAGCATGGTGCAGAATCCTCGACTGTGGTGCAGAACACAGGGGGGCATCAGGGTACAGCAGCCCTGACTGTGAGATGGGGTACAGGTGGTGCAGCAGCCCTGCTCATTTGGGGCAATGGAAGTGAATAACAGGATGTAACAAAAGCCCCACCTCTAGTGGCTAGGGCAGCATGATACAGCAGCCCAGTTGTGGAGGCAGAGAACCTGGTACTCTAGGGCTTAGCACAGCACAACTGCCCTGTCTGTGAGACAGAAACAAGAGACAACAGGTGCTGCTTCCCTAACTGTGAGGGTGGGGGAGAGAGGGCAACAGGATGCAGCAACCCTAACTGTCTGGGCAGCAAGAAGCAGGGTACAGCAGCCCTGATTCTTTAGGCAGGGGAGGAAGGCAGCAGGGTGCATAGTCCCTGACTGTGTGGGAGAAGACGGTGGGCAGCAGGATGCAGCAGCCTCAAATGTGAAGTAGAAGGCAGGGGGCTTGTGGGGCAGGGACTGGTGGCAGTAGATTGCAGCTGCCTCAACTGTGGGGCAGGGACACGGTGCATTAGGATGCCACATAGTGTTTCTAGTTATACCTAACATGATGTATTTTCACACAGAAACCACCAAAGAACTGAAATTTGTGAGTTCTGACAGGTGCCTGTCACACTCTGCTATAGTATTTCAAGCACATGTACTGTTTGTCAATCTGACATGAAAAAAAATGTTCTTACATGAATGTATTTATGAAGGCTACATCAAAGACAAACTATTTCTGTGAATGAACACAATTTTTAGATTTTTTTATATTCATTTAATAGCCCTGTGTTCAATTCGTAGTGGTTCACATTTTCCCTTTCTCATTGTTATTCATAATCTAAATTTGCCTTTCTGTAGCCTCTTTAAACTGCGGTGAGAAAGACTTGATTGGCTGTTGTTCTGATGTATTTCTGAGGTTGCAAAGTTACACAACGCCAGAGGAAGGGAATGTGACTTTGAAAGAAGATCTGGGACAACCACTGCATCTGTGTGAACCATATAGCCCATTTGGTAGAGTTACTAGCATGGAATTCTAGAGGTCCAAGGTTCAGTTCTTGGTGGTTGGCCTTTTCCTTTTCTCATTCTAACTCATTTACAGAAACCAAGCACTGATAGTGCTGCTAAATAGATGAATTTCAGCTCACTTTTTCAGATGTATTTAGTAGCATTATCAGTGCTCATTCTATGTAAAGAAGCACAAACTGGGATGGTTGGCTTGTCTTTTCCTCATTATGTTTTCTTGCACGCATGTGTAAGAAACTTAGTGCCATCATCCGAGATTTCGGAGGTGTGTCACCTCCTCCTCCAATTCAGTCAGTGTGCTGGCAGGCGCGGCCCCTGTAAGCCAATGCATTCTGGAGCTGTCTATGACAAGCTCCAAAATGCAGTGGCATACAGTTGAAAGGGGGAGCTACGCTTGAGTGAGCAGTGATAAGATATCCTGCTCATGCGCAGCTCCCCACACACACACACACACACGCACACACATAAACTCCCTCCCTCAGACACGCCAGATAGCCGACGGGGTGCCCAATCTCATCAGCTTGTGCTGCGCCCCCAAATGCCAGCTAATAGCCGATGGGTGCCCAATCCCGGCCGGTTTCCAATGTCTCCTCCCCATACTATCGCCGGTGGGGGTGCCCAATCCCCGTCAGCTTCACTCCCCGAGAAGAAGGTGCCACGCTGGGAGCCCACCCCAGCGTGGCAACAAATGTCATGGCCGACGGGGGTGCCCAATCCCCCATCAGCTGAACGCCCACCCCACCATCCTTGTGCCATGCTGGAAGCCCACCCCAGCGTGGCAAACGTCCCGCGTCGTCTAATTTTTTTTTTTTTAACCTGGAAAATTAAAACGGTCCCACGTAGTCTCCCAGCACACCCTCCCACAACCTGCACCCACCCACTGTGCACCCTGCCTCCCTACACCCCCCTCAACCTCCCCTCACTCCATCCTCACCTCCGGACCTCGGGCGATGATCTTGGTGGACCGGGAACACGTCTGCACTCTTCAAAGCCGACCGCGAACTGAGGAAATGCCGTAAGCTGTATAATGAGCTAGATAGGGGTTTCAACTTATTATATCTCAGCTATTTTTGAATTTCTAAGTTATGTGTTTATTGATTACTTTCATGATGATTATTGTCATAATCGTATCTTCACGATTGTGACGCCGCAGTGACTGTGAAATCACCCTTCAGCCCCAAATAACGCCATGACAGTGACATCATTCATGAGAAGGGTCCCAAAACTCCATGTTGAAAATTTGATGCAAAAATTCCAAAAAATGACTGTTTTACGAGTGTGCATTGCGCAGTTCCTACGCAGGTTCGTAAGTTTCCGAATTTTCAATATTTTCACTCCAGATTTTCAACATTGCCATTTCACCACACCTTCTTATGAGTAGTACAGCTGTCATTTTTCACACCTAACCCAAAACGTGTTTCCACCCATGTAGCACACAATGGCGCAGTCGGTGTGCAAGATCAATGTATGGACAAATTAAGAAAATCACAGTGACACTGTTCATGAGCTGAGGTCTTAAATGGCTATGTTGAAAATTTGGTGAAAAAATTCAAAATGACTGTTTCTGGCGTCGTTGTGCAGTTCCTACATGCGCTCGTAAGTTTACGAACTTTCAATATATTTACTCCAGATTTCAACATTGCCATTTTACCACACCTTCTTCATGAGTAGTACAGCTGTCATTTTCATCTCACCCAAACGTAGTTCTACTTCACATGTAGCACACAATGGCGTAGTTGGTGTCAAATCAATGTACGGACAAATTAAGAAAATCACAGTGACACTATTCATGAGCAGAGGTCTTAAATGGCTATGTTGAAAATTTGGTTAAAAAATTCTTAAAAATTACCCAAACGCACACCCCAATGCCTGTCACTCTCTGCAGGGTAGTGGTGGGGTTGGCTTCAGTTCAATACTTCACTGCCATTCCTATTACGCAGCTCTGTAACTTCTACACTACCACTGCCAATGCCAGCAAGCAAACATTCGGCATTGACAAATGCTTGTTTTCTGGAGTGCTGAAGCTGTAGCACCTGCTCCAGTTGCCAATATTCACTAAAACTACAGATTTACTACACGCAGCATCCAACTGCTTCACCAGGTTAGGCATTGCTACTGGGAGCCTACTGGCAGTGTTCATTTAAAATAAGTACAATCAGCATACAAGAGCTTCCACAGGCTTTCCAGGCTAGGGGCAGCTGCTTGGGGCTGGTGTCAATACGAGCTAATGACATCAGGGGCAGGTATTTGTAATTTAGACATTTGCAGTGTCTGCAAGAATCTGCTAATTTTTTTACCTCCTTTTTCTTTTTTGCCACATGTATCTTTCCCTCCTTATTACTTTCTGACATATGAACTTCTTTATGCGAGTGCTTTTCAAAGTGACCACATTTTATCATGGTACATGGTTGTACTTTGCTTTGCTTCATTTTACTTTTTTCCCCTGGCCCCCTTCTTCTTCTTCTCCTCCTCCCCGCTCCTGTTTCAGGAGTGACCTCTAAGCATTGAAGCTAAAACACTGGAGCCCCTTATTTTTCATACCAGTACTTCATGGTATATTAATTACATTTTGTTGCCACTTTTCAAAGCAATCGCGTTTTATTATGGTACCTGGCTGTCATTTGTTTTGTTCTGTTTTCTCGCCTCCCTGTCCTGCATACCCCGGCCCCCACCCCCACCTCTGGAGTGACATTTTCAATATTGAAGCTAAATTACTGGAGCCACTGTTTTTCTATGTAAATAGCAATGGTAGTATTTGGTAAATCAGTTTAATTTCATTTTTTTTGTATGATAAATCGTGGTTCCTGCTTGTTTCCTTTGCTGGATTAGGATAAGGCATACAATAACTAATTTGTCAATTATACCTAATGTAGTTATTCCTGTATAAATTGATCACTTTAACTTTTTTATGGAAAATTTACCAGTCAATACATATTGGTAAATGATTAGTTTTTGTAGTTATTTTTGGAAGAGAGCACATTCCTCCCCCCCTTCTATTTATTTTGCTATAGTTCTTCTATGGGACAGATATGCTAACTGAGATTAAGAGTACTTAAACTGATGCACTTTCCAGGTTTGGATTTATTTGGTACTGATATAGATTAACTGCTATATCCTTGCACACATGTTATTTCTTTTATGTGAATTACTAGTAAGTTTTTACACTTTTATATTACAGTTGTGCACCGTGGGTGTTCGTGCATGAAGGGCTGTTGAACTGATGTACATTATCCAGATCTCACAACTGCTGTCTGTAAACAGTGTTTGTATGTGCTAATAGAAACCAAATCCCACATCATAGATCTACATAAAATGCTAATCAGAAGAGAAAAGTACCATGATTGATTCTTGTTAGCAGACACAATGCTGGAATGATCAATCAATCAATCAATTTATCGGATAACAAATTGAGAAAATAGTTTCTCCTTTACAATTGCAGCCAAACATATTCACTTACAAAACATATAATTAGACATACATACAAAATAAGTTATACAAAAATACATTAAAATTATCAGCTGATAGAGAATGTATGAAGCATACATTAATTACATTCATCCAAAACAATTGCAATGCTTAAAGAATAAGCTTGTAAGTGATTATCTAAATCGCCCTATTGATACCTTATTGATTGATTGATTTTACACATTTAGCCTCACCCATCCAATCTGCACAGGATGACTTTTCCTACAAAGTGCAGTACTTCCCATGAAACCACCCACCACACCTTTATATTTGCTACACGCAGCACCCGACTGCTTCCACAGGATCCCCAGGCTAGGCATAGCTATTGGGAGCTTACTGCCAGTGTTCATTTGAAACAAGTGCAATCAGCATACAAGAGCTCGCATGGGCTCCCCAGGCTAGGGGCAGATACCTGGGACTGGTGTCAATATGTGCTGATGCCATCAGGGGCAGGTATTTGTAATTTTGACCTATGCTCTGACTGAAAGTACCACAGAAAGTACCTGCCAAAGTTATGAGCACAGCTAGTGCTATTTGCAATAAATCGCCAGTAGCATTATGGCATTAGTGCTTGCTCTTTGTTCCCCTTCCCCGCCCACCTCCCCCACGAATCTCACATGGGTCAACTGTCAGAGAGATAGAGAGAGACAGACAGACAGACATACAGACAGACACAAACCTCACATGGTTTACATGTCAGAGAGAGAGAGAGAGAGAGAGAGAGAGAGATAGATAGATAGATAGATAAATATGATTTCAGACATCGGGCACAGTTCTCAAAAACAGTTTGTTTCTGAGAGCTGTTCTTGGACTATCTCAGGACATACAGTCATGTTTTTCTGACAAAAGCCAGTCATAACAGACTAGAGAAGCTGTCCCAGAGCACTGTCAGAATTTGTGCCAGAAAAGGAAAGGGTCAGCATGACTTTTCCTCATTTTCTGGAGCACTGAAGCTGTAGCAGCTGTTCCAGCTAACAATATTCATTAAAATTACAGATTTGCTAGCAGCATCCAGCTGCTTCCACAGGCTCCCCAGACCAGGCATAGCTACTGGGAGCCTACTGGCAGTGTTCATTTGAAATACGTACAATCAGCATACAAGAGCTTCCACAGGCTCCCCAGGCTAGGGGCAACTACTTGGGGCTGGTGTCAATACGAGCTGATGCCACCAGGGGCAGGTATTTGTAATTTTGACCTATGCAGTGACTGCAAGTACCTGACACATTTTTTTATCTCCTATTTGCAGATGCACAGGTGGAGCTCTACAGGCATATTACTACTGTTCTGTGTAGTAGTACTGTGTAAGCACGTGACCAGATCACTGTCCAGTATGCTTCCACAGTGCTGTGGCATAGTTTCCAATGGTTGTGTTTGTGCAGCCCTTCCCCTCCACCAGCCGCATAAACACACCCACTTCACAGTGCACTACTTTTTCTTCCGTAAGTACAGAAGTGATGACTGCCATGCCCAAGATGCCCACCAAGTTGCAATGCACATGCGCGAGTATTGCACATGCACAGTTCTGATGTTGCCGCCATCTACAGCATGGCCCTCCAGCACATTGGAAATGAAATGGCTGGGACAGCCTCTAGCACAGCAAGAGTGATTACCAACAGCACCGACTACACATGTAATTGCTCGTGCTGCCCTGAGCAACTGTATCGGCTTCAACCAGAGTTTGTAAAAAAATGAGACTGCCCCAGAAACTGCCTACTAGGGAGGGGCTTGCCAGGAAGGGATAGAGGAACAGTGGGGATAAAGGAAAAAGAGATAATCATGGCACTCTAGGAAAGTGGCCTTGGGGATGAAGGAAAAACTGGTGGCATTCAGGAGATATAAGGAAATGCAGAGGGAGGAAGACAGGAAGGTGTACCAAGTAAACCAAGGAATCAGGTAAGGCAGTGGGGGTGGGGAAAGAAGCAGACAGAGGAAAGGACAGCCAAAGGGGAAGCAAATGGGAATAAGACTTTCTTCGGGTACATAAGTGAGAAGAGGAAAGCAAGGGAGGGATAGTGAGGATAAGGAGGACGGCAGAGGGAGACTGTGCAGAAGGGGACCAAGAAAAAGCAGACATCCTGAACAGGCACGTCTGTTCAGTCTCCACAGTGCAAAGAGGGAGGAAGGACTACCAGGGAGCAGCAGAAACAAGGAGCGGAGGAGGACTCAAGTCAATTTTCAGAAGGAAGATTCCTGAAGGGACTTGCAGCTCTGAAAGTTGACAAGTCTATGGGACTGTATGGGATATATCCAAGGGTACAGAATGAACTCAGAGAGGTGCTGTCTGCCTCATTGATTGCCTTATTCAACAATTCACTGGACTCGGGCATGGTTTTGGAGGACAGCAGATGTAGCCCTTCAACAAAAGAGTGACATCAGGGAAAAGACTAGCAACTATACTGTAGGCTGGTAAGCTTCACCTCAGTGGTGGGGAAAGTCATGAAAACCTTGTTAAAGGAAAGGTTGGTTGAGTATCTTGAATCAAATGGGCTACAAAGCAAATGCAGCTTGGATTCACAGGAGACAGGTCATGCCAGATTATCCTGATTGATATCTTTGACTGTGCAACCAGGGAAATAGACCAGGGAGGGCAGTGGGCATGGCCTATCTGGTGTTTAGCAAGACCTTTGACACTGTGCCACATGGGACACTGATTAAAAAACTAAGCAGCCTAGGGGTGGGATCCAAAGAGGTAAATAGGGCTAGAAATTGGCAAATGGATAGGCATCAGAAGGTGGCGGTTAATGGCACTTACTCTAAGGATGGAAGAGTGACCAATGGGTGCTGCAGGACTTAATACTGGGACTGGTCCTCTTCAATATCTTCATAAGAGACATGGTAGATGAACTAAAGGGGAAGTTATGCCTTTTTAAAGATGAGACCAAAATCCGTAATAGGGTGGACAATCAAGAGGTGATAAAAAGAATGTGTAGAGATCTTGGGAAACTCAAGGAATGGTCAGAAACACGCCAGCTGGGGTTTAACATTAAAAAGTGAAAATTATGCACCTAGGGCATAGGAACCCAGGAATCAAACAGGAAATAGACCTTGGGTATCATATTTGATGACCTCTAAGTGGCAGGACTGTGTAACAAAGAAGTAGGTAGGGCCAATGCAATGCTAGGATGCATTGGAAGAAGTATGTCTGACAGGAGGAGGAAGGTGGGGTTGCCACTGTATTGATCACTGATGAGATTCCACCTGGAGTATTGTGTCTGGTTCTGGAGGCCACACCTCAGAAAGGACATAGAAAGGATAGAAGCAAGCCAGAGGAGGGCAACTAAAAATGGTGCTGGGTTGCATAAGAAGCCCTACAAGGAGAGACTGAGGGATCTCAACATGTGCACCCTGGAAGAGAGGAGAGTGAGAGGGGACATAATAGAGACCTACAAGTACCTCAAGGGGGTGAACAGGCTGCAGAAGGGAGTCTCTTTCAAATGAGAAAAAGCACTAGGACCAGAGGGTATGTAATGAAGCTGAAGGGATAGGGAGATAAAGAGGAATGTGAAGAAGTAGTACTTCACTGAAATAGTGGTAGACACCTGGAATAGACTTCCAGCAGAGGTGATGGAGGCAAAGACAGTAGGAGGCTTCAAACATGTGTGGGGCAGACATAAGGGAATATGTGAATAGGAAGGGTGGCGGGAGGGTCAGGGAAACCAGTTAGGGTCTGAAGAGGCAGACTAGGCAGGGACCATCTGGGCAAATTTGGCGAGGCCAAGCAGTCCTTTTCTGCTGACAAATTCTATAAATTGCCTTGCCTATTCATTATTTGGTACTCAAAGGTAAATAAAATGAATTACAAAAAATGTAAAAAAAATTCTCCTTCTCACCAGGTGGCTAGGGCGAGTCCCTTGGCCACTCACTCCATCGAAGACTTTGCCTTCCCACCTCCCTATTTTCTCCTTTCACACTGTCGCATTTTTAAAAATCTTCTTGTATCTGCTCCTGGATCTGTACCAGAAGCAGACAGCATATTTTGAAATGCACCCCCCCAGCCCAAACCTCCATTCTCCATGTGAGAGGGTCTTTCAATCAAAACCTTCCCCCCCTCCATTATTTGTTTGTTTACTTATATGTCCTTTGTCTTGTAGAATGAATGCTGTCTCTTGTGTCGTCGGTGTTACATTTTTGTGTGGTGCAGAAGGGTGTTTGGACTGGCCATCCATCGCCCATTTAATTGTATTAATGTTTGTTTTCCCACATTTATATATGAAAAGGAGTACTGTATTGTGTACAAAGAAAATAATTTGTTACTGTTATGGTTAACACTATCTTTCAAGACCAGGTGTCTGGTCCAGTTTGCTTCCCGGCTGGTCTCAGTATTTGTAACTGGGTATGGAGATCCCAAATCGTAGCGTCTGTCTGGCGCAATGGTAAAAAGTTCCCGTTTATTGTCCACTACGGGAGGTAGTGTTATCAGCGTTTTACACATAGAAAACATTCCCTGCTTCGGCACAGTCCCGTAGACAAGAGATTTGTTTTCGGGTTGTTTGCCAGGCAGGCATTTGTCTGATGTTCCTGTTTTTCTTCTGCACGAACGCAACGAATATTCATGCAGATAGCCATGTGTGTTTTTTGTCCCTTTTCATGATTTTTCTGTTTCAGGAAGTTTCTGGCTTACCTGAACAATGGACCAGAGTGGTTGTCCAGTGTTATAAAGAAGCGTATGCTGTTTTGTTTTATTATGCACACCATTGTCCGTTTTGGGACACCAAGGCTCGCTCTGCTGCTCTGCTTTCTAAGGCGCCAGCCGCTTCAGTCTGCATTTTATACAGAGGAGTAGGCAGAGCAATTGGTTCCAAACCTTTTTCTTGCAATATTTATTTTGTTATCTGAGCTCCAAATAATAAAGGGTATACAAGTCCTGGTTTCCTATGATAAAAGCCTTATTATAAAAAGCAAGAAATAATGCAATTTAATCAATGTATTTTCACGAACCAATCATGTTAAGGTATTCCATTATAAGCCAGAACACTGTTTCCTTCAAGTCAGATGCGTTCTGGGTGTTGTACTGCAAACACCTCTGAGGTGATGTAGCTAGGTTCCTACAGTCCTATTTTATATTTTATTTTGTCATCTGGTTTATGTTGAACGATTATAAGTTCGAATTATTTTTGTTATTTGAGCCATGTTGTTCCTGTAATAAAAGAAATTGAAGAACTGAAGTACATGCTGATTTGCAAAGCGTCCTTCTTGCTACCCTTGAGCCTTCCACATTGGTATTAGAAGTGGGATCATTGGCTAGCTGAGATTGGTCGGCTAATGGACCTGTATTAAGGTTGAGCTGGATTCCTGATGTTCCAGGGTCCAGGGGATGTGCAGCGTGGAGAACAACCGGCTGAGTGGAAATTCCAGACCAGAGCGGTGACAGTCAAGTATCATGTACCCTTACACCTCGGTCTGGAACCTGTGACCAGAAAGAAAATATTTCACACCGATCAGATGGCAGAATTAAAAGAGGAGACGGTGGCGCAAGCTACTGGAGGGCCTGAGGAAGAACGACTACCCGAGGACCCTGAGGATTTATTAAGGTGGCTTTGTGCCCGTCAGTTGGAAATCGAGCGACAGAGAGACTGGGACTGAAGAGAATATGAGACCAGATGGAATGAGACTGTACGGGCTCTTCAATCACTAGGCTCTGGAGGGCCGTCTGCCAGCCCTAGAGGTGGACAGAAAGACATTAAACTGTCAAAACTATCAGATAGTGATGACATTGAAGCATATTTACTAACGTATTAAAGAGTGGCAACAGCTTGTGCCTGGCCCAGAGACCAGTGGGTCATTCAATTGGCCCCCTACCTAACTGGAAAGGCACAGATTGCCTATAGTCGAGTCGAGATGGTGGACATTAACAACTATGACCGAGTCAAGTGGGCCATCCTAAAAAGGTATGATATAAATACTGAGACTTATAGACAGAGATTCAGAACATTTCGTTATACTTCAGTTGATAACCCTCAGGACACCTTTACGCAGCTTAAAGATCTGTGTATAAAATGGTTGCAGCCTACCACCTGAACTGTAGATCAAATCATTGAGACTATAGTGTTAGAACAATTTGTCCGGGTACTCCCCACCGATGTTCAATTGTGGGTGAAGGAACACCGACCAGATATGTCAGATACAGCAATAAGGTTGGCTGAGGATTATCTTGCTGCTAGGTCACAGAGGCAGAGAAGTTATCATCCCGGGACACAGCCACAAGGACAATTAACATAACCTCTGAATACAACTGGTGGGGCTGCTCCCAGAGCCACCATTCCCAACTCTGGCAGGATAGGAAGAGGTAACAACCCTGACATTGTGTGCCACGACTGTAAACAAAAGGGGCATATAGCCAGATATTGCCCCAAGTGAAAGTCTGAGCAGAGTCACCTTGCCTTAGCCAACTGGGGGCAATTTATGGTTCCCATACAAATAGGGCAACACACAGTGACTGGTCTATTAGATTCCGGGAGCAAGCAGACGTTAGTTCACCCCCAGCTACTAGCAACACCTACTGTCCTGAATGAAACCTCTACTACAGTAACTTGTATACACGGGGACACCCACTCTAACCCCCTGACCGATGTAGAATTTGCATACAAGGACAGAAATATTGCATGCAAGTAGGCGTAGTGCCTAACCTTCCCTCCCGTGGTTATCAGACATGACTGTCCTGCCTTCCAGACTTTAATAACAGATAACCTAGATGCCATGGTAACCAGATCACAGACTCAGTTAACACCAGCGGAACACCAGTTCCCTTTTGATGAAGACGTGTTTGGGGAATGTGGGAAGGAAAGAAAATCCAAGAAGCAGAGAAGAAAGGATAAGGAGATCTGGACTAAGAAACATCAGACTGGGTTGGATAACCACATGGGATGGGATGAGAAAAGTGGGGAGAGGGAATGTTTCTCTGATGCTCACCGCAATGATGAGTCTTTGAGGTTGCTGTTCACTTCCCAGGAGAAACTCCCAGGGGGCGTAAGAAAGTATGAAAGAAAAGATGGTTTAATGTATAGTGTATGTATTAATCCTAGGACACAAGAAAGGGTGGAACAGTTGTTAATTCCTGAAAAATACCGTACAATGTTATTAAGACTTGCTCATGATATTCCGATGGCCGGACATCTAGGGAGGGACCGAACGTTAAGTCAGCTCCTAACTAAATATTTCTGGCCTGGAATTCATGAACAGGTTGCAGTATATTGTAAGAGTTGTCCAGAATGTCAACAGGTAGCAAAACTTATAAGAAAAGATAAAGTTCCCATGCAACCTATGCCCTTATTTACTATTCCCTTTCAAAGGATCGCAATGGATGTTGTTGGTCCTGTACAAAAAAGTACAAAAGGGAATCAATATATCTTAGTAATATGTGACTATGCCACAAAATATCTGGAAGCAATACCCCTTCGAACTGTCACTGCTACTAAAATCGCTGAAGAACTAGGGAAGGTGTTTAGTAGAGTAGGCATACCACAAGAAATACTAACTGATCGGGGTACGAATTTTTGTTCCCAGATGTTGAAACAACTTTACCAGACCTTAGGAATTACAGCCATTTGGACCACTCCATATCACCCGCAAACCGATGGGCTGGTTGAGCGTTTCAATCAAACATTGAAAAAAATGCTACAAAAATTTACACAGGATGAAGGCAGACAATGGGATCAATATCTTCCATATTTATTGTTTGCCTATAGGGAGGTACCACAGGCTTCAATGGGGTTTTCCCCATTTGAGCTGTTATACGGATGAAATCCAAGGGGTCCTTTGGATGTTGTAAAAGAATGGTGGGAAGATAAGAAGGTGGTACAACAAAAGTGCCCACCTGAATATTTGCAACATTTAAGGGACCGGATAACAAAATACGCCCAACAAGCCCAGGTGAATAATCAGAAGCAACAAATGCAGCAAAAAAGGCTCTATGATCAAGGCACTAAGCCCAAAGAGTTCTCAGAGGGAGACCTAGTGTTGTTATTACTTCCTTCCTCTGAGAACAAACTGCTAATGAAGTGGCAAGGTCCTTACAAAGTGACAAAAAAAATGGGGCCTGTCACTTATGAGATATTTTTACATGATAAAACTCAAAACAAAAAACGAATTTTTCACGTAAACTTGTTAAAACCTTGGATTGAGAGGGAGCTTAGCTTGCACGGGTACGTGTACCCGGATACTGCAGACAGTGAGTTAGACATTGCCTACCAGAGACTTGAAGCACATTGGGACATTGGTGATGTTAAGATAAACCCTGAGTTGACACCTCAACAAACAGATGACATGTTAGCTATGTTGCAGCAATATAAAGACATATTCAGGGGTACACCAGGAAGGGTAGAAGGGGAGAAACATGACATCGTGTTAACACAGAATAATCCGATTTGGCAAAAATCTTATCGTCTACCCGAAAAGGTGAGAGAAGCAGTGATATCCGAACTAAAGAAAATGCAAGAATTAGGCATTATAGAGCCTTCCCACAGTGAGTGGAGTTTTCCACTTGTGGTAGTTCAAAAAAAGGATGGAGGAGTTCGTCTATGTCTCGATTTCAGATGGCTAAATGCCATCTCCAAATTTGATAGCTACCCCATGCCCCGCATAGATGATATACTGGACCATCTTGGTAATGTCAAATATTTCTCTACTATTGACCTGACTAAAGGATATTGGCAAATACCTTTAGACCCAGAAGCCAAAGAGAAAACCGCTTTTAGTACACCTGTTGGCTTATATCAGTTCAAAGTAATGCGCTTTGGCCTTCATGGTGCCCCTGCCACCTTCCAACGGGTGATGGATAAAATCTTAGCTCCTCGTGCCACTTACAGTGCTGCTTACCTGGACGACGTGGTAATCTTTAGTCCTAACTGGGAAACCCACCTGAAACAGTTGGAAAATGTCCTTACAGCCATTTCCAACTCCAGTCTCACCATAAACCCTAGTAAGTGCACCATGGGAATGCAAGAAACCAAATATTTGGGTTTTTTAATCGGACGTGAGTGTGTAAAGCCAGACAGCAGTAAGGTAGAGGCAATAGCATCCTGCCCTAGACCAAGAACTAAAAAAGATGTCTGGTCTTTTCTGGGGATAACTGGATACTATAGACGATTTATTCCAGCTTTTTCATCTATAGCTAGTCCTTTGACGGACTTAATAAAAAAACGACAACCGGACAAGGTAAAATGGAACTCAAATTGTGAGGAGGCCTTTTGTTCCTTAAAAGCACAACTGTGTTCTTCCCCAATACTCCGCTTCCCTGATTTTACACGTCCGTTCATCCTACAAACGGATGCTTCTAATTATTTTTTTTTGTTGACCGGGTAAGGGCACTAGACAAATCCTGCCTATTTTCAGGCATGACCCGGGGAGGGGGGGTACAGATGAATGTCAACTGACCTTGAACCAGATTAAGCTGTTGGTGGTAATTTTTAGTGAATGAGGGAAATTTGGCCAGGACACCAGGAAATTTCCCCTACTCTTTTCGATAAGTGCCATGGGATCTTTAACATCCACCTGAACTACCACCAATCCAGGCAGATGGGACCTCGGTTTAACATCTCATCCGAAAGACGGCACCTCAGAAGTGCAGCACTCCTCTCATGCTGCACTACAGTGTCAGTACTGGGATATTAACCCAAGTGCCAGATGTGGGAACTGAACCCACAGCCCTCTGATCTCCCGGCCTCAGAGGCGAGTGTGCTACCTACTGAGCCACTGACACTGACTATGGCATAGGCGCAGTATTAACTCAAATAATAGATGGTGAAGAGCATCCAGTCATGTATGTTAGTCGTAAATTACATGAGCGTGAGGTTAAATATGCCACAATTGAGAAGGAATGTCTGGCCATCAAGTGGGCTATCGAGGCTCTACGTTTCTATCTCTGGGGCATAGATTTTGAAATTTGGACGGACCATAATCCCTTATGCTGGCTCCAGCACATGAAAGACAAAAATCCCCGCATTATGAGGTGGTACCTTTCTCTACAGCCCTATAGGTTTACGATAAAGCATCGAAAGGGAATGTTAAATAAAAATGCAGATTTCCTCTCTCGATATAGAATGGATGATCCTAGCAATAGAAACCCCGGGGAAATACAGATGAAAGAAAAGGAACACGTCAACCTTCCTATCACATGCTAGAAATAGAATGTTGATTTAAAGTAAGGGACCCCGGGTGGAACTATGGAGAGGGTGGGCTATGGTTCCACCTGTCAAAACAAAAAAAACAAAAAAAAGAGAAAAAAAGAATATAAAGGTGAAATAAAAGGCTTTTGCTAGGATCAAAAGGGGGAGGAGTATGTGAGAGGGTCTTTCAATCAAAACCTTCCCCCCCTCCATTATTTGTTTGTATACTTATATGTCCTTTGTCATGAAGTATGAATGCTGTCTCTTGTGTCGTCGGTGTTACGTTTTTGTGTGGTGCAGGAGGGTGTTTGGACTGGCCATCCATCGCCCATTTAATTGTATTAATGTTTGTTTTCCCCCATTTATATATGAAAAGGAGTACCGTATTTTGTACAAAGAAACAAATTTGTTACTGTTATGGTTAACCCTATCTTTCAAGACCAGGTGTCTGGTCCGATTTGCTTCCCGGCTGGTCTCAGTATTTGTAACCAGGTATGGAGATCCCAAATCGTAGCGTCTGTCTGGCGCAATGGTAAAAAGTTCTGCTTATTGTCCGCTATGGAGGTAGTTATATGTTTTAAGATAGAAAACATTCCCTGCTTCGCACAGTCCCGTAGACAAGAGATTTGTTTTCAGGTTGTTCGCCAGGCAGGCATTTGTCTGATATTCCAGCTTTTCCTACTGCACGAATGTGCGAACATTCGTGCAGATAGCCGTGTGTGTTTCTTTTGTCCCTTTCTCATGATTTTTCATTTCAGGAGTTTCTGGCTTACCTGAACAATGGACCGAGTGGTTGTCCAGTGTTATAAAGAAAGCGTATGCTGTTTTGTTTTGTTATGCACACCCATTGTCCATTTTGGGACGCCACGGCTCCGCTCTGCTGCTCTGCTTCTCTAAGGGCCGGCCGGCCGTTTCAGTCTTCATTTTATACAGAGACAGTAGGCGGAGCAGACTGACGTTCCAAACCTTTTCCTTGCAATATTTATTTTTGTTATCTGAGCTCCAAATAATAAAGGGTATATAAATCCTGGTTTCCTATGATAAAAGCCTTATTATAAAAAGCAAGAAATAATGTAATTTAATCAATGTATGTTCACGAACCAATCATGTTAAGGTATTCCCATTATAAGCCAGAACACTGTTTCCTTCAAGTCAGATGCGTTCTGGGTGTTGTACTGCAAACACCTCTGAGGTGATGTAGCTAGGTTCCTACAGTCCTATTTTATATTTTATTTTGTCATCTGGTTTATGTTGTACGATTATAAGTTTGAATTATTTTTGTTATTTGAGCTGTGTTGTTCCTGTAATAAAAGAAAATGAAGAACCGAAGTACATGCTGATTTGCAAAGCATCCTTCTTGCTACCCTTGAGCCTTCCACACTCCAAGTTGTCATTATTTATAGGTTGCCCAACCTCTGACCACTGGTCCATTATTTCAGGGGATGAGGCAAGTGATCCTTCAAATCTGGCTAGCTCAGACAGTTGTTCCCCTCGTTCAGCACACCTGCTTCATGTCCACTACTGCAAGATGCAGGAGCAAGCAGGCATGCAACTGGGAGGACAGGGAGGAGAAATCGCATTATTGGTTATGCTGTCCTCAAAGATGCAATTGCTCCACCCCTCTCTCCTGAGTAAATGCCAACTTGGTTGCCCCCTCCTACAATATGACTGCTCCAATTATAGTATTTACAGTCATCTGACTGCATTAGTGATTAGCTGCGTGACAGAGAGGGAAGGGGCGTTGAAGCAGTGTGTGTGTTGATAATGTTGGACAGACTGGCCAATCAATGGGAGAATGGGGAAGGGGATGGAAAGCAGGAAATGATTGGGTGGGGAGATATGGTCCATAACTGGCCCTGGCCACTGTGGGAGGGCTAGAGGTTTTTATACAAAATGATACACATCATGCTTTTTTGTTATGGCAAATGCTAAGAAAATATGGTACTGTATTCTCAGAAAAATGGGGTCCCTCATAGTACCTATGACTTCCATGACTCATTACATACTTTGGCCTTCTAAGGTTGTTACATTGTGTAAATTAGACTGGCCCACCTGCCAGCAGACCTATACCTAAGAGTGCAAGCTGATCATGGTGTATGCCTTGCACTCGTAATTAAAGAACACCCTGAAAATCATTGTAAAGAACCACAACTGCATAAGGCTGCTTAACGTTGGTTTACACCCTGTCCATTGTGTAACTAGGAATCAACCTCATAGCATTAGAAGCATCAGATTTCAATCACTATTTCTTGTACACTAGGGTAAAGAAAGAAAATGTTCAGCACCAACAGAATAGGATGTTTTATATACTTTCCATGCCTTCATGATATATCCTTACATGTGATCAAATCTTAGTTTCTACGGGTGTACTGAGTGTTGCATTCACTCTAACTTGATGCACATATCATCTGATTACCTTAAAGCTTGTAGTGATGGATGCATATTTGTTATCTGCTGTTTCTGGATTGCCAATCAGATAATCCCAACTGGTGAACATTTTCCAGCTGAAAGTGAAGTTTGCGTCATCTCCTTCCCCTGTACTTTCATTGGCATTTCTGGCCATTCTAGAAAATATCACATTATTTTTATTTATTTATGGAATTTTGGTAACCAGGTAGGCCCACTAACACCAAGGGTCCCTTTTTCAGGGGTGACCTGAAATTAGTTACAAGCAATAATCATATGCAAATACACAAATATCAGGAAAAACAGTCAATAGTAAATTACAAACAAGGACAATAGGATATAGTACCATACAGTTAAAATTACAAAATAATTTATAAAGGCCATAATTTAAGATTTGGACAATAGTAGAACTGCAAACAAGGACATTAGGTTTAGTTAAATACAGTAAGTCATAGAAACATAGAAACAAAGACTTTGATGACGGATATGGACTGCTTGGCCCACCCAGTCTGCCCACTTCCCTACCTATTGGATAAGCGGCAGATCCTAGTTAGCCAACAGCCTACTACCTAATACCCCCCCCACTAGAATTGCTTTATGTCTGTCCCATACATTCTTGAATTCCCCCACTGTTTTTGACCCCACGACCTCCTCAGGAAGGCCGTTCCATGCATCCACCACTCTGTTCATGAAAAAATACTTCCTCACGTTGCCCCTAAGCCGTCCCACCTCTATCTTCCAATTGTGCCCCCTTTGTTCTTGCACATCTCTTTTTCTGAAAGATGCTACCCTCTTGGACTTTGCCGATTTCCTTGAGGTGCTTCAATATATCTATCATGTCCCTCCTCTCCCTCCTTTCCTTGAGGGTATACATATTAAGCTCCTTTGGTCTCTCTTCGTATGGCTTCTGGTGCAGACCCTGCACCATTTTAGTTGTCCTCCTCTGGACTGCCTCCATCCTGTCTATGTCCTTGCAGAGATGGGGTCTTCAGAACTGCACACAGTATCATACCTTATAACTAGGACAGTACATCTGATACAGTCAATGATCCTGATACAGTATACAACATATTTGGAAGAAACATGAATTCACTAGCAGATAGTACAGCATAAACTTATGTTGAGAGGTTGAGAAAGTAGGAGAGATAGACTAGAGGAGGTAAAGTAAAATCAAGGATAACAGCTGCATTGACAGTGCTCTAGGAGGTAGGTTTTAAGTCCTTTTTTAAAGCCTCCTAGAGAGGTGGAGTTTAGAAGTGTATCAGGAACAGAGTTCTAGTAGTATGGAGCAGAGTGGGCAAAGGACCACTTACCAAAGTTGGTCCACATGCTGGGGATTTTGAGTAGATTGCAATTCAAGGAATGCATTGTTTGCCTCAAGGGCCTAGGGGTCAGCAGACCATGAAGGCTTGGGGGGGTATAGATTTTGGTTATTTTTACGGTGAGGCAAAAGAGGGGATAAGTAAATCTGTCTTCAAGGGTAGGACAGTTCAACAAGGAGAGAATCTTATAGTGGTGCCTACATTACATGTACTGCAAGACAAATGACTATTGGAGCATTTCGAAACACATGACTCTAGGAGCACCGCAAAACACATTTAGGCATTGACACATTGGTGGTAAGGCCACGAAACAGTCTGCCGGATTGGGTGGTGGGGGTGGATATGGTAGACAGATTCAAAAGAGCCTGGGATAGGTACATGGGACTAACGGGCAGGGTGCGGGCTGGTAAAAAAGAGTGGGGTCTTCCTAGGGGTAGGGGTTATGAGCAGACTGGATGGGCAGTGGGATCCTTTTCTGCTGACAGTTTCTATGATTGGGCTCAATTTTCAAACAGACCGTGACTTGAGACCAGTGCATGTTGCGCCAGTCCTCACCTACGGCAAACTTTGGGTGTACCAGGGACCCTGCACCGGACTTTAGTACAACAGGAGTCCCTGCACCAAAGTCCCCATATTTGCTTCAGGCTGAGTGGTGTGCCAAGCAGGTGGGGCAGCAGAGGGGTTTGATGAAGAGTGCCGTCATCGCCCCTCCCGGGGTAAAGCCCCTGAACCATGATATTGGATGGAACACCACATCCAGCCTGGTACAGGTACAAAGGTCCTCTGGGAGTGCTGTATTGGGCAGTTTGTGACATGGCACTGTGTAGCAGAGTACTGAGGTGTCATGAGCAGCAGTGCTCTGTACAGTCCCACAGATCTGCATACCTAAAGTCTAGGCACCAACCCTGTTCCAGACTCACTGGAGCTGTCTGACCCTGCCAGCTGTCCCATATCTGTCAAACTCCATGACAAATGGAGACTGTCCCTGGCTGCACACAGTACGCGGTGCAGTTGTGTGTCAGGGACATACCCACTGGCAGCTTGACATTCCCCTGATGCACAGCCCTTTGTGTGCTGGTATACTGTATCTACAGGTGCCGTAGTAGCAACATCAGATTGTTAAGGCACCCCTATAGGCAGGTGCCAGAAATTAGTCTGGCAGATGGAATGACAACCCAACTGCTAACACAAATACAGGAGTGGGGACGCTCTGTCCCTGCCACCATATCCTAAACTGTTAGAACAGTGCCAGTGACATGTCAGGTGGGTGGATGCATACTGTACAACACCCACCCATTTATCCAAAGGTGACAGTCCTCAACAGACTAGTAGGGCATCTGTATGGATTTGCCTATACCCTCCAGTGCAGTCGACTGCTGACAGGCAGATCCATACAGATGCCCTACTAGTCTGTTGAGGACTGTCACCTTTAGATAAGTGGGTGTTGTACAGTATGCACCCACCCACCTGAGATGTCACTAACACTTGTAACATGGTATGGTAAGGAGGCAGAGATGGAGATTTCCCACTCCTGTATATGTATTAACAGTTGGGTTCTCATTCCATCTGCCAGACTAATTTCTGGCATCTGCTTTAAGGGGTGCCCTAACAACCTGCCATTGATGCTATGGCACCTCTAGATGCAGTATATCAGCACACAGAGGACTATGTGTCAGGGACATGTCGAGCTGCCAGTAGCTGCATCCCTGTCACACAACTGCACTGCATACCATGCAGCCATGGACAGTCTCCACTTGTTGAGCAGTTTGACAGATACGGGGCAGCTGGCAGTGCTGATAGTACCAGGGGGTGCAGGACAGGGTTAGTGCCTACACACTAGGCAGTACACTATCTGCACGTCTGTGGGACTGTGCAGGGCAATGCTGCCTGGTGCCACCACAGTACCCTGCAACGTAGTGCTGTGTCACACACCATCCAATATGGCATTCCCACAGGACCATTGTAACTGTACTAGGTGGGCTGCAGGGTATCTTACCCCCCCCTACCCAGTCCCGACCTGTGGTGCAAGGGCAGTTAGCCAGTTCACAGCTGGTCTAACCACAGTTGCAACTTACGCCCATGGCAGGCTTTCAGAATCCCAAATTAGGGGAAGCTGCAGCCCTGCCATGGTGCAAGCCCCTTTCCACTATGGCACATCACTGCTTTGGGTGCAGGGGTGGCGTAGGGTTGGTTTGCCTCATGGCCTCACGTTTTCAATGCAGCCTACATTCGAAAATCAGGATTGCCACAACTTGTGATGCAAGGTGCCACTTGTGTCAATTCCATTAGATGCAGGCAATATGTGTCACAAGCTGGGCTTTGAAAATTGAGCCCACTGTACTCAATGCAAGATGGGAAGGATTATGATTTCCTTCAAATACTCAGTGCAAAATGATAATTTTAAGCCTGATGCAGCTTGTAGGAAAAATAACCATGAAGTTAGCAAAAATAACATTTTTTTTTCATTTCTGTTATTGAAACAATGAAATATATTTTCATAGTATAGTCAAAATGTCTAGTAGGGTCAACTTCAAGATGGTCTACAAAGACACAGACATGTATAATTCAAGTTAGAAAGAATCAGAAAAGATCTACTCATGTGCAGAGTACATAACCAGTAAACGTTGCATTGAATGCAACTGCTGATCACAGCACGCTGATTCACTTACTCAGAAAACCTGGCAAGACCAGTAATCCAGTAACTTGGTGGGAGTCACACAGCACACTAGTGACTATATTGTATGTCAAATCTGGGATCTACTGGTATCCAGCACTGAGCTGCAACCATTAGAACACATGGCACACTAGTGCCTTCAAAGTATTCTACTGGTGATGTCTCAGTTGTCAAACTTATTACTCAATCAAGAAATGTTTTAAGTCAGATAGTCATTCCTTATGCAAAATAACTAACTAAAGTTACTTCCAATAATTTTATCTTATACCTAGAATGGAAAACATGGACTTGGTGAGAAAATAATTAGCATAATTTACAATGTTGTCAGTCTGTAAACAATTTGCTGTAGTGAAGGTAACATGCCAGTTTCAACTTACTGACTTTTCATCAATGAAAGTGTTATTTAATTATAACAGAAAAGAAGATTGGATAATACAGTAAACAGTACTTACGTTCTTATTACGACCATCAGGCTATACCCAAATGAACCAATCCCAACCAAAAAATATGCCAAAGGCAACCTGAATTTCAACCAGCCAATTGTCCGTTGGTTGTTATAAAATCCATAAAACAGAGCAGAATATTTTGCATAACCCTATAAAAGAGAAAAAAAAAAAGATTCTTAAAAATATATGGCAACATGTATCATAGAAACATAGAATTTGTTAGCAGAAAACAACCGCTTGGCCTACACAGTCTGCTCAGATGGTCCCTGCCTAGTCTGTCTTCACAGATCCTAACTGGTCTCCGGTGACCCGCCCTCCTCCCTGACTATTTAATAATATCCTCCTACATCTATCCCATGCATGCTTGAAATCCCCTGTTGTTTTTGCCTCCACCACAACTGTGTGTGGGATGGGGATGAAGTAACAGTAAAGCAATTTGTGAACTGGTTTAGTGCCAATTATCTCAATTTGAGATTTACAGCCACAATTGACAGAGAACAGGTTAACTTTCTTTACATACCCTCAGGGGGGGCTCAAGGAGTGAATCAGTGGTTAAAAAGGGGTTCAGAAAAGCCAAATCAACCAATTCACTATTGCGATGTGATAGCTCTCATCCCAAAGCAATTCACAACTCTATACCATATGGTCAATTTTTAAGAATTAGATGAACTTGCACTGAGTTAAGTGAATTTGAGGAACAAGTCACTGAACATGAAAATAGATTCTTGAAAAGGGGCTATAGTACTTAAATACTAGACGAAGCAATTCCACAAGAACTATTCTTGGCGCTGCTGTATTCTTGATCTGATATTATTGGTATTCAGCAAACAATGGAATGGGTATAGCCACACCTGAGTTTGGAGGTTATCCTGAACTCCTGACACCCCTTCACAAGCAAAGCATTGCTTGCTGCTTTGTTATGGTGATTTTGCCTTTTTGGGACTAAGATTTGATACCTTGTTCTACCATCTGAGGAATATCGCTCAGATTAGGCACCTGGTTCTGCCCGGCAACCTTCCAACTTTGGTCCATGCCTTTGTGACCTCTAGCCTGGATTGCTGTAATGCCCTCTACCTAGGGCTACCAGGGGTTGATATCCACCATTTGCAGCTAATGCCGAATGCATCAGCCAAGTTACTGACTGGGTTTTCTCGATCTAGTCACATTACTTGTGTGCTGCATGCGCTACACTGGCTGCCAGTGCAATGGCGGATCACCTTTAAGGTTGGCTTGCTGACCTACAGTGCCCTACACAGACAGGGTCCAAGTTACCTGCAAGAGCTTTTTTGTTTCTACTGCCCCCTCCATCCCTTTCGTTCCACTGACGAGGGATTGCTAGAGGTTTCCGGGGTGCAGTTGAAAACATCTGGTGCTCGTTCATTTGCCTTTGTAGTGCCTACCCTGTGGAATTCTCTACCTCATCAGGTTCAAGAGTGCCAGACCATGGAGAGCTTCAAAATTGCACTAAAAACCCATCTATTTAATCTTGTGTTTGTGAATTATTGAGAATAATCAATTGGTTTGAATATACTGGATTTGAATCTCTATTTTGAAGTGTTATAATTTTATATCTGTACAGTGCTTTGATACCTGAATTGCACTTGATAAATAAAGATTATTATTATTATTTATTTTATTATTTCAACAACTGACATTTTTGAATTGTTAGGGGGGACCCAAGACACGAGTGGATGCTTTTTCTGTTGCTACTCTGTTTTGAAATATGAGGGAATTAGGAACCTTGTATTAATAGGAGAGCAGTGCTTCCTTAACCATAAATGTCATGAAGATGAAACATAGAAACACAGAATTTGATGACAGATAAGGACCGCTTGACCCACCTAGTCTGCCCATTTCCCTACCTAATGGATAAGTTGCAGATCCTAGTTAACCAACAGCCTACTTCCTCCTACCCCCACTAGAATTGCCTTATATCTGTCCCATGCATTCTTGAATTCCCCCACTGTTTTTGACTCCACAACCCCCTCAGGAAGGCTGTTCCATGCATCTAAAACCCTCTCCATGAAAAAATACTTCCTTACATTACCTCTGAGCCATCCCCCCTGTATCTTCAAATTGTGCCTCATTGTTCTTGCACATCTTTTTCCGAAAGATGCTACCCTCTTGGACTTTGTTGATATGTACTGATTGGTAAATTCAAATGAGGATGTAACAGAGACTGCCTTTAAATGTGATTTGTTTGTAACAGTCTCCACTTCCTGACAAAGCCCTTTTGGGTAAAGTGCTGAAGTGCTTGCTGAGTGGGTGCACTGATTTTGGAATACCTACATTAAAAGGGTGACTTGAATTGCTGGTCCCTTGAGTTCTTTATAGAGTGCTCCTTCCTGTGGAATTGATCGTGTGTTTGTGGCCTGCCGGCCCTGTGGGAGCACCTCACTCAGCTATTCTTGGCACTGCTGTATTCTTGATGTGATACACAAAAGATACAGCAGGGCCCTGTTGCCAAACCTTTGCCCCCCCCTTGCCTAACACATCCCCGCCTTTGTCAATGGCATGGAGTGTGGGAAAGCCCCCAGACATGCCACCAGACTGGCTACATGCATAGCTGTGCAACTAGCCGAGGAATCCAGTGTGGAAGGGACGTGCATCCCTTTAGTGAATGCCGGTGGGGTTCCATCAGACCCTCCCCCCCACCAGTGCATGGCATTCAGTTGTAGGGTTGCTGCATGCTGCAGATCTAGGGTACATAGTCAATTCATCCCTTAATTTACAGGAGCTATAGTCTGTTCCAGGTGTCCACCACTCTTTCAGTGAAGGAGTATTTCCCCACATCCCTCAAACTCCCCCCAGCTTCATCGCATGCCCTCTGGTACTGGAGCTCTTTCTCATTTGAAAGAGACTTGCCTCCTGCAACTTGTTCACCCTGTTAGGTATTTGTAGGTCTCTGTCATGTCCCCTCTTGCTCTCCTCTCTTCCAGGGTGTACATATTGAGATCCCTCAGTCGCTCCTCATAAGGCTTTTGATGCAACCCCTGCACCATTTTAGTTGTCTCCTCTGGACTTTCTCCACCCTGTCTATGTCTTTTGTAAGATCTTGACTCCATAACTGGACACAATACTCCAGGTGAGGATCTCACAAGCAAGCAATACAGTGACAACACCACCTCTCTCCCTGCTGGAGATTCCTCTCCCTATGCACCCCAGCATCCCACTGGCCCTACCCTCTGCTTTGTCACACTGCACTGCCACTTTGAGATCATGATAATCCAAAGGGAAAATATTCTCAAGACTATTAGGCTGACATAATGCTACCAAAATTGTAAACATTTGTAAAATATGCTGGCCAGAAATCTGTTGAAGTAAAAAGCAGGACAGTATTTGAAACACAGCACTGCCTCACCAGCATGGGTTAGAAAGATGGCATTTTTAGGATAAGCATGATGAGCTGGCAACACTGGACAACTAATCTAATTGGCACATGTGAACTGGAAATCTGGAGGCCCAGCCTGGTGCAGCCAACAGTAAACCATGGCACTATCATGTGGGAGACCCTGTTTCACATGACAATCCTGACTCTCAGCCACTTATGTAAACACGCAGCCATCAGCCTGCCTTGCTGCTGCCCCCCCCCCCCCATGGGTTGTTAATTGCATTACCTCTCGAGGGGAAGTTTACACAAAATATTTAAATTTAACCCTAGAACTGATGTGGACCATGGCACCACAGACCTACACAATCATGATTGGACACCAGTAAAACACAACAAGCACAAAGGAATGTCCTCTTCTTTAACTAGCATGATCAAGCAAAAGTCCTTATGTCCATCCCTTCTCTGAAGTCAGAGCACGGACACAGAATATCCTTAGGGTTCACACACATTTGTTCCTCACAGACAGAAACTTGTTAGGGGCAGACTGTGTCTTTCCCTGAAAAACACACATGTCTATGATGTAAGCCCTTCCCTAACTCTAGGTCAGAGAGGTAGTGTCCTATTTTCCAGTCAGGGTGATCCCCTCTGTTCCCTACAGAAACTGTGCCAGGAAGACATGACTGTTGCCTTTCAAACATCCTATAAGAAAAATTGGAGTTTAGGCCCTCCAAACTCCCACTGGCATTCTCACTGGGGCCATCCATGGAGAGCCAACCCTGGGCAGCATCACAAAGAAAAGTCTCTCACAAGTCGGAGAAGTTTCTGACATTTTGTGCATGGTTCCCATGAGCAGATGTCTTAGAAGGCCTTCATCCCTTGCTGGTGTATGTTACAGGAGAAGGCCACTACCGTGATTTAACACTCAGCTACTCCAGGACCAAACTAAGAATACAAACAGGACAGGAGAGTGAGTTAGTACCTCTCCGGAGGCTTTCCTCAGTCAGACTAATTCAGAACTCTAAGTGAGCAACTGACACCCACTGCAACATTCCTTTGTGACATATGATGCTGTAAGGCACCTACCATTTGAAAGGTCTGTCCAAATGACTGACAGAGGTTTCTGGGGAGATATGAAAGTTAACCATTTGTTGATCGGAGTGACTGAAAACAAAAGCCCATTGCACTATATAGGATTCCAGTACAATTCTGAACAGTTTTTAAAGACTTCTAGTAACCCTGGGGGGACTCTGGGTTACATATGCCAGCCACAAATCTATGTAAGTAAAAAGCAGGAGAGCATTTGAGACACAGTACTTCCTCACATGGCGTGGACTAGAAACATGTCATTTTAGGATTGGCATTATAGATTGGTGGTAGGAATCTGGAAGTCCAGCCTGGTGGAGCCAACAGTAAACCATGGCACTATCATATGAGAGATCCATATCCACTTGATAATCCTGACTCTGATCCAGGGCCAGAGGAGTTGAGGGGATGTTGTAGAGGCTGTCCTCTCAGACTATGGAGGAGGACAGTGCTGAACATGGTGGGTGACCACAAGATGATCATGTCCTGTGTTCCCACCGAAGGTGCAACAAGTGGAATTTACATTTGGAATGGGGTCAGACACAAGTCTGTGGATTAAAGTGCCTCAGAGGTGGGACATCATGACATCCCACAGCCCACATACCAATAGCCTGCTGGGACTTTCACATAGGGACCATGCCTCTGCACTAAATCCTGAGAGAGAAAACTAGGACCCACTGTGGGGGGGGCTACAGATCTGTAATACAGGAGAGAATAATTTGAAGGGTCGAGGAGGGTCATTTAGCAAAGTTGAATGGGAGGCTAAAGAAGAGTGCATACTGTAGGTAGGCAGCCACAGATGGCAGGGGAAAACAGTGAATTAAAAAAGGAGAGATTTGCAGATAATAAAGTTATTGCACTGCCAACAGATTGTCATCATATTTCCCTGGATAAGTATTCATATAATGTCTGCTCTTTGCAGGTAGTGCAGGGATACTTATGGCACAGTAGTAAAAAAATGCATACATTTTTCCATCCTCGGCCTGACCAGAGCTGGTTTTAGCAAGTGAACAGCTAGTGGTGGGCCTCAAGAATCCTAGTCCCTCTCCTGGGGGCCATAGAATTTTCTCATTATTAAAAAGATCTAACACCCACCCATCTGCACATCCTAACCCTTCAAAATGAACAGCAAACAAGCCTTGTCTCTCACCCACCCAACTGTTAATCCCAGTCTCTCTTCTATGTGCAGAGTTTTCAGCTCCCTCTTCAACTGTCCCCCAACCAGTCATTTCTTTTAACTGGGGATCACACAAGTTGCAATGCATGCTTTGTCAAATATAGCCTAATCTGCTAGGGCTGTCTTGTACTGCAATAGATTATTTTAGTTACATGAAGAACGGAGCAGCAGTGGAATAGAAAAGATAGACGATTTAGCCATACAGGGTTTTTTCAGTTGTATGAATGATATGCATCCATTTCCCAACTGCTAAGCTCAGCATAAGTACTATTTACATGTTAAAATGGGCACTGAGATCAATGTTCACTCTCATTTTTAGTCTCTGTGGGTGGGCGACTGATGTGTGTGCGGCACATTGCGCAAAAAAATTGATTTATGTGCACAGATTGGGTGGCCCAAACAAGTGATATATTTTATTGCCAATAAATAGTAGAAAACTTACCCAAACACTCAAATACTCAATGTAAAGTATAAATATACATTCTGATACAGTCCGAAGCTTGGATGTGCATTGTGCACCATAACAGTATGAACTGTATGAATTAGGAGGCAGTATAGCGCAGTGGTCTAAGGCTCTGAGCTGCAAATCTGGTGACATCCAGCAGACCAGACCTGGGTTTGAATCCCACAGCTTCCACTTGCATACTGTGTGCCCCTGAGCAAGTCACTTAACCTCCTTGCGCTTCCAGGTCGCTCCTGTAAAAAAGCTTCCAGCTTAGTGTGCTATACCTGGTTAAACAACTTAAAAAAAAAAACTGGAAAGATGTGTAAACTATGACATTTTAAAGAGTCTTGCATGCATCTAAAAGAGGAGCTTCTGATGATGCATTGCTAAAAAATCAACATTTACTGTTTTTCTCTCTTGTCTTTCCCATTCTTCCAGTGGACGTATATTTTATTAAGATCCATTTTTTCACCAAATGCTAAAAACAATTTTATTTGCATCAGCATATCTAAATGGCTTTCTTCCAAGCGGTTTCTTTGTTTGCTCTTAATACAGTTCATGAGGCTGAAGCCTCTTTCAAAGTCAACACTAGAAGCTTGGAATGTTGTAGTAGTAGTACAATTTATTGTTCAGCATAAAGCAGTTACAATATGCTAAAATCAGGACAAAATACTTAATAAATATAAATAGACAACAAATACATCAACAAGGAACTTAAATATCTTTGCAGTGCAATTCAATTTAACAGTGTCCCTTGAGTATCTTTTCACATAAAAAACCTCCACAGGACTTCAAGTCCCCCTAATAAACTTTACAAATGAGTTGAAATTAAAAATCTTGCAAAGATCTCTAACATGATCTTCTCTTTCATAGTAAACAAATATTCCAAAAGATCCCCCGGAGGAGTCTGAGATCCCCCTAACAATCTACCCAGCATTTTTTTCCTAATTGATTCGTACCCAGGACACAAGAGTACCACATGTTTGAGATCATCTCCACATTTACAAAATGGAGAAAGTAACCCCCCCCCTCTCTTTTTTGTCTGAAATGAATGCATTGAGCTTTATAGTTTTCAGTTCTGAATCTTGTATAGATTCTCCTTTGTTTAGGACAGGTTAAAAAAGAGAGATAGGGCTCATATCCCCATGAAATCTTTATAAAAACCCATATAGCTTAAACTTGGAGAGTTGAACAAAGCAAGAATTTATGTCTAAGTCAATAAGCCTCAATTTTATATCCTGCCTAATCTCCTCAAATGGTCTTGTGTAAATTTTATATAAGAAGTGGCCCAATCCGGCTGGCATTATTGTTTCCTTAATAAGTTAAATAAAGGGATGTACATATCCCATGCTGTCCAATTTAATAGCTTCCTCTACACACATTCTGGAATATCTTTGTTGGGGCAAAAAAAAAGTTTCAACAGAAAGAGAATCTGTCGTTCACTAATGAGAAGTCAAGAAACGTTGTCCTAACTCAAAGGCAAGAATACAGCTTGGAGTTCCATTTAGCAACATTAAGATGTATCTATAGAGTTTATTCATAATTATTTCTAATTCTCTAACCTTTTTAAAACCCCAGATTTCAGAGGCATATAACATGCTCGTTCATATTTTGGCATTAACAACTCTTAATGCCCCTCTGACCGATGACTTCCCCATCTTGCTGTTAAATATTTTTAGGGCATTTACCGAAGATCCCATTTTAAATTGAATAGCCTCCAAATGTTTGGTCCAAGATAAGCTATAGGCAAAATGGGCAACTAAATAGTCATAACACTTAACAGTGTCTATATGGTTACTGTTTAGCCTAAAGCCTACTGTATTCTTGGTTTGACAGCCAAAAACTACAATGTTGATCTTGTTGAGATTAACTTTTAGTTTCCTTTGAGAACAGAGAGATTCAAAGTGAGACAATTTTCTTTTAAGCCTAGGACTGAAGTAGAGAGCAAGACTAAATCATCTGCATATGCTAAACACTCAATCCTTTGATCATTAATTTTTGGAGTATGAAAATCTGGGTTACCAAGCCAATCCAAAACTGTATTAATGTAGATGTTAAAGAGAGTGGGGGCCAAAATACACCCCTGTCTGACCCCCGGGTTTGTCTCAAATCTATCAGTTAGATGATCATACTGATTAAACTGGACTCTTGCTCACGTATTTTCATACAGTCTAATAATAACATCAAGATGTGAGGCCTCCAACTTCAGATCCCTTAATGTAGCCCAAAGGAGTTTTCTACTAATGCTGTCAAAGGCCGAGGAGAAGTCCACAAAACAGCAATATAATCTGGTTTCTCTCACTTTAGTATACTTCCAGATCAGGTGTTGAAGCACATAACAGTGTTGTACTGTAGAACAGTCCTTCCAGAAACCGTTCTGTGCCTCATTCAATACTGGGTTCTCCTCAACCCATGACAGCAATCTGCCCAAAATTATCCTAGAAAAAATCTTCTGTGAAACATCTATCAAACTAATATACCTATACATCCTTGGGTCATTCTGATCCTGTTTTTAAAAAATTGGGAAGATAACACTACCTGCCCAACTGGCAGGGCAAGAGTACCCCTGAACCAGGCCATTAAACAGCAAAAGAAGAAAAGGAATCCACCAGTTGAGAAAAATCTTATAGAGATCACCTAGGACCCCATCTGGCCCTGGTGCTTTATTTGCCTTAAGCCCAATCAGTGCCATCCGGATTTCGTCCTCTGTGATCAAGATAGGTCTTGGAAAAATGTCATCCTCCTGTATTTTGAAAGCATCAGGTGTCTCCTGCTCTTCATGAGAATAATAGAGCTTGGAGAAATGAGATGCCCAAACTCCAGGTGCAATATAGGCTTCAATCCTATTGGCATATCTATTATATCCTGGGGCAGCAATATTCAAAAATTGCCTTCCATCCCTATCCAAAACAGCCTGCCTCAGTTTTTCCCAAGGTCCCTGAGTATGTTTATATCTCTCCCATTTGAGAATTTTCCTGCATTTTTCTCTTTCAGTCTTTAGCAATTTAAAATCTGCTGCAGACTTCTTTTCATCTTATGCTGTTCTAGTTTTCCTCCAAACTCTCTTTGCCTGTATGCATGCCGAATTAAACTAATACTTTTTATAAACGGACCTAGGACGGTATGTTGTTTTACATCTAGGTCCAAGTAAAGAATGAATAGTTTCCCAATTCTCCAAAATATTAAAGGCCTTACTTTTGTCCAGGACCAACTCGTGAATATCACCCAAGACTCTTGTACTAATAATTTCTTTGAAACTATCTTGATGAATCGGCCCCCATCTAATCCTTCTCTTGTTTATGACTTCCAAACTCTCTTCTTGTTGTGCCTCACTCCTTAAAGTCCCAAAAGGGCATTTGATGTTAATTACAATAGCACAGTGTGCTGATTCCAATCTATCCATGGCCTCTAACTTTTGGATCAGCGTTACTGCTTCCAAATTGGTCCAAACCTGATCAGGGGTTGAAGAGCCAGTAGGTCCTCTATATGTTAAGGATCTAACTAGATCTCCCTGAGTTCTCCCATTTAAAAATACAGAAATTTCTACTGGCCATGCCCGCTAGCAATTCCCTACCTCTGAGGTTAGATTTTAGATCCTGAGCAGTCCTAGTATAGGAGATATTTGGATTAATTATATATATTGTATGGATCATATCTGAATATACATCCTCCAAGAAATGAGAAGGAATTCTGGCATTAAAGTCTCCCAAAATAATTATTGAACAAGATATACTCTTATCTGACAATTCATCAAGTGCCATTTTCAGATCCTGTACGAAAAGGTCAGCAGGATCAGTAGCTCTGTTGTGAGGGGGAAAGTATATATTGCAGAGAATGATCTTCTCTTGTCCCTTGATAATCATTAGAGCCAAAACATCCTCTGACTTAGGAGAAATGTTAGTGACCTGAAAATTTAGCAAAGTTTTGATAAACAAGGAAATACCCTTTAAACCTTCCAAACTTTTTATCTTTAGTTGCTGCCAGAGTAAAGACAGAATATCCAGCCAATTTGGGAGTTACATTTTCTGTACACCATGTTTCTTGCAGTCCAATAATATCAAAATTATCCAGAAATCTTACCACTTCAGGATCAATTATTTTAAGATGGATGCCCTCAATATTCCATGAAAGTATAGAAAGGGCATCCACATCTCGATCCCAAGCTCCCTTATCCAAATTTAGCTGGCATTCAGAGTTCATTTGTTTATTATCTACAGGCTGCATTTGTCAGGCTGAATCAGTAACGGTCAGCGGTGAGTAGGTATTAGGGTCAATTAGGTTTCCAAATTTCAATCTGGGGGTTATCTGCCTCTAAGATTGTTTCTGGACTATCCTTAGTCTGTCAACCCAGGAAAGACTTCACCCAAGTCTAACATGTTAGCTAAATGTATTCCCAAACAATCCAGCTTGCTGGCCAGAGAAAGCAAGCTGCTAGCTGTATCAGGATTTTTAAATGTAATATCAATGTGTGTTGTGGGCTCAGGATCTCCATATAACTTTATGGACTCCACCATGTTTCTGGAGATATAAAATTCTAATGCTCTTTCCAAGAGCAGCAACAAATCTTCCCTAACTTTCCTATGAGAATCTTTGAGTGAAACCTTCCACCCAAAGATAGTTATGGTCCTACTCAGCCATAATTCCCCCTGCTTCAGTACATGATCCTCTATCACGCCCAAGATTTTTCTCTGTGCTATCGTGTCCTTCTTACTCTGCACCTCCCTATGGAGGATCTATTCTGGGGAAGGATAAGACTGTGTAGGAACCTTTATACATGATAGCTTCATGTTTAGCTTGGAATGTGGCACATACATCAATAAGTTTAGCTACCATGCTGTACTGCACGTTAGTAAAAGCAAAGTGGATCACGTTAGTAAAGGATTTTAATCCTCCTCCCTTTATTTTCTCAGCTACTATAAATCTGAAATCATTGTACTGGCTAACAATTTTTGCCTGGTCCACTGATGAAAATAAATAGTCCTGATATTTGATGTACAGACTCTCAATATTTGATAAGCCAAACTCAAAGCTGCAATGTGGCATTGCTGCAAAATCAAAGGCAGATCAGTCAGAAAGTTCACCTGCAGGAAATCAGCTGTCCAGATGGTCACATAATAGGCCAATGAATTGCAAAATTGCTGTTGTGCTTACTTCAGCTGTGCAGTTAGCCAAAAGCAGTTTTACTGGTTGGCTCCAGTAGACAATTTCACCCAGGTACTGGCTTCTGATCTTTTTATTTTTGCCCTAGCAATCTGTACAGCTTCAGCTGTTAGATCACTTTTCTGAAACATTTTAGACAACTCTGCCAACTCCAAAAGTACATCATTTAATACTGTTATGGCAATATGGTATTCAGGATTGGACAGCTTCTTAAAGAAGTACTTAGAAATGGGATCTTTGATGGTTGCATGCATAATTGTATGTGATGTCATTTACCCTAGGTATGGTTTACAATTACTATGCTGGGTATTATCAAGCTCAGTGAGGGTTTTAAAATGTATTTTTGCAATGTAGTGATTGAGTCAGTGTGATCTGAGAGAGAAGATGCATTTAGGAGACTGTATTTCTCTTCTGTTCTGGATCCATATTAAGCGTAGTCTGAATTAATGAAATTAAATGAAAAGGACATTTTTTGCTCTGCTATTTCTTGCTGCCCATTTTAGAATTACTATCCCCGTGTAGCCAACATGGGCAGCCTTTTACAAGCACTGATTCATTGAAGCTCAAATGTATATATAATGTGAGATCCCGTTTTAAAGAGAAGCACAATCTCATCTCTCTCTACATATATCCCGGCCCCCAACAAATACATTAAAAAAATGACACAAACGGACAGTAGTTTGTTTTGATGCTTTTATTGTAAACAAAAACTGTAGTTTTTCCATTTTTTTGTACTGAAAAAAATTAACAAGCTTTCAACAGTGAGGCTTTAAATCCATTATAAACACATTTTATATGTGAGATGCTGCTTGGGGAGGAGGCAGGTTACACTGAAGTTGTGCAACTTTAAAACTGAAATAATATAATATACACCCTATGTCAGAGAACCTCTTGCATTGCTTTGTTGGGCGGCATCTACCAAACAAATAAAACATGCCATTTCTGTAAACAGCAGGGGAATACTGTTCATTATCAAGGACTGTCTTATTGAAAAGAGGTGTCAAGCCGAAAACATTGCTGTAACTGCAAAGCCGATTGGTTGGAATTTTGTCGATCGGTTCCTTTGTTCAATAAGTGCAGTGAGAATGAGATGTCTGGCTTGTTAACTGCTGGCTTGTTAAAGTAAGTGGGTTGTAGCCTCAGGGGTGGGCATACAATGTTTCTTTCCCATTCGCTTTCATGTTCTGCTGTCTGCATCTTAAATCTGAATGATGACTGTTGTCACTGCTTCATGAACATGAGTATCCCTGTCAGCTGCTTTGTGTGCTACTACTGAAGCAGTGTGCGGGTTATTTCTGACTGCTGTGTGGGTGCACATGCACACACCTTAGGGGGAACATAGATTGAGATGTGTCTCTTATAGTATAAGAGTGCCATATTGCACAAATTTGGCACAAGAACCATTACGAGACACTGAGCAGTTTCTGTCTGTGCAAATTTGTGGTCGATAATGGTTTTATACATTAAAAGACACATGTTGGTGCCCCTATTAAGTTATTATATAAAACATTTTTACAAACAGCTTGAAAGATTTGATTTTAAACAATCTGTCAAAATGATTTTGCTCTGCCTTTCAGTGGTGGAGAAAAATAGCCCTAGAGTCTGTATAAGAGCACAACAGTATATGGGATAAGAGATGAGGAGGTCTCAAATTCTGAACTCTGACTTGTGGACCTCAAATGAGTCATAGCTCTTCAAAATAAATCATTTGAAAACCAATGAAGGATTCTAGAGTGTACCTCTTCCCCTTGTGCACACATATTGTTTATATATTTTATTTGTTGTATTGTCATTGTTTGTTTGGTTATGTTGAATGTAATGATGTTTGTACAGCGCCTTGAAATACTTGAAAGGCGCTTAATCAAATAAATTTTATTATATTATTATTATTATATGAGCCTTCCTGTTTTCCCCTTGTATAATACTTCATGCTGGAATCAAGTTTGTGAATTTAACAGATTGAGGGAGCATTCCCTACCAATCTGAGTGCTCCTTTCCCTTGCGCATGAGACACTCTTATTCAGTTTAGAACATCTCATATGCAGATGATCTGGAAATGGGCACATTCCGGGACAGGTTTTTTTTTTCAACAGGGGATATCCTAATAGCACAGTGGACAGAGCACTCTCCCAGGTCAGCAACATGCCCTGTAACCTTGACCCCCACAGGAAGGATACTGTCACGCAAGAACAACGGTGAATTCCACTAGTGCTTCCTTTCCATCAGAGCACACCTCTTCACAGGATCATCACCAGTAACTTTCCCATTTTGCAAACTGACCCTAACATTGGTGCTTTCTTTACTGAACCACCTATTGCCTCCTACTGCCAGCCATCTAACCTGTGGAATCTCCTGGTTAAAAGCAGCCTACCTACTCCTAACAGTTCCTCCCTACCATGTAACAAACCTTGAAACAGGACTCACTGCTACACCTGCAAATGTGTTTCCAGTGTGACTGAAATTCAGGGGCCCACAGGTGTTTTTCACATCACCAAGGAGTTCTCATGCACCTCTACTAATGTGGTATATTGTATTCTCTGCAGGAAATGTACAGCTATTTACATCAGAGAGACTGGTAGGCACCTTGCTGACTGTTTCAGGGAACATTACAGAGCAATCAGGAATGGTGACACTGCTAAACCTATTGTATCCCACTTTATCTCCAGGGACCACAGTGTCAATGACCTTTCTGTTTGTGTCCTTCAGCAGGGCTTCTGGGATTCTGACCATAGGAAAAACATGGAAGCCAAGCTGATCATCCGCCTTGGCTCCCAGCAGCCCTCTGGTTTAAATGATAGACTTATTTTCCACTAACATCTTTCAACCACCCCTTATTTTCCCTAAAGTCTGTTTGTATCTGTACACATTTAATTCTGGACCATTGCCGAAACATGAGACTTAAGCATCAAGCCACAGTCCAGCACCAAGCCAAGATTCCTCACCTCAGTTTTAATCCTTATTTCTGGTATTTTTTTCCTGCACCAATCAATTTCTTTTGTCATCTAGAATTGTTTTCAGTGTTTTACCCAAAATAGCAGCAGGGTAGGGGCTCCAAGATGCAGTCATAGCAACAAAAGAAGGCCCTCAAGGCTTTGGGACACATCAGAGCTGGCACCCTAGACACTGTGGTAAAGGAGTCCCCTAGCATAGGATGGTATAGTCCATTCCCTTAATGAACTCTAAAAGGGATCAGACCCTGACCCAACTTGAAGCATATGGTGCCCACATTAAGGAGCTGCCAACTACGGATGCAGATACTATATGGATACACACTGCATTTCCACTATGGCAGCAGTCACAACGTTCCCACAAGAAAATGGCCACATGATAGGGCTTTATGGGCCCTTCAAAATGAAGTGCAGGCAGCAGATCTCCACTTTGTATGGGTACCAGAAGGAGTAGAAGATTTGGACTTGTTGGAGTTCCTCAAAAACTTGATCTGGCAGCAATTACCACTTTGAGAAGATTTCAAATTTAGCTCATCTGAGGAACATTACAAGGGGAGCCCCCATTCGGTAATGCTCACCCCAACCAGCTTTGTACAGTTTTAATCAGCAATATGGGAGTTGAAGTCTGGGACTTAATTTTGCCAAATGCAAGGTTCTATCCTGTGGACAAAAAAGGCAGTGACATTAAAATCTTCCTAGACACCTCTTTTCAAACAAGGTCCCAGAGAAAAAAGTTTGAATGCTGTGTAGCAGAAACGTAGGACCATAAGCACTGTGTACTCTCCTCTCCTCTCCTCTCCTCTCCTCTCCTCTCCTCTCCTCTCCTCCCTGCCCATCTGTGGATCAAGTAATACCAATTTAACAACCACCAGAATGCAGACAGGTGGGTGAAAATGGTCAAAAAGGAGTTTGACGCCAAATAGGATCAGTCAGCAGAGGAATGGATAGTGAATTCTGAACACAAGTGAAGCAAAAAGATAATGCTTATAAAATTATGGACTTCTGAGTAGAGGTTTATCTTGCACAGCTTGTATGAGAGGAATCTCTTTAGGGTTTGTTGCTGAGGGACAGTTTGTTGCAGGGGAACAATTGGGTGGTAAATGTGCAGACTCCTGTAAGTAAAAACACATGATAGGGTGTGCATTACCGAAACAATAATACATGACAGGGCATGTGGTTATTGGGTAATTATCACACACACATGCACACACCTTTGTGGGTTGGAGGCACGAGGTGTTAGTCAAGTGCCCTTCAACCACAGAGTGGGGGGAACGCAGTAAGGACCCAATAATTGCAAGCCCTGAAGTATGTTACTGCATTTGTAAAATGGACCCAAAATAATAAAAAACAGAACACAAAATAAATCTTTAAATTAAGAATAAATAAATCATCATCATTGGTAAACTGGTTCTCACACCTAACAACTAGTTTTATCCAATGAAAGTGGTCAGATTGGCTGGCAGGTAAATCACTCATGCTGTAAGTTAAACCTTTTTGTCTTTTCCCACTGTCACAGTTAATGAGAATTCCAAAGCAGTGTGTTTCCAGGACTTGCAAGTCATCTTCCAGACCTGTGTAATTAGTGGTCAGTTATCGCACAGGTTTGGTCAGCTATTGACCAATCAGATCACTGAATTTTTCTTGCTTGTTTTATGTCCTGTGATAACTGCACTCCCAGGAGCACAGTAAGGTACAAGACCATAAGTTGAATGCCTCGAGCCCCTGGGAGTTTGGTTATCACAACATAATGCACACTTCCAGAGTATCTTATTGCACTTCAAAAAAGGGTATGTAGGTAAATTAATAAAAGTAGGGGAAAATGCACTAAAAATATTAATAAATTAATCTAAACTAGTTTAAAAAGTTCAAATAGTTCCTTTGCCAATAAGTGCTACTAAGGGCAATGACTTATTATGTGTTTTATTAATCTACTGTAACCTTTTCTTTTTTCTCTTTGTTAGCAATAGGAGTAGTCAGGGGTCTCTATTCTCTATTTTTTAATTATATGGATTCAAATTGCTTGAAGGAAGCAGATCTAGAGAAGGATAGAGGCTGCTCAATAGTGCTGGTAAGTCAGATAAGAATCAAAAAGTATATTACTTTAGCCAAGACTGAGATTTTGTTATGGTCTAGCCAGCAGCACATTACCATGTGCATTAGCTTGATTTGTGAAGTGCTAGTGGACTGTGTCTCTTCTGGTTGAAGTAGCTGAGCAAATCAGTTATATGTGGGAGCCATGTTATCTTTGGTTGTTTAATAGTTCCAATTAGTAGGCCATTGTCTGTGATGTTGCTGATACTGCAGACATGTTTGAGTTGTTAAAAAAAAGCTGTTTGTGAAGATTCTGATACTGTGGCTCATTTATGAAGTCAACTGCTGGGTGCAGAAACATGCTTTGTGTGGACTGCAGACACAAGGAAAATAATAGAGTGCTTAGGTGAGCAGGTGGAAGAGCAAGATTAATGGTAGATAGGCACTGCAAGTGAGACCAAGGGATAGAGCAAGCAGGCAACAGTCATTAAGGGCAGGGGGAAATAACATGAAAATGTTTCAGACCATTTATAGTAAAGAAAAAATGGTGGCCATTTGAATGAGTGAAAATTATTCTGGGTGGCACAAGGATTTGGTCTGAGTTCTGCATCCTGCTTGGTAGGATTTGTTTTTTTGAGATGCACTATTCTCCTATAATGCACTGGTCCTAGCCAATCAGGATGCAGCATTCTCCCTACTTGTTTTATGATTAGGAAATTTCTGATTTCAATGGTGTCAACCAAATGACGACAGTTGTAGCTTCTTCTATTAGGTCACTGTGCTCAGTGACTCACCGTATGCCCAATTTACAATTGCTGTTTGTTTTGTTGTCAAATTAAGGGACACAGTAAAGAGGGATGTTGCTTTCACGAATGTTACTAGGAGGGTTACTGTTATGGTTGACATCACTATCTGTTCTCTTTTCTAACTGGCATGGATTTGATGTTACAGAGGCTCTAGGTTAGGGTCCTTTCTTCCCTTCATTTTTGTATTTAAAAAAAGGTATAGTAACCATCTAAGTACTGCATCACATTCCCTATACATTCTTCCTTAAGTGAATCCTCTTCCACCATTGGAAAGGTTGGTACAGTATTTCAGAATTTCATTCGGGATAAATTGTTTTTCTTTCCCCCCACCTCCTAGACACAAGATTAAAGGGCAAAGTCCTATTCATGTCAACTGTGTAAGAATGGAAAGTAATAACACTGAACCATTATATTACCTATTTGCCTTTTATGAGTGATGACTGTATTTTGCTTTTGTATGAAAACAATAACATACAGTATACTGTATGTTTAAAAACAAAACACTGAAGAAATTGAACACTTACTACCTGGTAATAGTCTGTGTTGACAAAAGGACATCTTAAAAGAACAAGATATGAACTGAAATTCATCAATACTGGTTATCTTTTCCTAATATCAGTCATATATAAGGTAGCAAAGGAGAGCTGGTGGCCCATTAAAGATCATGTGCAACGGTTTTTGTATATTTTTAGTAAAAGCTTTAAAAGCTGAAATTCAAGTCCTTGTGTCATGCTTAGCATTTCCTGAAAATGTCATGCTGTTTGGTTTTGTGGTTTTCTTTAAATCAGCATTTGTTAACTTGCCCTACAGTGGCTGAAAACAGTGGAGTTATTTCTGTCCTGTCATTCAAACTTAGAGAGCGATGACATCATTTTGGAGTAGCTTGCTGTTTCAGATTCCCAATCAGAGCAGCACTCTGTAGAGTTTATGGTTTGCTGAGCTCTCCAGGTTCCTTACAAACCCAGTCTCTGGTTTGTGTTTAGCTAGATCAGCTTAAAATACATAATTCTCTTTCTTTACAAAGCTGATTATTTCAGTTCCAATGCTGAATTGAAGCAGCGGAAATCTTTTTCTGTGAGAAATCAGCTTGCCTGTATCACAGCTCTGTACTTTCTAATCAAACCTCAGTTCTTTTCTAATTATATAACACAGGGCTGTTTAATGAATATAAAATAAATCTAAATGTTTTTCATTCACAGAAACAGCTGGTCTTTGATGTAGCCTTCATAAATACAATCATGTAATAACTTTTTTTTTCATGTCAGATTGACAAACAGGTGCTTGTCACACTCTGCTACAGTATTTCAAGCACATGTACTGTCAGAACTCACAAATTTAAGCGGTTTCTGTGTGAAATACATCATGTAATGTGTACAACTAGAGCCACTATGTGGCATCCTGATGCACTGTATCTCTGCCCCACAGTTGAGGCAGCTGCAGTCTACTGCCACCAGTCCCCTACCCCCACAAGCCCCCTGCCTTCTGCTCCACATTCGAGGCTGCTGCACCTTGCTGCCCACTGTCTTCTCCCACACAGTCATGGATTGTGCACCCTACTGCCTCCACCCCTTGCCT
This sequence comes from Neoceratodus forsteri, assembly GCA_016271365.2. Lineage (NCBI taxonomy): Eukaryota > Metazoa > Chordata > Ceratodontiformes > Ceratodontidae > Neoceratodus > Neoceratodus forsteri. The sequence goes on from CM057453.1 coordinate 1,609,455,999, forward strand.
AAAGAATTAGGACTATTGCACGCTGCTGCTCCCTGCCCAAACAATTGGGGTTGCTGCACCCTGCTGCCCTATCTCTCCCGCTCTCACAGTTAGGGAAGCTGCACCTGTTGCCCCCTGTTCCTGTCTCCACAGTCAAGGTTGCCGTGCTGCGCTAGGCCCTAAAGTGTCATGTTGCCTGCTTCCATGGGCAGGGCTGCTGCACCAAGTGTACCCCATCTCACAGTCAGGGCTGCTGTACCCTGATGCCCCATGTGTCCTGCCCCACAGTCGAGACTTCTGCACCATGCTGTTTTCTATCACCTAGCACCAAAGACAGGGCTGCTGCACCTTGTTCCTTTCTACACAGTTGTGGTTGCTGTGGTCTGTGCCCTAGGGAGCCCCATGCCTCTGCAATTAGGCTGCTGCACCATGCTGCCTCTGCCACAAGATTCAGGGTATTTGCTGCACCCTGATGCATGCGTCCACAGTTGAGGCAGTTGCACCCTGCTGTCCCCCTGCCACCAGAATCAGATCCTTTGCTACTCTCTGCTGAGACAGGAAAGGGGAGCAACATGTGCAATGTCCCTGGCTGTGAGAGAGAGAGAGAGAGAGAGAGAGAGAGAAGCAGGGTGCAGCAACCCCAACTGTTTGGGAAGGGTGCAGCACAACAGTAAGGGCACTTGCTTCACCCTGTCCCCTTTCTGTGGAGGCAAGGGGCTTTGTGGTGCAGCAGGACACAATGTTGGCTGGGGAAAAAGGACAGCATGGTGCAGAAGCCTTGACTGTGGGGCAGGACACAGGTGGACATCAGGATACAGCAACCCTGACAGTGGTACAGAGAGTACACTGTGCTACAGCCCAGCCCATTTGGGGCAATGGAAATGTGTAGCAGGGCTCAACAGCCCCAAATGCGGATGCAGGCAGCATGAGACTCTAGGGTGCAGCACAGCAGCCCTGACTGTGGAGACAGGGACAGGGGGCAACAGGGTGCCATGGCCCTGACTGTGAGCGTGGGGACAGAGGGCAGCAGGGTGCGTCATCCCCAACTGTTTGAGCAGGGGGTGGTGGGATGCAGCAGCCCTGATTCTTTAGGCAGGTGATGGAGGCAGCAGGGTGCACAGTCCCTGACTGTGTGGGAGAAGACAGTGGGCAGCAGGATGCAGCAGTCTCACACGTGGAGCAGAAGGCAGGGGGCTTGTGGGGCAGAGACAGGTGGCATTAGACTGCAGCTGCCTCAACTGTGGGGCAGAGACACAGTGCATCGGGATGCCACATAGTGTTTCTAGTTGTACACGTACATAATGTATTTTCATACAGAAACCACCAAAGAACTGAAATTTGTGAGTTCAGACAGGTGCCTGTCACACTCTGCTACAGTATTTCAAGCACATGTACTGTTTGTCATTCTGACATAAAAAAATGTTCTTACATGAACATATTTATGAAGGCTACATCAAAGACAAACTGTTTCTGTGAATGAACAAAATTTAGATTTAGATTTATTTTATATTTTTATTTTGTATTCATTAAACAGCCCTGTGCTATATAGTTAGAAAAAAAATCAGATTTTTGATTATGAAGAACTGAAAGCTGTGATACAGACAAGCTGATTTCTCACAGAGAAAGATTTCTATTACTTCAATTCAGCATTGAAATTAAAATGATCAGCAGAAGATAATGATATGTTTTAAGTTAATCTATCTAAACACCATCCAGAGACTGGGTTTGTAAGAAACTTGGAGAGCTCAGCAAACCATTAACTCTACAGAGTGCTGCTCTGATTGGGACTCTGAAACAGTAAACTACTCCAAAATGATGTCATCCCACTCTAAGTTTGACTGAGAGGGCAAAAATAACTCCACAGTTTTTAGCCACTGTAGAGGAAGTTAGCAAATGCTGATTTAAAGAAAACCACAAAATCAAATAGCATGAAATTTTCAGGAAACACTAATCATGACACAGGGACTTGAATGTCAGCTTTTCAAGCTTTTATAAAAAATATGTAAAAACCGTTGCACATGATCTTTAAGAACAATAGGGTATAACTGCGTCAAAGAAGGAGCATTTAGATTAAGACTGCCTTATACATTACATCATAACAGAACTATCCTCGTCAGTTTCAGCTGTAATCCTGGACCTCTGATAAATAAAAATTTTTATTTTTATACAGGATAAGAACTGCTAGGATCATTATGGGCCTACTTTTAAAGTTGTCCTGTGATTAAATATGTTTCAGTGGCTTCGACATTTACAGATAAGACAGCAAAATCATTATATTAGTATTCAGATTAACAGCTTACAGTATAGCCTAGAGGTTAGAGTAAGGAGCTGTGAACAAGCTTGGTACATCCAGCAGACCATACCTGGGTTTGATTTTCACCACCTCCACCTGCATACTGTGTGACTCTGAACAAGTCACTTAACCACCCAATGCTCCCAGGTTGCCCCTGAAAACAGGCACTTGTGCCTAGTGGACCTTACCCGGTTACCAAAAGACTAAAATAAAATAAAAAAGATAGCAGTAAAAATGCAATGTATGGATGCAGATGCAGGGAAGGTTGTTGCACTGTTACAGGATCACTCAGTCAGTTTCTGTTTAATTACAATTTCAAATGTCGGTGAATTCTGTGTGTAGTATTGCTTTAAATTCAGACAGAATTGTTGCTCCTACGTGATGCAGGAGACAAGGAGTTTCAAGTTTTTGAGATGAAGTAATTGAAGGTAATTTTTCTATACTTTTTTTCTGGCCCTCAGAATGTGGAGGCCCCCAGTTTTGATCTTTTATGTACTGTTACTTGCTTTTGGAAGAATTGTTTACTAAGTTTTGGTATCCGGATTTCTGGTCCTTAATTATCTTGTAAGCTGGACTTTCCCTTCTTGTTTTGAGAGAATTTCAGTTTGGTCTAGTGAGCACTTCACAGCGGTGCATGCAGTATGGGCATCTGATAATGAATCTTACCATCTTATAGCATGCTCCCATACTCTAGAAAATCCAGCAGGAGTTGGGTGACTAGAGTCAGTCTGTTTTTTTTGGGGGGTGTGGTGTAGAAGTTCTGTCAGAGTGCTCCCAGCCTGGCATTTACTTTTTTGACTGTTGACCATTGATTTACCTTTAGGCTGCCAACAGAATTAGAACGTATAGGATTTCTGGACTGATATATCAGTCCACAGCACTGCAAGGGTTAATATGGTTCTCTAAGCTCAGGATATTGCTGATTTCCACTCCTACGTATTTGTGTTCTGTGGTTTCCTTGTTGGCAGAGCTGAATAGGGTCGGGATTTTTAGGTTCCTAGTGTTTCGGGTTTCAGTTTTCAAAGGGTGATGCAGGGCTTACATCAAGCTCTATGTCAACCCCTTTCTTTGGTGCAGCTGCGGCAAACTCCTACAATGCAACTGCACCTGATTTTAGTACATTGGGTGCAGTTGTGACAGTTTTCACACTTTATGGAATCTTTTGCCAAATATTCAGTGCAAGCCCCGTAAAAAGGGTCCCCAAATGGCACGAGTTAGACCTTGTAAAACCTGGTCTACCTTGTGGCATTTGACCCTTGGGATTGAAAACCCCAATGGGTGGCCAGGAGAATGCTGCAAGCCCAGTGCACCAAGCTATTGGCACCAGGGGCTTATGGCATTCTGAGGGCCTTGAAACTTGAGCCCTCTTTCTTTATCCTTTTTTGTGTGGAAGGCCATAGACTGGATCTTTTTCCCCACTTAGGACCATCTTTGCAGATGTGAACCACTTTTGAAGGGTATCAAAGTCTAATTGGAGTGTTTTCTCCATTTGGAGAAACTTGTCACTCTTGTGATGAGTGCTGTGTCATCCACGCAGAGTTTTACCTTGGAGTGGTGTATATGGCTAGGGATGTCATTCCTGTAAACCAGGAATAACAGGAGACCCGGTATCAATCCCTGTGGGACCCCCTCTGAACAGGTACCCCACCTCTGACAGGGTGTTGTCTATTACTACTGACTTCTTGCAGTTGGTTAAATAAGATGTGAACCAGGAGTTCATTTCTGCTGCAACTCCCATTCTCCTTAGTTTTTCTAGGTGGATGCTGTGGTGCACCATGTCAAATGCCTTTGAGAGGTCCAAGTGCACAACACCAACAGAATCCCCAATACTCGGGGCCTCCACAACTTCTCCAATGAAGTCTGCGAGCATGGTTCATGTGGACCTGCTTGCCCTGAACCCTGACTGGTAAACCATCAGTAGGTTGTATTTTCCTAGGTACAAGGTTTTTATTTATTGTTTATTTATTTAAACTTTGTTTACCAGGAAAGGCACACTGAGCCAAGGCTCATTTCTAGGTGTGACCCAGGGGAGGTAGGGTAAGTAGGAAACAGTACAAAGAAAAATTTGATATTGAAATAGCAAAACAAATTACAGAATCACAGATAACATCTGACATTGGGTAGCAAATAAGCAATTTAACAGCAATTTTGAAAACTAACAAAACAAACACCAGGAATTATAAACATTTGTGTAACATTTAAAGTAGCAAAAAGGTCACAGCTCGATGTGTCAGAAGCAGACCTAGGGGGAAGCTAAAGGCAGAAGCAAGGAGGGGTAGGAGTAGCTTTAAGCATGCATTTGAAAACTGAGAGTGATGTGGCTTGTTGGCAGTTCAGTGAGAGATTGTTCCAGGGGGCGGTAGATGGAAAGAGAAAGCAGATTGCCCGGATACTGTGTGAGGATGGGGAAGGGGGAAGGAATGGGCTACCCTTGTGTGGAGAGGATAGGAGGAGGGTCTGGCTGGGGAGGCGAGTGAGGTGAGGTAGGAGGGAAGAAGTCCAAACCAAAATTTAGCAATAAAAGCTAGGGAGTGGGCCTGTCGGTGGAGTGAGAGGGGAAGAATGGACAGGAAGGAGTAGAGGAAGCAATGGTAGGTCTGGAAGGGGGAATCTGTAGCAAAATGGCAGAAAGCATTTAGGAGGGAGACTAGTTTGGTGAGAGATAAGGTTACCACCTACTCGGTTTTTGACTGAATGGATTTGGTTTTCTAGGTCCAGATTCGGTCCTCCTGTTTTCACCATTGAAAATTTGGTGTTTATGGTGGGTCAAGCAACATCTATGAGATTCTCCACTAATTCGGTTTCATTTTCTTCTTATCTGACTGTAAGCAAGTGCCTGATATTTCAGTGTGATTGCTTGCTTGCAGTGCATGCTGATCAGGAAGTGACTTCAAGTGCAGGGCACATAAAGGAGCAAAATGTGTCCTTGTCTGCCCAGCTGTCACCACTAACTTCACACCAGCAAATTGGAAGGCTATTCCTGGGAAGGGTAAACAATACCACCTTAATTAACACCTTCATTTTTCTGAAACCCTTAGATGCTCAGACAGGCACCACATTATGGTTACCTCCTGTCCCAGTGTGGACTGTATAATCTGTGTTTCAGAAACCTTATCTGCTAATTCAGTTTTATTCAGATGTAGTACTTTTTCAATCATTTTGAATGCTCACATACTTGTAAAACAGATTCTTGTAAATGAGCTTGTCTCAATGATGTTCTGCCTGGCAAAATAAAGATTTTGATTGATTTTTTTGATTGTTAAATCATTCACTATTTTATTTGCATGTTCAGGTTACAAAAAAGTTCTGATGTCATGCAGACCTTTGTTTGTATACCAGTCTGTCTGAGAGGTGTAAAGTAGGGCCATTAAGACCATTAGTAGCAAATCAACCAAATCCTTTCCAGGCTGCATTGTGAGTATGGTCCTTGACTGCCGTGATAGGGAATAGTGTTATACCTTTAAATGCTCACTGTTTTTATGTTTGCTTGCACGCATGTGCAAGAAACATAGTGCCATCATCCGAGACACCAGATGCAGTGGCATACTGCTGAAATGGAGAGCGCCACTTCAGTGAGAAGAGCTCTCCCCCCACACACACAGGCAGGCATGCAAGCACTGCATTTTGCATGCTCATGCACGCTCCCCCCGACGCACACACTGTATGGCCAATGGGGTGCCAATCCCTGTCAGCTCCAGGCCCCCCCAAAAAAACAAGCTTTCTGGTGCCACGCTGGAAGCCCAACCCAGCGTGGCAAATAATGTAATGGCCGATGGGGGTGCCAAATACCCCATCAGCTCCATGTACCCAGGCCCCCCAAAATGTTTCCAGGTGCCATGCTGGGAGCCCACCCCAGCGTGGCAGAAACTGTTGTGGCTGATGGGGGTGCCCAATCCCCCGACAGCTCCAGCCCCCCAAGCAGCCTTCCTGATGCCATGCTGGGAGCCCACCCCAGCATGGCAAATGTCCCGCGTCATCCTCCTTTTAAAAAAAAGTCCCTGAAAGAAAAAAATGGTCCCTTGCAGTCTCATTGGCCCCCTTCCCCACCCACGCCCACCTACTGCGCACCCTGCCTCCTCACACCCCCCTCACCCCATACTTACCTCCGGACTCTGGCACGACGATCTTCAGTGGACTGAGAACACGTCTGCACTCTTCAAAGCCGACCATGAACTGAGGAAATGCCGGTAAGCTGCATAATGTAATAGATAGGGTTTTTTCAACTTTGCTGCATATCTCAGACATTTTTTGGAATTTTTGCACCAAATTTTCAACATGGGGTTTTTGGGACCCCTCCTCATGAATTCTGTCACTGTCATGGCATTACTCTGGCCCAAAGGGTGATTTCGCGGTCACTGTGTGGAATCACCTTTTGGGACTGATTAACAGAACAACAGTGCCAGTGTTCATGAGGTGGGCTCTCAAAAAGCCTATGTTGAAATTTGTGAAAAATTCCTACAAACGATTGTTTTAATGAAGGCAAGTTGTATGTTCCTACGCACGCCAGAAGTTTGTGAATTTTTAATATTTGTACTCCGGATTTTCAACATTACCATTTTAACACATCTCCTTATGAGCAGTACAGCTGTCATTTTTCACATCTCGCCCAAAATGTGTTTCCATGCATGTAGCGCACAGTGGCACAGTCGGTGTGCAAAATCAATGAATGGGACACATTAAGAAAATCACAGTGACAGTGTTCATGAGCAGAGGTGTTAAAATGGCTATGTTGAAAATTTGGTGAAAAATTCTTAAAAATGACTGTTTTATGAGCGTGCATTCCGCACTTCCTACGCACGCTCGTAAGTTTGTGAATTTTAATATTTGCACTCCAGATTTTCTACATTGCCATTTTACCATACCTCCTTATGAGCAGTGCAGCTGTCAGTTTTCACATATCGCCCAAAATGTGTTTCTGTGCATGTAGCGCACAATGGCGCAGTCAGTGTGCGCAAGAAAGGTTTGGGACAGATTAAGAAAATCACAGTGACACTGGTCATGAGCAGAGGTGTTAAAATGGCTATGTTGAAAATTTGGTGAAAAAATTCCCCAAAATGACTGTTTTAGGAGCGACGCTGCACAGCTCCTATGCACACTGGCAAGTTTGTGAATTTGTAATATTTGCATGCCAGATTTTCAACATTGCCATTTTACCATACTTCCTTATGAGCAGTACAGCTGCCATTTTTCACATCTCGCCCAAAATGTGTTTTCGTACATGTAGCGCACATTGGTGCAGTCGGTGTGCGAAAACAATGTTTGGGACAGATAAAGAAAATCACAGTGACACTGGTCGTGAGCAGAGGTCTTAAAATGGCTATGTTGAAAATTTGGTGACAAAACTCCATAAAATGACTGTGTTACAAGTGAGCATTGCGCAGTTTCCACACACCCTCGTAAGTTCATGAATTTGTAATATTTTCAGTCCCGATTTTCACCAGTGGCATTTTTCCACACCTCCTTATGAACAGTACAGCTGTCATTTTTCACAACATGGCTGAAATGTGTTTTCACACTTTCAGCACAAAAATGCATGGTCGCTGTGGGAAATCATTGTTCGGGACAGATAAAGAAAATTACACTGACACTGTTCATGATCAGAGGTCCCAAAACGCCTGTGTTAACAATCTGCTGTAAAAAAATCCCCAAACTAGTTACATTACGGGTGTGCGTTGCACAGTTTCTGCGTACGTTCGTGACTTCACCAGTTTTTTAAATATTTTCACAGCAGATTTTCGACATTGGCATTTTTTTCAACTCCCCATGAACAGTACCGCTGTCATTTTTCACATCCTGTTCGGAATGTGATTTTGCACCTGTGGTGCCAAATGCCGTAGTCGATGTGCAAAAGCAGCTTTCAGCCAACAAACTGATATTGCCACTGTTCATGAGGTGGGGGTCACAAAAAAATCTTGTTGAAAATTTGGAGTGAAAATACCAACGAATGCCTGAGGCGTAGGGTTTCCGACTATAACACCCTACCCTGTACAGAATGACAGGCATCAGGGCTGTGACTTGGGAATGTTGCCTGCAATGCTCATACCATTCCACCCCCACTCACACCCTGCAGCCAGTGAGAGGCATCAAGGTGTGCCTTGGACTCTTCAGCCCCAAAGTTCACCCCATTCTCCTATACCACACCCATCTCACTGTATTTCCTGATGGAATGGGGTGCACATAAGGGCCAAAGACCCCAAGGCACACCGTGACACTTGTCGGTGTCTGCAGTGTAGGGTGTGGTGAAATTGCATGGCCATTATGCCTGATGACCCAAAGGCACACCCCAATGCCTGTCACTATCTGCAGGGTGGTGATGGGCTTGGCTTCAGTTCAATACTTCACTGCCATTCCTAGTATGCAGCTCTGTAACTCCTACACTACCAATGCCAATGCCAGCAAGCAAACATTTGGCATTGACAAATGCTTGTTTCTTTTAGACTCTGTCCTATATTTTAATATTTACTACCCCTTTTGTTGTTAAATTACTAATCTAATATTTTATTACATTTCTAGCGATACAACACTCCTCTCTCCTCAGTAGTTATTGCTGTCAATTTTCATACTACCTGGATATTCCAGGAAGACCATTCCAGGCCTTTCAGATGAACAGCACAGAATAGCGTGGCTAATGTCATGCTAAGCCACAGAAATGAAAAAATGAAGAGAGAGAGAGAGCAGTAGCTGATGAGGTGAAAGGAGCATACTCTAGATTTGATGGCACTACAAATGTAGGTAGTTTATCAAAAATTTCTCAAAACACTATTATTTATTTATTTTTGCCAGGAGAGACACACTAAGCTGAAGCTTGTTTACAGGTGTGACCTGGGAGCACAAGGAAATTAAGTGACTTGCTCAGGGTCACACAGTATGCAAATGTGGGCTGTGGAATTCAAACCCAGGTCTCCAGGTTTGTAGCTCAGAGCCTTAAACCACTGTGTTAGACTGCCTCCACGCTACATATCACATATCATGTTATCTGCCATGTATGACTGACAGGGAAAAAATAGGGTATTTAACAGCATAGCATAGTTCCTGCCACATTAAAAAACTTCTCTGACATTACAAATCACTTTAGAGTAGGAGCAATGGGAGGGACAGTAGCACATCTTAAAATGGCAGATGATATTTGTAATTACGTATCATCCACCATTACTGGTGTAGTTTAATTTATGAAGAGTTTTACCAGAAAAGGCCACCAGATCCAAAATAGCAGGTTGTCAGAGGTGTCCTTATAGTTACTCGATGTGTGATCTAAGCTGTGTACACAGGATGCAAAGTCCCCTTAACCACCTCTCTAACTCCACCCAATGTTAACACACATTGAATTATTATTTTCTTTTTTTTGCTGTACTTTTTTTCCCCTGGGCAACCAGTCTGCCTGCCTGATCATGTCCAGGCTGCGTCCAGGATTTCCGGCCACCATCTCGAGGATCCCTCGGCTTGGCCTGCGGCATACTCCCGCAGATTACCCTGCGGTGGGGAGGCAGACAGTCCCCCAACCCTCATCCTCCCAGACCAGATCCAGTGCCATGTTCCTTGCCCGAGCAATCCCCCATGAAGATGGCTATCATGCTGCCGTGACTGGAGCCCAATTTTCCCTTCATCTCCCCTTGTGCATGGCGTGCAATGATACCAATGGACAGGAGCATGCACGCTACCACACGCACTCCTCCCCAGCGTCGACCACAGCAGGTCCCTCAATTTGTCTGCCAATGCCCTGCAATGCCTCCCAGCATCGCTAGAGGTCACTAAGGGCACCGAGGCATGAGACCTCCCTCCCCGGAGATGGTGAACAGTCCAACGGACGCTCAATCCGTCTCCTCCCCTGCCAACACCCGACAACTCTGGCTCATTCCCAAACCCAGGTCACTGGCATGGAGTGAGGTGTGGCATCCAGCATCTCAATCCTCAGCGCTACCAGGCCAGTGACACACATTGACATATAAAATATCTAAATCTAAATCAAACAAACCAAAAAATAATAATCATGATGTCATTTAAATAAGTTGTACACAACGAAATATCAGCAGCAATTCTGAATAAGTCAAGTGAATCAGAATCCAAGTGATGCCCTCATCAGTCATAAAAGGGGCGGGGTTAGGGGTGGAGTTTGGGGGTGTGGTTTAGTATTCAGTTTTCATCTCATCCAAATGTGGCAACTCTAGTGAGGGATAAAGCTGGTGCAGTGCCATATACAATATATTGGTAGTCGAGCACAGGTAGGGTAGTTTTAGTGACCAATTTCTGATGCACATGGGGAGGGAGGCAGTCTTTGTTGTGGTATATGATTCCAAGTTTTGGATGGAGTTTTATGTTCATGGAGTCAATATGTGTAAAAAAAAACCAGCTTATTTAGCCAGACCCCCGTGTATTTATAGGCGATGACAGCTTCAAGAGGGAGCTGTCTGGAGTGGTAAAAACAGTGGGAGGATGAGATTGTAGAGAGCCTTTGTCTCAAGCCAAAGGTCATTGAGATGGTTTTCTTCATATTTACCCTCAGCTGGTTTTCATGGAACCAGTTTAGTACGTTGTTAAAGTCCCGCTGAAGAGGGGCCCCCACGTCAGGGGTAGAGGGGCTGGAGGAGCAGATGATCGTGTCATCAGCATACATGTGATGAGAGAGTGCTGGAATCAGTGAGGAAGTCAGTAATCCTAATAAGGACTAAGGACTCCTGAAGTTTGGCAAGGGAGGAGAGGAGGGAATTGGAGGGAATTGGGGCGGTAGTTCCTGGGGCAGGAAGGGTCACCTCCTTTATGAAGAGGCAGGACCATTGCCAATTTCCAGGCTGAAGGGACAGTTCCTGAAGAGAGTGAGAGGTTTAGCAGGTGTATAAGTGGGAGAACAATGGCAGCGGTGGAGATACGAAGGAGCTTGGGGTCGATGCCATCCGGATTAGTTTGCATGACTATTCCAGGCTCTGGTGAGGTTGGAGATAAAGGTGTCGAGGGCAGAGTCAGTGTCATTAGTGGAGAAAAGGGGGGACCAGTCGGTGAAGAAAAGGTCTTGTAGGAGGGCATTAGTATCAAGTGCCCTGAGGGAATGATACCATATGTGCTTAGGGATAGGATGGGAGGGGCGCACCTTCCTGATGCAATAGGTAATGCAGTGGTCACTGACAACATCTGGGAGGGTGCCTGTGGTAATAATGCTGTGGGGGTGGAAGGAAAGCGCCCAAACCAATAGGGAATGGTTAGGGGAGTGGGGGTTTAAATGGGTTGGCTCATTTATGAGCCAAGTGAGGTTTAGCAGTTCTATAATATGCACAGTGGGTTTGGAGACTGAAGAGAGCCAGTTTAAATTGAAATCCCTGAGCAGAATCAGTCTGCAAGAGGTGGCATGTGATGCAATGGAGGAGATGCAGGTAATCAGGGAAGCTGGTGAGAGTCTGGGAGAGGCACGTAATTCCTCCAGTGTATAAGGGCAGAGTGGCAGGAATGTCCATCTTAGCTTTAATTAGCTCATGAGAGGAGAGGTGGGCTTCACTAAGGGAGATGGTGCAAGAGAGAGATTTGTGAAGACAAAGGGCTACCCCACCACCATGTTTGCCCCTGTCCTGGTGGGAAAGGTTGTAATCTGGGACAGTGATGTGTGAGTCAGGGACTTTAGAGGCCAGCCAGATATCGGATATGCATAATATGTCAGGGATGTGTTGGATTGTCTAGACTTTTAGGGCATCAAGTTTGGGGAGAAGGCTCCTGGCATTAAAGTGGAAGATTTCAAAGCCTTTTGGAAGATCTGGGGGTGAGGAATGGGAGAGCATACCAGGGCTAAGTTCTATGTCACCCCAGGGAAGCAGTAAAAATAACAGTAAGGGAAGAAAGGGGTATTTTTTTTTGTCCTGTATGGTGTGGTGTAGAGGAGGGGTGATGGAAGGGAGCATATGGGCTACAGATGCAGCTGATGGCTTCTAGGTTGAGGATGGGGGAGCTCAACATCCCAGGGTGCATGACAGGCTGAGGAAAGGGATGGAGCTGGGAAGAGGGTGGGAGTGAGTGAGTGAGAGGGGTGAGTAAGAAGAGGACAGGAAGGAAGAGGAGGGCTGTTTGGAGAGGGGGGAGTGATGGGGTGATAATATAGATAATAGGGAGAGAAGACCAATGTAGAGAGGGATTATAGACATTTTGAGTAGTTGAGGAGAGGAAAGGGCAGATAAGAGGAGGTGGCAGGGGGTTTATGAGAAGGCGGTGAGAGGAAAAGTTTAGACAGGAGGATAATTAAGCAAAATAAATGTGTGCTACGAAAGCAAGTTGGGCAGGGAAGAGGAGATAGCAGGGGGGTATGAGGTGAGGGGGGTGTGCCTAAGCAGTGGGAAAGAGAGGAGCACAAAGAGACAGTTTATATAGTGTTTTAATGCAACTAACACAGATTTCTGTGGTGAAATATGTTAACGAGGACAGTCTTCTGATGGGGTTACCAGGCAATGTGTGATTAGGGTTGTTTCCATAAGAGATTTAGGGGACCTGACCGAGCGGAGTTGCAGAACTTTATTTATGTTATACTGGCTCAGCTGCACTAGATTAGTGGGGTGAATGAGCTAATGGTCGGGAGCTGCCAATCAAATCAAGCCAGTAGGGGATGAGTTTGAACATAACAGATTGGCCAAGTTTGAATGAGTTTATGGTAGGAGCTGCCAAGTAGGTCAAGCCAGTAGGGGGTAGTTGGAATGGACCAAACTGGCAAAATTGTGGGGGTGAAAAAGTACTCAATGATTTTTTTTGTTTGTTTTGCTTTAGATGTTTACCTATAAAACAGAGACTAGCTTAGGGTGCGGTGGTGGCTGGGGTGGGTGGGTGGCAACAGAGTAGCAGTGCCACGCAAAGCGCAGCTCCACTCCAACCATTGGTGCTACCTAGAACAGGTATGAAAAGGCCATATGGACAGAAGCCCTGTTTCCAAAATGGCACATTTAGCAGGTCTGAGAGATCTGATCCTACTTGGGGATGCTGGGGAGAGCTCCTCACATTTATTGCCCTTATGACCCTTCCGTGTTTCTGAGGGTCGGGCAGAACTGGGAAGAAGAAGAAGAAGAAAAAGGCTGAAGGTGAGCGGGCTGGACATAGACAACAGAGGAGGCAGGTTGAAATATGAAGAAAGGGGAGAGGGGGCTGCTAGCATGCAGCAGTGATGGGGAGAGGAGATAGCAGCTGATTAGAAATAGGAGAATACACAGGCAGTAAAGTTATGCATTTTGCAGTTTAGAACAGTAAATGACATTTTTAAAATCAGTTAAGTTGACTGAGCTAGCAACCCTGCTGCAATGCTAAACAGTGCACGGTGCTTCTACGAATATGAACTCATGTAACAGTTTAGTAGGCTAGGGCAGCAATTCGTTCAAGCAATTACTTTCAGTGCACAGGGATATTACAATGCAGTGAGCATTTAGGTAGAACATGCAGTATTTGGAACAGAGCCTTAGGTGCAAATCACTAGTGAGATTCAGTACAAGACAGACCAAGTCGGCTTGCAAGCATTGCCAGTGAGAAGGGCTGAGCCCTTAAAGTATCAGTGCAAATCTGCTGAAAATTGCCAGTAAGAAGGGCTGAGGCCTTAAAATAACAGTATAAATCTGCTAAAACACTGTGCATGAACAGAAATCGAGTTTAGTTGCTTGCAGACAATTGTTTCAAGTAATTTTGATATCATGGATAGGAGGGCTAATGGGTCTGTAGTGAGAGGTTGTCATTAGTCCCCCCCCCCTTGTAGATTGGGGCCATTTTTGCATGTTTCCAGATCTCAGGGAAGGATCCTTCAATTAGACTCTGTTAAAGAGTTTTGTTAGTACTGGGTATATATGGGTTGTGGGGAAACAGGAACCCTCCACTACATGTCCAGAATGCTTGAAAAAAAATCTCCCAAACCTTGGAGCAGTTAATCGTCCATTCACTGGAGCAACGAAAAACCAGAGTAGCACTCCCACATGGGTTTGAATCAATGTTTCACATCACTCTGATGCTTTATCAAGGCCATATATGGGCTGCTGCTTTTTTTAGGAACTTCAGTTCTATTATCCAGCCCTGGACACTTGTTTACATGCAGTTTGATTAGTTCTTTATGTACTTTGTAATCTTTTATTATTTTAAAATGGAAACTAAGCTTGTTTGTGCCAATGGCTTCTGCATCCTGGCCCCAATTTACTGTACCTTGTCATAGACAGGCAATTGATAGTTGTATAGGTGGGAGTTTTATATCAGGATGTGTGCAGAAGTACCGGTGTAGATTGTTTGCTACTGAACAGTTTTTGGGCCTTGGGCTGTGTCATCTTATTTGTGTGAATTTGACTCTGTTTCTACTTCCATTGCATACCTGAAAACTTTTTATCATTTCCCAGTCCATGGAGGGGCTGGTGGTGGTGTCGATTTTGTTCTTAAAATATTTGGCCTTTGCCCTTTTGATTTTATTTTTGCAGTCATTCCTTAGTTTTTTAACTTATCCCAAGCACCTCCTTTGGATGTCCTGTTCACCTTTCTCCTTGCCCTGTCTTTGATCCTAATTTGTTTTTTTCAAGTATTCTGTTACCCATGGCATGTGTTTTTTCTAACCCTACTAGTTTTTCATGTGGTATGCTTGTTGTAGAGTACAAGAAATGAATGGGTGAATTCTTCAATAACAGCCATTAGGGCTGGGTGAAGTTAGCAAATTCTGATTTCATGGAATTTTCACAAAAGTCTTTAATTGGTCATAACTCAGTCAGTATTATAGCCAGAGATCTGCAGTTTGGCATGCTTGTTGCTTGGAGGAGTCCCTAAGTTTCGTGACATTAGCTTAAGGGAAAGGGAAGTTATTGGGGTCCAAAGTCTGGCAATTCATTAGTCATGTGAAAATTTCAGAAAATATTTCTATGCTTACAACTTAACGACCTTTGGAGCTAGATAATTGAAAATGTATATACTGTATATCCTTTCTTGAAAGAGTCATAGAAACTGATAAATAGAGAGGTAATTGGTTGTGTAAATTGTAAGTTACAGGCATTCAAAATTTCACAATTTGTTAAATTGTGTGAACATTTTCAAAATATTTGGATGTTTAGAGCTCCACTACTATTGCGGGTATACACTCAGGATTCAGCAGGTATACCAACGTAAATATGTCCCTCAGTCTAATTAAGATGGATAACTGTGGTTTAACAGGCTAAAAATTATTGTTGATACTTGGAAATTACTAACTGGCAAAATGTGCTCATAAATTCATGGACCCATACTACATAATGCCACCAGAATTCTACTGGTGAAATTTAACTTTCCCAAAGCACTTATCACCACTGCATCACCTCACCTGCACTAGCATCATGGCCCTGCAATACCCCATCAACACTCCTGCAACAGTGATGCCCAGCATCATGCTCCATCATGACTAAAGATATCCAGATACTTCCGTCACACTGGCCAAAGTCACAACAAGTTGCAAGGCTTGGCATCACTTGGTGCCACTATTTTCAAACAATAAAAATGTATATTGTCATCTTCATGGTTGTTAAAGAGTCAACAGGTAGCATTGTACAGAAACAATGCTGCACGTGCATATGCTTCCTCAATTCATTAGTTCAGTGAGATCTAGTGGTTATCTGGCATATTGCAAGAATTCAGGGTACTGAACAGTGATGTTCATGGCTATTCATCATGGTTTGTCACTCAAGAGAGTGAACTGACACTTGGCACCACTATTCTTGTATTGAGGAACCTTGTATGAATGCTTTCTTATTGAAATTTTACCTAGCCTTTACCTTCCTCTACAATGGTTACTCAAGTGTATGACTGGGGGGCAAAATGTACATTCTACAAGCCTATGAATTTCAACTTTAATTACTGATGTTATTTTGGAATAGTTGACTGCTTATAACTTGGCCAGCCTTTAAGAAAGAGATTTGAGAGTAAACACACACAGACTCCTTTTTTTTCCATTTTTTTTTTCTCTCAGCTGACAGCTCGTCTGTCAGGGATATTCTCTGTTCACGGGGATACACCCTGATCAAGCTGAACCCAGACATCATTCAGTTGGCTACCAGGTTTTCTCCAACATTTGTTCCCCTCTCATCACACCTGGTGGTGCCTCTGTCGGCCTTGCATGGCCACAGTGTCCCCTGTGGAAAGAGAGTACTCCCTGGCCAAGCCACAGGGGGTTGCTGTGTTAGTGGAAACCTGTGTCAACCATCCCGACCAAGATGCACTGCACAGCTGTTTTAGCCATTGCCTGCTTCCTGATGGAACTTCCTGGGCTCACTTCTGGACCGGGTTATCAGCATGGCAGCGTGATGCTCTGCTGCTGGTCATGGGGTGACCTGAAAGCCTAATATTTAGGGTCAACGAACCTAAAAAAAATCGGTGACATTCTGTTTTCTAGTTTTAAAGTTATATGGGTTTACAATTCTTCAGTTTACATAACTGGGAAGTGTAATTTTAAAATTGATGAAAGTTTGGAAGCTTATAACTCAGTCATCTTTAAAGACAGAGATTTGTAATTTGGTACATATCTGCTTTGGCAAAGTCAGCATAACAAATATTGTGCATTTTGGACAAATACTTTTGAAATTCTGAAATTTAAATCAGAGTATTCCCAGCACTGTTGTACAAGCTTTTCCTTGTTGGCAGGTTAACCAGCTGGAGCATATTCAGTGCTGCCATGCTTTCTGCAAGCCTGTACCAATCTCAGACTGTCCCAGGCCACATTGAAGTCCCCAACAAGGACTAGCTCACCCCCTCTAATGGTTTCTTGTAAGGTCTGAGCCAGCAAGTTGAACTGAAGTGGCTTTACTTTTGGTGGTGAATAAACAACCTTTATGTTTAGTTTTAAGGAGCTTATACCTACAACAAGGCATTCTTCTATACCTTCTAGGGTGCCAGAGTAAATTGTTCCCATGTTGCCAACATCTTCCTTTGTAAAGAGCATTACCCCCCACACACACACACACATACACACACACACACACACACACACACACACACACACACACACACACACCACTTTTGGGCTTGTCCAGTCTAACTTGATTGTAGGCATCCCAGCTGATATCTTTGTCTGAAACATTTTTGGTTAGTCAATTTTCCATTAAACCTAAGATGTCCCAGTCTTCTTTCGAGCCTAAACTTTAAATTGGTTCATTTTTCACTAAGCTTCTTGCATTTTCATTGACTATCTTAATTTCTTGGCCTGCTGGTCCAGGGCCTGGGTTTGTCTCTATGTCTCCACATTATAAGTATGACAATATAGCATAATGTGCTTTGCTTAATTTCTGCATTTTGCCAGGTGGAGGTTAACAATACCAGTTTTGATTATTAGTTGCATTTAGCCATGCCATTTATTGAAAAAGCTTTTTCCTTGGGTGTTTGTATATTGAGTTCTGTGGGATTGAGAAGGAGTCCCACAGGCATAGTAAGTCTCCTTGTTTCTCCTCTACATTGCTGAATTCTAGGCTACTTGGTTAATGGCGAGACCTAGGACAAAGGCCATTATCATGTATACCAGAAGCATTTTACAGTGTTATGTGAGGTTCACAGCACTGGAGGTATTCACTGGGACATTCACTGTGGGAAAATAAACTCTGGGGTGAGTAAACTTGTCTACTGCATTGCAAGGCAAGGCCACCCAGAGAGGGTGTAGCTTGGATCAGGTATACTGTGGCTGTACCAGAAGAATGACAAGGTGTACAATTTCCCAGTGTTACTTATTTCCCTATTTGCTGAAGGTTATGCCAAAAGAATTACTGGATATATCTGTCTTCTAGCTAGCTATCTAATCTAGATATCTAGTTAAAATATTTGTTAGATGGACGGGGTGCCCACCGGTACCACTTTCTGCACCCTCCTCCAGGTTGCCCAACTGCCCTTCCCAATATTTATGTTTTTATATTTAAGCAGACTGGGGCCCACCCTAGAAGTGCTTCTCTTGACCCTCCTCCCTCCAGGTCGCTATTTTGCTGTTACCCTTACCATTTGCATTTACAATTGCAGTACCATGACCTTGCACATTACGGTTTGAGTTTCCATACGAGCCGTTTGTATTTCTGTTTCCTTTCATGTTATTGTTGCTGTTACAGTTACCATTTGCATTTAAAATTGTGGTACCATGACTGTGCGATAATGGTTTATGCTTCCATATGCGCTTGCATTCACGTTTCTGTTTCTGTTTCCTTTGGCATTATTTTTGCTGTTACAATTACCATTTGCATTTCCAATTGTAGTACCGTGACCTGCATGTTACAGTTTGCGCTTCCAGATGCGCTTGTGTTTGTGCTTTTGTTTCTGTTTCTGTTGCCATTATTGTTGCTGTTACCATTACCATTTGCATTTACAATTGTGGTACCGTGACCGTGACCGTTACGGTTTGTGTTTCCATACGCGCTTGTGTTTCTGTTTCCACTTCTGTTTCCTTTGGTGTTTTTTTTCCCTGTTACCATTACCATTTGCATTTTCAGTTGCGGTACCATCACTGTACGCATTATGCTTTGCAGTTCTGTATGCCCCTGTGTTTGCGTTTCTTTCCTTTGGCGTTATTGTTGCTGTTACAGTTACCATTTGCATTTACAATGGCGGTACCATGACCATGCGTGTTACCAGTTGCATTTATGTACGCGCTTGTGTCTCTGTTTGCATCACTGTTTGCTTTGGCGTCACTTTGTGCTTGCGTTTCTATTGATGTTTGCTTTACCATTTACATTTGCATCACCATGTGCGTAACCGTTAGTGCTTGCATTTCCATTGCAGTTACTATTACTAAGTCACAAAAAATCACGTGGTGGGCCCGTGCTTCCACCACCACATTCCATTCATTATTTGTAGTCCTCATTCTCAAAGAAGAAATTCATGGCAAAAATCCATTTAATGCATTAGTTAGGGTTGTTCCACAGTGACAAAGTGAAGAAATTTGGTGTTAAGGTTGAAAGCCCCTTACCCCAGCCACCCGCAACCGGCATTGGGGTGTGCATTAGGGTTATCGGTCTAACTCTCACCCCATTCTTCTATACCTCAGCTTGTTTACACATGTGATGGGGTGAGAGTTAGGACCGACAACCCTGGATGCCAGTTTGGGGGTGACTGGGGTAAGGGGGCTTTCAACCCTAACACTGAATTTCCTCACTTTTTGTTGCTGTGGAACAACCTAACTGATGCATTAAACAGAGTTTTTTGCTATGAATATATATATATATATATATATATATATATATATATATATATATATATTATGGTAGCACAGTAGTGCTACCATAGTTAGGGTTGAGTAGTCCTGTTAAGGTTAAATGGTGAAACTTTGCACCTTAATAACTTTGCCACTGTTCAACAGAGTTGCCTGAAATTGGGCAGGCACGGGACGTAACCATAGATCTTGGGATCTGCCAACCTTCGTTATGGTTGGATATACAGCTGTGACGTTATTAAGCAACATTTGTGTGCACAATTACATTATTTTGCTAATTCTTTGCTTGCACCTACAGGTCACACGGTTTGTGTGACCAGTCCAAAAACTTCAGAGAACGTGCGGCTGGGGTCCCCGATGTGCTATTTGAAGATTTCTTGAAAGTTCCCATTATAAGTCAATGGGAAAAGTTAGCAAAAAGTTCTACATTGTCGCAAATGCACTTTTTAGTGTTGCAAATTACCCTAGTAGTGTCGCAAATCCGCCATTTTTTTTTAGTTGGTGATCAAAAAAATGCTTGGCATTTAAAATTGGGACCCTCTAGGAACACAATTCTTTTTGTGTTCACCTTGTCAGACCCTCAGGATGCTAGCCATGTATTTATTTTGGGGTTAAACACCCCAGAAATGTGTTTTTCAATTTTTTGGGAAAAGTAGTGTTGCAAAGTAGTGTCGCACTTGTGACACTTTCGCAAATTTTTGCGAAAGTTTTTGCAAATCACACTACTTTTCCAGACTATGGCCAAAATGACAGGAATGCTTTGCCACCCTGCTGCAAAATAATGGTTTGGTCTTTTGGGCTAAAATTTAGAGGAAAGGCAGCCAACATCTCACAGATGTGCCTTTTGGTGGTTTGATGGCAAAATATTGCAGGGATGCTAAGTTATGGTACTCTGAAGTTTATATTTTTTCTCATAGAGTAATGTGGTGGCGTACGCCATGCCGTTCGGGGCTCATATCTCGGAAACAGTGCGAGATATAGATTTTTCATCATGGCACTACAAAAACATAGCCAGGAAACTCATGAATCGTGTGAAATTTAAATTTTTTTTCTACGTCGTACAGTTCCTGAGATATAAGCAATTTAGTATTCCAACAACTCATTTTCTGCTCCGTGGCCCATTATTATGCATACATTCTTTGTACACACTGTGTTTCTCTATGCAGCTGTTAGGCAAAACCAAATTATGTCTTCCGTTACTGTTACAGTTAGCATTTCCACTTGCATTTCTGTACCCATTTGGTTACAGTTCCCATGTACGCCACCATGTGCATTACCCTTTGATTTCTTGTTTGTGCATGTGCTTGCATTCACGTTTGCATTTCCATTTCTGTTTCCTTTGGCATTATTTCTGCTGTTAATGTTAGCATTTGCATTTCCAATTGCCGTACTGTGACCATGTGCATCACGGTTTATGTTTCCTTATGTGCTTGCATCTCCTTTTGTGTCACTGTTCGCTTTGGTGTCACTTTGCACTTGCATTTGTATTATCATTTGTTTTACCATTTATGTTTCTGTCATGCTCCCACCACCACATTCCATTCACTATTTCTACTGCACATTCTCAAAAAGAAGGGACATTAGAGGCACAAAACTCCATGTAATGCATCAGTTGTTCCACACCGACAAAATCGAGAAAATTTGGTGTTAGGGTTGAAAGCCCCACCTTGGCCCCCCTGCCCACACCCCCAACCGGTATCAGGGTGCACATTACGGTTGTCAGCCATAACTCTTACCCCATCACATATGTAAGGAAGCAGAGGTGTAGGAGAATGGAGTGAGAGTTAGGACCGATAACCCTAATGCGCACCCCGATGCCAGTTGGGTATGTGGGCAGGGGGGCCAAGGGGGCTTTCAACCCTAACACTGAATTTTCTCACTTTTGCCAGTGTGGAACAACCCTAACTAATGATTTAAACAGAGTTTTTTGCCTCTAATTTCCCTTCTTTATGAGAATGATAACAAGAAATAGTGAATGTAATGCAGGGCCCATAGCGGGAGCACAGAGCCTTTTGGGCCCCATGCTCCCACCACATGATGTCTTGTCACATAGTAACATTGTGCTCACAAACGCAAATAGTAATGCGCATGGTGACACAAAGCGAAACAGAAAGAGAAACAGTAGTGTAGATAGAAATGTTAAATACAATGCAAAAGCAAGCACAAATAAAAATGCAAAGGGTAACGCACATGGTGATGTAGACGTGAACGGTAAGTGAAACGGGAACGGAACCGCAAGCAAAAACGGTAACGGTAACAGTAATGTAAGCACACAGGCTGGTTTTCCCAAAGCTGCACCAAGAAAGACAGTGAGTACAAAGAATGCATGCATAATAATGGTTCTCGAGCAGAAATGAGGAGTTGGAATACCAAATTGCTTATATCTCAGGAACCGTATGACGAGAAAAATTTAAAAGTCATATGATTTATGACTTTCCTGGTTAGTTTTATACTTAGCTCCCATTAGGTGGCTAAGTATTTTCTGATGAAAGTCTGTATCTCGACCGCTTCCTAGATACGGGCCCTGAAAGGCGCTGCGAATACCGTAATGTTATCCTATGGGGAAAAAAAGAGAAGTTTGGAGTGCCATAACTTTGGCTCCCTGTAATATTTTTTCACCAAACCACAAAAAGGCACATCTGTGGGATGTTGGCTGTGTTCCCTCCAAATTTCAGCCCAAAATACCAAATTATTGTTTTACAGCAGGGCGCCAAAGGATTCCTGTAATGCGTCAGATGCCATAATGTTATCATATGGGAAAAAGCATCAACTTTGGAGTGCCATAACTTTGCCGCCATGTAATATTTTTTCAACAAAATACTGAAATGCACATCTGTGGGATATCAACTGCATTCCCTCCAAATTTCAGGCTAAAACACCAAACCGTTCTTTTACAGCAGGGTGCCAAAGAATTGCTGTCATTTTCCCACAGCCTAGAAAAGTACTGTCGAAGTTTTCGAAAGCTTTCGCAAATTCATTCGACAGTGTCGCAAGTGCGACACTACTTTGCGAAAGCACTTTTTCCAGAAATTTGAAAAAGATATTTCTGGGGTGTTTTACCCCCAAAATAAAGACATGGCTAGCATCCTCAGGGTCCGATTAGGTGAATACAAAAAGAATTAGGTTGCTAGAGGGTCCCAATTTTAAATGCCAAGCATTTTTCTGATCGCTGACTGAAAACAAAATGGTGGATTTGCAACAGTGAAAGGGCCATTTGTGAAAAGTAAAACTGCATTCGCGACACTGTCGAACTTTTTGTTAACTTTTCCCATTGACTTATAATTGGAACTTGTTTTTTGAATAACTTTTGAACCGTTTAATATTTTTTCACGAAATCTTCAAAAGGCACATTGGGACCCTGGCCACATATTCCCTGAAGATTTCAGATTGGTCACGCAAACCGTAGACCTGTAGAGATGACAGTAAAATTCCAGAAAAGCTTAAACGCATGCAGATCATGCATAACTCCATAGCCTGATATGTGACTGATATGAAACTTGGCAGATCCCAAGGTGTATGGGTCTTGATTGTGTATTCCAAATTTCAGGCACATCCATCAAACGGTTGCAAAGTTCTTAAGGTGCAAAATTTGGGCTTTAACATGTAAATGGCTCTCAACTTAACTATAGTGGCACTACCATGCCACTATAATATATAAAATGGGTAGGACAAATTGTGTCTGTTTTATTGATGGAACACATCATATGACCTTGTGTATATCAGAGCGACTGCACACCTGCACTTTCACCCCTCCAAAACAGTTTTGCCATTTTATAAGATAGA
Organism: Neoceratodus forsteri; assembly: GCA_016271365.2. Taxonomy (NCBI): domain Eukaryota; kingdom Metazoa; phylum Chordata; order Ceratodontiformes; family Ceratodontidae; genus Neoceratodus; species Neoceratodus forsteri. Next base: position 1,609,479,182 of record CM057453.1, read on the forward strand.
TAACCCACTCTAGGGTGTGCGGTCATGCTCTGATATACACACGCCTTGGGTGATTGATGCACACAGCCTGCAGCCTCACTGCATAATGCGCACACAGTAATGCATATTTTCAGAGTGACTGCACACATTAGAGTAGGTTAGTGGGTTATCTATTACACACACACACACACACATATATATATATATATATATATATATATATATTCATTGCAAAGCAAATGTATCAATGCACTACTCAGGGTTCAGTTTAGCACCACAAAGGTAGGGAAATGTGGTGTTAGGAGTTCCAGCCCTAACTCCCCACCCCAAGCAGCGAAAGAACAAGACCACACAAGCAACCACAGATAGACACCATCTGGTAAGACAAACAACGTACAACTGTTTCCAGATGACACAACTGTAGTAGCACTGATGTGCTGCCTTTGTGGATTTGTCTCTGTCATACACACACCATAAGACATGCACACTCAATTCTAGCTGCAGATAGAAATCCACGCTACTGAAATCACAACACTGCTTCTGTGTGCAGAAGCACAGACCCCTGCATTCACAGGTACGGATGCACAATACCCAAATTACAAGAGTTAATTTGTCTTCAGAAGCATCACAGGTACTCATGCACAACTGTAAGACATACATACAGTTCTGTTTCAGATGTGCAAGCTCTTAAGGCCTGTGCTTCTGCAGCCACAGATATAAGACATACAGACTGACCTCTGGGTGCAGAGCCCAGGACCCACAAAATCTACTCTACCAAAACTTAAGCAGTACTTCTGTCTGCAGAAGCACAGGCAGCAGAGGGCCTGCACCTCTGAAGCTGCAGGTAAGAAATACACACCAACTTCTGGCTGCAGAAGCACAGGACCCTATGGGGCCTGCAGTTTCACAACTGCATATAGAAACCAAGATGCCCAACTTCTGGTTCTGCCTCTGTACATGCAGATGTGGGAGACTTTGGTCCCGACCCCGCATCATAAAAGTTACATTTAGCTGCCTGTATTTGTAGCCTGATCCTCAGGAACTGCTTAAAACCTGCAGTGATTGAGGATGAAAAATAAATCAAAACAAAAAGACGCTTTTCTTGAGTTCCTGAAACCAACACAAGTGATGGAAGTGAGAGACACTAGGGCTGCCAGCCACAGCCACCCACCACCTGAAACTACAGAGCAACAAAGCAAAGGCAGTGAGGAGGAACTAGATGAAGAGTTTACCATAACCTCCAAACTCCTGTTTTTGGAATAAAGCAAGATAAATCATACAATGACCAGGACTGAGAAAGTGATGTCGGAAAATACAAAAGGTCACCAGGAAGATACCCAGCCCACAACAGACTTAGAGACTGGCCTGACTGACACCGCAGGCACTGTAGTGAAGCATGACACGGTGATCCATTATCTCCTGAAATAGGACAGTGAACTCATGGAAAAGTGGATAACCAAGAGCTGTGAGCCAAGAGGGATAATCTTTGTATTTATGCCTGAAGACACAGAGACAGGCCATATGGAGTCCTTCTTGGAGTCCTTTCTGAAGGAGATACTGTGTCTCCCACCAGAAGACCCACTGAACATAGTCAGGGCACACCGGGCGCTGGCAAAAAAAAAAAACACAGACCCTAGCGCTAATCTGTGCTCCATAATGCTAAAATTCCTGGATTACAGGACAAAGACCAGGGTGCTGCAGGCTGCATGAGTGAAAAAAGAAGTACTGTTTGGCGATAAGCACCTGTACTTTGACCAGGATTTCACCCCACTCACTCAACAGAAAAGGTGCACCCTGCTGACAATTAAAAAGTATCTAGCTACCAAAGGAACAAGATGTATCCTTTGGTGCCAGCCTAAATGAAAATTTTCCTGCCAGAAGGTCTGTTGTTCTTTTGACGCTAAAGGAGGCAAAGTCAACTCTGCACCAGCTTGGGGTCAGACCAGAACTCACGCTTTCTGCCCTGATGATCCCTTTCTGGATGCTCAGCCTAGCATTACCCCATGGATCACAACAACCAGATCCACAGCAGGAAAAATTGTACCCCACTCTACAAAAGGACCCTGAAGAACACAGAGTACAACAGCCTAAAGAATCCCTACCAGATACTAGAGGAACCTGAACACTGGCCTTTTTTTTTTTTTGCTGTACTCACCAAGCAGCTGATTACTGAGACCCTGGAGACATTTCTGATGTGCTAATGGGATCCTCATGGATGGCGAAGCTACCAAGATGCCATTTTGTTAATGGAGTGATAGCTTCAACAGAGACTTCAAATTACTGTATTCAAGTCTCTATGAGCAGGATTTGCTGGGTGGGGGTTTCTGATTAAGAGATGACTGCTGAGTGGAAGATCAGGTGCTAATCTGGGTTACTTGAAAATGCACTGGGACTGGGGGCAAATGGGTCTATTAAATGTCACTGTCCTATTTACCAATAGAGGTCCTTTATTTCTCACTCTGATTTGCTCCCCTCTGCAGAGTGCATGCTTCCCTGACCTCCCACCCCTATGTCCTAAATCATGCTCTGATCACTTCACCGACCAGAGTCTGGAAGGGCTTCCACATGTTTTGCAGCAGGTTCAAGTATTGGAAGGGCAGAGGAGAGGGGCGAGACTAGTGTACACCTGCTGAAAGACCCTGCAGTGAGCCAATTTCCCCAATTTGCAACCGAGAGATGAAACCACGTGCAGCATAAAGTATGTGTCTTTCGCTTCTCTTTCCTTCCCTGCACTAGTTAGAGGCTGTATGCTCATGCAACAGTTTTAGAATGTATTGTGGAGTTTGGTAATTATTGGCCCACACATCTCTCCACGGTTACTCGGGAAGCCACCTGTTACGATTGGGGCATGTACGTTAACTGCGGAATCCTGTGGCGAGGTCACAAGGCCCCCCAAAAAATATCAAGGGCTTCATTCTAGTGGCTGAGAACTGAGTAGTAAGGTAGGTTACAGATGTCATGCAGCCTAGGTGCCACTACTGATCTCTGCACGGCTTGCTAACACTGGGAAATGTGCAGATGGGGCCACGGGTGACGTAATTTTTCTCTGTTTCTGTTTTGCTCCCACCACAGAATGCATGCTTCCCTGACCTCCCACCCTATGTTCTAAATCATGCTCCCAATTGCTTCACCAACTGGGGTCTGGAACGGCTTCACATGTTTGGCACCAGGCTTGAGTGTTGGAGGCAGAGCAAGGGGTGAGACTCATGGCACACCTGCTGAGAGGCCCTGCAGAGAGCCAGTTTCCTTGATTTGCAACTGAGAGATGGAACCACATGCAGCATAAGGGTGACTCTCTTGCTTCTTCCGTCCCTGCACTAATCAAAGAGGGTACATGTTCTGGTACATGGTATATGTTCATGCCACAGTTTTAAAACATATTATGGAGGTTAATAATTATTAGTCTATGCATCTATGCTCAGCTACTGGGGAAACAACCTGTCACTATTAGGGCATGAAATGTAATTGTGGAATCCTGTGGGAGGGGAGGGGGGTCGTAAGGCCCCCCAACAAATGTCGGGGGCTTTGTTCCAGTGGTTGAGAACTTAGTAGTAAGGCAGGTTGCAGATGCCATGTAACATGGGTGCCACTACTGATTACTGCAAGGCCTGCTGACACTGGGAAGCATGCAGATGGGGTCATCGGCACTGTCACCATCAGATCAAGATACACTAGAAAGGATAACCCCTAGGAATGAAACCTGCAGGCCCAATGTTTAGACACTGCTGAAGGGGTCGTGGATGGTTGGTGTAGTGGGATGACATTGCTTGAGCTATTAAAACATGTCCCGGCAGAGATGAGGGCTGACATCTGTGCTGCTTGGGGGAGGCACTCTAGACAGGGACTGTCAGACTGCTCCCCTAAACAGGAGCAGCAGGGAGAGGTCTGCTGACATCAAAGACGACCAGCAGATATACTGGAGAAGAGAAAAATGTCTGGGACTGCGTGACAGACCCGGAGAGCCGCTTACATCATCAGTGCAACTACCAGTTAGGGGAGGGGGATGGGGCAGTTTCTATTCAGCCCTTAGTCTCTATTTGCTAGTCACGAATGCATCAGATGATGACAATGAGCCATCATATTGTAAACAGAGAAAGGAAGCTGGCTCAGAAGTACTTGTTATGCACAATACTTCCTGGAGGGGGTGTCTCACCCTGGCCAACAGCATATTTATGCTAGGAGTTATGGGTGTATTTTCACTTTTGAGAAGGTTGTTAAAATGTTTGTAAATAGTTTGACAGGTTTCCAAGTTAAATGTTCTATGGTCTGGGCTGTAAAGGTGGAAGTGAAAGCTTGTGGGGATGTCATTAGAAAATAAAATGTCGGATGGCAACATAATCACCTATAATGTGCGAGGTCTGAACAATCCAATAAAGTACACTAGGGTGTTGAATGAGTTGAAAAAACAGAAGGCTGAGGTGGTCTTCTTACAGGAGACCCACTTAACCCAGGAGGAAGCTCTAAAACTAAAGAGATCCTGGGTGGGGCAGGTGTTTCGTGCTTCCTACCAGGATCATTTGCACAGGAGGGGAGTTGCCACCCTCATTCATAAGCAATGCCCGCTGGAGGTAATCAAAACTCATGAGGACCCACTGGGCAGATTTGTGATGGTGAAGAGTACATACAGGATGGTTCCATGTACCCTACTCAATATATATGCCCCCAACCAGGAAGGTGAAAAAGCCCAGTTCCTTAAACAAATCATGGTTAGGTTTGCACCTCCCCCAGGAGAGTTGTTCATAGTGGAGGGGTACTTTAACACAGTAAAGTCCTCAATCCTAGATTAGATAGATTGGGGGCCAGCAACACATGGAGGGGTCCTGCTGCAAAGTGCCTAGGAGCCCTGACTAAACAACTAGGATTGATAGAGGCCTGGAGATATCTAAACCTGAAAGTCAGAGATTACACCTGCTGGTGTTCTCCTCACCAGGCGTACTCGAGACTTGATCTATTTTTTATTTCAGCAGAGTGGATACACACCTTAGAGTCTTCTCAGATATGCCCTAGAACAACATCAGATCACGGGGCTGTCTCTCTGTCCCTGTCCCTCTCCCCAGTTCCGAGAAACTCTACTTGGAGATTAAATGTCTCCCTTCTCAACAGAGAAGATTATAAAAATATGGTCTAGGAGTGCCTGAGAGAGTACACAAACACTAACCCTCTCACAGATACCGCAGAGGCTATGTGGTGGGATGGGTTTAAGGCTGTGGTGACAGGTAGGATTATCAGCCTTGTGGCAGGGGTAAAGAGGGCAAGATTAAGAAAGCAGGTAGACTTCAAAGGAATAATCTTTAATCTCGAAGTGGAGCATAAAATAACATTAGACAGCAAAGTAAAAAGGCAACTAGAGGAACAAAGAAACAAACTTAACAAGTTGTTAGATGATAAAATTGAGGAATCCCTCAGATACTTATGACAGAGATATTTTGAGGTGGACAATCAAGCAGGAAGGTTGCTGGCATGGCAGCTTCAAAAGGAAGCAATGGGAAGGGTGATCCTGAGGATAGCAAGGGACCAGAATCAGAGGCGTTGCCAGCATGAGTAAATATTGGGGGCCTGGGCACCAAACAAAAGGCTGGGGGTGGCCCCAAGAAGCTGTAGAACTTTTGGTGCTCTCTCATGCAAATTAACACATTTTATGCTACTTCAGCCTTGTTTTTCCCCCATTCCTTTTCCATTATTTTGTGCCTTTTTTTGGTTGGCTTGTCACTTGACAGGAAAAAACTACATGTTGCAGATTAAAAGTCATAGAATCAATAGCATATTTTGTAAATATCCATAGATCTGGGCTAAATCTACTGATATTTAAGAAGTATGATGGGCATGGAGGAGGGCTGGGCAATCTGGCATCCAATTTCATAAGAGTCATACCAAGAACAAAGTATGCTGGGCACGGAAGAGGGCTGGGCATGGGCAATGGCATCTAATTTCATAAGGGTCACACCACCCACTATTATTCTTAAATTAATCTTGACTTCTAATCTTGATGATCTCTGAGTAGGACAGACAGTCCTCTCCTCCCCAGTCAGTCAGCTGTGTGCTGTGCTGCAGACTAGTGCACTGCTGGGCTGACTCTGCTCTACTTAAGGGCCCCGCCCCACTGCAAATAAATGCAAACATGCAGCCACTTTGACTTGCCATGATGGGCCATTATCATTATGTCATGTTTCTTCATTGACTCACCTCACAGAGTAACAGCAGGCACTACAGGCAGGCATGATCATGGCATCCAGTTATGTCTCTGTCTCTGTCTGCTCTCAGCTAGCTCTCCTCTGGCTCTGCTCCACTGATTCTCCAGCAGTCTTTGGATCTCTGCTCCTGCCTCCAAGAAGTCCCTCTCAAGTGCAAGACTCCAAGTCTCCTCTGATGTGTCCTGTGATTGTCCTGGCTCCTGGACCCTCCCCCAGCCCCGACCCGACCAATTAGATTTGTGAGTGCCAGCGGTGCCGCTTAATCCCCTCTGTCTCTTAGGTGTTCGACTCACTGACAAAACATGGCAGCATTTTATTTTCCCTGACCAGCCTGCAGGCTCCAGCAGTACGCTCCCGCCTCCCCTTTGAGTCTGCCATCAGTGCCGTACAGCGTGCAGTATGCGCCATCACCAGGGCAACCACACAGACTCCTCACCAATCAGAAAAACAGTCTGAGAGAACTAGGAGCTGTGATGGTTGCCATGGCAACGACAGAGACAAAATTAGCGAGCAAGCCAAGGAAGCGATGGGCAGTGAGTCGGGGCTAGCTAGTGCTACTATCACTGGTAAATAAATATTAGTTTAAGCTGATGCTTATTGTGTGGCTGTCTGTGTGCTTAGCAATTCAGGCAGGTTGGGCCGGAGTGCCGCGGGCAGGCTGGGCTGCAGTGAGTGAAATGCAATGTTGTTTTTTTTAATTTTTACTTTTGCTTGGTTGGCAGTGGCAATGCAAAAAATGGGAACACCACCAACAAAAAACAGTCGGGGCCCCAGACAAAACATTCGGGGCTCCAGCCCCGGAGGCCCAGCCCTGGCACTGCCTCTGACTGGACTCCTACACAGCTGGATTCGGACCCTCTGAAAATTGTGCAGAACTTTCTAGTCTTCACAAGAAGCTGTACACCAGTGACCATATAGAGAATCACACAGAGAAAATGGAAGCTTTCTTCCAGAAGGTGACTTTTCAGAAACTATCTCAAGAACAAATGGAGGCATTAGATGCCCCTGTATCAGGAGGGAAGGTGGTGGGGGCAATTGGAGATCTTAAAAATGCGATGGCCCCAGGCCCGGATGGGATACAAGCAGAATTCTATAAGCTCTTTAGTAATGGTTTAACCCATCATCTGGGAAGGCTCTTTCAGGTGGTGCGGAAGGGGCAGCCCTCTCCCCCAGCTTTGGCAATATGCCCATTTCAGTTATTCACAAACCAGTCAAAAATCCCACCCAATGTAGATCATACCATTGCATCTCCCTCCTGAGCATTGACCCAAAGATCTTTACCTCGATCCTGGCCAACAGGCTGCAGACCTGTGTGGCATCCTTGGTGCACCTGGACCTAACAGTTGTCATCACAGGCAGACTCCTGCATGATAATATCTATCAGGTGTTGAACCTCATCACCTGGCAGCACAAGGTTAAAGACCCAGAGCTGGCCATATTTATGGACGCAGAAAAAGCATTTGACAGGGTGCAATGGGGATTCCTACACAGTACCCTGCAGATCACTGGATTAGCCCCTAAATTCTGGGACAGCATCACAGTGCTCTATGCATCCCCTCAGGCTACCATCAGAGTAAACGGAGTGACCACACAGTCTGCTTGCCTACAGAGAGGCACTAGGAAAGGTTGCCCCATGTCACCCTTGCTCTTTGCTCTAAGCATAGAGCCATTGGTGTAGCAGTCTGCAACAACAAGACAATCAGAGGGATCAAAGTGGAGAAGACACCCACAAAATTTCTTTATACACAGATGATACCCTGTTCTTGCTCTCCTCACCACAGACCTCTGTACCAGCCTTGCTGGAGGGACTGGGGGAGTATGGGCTGGTGTCGGGGTACAAGGTCAATCTAGAAAAATCTGAAGCCCTTAAGATGGGGGCCCCTCCCCAGAAATCATTTGCAGAACTTCCTCTTCAAATGGGCTACAAATAATATTGTTAGATACTTAGGGGTCAAAATCATGCCACTAATCCATTCATTGTTTAAACTAAATTACAATAAACTATAGGCAGAAATACAAGCAGACCTCACCAGGTGGGATACACTACCATTGACCCTGGTAGGTAGGATAGCAACCATCAAAATGAACGTCCTTCTGGTTTCCTCTTTCTCTTCCAGGCCCTGCCCATCCACATTCTGGACCACTTTTGGAAAATAATTACCAAAACTTTAGGGAGGGTCATGTGGAAGAGGGGGAAGCATAGAATCTTGGCCAGAACACTATCCTTCCCTAGAGAAAATATTGGACTAGCCATGCCAGACCTAAAACTGTGCTATCTAGTGGCCCAACTTGCCCCAGTGGTGACATGGCTTAAGCAGAAGGAGGAGTCAAGATGGAGGGAGATGGAGTCAGGACAGCTAACCATGGTTCCCCTCTTTTCCCTCCCACATGCCACCCTCACCCCAGCAATTTGGAGTGATGTCCTAAATCCATGGACCTGCCATGACACTAAAAATGATTGCCAAAGCTCATAAGCTTACACATACCCCAAACGAAGTAGGTCCTTTAACTTCCATTATTGATGACCCGACATTCCCTCTAGCAACAGTAGACCCAGTTTTTCTCAGATGGAACTACAGGACCTTAGCCAGGTATGGCTCACAGATAAGAAATAGTGGGGTAATCCCATTTGGGGATCTCCAGTCAAAATATGGCCTTCCCTGCTCTGATTTTCACAGATACCTCAGGTCAGACACCACATACAGATGTACCAGTTGATCCAACAAATTGAAAGAGACCTCACTCCACTAGAAAACTTCCTTTACTGGTCAGCCACTCTTAGAGGCACCAGAGGCTCTATTTCACAGGCTTATAAGGCTCTACTCAGCTCAGATAATAGAGTTACTGATGCCCTAAGACTCAAGTGGGAGGTGGAGGCTGGGATCTCTATACCAGAGGAACAATGGCTAGGACCTGGGAGAGGGGATGGTGAGTCATGGCCTTCCTGGGCTAGAGTGAATTTAAATGGAAATGCATGACTCATTTTTTTCAGACACCCACAGTCACCAGGCACTTTGCAGTGGGAAATTCACAAATGTGTTAGAGAGAGTGTGGACAGGTGGGATCCCACCATCACATCTTCTGGAGTTGTCCTAAACTGGGATCATTCTGGTCAGGGGTCCAAGCTGAACTCGCAGCCCTTTTGGGAACTCCCAATCCCACTAGATTTCAAACACCTGATCTTGGGTCTTCTGGTCCCAGATGTGGGGGGGGGGTGCAACAACAGAGGCTCCTAAGAATTATGTGCCTTGCAGCACAAAAGGAGATCGCAGATAATTGGTTCAAGGTCACCCCACCATCCCCAGAGGCCTGTATTAATAGGATCCTCAGCATCAAGCGAATGGAACACTTAACGGCCAAACTTCAGCTAAGAGAGGACAAGCATGAGGCTTTGTGGGCCACATGGTTGGCAAGAAGGGCTCTAGGAGTAATAGAAAATGGGGGGGTGAGAATAACAGGACTGAGAAACACCCCTGGAAGCTTCTAAATGGGAAGCACTTGATATAGTGGCACCCCTAGTCAAGCATAAGTTAAATACGTAGAGAAAATGTAAACAATAATGCCTACAGTACCAGTACTGAAGTTATGTTTTGTTACCTTTTGATGATGGGCTCTTGTTATAACCACACAGCTAAGATTTAAGGCGAGGTTGGTTGCCCTATCACGGCCACTCAAGAGAGGCAGAAATATTGAAATATATGGAAATGGCAAGAGTAGCACTTGGTTACCTACCGAGGCATCCTTTAGCAGCCTTTACAAATCACATTTTACTAATGGTATAACTGTAAACTGCTGTATGAATGCTAATTGTCATTTCCAGGCCTACAATTCAATGTAAGACATGACAATATTGAAGACTCAGCTTATGTAATGTATGCATATCTTTTTTCTTTTAATAAAACTGAGTTAAAATAAAAGAAATCCAAGATACCCAAATTACAACATTACTTCTGCAGAATTGGGTACTCATGCATACTGTAAGACATACACACAGTTGTGGCTGCAGAAGCACATGCATCAGACAAAAATCCACAAAGGTAGCAAATCAGTGCTGCTGCATTCATGTCATTTGGAAACAGTTTTATGTTGTCTGTCTTAGCTGATGATGGCTGTCTGTGGTTGCTTGTGTGGTCTTGTCCTTTTGCTGCTTGGGGCATAATTAGGATTGGAAACCCTAACACCACATTTCCCTACTTTTGTGGCAGTAAGTTAAACTGGTGCATTAACACAGTTTTTTGCAATTAATTTCCTTTCTTTTTCCTTTCTTTTTGAGATAGTGGAAACATGTTCTCATTCTTGCAGTTCCCAAAGGAACCTGCATGAACAAATACAGATGTGCAGGGCCCTCTGAGCCCTACACCAAGGAAAGAGACCATCTGCCTGTGGAAGTGCAGAGCCCTCTGAGCCCTGCAGTTCCATGTAGCAATGGATGACAAGAATTCATGCTGCCATCTGGTGGGTTGCAGAAGCACTTCCATGGGGCTATAGAAACAGATGCACAGGGCAAAGACTCCACCTGTCAGCAAAAGTACAATTCCCTCTGGCAGCCATGGTTGCAAAGGTGCAGAACCCTATGCCAAGAGATGAGTTCTTTTCACAATATGGTACTTTGGCCTATGAGATCAACCCTGCACCTTCCCATCCCCAGCTGAAGGGTGGGGATGCATAATAGCACCATCCACCTTGCCTCAGCCCATGTAGCTAGCTCACTGAGCTTGCCCCCTAACTGACCTCACTAGCAAAATATCACAAAGCACTGCCCAGTGGGCCAAAGTCTGGCATTGCACATGACTTTCTTAGTTTGTTTTTTTTTTTATTTTTATTTTCAAGACAGTTGTTTTATGACTCCCACTTATAAACATTACATGTAGCATCTATAGAATATTGGGTGAAACTTTATTTCATGCCACCATATAGAAGCTGATTGATGAAAAGGTCAATAATAGACTAATTTTATGGGGATCCAATTGGCTCACCAATAGATACCAGTGAGTAAATATTAGAGGGCATACTTCATCTAGTCAACCAGTTGTTAGAGGCATCCCTCAGGGATCAGTCTTGGGCCTATTGCTCATTAACATTTTTATTTCAGATTTGACTTGTAATTTAACAATTTGGAGAATCAAGTATGCAGACAACATAAAGATATGTGGTAAATGCCTCTCCGAAGATGACTGCAAATATATCCAGGAAGATTTGAATTAATGGCACACAGATGGAAGATGAAATTCAGTTTAGATAAATGCAAAGTAATGCACCTAGGGAGGAAAAATCCCCATTGTTTATATGCATTACATGGCAAAACCTTAACCCAGACAACTGAAGAGGTGGATCTGGGAATATTTATTGATGATGAATTTGATCTTGGGACTCAGTCATCATCTGCTATTGCCCATGCAATCATGGCATTATGGGCAATCAAAAGGCATATAAAATCTAGGGACTGGGCTGTAATCTTCCTCCTTTACAGAGCCTATGTGCACCCACATCTGGACTGCGCCTCACCTGTATAGTGTCCATTCTACCGTAAAGACATTAACCAAAAAGAAAGAGTCCAAAGGAAAGCGACAAAAAGCATTTATGAATTGCAACATTCACCTCATGTGACCCGTTTGAAGCATTTAAATCTTACAACAATAGAACAGTGTTGTCTCAGAGGGGATTTGCTTATTATGAATGATATTATGCAGTGTGTCTTTCTCCTGGCAGAACTGAATTTTAATTTCAAACAAGATTGAAAAAATACTAGAGGCCATCCTCTCCAATTATCCAGGCAATTTTCAGAACCACTAAAAGGAATTTTTCTTTACCAGCTGATCATTAAACCTTGGAACTTGCAACCTTTTGACACACAGTAATTGCTAGTACATCAACAGATCAATTTAAAAGTAAACTGGATAAGTTCATTTTGAATGTGGTATATTGCACTATCATTAATCAATGGAGCAATATGGGCATAAAACCCTCTTCACTCCCTTTTGCCTTAGTATGATCCTTAGTATAAGCACAAAAACACATTTTGGCCAGGTTTTGAAAAACAACACTTGTCCCATTTATAAGGTGGTGTGAAAAAAAATGTCTATCTTGAAAGTTTGGAGTGACAATATTGAAAGTTACCAAAGTTCTGAGTGAGCACAGAAAAATGTGAAAGTACACTTCATAACTTTGTTGCCTTTAATGTTCTGAACCACAAATTTTCAGCATAATTTCTTTATGACCTTGTCTCATGAACCTGATGGGTGAAAATGTTCAAATCCTGCCCAAAAGGTGGTTTGGTGGACTGACTGAGAAACAAGCTTTCAGTACAGATCTGAAAACTTTCACCTGCCTTGTTCATGAGTCTGACCAGAAGTGGGAGACTTAGGGTCAGACAATCCCTTATCTAATTTGGGCACTTAAGCACCTCTAACCAGCCAGTTTGGCTGCATATTGAAGAACAGTACTTGCATTTGAATCTGCTTTCTGGTGCTGCTGTTGTGACTGGGGTCTGCTGACAATGTCTGGTATTTATCCTGTGCATGAACTTGAACTGCCATTTGTTGCTGCTGAATAAATAGTGACACTTGCCTGCATTTGTTTCAATTGTATTTATTTGCTTGTGCCTCCTGCTGCTAAAGCTAACTGATCTTGAACTGCAGTTTTTAAAATGCTGATGAACGAATAGTGACTTTTGCCTGCATTCGTTCAATTGTCTTATGTGACTATGCCTCCTGCTGCTAAAGTTAATTGATTAGCGTTGTGCTTGAATTATTGGGACTCTATAGTGCTTATAACAATGAATTGCTCCTGATCTCCATTTTGTAATCTGTTGTCCCTAGTACCACAAATATCCTCGTGGTTTGCTGCCCACCTTAAAACTAGCTCACTTGCAGCCTGTTAGCAACTCTGTTCCTCTAAATCCCATTGATGGCAGCTCTGGGGGGAAGAGGGGGTATTTACAAATAAAAAGCATCATAAGGTAGATGCGGTAGTGTCTGCACGGTGGCAGCTAAGTGGGGGTAGCAAAGTGGGAGCGAAGGAGTCTGACCAGAGTCAGACCAGTAAGACCGGGGCATCTTACTTTGTTTGATTTGTAATTATTTAATTAGGGGTAGGTCTTGTGATAATTCGTGGGAAATAATGGCTGCTAAAGGTGTAATACTGGGGTTGTTGTATATTGTTGTACTGAGAATTGACACAGTATCTATCACCTGCAAAGGGTCATTTAGTGAACAGAAGAGAGGTTATGATGTTAGTATAGGGGCCGATATTTTATACAATTTTCTACATTAAATAATTTGACAATCATTGGACCTTTATACAGGACCTTAGCTTATAACACGGGGTGGCTGTGTACAAACAGAGATTTCAGGAAAAGGTACATTTGTTTGCTTATGTGCCTGGCCTTGTTGTATCAATTTTATTGATGGCGGTGACAGTGAGGTAAATCCTGGACCAGAAGCAAATGATTTGGCAGACGTTGATTATTTTAAATTAAATCATTCAGGGTTGCGAATAATTCATTTCAGTGTTCAAAGTTTGACATCAAAGTTCCATGACGTTGAGGCTTGGATTGATTTATATTCTCCAGATGTTCTGGCATTCAGTGAGACTTGGTTAAAATCTGATATCACTAATGCCGAAATCAATCTTCCTGGTTATAATATATTTACTGTAGGAAGGATAGGCCTAAAGGTAGAGCAGGTGGGGTCATGTTTTATATAAAAACAGAGCTTTGACTACTGAAGACACCTTCTTGAATGAGCTATGGATTTTGTAGAACATGTTGATGTTCAAGTTACCTTTGGTTTAGTTAAAAGTTAATCATTTGTTGTATCTACATTCCACCTAAATACCATACGGAAGGCTTACAGGAATTTGTAGATAATGTTAAAACTAATAATTCAGATGAACTAATGGTATTACGTGATTTTAATTCAAATTGGGCTGAACATGATATTGCTAGACTTTCTGGTACTTCGGGACCCTCACACTTACATCAACTTATTTCCTTGTCCACTAGGTTAAATAATAAAACAAATAGGCATACTGTATTAGATTGGATTTTGATAAATAGACCTTGTCACATCTTAAAGTGTGGAGTGATAGCTGACTCATTGAGTGATCACCACCCAGTCTTTAGTATATGGAAACATAAGAGTCCTAAGAAACCTGCACTGTATATAAAAATGGCTAGAAACTTTATTAATTTTCATTTACAGGATTTTGAGAAATTATGTGATGTTAATTGGTCCTTTATGATGTCAATACGGATGTAAATTGTGCTTTAGATTTTTAATTAATGAGTTTATGGCAGCTTTAGATTGTTTCGCCCCTTATATTAAAAGACGTAAATCTGGGAAAAAATCAGGATGGATAACTACACATTTGTTGAGAATAATCAGCTCGTAACAATTGTAAAGGCCAGCTCAAATTGGCTAAACAGAATTATTTAAAGCAAAAACAAATTGATGGGCTTTCTGACCCTAAGAAATTCTGGCATACGATTAATTGGCTAATTAAACCCACAAGTGGGACAGAACCTCATATGAAAGATGGGCTTGAAGTTGTTACCTGTGCTTTGACGATTGCAAATAAGTTTAATAAGAAATTCACAGATCTTGATTCTTATTTTGTCTAATCCAAAGTGTCCTTTAAAAACAACTCAACCATTGACATAAGTAGTAGACCCAAATTCTATTTAAGAATTACTTCACCTCAGGACATTTTTAAAATGTTTGCTACAGCTTAAATTGGATGGTTCTGCTCGTTATGATGGATTACCACCAAATCTGCTGCGTGAGACAGCTGAAGAGCTGGTGTATCCTGTTTGTACTTTACTGAATCTGTCCTTTATTACTGCTCAGGTCCCCGATCTTTGGAAATATTCTCTGGTTGTTCCAGTTCATAAGTCCGGTCTAGTGTCTGACTTTGGGAATTATTAATCAATCTCTATTTTGTCTGATTTATCTAAAATTCAGGAAAGAATTGTTTACAAACAATTCAATGATTACATTTACACAGAATATTATGCTCTAATCAGCATGGTTTTCAGAAAGGACATGGAATGGAGACTGCCATGGTCGAGTTCACGAATGCGGTCCTAGAGGGAATGGAGAGGGGTTATTTAACTTGGGCTGTGTTTGTGGACTTGACCAAAGCATTTGATTTGGTTGACTATGAGTCACTGATGGTCAGTTTAGAATCTCTGAGGTTAGATGATTCTGCTTTATGTTGGTTTTCAGATTACCTTCATAATAGGTATCAAATGGTAAAATTCAGAGGAATTATTTCTGAAAAAGCCTTAGTTAAGTGTGGAGTCCCTCAGGGTTCCATACTTGGTCCAATATTATTTTCTTTATTTTTTGATAAAATCTCTTCATTATTACACGCTGCTAAATCAACTCTTTATGCAGATGACACAGTAATTTATCTGCAGGGTCAACAATAAGTGAACTAAATCCAGAGTTAACAACTGAAATGTCCAGATTATTTCATTGGCTTGCCTCCTATAAATTGGTCTTGAACAAAATGAAAATAAAAACTATGGTATTTGGAACTGTGCCTAGATTAAGGGTTGTGGGAAGTTCTTTAAAAATGGTGGCCCCTGATGGCACAACATATGACAACGTAGTGAGTTTTCATTACTTGGGGGTTACACTGGATCCCACTTTGACTTATGATCTGTATTTGGCTAAAATAACTTTTTTTTTATTTAGTCTTTTGGTAACCGGGTATGGCCCACTAGGCACAAGTGCCTGTTTTCAGGGGTGACCTGGTAGCACTGGGTGGTTAAGTGATTCAAAGATTCATTCTAAAATTGCACTGTTATATAGGCTAAGGTAATTTTTGATAAGTGAAACTAGATTGGCCATTGTAAAATTGTGTTTATACCCATTAGTTAACTATGCTCATAATCACAGATAATACTTCTGCAAGTTTTGTACAAAAATCTGTCTTGTTGCAGTCTATTGGTAAGTTTGCACTTTCAGCTGACAGGGACACACATCATTGTGTGATGTTACATGATATGGGTTAGTTTCCATTCAGTTAAATTATAAATTTCTGCTAGCAAAATTTGCACATAGGCTGATGCATGGAGGTGCCCTCAAAGTTTGTTAAATTACTTTCAATTATATCAGTCCCAATACTACTCTAGAGCTAGAACAGTTAATAATGTACTTAAACTTCCTTTTATGAAAACTTCTTTGGGCAGCGGGCATTTGCTTATGCTGTTGCTAATAATTGGAATGATGTTCCTACTGATATCAGGAATATAGAATCAACTGCATCATTTTCTAGAAAGCTGTTTCAGTACTTTTTGTCTTTGAATGTAAGTGTTATGACTGATTTGGATTTATTTATTTTTATTATGTTATGTAGTGTAATTGTTGTATTTTATCTATATTTATATAACCTGTTTTGTCTTTACTTGTTGGGTTGCACCTGTAAATGGACTATATGACCAGTGTGCTTACCCATTAAGCATAATAAACAACAGTAACAACAATGAGACAGGGTCCAAAAATGCCATGTTAAAAGTTTGGTGGAAAAATATTGAAAATTAGCAAAGTTATGAGTGAGCAGTGAAATATTTCATGTTCACTCATAACTTGGTCATTTTACCATATTTTCTCAGCACATGTTCAACATAATCACCTTATGACCCCACCTCATGAACCCAGTAGCTGAAAACTTTTCAAATCCCACCTGAAATGTGATTTCACGGAGTGACTACAAAGTCACCTTTTGAGACAGATTTGAAAACTTTCACCGACCTTGTTCATGAGGTGGGTCCCTCCCAAAAAGGCCATGTTGAAAATGTGATATAAAATGTTTAAAAATGACAAAGTTATGAGTAAAAGTTCAAAACATAGAAATACATGAACCGAACTTAACTTACTTTCTCATATCATAGTTGCAGTTCCAGGAGAAGCGTCTTTTATATAGGAGCATGGAGCTGTGACATGGGACCATGTTTAGTTGAGTGAGGATGTATTGGGAGGTGGGGTGTTGGGTGCTGAGTGGGGGTCAAGGTTGGGTGATTGGAGGTGGGGTAGGACAGATAGACAAAGAACAATTTTCTTCTTTGCAGGTCTAAATTAAGTTGAAAAAAGAGGGAAAATTATTTTTTTTTTATTTTTATTTTTTACACGGACTGGACCCAATACTGTGGATTGGGCATGCCAGTGTTGGCATTTACTTTTTGGCAGCATCAAAGGTGGATACCCCAGTGTCATCATCTATGTATTATGGGTGGTGGGTGATCTGGAGGGGAGGGGTGGTATAAAGCATTACTGGAGGTAGGCACCAAAGTCCACTTAAAAAACTTTACATTGGAATGACTGGGACTGCTGGCTGAAATGGGAGGGGGAGGGAGCAGTTTAGCAGAAAGACTCAGGAAGGAAAAGGGAGGGCTAGTTGAGCTGGGAGGGGAAGGAACATTTTAGAATCTTTCAATAGAATCACAAAGAGCATGGGAATGACAAGTGAGGGGTGGCCTAGCAGTGAGGGGGAGGAAGTATGCAAATGTTAGCTTTTAGGGTGTGAGACAAAAAACAAATTCCCCTGTTCTCCACTTTGTGTGTGATAGGGAAATTCTCAACTCATGACCTGAAAAATGGGTAATCTTACTAAACTTGACACCCAGTATTTTGGGTGCCTGAAAAACATATTACTAGGTGTAACTAACAGAAAACACACAGAATCTAGCTAAATGGGTCCTATTTAGCTAGGTTCAGGAGTTATTTTCTAAATTCATAATTTTATGTGTTCTCCATGTTTTAGTTAAAAGAAAACCAAGAAGGTGGCCATGACAACCTGTATTTTTTCTTATGACCAGAAATGCAATAATTTTGTGAAAAGTAAACGCTTGCGAAAGGTAAATTTATCTTTCCTATCAGAGTTATTCTAAAATCCTACTGAGCATGTTCAGAAAAAAAACTTAAAATCCTTACAACTTGGGAACTGATTAATATGTTTTCATGAAATCTTCAAGAGGCACTACCTTGTCATGGGATGCTTTTACCCTGACAGTAAAAAAAAATGTAATATGTATAGGAAAAAACATTGGGTTTTATAAAAACTACATTCCCTAAATATATGGCTGAGTCCATTAAAATAAAAAGACCTATTGAGGTCTGCGCTCTGTAATTACTTGACTGTGCAGTCCCAAGTGGTAAAATACTGACTTGGGAGATAAGCATTTTTTTAATATTGGACCTTCTATATGGAATAAATTGCCTGGGAAGTTTAGACCCCTTGAGGGAAATTTTCAGTTGCACCAAATTAACCAATGGCTTATTGAAAATACTTGTTTTGATGGGAAATAGTTTGGATCTTAGGATGGTAGATTGTAACTTGTATTAAATGTATACTGTGAATTAATCATTGTTTTTTTGTATGTTCTTCTTGTCCTAGTTTGTTTTATGATTCGGAACTGTGTTATATTTATTGATGTATAATTGTAGTGTATATGTGTTTTCCTTTGTTATATATTGTTAACTTATAAGAGTAACTGGAAATGACACCTGGATCTCACTGTAAAGGAGCTTCAGCTCAGTGGAGATATCCTTATTCATTTTTTGTATGAATAAAAATGTTTTACTACTACTACTACTACATTCCATATCTCAAGAACCACACAAACTGCTATAATAAAACTTATCACCTTCTAAGAACGTGCCTCAAAGACAATGCATGCTAAATTTTGGGCAATTTTGTCAAATACTGCCAAAGTTATTAAAGTGCAAAAACTGGGTTTTAACAATAAATACCCTACTCAACCATAACTATACTGATTCTACTGCAACAGTATTATACAAGCGTGGCAGCACCTGTATATTAGGGTTGAGTAAGCACTTTAATGTTAAACCCCAATTTTTGTATCTTAATAACTTTACCCCCTTCAACTGATTTACTTGACATTTGGAATGCACAGAGAAAGTGCCAAGATCTCAGGATCCTGAACATTTCATGGCAATCAAGTCACTGGGGGCAAAATTACTGAGGAAAAAAAAACAAAACAAAAATCACCAAAATTAATACCTTTTTAGTGCAACAATAACTAGAACAACTAGAATGATTTCAAACCTGAAACTTGCAGGTTTGTTAAAATTTGCCCATGGTATGTGCTTTGTGGTTTTTGTCTACGAAACTTTAGCAATTTTAAAATATTTAAGAAAAAACAGTTCTGTTTCTGAGCATGTGCAGTCAAAAATCAGGTGGTATTAAGAAAATGCTCTTGTTTCTCAGGTGGCAGGGCTAGTTCCCTGTCTGCATATGCATTCCTGCTGTTTTGTTCAACAGGGATGGGGCTACTGTATGTGTCAGTGTAGCCTCACCCTGCAAATGTGTTGTGACTCTGACTTGTTTGTAATTAGTGGATCCTGCCATTAACCACTTGAGCAACTTCCTGCATTTGAACTGGACACCAGGGTGCTCAATCCCCTGTGCCAGTTAAGTGCTTTTTTTAAAATGTCTACTGACACAGGGGTGCCCGCCCTCATTACCAGTTCAATGCCTCCATTTTTTTTTATTTTCCAACCCCTGCCACATTAATCTACTGATATTGGGGTTTCCAATTCCCTGTGTCAGGTTACTCCAACCTCCCAACTGTTCTAACCATCCAGAACACTTGGTGTTCCCAATCCACACTGCCCCAAGTATCTTGCAACACTGGGGTGCCAATCCTCAGTGTCAGAGATACATTACTTAAAGAAAATTTTCCCATCCCTTCCCCTCCCCTCTATAATGTCCCCCCATCCCCTAATTTCAACTTGCTGATATCAGGGTGCCTAATCTCCAGTGTCGACATACAACCTCCCTCCCATCAGGAGGAGGTGGAGAAGCAAGATCGCCGCAGTGCTACTCTGCTCCCTGCCCACACTATGTTTGCTCTGGCATTCGCTGAAATTTTGGCCGCTAATGTTACTTCACTTTCTGTTGTTTCAAACAAGTTAAACTGAAGTCTTGCTAATGCTGACATTCGAGTTACAGCGATGTACTTTTTTCAGCACTTTGCTAATCCAGAGCTGCCGCTTGTTTGTGAGACGCACCAACCACAGCTGCACTTTAAACATGGAGGTTTTGTAGTTCGATTCCCATTTCAGGGAAACTTCTGTGCCGGTGTAATGCCTTGGCCAGGAGTCAGGAACCAGGAAAACTATGGAAAGGATGACAGACTGTCTAACAGGCACACTAAAAGTGCTGAAATGCTTGTGTTAGATTTAAAAAGGGTATGCCATTGTTGCCTAGGGCTGGGATGTCTCAGTAATTATTAACTGAATAAAATTTGCTATGCTCAGTAGAGCGATTATTTTTCCTACTCCCCAGATAATCGCAATTAGCACATTACCAGAGGCTGGAGAACTGGGCACAACAAAGGACGATTGGGAGAGAATCCTTTGGGAGATTGGACACCCAGACTCCTGGACTCCCATACCACCACACAAAGAAAAAGGGAGTAAAATTTATACAAGTTCTATGTGTGGTGACCTCCCATTGTAAATACACATAAAGACACTATTCGAGTGGCAGGTGGAGACTGGCTACAGGGTATTTCCCCCAAGAGGTACTGATTATTATTATTTCTCTTAGTCTGTGATTAATCACCAAGACTAGCAAATGAACTAAGAGAACTGGGTTGGAATGCCCCGGCATTATCTTGATGATATAATTATGGAGCCATACCTTTTCCTGCATGTTTTATACCATCTAAAATCTAGTCAGCTGTATTCCTTTATGCAGCCATTATCTCTGCTAATTTTATAAAGACGCTATTCCAGCAACCTGTGGAGATTGGTCATGGGGTAAATCACCCAAAAGTGGTGCTGTTTTTTTTCCTTTGGAGCTTGAACTCCCATTATATGCACCCTATTGCCCCAAAAGAACCTACTTCAATTCATAAAGCACTGAAGCACTTTACTTAAAGATGGAAACTTTAAGCAGGATTCTTTAACACAGATTTGAGCCACTGAACTATTGACATATTTTTTTACTTTCAGTGTCACCTGTGGCCTTGTGGCAAATCGATCAGACTTTTTGAAAATTTCATATTGGGGTGCCAAACAGTGCTTCCTTGAATTTCATTCAGGCAGAATATATTGGAGCCCTGTGAAGTGAGGGTAAAATATGGTGCTTCTCAAATAACTGATGCTGAACTATCCTTAAGACATACCCCCGAGGAGGACCAACACAATTTTCAAAATAACAACCCTACAGACTTTTGAGGGAAGCTTAAATCCTGAACTTCCTAATTTATTGATGCAATTCCTAATTTTAAAAATGGGGTGAACTTCATTGTAAACCCTAAGATAAAAATGTTGCATGCATCCTCATCCTTGTGGCATGCAATCCAGAATATGCAAAGATATTGCTTAATTACTCTACCAAATGTTTTATTTGTTCTTGTGTTCTGTGTATTTTATAATATGCTGTTTCAATTAAGGAGATGCCAATAAATTGATATAATCAGCTATGACATACGTATAGCATACAATACTGCCAATTAAGCATTGATTTAGTAGTTGATTAGGTGCTAGTATTTGCCAAGGGACTTTTATAAATTTCTACTTATATGATGCCTCGTGGGGATTTTACCATCCTTGAGAAATATGAGGAAAATCCAAGAAATTTTATAATTATAGTAGTAACGAATGTGCATCTAAAGTAATCATTAGGGGGCTTATTGGGAAACTGATATTGATGAAATCCTCTGCCATGGACTTATTTTTATATTACATGAGTGTGGTTCCTTTATGGAACATATAACCAGAGGGTATTGGGGGTATCTCAGAGATTGCACTTCTAAAATTTAAATAAGAAGAAGTTATGTTAAAGGGGAAACAAATTTCAACTAATCTAATCTATTTTAACTTGTTTTCTACTTTGACACTGGTCTACCTCACATACACAGCTTAACTAGGATATATCATTTTCAATCATTTATAGATGGCTGTTTTGTTTGGTGACATGTACTGACAATATTTTACTGTCTATGCGCTATATTTATTGTGCTGTGATTTCTTTTTGTGGTTTTATTTGTGAATATGTAATGACCTAAAAGGTCAAACAGTAAACCAGTTTGAACTTGAATCTCTCCCTCCTCTCAACCCAGCAGCCTGGGAAGCCCACCCTCAGTGTCCACAAGTGTCATGCCAACACTGGGGTGAACAATCTCCCAAATTAGAGTAGGTACCTTTAAAATGAAAAATATACCATGATGTCATTTGCCTTTTTTAACCTGAAGCAAAGCAAATGGTCCCTCATTGTCTGCTGCTGTCCCCACCTTCCACTTAGCACCCATCACCCCACACCCCCCTTACCCTATGTTTACCCAGCTCAGGTACAATGTCATAATCCTCTCTGGACTGGAGATGCGTTTTCACTCTTGAATGCCAGACCAGGAACTGAGGAAAACAGGCAAGTGCCAAAACAGGTAAATGCCATACAATGTATTTCAAAATTTTTGAACTTTTCTTCATAACTTTATCATTTTTTCATATGTTTTGCACAAATTTTCAACATGGACTTTTTGGGACCCCACCTAATGAACAATTGTGGTGAAATGATGTAAATCTTGCCCAAAAGATGATTTTGAACTCACTGCATGAAATCATTTTTCCTGATGGATTTACATAATTTCACCACAATTGTTCATAAGGTAGGGTCCCAAAATGGCCATGTTGAAAATTTGGGGGGAAAATATAAAAAAGGGCAAGTTATGAGCATTCAAATTTTCAGTATTTTGACCCTGATTTTCAACAAAGCCATTTTTCACAGCACCTCATGAACATTACAGCTATCATTTATCAAATCCTGGCCAAAATATGTTTTCACAAATGTGGCATGAAAGGACATTTTGACAGGGGTTCAAAAATGTTCACTTCCCAGGTTCATGAGGTGGGGTCATAAGAAGACTATGTTGGAAATTTGGGGTCAAAATATAAAAAAACAAAGCTATGAAGGTACCTTGTAATGTTTCTATGCACACTCATAACTTTGGCAATTTTCAATATCTGAACCCCAAATTTTCAGCAAATTTTTCCACACCACCTTATGAATGTGATAGCTGTCCATTAAGTGATTTCACACTTCTAGTGTGAAATTACATTTTGTTCAGTTTGATATTAAATGACACCTGTCATGTTCAGAAGGAGGTGTCATAAAAAAATTATGTTGAAATTTGGGGTCAGAATATCTCAAAAAAAATTAAGAGGCAACATTGTTTTCAGGGACATCCATTAGCCCAGTGGAGACCACATTACCTTCCTGTGCCAGTGACCTGAGTTTGGGTGCATGCTCAGTGAGCAAGTTTAATAGGCTAAGACTGGGGGTGGATGTGCTCTAGTGTGCAGTACCCACCCAAGCCTGCAGAGGGATGGAGCAGTGTTCTGGTGCACACACAATACCTTGTAGGGGACCAGGGAATCTTACCTCACAGTGCATTGACATACATTTCATGGCCTGATTTAGGACTATCTCTAGTGTTCCATTTATTTCATTTTACACAGGTCCTGAAGCAATTCCAGCATCAGAAAAAGAAGGGAAATTAATTGCAAACAAACTACATTAATACAGAAATTAGAGTTGAAGGACGCAAAGCACTCAAAGTATGGAAATGAAAAACATTAGGGTTTTGGGTCTTCACAGTATTGGAAAATTAGTGGTGGTATCTTCCTTAGGGTTGTCAACTGTAATGCCCACCCCCTCACCCCCCTGCCAGTAACCTCCTGTCTGAAGCACAAAACACAGCTCCAAGCCGGTGCTTCATAGTGATACACTCTTCAAAGGTAGAGAAGTACAGCCCACCACATGTTGTTAACAGAATCTGTTATGTTTCTTCACACAGGGCCCTGCACAAAGTAAAGAGGTTATGTCTGACCTTGTTTGCTCCAGGGAGGAAGCAGGCATTCGGGTTAACAACCCCAAGGAAGACCCCACCACTGATTTTCCAATACTCTGGAGTTCCAAAATCCTAATGTTTTTAATTTCCTTACTTTGTGTGTTTTGCATTCTTCAAGCCTAATGTCTGCATAAACATAGTTTTTGTAATATATACATATATATATATATATATATATATGCAGTGTATTATAGTGGCTCGGTCATGCCCTATAGCTTCACTTCTATGTTAAACTCAAACCTTTGCACTTTAATAACTGTGCAACCGTTCAAACAATTCACATGAAAGTTTATGTGCCATCAGAGATCAAAGATCTCTTTATATGGCAAGTTTCGTTCCAGTTGGATGTGTGGGTGAGAAGATACAGAGTCTCAAACAAACATGTAAATTACCTTTTTGGTCAAATTCTTTGTCATGCCACTGCACAAAAACAGTGTGGAATTTTGATCTGAGATTTTAGGAAATATAGGTCTTGGGTCATAGTGGTGCCTTTTTAAGATTTGGTGAAAAAATATGAATTCATTCAAAAGTTTTTTTTTTTTTTTTTTTGCTATTTAGTGTGCCGTAGATGCATTCCTCCCAAACCTTGGCACCCGCCACCTCAAACCCCTACCATCCCGAACTTACCTGTGTGGTGGTCTAATCCCAGGCTTGCTCCCTCTGGGTGGGGCCATCAGTCTGCCCCAGGACCCATGGCTGTGCAGTTGGGACTCTGGTAGACTCCCCACCAGAGGAACCTCCTGACTGATCCCCAGGGTGGGGCCATGGGACCGGGGCACATCAGCGGACACTCAGTGATCCTTGCACTGGTAGGGTCTGGAATGGAGCACAAAGACTCATAGGAGGCAGCAGTATTTTTGAAAGTAGTGTCCCTGGGGTGGGGTAATGCAATGATATACCACATCTTCCCCACCCCTCAAGTGAAGGCACCAGCATGATGGTGTCCCTAGCCTCTGCCAGAGGTCCATGGTGTGCTAGACACTCTACCCCTCCCCCAGAGAAGGTGAGCAGTCTCTAGGATGCTCAATCCATCTCCCTCAGCCAACCCTCTGATGTCCTGTGTCCATTTCCAAACCTGAGTCATCAGTGTCGCAAACAGACACCCTGACCCTGCACTGGTGAACCAGCTTCATTCAAAAGTTATTAAATGTTGAAATTTCCCCTTTCTTTTCAATGAGAAAAGTTTGATGTTCAACTCAAAATAATGATTCTTTGTCACAAATGGATAATCCTTTGTCGCAAATGGGGAATCTTTTTACATGCTTTTTGCACTTTAATATCTTCATAACCCTTCAATTGATTTGTATAAAAAATTTGCTTGCACCATCAGAGACCAAAAATCTCTTAATGTGCCAAGTTTCATTCCAGTCGGATATGTGGGTGAGAAGACAAAGAGTGTTAAATATCATGACCCTGTAGTTAGGGTACAACCTTCATGTCTATGTCAATCTTGAAATTATGCACTTTAATATCTTCACATCTGTTCAGCCAATTTGCATAACATTTTACATGCACCATCTGAGAATGAAGATCTTTTGATGTGACAAGTTTCATCCGGGTCGGATGTGCGGGTGCAGACAAATGGAGTGTCAAGAAATGTGTAAATTAACATTTTTTGTAAAATTCTTTGTCATGCTGCTGCACAACTATGGCTTGGTATTTTGGTCTGAAATTTTAGAGAAGAAAGGTCTCAGGTAACAGGTGTGCCATTTGAAGATTTGGTGAAAAATATTAATCCTTTCAAAGCTATTAAATTTTAAAATCTCACATTATTTTCAATGGGAAAAGTTTGATGTCAACCTCAGAACAGGATTCTGTTTCACAAATGGGCAAGCCTTGTCCTTTTTTCATGCTGCTGCTATCTTGTTTTTCTTATCAAGGCAAAAACAAAGTTAAAAAACAGGAAAAAAATATATTTTTTGAAGTAACCAACACATGTTCTGCTAACTGGGACCCGTTCTATCAGATTCTGGTCTTAGTTTTTCATAAATCAGCTAGAAATGTGTTTTTTTAACATGCCAAAATCCTTTTTTGCAAATTTGCAAAAAATGAATCACAAAACAGGATCCTGTTTCACAATTTGCGGGAAAAGATTTTTTTTCACAAATTGTGAGAAAAGAATGCGAAACAGGATTCTGTTTCACAATTTGTGAAAAATTATTTTTATTTTTCACAAATTGTGAAAAAAGAAAGCTCAAAACAGGATCCTGTGTTTCGCAATTTGCGAAAAAAATTATTTTTAGACAGTTGTTTTTTGGTCATTTCACAGTGAAGAAACGGTTTGTAATTTTGGTCTGAATTTTTCAAAGTACAATGGGTTTCCTCCATGAATATGCCTTTTGCTGGTTTGGGAAAGCAGATTACTTTGCTCTGGAGTTCTGGGGATTTCTCTAAGGGGACTCTACTCTAAACCTCCACTCGCACTTAGCCACTGCACTTTGTTCCGCTCTATGTACCATTTTCTGTTGTACTGTAATGATCTTTTTTTTTAATTTAATGTACTTCATTAGTTTAAATACTTAAGTACATCATGAAGTGGTACTGTACATACATATGCATGTGCATCGGTAAATAACATGGAAGAAACAAGGCAGTTACAAGCTTGACAAAACAGTGCATACATACTACATATAACATATATAGTAGCACAATACATCCCTAACAAGTAGTGATCAAAGACCACCCCTAACACTAACCCCCACCCCTCCCCACCCTCCATATAACCCTAACCCCCTCCCCACCCAGAGCATTACAGAAGGATATACATGAGATACAATAAAAATACCGCAGTTAATATGAGATAAGGCGAGGTAAAAGGTTATCAGGAGGAGAACAGCCCTTGAAGCCATACCTGCAAACCCCAACCTAAATAATAGAGTCTAATTAGGAAACTTCAATAATGTAACCAGCCCTGGTAGTGACCCTTGCAGAAAAGGAGAGTTAGATTGTCAAAAGGGCCCCACTTTTTAGTGTAGGATGGAATACAATACCGCAACCCTGCAATTGCTTTTTTCACCCTGAGATTAAAAAGGACTTCATTCAGCCACTCAGTATAGGTAATATCCTCCTGATCTAACCAATGATGAAAGACTGCCCTCTTAACAGAAAGTGAGATCACAGAGACGTGAAATCTTCTTTCCAGCACTGGAATCGTGGTCAAGTTCCCCAGTACACAAATTTCAGAGGAAAAGCAACCCTGCAGCCCCAACAGGGGATTCAAACTATCCTTAATTCTATCCCAGAGTGGAGCCACCCTAGGACATTCCCATAGGATATGCAAGAGGGTTCCTATGGCTCCATTACACCAGGTACATAGAGTGGTGGAAAGCTTACCCATCTTATTCAGGTGAGCCAGGGTATAGTAGATGTTGTGCAGTATGTAGAATTGCATGAGATGCAGTTTGTCATTGCATACAAATTTATACATGTCATGCCAAACACGCTCCAAGTTAAGATCTAAAGTGGGAAAAGCAGACTCCTAGTATTTGGATTTACCTGAGGCTTCAGGAAATATCATGTCAAATACTAAGGTTACCAAGTGAGAGACAGCATGAGGTTGCCGGGATTGGCTGATGCCAGGGATAGAAAGTCTGTATTGTTAATGATCTCTTCTGATCGCTCAAGCTAGGCAACCAACATGTGATGGAGTTGGTACACAAGAAAAATACATCTCCTGGGGAGGCCAGGTGGGTCAGGAGGTCCCCACTACTGGGAAGCTGTCCATTTACCAATAGATCAGAGACCGTTTTTCCTCTAGCTCTGGGTAGGAAACAAGGTGCCAATATTTTTCCAGCTATTTTAAAATTAGGGTTCCCACACAAAGGCTGTGAAATGTCTAATTTGTAATTAAACTGCATTGCCCTGCATAACTGGGCATGGACCCATAATGAATTGTGAATAACTGTGCCTTTAAAGCTGTGCGGCAATTGCTTAGGGCTCAGATAATATATACTATCTAAACAAATATCAAATGATTGAATAAACTGCTTCTCAATCAGTAACCAGAGTGGAACATACGATGGGTCTGGTTCGGGGTTCTTAGGCCACCGTGCATACTTGGAAAGATTACTGGCCAAGTAATATAAATAAAAGTTGGGAGCTTAAGTCCCCCTAATTGTTTGGGGGCTCCAAGCTTGACATATGCTTTACGGGGAGTTTTCTTTTTCCAGATAAATTTTGAGATAATGGAATGGCGTCGATGAAACCAGGTGTGTGGGAGAAAGAGGTTCAGCATGTTGATAGGGTAAAAAATGCATGGCAGTATATTAATTTTAATAATGCTAATACGGACATGTAGTGATAGGGACAGGGAGTTCCTTCTCTCAAGGTCCTGGGCAACAGTATCTATAAGACTATCTAAGTTGAGCCTTCTCATCACTGATTGCTTCTGGGATAGATGGGTGCCCAGATATTTCAGCACTGAAGCCCAAGTCATACCTAAGTGGGGTACTCGGCAGGAATAGTCTTAGGGTTCAAGGGCATAAGGACAGTTTTATCTAGATTTAACTTATAACCGGAAAAGGTTCCAAAATCCATAATGATGCAAAGCATTGCAGGAATAGAAGAATTTAGTTGTGAGAGGTGCAACAAGATATCATCAGCATATACTGATATCTTAAGTTCAAAACCTTCAACAGAAATACCTGTAATATCAGAGGAATTTTTAAGGGAGTGAATCAAGAGTTCAATATACAAATTAAAAAGTAGGGGAGAAAGTGGACAGCCCTGCCAAGTACCCGAAAAAAGGTGGAAACCCTTTGACAGCACACCGTTACAGTACACCTTTGCACATGGGTAAGAGTATAATACCCTAATCCACTCAACAAAGGCATGGGGAAACCAAACTTCTTCAAAACCAAGAAAAGAAAGTCCCACTGCACTCTATCAAATGCCTTCTCCGCATCCAGGGAGATCAACGCCATAGGGAGGTCAGCCTCCCTGGACGCAGAGAAGACATGCAACAGTTTCCTCAGGTGATCAGTAGAGGTCCTCCCCTTCATGAAGCCTACTTGTTCAGGCCTGAATAGGCCCTCCCATACCAGCATGATTCTAGCAGAAAGTATATTGGCAAGGATTTTCATATCATAATTCATGAGGGATATGGGGCTATAGTTAGAGACCATATTTTACGGCTTACCAGGTTTAGGTAATACAGTGATTAATGCTTCCAATAGAGAATGGCCAGTAATATTCTTTTTGCAAAAAAAGGTAAAAACCTGGTGTAAAAATGGGGCAAGTTCCTTAGAGAAAGTTTTGTAAAAGTTGGGGGGCAGGCCATCTGGCCCAGAGGCCTTATCAGAAGGGAGTGAGTTAATAGCCATCGTAATTTCAAATGAAGAGATGGGGCATGCCAGGAGACAGACATGATCCTGAGAGAGGGAGGGCAATGAGATAGCATTCAGGTATGCCTGAATAGCCTCCTCGGTAAGTGGACAAGGCCTAGGACTATATAACTGACTATAATACCTATCGAACTCCGCTGCAATATCTACTGGAGATGTCTTGAGAGAGCCATCCAGCTGTGATAATATAGCTGGGATGAGGTGAGAGGCCTCCTGCTGCTATAGCCGCAGCACTAGTAGATGTCCAGCTGTATCCCTTGGTCTACAATGGAATGGGTTTTAAAAGGGTGTGTTCTACCCATTCTCTGAGGATCTCAGCATATTGATGCCTGAGTTGTGCCAGGGCAGTTTGCTTGATATCTGAGGAGTCCAACTGAGTATCCTGTTCCAGAGTTTTTATTTGATCTAGAAGAAGCTGGAGTTGAACATCCTGCTTTCTCCTCCTGGTGGCAGCCATTCTAATAAACTCACCCCGGATGGCACATTTAAAGGACCCCCAAACCTTATCAATGTCAGGTATAGACCTCATTTTACCCTCAATAAACTGCCCGATAAAAGTTTTTATGGCCTCCACATCATGGGAGTTTTTAATAAGTTGGACATTCAATTTTCATATGGTCTCTCTACTACTGGGCAAGGGACATACTCCATCCAAACAGAGGAGTGATCAGAAAGGACCCTAGGGAAATTCCTCCCCCGTATCCCCACCAGAGCACTGATACTGATCAGGAAAAAATCGATTTAGGAATAGGATTTGTGAACCGGGAGTAAAAGTATATTGGTGGTCCATTGGATGCATAACCCGCCACAGGTCACAAAGACCTAATGTCTCCATAAGCTCCTGCAAGCTATCTGTGAAGGGTATAGGCATTTGGATTTGGGTGGTGACCTAGCCAGGTCGGTAGTCTGTGTAACATTCCAATCCCCAGCTAAGAGGATAAATAAATGGGTGTTGGGTGCTAAAAGGAGACCAACTGGGTGAAAAACCTGGGACAGGTATGCTAGGACCATAGATCCCACCTAGTACCAGCTCTGTATGATCTAGCTGTTCCATGAATTAGAACGTATCGTCCATCAGGGTCTAGTATGCTGTGTTTAACTGAAAATTGGTGCCTTTAAAATTAATATTACTACTCCCATCAGTTGAGTGGAACCTCCGCAGCGAAAACCTGACAGACATTCTGACGATGGAAGAGTAAGCCTTCGCTGCCAGAAGGCATGTTTCCTGTGGGAAAGCCACTTGACACTGGAGGAGGTGGAGGTGATTCAGTATTTGGTACTGTTTGCCTCTGTTCCTTGCACCCTTAACATTCCATGATACAAAATGCATTAAACATATTTTGTGAGAGTGGATGTCCAGAAGAAAAACATGATAAATAAGTCTCATATACCACAAGTGTAATCCATTGAGCTACGCTCCCCCTCCCCCTCACTCACAAATACATTCAGTTCCCCCAGTACACCTCCCCCCTTTATCCCCACAACCTTTTGTACTCCAATTAAATATCCCAAAACTATATACAACATCTTTCCCAGTCCTAACAACTATCCACTAACCAGTCTGGTCCATAATGTTCCTAGTTGCAGCCCAATTCCCGAGCCTCCCCCTCCCTCCCCGCCCCAACTGTGCACATAAAACATCACTAAACATTACATTACTATCTAAACTGTAACCCAATTAAACATTATGGCTCAGATATTCAAACTGCGCCAGGCTGTGGCACAAGCTTGGGCGCAGTGTAACATGGCTGCGCAGGGGTGTGGACTGGGCGATATTCAACAGAGCTGCGCCATGGCACAGCATCATTGAATATCGCACCCTGGCCACCCACAGTGTACATGGCACAGTGGCACTGCACCAGTGCAAGTGGCCAGAGTGGAGCATGGGGATGCGCTAGCGCAAGTTCCATTGCACTATGCACAGCAACCATGATATTCAAAACTTGACATGCAAATGGGGCCATAATGTATGCAAGGTGTAAATGGGGCCATTTGCATGTCATTATGGCCCCATTTGCATGCAGGTGCGCTGATCCCCAATGACTTGTGCCTGGCGCCCTGCCAGGCAGCAGCCGGCGGGGACCAACGCCCCCTGCAGCCGGTAATGTGCTCCACAGCCCGATCATGGGCATTTGTAAAGAAAAGGAAAAGCATAAATCCCTGGTGGTCCAGTGGACTGCTGTCTGCCCGATCACAGGCATGTGTAAAAATACATACATCTGTCCAATATCCCTGGTGGTCTAGTGGACTGCTATCTGCCCGATCACGGGCATTTGTGATAAGAAAAATAAATAATACCAATATCCCTGGTGGTCTAGCGGTACCACCTGCCCACCCACCCACTGAGCCCCACTGCCACACTCCCCCCGAGGTCATCCGGTGGGCAGCAGCACCCCACCAGCCTGCCGCCCCGCCGCCCACCGACTGACACCATCGGTAGGGCTGTAAGCCCATTGGTCCACAGCGTGAGCCAATGGGCATGCAGCCTGTACCGTACTACACATTCCAGATATTGAATGATTCATTACCCGGTTACCAAAGACTGGAGGAGTGGTGGCTGCGCACGCTCAAAGCGAGTGAAACCCAGTGCATGTTCACCGTTATAACCTGCATGATATAATGGGGAAATTATGATTGGGTTTCCTTATGGGAGGAAGTGCTCCCAGTTATTATATATCAGATAATCATCACAGGGTGCATCATTATGCTTTGATATAAGCACACCTTGGAGCATTGTGAGGCATCAAACCACAGGCTGAGTGCCCTTCAACCACCCAAGGCTTGTATATATCAGAGCATGACTGCACTCCCTTCAGTGGATTTTCTGTCTTATAACATGGCCAAAATAGTCCCTGTCTGTCAGAATTGTCAGGTTGATGATGTTTAGAAGAATAGATATCTAGTTGATCTTGCCATCCCTGTCAGTTCTTGTCTTTATATTACTTTCATTTTCATGGCATTGGAGTCTGTGTATCAATAAAAAGTCATAACAGAAGTTATTTTTGTGGAAGTAACAGTCCAAGTGGTTTTATTGTACTGGAACTGCACTGACTCTAGAGTAAAACTATGAGAGCAAAACGAGAGATAGAGGGTTGCTAAAGCATAACACTGCTCCACAGACAGACACAGATGTGTTGTTTAGGAAAGTGCCACTGACTAAAGTGAAACTGAGCTAGGTGGGAGTGAGGTTGCAGCTTTGGTAGTGTAGAGTGAAGCACAAGCTTTGCTATAACGACCCTTTCTCACTCACGCGTCATACTGTACTACCAAACCTGCCAACTCATTCACTCGATTTCACTTTAGAGTCGGTGGCACTTTTATACTTTTACAGTAATTTGGGGTACAGTTCCAGTACAGTAAAATCACTTGGACTGTTACTTTCTTAAAAATGACTTGAAATAGGACTTGTCTAGTGCTACTTATGCACTGACTCCTGCTAAGTTGCAACAGTGACAATGAAAGTAATCTGAAAAGGAGAATCAAGGGGATACAATATGGCAAGATCAACCAGAGAAGTAATATAGCATAGAACAGTGTATGCTGGAGTTTCTAATAACTATTGGGGTTAGGGTCACCACCTTTGGATGAGGTAAAACCGATCCAAACCACACCCCAAACTCCGCCTCTGGCTCCACCCTTTTATGATCGAAGTATATCACTCTTCTCCAAAGCCATTTGTATTGTTGGAATAGACATTACTAGTGATAGGAAATCATTTTATACTGTTATTTGATTTATTTGGTTATTTATTTTTTTATCTTTGGCAACCAGGTTAACTCCCATAGGTCACATAGCCCATTTAACAGGAGTGACCCAGGAGCACAGGAAGGTTAAGTGACTTGCTCAGGATCACACAGTATTTAAGTGGAGGTTGTGAGAATCAAACTCAGGTCTGCTGGATATGCCAAGCTCAGCCACAGCTTATTGCTCAGCCCTCTGTTAAACACTCTCCCCATTTTCCTTTCCATGTCAGTCATGTATTCTCATGCGTTGACCAATTTTTGATAACTTAATTATCAGTGCTTGTGGTACCTTTAATACTGCACTGCATTCCCCTTTACCTCAGCAGCTAGTGCTGTTTCTTTTCATATTTCTAAGACATTCCACAATTTCAAACACTCCATTCCATGCTGTTTATCTGAATGACCTGTCAAACTGTAGCTAATATCAAGGAATGTTCAAGTAATACGAAAACTTAGAGCAAATGTAGTGATAAAGACAATAAAAGTTAGATTAGTAATTTAACAAAAATGGGTCTAAAATATACCAGACTATAGGACAAACAAAAAGAAACACATGAGAGCACATAAAGGTGTAAAAGCTGTTTCCTGTCATAGCAACCAAAGACCATACTTAAAATTCAGAGTGGAAAAGATTAGGTTAATTTACTGCTAATGATCTTAATGGCCATACTTTACACCTTTCAGATAGTCTGGTTTTACAAACAAAGGCAGGTCTGAATGACTGTGACAGCAGAACTTTTGTAACCTGGACATGTAATGCAGCTAAAACAGTGAATGATTTAATACATCAGATTTAAGAGTATATGAGCACTCAAATGGCCCAAAAATGGTCTGCACGTAACCAAAACCGGAAGATCGGATAAGGACCCTAAAACCGGATTATCAGGTCAAAACCAGATAGGTGGCAACCCTAATTGGGGTGGACAGTGGCATATAAGAAAGTTATGGATTTTTATGCTTTATTTTTTTATGGTGCCATTTTCTGTGTGGGAGGTGTGTTGTGATTTGCTGGTCTGGGTGGCAGTAAGCAGGTTCTGGGGTCTAGAAAGAAGTGCAGCCATGCAGTCATTGTGGAATGATGCAGGGTCATGTGGTATGTTTCGTCCAATCACAAACCAGGATTTTTACTGATTTTTTTTAATTTATGTTTATTATTTTCCAGTGAGAAGAAAAACACGTCATGTCCTGACACAAGAAAAGCTAAGCATATAGTGCAAACATAAGATACATGTTTGAGTGTTATAAAATTGCTATACAAATATGCAATGTTTTTTGTATACTCGTACAATAGGAGGGATGGAAATAATTAAAATCCAGCTGATGTAACAAAACTGCTAGTTGCATAAGAGGTTAGATGGTACTTCAATATGGAGGAAATTCATGGTAGAATTTAAATGCAGACTATACATTTGCTATCAGCCCTGACAACATCAGATGAAATTATGGAGGTTATTCCCTTCCCTAGCAGCCCCGCACTACCCTCAACTCCAACAGAGTCTGAAGTTTACTGTTGTAACTGAGCAAAAGTTAACAATACCAGGAGTTAAAATGACGCTAAGGGCATTAGGTTTTCAACCATAACGCCCCACACTGTAGAGGCTGACAGGCATCAGGAGTGTGACTTGGGATTGTCGGCTGTAATGCCCATGCCATTGCACCCCCACCCCCACCCTGCAGCCAATGACAGGTGTTGAGGAGCGTTTTGGGGTCTTCAGCCTAACGTTCACTCCGTTCTCCTATACTGCACCCATCTCAGCTTATTTCCTTATGTAATGGGGTGAGCGTAAGGGCCAAAGACCCCAAGGCACACCATGACACCTGTGTCTGCAGGGTGGGCTAGGGTGAGGTGGAATGGTGTGAGCTTTATGCCCAACAACTCAAAGCTACATCCCCAATGCCTGTCAGTCTCTGCAAGGTGGGGATGGGGGTTAGCATTAGTTCAATACTTCACTGCCATTCCTATTATGTAGCTCTCTAATTCTTGCAGTATCAATGCCAATACCAACAAGCAAACATTCAGCATTAACAAATGCTTGCTTTTATCCCCTTGCTCAGGTTCCAGTCCATCAATTGCGGGAGAAGTAAGGTGGATCAGTGAACCTGTCCTGCACAACACATGCTGAACTCAAGTACTGAGTGGAATCAGTAAGATCGGATATAGATGGGGGTTGAGAGTATTGCACACATTATTTCCCAATACTGTATGTCTGCTGAAGAGGTATAACCCACTAATATGTATCAGCCGATATGGTAGGAGGGAGTAGCTGGAGCTGCCACTTCAAGCAGATCCTATCATATGGAGACCGTGTAGCGTATCATAACCATACCTATGTCCACATCTCAGCAGGAGCCAAACCACATGTCATGAAAGGAACTCACTAGTAGGCACCGTAATGCATATTTTAGCCAATGCCACTACAGTGATGTGGAGGAATGCCCCAGGTGGGGGAGTGCATTGAATTGCAAGGAGAAGGAGTAGACAGTTTTCGGTTCGTAGCTGTGGTCATTTGTCAGTGTCAGTGGCTCAGTAGGTAGCACACTCGCCCTGAGGTTGGAAGATCAGAGGGCTGTGGGTTCAGTTCCCATCTGGCACTTGGGTTAATATCCCAATACTGATACTGTAGTGTAGCATGAGGGGTGCTGCACTCTGAGGTGCCGCCTTCGGATGAGATGTTAAACCAAGGTCCCTTCTGCCTGGATTGGTGGTAGTTCAGGTGGATGCTAAAGATCCCATGGCACTTATTCAAAAAAGAGTAGGGGAATTTTTTATTAAGTAAAAATCATTACAACACAGAAGATACAAAAAAATACAGCATATACAAAGTATGAGAAGAAACAAAAGAACTAATGCAGGTCAATCCACCTATCCGCAGGAAAAGTCATGTAAAGCAAAACCCAAAAATAAAAAACAAAAAATAAAAATTTAGCATCCAAGAAAGCATGTGCAATGTTCCCAAAGCTTAACAAACATAGCCTTTGATAATACATTTTGTTCTCTGAGGTAAATCTGTTTAAGATTTGCTATTACTTGAGTGAGAACCTGATGTGGGCTAAAGTCCTTTTGTTGTAGCACAAGGGCGCAGCATGTTTGCCAAAGGTAAAACCTACAAAGAGCAAACACCACTCTAACTGTGCTGGGGTGGGATTGAACTACACCAGGTGGAAAGGAACCATAAATCACAATCTCATAAGAAATATTAAGGCTATTCGGAACATCCCAAACCTTCTGAAGGAGATACCAAAATTATTGTGCAAATGGACAGTGAATGAAAAAATGCTCCACTGTTTCCAATGAAGTCAAACAGGATGCTCTTGGACAATATCTCTCTTCCAGTGCTTTATGTTTATGCATATTTCTGACTCCCAATCTGCTATAGCAAGAGAGCCAGGTGACATCCCAACATTTACTAGGAATCTGTTTATCAGTCAATTGTAGGAAAAGATCATCCGGAGAGGTCCCTTGCAAAGAAGGAGCAGGTGGGAGTTCATAGTAATGTGTGGAAATAATACCAGAATACAATTGTTTCCTAGTTAAAGAGCATAACGAATGGGAAGATAACATCCACAATCAAAGTTTACAAAAGGTCGGGAGGAACAACTCAGGGAATTTAAAGGAGCGGAAATTTTGTGGTACTAAATGTGGTGCTACAGTCCAACTTGTCGGGAAAGGCATCATCCAGTATTGAAAAAGAAAAGCCCAGTCAGAGGGAGTACCAGCCAATAATGGACATATATTTCAAAAAATTAAAATAGTATAGGAAAAAACAATAGGATTCAGCATGTTCACCCCTCCAAGATGTTAATCATGGTAAGTGTGGAGCCATTTAATGGGTTCAAACGACTTCCAAAAACCTTGAAAAATAAACTATAAATGGTAGCATCTAATTTAATTGGAAGGGGGAATATGGGCAAAGTGAAGGAATAAAGGTAAAATCAATGTTTTTATGAGGTACACACATTTCCTTTTGGCAACAAGTTTGGACTTCCAAGACTATATCAGTCCTAGAGCCTTCCCCGTAGCCCTGTCCCAATTCAAAGTCATATCATCAGCACTACCAAAGGTAAGCCCTAAAATTTTAACTGGAGCAGAAGAAATAGCAATATTCATCAATTCCAGTAAGGTACAATATATCCCAGTTGGGCAAACAGAAAGCCCAATACTTTTCTCATAATTCAATTTCGCACCGGAGATGCGTTCAGAAGAGGAAATGGTATTATTACTGTATATCTTGTGAGATAGCATTTATGGTAGTGTAAAGACACAAATCATCAGCATAGGCACTCACCAGGGATGCCTGATGACCAGAGAGAAAAGTTATCCAAGGAATATGATGATGAATCATAAAGTGCCATAAAAGGGGGTCTAGCTGTAAAACATATAGAAAAGGACTTGGGGACAGCCTTGCCATACCCCTGAAGTTGCAAGAAAGGTTTGACCCATCATCCCATTTATATAAGGCTGGATCCAAGCATTTCTATAAAGCATTCAGATCCAGGCCACAAACTTAGGAGAAATACCATATTTACCCAAGACTGCAAACAAATACTCATGATCCACTCGATCAAAAGCTTTTTCTTGATCGAGGGAAATAAAAGGCCCGGGATGACATATTGTCTTTATTTATCAAAACATCAAAGGAGCATTCGAATGGAACATGGTCCACTCTGGTACTGCAGAGGTTTAAGTTGGGCTTATTAAAAGATGAGCAATTATAGACAGTTTATGTAATAAGATTAAAGCAAACAATGTATAGCCTACCATAAGGAGACTAATTGGTCTCCAATTTTAGGATTGGATTTGTCCCCTTTTTTAAATAGCAGGATCATGATCACCTTAGTAAAAGACGTCAGGACATCAGTTGAGTCCAATAAGGCATTAAAAACTTCCACCAGGATAGGAACAAATAAAGTTTGAAAGGTCAAATAAAACTCTGCAGTTAAGCCATCATATCCTGGAGTTACGTTTTTATGCAATTTTAATAAAGCTTTATGGATTTCCTCACTAGAGATAGGTCGTGTTAGTAAGAGTTCATCCGATTGTGATAAAGGAGGAATATCCAGACAAGGAAAATAATTGTCATCCCACTCTAAAGAGAGGGAGGCAGAAAACATGGTCTGTAAGTACTCATACACAAAGTCCTGCATTTCCACTGGGCTCCGGGACGCGTAGCCATAATGTACATTTTGAACTGAGTCCAATTTAGTTGCAAAAATCCTGTCCTTGCAACTCTTAAAAATATTGATACCCATTTTTTTTCCTGAGTGCCATATTGAGCTTCTAGTTTTAAAGATTCAGCCCGGTTATGTTGGAAAGTCAACATTTCACATTTAATGTCAGCTATCCTCGTGAAATCAATTTTCTGCTCAAAAGCTCTAGAGATCAACTTCATCAATTTGCCCTCAAATTCAGATATTTAAGATACATACTGTTGGATCTATGACGAGCCTATCTAAGAAAAAGATTTAAAGTCAGATTTGAGTTCAGCCACCAGGATAGGATGCTGTCATAGGCATCAAAAACAGAGACCTCGCTTTAATAAGTTCCCTACAGCAATGCAAAATCTTAGGGTTCTCTAGGAGAGAATTATTCAGTTTCCAGTGAGATTTAGTACTGGAGGGGCCAACTATAGATCCACTACCATATGACAATGAAATTGCCAAGTGGTCAGAGGTATCACAAGGAATAATAGAGGCTTCCAAAACTGTCAGATGTGATAAAAAAAATAGTAAATTCTGGTAGCTAAAGTACCCCGGTATATGTTTTCTGGTAAGGAGTATTTATATGTGTATAGGCATCAAATAAGTTTGCAGTTTTCAAAACATCAGCAAGACAGTTCACGTCCCCAAAAACTAATTTAGTTTGGCCACCTCTATCTTCGGGGCAAGGTGCACATTAAAATCCCCACCGAAAATTATGTGCTTACTAGCGTGCAGATAGGGTTGAATAGTTCTAAAAAGTTCCAATTGTGCTGTAATAGTTTGTGGTGCATAAATATTTATCAACCGAAAGTTCAGATTGTGAAAACAAACATCAAGTAGGAAAGCCCTACCCAGAAGTATGTCCACAAGTTTATGAATCTGAAAGGAAAAGCTTTTGAACAAAATACCAACCCTGTCACATAAATCTACACCCTGGGACCAAAAGGAAGGGCCTGCTGTCCAAAGAAGCCATGCTTGTGAAACTTCATAGTTCATTTTAAGATGGATATCTTGAATAAAAATTATGTCATTAGGTAAATCAGCCAAAAACTACAGGGTGGCCAATTTCTTTTTGTAGGATTTAATACTACTCACATTTAAGGTGAGTGGAGAAAACAGCCTTCCTGCATTTAGGAAAGAAAGTCAACTAATTGGTCAGAGGTCTTGGAGGGTGTAAGGTTCCCTCGCCCTGAAGAGTCAGGTTGAGAGTCAGAGGAAACTTCCTGTCTGGAAGAAGCCACAGAAGAATCTGACTCATCACCCTCTTCCTCAGAATCACCCCATTGTCGCCTTTTAGCAAGGGCCTGATACCTATTGCGGGTGACTATCATCGAGGGGCAGTCTCTGCTTTTCTCTTCCCTTTATTTCTCCTAGTATATTTAGCCAATTCATACCCAGACTGTTGAGGAATAGGGGCAGGGTATAGCTTGTTCAGCACAAGCAGGTTCCAGATGCTGTAAGTCTGAGCCTAAGAGCTGTCATGCTCTCTGGAAGAGGCTTGGTGGTAGAGGAGGAGAAACAGGAGGTGCAGTAGGGGCATCAACGATACCCTGAGAAGGGGTCTGCACTTTCCCATCTGCTGCTGGGGGTTCTGTGGGAGAAAGGCCAGAAGGGCTGGCCCAAGCATGCAGAATATGGATCTGAGTCAGTAATGAGTTACTCCTGATCCTGTGGGGCTTTATCCAACCTGTTATGATTAGCCCAGGGACATTGTTTATAAGAATGGCCAGACTCATCACAGAGGTTACATTTAAAAGGGTTGGGGCACCCTACGCTGACGTGACCATACTCTAAACATAAGTTGCACCTAGGTTGGGAACAAACAGAACTCAGGTGGATCCTAGCCCCACACTTATGACAGGTTCTTGGTTGGCCCAGGTAAAAACAGAGGCCCCTGTCCCTACCAATATAAAAACTTCCAGGTAAATGTTGAATTCCAGAATCCATCTGTTTCAGCTGAACTTTAATTCTCCAACCCCTAGTCCATACCAAGTCCTCGTCCAGAATAGAGTTGACGGGTCAAGGATGTCACATCGCTGTTAAGCCAATATTGCACATCTGCAATATTCATATAATTTCTAAAAGCAGGGTGACATTCTTGACCGTGGGTTTAGTCAAAGGAATTGGAAAAAGGAACCAAAGAGATGTATTACTCACTAAAGGGTATTTTGCCAGAATTTCTCCAAGGTATTCACAGTCTTAAAGCTTATATCATAGCTAGGCTCCCTTAACATGAGTAAAGGCAAATAATTATTGGGCTTGTATACCCATTGTGTCCTTCAACATGCTGTGCTGCACTGTTTTTCTGTCTGGTGCTGAATTAATATCCCCAGAAATTTTTAATGCACAGCGTTTCTCCGCTGTGCAGGGTCCCCCATTTGTATAAACAAGTCAGACATATGCAGAGGTTTAGTAACAGGAGACACTGTGTCCAAAGTTTCAGGTTCCTGCTCCAAGTTCAGAGGTGCAGTAGAGGTGCCTGCAGCCTGTGGTGCATTGGAGTGATCACCCATATGTTCGGATGTGTCCATGGAAACCGAGGACTCCAATGTTGAGTCAGAGTGAGGTTTTGGAAGAATCGGTGGCATGCATTGAAGTTGGGTTACCCAGGAATCAGACCTTGCAGCAGTAGAACTAAGCATAGCAGTCTCCAGAATAATATCCTCTGCACAAACCAACCCCGGAGAAGACCAGCTGCCTCCTTCTATACATTCCTAGCCCACCACCTGTAGCACTGAGTCTGAGCTCCAGACTGCTTCAGAAGCTAGCCGTGTAGCAGAGTGACCATGTCCAAGCTAAAACACCAAGGAGTTCGCAAAGGAGAAGAGCCAGATGCAGGAGGCTGTGACCGTTCAGTAGGTAAAGCCATATCAAAGGTTAAAGCTGAGGAAATCGATAAAGAAACTCCATTAGGAGGAACAAACAAAGGCACATTATCTGTTGCAGAGTCTTCTTGTAGTAGTTTAATAAGGAAGGATTTATGTGTTTTCATTGCACTCCTTAGTAGATTTTCAGGAGACAGGCACAATGTAGAACCGCCAGGCATGTCGATAGCAGAAGTTGAATTTTGAGTAGAAAAATCCTGAGCACATAGAACAGCATCCGAGACTGAAACAGACAT
Organism: Neoceratodus forsteri; assembly: GCA_016271365.2. Taxonomy (NCBI): domain Eukaryota; kingdom Metazoa; phylum Chordata; order Ceratodontiformes; family Ceratodontidae; genus Neoceratodus; species Neoceratodus forsteri. The sequence continues at coordinate 1,609,520,641 of CM057453.1, forward strand.
ATGCAGAGGTTGTTCCTTATCCAAGACCAGGTTTTCAGCAGTAGAAACAAGTAGGAAACGTCCATCAGAGCAAATCAGTTTCTCTTTAAGCTGCTATGACATTCTGCACTTTAATAAAAATATAATAAAATATAGCGGGATTATAAAGCTGCTCATAGGATATAACAACCCCACCACCACCACCACCAAATTGCCTGCTCATGGTCATGGATTGTGCCTTACAATCTAAGTCCCATAGAACATTAGAGGGGCTGCCTGTGAATGGGTCAGCACTTTACTTTTACATTTTTCTGGCTTATGGAAGTTGGAGTGTGTGGGGGGTTGGTGTGGGTAGGAGGCAAGCAATTTGTTTTAATTTAAGCATTTAAAAATCAAGTCAACAACACTCATATTGAATTTATCACGGTTAGCGGCTAGACCAGAAAAAAGTCTAGTTAAGACAAGAGAGACCAGGGTCCACTGTCACCGTCACCATTTCTTTTTTCTAATTATTATTTAATTTAATTTATTGATTTCTATGTATAATGTATCACAATATCAGACAAACAGTACACCACATAATTTTTCATCTGAAGCAGAAAACATAGAAACATAGACTTTGACGCAGATAAGGACTGCTTGGCCCACCTGGAAATACATGTATAGGCATGGGGTAAGAAGCTACTATTCCCTAGCACCAAAATCAACAAGTTGTCATGTTAAGGCAACAAGGCATATTGAAATATATGTAAGAATATGCAGCTTTTCTAAAGTTCAACGCTGAAGTTCTTTTCATAGGGTATGTCATTCATCATTTCCAACAACAAAACCCTGACTCAATAGTCTCCATTTATGTATAGCTCACAACCTTGGCTCAGGACTGCACAGTCTCTGTTCACAGACTGTGGGGGGGGGCAGATTCTCCCAGAAATCTCATCCAACCACTGGAACAATAGAAAACCTCTTTTCCTGTGTTCTGTACCAGTTTTTAATGCTAAAATTATTTTTATAACATATTTCATTCATCATCTCCCCCCAATGAAAGGAGACAGTGTAGTCCCGAGCCAAGGTTGTGAATTATTTATGAATTGAGACTATTGAGACCAGAGTCTTGTTCCCGGATCTTGTTGTTGAAATGATAAATGGAATACTGTACACTATAAAAAAAGAACTCCAGCACTGAAAATATTGAAAAAGCTGCCTATTTTTTTTTACATATATTTCAATGTGCTTTGCAAATAAACAAGGAGCCACACTTCAGGCAACTTCAAAAAAAAAAGCACCCTAACAGACAAAACACTGAGGCAAGCATCCAGTTGCCATCACACGTGCAGCAATTAAGGCCAGCACTGAAGAGTGACCAGGAAGATCGGATTTGTTGCTGCAGAGCTTGTGGTTTATCCATGGATGATCTGGCTGGCAGTTTCATGCCTCTCACTTTTGTTCCCCACAGTAGGATGAAAGCAAATACATTTGATGCTTTAGGAGAGGGAGGTGGGCATTTAACGGCAGCAGGTGTATGCAAATAGGCGGGGATGATTCCATGTATAGATTACTAGCGACGGGCCCACCACTGTAAGTGGATGTGGTGATTGAGTGGCAGTAGTTTCACCTGAAGTATGTTCATGGATATAACCTTAAAGGATACCTAAACCATCTTTTTTACACATTTTTTTAATGACTCCATAGGCTTGTAAAGGAGAGGCTATTGTTTACATTTATACTGAAACTGCATTTATTAAAGCAGGAAAAATGCAGTTTCATGGCATGTGAAAATTGCAAACATAGCCTCTCCTGATTCAAAAATCCTGCTCTAAGAATCCTAAAATGGCTGCCTTGATGATGTCACTTGGCGAGAGAGATGACCTGCTATGCAGATGTATTCTAGCTCTTCTAACCTTATTTAAACATGAATAACTTTAAAATGAAAAATGATAGTGTGGTACTGTAAGCATGAAAGTTGTTCACATAAAAATATCTACAAAATGAGTGGTGCTTCATTTATATATACTGTACCTTTTACTTTTTTTTATAATGAGCAAAAAACAGCAGAAAATTCTTCTTTTTTCTCTTTTTTCAACAAACAAATGCAAATAACTTTAAAACAAAAATGGATAGAAAGGTACTTTGAGCAACGACGTTTGTTCAGCACAAAATATCTACAAAATGAGCAGTGTTTCATTTACATATACCTTTAGTTTTTACAATGAGCAAAAACAGCAGAAATTCAATTTTTTCACTTTTGCAACATACAAATGCAAATAGCTTTAAAACAAAATATGATAGCATGGTACTTTGAGCACAATATTTGTTCAGCACAAAAATATCCATAAAATTAGTGGCTTTTCATATATATATATATATATATATATATATATATATATATAGGGCTGGATATTCAAAAGGGTTGCACCATGCAATAGGTTGCGTCTGTGCAAGTCCAAATTGCGCCCATTCTGTGATATTCAGCAGGAGGCAGTTGTGCCCCCAAGTCATGCTGAGCAACAGTGCAATGCTAATGAAGGGATGCTCAACCCGGAGGGAGGGAACCATGTATAAACTGCATAGCCCGATGTTCAGCGGTCTGTGCAGAGTTGTGCAGGCGCAACCCCCAACCTGCGCCTGCACAACTTTGAACCAAAAAAGGAATAGTAGAGGCCACCCACAGGTGAGCTGCCACATTGCAGGATGCAACACAGCAGCCATCGCCTGTGGGTGGCCCTCCACTTCTTCTGTGCCCCCGTAGTCCGAATAAGGACATATTAGTAACCCCCTAGCCCGATCACGGGAACAGAACTGAACAACCCACCACTGGCCCACCACAGGCAAAACTGTAACTCCGACCGGGTCCGGCTCAGCTGACAGCTCGTCTGTCAGGGATATTCTCTGTTCACGGGGATACACCCTGATCAAGCTGAACCCAGACATCATTCAGTTGGCTACCAGGTTTTCTCCAACATTTGTTCCCCTCTCATCACACCTGGTGGTGCCTCTGTCGGCCTTGCATGGCCACAGTGTCCCCTGTGGAAAGAGAGTACTCCCTGGCCAAGCCACAGGGGGTTGCTGTGTTAGTGGAAACCTGTGTCAACCCATCCCGACCAAGATGCACTGCACAGCTGTTTTAGCCATTGCCTGCTTCCTGATGGAACTTCCTGGGCTCACTTCTGGACCCGGGTTATCAGCATGGCAGCGTGATGCTCTGCTGCTGGGTCATGGGGTGACCTGAAAGCCTAATATTTAGGGTCAACGAACCTAAAAAAAATCGGTGACATTCTGTTTTCTAGTTTTAAAGTTATATGGGTTTACAATTCTTCAGTTTACATAACTGGGAAGTGTAATTTTAAAATTGATGAAAGTTTGGAAGCTTATAACTCAGTCATCTTTAAAGACAGAGATTTGTAATTTGGTACATATCTGCTTTGGCAAAGTCAGCATAACAAATATTGTGCATTTTGGACAAATACTTTTGAAATTCTGAAATTTAAATCCAGAGTATTCCCAGCACTGTTGTACAAGCTTTTCCTTGTTGGCAGGTTAACCAGCTGGAGCATATTCAGTGCTGCCATGCTTTCTGCAAGCCTGTACCAATCTCAGACTGTCCCAGGCCACATTGAAGTCCCCAACAAGGACTAGCTCACCCCCTCTAATGGTTTCTTGTAAGGTCTGAGCCAGCAAGTTGAACTGAAGTGGCTTTACTTTTGGTGGTGAATAAACAACCTTTATGTTTAGTTTTAAGGAGCTTATACCTACAACAAGGCATTCTTCTATACCTTCTAGGGTGCCAGAGTAAATTGTTCCCATGTTGCCAACATCTTCCCTTTGTAAAGAGCATTACCCCCCACACACACACACACACATACACACACACACACACACACACACACACACACACACACACACACACACACCACTTTTGGGCTTGTCCAGTCTAACTTGATTGTAGGCATCCCAGCTGATATCTTTGTCTGAAACATTTTTGGTTAGTCAATTTTCCATTAAACCTAAGATGTCCCAGTCTTCTTTCTGAGCCTAAACTTTAAATTGGTTCATTTTTTCACTAAGCTTCTTGCATTTTCATTGACTATCTTAATTTCTTGGCCTGCTGGTCCAGGGCCTGGGTTTGTCTCTATGTCTCCACACATTATAAGTATGACAATATAGCATAATGTGCTTTGCTTAATTTCTGGCCATTTTGCCAGGTGGAGGTTAACAATACCAGTTTTGATTATTAGTTGCATTTAGCCATGCCATTTATTGAAAAAAGCTTTTTTCCTTGGGTGTTTGTATATTGAGTTCTGTGGGATTGAGAAGGAGTCCCACAGGCATAGTAAGTCTCCTTGTTTCTCCTCTACATTGCTGAATTCTAGGCTACTTGGTTAATGGCAGAGACCTAGGACAAAGGCCATTATCATGTATACCAGAAGCATTTTACAGTGTTATGTGAGGTTCACAGCACTGGGAGGTATTCCACTGGGACATTTCACTGTGGGAAAATAAACTCTGGGGTGAGTAAACTTGTCTACTGCGTGGCAAGGCAAGGGCCACCCAGAGAGGGTGTAGCTTGGATCAGGTATACTGTGGCTGTACCAGAAGAATGACAAGGTGTACAATTTCCCAGTGTTACTTATTTCCCTATTTGCTGAAGGTTATGCCAAAAGAATTACTGGATATATCTGTCTGTCTAGCTAGCTATCTAATCTAGATATCTAGTTAAAATATTTGTTAGATGGACCGGGGTGCCCACCCCGGTACCACTTTTTTCTGCACCCCTTCCCTCCAGGTTGCCCAACTGCCCTTCCCAATATTTATGTTTTTTATATTTAAGCAGACTGGGGCACCCACCCTAGAAGTGCTTCTCTTGACCCTCCTCCCCTCCAGGTCGCTATTTTTGCTGTTACCCTTACCATTTGCATTTACAATTGCAGTACCATGACCTTGCACATTACGGTTTGCGTTTCCATACGCAGTTGCGTTTGCATTTCTGTTTCCTTTCATGTTATTGTTGCTGTTACAGTTACCATTTGCATTTAAAATTGTGGTACCATGACTGTGCGCATAATGGTTTGCGTTTCCATATGCGCTTGCATTCACGTTTCTGTTTCTGTTTCCTTTGGCATTATTTTTGCTGTTACAATTACCATTTGCATTTCCAATTGTAGTACCGTGACCGTGCATGTTACAGTTTGCGTTTCCAGATGCGCTTGTGTTTGTGCTTTTGTTTCTGTTTCTGTTGCCATTATTGTTGCTGTTACCATTACCATTTGCATTTACAATTGTGGTACCGTGACCGTGACAATTCTGGTTTGTGTTTCCATCTGTGCTTGTGTTTCTGTTTCCACTTCTGTTTCCTTTGGTGTTTTTCCCTGTTACCATTACCATTTGCATTTTCAGTTGCGGTACCATCACTATACGCATTATGCTTTGCAGTTCTGTATGCCCCTGTGTTTGCGTTTCTTTCCTTTGGCGTTATTGTTGCTGTTACAGTTACCATTTGCATTTACAATGGCGGTACCATGACCATGCGTGTTACCAGTTGCATTTATATGCAGCGCTTGTGTCTCTGTTGCATCACTGTTTGCTTTAGGCGTCACTTTGTGCTTGCGTTTCTATTGATGTTTGCTTTACCATTTACATTTGCATCACCATGTGCGTAACCGTTAGTGCTTGCATTTCCATTGCAGTTACTATTACTAAGTCACAAAAAATCACGTGGTGGGCCCGTGCTTCCACCACCACATTCCATTCATTATTTGTAGTCCTCATTCTCAAAAAGAAGAGAAATTCATGGCAAAAAAATCCATTTAATGCATTAGTTAGGGTTGTTCCACAGTGACAAAGTGAAGAAATTTGGTGTTAAGGTTGAAAGCCCCTTCCCCCAGCCACCCACCCAACGGCATTGGGGTGTGCATTGGGGTTATCGGTCTAACTCTCACCCCATTCTTCTATACCTCAGCTTGTTTACACATGTGATGGGGTGAGAGTTAGGACCGACAACCCTGGATGCCAGTTTGGGGGTGACTGGGGTAAGGGGGCTTTCAACCCTAACACTGAATTTCCTCACTTTTTGTTGCTGTGGAACAACCTAACTGATGCATTAAACAGAGTTTTTTGCTATGAATATATATATATATATATATATATATATATATATATATATATATATATATATTATGGTAGCACAGTAGTGCTACCATAGTTAGGATTGAGTAGTCCTGTTAAGGTTAAATGGTGAAACTTTGCACCTTAATAACTTTGCCACTGTTCAACAGAGTTGCCTGAAATTGGGCAGGCGGGCGTAACCATAGATCTTGGGATCTGCCAACCTTCGTTATGGTTGGATATACAGCTGTGGCGTTATTAAGCAACATTTGTGTGCACAATTACATTATTTTGCTAATTCTTTGCTTGCACCTACAGGTCACACGGTTTGTGTGACCAGTCCAAAACTTCAGAGAGCGTGCGGCTGGGGTCCCGATGTGCTATTTGAAGATTTCTTGAAAGTTCCCATTATAAGTCAATGGGAAAAGTTAGCAAAAAGTTCTACATTGTCATAAATGCACTTTTTAGTGTTGCAAATTACCCTAGTAGTGGCTAAATCCGCCATTTTTTAGTTGGTGATCAAAAAATGCTTGGCATTTAAAATTGGGACCCTCTAGGAACACAATTCTTTTGTGTTCACCTTGTCAGACCCTCAGGATGCTAGCCATGTATTTATTTTGGGGTTAAACACCCCAGGAAATGTGTTTTCAATTTTTGGGAAAAGTAGTGTTGCAAAGTGATGTCGCACCGGACTTTTCTTTGACCCTGCGAAGTTTTACCAATCACACTACTTTTTCCAGACCTAACCAAAATGACGAGAATGCTTTGCCACCCTGCTGCAAAATAATGGTTTGGTCTTTTGGGCTAAAATTTAGAGGAAGGCAGCCAACATCTCACAGATGTGCCTTTTGGTGGTTTGATGGCAAAATATTGCAGGGATGCTAAGTTATGGTACTCTGAAGTTTATATTTTTCTCATAGAGTAATGTGGTGGCGCTCGCCATGCGTTCGGGGCTCATATCTCGAAACAGTGCGAGATATAGATTTTTCATCATGGCACTACAAAAACATAGCCAGGAAACTCATGAATCGTGTGAAATTTAAATTTTTTTTCTACGTCGTACAGTTCCTGAGATATAAGCAATTTAGTATTCCAACAACTCATTTTCTGCTCCGTGGCCCATTATTATGCATACATTCTTTGTACACACTGTGTTTCTCTATGCAGCTGTTGGGCAAAACCAGGGTGTGTGCTTCCGTTACTGTTACAGTTAGCATTTCCACTTGCATTTCTGTACCCATTTGCGTTACAGTTCCCATGTACGCCACCATGTGCATTACCCTTTGATTTCTTGTTTGTGCATGTGCTTGCATTCACGTTTGCATTTCCATTTCTGTTTCCTTTGGCATTATTTCTGCTGTTAATGTTAGCATTTGCATTTCCAATTGCCGTACTGTGACCATGTGCATCACGGTTTTATGTTTCCTTATGTGCTTGCATCTCCTTTTGTGTCACTGTTCGCTTTGGTGTCACTTTGCACTTGCATTTGTATGTAATTTGTTTACCATTTATGTTTCTGTCATGCTCCACCACCACATTCCATTCACTATTTCTACTGCACATTCTCAAAAAGAAGGGACATTAGAGGCACAAAACTCCATGTAATGCATCAGTTGTTTCCACACCGACAAATCAGAAAATTTGGTGGTGGGGTTGGGGAAGCCTGTAGCCCCCCTGCCCACTAACCCGGTATCAGGGTGCACATACGGTTGTCAGCCATAACTCTTACCCCATCACATATGTAAGGAAGCAGGGGTGTAGGAGAATGGAGTGAGGTTAGGACCGATAACCCTAATCGCACCCGATGCCAGTTGGGTATGTGGGCAGGGGCCAAGGGGCTTTCAACCTAACACTGAATTTTCTCACTTTGCCAGTGTGGAACAACCCTAACTAATGATTTAAACAGAGTTTTTTGCCTCTAATTTCCCTTCTTTATGAGAATGATAACAAGAAATAGTGAATGTAATGCAGGGCCCATAGCGGGAGCACAGAGCCTTTTGGGCCCCATGCTCCCACCACATGATGTCTTGTCACATAGTAACATTGTGCTCACAAACGCAAATAGTAATGCGCATGGTGACACAAAGCGAAACAGAAAGAGAAACAGTAGTGTAGATAGAAATGTTAAATACAATGCAAAAGCAAGCACAAATAAAAATGCAAAGGGTAACGCACATGGTGATGTAGACGTGAACGGTAAGTGAAACGGGAACGGAACCGCAAGCAAAAACGGTAACGGTAACAGTAATGTAAGCACACAGGCTGGTTTTCCCCAAAAGCTGCACCAAGAAAGACAGTGAGTACAAAGAATGCATGCATAATAATGGTTCTCGGAGCAGAAAATGAGGAGTTGGAATACCAAATTGCTTATATCTCAGGAACCGTATGACGTAGAAAAAAATTTAAAAGTCATATGATTTATGACTTTCCTGGCTAGTTTTATACTTAGCTCCCATTAGGTGGCTAAGTATTTTTCTGATGAAAAGTCTGTATCTCGCACCGTTTCCGAGATACGGGCCCTGAAAGGCGCTGCGAACACCGTAATGTTATCCTATGGGGAAAAAAAGAGAAGTTTGGAGTGCCATAACTTTGGCTCCCTGTAATATTTTTTCACCAAACCACAAAAAGGCACATCTGTGGGATGTTGGCTGTGTTCCCTCCAAATTTCAGCCCAAAATACCAAATTATTGTTTTACAGCAGGGCGCCAAAGGATTCCTGTAATGCGTCAGATGCCATAATGTTATCATATGGGAAAAAGCATCAACTTTGGAGTGCCATAACTTTGCCGCCATGTAATATTTTTCAACAAAATACTGAAATGCACATCTGTGGGATATCAACTGCATTCCTCAAATTTCAGGCTAAAACACCAAACCGTTCTTTTACAGCAGGGTGCCAAAGAATTGCTGTCATTTTCCCAGCCTAGAAAAGTACTGTCAAGTTCGCGAAAGCTTTCATAAATTCATTCATTTCAGTGTCGCCAGAGCGACACTAGCACAAAGCACTTTCCAGAAATTTGAAAAAGATATTTCTGGGGTGTTTTACCCCCAAAATAAAGACATGGCTAGCATCCTCAGGGTCCGATTAGGTGAATACAAAAAGAATTAGGTTGCTAGAGGGTCCCAATTTTAAATGCCAAGCATTTTTCTGATCGCTGACTGAAAACAAAATGGTGGATTTGCAACAGTGAAAGGGCCATTTGTGAAAAGTAAAAACTGCATTCGCGACACTGTCGAACTTTTTGTTAACTTTTCCCATTGACTTATAATTGGAACTTGTTTTTTGAATAACTTTTGAACCGTTTAATATTTTTTCACAAAATCTTCAAAAGGCACATTGGGGACCCTGGCCGTATATTCCCTGAAGATTTCAGATTGGTCACGCAAACCGTGCGACCTGTAGAGATGACAGTAAAATTCCAGAAAAGCTTAAACGTGCATGCAGATCATGCTTAATAACTCCATAGCCGTATATGTGACTGATATGAAACTTGGCAGATCCCAAGGTGTATGGGTCTTGATTGTGTATTCCAAATTTCAGGCACATCCATCAAACGGTTGCAAAGTTCTTAAGGTGCAAAATTTGGGCTTTAACATGTAAATGGCTCCTCAACCCTAACTATAGTGGCACTACCATGCCACTATAATATATAAAATGGGTAGGACAAATTGTGTCTGTTTTATTGGATGGAACACATCATATGACCTTGTGTATATCAGAGCGCGACTGCACACCTGCACTTTCACCCCCTCCAAAACAGTTTTGCCATTTTATAAGATAGATAACCCACTCTAGGGTGTGCGGTCATGCTCTGATATACACACGCCTTGGGTGATTGATGCACACAGCCTGCAGCCTCATGCATAATAACGCACACCACAATGTGCATATTTCAGAGTGTGACTGCACACATTAGAGTAGGTTAGTGGGTTATCTATTACACACACACACACACACAATATATATATATATATATATATATATATATATTCATTGCAAACAAATGTATCAATGCACTACTCAGGGTTCAGTTTAGCACCACAAAGGTAGGGAAATGTGGTGTTAGGAGTTCCAGCCCTAACTCCCCACCCCCAAGCAGCGAAAGAACAAGACCACACAAGCAACCACAGATAGACACCATCTGGTAAGACAAACAACGTACAACTGTTTCCAGATGACACAACTGTAGTAGCACTGATGTGCTGCCTTTGTGGATTTGTCTCTGTCATACACACACCATAAGACATGCACACTCAATTCTAGCTGCAGATAGAAATCCACGCTACTGAAATCACAACACTGCTTCTGTGTGCAGAAGCACAGACCCCTGCATTCACAGGTACGGATGCACAATACCCAAATTACAAGAGTTAATTTGTCTTCAGAAGCATCACAGGTACTCATGCACAACTGTAAGACATACATACAGTTCTGTTTCAGATGTGCAAGCTCTTAAGGCCTGTGCTTCTGCAGCCACAGATATAAGACATACAGACTGACCTCTGGGTGCAGAAGCCCAGGACCCACAAAATCTACTCTACCAAAACTTAAGCAGTACTTCTGTCTGCAGAAGCACAGGCAGCAGAGGGGCCTGCACCTCTGAAGCTGCAGGTGTAAGAAATACACACCAACTTCTGGCTGCAGAAGCACAGGACCCTATGGGGCCTGCAGTTTCACAACTGCATATAGAAATCCAAGATGCCCAACTTCTGGTTCTGCCTTCTGTACATGCAGATGTGGGAGACTTTGGGTCCCGACCCCCTGCATCATAAAAGTTACATTTAGCTGCCTGTATTTGTAGCCTGATCCTCAGGAACTGCTTAAAACCTGCAGTGATTGAGGATGAAAAATAAATCAAAACAAAAAGACGCTTTTCTTGAGTTCCTGAAACCAACACAAGTGATGGAAGTGAGAGACACTAGGGCTGCCAGCCACAGCCACCCACCACCTGAAACTACAGAGCAACAAAGCAAAGGCAGTGAGGAGGAACTAGATGAAGAGTTTACCATAACCTCCAAACTCCTGTTTTTGGAATAAAGCAAGATAAATCATACAATGACCAGGACTGAGAAAGTGATGTCGGAAAATACAAAAGGTCACCAGGAAGATACCCAGCCCACAACAGACTTAGAGACTGGCCTGACTGACACCGCAGGCACTGTAGTGAAGCATGACACGGTGATCCATTATCTCCTGAAATAGGACAGTGAACTCATGGAAAAGTGGATAACCAAGAGCTGTGAGCCAAGAGGGATAATCTTTGTATTTATGGCCTGCCTGAAGACACAGAGACAGGCCATATGGAGTCCTTCTTGGAGTCCTTTCTGAAGGAGATACTGTGTCTCCCACCAGAAGACCCACTGAACATAGTCAGGGCACACCGGGCGCTGGCAAAAAAAAAAAACACAGACCCTAGCGCTAATCTGTGCTCCATAATGCTAAAATTCCTGGATTACAGGACAAAGACCAGGGTGCTGCAGGCTGCATGAGTGAAAAAAGAAGTACTGTTTGGCGATAAGCACCTGTACTTTGACCAGGATTTCACCCCACTCACTCAACAGAAAAGGTGCACCCTGCTGACAATTAAAAAGTATCTAGCTACCAAAGGAACAAGATGTATCCTTTGGTGCCAGCCTAAATGAAAATTTTCCTGCCAGAAGGTCTGTTGTTCTTTTGGACGCTAAAGGAGGCAAAGTCAACTCTGCACCAGCTTGGGGTCAGACCAGAACTCTACGCTTGCCCTGATGATCCCTTTCTGGATGCTCAGCCTAGCATTACCCCATGGATCACAACAACCAGATCCAGCAGGAAAAATTGTACCCCCACTCTACAAAAGGACCCTGAAGAACACAGAGTACAACAGCCTAAAGAATCCCTACCAGATACTAGTAGAACCTGAACACTGGCCTTTTTTTTTTTTTTGCTTGTACTCACCAAGCAGCTGATTACTGAGACCCTGGAGACATTTCTGATGTGCTAATGGGATCCTCATGGATGGCGAGCTACCAAGATGCCATTTTGTTAATGGAGTGATAGCTTCAACAGAGACTTCAAATTACTGTATTCAAGTCGCATGAGCAGGATTTTGCTGGGTGGGGGTTTCTGATTACGAGATGACTGCTGAGTGGAAGATCAGGTGCTAATCTGGGTTACTTGAAAATGCACTGGGACTGGGGGCAAATGGGTCTATTAAATGTCACTGTCCTATTTACCAATAGAGGTCCTTTATTTCTCACTCTGATTTGCTCCCTCTGCAGAGTGCATGCTTCCCTGACCTCCCACCCCTATGTCCTAAATCATGCTCTGATCACTTCACACCGACCAGGTCTGGAAGGGCTTCACATGTTTTGCAGCAGGTTCAAGTATTGGAAGGGCAGAGGAGAGGGGCGAGACTAGTGTACACCTGCTGAAAGACCCTGCAGTGAGCCAATTTCCCAATTTGCAACCGAGATGAAACCACGTGCAGCATAAAGTATGTGTCTTTCGCTTCTCTTTCCTTCCCTGCACTAGTTAGAGGCTGTATGCTCATGCAACAGTTTTAGAATGTATTGTGGAGTTTGGTAATTATTGGCCCACACATCTCTCCACGGTTACTCAGGAAGCCACCTGTTACGATTGGGGCATGTACGTTAACTGCGGAATCCTGTGGCGAGGTCACAAGGCCCCCCAAAAAATATCAAGGGCTTCATTCTAGTGGCTGAGAACTGAGTAGTAAGGTAGGTTACAGATGTCATGCAGCCTAGGTGCCACTACTGATCTCTGCACGGCTTGCTAACACTGGGAAATGTGCAGATGGGGCCACGGGTGACGTAATTTTTCTCTGTTTCTGTTTTGCTCCCACCACAGAATGCATGCTTCCCTGACCTCCCACCCCTATGTTCTAAATCATGCTCCCAATTGCTTCACCAACTGGGGTCTGGAACGGCTTCCACATGTTTGGCACCAGGCTTGAGTGTTGGAGGGGCAGAGCAAGGGGTGAGACTCATGTACACCTGCTGAGAGGCCCTGCAGGGAGCCAGTTTCCTTGATTTGCAACTGAGAGATGGAACCACATGCAGCATAAGGGGTGACTCTCTTGCTTCTCTTTCCGTCCCTGCACTAATCAAAGAGGGTACATGTTCTGGTACATGGTATATGTTCATGCCACAGTTTTAAAACATATTATGGAGGTTAATAATTATTAGTCTATGCATCTATGCTCAGCTACTGGGGAAACAACCTGTCACTATTAGGGCATGAAATGTAACTGCGGAATCCTGTGGGAGGGGGGGGTCACAAGGCCCCAAAAAATGTTGGGGGCTTCATTCCAGTGGTTGAGAACTGAGTAGTGAAGCAGGTTACAGATGCCATGTAGCATGGGTGCCACCACTGATTACTGCAAGGCCTGCTGACACTGGGAAGCATGCAGATGGGGTCATCGGCACTGTCACCATCAGATCAAGATACACTAGAAAGGATAACCCTAGGAATGAAACCTGCAGGCCCAATGTTTGAGACACTGCTGAAGGGGTCGTGGATGGTTGGTGTAGTGGGATGACATTGCTTGAGCTATTAAAACATGTCCGGCAGAGATGAGGGCTGACATCTGTGCTGCTTGGGGGAGGCACTCTAGACAGGGACTGTCAGACTGCTCCCTAAACAGAAGCAGCAGGGAGAGGTCTGCTGACATCAAAGACGACCAGCAGATATACTGAGAAGAGAAAATGTCTGGGACTGCGTGACAGACCCGGAGAGCCGCTTACATCATCAGTGCAACTACCAGTTGGGGAGGGGGATGGGGCAGTTTCTATTCAGCCTTAGTCTCTATTTGCTAGTCACAATGCATCAGATGATGACAATGAGCCATCATATTGTAAACAGAGAAAGGAAGCTGGCTCAAGTACTTGTTATGCACAATACTTCCTGGAGGGGTGTCTCACCTGGCCAACAGCATATTTATGCTAGGAGTTATGGGTGTATTTTCACTTTTGAGAAGGTTGTTAAAATGTTTGTAAATAGTTTGACAGGTTTCCAAGTTAAATGTTCTATGGTCTGGGCTGTAAAGGTGGAAGTGAAAGCTTGTGGGGATGTCATTAGAAAATAAAATGTCGGATGGCAACATAATCACCTATAATGTGCGAGGTCTGAACAATCCAATAAAGTACACTAGGGTGTTGAATGAGTTGAAAAAACAGAAGGCTGAGGTGGTCTTCTTACAGGAGACCCACTTAACCCAGGAGGAAGCTCTAAAACTAAAGAGATCCTGGGTGGGGCAGGTGTTTCGTGCTTCCTACCAGGATCATTTGCACAGGAGGGGAGTTGCCACCCTCATTCATAAGCAATGCCACGCTGGAGGTAATCAAAACTCATGTGAGGACCCACTGGGCAGATTTGTGATGGTGAAGAGTACATACAGGATGGTTCCATGTACCCTACTCAATATATATGCCCCCAACCAGGAAGGTGAAAAGCCCAGTTCCTTAAACAAATCATGGTTAGGTTTGCACCTCCCCAGGAGGTTGTTCATAGTGGAGGGTACTTTAACACAGTAAAGTCCTCAATCCTAGATTAGATAGATTGGGGCCAGCAACACATGGAGGGGTCCTGCTGCAAAGTGCCTAGGAGCCCTGACTAAACAACTAGGATTGATAGAGGCCTGGAGATATCTAAACCTGAAAGTCAGAGATTACACCTGCTGGTGTTCTCCTCACCAGGCGTACTCGAGACTTGATCTATTTTTTATTTCAGCAGAGTGGATACACACCTTAGAGTCTTCTCAGATATGCCCTAGAACAACATCAGATCACGGGGCTGTCTCTCTGTCCCTGTCCCTCTCCCCAGTTCCGAGAAACTCTACTTGGAGATTAAATGTCTCCCTTCTCAACAGAGAAGATTATAAAAATATGGTCTAGGAGTGCCTGAGAGAGTACACAAACACTAACCCTCTCACAGATACCGCAGAGGCTATGTGGTGGGATGGGTTTAAGGCTGTGGTGACAGGTAGGATTATCAGCCTTGTGGCAGGGGTAAAGAGGGCAAGATTAAGAAAGCAGGTAGACTTCAAAGGAATAATCTTTAATCTCGAAGTGGAGCATAAAATAACATTAGACAGCAAAGTAAAAAGGCAACTAGAGGAACAAAGAAACAAACTTAACAAGTTGTTAGATGATAAAATTGAGGAATCCCTCAGATACTTATGACAGAGATATTTTGAGGTGGACAATCAAGCAGGAAGGTTGCTGGCATGGCAGCTTCAAAAGGAAGCAATGGGAAGGGTGATCCTGAGGATAGCAAGGGACCAGAATCAGGCGTTGCCAGCATGAGTAAATAATGGGGGCCTGGGCACCAAACAAAAGGCTGGGGTGGCCCCAAGAAGCTGTAGAACTTTGGTGCTCTCTCATGCAAATTAACACATTTTATGCTACTTCAGCCTTGTTTTCCCCATTCCTTTTCCATTATTTTGTGCCTTTTTTGGTTGGCTTGTCACTTGACAGGAAAAACTACATGTTGCAGATTAAAAGTCATAGAATCAATAGCATATTTTGTAAATATCCATAGATCTGGGCTAAATCTACTGATATTTAAGAAGTATGATGGGCATGGAGGAGGGCTGGGCAATCTGGCATCCAATTTCATAAGAGTCATACCAAGAACAAAGTATGCTGGGCACGGAAGAGGGCTGGGCATGGGCAATGGCATCTAATTTCATAAGGGTCACACCACCCACTATTATTCTTAAATTAATCTTGACTTTCTAATCTTGATGATCTCTGAGTAGGACAGACAGTCCTCTCCCCTCCCCTCCCCCAGTCAGTCAGCTGTGTGCTGTGCTGCAGACTAGTGCACTGCTGGGCTGACTCTGCTCTCCTTAAGGGCCCCCGCCCCACTGCAAATAAATGCAAACATGCAGCCACTTTGACTTTGCCATGATGGGCCATTATCATTATGTCATGTTTCTTCATTGACTCACCTCACAGAGTAACAGCAGGCACTACAGGCAGGCATGATCATGGCATCCAGTTATGTCTCTCTGTCTCTCTGTCTGCTTCTCAGCTAGCTCTCCTCTGGCTCTGCTCCACTGATTCTCTCCAGCAGTCTTTGGATCTCTGCTCCTGCCTCCAAGAAGTCCCTCTCAAGTGCAAGACTCCAAGTCTCCTCTGATGTGTCCTGTGATTGTCCTGGCTCCCTGGACCCTCCCCCCCATAGCCCCGACCCGACCAATTGAATTTGTGAGTGCCGCGGTGCCGCTTAATCCCCTCTGTCTCTTAGAGTGTATGCGACTCACTGACAAAACATGGCAGCATTTTATTTTTCCCTGACCAGCCTGCAGGCTCCAACAGTACTCGCTCCCGCTCCCCCTTTGAGTCTGCCATCAGTGCCATGCAGCGTGCAGTATGCGCCATCACCAGGGCAACCACACAGACTCCTCACCAATCAGAAAAACAGTCTGAGAGAACTAGGAGCTGTGATGGTTGCCATGGCAACGACAGAGACAAAATTAGCGAGCAAGCCAAGGAAGCGATGGGCAGTGAGTCGGGGCTAGCTAGTGCTACTATCACTGGTAAATAAATATTAGTTTAAGCTGATGCTTATTGTGTGGCTGTCTGTGTGCTTAGCAATTCAGGCAGGTTGGGCCGAGTGCAGCGGGCAGGCTGGGCTGCAGTGAGTGAAATGCAATGTTGTTTTTTTTAATTTTTACTTTTGCTTGGTTGGCAGTGGCAATGCAAAAAATGGGAACACCACCAACAAAAAACAGTCGGGGCCCCAGACAAAACATTCGGGGCTCCAGCCCCGGAGGCCCAGCCCTGGCACTGCCTCTGACTGGAATCCTCCACAGCTGGATTCGGACCCTCTGAAAATTGTGCAGAACTTTCTAGTCTTCTACAAGAAGCTGTACACCAGTGACCATATAGAGAATCACACAGAGAAAATGGAAGCTTTCTTCCAGAAGGTGACTTTTCAGAAACTATCTCAAGAACAAATGGAGGCATTAGATGCCCCTGTATCAGGAGGGAAGGTGGTGGGGGCAATTGGAGATCTTAAAAATGCGATGGCCCCAGGCCCGGATGGGATACAAGCAGAATTCTATAAGCTCTTTAGTAATGGTTTAACCCATCATCTGGGAAGGCTCTTTCAGGTGGTGCGGGAGGGGCAGCCCTCTCCCCCAGCTTGGCAATATGCCCAAATTTCAGTTATTCACAAACCAGTCAAAAATCCCACCCAATGTAGATCATACCATTGCATCTCCCTCCTGAGCATTGACCCAAAGATCTTTACCTCGATCCTGGCCAACAGGCTGCAGACCTGTGTGGCATCCTTGGTGCACCTGGACCTAACAGTTGTCATCACAGGCAGACTCCTGCATGATAATATCTATCAGGTGTTGAACCTCATCACCTGGCAGCACAAGGTTAAAGACCCAGAGCTGGCCATATTTATGGACGCAGAAAAAGCATTTGACAGGGTGCAATGGGGATTCCTACACAGTACCCTGCAGATCACTGGATTAGCCCCTAAATTCTGGGACAGCATCACAGTGCTCTATGCATCCCCTCAGGCTACCATCAGAGTAAACGGAGTGACCACACAGCGGTTTCGCCTACAGAGAGGCACTAGGAAAGGTTGCCCCATGTCACCCTTGCTCTTTGCTCTAAGCATAGAGCCATTGGTGGTAGCAGTCTGCAACAACAAGACAATCAGAGGGATCAAAGTGGGAGAAGACACCCACAAAATTTCTTTATACACAGATGATACCCTGTTCTTGCTCTCCTCACCACAGACCTCTGTACCAGCCTTGCTGGAGGGACTGGGGGAGTATGGGCTGGTGTCGGGGTACAAGGTCAATCTAGAAAAATCTGAAGCCCTTAAGATGGGGGCCCCTCCCCAGAAATCATTTGCAGAACTTCCTCTTCAAATGGGCTACAAATAATATTGTTAGATACTTAGGGGTCAAAATCATGCCACTAATCCATTCATTGTTTAAACTAAATTACAATAAACTATAGGCAGAAATACAAGCAGACCTCACCAGGTGGGATACACTACCATTGACCCTGGTAGGTAGGATAGCAACCATCAAAATGAACGTCCTTCTGGGTTTCCTCTTTCTCTTCCAGGCCCTGCCCATCCACATTCTGGACCACTTTTGGAAAATAATTACCAAAACTTTAGGGAGGGTCATGTGGAAGAGGGGGAAGCATAGAATCTTGGCCAGAACACTATCCTTCCCTAGAGAAAATATTGGACTAGCCATGCCAGACCTAAAACTGTGCTATCTAGTGGCCCAACTTGCCCCAGTGGTGACATGGCTTAAGCAGAAGGAGGAGTCAAGATGGAGGAGATGGAAGTCAGGACAGCTAACCATGGTTTCCCCTCTTTTCCCTCCCACATGCCACCTCACCCCAGCAATTTGGAGTGATGTCCTAAATCCATGGACCTGCCATGACACTAAAAATGATTGCCAAAGCTCATAAGCTTACACATACCCCAAACGAAGTAGGTCCTTTAACTTCCATTATTGATGACCCGACATTCCCTCTAGCAACAGTAGACCCAGTTTTTCGCAGATGGAACTACAGGACCTTAGCCAGGTATGGCTCACAGATAAGAAATAGTGGGGTAATCCCATTTGGGGATCTCCAGTCAAAATATGGCCTTCCCTGCTCTGATTTTCACAGATACCTCAGGTCAGACACCACATACAGATGTACCAGTTGATCCAACAAATTGAAAGAGACCTCACTCCACTAGAAAACTTCCTTTACTGGTCAGCCACTCTTAGAGGCACCAGAGGCTCTATTTCACAGGCTTATAAGGCTCTACTCAGCTCAGATAATAGAGTTACTGATGCCCTAAGACTCAAGTGGGAGGTGGAGGCTGGGGATCTCTATACCAGAGGAACAATGGCTAGGACCTGGGAGAGGGGATGGTGAGTCATGGCCTTCCTGGGCTAGAGTGAATTTAAATGGAAATGCATGACTCATTTTTTTCAGACACCCACAGTCACCAGGCACTTTGCAGTGGGAAATTCACAAATGTGTTAGAGAGAGTGTGGACAGGTGGGATCCCACCATCACATCTTCTGGAGTTGTCCTAAACTGGGATCATTCTGGTCAGGGGTCCAAGCTGAACTCACGCAGCCCTTTTAGGAACTCCCAATCCCACTAGATTTCAAACACCTGATCTTGGGTCTTCTGGTCCCAGATGTGGGGGTGCAACAACAGAGGCTCCTAAAATTATGTGCCTTGCAGCACAAAGGAGATCGTGATAATTGGTTCAAAGGTCACCCCACCATCCCCAGAGGCCTGTATTAATAGGATCCTCAGCATCAACCGAATGGAACATTAGCAGCCAAACTTCAGCTAAGAGAGGACAAGCATGAGGCTTTGTGGGCCACATGGTTGGCAAGAAGGGCTCTAGGAGTAATAGAAAATGGAGGTGAGAATAACAGGACTGAGAAACACCCCTGGAAGCTTCTAAATGGGAAGCACTTGATATAGTGGCACCCCTAGTCAAGCATAAGTTAAATACGTAGAGAAAATGTAAACAATAATGCCTACAGTACCAGTACTGAAGTTATGTTTTGTTACCTTTTGATGATGGGCTCTTGTTATAACCACACAGCTAAGATTTAAGGCCGAAGTTGGTTGCCCTATCACGGCCACTCAAGAGAGGGCAGAAATATTGAAATATATGGAAATGGCAAGAGTAGCACTTGGTTACCTACCGAGGCATCCTTTAGCAGCCTTTACAAATCACATTTTACTAATGGTATAACTGTAAACTGCTGTATGAATGCTAATTGTCATTTCCAGGCCTACAATTCAATGTAAGACATGACAATATTGAAGACTCAGCTTATGTAATGTATGCATATCTTTTTTCTTTTAATAAAACTGAGTTAAAATAAAAGAAATCCAAGATACCCAAATTACAACATTACTTCTGCAGAATTGGGTACTCATGCATACTGTAAGACATACACACAGTTGTGGCTGCAGAAGCACATGCATCAGACAAAAATCCACAAAGGTAGCAAATCAGTGCTGCTGCATTCATGTCATTTGGAAACAGTTTTATGTTGTCTGTCTTAGCTGATGATGGCTGTCTGTGGTTGCTTGTGTGGTCTTGTCCTTTTGCTGCTTGGGGCATAATTAGGATTGGAAACCCTAACACCACATTTCCCTACTTTTGTGGCAGTAAGTTAAACTGGTGCATTAACACAGTTTTTTGCAATTAATTTCCTTTCTTTTTCCTTTCTTTTTGAGATGGTGAAACATGTTCTCATTCTTGCAGTTCCCAAAGGAACCTGCATGAACAACTCTGAATGTGCAGGGCCCTCTGAGCCCTACACCAAGGAAAGAGACCATCTGCCTGTGGAAGTGCAGGCCCTCTGAGCCCTGCAGTTCCATGAGCAATGGATGACAAAATTCATGCTGCCATCTGGTGGGTTGCAGAAGCACTTCCATGGGGCTATAGAAACAGATGCACAGGGCAAAGACTCCACCTGTCAGCAAAGTACAATTCCCTCTGGCAGCCATGGTTGCAAAGGTGCAGAACCCTATGCCAAGAGATGAGTTCTTTTCACAATATGGTACTTTGGCCTATGAGATCAACCCTGCACCTTCCATCCCCAGCTGAAGGGTGGGGATGCATAATAGCACCATCCACCTTGCCTCAGCCCATGTAGCTAGCTCACTGAGCTTGCCCCCTAACTGACCTCACTAGCAAAATATCACAAAGCACTGCCCAGTGGGCCAAAGTCTGGCATTGCACATGACTTTCTTAGTTTGTTTTTTTTTTTATTTTTATTTTACATTTTCAAGACAGTTGTTTTATGACTCCCACTTATAAACATTACATGTAGCATCTATAGAATATTGGGTGAAACTTTATTTCATGCCACCATATAGAAGCTGATTGATGAAAAGGTCAATAATAGACTAATTTTATGGGATCAATTGGCTCACCAATAGATACCAGTGAGTAAATATTAGAGGGCATACTTCATCTAGTCAACCAGTTGTTAGAGGCATCCCTCAGGGATCAGTCTTGGGCCTATTGCTCATTAACATTTTATTTCAGATTTGACTTGTAATTTAACAATTTGGAGAATCAAGTATGCAGACAACATAAAGATATGTGGTAAATGCCTCTCCGAAGATGACTGCAAATATATCCAGGAAGATTTGAATTAATGGCACACAGATGGAAGATGAAATTCAGTTTAGATAAATGCAAAGTAATGCACCTAGGGAGGAAAAATCCCCATTGTTTATATGCATTACATGGCAAAACCTTAACCCAGACAACTGAAGAGGTGGATCTGGGAATATTTATTGATGATGAATTTGATCTTGGGACTCAGTCATCATCTGCTATTGCCCATGCAATCATGGCATTATGGGCAATCAAAAGGCATATAAAATCTAGGGACTGGGCTGTAATCTTCCTCCTTTACAGAGCCTATGTGCACCCACATCTGGACTGCGCCTCACCTGTATAGTGTCCATTCTACCGTAAAGACATTAACCAAAAAGAAAGAGTCCAAAGGAAAGCGACAAAAAGCATTTATGAATTGCAACATTCACCTCATGTGACCCGTTTGAAGCATTTAAATCTTACAACAATAGAACAGTGTTGTCTCAGAGGGGATTTGCTTATTATGAATGATATTATGCAGTGTGTCTTTCTCCTGGCAGAACTGAATTTTAATTTCAAACAAGATTGAAAAAATACTAGAGGCCATCCTCTCCAATTATCCAGGCAATTTTTCAGAACCACTAAAAGGAATTTTTTCTTTACCCAGCTGATCATTAAACCTTGGAACTTGCAACCTTTTGACACACAGTAATTGCTAGTACATCAACAGATCAATTTAAAAGTAAACTGGATAAGTTCATTTTGAATGTGGTATATTGCACTATCATTAATCAATGGAGCAATATGGGCATAAAACCCTCTTCACTCCCTTTTGCCTTAGTATGATCCTTAGTATAAGCACAAAAACACATTTTGGCCAGGTTTTGAAAAACAACACTTGTCCCATTTATAAGGTGGTGTGAAAAAAAATGTCTATCTTGAAAGTTTGGAGTGACAATATTGAAAGTTACCAAAGTTCTGAGTGAGCACAGAAAAATGTGAAAGTACACTTCATAACTTTGTTGCCTTTTAATGTTCTGAACCACAAATTTTCAGCATAATTTTCTTATGACCTTGTCTCATGAACCTGATGGGTGAAAATGTTCAAATCCTGCCCAAAAGGTGGTTTCGTGGACTGACTGAGAAACAAGCTTTCAGTACAGATCTGAAAACTTTCACCTGCCTTGTTCATGAGTCTGACCAGAGTGTGGGAGACTTAGGGTCAGACAATCCCTTATCTGAATTTGGGCACTTAAAGCACCTCTAACCAGCCAGTTTGGCTGCATATTGAAGAACAGTACTTGCATTTGAATCTGCTTTCTGGTGCTGCTGTTGTGACTGGGGTCTGCTGACAATGTCTGGTATTTATCCTGTGCATGAACTTGAACTGCCATTTGTTGCTGCTGAATAAATAGTGACACTTGCCTGCATTTGTTTCAATTGTATTTATTTGCTTGTGCCTCCTGCTGCTAAAGCTAACTGATCTTGAACTGCAGTTTTTAAAATGCTGATGAACGAATAGTGACTTTTGCCTGCATTCGTTCAATTGTCTTATGTGACTATGCCTCCTGCTGCTAAAGTTAATTGATTAGCGTTGTGCTTGAATTATTGGGACTCTATAGTGCTTATAACAATGAATTGCTCCTGATCTCCATTTTGTAATCTGTTGTCCCTAGTACCACAAATATCCTCGTGGTTTGCTGCCCACCTTAAAACTAGCTCACTTGCAGCCTGTTAGCAACTCTGTTCCTCTAAATCCCATTGATGGCAGCTCTGGGGGAAGAGGGGTATTTACAAATAAAAAGCATCATAAGGTAGATCTGGTGATGTCTGCGGTGGCAGCTAAGTGTGAGGGGTAACAAAGTGGGAGCGAAGGAGTCTGACCAGAGTCAGACCAGTAAGACCAGGGCATCTTACTTTGTTTGATTTGTAATTATTTAATTAGGGTAGGTCTTGTGATAATTCGTGGGAAATAATGGCTGCTAAAGGTGTAATACTGGGGTTGTTGTATATTGTTGTACTGAGAATTGACACAGTATCTATCACCTGCAAAGGGTCATTTAGTGAACAGAAGAGAGGTTATGATGTTAGTATAGGGGCCGATATTTTATACAATTTTCTACATTAAATAATTTGACAATCATTGGACCTTTATACAGGACCTTAGCTTATAACACGAGGGTGGCTGTGTACAAACAGAGAGATTTCCAGGAAAAGGTACATTTGTTTGCTTATGTGCCTGGCCTTGTTGTATCAATTTTATTGATGGCCGGTGACAGTGAGGTAAATCCTGGACCAGAAGCAAATGATTTGGCAGACGTTGATTATTTTAAATTAAATCATTCAGGGTTGCGAATAATTCATTTCAGTGTTCAAAGTTTGACATCAAAGTTCCATGACGTTGAGGCTTGGATTGATTTATATTCTCCAGATGTTCTGGCATTCAGTGAGACTTGGTTAAAATCTGATATCACTAATGCCGAAATCAATCTTCCTGGTTATAATATATTTACTGTAGGAAGGATAGGCCTAAAGGTAGAGCAGGTGGGGTCATGTTTTATATAAAAACAGAGCTTGTGACTACTGAAGACACCTTCTTGAATGAGCCTATGGATTTTGTAGAACATGTTGATGTTCAAGTTACCTTTGGTTTAGTTAAAAAGTTAATCATTTGTTGTATCTACATTCCACCTAAATACCATACGGAAGGCTTACAGGAATTTGTAGATAATGTTAAAACTAATAATTCAGATGAACTAATGGTATTACGTGATTTTAATTCAAATTGGGCTGAACATGATATTGCTAGACTTTCTGGTACTTCGGGACCCTCACACTTACATCAACTTATTTCCTTGTCCACTAGGTTAAATAATAAAACAAATAGGCATACTGTATTAGATTGGATTTTGATAAATAGACCTTGTCACATCTTAAAGTGTGGAGTGATAGCTGACTCATTGAGTGATCACCACCCAGTCTTTAGTATATGGAAACATAAGAGTCCTAAGAAACCTGCACTGTATATAAAAATGGCTAGAAACTTTATTAATTTTCATTTACAGGGATTTTGGGCAAAATTATGTGATGTTAATTGGTCCTTTATGATGTCAATACCGGATGTAAATTGTGCTTTAGATTTTTTAATTAATGAGTTTATGGCAGCTTTAGATTGTTTCGCCCCTTATATTAAAAGACGTAAATCTGGGAAAAAATCAGGATGGATAACTACACATTTGTTGAGAATAATCAGCTCGTAACAATTGTAAAAGCCAGCTCAAATTGGCTAAACAGAATTATTTAAAGCAAAAACAAATTGATGGGCTTTCTGACCTAAGAAATTCTGGCATACGATTAATTGGCTAATTAAACCCACAAGTGGGACAGAACCTCATATGAAAGATGGGCTTGAAGTTGTTACCTGTGCTTTGCGATTGCAAATAAGTTTAATAAGAAATTCACAGATCTTGATTCTTATTTTGTCTAATCCAAAGTGTCCTTTAAAAACAACTCAACCATTGACATAAGTAGTAGACCCAAATTCTATTTAAGAATTACTTCACCTCAGGACATTTTTAAAATGTTTGCTACAGCTTAAATTGGATGGTTCTGCTCGTTATGATGGATTACCACCAAATCTGCTGCGTGAGACAGCTGAAGAGCTGGTGTATCCTGTTTGTACTTACTGAATCTGTCCTTTATTACTGCTCAGGTCCGATCTTTGGAAATATTCTCTGGTTGTTCCAGTTCATAAGTCGGTCTAGTGTCTGACTTTGGGAATTATTAATCAATCTCTATTTTGTCTGAGTTATCTAAAATTCAGGAAAGAATTGTTTACAAACAATTCAATGATTACATTACACAGAATATTATGCTCTAATCAGCATGGTTTTCAGAAAGGACATGGAATGGAGACTGCCATGGTCGAGTTCAGAATCTCGGTCCTAGAGGGAATGGAGAGGTTATTTAACTTGGGCTGTGTTTGTGGACTTGACCAAAGCATTTGATTTGGTTGACTATGAGTCACTGATGGTCAGTTTAGAATCTCTGAGGTTAGATGATTCTGCTTTATGTTGGTTTTCAGATTACCTTCATAATAGGTATCAAATGGTAAAATTCAGAGGAATTATTTCTGAAAAGCCTTAGTTAAGTGTGAGTCCCTCAGGGTTCCATACTTGGTCCAATATTATTTTCTTTATTTTGATAAAATCTCTTCATTATTACCGCTGCTAAATCAACTCTTTATGCAGATGACACAGTAATTTATCTGCAGGGTCAACAATAAGTGAACTAAATCCAGAGTTAACAACTGAAATGTCAGATTATTTCATTGGCTTGCCTCCTATAAATTGGTCTTGAACAAAATGAAAATAAAACTATGGTATTTGGAACTGTGCCTAGATTAAGGGTTGTGGGAAGTTCTTTAAAATGGTGGCCCCTGATGGCACAACATATGACAACGTAGTGAGTTTTCATTACTTGGGGTTACACTGGATCCACTTTGACTTATGATCTGTATTTGGCTAAAATAACTTTTTATTTAGTCTTTTGGTAACGGGTATGGCCCACTAGGCACAAGTGCCTGTTTTCAGGGGTGACCTGGTAGCACTGGGTGGTTAAGTGATTCAAAGATTCATTCTAAAATTGCACTGTTATATAGGCTAAGGTAATTTTTGATAAGTGAAACTAGATTGGCCATTGTAAAATTGTGTTTATACCCATTAGTTAACTATGCGGCCATAATCACAGATAATACTTCTGCAAGTTTTGTACAAAAAATCTGTCTTGTTGCAGTCTATTGGTAAGTTTGCACTTTCAGCTGACAGGGACACACATCATTGTGTGATGTTACATGATATGGGTTAGTTTCCCATTCAGTTAAATTATAAATTTCTGCTAGCAAAATTTGCACATAGGCTGATGCATGGAGGTGCCCCTCAAAGTTTGTTAAATTACTTTCAATTATATCAGTCCCAATACTACTCTAGAGCTAGAACAGTTAATAATGTACTTAAACTTCCTTTTATGAAAACTTCTTGTGGGCAGCGGGCATTTGCTTATGCTGTTGCTAATAATTGGAATGATGTTCCTACTGATATCAGGAATATAGAATCAACTGCATCATTTTCTAGAAAGCTGTTTCAGTACTTTTTGTCTTTGAATGTAAGTGTTATGACTGATTTGGATTTATTTATTTTTATTATGTTATGTAGTGTAATTGTTGTATTTTATCTATATTTATATAACCTGTTTTGTCTTTACTTGTTGGGTTGCACCTGTAAATGGACTATATGACCAGTGTGCTTACCCATTAAGCATAATAAACAACAGTAACAACAATGAGACAGGGTCCAAAAATGCCATGTTAAAAGTTTGGTGGAAAAATATTGAAAATTAGCAAAGTTATGAGTGAGCAGTGAAATATTTCATGTTCACTCATAACTTGTCATTACCTATATTTCTCAGCACATGTTCAACATAATCACCTTATGACCCCACCTCATGAACCCAGTAGCTGAAAACTTTTCAAATCCCACCTGAAATGTGATTTCACGGAGTGACTACAAAGTCACCTTTTGAGACAGATTTGAAAACTTTCACCGACCTTGTTCATGAGGTGGGTCCCTCCCAAAAAGGCCATGTTGAAAATGTGATATAAAATGTTTAAAAATGACAAAGTTATGAGTAAAAGTTCAAAACACTTAGAAATACATGAACCGAACTTAACTTACTTTCTCATATCATAGTTGCAGTTCCAGGAGAAGGACGTCTTTTATATAGGAGCATGGAGCTGTGACATGGGACCATGTTTAGTTGAGTGAGGATGTATTGGGGAGGTGGGGTGTTGGGTGCTGAGTGGGGGTCAAGGTTGGGTGATTGGAGGTGGGGTAGGACAGATAGACAAAGAACAATTTTCTTCTTTGCAGGTCTAAATTAAGTTGAAAAAAGAGGGAAAATTATTTTTTTTTTATTTTTATTTTTTACACGGACTGGACCCAATACTGTGGA
Organism: Neoceratodus forsteri; assembly: GCA_016271365.2. Classification (NCBI taxonomy): domain Eukaryota; kingdom Metazoa; phylum Chordata; order Ceratodontiformes; family Ceratodontidae; genus Neoceratodus; species Neoceratodus forsteri. The sequence goes on from CM057453.1 coordinate 1,609,547,849, forward strand.
TTGGGCATGCCAGTGTTGGCATTTACTTTTGGCAGCATCAAGGTGGATACCCCAGTGTCATCATCTATGTATTATGGGTGGTGGGTGATCTGGAGGAGGGGTGGTATAAAGCATTACTGGAGGTAGGCACCAAAGTCCACTTAAAAAACTTTACATTGGAATGACTGGGACTGCTGGCTGAAATGGGAGGGGGAGGGAGCAGTTTAGCAGAAAGACTCAGGAAGGAAAAGGGAGGGCTAGTTGAGCTGGGAGGGGAAGGAACATTTTAGAATCTTTCAATAGAATCACAAAGAGCATGGGAATGACAAGTGAGGGGTGGCCTAGCAGTGAGGGGGAGGAAGTATGCAAATGTTAGCTTTTAGGGTGTGAGACAAAAAACAAATTCCCCTGTTCTCCACTTTGTGTGTGATAGGGAAATTCTCAACTCATGACCTGAAAAATGGGTAATCTTACTAAACTTGACACCCAGTATTTTGGGTGCCTGAAAAACATATTACTAGGTGTAACTAACAAGAAAACACACCAGAATCTAGCTAAATGGGTCCTATTTAGCTAGGTTCAGGAGTTGTTTTCTAAATTCATAATTTTTATGTGTTCTCCATGTTTTTAGTTAAAGAAAACCAAGAAGGTGGCCATGACAACCTGTATTTTTTTTCTTATGACCAGAAATGCAATAATTTTGTGAAAAGTAAACGCTTGCGAAAGGTAAATTTATCTTTCCTATCAGAGTTATTCTAAAATCCTACTGAGCATGTTCAGAAAAAAAACTTAAAATCCTTACAACTTGGGAACTGATTAATATGTTTTCATGAAATCTTCAAGAGGCACTACCTTGTCATGGGATGCTTTTACCCTGACAGTAAAAAAAAATGTAATACGTATAGGAAAAAACATTGGGTTTTATAAAAACTACATTCCCTAAATATATGGCTGAGTCCATTAAAATAAAAAGACCTATTGAGGGTCTGCGCTCTGCTAATTACTTGGACTGTGCAGTCCCAAGTCGTAGTACGGCTTGGGGGGAGATAAGCATTTTTTTAATATTGGACCTTCTATATGGAATAAATTGCCTGGGAAGTTTAGACCCTTGAGAAATTTTCAGTTGCACCAAATTAACCAATGGCTTATTGAAAATACTTGTTTTGATGGAAATAGTTTGGATCTTAGGATGGTAGATTGTAACTTGTATTAAATGTATACTGTGAATTAATCATTGTTTTTGTATGTTCTTCTTGTCCTAGTTTGTTTTATGATTCGGAACTGTGTTATATTTATTGATGTATAATTGTAGTGTATATGTGTTTTCCTTTGTTATATATTGTTAACTTATAAGAGTAACTGGAAATGACACCTGGATCTCACTGTAAAGGAGCTTCAGCTCAGTGGAGATATCCTTATTCATTTTTGTATGAATAAAAATGTTTTACTACTACTACTACTACATTCCATATCTCAAGAACCACACAAACTGCTATAATAAAACTTATCACCTTCTAGAGCATGCCTCAAAGACAATGCATGCTAAATTTTGGGCAATTTTGTCAAATACTGCCAAAGTTATTAAAGTGCAAAAACTGGGTTTTAACAATAAATACCCTACTCAACCATAACTATACTCGATTCTACTGCAACAGTATTATACAAGCGTGGCAGCACCTGTATATTAGGGGTTGAGTAAGCACTTAATTAAACCCCAATTTTTGTATCTTAATAACTTTACCCCCTTCAACTGATTTACTTGACATTTGGAATGCACAGAGAAAGTGCCAAGATCTCAGGATCCTGAACATTTCATGGCAATCAAGTCACTGGGGGCAAAATTACTGAGGAAAAAAAAACAAAACAAAAATCACCAAAATTAATACCTTTTTAGTGCAACAATAACTAGAACAACTAGAATGATTTCAAACCTGAAACTTGCAGGTTTGTTAAAATTTGGCCCATGGTATGTGCTTTTGTGGTTTTTGTCTCGCAAACTTTAGCAATTTTTAAAATATTTAAGAAAAAAACAGTTCTGTTTCTGAGCATGTGCAGTCAAAAAATCAGGTGGTATTAAGAAAATGCTCTTGTTTCTCAGGTGGCAGGGCTAGTTCCCTGTCTGCATATGCATTCCTGCTGTTTTTGTTCAACAGGGATGGGGCTACTGTATGTGTCAGTGTGTAGCCCCACTCCTGCCAAATGTGTTGTGACTCTGACTTGTTTGTAATTAGTGGATCCCTGCCATTAACCACTTGAGCAACTTCCTGCATTTGAACTGGACACCAGGGTGCTCAATCCCCTGTGCCAGTTAAGTGCTTTTTTTAAAATGTCTACTGACACAGGGGTGCCCGCCCTCATTACCAGTTCAATGCCTCCATTTTTTTTTATTTTCCAACCCCTGCCACATTAATCTACTGATATTGGGGTTTCCAATTCCCTGTGTCAGGTTACTCCAACCTCCCAACTGTTCTAACCATCCAGAACACTTGGTGTTCCCAATCCACACTGCCCCAAGTATCTTGCAACACTGGGGTGCCAATCCTCAGTGTCAGAGATACATTACTTAAAAATTTTCCCATCCCTCCCTCCCTCTATAATGTCCCCATCCCTAATTTCAACTTGCTGATATCAGGGTGCCTAATCTCCAGTATCGACATACACAACCTCCCTCCCATCAGGAGGAGGGGGTGGAGAAGCAAGATCGCCGCAGTGCTACTCTGCTCCCTGCCACACTATGTTTGCTCTGGCATTCGCTGAAATTTTGGCCGCTAATGTTACTTCACTTTCTGTTGTTTCAAACAAGTTAAACTGAAGTCTTGCTAATGCTGACATTCGAGTTACAGCGATGTACTTTTTCAGCACTTTGCTAATCCAGAGCTGCCGCTTGTTTGTGAGCAGCACCAACCACAGCTGCACTTTAAACATGGAGTTTTGTAGTTCGATTCCCATTTCAGGAAACTTCTGTGCGGTGTAATGCCTTGGCCAGGAGTCAGGAACCAGGAAAACTATGGAAAGGATGACAGACTGTCTAACAGGCACACTAAAAGTGCTGAAATGCTTGTGTTAGATTTAAAAAGGGTATGCCATTGTTGCCTAGGGCTGGGATGTCTCAGTAATTATTAACTGAATAAAATTTGCTATGCTCAGTAGAGCGATTATTTTTCCTACTCCCCAGATAATCGCAATTAGCACATTACCAGAGGCTGGAGAACTGGGCACAACAAAGGACGATTGGGAGAAGATCCTTTGGGAGATTGGACACCCAGACTCCTGGACTCCCATACCACCACACAAAGAAAAAGGGAGTAAAATTTATACAAGTTCTATGTGTGGTGACCTCCCATTGTAAATACACATAAAGACACTATTCGAGTGGCAGGTGGAGACTGGCTACAGGGTATTTCCCCCAAGAGGTACTGATTATTATTATTTCTCTTAGTCTGTGATTAATCACCAAGACTAGCAAATGAACTAAGAGAACTGGGTTGGAATGCCCCGGCATTATCTTGATGATATAATTATGGAGCCATACCTTTTCCTGCATGTTTTATACCATCTAAAATCTAGTCAGCTGTATTCCTTTATGCAGCCATTATCTCTGCTAATTTTATAAAGACGCTATTCCAGCAACCTGTGGAGATTGGTCATGGGGTAAATCACCCCAAAAGTGGTGCTGTTTTTTTTTTTCCTTTGGAGCTTGAACTCCCATTATATGCACCCTATTGCCCCCAAAAGAACCTACTTCAATTCATAAAGCACTGAAGCACTTTACTTAAAGATGGAAACTTTAAGCAGGATTCTTTAACACAGATTTGAGCCACTGAACTATTGACATATTTTTTTACTTTCAGTGTCACCTGTGGCCTTGTGGCAAATCGATCAGACTTTTTGAAAATTTCATATTGGGGTGCCAAACAGTGCTTCCTTGAATTTCATTCAGGCAGAATATATTGGAGCCCTGTGAAGTGAGGGTAAAATATGGTGCTTCTCAAATAACTGATGCTGAACTATCCTTAAGACATACCCCCGAGGAGGACCAACACAATTTTCAAAATAACAACCCTACAGACTTTTGAGGGAAGCTTAAATCCTGAACTTCCTAATTTATTGATGCAATTCCTAATTTTAAAAATGGGGTGAACTTCATTGTAAACCCTAAGATAAAAATGTTGCATGCATCCTCATCCTTGTGGCATGCAATCCAGAATATGCAAAGATATTGCTTAATTACTCTACCAAATGTTTTATTTGTTCTTGTGTTCTGTGTATTTTATAATATGCTGTTTCAATTAAGGAGATGCCAATAAATTGATATAATCAGCTATGACATACATTATAGCATACAATACTGCCAATTAAGCATTGATTTAGTAGTTGATTAGGTGCTAGTATTTGCCAAGGGACTTTTATAAATTTCTACTTATATGATGCCTCGTGGGGATTTTACCATCCTTGAGAAATATGAGGAAAATCAGAAATTTTATAATTATAGTAATGACGAATGTGCATCTAAAGTAATCATTAGGGGCTTATTGGGAAACTGATATTGATGAAATCCTCTGCCATGGACTTATTTTTATATTACATGAGTGTGGTTCCTTTATGGAACATATAACCAGAGGGTATTGGGGTATCTCAGAGTTGCACTTCTAAAATTTAAATAAGAAGAAGTTATGTTAAAGGGGAAACAAATTTCAACTAATCTAATCTATTTTAACTTGTTTTCTACTTTGACACTGGTCTACCTCACATACACAGCTTAACTAGGATATATCATTTTCAATCATTTATAGATGGCTGTTTTGTTTGGTGACATGTACTGACAATATTTTACTGTCTATGCCGCTATATTTATTGTGCTGTGATTTCTTTTTGTGGTTTTATTTGTGAATATGTAATGACCTAAAAAGGTCAAACAGTAAACCAGTTTGAACTTGAATCTCTCCCTCCTCTCAACCCAGCAGCCTGGGAAGCCCACCCTCAGTGTCCACAAGTGTCATGCCAACACTGGGGTGAACAATCTCCCAAATTAGAGTAGGTACCTTTAAAATGAAAAATATACCATGATGTCATTTGCCTTTTTAACCTGAAGCAAAGCAAATGGTCCCTCATTGTCTGCTGCTGTCCCCACCTTCCACTTAGCACCCATCACCCCACAACCCCCTTACCCTATGTTTACCCAGCTCAGGTACAATGTCATAATCCTCTCTGGACTGGAGATGCGTTTTCACTCTTGAATGCCAGACCAGGAACTGAGGAAAACAGGCAAGTGCCAAAACAGGTAAATGCCATACAATGTATTTCAAAATTTTTGAACTTTTCTTCATAACTTTATCATTTTTTCATATGTTTTGCACAAATTTTCAACATGGACTTTTTGGGACCCCACCTAATGAACAATTGTGGTGAAATGATGTAAATCTTGCCCAAAGATGATTTTGAACTCACTGCATGAAATCATTTTTCCTGATGGATTTACATAATTTCACCACAATTATTCATAAATGAAAGGTCCCAAAATAACCATGTTAATGAAGAAATATAAAAAGGGCAAATTATGAGCATTCAAATTTTCAGTATTTTGACCCTGATTTTCAACAAAGCCATTTTCACAGCACCTCATGAACATTACAGCTATCATTTATCAAATCCTGGCCAAAATATGTTTTCACAAATGTGGCATGAAAGGACATTTGACAGGGGTTCAAAATGTTCACTTCCCAGGTTCATGAGGTGGGGTCATAAGAAGACTATGTTGGAAATTTGGGGTCAAAATATAAAAAAACAAAGCTATGAAGGTACCTTGTAATGTTTCTATGCACACTCATAACTTTGGCAATTTTCAATATCTGAACCCCAAATTTTCAGCAAATTTTTCCACACCACCTTATGAATGTGATAGCTGTCCATTAAGTGATTTCACACTTCTAGTGTGAAATTACATTTTGTTCAGTTTGATATTAAATGACACCTGTCATGTTCAGAAGGAGGTGTCATAAAAAATTATGTTGAAATTTGGGGTCAGAATATCTAAAAAATTAAGAGGCAACATTGTTTCAGGGACATCCATTAGCCCAGTGGAGACCACATTACCTTCCTGTGCCAGTGACCTGAGTTTGGGTGCATGCTCAGTGAGCAAGTTTAATAGGCTAAGACTGGGGTGGATGTGCTCTAGTGTGCAGTACCCACCCAAGCCTGCAGAGGGATGGAGCAGTGTTCTGGTGCACACACAATACCTTGTAGGGGACCAGGGAATCTTACCTCACAGTGCATTGACATACATTTCATGGCCTGATTTAGGACTATCTCTAGTGTTCCATTTATTTCATTTTACACAGGTCCTGAAGCAATTCCAGCATCAGAAAAAGAAGGGAAATTAATTGCAAACAAACTACATTAATACAGAAATTAGAGTTGAAGAACGCAAAGCACTCAAAGTATGGAAATGAAAAACATTAGGGTTTTGGGTCTTCACAGTATTGGAAAATTAGTGGTGGTATCTTCCTTAGGGTTGTCAACTGTAATGGCCACCCCCTCACCCCCCTGCCAGTAACCTCCTGTCTGAAGCACAAAACACAGCTCCAAGCCGGTGCTTCATAGTGATACACTCTTCAAAGGTGAGAAGTACAGCCCACCACATGTTGTTAACAGAATCTGTTATGTTTCTTCACACAGGGCCCTGCACAAAGTAAAGAGGTTATGTCTGACCTTGTTTGCTCCAGGGAGGAAGCAGGCATTCGGGTTAACAACCCCAAGGAAGACCCCACCACTGATTTTCCAATACTCTGGAGTTCCAAAATCCTAATGTTTTTAATTTCCTTACTTTGTGTGTTTTGCATTCTTCAAGCCTAATGTCTGCATAAACATAGTTTTTGTAATATATACATATATATATATATATATATATATATATGCAGTGTATTATAGTGGCTCGGTCATGCCCCTATAGCTTCACTTCTATGTTAAACTCAAACCTTTGCACTTTAATAACTGTGCAACCGTTCAAACAATTCACATGAAAGTTTGTATGTGCCATCAGAGATCAAAGATCTCTTTATATGGCAAGTTTCGTTCCAGTTGGATGTGTGGGTGAGAAGATACAGAGTCTCAAACAAACATGTAAATTACCTTTTTGGTCAAATTCTTTGTCATGCCACTGCACAAAAACAGTGTGGAATTTTGATCTGAGATTTTAGGAAATATAGGTCTTGGGTCATAGTGGTGCCTTTTTAAGATTTGGTGAAAAAATATGAATTCATTCAAAAGTTTTTTTTTTTTTTGCTATTTAGTGTGCCGTAGATGCATTCCTCCCAAACCTTGGCACCCGCCACCTCAAACCCCTACCATCCCGAACTTACCTGTGTGGTGGTCTAATCCCAGGCTTGCTCCCTCTGGGTGGGGCCATCAGTCTGCCCCAGGACCCATGGCTGTGCAGTTGGGACTCTGGTAGGACTCCCCCACCAGAGGAACCTCCTGACTTGATCCCCAGGGTGGGGCCATGGGACCGGGGCACATCGGCGGACACTCAGTGATCCTTGCACTGGTAGGGTCTGGAATGGAGCACAAAGACTCACATAGGGAGGCAGCAGTATTTTTTTGAAAGTATGGGTCCCTGGGGGTGGGGTAATGCAATGATATACCACATCTTCCCCAACCCCCTCAAGTGAAGGCACCAGCATGATGGTGTCCCTAGCCTCTGCCAGAGGTCCATGGTGTGCTAGACACTCTACCCCTCCCCCCCAGAGAAGGTGAGCAGTCTCTAGGATGCTCAATCCATCTCCCCTCAGCCAACCCTCTGATGTCCTGTGTCCATTTCCAAACCTGAGTCATCAGTGTCGCAAACAGACACCCTGACCCTGCACTGGTGAACCAGCTTCATTCAAAAGTTATTAAATGTTGAAATTTCCCCTTTCTTTTCAATGAGAAAAGTTTGATGTTCAACTCAAAATAATGATTCTTTGTCACAAATGGATAATCCTTTATGCATAAATGGGAATCTTTTTACATGCTTTTGCACTTTAATATCTTCATAACCTTCAATTGATTTGTATAAAAATTTGCTTGCACCATCAGAGACCAAAATCTCTTAATGTGCCAAGTTTCATTCAATCGGATATGTGGGTGAGAAGACAAAGAGTGTTAAATATCATGACCCTGTAGTTAGGGTACAACCTTCATGTCTATGTCAATCTTGAAATTATGCACTTTAATATCTTCACATCTGTTCAGCCAATTTGCATAACATTTTACATGCACCATCTGAGAATGAAAGATCTTTTGATGTGACAAGTTTCATCCGGTCGGATGTGCGGGTGCAGACAAATGGAGTGTCAAGAAATGTGTAAATTAACATTTTTTGTAAAATTCTTTGTCATGCTGCTGCACAACTATGGCTTGGTATTTTGGTCTGAAATTTTAGAGAAGAAAGGTCTCAGGTAACAGGTGTGCCATTTGAAGATTTGGTGAAAAAATATTAATCCTTTCAAAAGCTATTAAATTTTAAAATCTCACATTATTTTCAATGGGAAAAGTTTGATGTCAACCTCAGAACAGGATTCTGTTTCACAAATGGGCAAGCCTGTGTCCTTTTTTTCATGCTGCTGCTATCTTGTTTTTCTTATCAAGGCAAACAAAGTTAAAAAAACAGGAAAAAAATATATTTTTTGAAGTAACCAACACATGTTCTGCTAACTGGGACCCGTTCTATCAGATTCTGGTCTTAGTTTTTCATAAATCAGCTAGAAATGTGTTTTTTTAACATGCCAAAATCCTTTTTTGCAAATTTGCAAAAATGAATCTAAAACAGGATCCTGTTTCACAATTTGCGGAAAAGATTTTTCACAAATTGTGAGAAAAATCTGAAACAAGGTTCTGTTTCACAATTTATGAAAAATTATTTTATTTTCACAAATTGTGAAAAACTCAAAACAGGATCCTGTGTTTTGCAATTTGAAAAAATTATTTTAGACAGTTGTTTTTGGTCATTTCACAGTGAAGAAAGCGGTTTGTAATTTTGGTCTGAATTTTCAAAAGTACAATGGGTTTCCTCCATGAATATGCCTTTTGCTGGTTTGGGAAAGCAGATTACTTTGTCTCTGGGTTCTGAGGGATTTCTCTAAGGGACTCTACTCTAAACCTCCACTGCACTTAGCCACTGCACTTTGTTCGCCTATGTACCATTTTCTGTTGTACTGTAATGATCTTTTTTTAATTTAATGTACTTCATTAGTTTAAATACTTAAGTACATCATGAAGTGGTACTGTACATACATATGCATGTGCATCGGTAAATAACATGGAAGAAACAAGGCAGTTACAAGCTTGACAAAACAGTGCATACATACTACATATAACATATATAGTAGCACAATACATCCTAACAAGTAGTGATCAAAGACCACCCCTAACACTAACCCCCACCCCTCCCCACCCTCCCATATAACCTAACCCCTCCCACCCAGAGCATTACAGAAGGATATACATGAGATACAATAAAAATACGCAGTTAATATGAGATAAGAGCGAGGTAAAGGTTATCAGGAGGAGAACAGCCCTTGAAGCCATACCTGCAAACCCCAACCTAAATAATAGAGTCTAATTAGGAAACTTCAATAATGTAACCAGCCCTGGTAGTGACCCTTGCAGAAAAGGAGAGTTAGATTGTCAAAGGGCCCCACTTTTAGTGTAGGATGGAATACAATACCGCAACCCTGCAATTGCTTTTTCACCCTGAGATTAAAAGGACTTCATTCAGCCACTCAGTATAGGTAATATCCTCCTGATCTAACCAATGATGAAAGACTGCCCTCTTAACAGAAAGTGAGATCACAGAGGCGTGAAATCTTCTTTCCAGCACTGGAATCGTGGTCAAGTTCCCCAGTACACAAATTTCAGAGGAAAAGCAACCCTGCAGCCCCAACAGGGGATTCAAACTATCCTTAATTCTATCCCAGAGTGGAGCCACCCTAGGACATTCCCATAGGATATGCAAGAGGGTTCCTATGGCTCCATTACACCAGGTACATAGAGTGGTGGAAAGCTTACCCATCTTATTCAGGTGAGCCAGGGTATAGTAGATGTTGTGCAGTATGTAGAATTGCATGAGATGCAGTTTGTCATTGCATACAAATTTATACATGTCATGCCAAACACGCTCCAAGTTAAGATCTAAAGTGGGAAAAGCAGACTCCTAGTATTTGGATTTACCTGAGGCTTCAGGAAATATCATGTCAAATACTAAGGTTACCAAGTGAGAGACAGCATGAGGTTGCCGGGATTGGCTGATGCCAGGGATAGAAAGTCTGTATTGTTAATGGTCTCTTCTGATCGCTCAAGCTAGGCAACCAACATGTGATGGAGTTGGTACACAAGAAAAATACATCTCCTGGGGAGGCCAGGTGGGTCAGGAGGTCCCCACTACTGGGAAGCTGTCCATTTACCAATAGATCAGAGACCGTTTTTCCTCTTAGCTCTGGGTAGGAACAAGGTGCCAATATTTTTCCAGCTATTTTAAAATTAGGGTTCCCACACAAAGGCTGTGAAATGTCTAATTTGTAATTAAACTGCATTGCCCTGCATAACTGGGCATGGACCCATAATGAATTGTGAATAACTGTGCCTTTAAAGCTGTGCGGCAATTGCTTAGGGCTCAGATAATATATACTATCTAAACAAATATCAAATGATTGAATAAACTGCTTCTCAATCAGTAACCAGAGTGGAACATCGATGGGTCTGGTTGGGGTTCTTAGGCCACCGTGCATACTTGGAAAGATTACTGGCCAAGTAATATAAATAAAAGTTGGAGCTTAAGTCCCCTAATTGTTTGGGGCTCCAAGCTTGACATATGCTTCACGAGGAGTTTTCTTTTCCAGATAAATTTTGAGATAATGGAATGGCGTCGATGAAACCAGGTGTGTGGGAGAAAGAGGTTCAGCATGTTGATAGGGTAAAAATGCATGGCAGTATATTAATTTTAATAATGCTAATACGGACATGTAGTGATAGGGACAGGAGTTCCTTCTCTCAAGGTCCTGGGCAACAGTATCTATAAGACTATCTAAGTTGAGCCTTCTCATCACTGATTGCTTCTGGGATAGATGGGTGCCCAGATATTTCAGCACTGAAGCCCAAGTCATACCTAAGTGGGGTACTCGGCAGGAATAGTCTTAGGGTTCAAGGGCATAAGGACAGTTTTATCTAGATTTAACTTATAACCGGAAAAGGTTCCAAAATCCATAATGATGCAAAGCATTGCAGGAATAGAAGAATTTAGTTGTGAGAGGTGCAACAAGATATCATCAGCATATACTGATATCTTAAGTTCAAAACCTTCAACAGAAATACCTGTAATATCAGAGGAATTTTTAAGGGAGTGAATCAAGAGTTCAATATACAAATTAAAAAGTAGGGGAGAAAGTGGACAGCCCTGCCAAGTACCCGAAAAAAGGTGGAAACCCTTTGACAGCACACCGTTACAGTACACCTTTGCACATGGGTAAGAGTATAATACCTAATCCACTCAACAAGGCATGGGAAACCAAACTTCTTCAAAACCAAGAAAAGAAAGTCCCTGCACTCTATCAAATGCCTTCTCGCATCCAGGAGATCAACGCCATAGGGAGGTCAGCCTCCTGGGCTGAGAGAAGACATGCAACAGTTTCCTCAGGTGATCAGTAGAGGTCCTCCCCTTCATGAAGCCTACTTGTTCAGGCCTGAATAGGCCCTCCCATACCAGCATGATTCTAGCAGAAAGTATATTGGCAAGGATTTTCATATCATAATTCATGAGGGATATGGGGCTATAGTTAGAGACCATATTTTACGGCTTACCAGGTTTAGGTAATACAGTGATTAATGCTTCCAATAGAGAATGGCCAGTAATATTCTTTTTGCAAAAAAAGGTAAAAACCTGGTGTAAAAATGGGGCAAGTTCCTTAGAGAAAGTTTTGTAAAAGTTGGGGGGCAGGCCATCTGGCCCAGAGGCCTTATCAGAAGGGAGTGAGTTAATAGCCATCGTAATTTCAAATGAAGAGATGGGGCATGCCAGGAGACAGACATGATCCTGAGAGAGGGAGGGCAATGAGATAGCATTCAGGTATGCCTGAATAGCCTCCTCGGTAAGTGGACAAGGCCTAGGACTATATAACTGACTATAATACCTATCGAACTCCGCTGCAATATCTACTGGAGATGTCTTGAGAGAGCCATCCAGCTGTGATAATATAGCTGGGATGAGGTGAGAGGCCTCCTGCTGCTATAGCCGCAGCACTAGTAGATGTCCAGCTGTATCCCTTGGTCTACATACGTGGAATGGGTTTTTAAAAGGGTGTGTTCTACCCATTCTCTGAGGATCTCAGCATATTGATGCCTGAGTTGTGCCAGGGCAGTTTGCTTGATATCTGAGGAGTCCAACTGAGTATCCTGTTCCAGAGTTTTTATTTGATCTAGAAGAAGCTGGAGTTGAACATCCTGCTTTCTCCTCCTGGTGGCAGCCATTCTAATAAACTCACCCCGGATGGCACATTTAAAGGACCCCCAAACCTTATCAATGTCAGGTATAGACCTCATTTTACCCTCAATAAACTGCCCGATAAAAGTTTTTATGGCCTCCACATCATGGGAGTTTTTAATAAGTTGGACATTCAATTTTCATATACAGTCTCTCTCTTACTACTGGGCAAGGGGACATACTCCATCCAAACAGAGGAGTGATCAGAAAGGACCCTAGGGGAAATTCCTCCCCGTATCCCCACCAGAGCACTGATACTGATCAGGAAAAAAATCGATTTAGGAATAGGATTTGTGAACCGGGGAGTAAAAAGTATATTGGTGGTCCATTGGATGCATAACCCGCCACAGGTCACAAAGACCTAATGTCTCCATAAGCTCCTGCAAGGCTATCTGTGAAGGGTATAGGCATTTGGATTTGGGTGGTGACCTAGCCAGGTCGGTAGTCTGTGTAACATTCCAATCCCCAGCTAAGAGGATAAATAAATGGGTGTTGGGTGCTAAAAGGGAGACCAACTGGGTGAAAAAACCTGGGACAGGTATGCTAGGACCATAGATCCCACCTAGTACCAGCTCTGTATGATCTAGCGTTCCATGAATTAGAACGTATCGTCCATCAGGGTCTAGTATGCTGTGTTTTAACTGAAAATTGGTGCCTTTAAAAATTAATATTACTACTCCCATCAGTTGAGTGGAACCTCCGGCAGCGAAAACCTGACAGACATTCTGACGATGGAAGAGTAAGCCTTCCGCTGCCAGAAGGCATGTTTCCTGTGGGAAAGCCACTTGACACTGGAGGAGGTGGAGGTGATTCAGTATTTGGTACTGTTTGCCTCTGTTCCTTGCACCCTTAACATTCCATGATACAAAATGCATTAAACATATTTTGTGAGAGTGGATGTCCAGAAGAAAAACATGATAAATAAGTCTCATATACCACAAGTGTAATCCATTGAGCTCGCTCCCCTCCCCTCACTCACAAATACATTCAGTTCCCCAGTACACCTCCCCTTTATCCCCACAACCTTTTGTACTCCAATTAAATATCCAAAACTATATACAACATCTTTCCCAGTCCTAACAACTATCCACTAACCAGTCTGGTCCACAATGTTCCTAGTTGCAGCCCAATTCCGAGCCTCCCTCCTCCCTCCCCGCCCCAACTGTGCACATAAAACATCACTAAACATTACATTACTATCTAAACTGTAACCCAATTAAACATTATGGCTCAGATATTCAAACTGGCCAGGCTGTGGCACAAGCTTGGGCGCAGTGTAACTAGCTGCGCAGGGGTGTGGACTGGGCGATATTCAACAGAGCTGCGCCATGGCACAGCATCATTGAATATCGCACCCTGGCCACCCACAGTGTGCATGGCACAGTGGCACTGCACCAGTGCAAGTGGCCAGAGTGGAGCATGGGGATGCGCTAGCGCAAGTTCCATTGCACTATGCACAGCAACCATGATATTCAAAACTTGACATGCAAATGGGGCCATAATGTATGCAAGGTGTAAATGGGGCCATTTGCATGTAATTATGGCCCCATTTGCATGCAGGTGCGCTGATCCCCAATGACTTGTGCCTGGCGCCCTGCCAGGCAGCAGCCGTCGGGAACCAACGCCCCCTGCAGCCGGCAATGTGCTCCACAGCCCGATCATGGGCATTTGTAAAGAAAAGGAAAAGCATAAATCCCTGGTGGTCCAGTGGACTGCTGTCTGCCCGATCACAGGCATGTGTAAAAAATACATACATCTGTCCAATATCCCTGGTGGTCTAGTGGACTGCTATCTGCCCGATCACGGGCATTTGTGATAAGAAAAATAAATAATACCAATATCCCTGGTGGTCTAGCGGTACCACCTGCCCACCCACCCACTGGGCCCCACTGCCACACTCCCCGAGGTCATCCGGTGGGCAGCAGCACCACCAGCCTGCCGCCCGCAGCCACCGACTGACACCATCGGTAGGGCTGCTTAAGCCCATTGGTCCTGGCGTGAGCCAATGGGCATGCAGCCTGCAGTACTACATTCAGATATTGAATGATTCATTACCCGGTTACCAAAGACTGGAGGAGTGGTGGCTGCGCACGCTCAAAGCGAGTGAAACCCAGTGCATGTTCACCGTTATAACCTGCATGATATAATGGGGAAATTATGATTGGGTTTCCTTATGGGAGGAAGTGCTCCCCAGTTATTATATATCAGATAATCATCTACAGGGTGCATCATTATGCTTTGATATAAGCACACCTTGAGAGCATTGTGAGGCATCAAACCACAGGCCGAGTGCCCTTCAACCACCCAAGGCTTGCATATATCAGAGCATGACTGCACTCCCTTCAGTGGATTTTCTGTCTTATAACATGGCCAAAATAGTCCCTGTCTGTCAGAATTGTCAGGTTGATGATGTTTAGAAGAATAGATATCTAGTTGATCTTGCCATCCCTGTCAGTTCTTGTCTTTATATTACTTTCATTTTCATGGCATTGGAGTCTGTGTATCAATAAAAAGTCATAACAGAAGTTATTTTTGTGGAAGTAACAGTCCAAGTGGTTTTATTGTACTGGAACTGCACTGACTCTAGAGTAAAACTATGAGAGCAAAACGAGAGATAGAGGGTTGCTAAAGCATAACACTGCTCCACAGACAGACACAGATGTGTTGTTTAGGAAAGTGCCACTGACTAAGTGAAACTGAGCTAGGTGGGAGTGAGGTTGCAGCTTTGGTAGTGTAGAGTGAAGCACAAGCTTTGCTATAACGACCCTTTCTCACTCACGCGTCATACTGTACTACCAAACCTGCCAACTCATTCACTCGATTTCACTTTAGAGTCGGTGGCACTTTTATACTTTTACAGTAATTTGGGGTACAGTTCCAGTACAGTAAAATCACTTGGACTGTTACTTTCTTAAAAATGACTTGAAATAGGACTTGTCTAGTGCTACTTATGCACTGACTCCTGCTAAGTTGCAAACAGTGACAATGAAAGTAATCTGAAAAGGAGAATCAAGGGGGATAACACATATGGCAAGATCAACCAGAGAAGTAATATAGCATAGAACAGTGTATGCTGGAGTTTCTAATAACTATTGGGGTTAGGGTCACCACCTTTGGATGAGGTAAAAACCGGATCCGAAACCACACCCCAAACTCCGCCTCTGGCTCCACCCCTTTTTATGACTGGCGAGTATATCACTCCTTCTCCAAAGCCATTTGTATTGTTGGAATAGACATTACTAGTGATAGGAAATCATTTTTATACTGTTATTTGATTTATTTGGTTATTTATTTTTTTATCTTTGGCAACCAGGTTAACTCCCATAGGTCACATAGCCCATTTAACAGGAGTGACCCAGGAGCACAGGAAGGTTAAGTGACTTGCTCAGGATCACACAGTATTTAAGTGGAGGTTGTGAGAATCAAACTCAGGTCTGCTGGATATGCCAAGCTCAGCCACAGCTTATTGCTCAGCCCTCTGTTAAACTCTCCCCATTTTCCTTTCCATGTCAGTCATGTATTCTCATGCGTTGACCAATTTTTGATAACTTAATTATCAGTGCTTGTGGTACCTTTAATACTGCACTGCATTCCCCTTTACCTCAGCAGCTAGTGCTGTTTCTTTTCATATTTCTAAGACATTCCACAATTTCAAACACTCCATTCCATGCTGTTTATCTGAATGACCTGTCAAACTGTAGCTAATATCAAGGAATGTTCAAGTAATACGAAAACTTAGAGCAAATGTAGTGATAAAGACAATAAAAGTTAGATTAGTAATTTAACAAAAATGGGTCTAAAATATACCAGACTATAGGACAAACAAAAAGAAACACATGAGAGCACATAAAGGTGTAAAAGCTGTTTCCTGTCATAGCAACCAAAGACCATACTTAAAATTCAGAGTGGAAAAGATTAGGTTAATTTACTGCTAATGATCTTAATGGCCATACTTTACACCTTTCAGATAGTCTGGTTTTACAAACAAAGGCAGGTCTGAATGACTGTGACAGCAGAACTTTTTGTAACCTGGACATGTAATGCAGCTAAAACAGTGAATGATTTAATACATCAGATTTAAGAGTATATGAGCACTCAAAATGGCCCAAAAAATGGTCTGCACGTAACCAAAACCGGAAGATCGGATAAGGACCCTAAAAACCGGATTATCAGGTCAAAAACCAGATAGGTGGCAACCCTAATTGGGGTGGACAGTGGCATATAAGAAAGTTATGGATTTTTATGCTTTATTTTTTTATGGTGCCATTTTCTGTGTGGGAGGTGTGTTGTGATTTGCTGGTCTGGGTGGCAGTAAGCAGGTTCTGGGGTCTAGAAAGAAGTGCAGCCATGCAGTCATTGTGGAATGATGCAGGGTCATGTGGTATGTTTCGTCCAATCACAAACCAGGATTTTTACTGATTTTTTTTAATTTATGTTTATTATTTTCCAGTGAGAAGAAAAACACGTCATGTCCTGACACAAGAAAAGCTAAGCATATAGTGCAAACATAAGATACATGTTTGAGTGTTATAAAATTGCTATACAAATATGCAATGTTTTTTGTATACTCGTACAATAGGAGGGATGGAAATAATTAAAATCCAGCTGATGTAACAAAACTGCTAGTTGCATAAGAGGTTAGATGGTACTTCAATATGGAGGAAATTCATGGTAGAATTTAAATGCAGACTATACATTTGCTATCAGCCCTGACAACATCAGATGAAATTATGGAGGTTATTCCCTTCCCTAGCAGCCCCGTACTACCCTCAACTCCAACAGAGTCTGAAGTTTACTGTTGTAACTGAGCAAAGTTAACAATACCAGGAGTTAAATGACGCTAAGGGCATTAGGTTTTCAACCATAACGCCCCACACTGTAGAGGCTGACAGGCATCGGAGAGTGACTTGGGATTGTCGGCTGTAATGCCCATGCCATTGCACCCCCACCCCACCCTGCAGCCAATGACAGGTGTTGAGGAGCGTTTTGGGGTCTTCAGCCTAACGTTCACTCCGTTCCCATACTGCACCCATCTCAGCTTATTTCCTTATGTAATGGGGTGAGCGTGAAGCCAAAGACCCCAAGGCACACCATGACACCTGTGTCTGCAGGGTGGGCTAGGTGAGGTGGAATGGTGTGAGCTTTATGCCCAACAACTCAAAGCTACATCCCCAATGCCTGTCAGTCTCTGCAAGGTGGGGATGGGGGTTGGCATTAGTTCAATACTTCACTGCCATTCCTATTATGTAGCTCTCTAATTCTTGCAGTATCAATGCCAATACCAACAAGCAAACATTCAGCATTAACAAATGCTTGCTTTTATCCCCTTGCTCAGGTTCCAGTCCATCAATTGCGGGGAGAAGTAAGGTGGATCAGTGAACCTGTCCTGCACAACACATGCTGAACTCAAGTACTGAGTGGAATCAGTAAGATCGGATATAGATGGGGGGTTGAGAGTATTGCACACATTATTTCCCAATACTGTATGTCTGCTGAAGAGGTATAACCCACTAATATGTATCAGCCGATATGGTAGGAGGGAGTAGCTGGAGCTGCCACTTCAAGCAGATCCTATCATATGGAGACCCGTATTAGCGTATCATAACCATACCTATGTCCACATCTCCAGCAGGAGCCAAACCACATGTCATGAAAGGAACTCACTAGTAGGCACCGTAATGCATATTTTAGCCAATGCCACTACAGTGATGTGGAGGAATGCCCCAGGTGGGGGGAGGTGCATTGAATTGCAAGGAGAAGGGAGTAGACAGTTTTCGGTTCGTAGCTGTGGTCATTTGTCAGTGTCAGTGGCTCAGTAGGTAGCACACTCGCCTCTGAGGTTGGAAGATCAGAGGGCTGTGGGTTCAGTTCCCACATCTGGCACTTGGGTTAATATCCCAATACTGATACTGTAGTGTAGCATGAGGGGGTGCTGCACTTCTGAGGTGCCGTCTTTCGGATGAGATGTTAAACCAAGGTCCCTTCTGCCTGGATTGGTGGTAGTTCAGGTGGATGCTAAAGATCCCATGGCACTTATTCAAAAAAGAGTAGGGGAATTTTTTATTAAGTAAAAATCATTACAACACAGAAGATACAAAAAAATACAGCATATACAAAGTATGAGAAGAAACAAAAGAACTAATGCAGGTCAATCCACCTATCCGCAGGAAAAGTCATGTAAAGCAAAACCCAAAAATAAAAACAAAAAATAAAAATTTAGCATCCAAGAAAGCATGTGCAATGTTCCCAAAGCTTAACAAACATAGCCTTTGATAATACATTTTGTTCTCTGAGGTAAATCTGTTTAAGATTTGCTATTACTTGAGTGAGAACCTGATGTGGGCTAAAGTCCTTTTGTTGTAGCACAAGGCGCAGCATGTTTGCCAAAGGTAAAACCTACAAAGAGCAAACACCACTCTAACTGTGCTGGGGTGGGATTGAACTACACCAGGTGGAAAGGAACCATAAATCACAATCTCATAAGAAATATTAAGGCTATTCGGAACATCCCAAACCTTCTGAAGGAGATACCAAAATTATTGTGCAAATGGACAGTGAATGAAAAAAATGCTCCACTGTTTCCAATGAAGTCAAACAGGATGCTCTTGGACAATATCTCTCTTCCAGTGCTTTATGTTTATGCATATTTCTGACTCCCAATCTGCTATAGCAAGAGAGCCAGGTGACATCCCAACATTTACTAGGAATCTGTTTATCAGTCAATTGTAGGAAAAGATCATCCGGAGGGTCCCTTGCAAAGAAGGAGCAGGTGGGAGTTCATAGTAATATGTGGAAATAATACCAGAATACAATTGTTTCCTAGTTAAAGAGCATAATGAATGGGAAGATAACATCCACAATCAAAGTTTACAAAAGGTCGGAGGAACAACTCAGGGAATTTAAAGGAGCGGAAATTTTGTGGTACTAAATGTGGTGCTACAGTCCAACTTGTCGGGAAAGGCATCATCCAGTATTGAAAAAGAAAAGCCCAGTCAGAGGGAGTACCAGCCAATAATGGACATATATTTCAAAAAATTAAAATAGTATAGGAAAAAACAATAGGATTCAGCATGTTCACCCCTCCAAGATGTTAATCATGGTAAGTGTGGAGCCATTTAATGGGGTTCAAACGACTCCCCCAAAAACCTTGAAAAAATAAACTATAAATGGTAGCATCTAATTTAATTGGAAGGGGGGAATATGGGCAAAGTGAAGGAATAAAGGTAAAATCAATGTTTTTATGAGGTACACACATTTCCTTTTGGCAACAAGTTTGGACTTCCAAGACTATATCAGTCCTAGAGCCTTCCCCGTAGCCCTGTCCCAATTCAAAGTCATATCATCAGCACTACCAAAGGTAAGCCCTAAAATTTTAACTGGAGGAGAAGAAATAGCAATATTCATCAATTCCAGTAAGGTACAATATATCCCAGTTGGGCAAACAGAAAGCCCAATACTTTTCTCATAATTCAATTTCTGCACGGAGATGCGTTCAAGAGGAAATGGTATTATTACTGTATATCTTGTGAGATAGCATTTATGGTAGTGTAAAGACACAAATCATCAGCATAGGCACTCACCAGGGATGCCTGATGACCAGAGAGAAAAGTTATCCAAGGAATATGATGATGAATCATAAAGTGCCATAAAAGGGGGTCTAGCTGTAAAACATATAGAAAAGGACTTGGGGACAGCCTTGCCATACCCCTGAAGTTGCAAGAAAGGTTTGACCCATCATCCCATTTATATAAGGCTGGATCCAAGCATTTCTATAAAGCATTCAGATCCAGGCCACAAACTTAGGAGAAATACCATATTTACCCAAGACTGCAAACAAATACTCATGATCCACTCGATCAAAAGCTTTTTCTTGATCGAGGGAAAATAAAAGGCCCGGGGATGACATATTGTCTTTATTTATCAAAACATCACGAAGGAGCATTCGATTATGGAACATGGTCCACTCTGGTACTGCAGAGGTTTAAGTTGGGCTTATTAAAAGATGAGCAATTATAGACAGTTTATGTAATAAGATTAAAGCAAACAATGTATAGCCTACCATAAGGAGACTAATTGGTCTCCAATTTTTAGGATTGGATTTGTCCCCTTTTTTAAATAGCAGGATCATGATCACCTTAGTAAAAGACGTCAGGACATCAGTTGAGTCCAATAAGGCATTAAAAACTTCCACCAGGATAGGAACAAATAAAGTTTGAAAGGTCAAATAAAACTCTGCAGTTAAGCCATCATATCCTGGAGTTACGTTTTTATGCAATTTTAATAAAGCTTTATGGATTTCCTCACTAGAGATAGGTCGTGTTAGTAAGAGTTCATCCGATTGTGATAAAGGAGGAATATCCAGACAAGGAAAATAATTGTCATCCCACTCTAAAGAGAGGGAGGCAGAAAACATGGTCTGTAAGTACTCATACACAAAGTCCTGCATTTCCACTGGGCTCCGGGACCGTTGTGCCATACGTACATTTTGAACTGAGTCCAATTTAGTTGCAAAAATCCTGTCCTTGCAACTCTTAAAAATATTGATACCCATTTTTTTTTCCTGAGTGCCATATTGAGCTTCTAGTTTTAAAGATTCAGCCCGGTTATGTTGGAAAGTCAACATTTCACATTTAATGTCAGCTATCTCCTGCGTAAAATCAATTTTCTGCTCAAAAGCTCTAGAGATCAACTTCATCAATTTGCCCCTCAAATTCAGATATTTAAGATACATACTGTTGGATCTATGACGAGCCTATCTAAGAAAAAAAGATTTAAAGTCAGATTTGGAGTTCAGCCACCAGGATAGGATGCTGTCATAGGCATCAAAAACAGAGACCCTCGCTTTAATAAGTTCCCTACAGCAATGCAAAATCTTAGGGTTCTCTAGGAGAGAATTATTCAGTTTCCAGTGAGATTTAGTACTGGAAGGGCCAACTATAGATCCACTACCATATGACAATGAAATTGCCAAGTGGTCAGAGGTATCACAAGGAATAATAGAGGCTTCCAAAACTGTCAGATGTGATAAAAAATAGTAAATTCTGGTAGCTAAAGTACCCGGTATATGTTTTCTGGTAAGGAGTATTTATATATGTATAGGCATCAAATAAGTTTGCAGTTTTCAAAACATCAGCAAGACAGTTCACGTCCCAAAAACTAATTTAGTTTGGCCACCTCTATCTTGAGGCAAGGTGACATTAAAATCCCACGAAAATTATGTGCTTACTAGCGTGCAGATAGGGTTGAATAGTTCTAAAAGTTCAATTGTGCTGTAATAGTTTGTGGTGCATAAATATTTATCAACCGAAAGTTCAGATTGTGAAAACAAACATCAAGTAGGAAAGCCCTACCCAGAAGTATGTCCACAAGTTTATGAATCTGAAAGGAAAAGCTTTTGAACAAAATACCAACCCTGTCACATAAATCTACACCTGGGACCAAAAGGAAGGGCCTGCTGTCCAAAGAAGCCATGCTTGTGAAACTTCATAGTTCATTTTAAGATGGATATCTTGAATAAAAATTATGTCATTAGGTAAATCAGCCAAAAACTACAGGGTGGCCAATTTCTTTTTGTAGGATTTAATACTACTCACATTTAAGGTGAGTGGAGAAAACAGCCTTCCTGCATTTAGGAAAAGAAAGTCAACTAATTGCGTCAGAGGTCTTGGAGGGTGTAAGGTTACCCCTGCGCCCTGAAGAGTCAGGTTGAGAGTCAGAGGAAACTTCCTGTCTGGAAGAAGCCACAGAAGAATCTGACTCATCACCCTCTTCCTCAGAATCACCCCATTGTCGCCTTTTAGCAAGGGCCTGATACCTATTGCGGGTGACTATCATCGAGGGGGCAGTCTCTGCTTTTCTCTTCCCTTTATTTCTCCTAGTATATTTAGCCAATTCATACCCAGACTGTTGAGGAATAGGGGGCAGGGGTATAGCTTGTTCAGCACAAGCAGGTTCCAGATGCTGTAAGTCTGAGCCTAGAGAGCTGTCATGCTCTCTGGAAGAGGCTTGGTGTGGTAGAGGAGGAGAAACAGGAGGTGCAGTAGGGGCATCAACGATACCCTGAGAAGGGGTCTGCACTTTCCCATCTGCTGCTGGGGGTTCTGTGGGAGAAAGGCCAGAAGGGCTGGCCCAAGCATGCAGAATATGGATCTGAGAGTCAGTAATGAGTTACTCCTGATCCTGTGGGGCTTTATCCAACCTGTTATGATTAGCCCAGGGACATTGTTTATAAGAATGGCCAGACTCATCACAGAGGTTACATTTAAAAGGGTTGGGGCACCCTACGCTGACGTGACCATACTCTAAACATAAGTTGCACCTAGGTTGGGAACAAACAGAACTCAGGTGGATCCTAGCCCCACACTTATGACAGGTTCTTGGTTGGCCCAGGTAAAAACAGAGGCCCCTGTCCCTACCAATATAAAAACTTCCAGGTAAATGTTGAATTCCAGAATCCATCTGTTTCAGCTGAACTTTAATTCTCCAACCCCTAGTCCATACCAAGTCCTCGTCCAGAATAGGAGTTGGCCGGTCAAGGATGTCACACCGCTGTTAAAGCCAATATTGCACATCTGCAATATTCATATAATTTCTAAAAAGCAGGGTGACATTCTTGACCGTGGGTTTAGTCAAAGGAATTGGAAAAAAAGGGAACCAAAGAGATGTATTACTCACTAAAGGGTATTTTGCCAGAATTTCTCCAAGGTATTCACAGTCTTAAAGCTTATATCATAGCTAGGCTCCCCCTTAACATGAGTAAAGGCAAATAATTATTGGGCTTGTATACCCATTGTGTCCTTCAACATGCTGTGCTGCACTGTTTTTCTGTCTGGTGCTGAATTAATATCCCCAGAAAATTTTAAATGCACAGCGTTTCTCCGCTGTGCAGGGTCCCCCATTTGTATAAACAAGTCAGACATATGCAGAGGTTTAGTAACAGGAGACACTGTGTCCAAAGTTTCAGGTTCCTGCTCCAAGTTCAGAGGTGCAGTAGAGGTGCCTGCAGCCTGTGGTGCATTGGAGTGATCACCCATATGTTCGGATGTGTCCATGGAAACCGAGGACTCCAATGTTGAGTCAGAGTGAGGTTTTGGAAGAATCGGTGGCATGCATTGAAGTTGGGTTACCCAGGAATCAGACCTTGCAGCAGTAGAACTAAGCATAGCAGTCTCCAGAATAATATCCTCTGCACAAACCAACCCCGGAGAAGACCAGCTGCCTCCTTCTATACATTCCTAGCCCACCACCTGTAGCACTGAGTCTGAGCTCCAGACTGCTTCAGAAGCTAGCCGTGTAGCAGAGTGACCATGTCCAAGCTAAAACACCGAAGGAGTTCGCAAAGGAGAAGAGCCAGATGCAGGAGGCTGTGACCGTTCAGTAGGTAAAGCCATATCAAAGGTTAAAGCTGAGGAAATCGATAAAGAAACTCCATTAGGAGGAACAAACAAAGGCACATTATCTGTTGCAGAGTCTTCTTGTAGTAGTTTAATAAGGAAGGATTTATGTGTTTTCATTGCACTCCTTAGTAGATTTTCAGAAACAGGTACAATGTAGAACCGCCAGGCATGTCCATAGCAGAAGTTGAATTTTGAGTAAAAAATCCTGAGCACATAGAACAGCATCCGAGACTGAAACAGACATATGCAGAGGTTGTTCCTTATCCAAGACCAGGTTTTCAGCAGTAGAAACAAGTAGGAAACGTCCATCAGAGCAAATCAGTTTCTCTTTAAGCTGCTATGACATTCTGCACTTTAATAAAAATATAATAAAATATAGCGGGATTATAAAGCTGCTCATAGGATATAACAACCCCACCACCACCACCACCAAATTGCCTGCTCATGGTCATGGATTGTGCCTTACAATCTAAGTCCCATAGAACATTAGAGGGGCTGCCTGTGAATGGGTCAGCACTTTACTTTTACATTTTTCTGGCTTATGGAAGTTGGAGTGTGTGGGGGGTTGGTGTGGGTAGGAGGCAAGCAATTTGTTTTAATTTAAGCATTTAAAAATCAAGTCAACAACACTCATATTGAATTTATCACGGTTAGCGGCTAGACCAGAAAAAAAGTCTAGTTAAGCACAAGAGACCAGGGTCCACTGTCACCGTCACCATTTCTTTTTTTCTAATTATTATTTAATTTAATTTATTGATTTCTATGTATAATGTATCACAATATCAGACAAACAGTACACCACATAATTTTTCATCTGAAGCAGAAAACATAGAAACATAGACTTTGACGGCAGATAAGGACTGCTTGGCCCACCTGGAAATACATGTATAGGCATGGGGTAAGAAGCTACTATTCCCTAGCACCAAAAATCAACAAGTTGTCATGTTAAGGCAACAAGGCACATTGAAATATATGTAAAGAAATATGCAGCTTTTCCAAAGTTTTCAACGCTGAAGTTCTTTTTCATAGGGTATGTCATTCATCATTTCAACAACAAAACCCTGGACTCAATAGTCTCCATTTATGTATAGCTCACAACCTTGGCTCAGGACTGCACAGTCTCTGTTCACAGACTGTGGGGGGGGGCAGATTCTCCCAGAAATCTCATCCAACCACTGGAACAATAGAAAACCTCTTTTCCTGTGTTCTGTACCAGTTTTTAATGCTAAAATTATTTTTATAACATATTTCATTCATCATCTCCCCCCAATGAAAGGAGACAGTGTAGTCCCGAGCCAAGGTTGTGAATTATTTATGAATTGAGACTATTGAGACCAGAGTCTTGTTCCCGGATCTTGTTGTTGAAATGATAAATGGAATACTGTACACTATAAAAAAAGAACTCCAGCACTGAAAATATTGAAAAAGCTGCCTATTTTTTTTTACATATATTTCAATGTGCTTTGCAAATAAACAAGGAGCCACACTTCAGGCAACTTCAAAAAAAAAAGCACCCTAACAGACAAAACACTGAGGCAAGCATCCAGTTAAGCACCACACGTGCAGCAATTAAGGCCAGCACTGAAGAGTGACCAGAAGATCGGATTTGTTGCTGCAGAGCTTGTGGCTTATCCATGGATGATCTGGCTGGCAGTTTCATGCCTCTCACTTTTGTTCCCCACAGTAGGATGAAGCAAATACATTTGATGCTTTTAGGAGAGGGAGGGGTGTAAGGCATTTAACGGCAGCAGGTGTATGCAAATAGGGCGGGGATGATCTCCATGTATAGATTACCTAGCGAATGGGCCCACCACTGTAAGTGGATGGGTTGGATGTGAGTGGCAGTAGTTTCACCTGAAGTATGTTCATGGATATAACCTTAAAGGATACCTAAACCATCTTTTTTACACATTTTTTTAATGACTCCATAGGCTTGTAAAGGAGAGGCTATTGTTTACATTTATACTGAAACTGCATTTATTAAAGCAGGAAAAATGCAGTTTCATGGCATGTGAAAATTGCAAACATAGCCTCTCCTGATTCAAAAATCCTGCTCTAAGAATCCTAAAATGGCTGCCTTGATGATGTCACTTGGCGAGAGAGATGACCTGCTATGCAGATGTATTCTAGCTCTTCTAACCTTATTTAAACATGAATAACTTTAAAATGAAAAATGATAGTGTGGTACTGTAAGCATGAAAGTTGTTCACATAAAAATATCTACAAAATGAGTGGTGCTTCATTTATATATACTGTACCTTTTACTTTTTTTTATAATGAGCAAAAAACAGCAGAAAATTCTTCTTTTTTCTCTTTTTTCAACAAACAAATGCAAATAACTTTAAAACAAAAAATGGATAGAAAGGTACTTTGAGCACGACGTTTGTTCAGCACAAAAATATCTACAAAATGAGCAGTGTTTCATTTACATATACCTTTAGTTTTTTACAATGAGCAAAAAACAGCAGAAATTCAATTTTTTTCACTTTTTGCAACATACAAATGCAAATAGCTTTAAAACAAAATATGATAGCATGGTACTTTGAGCACAATATTTGTTCAGCACAAAAATATCCATAAAATTAGTGGCTTTTCATATATATATATATATATATATATATATATATATAGGGCTGGATATTCAAAAGGCTGCACCATGCGCAATGGGTTGCGCCTGCAAAGTCCGAAATGCGCCATTCTGTGATATTCAGCAGGAGGCAGTTGTGCCCCCCCAAGTCATGCTGAGCAACAGTGCAATGCTAATGAAGGGATGCTCAACCGGAGGGGGAGGAACCATGTATAAACTGCATAGCCCGATATTCAGCCGGTCTGTGCAGAGTTGTGCAGGCGCAACCCCCAACCTGCGCCTGCACAACTTTGAGCCAAAAAAAAAAAGGAATAAGTAGAGGGCCACCCACAGGTGAGCTGCCACATTGCAGGATGCAACACAGCAGCCATCGCCTGTGGGTGGCCCTCCACTTCTCCTGTGCCCCCGTAGCCCGATCATGGACATAATAGTAACCCCGTAGCCTGATCACGGGAGAACAGAACTGAACAACCCACCACTGGCCCAATCACAGGCAAAACTGTAGTAAGCCCCGACTGGCTCGATCGCGAGCATAACGGTGTATTAACCCCCAACTGGCCCGATCACGAGGCATAACGGTAGTAACCCCACCCCACTAGCCGATCGCGGGCATAATAGTAATAACCCCTCCCCGCTAGCCCGATGGCGGGCAGAACAGTAGTAACCCACCCCACTAAGCCCACGACCATGGGCAGAACAGTTCAACCCCCAAAGACAAATATCCTGGTGGTCCAGTGGACGCGAAGCCCGATCGTAGTTCAACCCCCAAAGACCAATATCCCTGGTGGTCCAGTGGACCATGAAGCCTGATCGTGGGCATTGGTCAACCCCCAGGTCCAAGTACCCTGGTGATCTAGTGACCCCACCCCACCCACCACGGGGCCCCACCACCCTCTCCCCATCAGCGGTAGGGCGGCAGCACCCACCGCCTCCGCCCACCTACTGACTGCTCGGTAGGGCTGCATGCCCATTGGTTCCAGGCAAGAGCCAATGGGCATGCAGCCCACCATCAAAGGCAGTCCAGATATGTGAATGAATAGATTCATTCACATATCTGAACTGCCTTATGCTGATATGGGCTACACACCATTGGCTCTTGCTCTGACAACAGGCGTGCAGCCCTACTGGAGCAGTCAGTCAGTGGGTGGCGGGCGGCTGGTGGGTGGGGTGCTGCCACCCACCGGCTGATGGGGGTGGGGTGGTGGGGCTCCGTGGATGGGTGGGGTGGGGGCCACTAGATCACCAGGGTACTTGGACCTGGGGGTTGACTCTAATGCCACGATCAGGCTTCACGGTCCACTGGACCACCAGGGATATTGGTCTTTGGGGGTTGAACTCTGTTTCCTGCGATCGGGCCAGTGGGGTGGGGTTACTACTGTTATGCCTGCGATCAGGCTAGTGGGGGTGGGGTTACTATGTTATGCCCGCAGTGGACTGGTGAAAGTGGGGTTACTACTGTTATTGCCCGCGATCGAGGCCAGTCGGGGGTGGGATTACTACCGTTATGCCCGCTATCAGGCCAGTCAGGGGTTACACTGTTTTTCCAAGCGATCAGGCCAGTCGGGGGTTACTACTGTTTGCCCGCAATTGGGCCAGTCGGGGATTTACTTCATGCCCGTGATCGGGCTGCAGGGGGCGTCAGTCCCCGACGGCAGCTGCCTGGCAGGGCGCCAGGCACAAGTCATCAGGGATCGGCGCACCTGCATGCTAATGGCATGCAAATGGGGCCATAAGTAGATGCAAATGGCCCACCCTGCACCTTGCATGAATTATGGCCCCATTTGCATGTCACCTTTTGAATATCGTAAATTTGTGCACTGCGCAATGGAACTTGCGCCACCGCATCTCGAATGCTCCACTCTGACCACTTGCGATGGCGCAAGTTCCACTGTGCCATGCACAGTGGCTGTGGCCAGGGGGTGATATTCAAAGGAGTTGCTCAATAGCGCAACTCCATTGAATTTTGCCCTGGCCACACCCCAGCACAACTTTTTTGAGCAGCACAAGGGCTTGCACCACAGAATGGCGCAGTTTGAATATCTAGCCCATAGTTTTTTTATAATGAGCAAAAAACAGCAGGGAATTAATTTTGTTTTTACTTTTTAAACATAAAAATGCAAATAACTAAAACAAAAAATGATAGCATGGTACTTTGATCACATTTGTTCAGCACAAAAACATATACAAAATGAGTGGTGTTTCATTTATATATACTGTACCTTCTAGTTTTTTAATAATGAGCAAAACCCTGCAGAACATTCTGTTTTTTCACTTTTTGAAACACACAAATGCAAATAGCTTTAAAATGAAATATGATAGCATGGTACTTTCAGCACAAAAGTTGTTCAGCACAAAAATATCGATCAAATAAGCAGTGTTTCATTCATAGATATTGTTTAGATTTTTTATAATCAGAAAAAAATGAAAGGAAATTCAATTTTTTTCACTTTTATTGAAGGTACAGTATAAATGGAATAAGCTATCTCCCTACTGAAAATCTTGATAAAATGTTTTGTTCTCGTGCACATCCCAATTAACCAAACTGCAATTTGCTTTTTAAATAGCACCCACCTCCTGCCTTCCAAATGGGGAGGGGGTGCAAAACTGTTATATACATAGTGTTTCTATTTCTATTTCTATTTTCCCCATCTCTGTCAATGCTGCCTCGCTGTGATACTGTGAGCCACTGAGTCTCATATTCCCACTTTATGTTATCAGGTAAAGTGATCTATGGTATGCTGCATTTCTCATGCAGCCACCCATCTACACTTCCTTGTCTTCCTTGCATTTAGTTAGTGCTCATGAAAATTGCCTTTGGCATACTACCCAGAGCTACATCAATATCCTGTGACTTTGGTGACCGCAATTGGGTGCCTACCGAAAGGGTGACTCAATCACAGCACCTGTCATTAGGGCAACTGGGGAAGGTGAGTGATCAGATGGGGGGTGGGTGAAATAGCCACATCCTGCCACTATATGCCTATGAATGCAGGGTGGAGCGAGCATGCAGAACATAGGGTGGAAGGGGATGAAGGGGTTGTAGGGGGTGGTGCCACAGTGAGCTGCTGAGCTGCTTCTTTGGCGTGGATGGGATCAGAGCTGGGGTGGGAATGGTGCTGGGTTTGGGTTCAGGTCCAGGTGCAGATACGTTTTGTTGCACTGGGCTCAAATTTTTTCTTTCTTTTCTACATTTGTACCATCCCCGACATGCATCCCCCTGGAGTAGAGAATCCTTAAGTGGGGGGGGTGCAAGGGATAAAGCCCCCCATGAGGGGCTGTGGGGGTGCAGCCCCATACATAAAGTGGAAAATTCCAACTCTCTGTTGCCATTTTGCTGTGTGCTGGGGAGTACATTGCTGAAATATTTTTTCAGCGATGTGCCATCACCTAATGGCGATCACCCATGACTATACATAGATTATCACATAAGTCGCTGATGCAGTTTCAATTTTTTTGGTTTCATTTTGTGCATTCAGCTGTGCGCCATATAAGTTGGAATGTTGCCTCTGTTTCCAGTCAAAGAAGCCAGGAGCCTAGTGCTCCTCACAGCAGCCACCTGCTTACTCTCTCACATCTTTAGCATGCACTTCAATGGCAGCATAGGTGCCTTTGGCACCTCAGTGAAGGCACCCACACTTCTCAAGTGGTTGATGGCACTCAACTACACTTTGTGCCACAGAACCCACCTCACAACCCACCTGTGGCCTGTGGTAATTTAGCATTACTGCACACCCTGTTGTGTGTTATTGCTTACTTACAATTTATAACGTGACCCTATGGGAATTTTATATCCCACTTTCCAGGTGGTTGAAGATACTCGACTGCATCTCATGCCTCACACCCCACATGGACCATACAGGAATTTAGCATTGTTACTCAATCTGCCATATGTTATTGCTTACTTACAATTTGCAATGTAATCTTATGGAAATCATATACCACACTTCCCATGTGGTTGAAGGCATTTTGCTGCACCTCATGCCTCACAACCCACCTTGGTTGTGTGGCAAATTAGCACAGCTGCATACCCTGTCATGTGTTATTACTTATGAACAAGTTACAGTGTGATTCTATGGGAATTTGTTACTGCACTTTCCAAGTGGTGTGCAAGTGCACATGCATATCGATGGACACAGAAGTGCTGGACCATGATGATGGATATTTCTTATGTCATTTGTAAAGAGATGTATGTTGTTTGCCTTACCTGATGATGGATGTCTATGGTTGTGTTTGCCTTGTCTCCTTTGTCTGCTGGGGGGGGTGTGGAGTTAGTGATGAAAATCCTAACATCGCATTTCCATACCTTTGCCACTTTAATAGCAACACAAACTGAGGTATTAATGTAGTTTTTTGCAAAGAATATACAAAGGATATGCTACCCCCTACTGGAAATATTACTATTTTTGTTTGAGTGCCGATTGATCCGAAGACATCACAAGTGGCAAAGCTATGAGTAATGTCATCAGGTCAATTGGTACACGAACAAAAAATATCAACAGTATTCCCAGTAGGGGTAGCATATTCCATTTATGCAGTACCTCCAAAAAAGTGAAAAAAAATTGAATTTCCTGCAATGTTTTGCTGATTATAAAAAATCTAAATAGTATCTATAAATGAAACATCACTCATTTGGTAAATATTTTAGTGCTGAACAACTTTTGTGCTCAAAGTACCCTGCAATCATATTTCATTTTAAAGGGATGCTGTCAACCTTTTTTACATCATATTATTTCTAGTTAAAAACCCACATTTTATGAGTGCTTACCTACTGTGCTCTAAACTCCATTGATGTTGCTGTTTTGTATAGCTGCCATTTTACTTAGTAGGACTGAAATACATGCTAATGTATAGTTATAAACAACTTTGTTTTGTTTTGAATCCTGGATCTATTTTTATACTGCATACTTCCTGAACAATAGAAACACCATAAAACAGTGCTACCATTCATGATACAATAGTCTCCTCTACTCCCACTGGAGAATGAGTGGCTAGACCATGTTAGGGGTGTTCCTAGGTCCAGCAACAATGCAGTGGGAGTTGATCAAGGAATGTAAACAAACATGTTGTTGTGTGGTAACACCAGTATGGTGGGCAGTCTGTTTCCCATTGTTTAAAAGAAAAAAAGAATCAGAATTAAGCAACCAGCTACATCAGCAGTCTATACAGAATGTGAACAATCATAAGATGTGTTTTTTAAACCAGGGGTACTCTGAGACATAAGGTGGTTGACAGTGTCCCTTTAAAGCTATGTGCATTTGTTTGTTGCAAAAAATGAAAAAAGAGTTTTCTGCTGTCTTTTGCTCATTATAAAAAACCTAAAAGATATACCCTATATAAATGAAACAGCACTCATTTTGTAGATATTTTTGTGCTGAACAAATGTCCTGCTCAAAGTACCATGCTATCATATTTCGTTTTAAAGCTATTTGCATTTGTGTGTTGCAAAAAGTGAAAAAAATGAATTTCTGCACTTTTCTGCTCATTATAAAAACACTAAAAGGTATATATAAATGAATCCCTACTCATTTTATATATATTTTTGTGCTGAATAAATGTTGTGCTCAAAGTACCATGTTATCATTTTTTGTTTTAGTTATTTGCATTTGTTTGTTGAAAAAGTAAAACCAAATTAATTTTTTGCTGTTTTTTGCTCATTATAAAAAACTAAAATATCAATAAAACACCACTCATTTTGTAGATATTTTTGTGCTGAACAAATGTCATGCTCAAAGTACCATGCTGTCATTTTTTGTTTTAAAGTTATTTGCAATTGTTTGTTGAAAAAGTGAAAAAAAAAGAATTTTCTGCTATTTTTTTATTTTTGCTCATTATAAAAAACTAAAAGGTATATATAAATGAAACACCACTCATTTTGTAGATATTTTTATGCTGAACAACTTTCATGCTCACAGTATCGTGCTATCATTTTTCATTGTAAAGTTATTCATATTTGAATAAGGTTAGAAGAGCTAGAATACATCTGCATAGCAGGTCATCTCTCTCTTCAATTACATCATCAAGGCAGCCATTTTAGGATTCTTAGAGCAGGATTTTTGAATCAGGAGAGGCTATGTTACAAGACACTAGTGAGGCCCCACCTGGAGTACAGTGTACAGTTCTGGAGACCTTACCTACGTAAGGACATAGACAGGGTAGAGAAGGTTCAGAGGAGGGCAACAAAGATGGTACATGGATTGCTTCACAAGTCCTATGAGGACAGGTTGAAGGAACTGTACATGTACTCCCTGGAGGAGAGGAGGCAGAGAGGGGATATGATAGAGACATACAAGTATCTTACAGGGAGGAACAAGGTGCAGGAATACACTATTTTAAGTGAAAAAGATGTTCCAGGACTAGAGGGCATGGGATGAAGTTGGAGGGAGGACGATTCAGAGGAAACATGAGGAAGAATTTCTTCACAGAACGGGTGGTGGACAAGTGGAACACCCTGCCAGAGGAAGTAGTGGGCTGAAACAATCACGGGATTTAAGAATGCATGGGATAGACATAAAGGAATTCTGGAGGTCAGGGGTAAGGGGCAATAGACTTCTAGGAAAACATAAACTGAACTTACAAGCTCAGCTGGGCAGACTGGGTGGGCCTTAGGCCCTTATCTGCCAACACCGTCTATGTATCTATGTATGTTTACAATTTTCAAATGCCATGAAACTGCATTTATCCTGCTTTAATAATTGCAGATTCAGTATAAATGTAAACAACAGTCTCTCCTTTGCAAGCTTATGGAGTCATTTAAAAAAAATGTATAAAAACGATGGTTTACTGCAGGTATCCTTTAAGTCTAAATGGGTCACCACTCCCAATTTTTCTTATGGGTTAGAAAGTATCTTGAAAGCAGACCCTTGCCCCATTGAGCAGTAGAGGCCTTTTCTTCTGATTTTGCCTGCAATAGTTTCTTTACTTCCAGTTCAAGCAGAATTCTTTCTGTTGATGAATGAGCTGTAAAATGTTTTGGTCTCTGCAGGTTTGGAAACCTTTTGAACTGCAGAAACAATCCCTAACCCACTAGAGTACTTCTAGGACCCACTTGTCTGTGGTCATTTGTACCCATTTCTGAAAGCAGTGGGTCAGTCTCCCCTCCTCCTGGCAATGGTTGAGTGGCAACCTGGGCAGAATTGTCAGGGGTTTTGTTTTGGCTTTGACTTGGGGCTGGTGCTGCAGCATGCCTGGATCCCCTCCTGCCTCTGCCTCTGTAGTAAGTTCTTCGAGGTTGGTACTCATAGACAGCATATGCTCTTGGATAATAACCCCTGCCTCCCCTTTTATAAGGCATGTAGGAAGTGGAGGTATTTTCTTTCTCACTGTTACTTTTAAAAGTGGATAGTATTCATCTCCTTTTCTCATGTATGCCTCTGTTTTGTCACCAAATAGGGAATTTCCCTCAATAGAGAAATCAATGGCTTAGCCTGAGTGTCCTAGATAAGGATAGCAGCCCTTAGTCAAGCAAATCTCAATGCCACAGCATGAGCTAGGATTCGCAAAGCAGTCATTAGAGGCTGTAGCTATGTGGAACTAGTGTTTAGTGGCATCCAGAGCTGAATTTATTATGGGAGCAGATCCTGTGCCACTTCACCACACACCTTGTCACCCAATGCCAGCACTGCGTAGTACAGTGCTTTCTGATACTGGGCTGTGTATGCCAAATACGCTGTCTGCCTCTATGCCAAATACGCTGTCTGCCTCAGGAGCAGGAATGCTGTTGTGTACACTTTTCTGACCATAGTATTCAGTTTCCTGGAATCTTTTCAGGAAGCTGTGTGGAGAGAGGCACCTTGGCTTTCTTACAAGCAATGGCCCGTACCACTCTTTCATGATCAGGGTATGCCACCTCCTTACTGTTCACCTGATACTTTTTTCCACTTTTTTATCAAAGCCAGCAGCTGAATTCGGTGCTTATGTGATTTTTGATGTAGCCTTTTGGAGTGATTTGTGGATGGGGAGTAGTGATCTCCTTGTGGGGGCTAGCTCTATCATGTCCATGAATGCCACTTCTTCCTCATCCACATCTGTCTGTTTAATGAGAGGGTATATTAAGCAAGTTCAATATTGTTTTAATGAATGAGGAGTAAGAGGTATAATCCTGTAGTCCTTGAATGAAGACCAAACTCTTGATCAGGTGAACCATCAGGTTCTATGAGTTCACACTGCTCCTCTTTTTTTGTAATACAAATCTCCCTCCTCTTCAGGCAAGTGGTCAGGAACCAGAGCCTTTCCGGGGGGAGGCAGGGTCTGGCACATTAAATAAGCTTCCCATAGCCTGGGTGGCTTGGAAGTTTGCCAAGCCTTAGTCATGTCCTCTGTTTAGGGCATTTGTGTCTCATCCAGTGGCCGTTCCTTTTCCTTTGCAGAAGAAGCGGCATGGACATTGTTTTTACTTTTGTTTTTTCTTGGTAGGCACCGGTTCCAGTGCCTGTTCTGAGGCTGCTTTATTTCAATTATTGTCATGACTGGAATCAGAGTTCCCAATTTCAGACACCCTGCTTGCTATCTTTGCCACCTTCACCATGCTTAACTGATGGCTGAGCAGCTTTATCTTTTGTGTCTGTCCTCTTTGGCAGAAACTGGTACTTACGAGGAGAAGACTTTTCTGATATGTGCCTTCCACCATCATTAGGAACTCCTTCTGAGCCTTTATTGTGCCTTGGTGACATAGACAGGCAGACTAAGAAGCAGTATATTCTCTTTTTTAAAGCCCTTTTCTTCTGGATTCTAGGGCAAAATGTTTTACAAAAGTCACAATTAATAAAATTGTGATCTGGACCCAGGTACTTTAGACAAAGCTTGTGGCAGTTTGCCTTTGCTGGGAGCTAAAAACAGCTTAGACATTCTTTAAAACCTGTAGGTCCTGCTTTCGTTTTGGTCTATCAGTCATGGCAGACACTGATAAGACCCAGAAATTTGAAATATTCAGCTCCCAGTCACAAACACTGTAAAATGAAAATATGTTTACATGAAAACATAAAATAACTGCTTTAAATTATTTAAAAAAGTTAACTAGTTAATGTTTTTTTGGGTTTTTGTTTTTTTGTAGATGCAGTTGGTTTCCTCAGTCAGGAAATGCTTTGCAAAGTGGCCTTCTCTGGTACTGGGAACTGGAGAAACCACAAAAAATGTTTCATTATAAAATAAAATACCCTAACTAATGCACAGTAATGAAAAACTTTTACACCATAAGCAACAAATGAGAGTTAAAATAATTCAAGTTGTTGAACAGAAATCTGGAGCTGACTTTGGGCTGATAGCTCTCTTCAGATTAGAAATCTGTGCTGGGGCCGGTGTTGTTCAATGTCTTCATCAGTGACATTGGGGATGGCATTAAGGGCAAACTGTATGTATTTGCAGATGACACCAAGCTCTGCCGGAGAATGGACACAGCTGAAGGGATACAAGACCTACAGGAAGATCAGGAAAAGCTGGGGAGGTGGTCCAGGATCTGGCAGCTTGGCTTAAATACCAAGAAATGCAAAGTTATGCATATTACAGCCAAGAATTCCAGGACAGAGTACTACCTGGGTGGAGTCCGAGTATCTGCATCAGAGGAGCAGAAGGGCCTAGGAGTGATGATCACTAGTGACCTGAAGCACTCCACGCAGTGCAAGGAAGCAGCAGCAAAGGCAAACAAGATGCTGGGGTGCATATCTAGGGGGATCAGTAGTAGGAGAGAGAAGGTTATACTCCCCTTGTATAGGTCACTGGTAAGGCCGCATCTAGAATATGGAGTTCAGTACTGGTGCCCAAACCTCAAAAAGGACATTAACCTGTTGGAGAAAGTCCAGATGAGGACTACAAAGATGACAGTGGGTTAGCAGGGTAAGGCATATGAGGAGAGGTTGAGGGAACTGAACATGTACTCTCTGGAAGACAGAAGAGAGACAGGGGACATGATTGGGACCTTCAAGTATTTAAAAGGAATAAATAAGGTTCTTAAGGAGAGTCTCTTTAAGTTGAGTGGCAACCATAACACAAGGAGGCACAGTCTTAAGCTGGAGGGTGGGAGGTTTAGGAGGGAGGTCAGGAAGCACTTCTTCACAGAGAGGGTGGTGGACGCTTGGAATGCACTGCCAGAAGAGGTTATCTCATTGAAGACAGTGGGCAGCTTTAAGAGAGGCTGGGATAGGCATAGGGGGAAAGTAAGGATCATGGGTAGGGAGAATGGGAGGAGTGGGGAGGGAGGGCAGGGACTGTAGCTCAAGCTGTGGATCCTGCAGTATGAGCAGACTTGAGAGACCAAATTGTCTTCTTCTGCTGACTTTGTCATATGTTGCATGTTCGTATGTAAATCAATCTTACATTACAACAGCAGGGGAAGCGTGACCACAATGCAGAGTTTGAACTTGTATTTCTAAATTCTAAAATTAGCATAAAGTTCTACCTCCGGGACAGCACACTCTGGCAGACTGATGCCATTTGTAAGGCATTTTAATTATGGATTCCTGTTGCTTAAGAACAGACGGGGCAAGAATAAGGTGGCACTCCTGCAGGCAACCGAATTAGTGCAAGGACGGTCATTATAGGTAACAAACAAATAATCTAGTTCTCAAAGGGGTGAGGGCAGCTGTGAGACTGAAAAGTAACACCTTCACTGAGTAAAAGACGAACAAGGGGGAAGAAGCATGGCAGGATTATCAAGCTAAACTCAAAGATGGAAGAATGGGGGCCAGGAGAGCAAAGATTGTTGAGGGAGAGAAAGGTGGGAAAAAAGAATGATTAGATACATGAGGGGGAAAAAGGAACACTGGGGATAGTTAGGCTAGTGGGGGAGGGTAGTGAAAGAAGACTAGCAGAAGACAAATGTACTAAACAATTACTTCTGTTCAGTATTTATGGTAGGGCACAACAGTCGACTGCCACGGAGTGGTATCAAGTCTGTCACACGGGGGTTCAGTAAATGGGAAGAATACAGATCCTAGTTGGTACTCCCAGCTGGCAGATAAAAAAGGGTATTTGAGCTCTCAAAGCAGAGAAGGCACCAGACCCAGATGGCTTGCAACTATAACTACTCAGGGCACTGGCCACAGAATTGGAAGTGCCCTTAAAGGATACGTAAACCCTCTTTTTACACATTTTGCTTTAAAAAAAATGACCCCATAGGATTGTAAAGGAGAAACTGTTATTTGCATTTATACTATAACTGCATTTATTTAAAGTACAATAAATGCAATTTTGTAGCATTTAAAAATTGTAAACAAAGCCTCTTCTGATTCAAAAATCCCACTCTGTAATAACCCCAAAAATGGCTGCCGACGTGCAGCTTGATGACATCAATGAAGAGAGAGATGCCCAGCTCTGCAGATGTATAGAAACATAGAAACATAGAAACATAGAATTTGACAGCAGATAAGGACCACTTGGCCCACCCAGTCTGCCCATTTCCCTACCTAATGGATAAGCTGCAGATCCTAGTTAACCAGCAGCCTACTTTTTCCTACCCCCACCCCCTAGAATTGCCTTATGACTGTCCCATGCATGCTTAAATTCCACCACTGTTTTTGACTCCACAACCTCCTCCGGAAGGCCGTTCCATGCATCCACAACCCTCTCTGTGAAAAAATACTTCCTTACATTACCTCTGAGCCGCTCTCCTCTATCTTCAAATTGTGCCCCCTTGT
Source organism: Neoceratodus forsteri (assembly GCA_016271365.2). Taxonomy (NCBI): domain Eukaryota; kingdom Metazoa; phylum Chordata; order Ceratodontiformes; family Ceratodontidae; genus Neoceratodus; species Neoceratodus forsteri. The sequence continues at coordinate 1,609,585,949 of CM057453.1, forward strand.
TCTTGCACATCTCTTTTTCTGAAAGATGCTACCCTCTTGGACTTTGTTGATTCCCTTGAGGTACTTGAAAGTTTCTATCATGTCCCCCCTCTCCCTCCTTTCCTTGAGGCTATACATATTAAGCTCCTTAAGTCTCTCTTCATATGTCTTCTGGTGCAGACCCTGCACCATTTTAGTTGTCCTCCTCTGGACAGCTTCCATCCTGTCTATGTCTTTGCAGAGATTGGGTCTCCAGAACTGCACACAGTACTCCAGGTGGGGTCTCACCATCTGTCTGTACAGAGGTATAACAACTTCCTGTTTTCTACAGGTGATGCCTCTCCCTATGTATCCCAGTATCCCCCCAGCCCTCCTTACTGCCCTCTCACATTGCTTGCCCACCTTTAGGTCATCTGATATGACTACCCCCAGGTCCCTTTCCATTTTTGTTGTTGTTAGCATCTCACCCTCCATTGTGTACTCTTCCCCTGGGTTTTTGTTTCCCAGGTGCATTACCTTGCACTTCTTAGCATTGAATCTAAGCTGCTATACATTTGACCATTCCTCTAACCTTGCCAAGTCCCTTCTCATCCTTTCCACCCCACCTTGTGCATCAACTGTATTGCAGATCTTTGTGTCATCTGCAAAGAGACATACTTTTCTTCCAGTCCCTCTGCAATGTCGCTTATAAAGACATTGAAGAGGACCGTCCTAATACTGAACCTCGGCACACCACTAGTAACCCCTTTCTTCGGTGGACTCCATTTACTATTACCCTCTGTGTCCTATTCACCAGCCAATTCTTACCCAGGCTATCATCTTGGGACCCACTCCCAGGCTGGCTAACTTGTATATTAATCTTTTGTGGGACTGTGTCAAATGCCTTGCTAAAGTCTAGGTAGGCCATGTCCACAGCCCCTCCCTGATCTACTACTTTGGTCACCCAGTCAAAGAAATCTATTAGATTTGTCTGGCATGACCTTCCCGCTGTGAATCCATGCTGCCTTGGGTCCTGTGCACCTCTGGCCTCTAGGTACTCGACAATTCTTTCCTTCAGAAGTGATTCCATCATTTTCCCTATCTCTGAGGTTAAACTAACAGGTCTGTAGTTTCCCACTTCTGCCCTGCTCCCACTTTTGTGAAGTGGAATCACATCTGCCCTTCTGCAGTCCTCAGGTACCACCCCATCCTCCCCTGATTTGCTAAAGAGGGTAGTCAGTGGTGTCACTAGTTCTACCCTTAGTTCTTTTAGAATTCTGGGAAGAATCCCATCAGGCCCCTTTGCTTTTTAAAAGATAAAGAACCTCTGTGCGCAGACACTGAGGCAAGGGTTACCCCAAAGGGCATTTGGCTGGGAAGCCAAGTTTCAAGAAAATACAAAATCACACATGCCCACTTGTCCACCTTCAGTTTTAAGAGTTCTTTCAGAACCCTTTCTTCTGTAAATGGGCTGGTATCAACTTCTGTATCCAGAGTGTTTCTATTGTTTGGTTTAGGTACCTCCCCCTCTTCATTTGTAAATACTGAGCAAAAATATTTGTTTAGTATCTCTGCCTTTTCACCGTCACCCTCTGCCCACCCCCTCCCTTTATTAAGCCTCACTATCCCTCTCTTGGTCTTCCTACGCTCCCTGATGTACCTATAAAAGGTTTTATTCCCCTTCTTAACTGAGTTGGCTATCTTTTCCTCGGTTTGGGCCTTTGCTGTTCTGACTGCCTTCCCAGCTTCCTTTTGCTTTAACTGATACAATTCTCTGTCCTGCTCCTTCTGTGATTCCTTGTACTTCCTGAATGCTTTCTTTTTCTCTTGAACCTTCACTGCCACCTCCTTTGAGAACCATAGTGGTTTCTTACATTGTTTTGTTTTGTTTATTTGCTTCACACAAAGGCTTGTTACCTCTGTGATGGCAGTTTTTATTATTCCCATTGTTCTTCACCCTCCTTCCTGCCCATTTGCTAGTGCATTCCTTAGGCACTCACCCATTTTAGCAAAGTCAGCCCTCCTAAAGTCCAATACTTTTGTCTTTGTATGGCTTGACTCTACAGCTGTGTTTATTGTAAACCATACTGTTCGATGGTCGCTAGTTCCCAGATGGCTACCCACTTCTACATCTGTGATCCTCTCTCCATCTCCATTTGAGAGAACCAGGTCTAAGATTGCTCCCTCGAGTGGGTTCCAATACTAGTTGTCTAAGGCATGCCCTGTAGGGCATCTAGAATAACTCCACTCTAGAAGTGGCTGCTGCAACTGCACTCCAGTTAACATCTGGCATATTCAAATCACCCATCAGCAATATCTCCCCTTTTTCTGCCATTCTATGTATACTTTCTATCATTTCCTTGTCCATTTCCTCCCCCTGAGAGGGGGGTCTGTATACAACCCCTGTGCGGATTGTGGTGCCTTTGCCTGTCTCCAAGCTGACCCACAGTGCTTCTTCTCCTCCCTGTTTACCCTTTTGCTCTGTTGCTTTGATTCATTCCCTTATGTAGAGAGCTGCTCCTCCTCTTCTTTTACCCTCCCTGTCCCTCCTGTAGATAGTGTATCCTGGTATGTTTATGTCCCAGTCATGGTTCTGTGTGTATCATGTTTCTGTGACTGCCACGATATCCAAATGTTCCTCCTCCATCAAGGCCACTAATTCAGGAAGCTTGTTACCCAGACTACGGGCATTGGTACTCATTGCTCTCCATTTTTTGATGGCTTTACCTTTTGTAGCAGCATCCCCCACTGTTATTTCTACCTTGGTCTTTTTCTCATTTAGTACCCTCTTTTGTAGGGGGAAGCTGGGCATTTCCTGCTGCTTTACAGTGCCTCACCCCTTGACTAGTTTAAAAGCTTGCCAATGAAGCATTTAAACCGATTGCCCAAAAGACTTGTTCCCTTCCTGGACAGATGCAGACCATCCTGCCAGTATAGGCTGGTGTCCCTCCAGGTGGAACCCCAGTTCCCAATGAAGCCAAGTTTAAACCACATATGCCCGTTTTAATGCCAAACCATAGAAATCATTGCTTAACTTGTGCATTATTTACACAAATACACAAGTTACACAATGATTTGTTAATACAAACACAGTGAAATGTGTGTAGCAGAGTACCGTATATATAAGAGATGCACTCTGCTGTGCAGCAGCTCACACTGTTCACTCATATTACTCCCCATCCCACGTCCTGAAATCAGAAAACAAATTCCTGGTGGTCCAGTGGGTAGTCTGTCCTCAAAGAACAGAGCTGGCCCAATGACATCAAGTAAAGAAGCCCCCACCATGCCAATTGCCTCACCACTGTAAGTGTACCTACCAGCTGCTGGCCGCCCAAGGAATCACCCAATAAGTCAAACATGACTGTAGTCCAGCTGATCAATCCCCTTAGCAATACCTGGTTGTCCAGTGGGTGAAGTCTGTCCTCCTGTTCTCGAAACAACTAGATAGTGATTTCACACACCCTTCCATACCGACTGCCCAAGTGGATTACCCCGAGTGTGACCTAGGTCCTGAGGACTGAAAATGATACATCCGCTGAGTCTTTAGTTGGCGTTTAGTGTCCCAAGGTCTAGAGTCTGGTCACGATCCCACACTGAATCTGTTAGACCCAGTGCCCTGAAATACCCTCCTCAGACAAACTGCAACTGCTGACTGACTGCTGCCCAGACTGTGGGGTTACAAGTAGAGCACAGCTTGAATGAAATTGAGGATGAGGATGATAGCAAAGGAATATTGCAGGGAGATGTGTTAGTAATGTCACCAGTCAGTTGAGAGTTCCGTAGTAAATGTAATATTCTGTAGCTGAGATGCCCAGTTAGAAATAAAAAACAAACAAAAAAAAAACTACCGCTGAGTTGGGCATCTAAATTTGTGTGCTTGTTATTTATTTCTGTGTGCAGAATTACCTTTTAAGAAAAGGGCCCCAAGTGTCAGTCTCCTTCACTCAAGCAAGGTATGTGTTTATAACAGAATAATGGAATGCGGTCAGACAAAAAAATGGCAGCGAACCAGACATAAATAAACCTTAGAGGAGTAAGAAAAGAGGCGAGCTGGGCCACCTGAAGGAATTCAACTACATTACTGGTCAACAGTGTGGATCATGTCAAAAGAGACAGCTCTGCTTCCCTCAGTTCTGTGGCCAAACCATATCACACCAATCTTTATTTTGTGCTATGTGCTACTGAAGGAACAAGCAGGTTGTAACTTATAAGTTTCCAGGCAATCTAGAGCTGATAATGGCACTATATACAGTCTACTGCGAAGTTTGCTACAATGCACATTTATTATTGCATGGGCACCAATTTCGTGCAAGTTGTGCTCTACGTGTGACCCGACAGTCCAGGCAGCAGTCAGTCAGCAGCTACAGTTTGGCTGAGGAGGGTATTTCGGTAGTTCGCGGGGCACTGGGTCTAATAGATTCAGTGTGGGATTGTGACCGTGATCGGGATCTTGGGAAACCAAACGTCAACTGAAGACTCAGAGGATGCATCCTTTTCAGTCCTCAGGACCTGGGTTTCATTTGGGGTAATCAGCATGGGCAGTCAGTATGGAGAGGTGCGTGAAATCACAATCTAGTTGTTTTTGCAAGGACAGGATGACAGACTGCACCCACGGACAACCAGGCATTGCTATGGGGACTGACTGGCTGGACTAGAGACACATCTGATTCATTGAGTGACTCATTGAGTGACTCCTCGTGTGGCCAGCAGCTGGTAGGTACACTTACAGTGGTAGGGCGATAGGCATGGGGAGGCTACTTTACATGATGTCATGGGGCCAGCTCTGTTCTTTGAGGGACAGACTACCCACTGGATCACCAGGAATTGGTTTTCTGATTTTGGGATGGGAGGGTAATTTGAATGTGAGAGTTGCTGCACAGCAGAGTGCAGCCCTAATATATATGATACTCTGCCACAAACATTTTACTGCATGTGCGCTTCCAAATCATCGCTGAACTTGTGTATTTGTGTAAATAATACGCAAGTTAAGTGATGATTTCTATGGTTTGGTATTAAAACAGACATATGTGGTTAAACTTCTGTGTGTATACATCTGCAGAGCTGGGCATCTCTCTCTTCATTGACATCATCATACTGCACGTTGGCAGCCATTTTAGGGTTTTTACAGAGTGGGATTTTTGAATCAGGACAGGCTTTGCTTGCAGTTTTGAAATGCTATGAAACTGCATTTATCCTGCTTTAATAAAAGCAGTTTCAGTATAAATGTAAACAACAGCCTCTCCTTTACAAGCCTATGGAGTCATTTAAAAAAAATGTGTAAAAAGAGGGTTTAGGTATCCTTTAATCAAACCCGATTCCCCTACTCTCCCACATCAGCACAGTTACCAAGTTGCACCAACAGTCAAAAAGGTCAGAGTGATCAAAGTTTCACACATTCACAAAAAGCACTGACAGATTGTCAACATTAAAGGATACACACTGTTTGATTAAAGTCAGTCAATCTGTCCTAGATAAGTGTCTTTCATCTGCCAGAGGTCATTTCAGTCCAGTCCCGTGCTAAAGAATAACGGCTTTCACGGAATTGCAGTTCTTGTTGGGGCTCTCCTTGGAATTGTTTGAGCTGCTGGTTTTCTCTGTTAAGCTCGAAAGACTGCGGTTGGTTAGGCTGGTGTCCATCTAAGTGTCCTCCCTGGCTTCGTTGAGGACTTTGGGATTTTTCTCATCCTGCTCTGTTAGGGTCTGGCTCCCCTAAATTGTCTGGTCCTTGTTAGGACGTGCCACACTCCTTGCTGCAATCTCTCTACTCCTGGATAGTGCTGCCGGACTTCTTGTCCTCTTTGCCCCAGATCTTTTCCAGCAGGTCATTTGCCAGTCCATTTCTTGGTCCAGGTTCTGGGGCCATCATGCTGAAAGGGGTGCATAGCAGCTGGATTAATCAATGCTGATTTTTTTCTCTAGCTGAATTTAACCATTTGCTGAACCCAGTTTCTGGCTTTGTCCGGTCAGTGCTTTGCAGATAGTGGTGAACTGCTTCAAGAGAATCGAAGGTGTTGGCCACTTGCAACTAATTCAGGATGCCCAGTTCCTGAAAGGCTTTTCTGACTGTTGTGAATTCTCTCCTCCTGGCTGCTAATCCTGATGAATAGTTGAAAATCAAGATCCTGTGGCCCTCCCAGGTTAAGGGGCCTTTTTCCCTTGCCAAATTCCAGCTGTTCTCATACAGAGAATGTGGCATAAGCGTTCCTCTTGCTAAGCTGGGCACCTGGGATTTTGGGTGCCCAGAAAAGGCATTTGTGGGCATTATATTAAAAAACAAACATTAGAACCTAGCTAAATGGGTTCTGTTTAGCTAGGTTTTGATGTTTGCTTTTCAAATCCCAGCATTTTTGTGTATTTTCCACATTTGTTGGTTTGTGGAAAAATTCAACAAGATGGCAGTCTAGACAGCAAAAAAAAAAGTTTGGTGCCATGCCAAACAAGTGGCATGAAAGCAAAATGGCCATTTGCAAATTTTCACTTTCACCACAGAATGTTATCTCAAAAACCTTACTGCACATGAACAAATCAGAAAACACTAAAATTTAAAGCTTAATAACTCTGGAACCCCTTCATATTTTACCTTGGAACATAACATATGTCCCTTGCAAATTTGGGGCAAAAATCCCTATCCATGTAGGCTGTAGGTGACAGCAAAAAAAAAACCTTTGTTAAACATAGGAACAAATTTAGTTTTATCCTAAAAATGACACATGCGGATCTCAGAAGCTGCCAGTGACCAGTGGTGTGCTGCACGGCTCTGTGCTGAGGCTGGTGTTGTTTGGACTGTTCAAATCAGATATACTGTAGCACATGGGGTCAAGAGTAGGATCAGTCTGTTTGCAGATGACATCAAGGTGGGAGCTGTAGTGGATGACATAGAGTGTGGCAGAGGCTATAGGGTGACCTAACTAGGCTTAAGGAGTGGTCAGTGATGTGGCAATTGGGTTTTAATGCGAAGAAGTGCAAAGTTATGCACTTCAGGATGAAGAACCAGAGGAGGGAATATTGACTGGGTGTGGTGCAGATAGGGGGTCATTGAGGAGGAGAAGGACCTGGGGGTCATAGTAAGGGGGAACATGAATAACTCTGCTCAATGCAGGAGGACAGCAACAAAAATGATACAGGGGATGGAAGGCAGAACCTACAAAGAAAGGCTGAGTCACTTGAGTTTATTCAGCCTGGAGGAGAAAAGGGATGGGGGGACATAATTGATACTTTCAAATACTTGAGGGGGATCAACAAATCTGGCACAGAGGGGCTGTTTAAGCTGAGGAAGGGAAGGGAAGGGACACAAGGGGGCACAGGCTGAGATGTGAGGGAGGCAGGTTCAGGAGGGAGATGAGAAGGCATTATTTCACTGAGAGGGTTGTGTAGAAATGGAATGCTCTGCCTGAGGAAATGGTGGCATGTAGGACAGTGGGGATTTTCAAAAGGGCATGGAACAAGGCATGGAATGGTAGCTGGGTAAAGGACACTGAGCAGTTCCAGGAGGCGAGTGTGGGGGGGTGGAGGGTGGGACAACTCCAATATAGGGGTGCTAGCTGCACATATGAGCAGACTTGATAGATCATGAGGTCTGTTTCTGCTGGTCAGTTTCATATGTTCATACAGTATATAAAAATGTCCACACATTAAAACCTTGCCTCCTAGACAACACATACAAAATTTCAGCTCATTCTGTCAAAGGGAGCCAAAGATATTAATGTGCAAAATTTGAGGTCTAACATTAAACATGCTACTCAATATATATATATATATATATATATATATAAATATATATATATATATATATAGTATATAATAGATAACCCACTCATAAATGTCTTGATTCGCTCTGATATCGCCCACATGTGGTATGCGTTATGCGCATCAGGGCCGCGGGCGGGTGTATCAACTTCCCAAAGACGTGCTTATATCAGAGTGAGACCGCATAACCATAGAGTAGGTTAACTATCTTATAAATGGCAAAATTTTTTTAGGGGGTAAAAGTAGTAGTGTGTCGGGCGCTGATATACGCATCGCCATGTGATGTAATCCAAACTAATCGGCAGACATAATTTTTCCTACCCATTTTATAAATATATATATATATATATATATATATATATATATATATATATATATATATATAACATATATATATATATATATATATACATATATATATATATATATATATATATATATATATATACATATATATATATACACACATATATATTTATATAAATCCTGCATCGAAGTACTACTGTGCCCCTCTATGCTGTTTTTATGTGGCACACTGGAAACCCACCCCAGTGTGTCCAAAAGTATTAAAGCTGTTAAAAAAAAATAAAAAAGAAAAACATCCACTGACGTCTTTTCAATGCAGAATCCTGCACCTAAATTTTGACGCAGGATTCTGCATTGAACCACCGTAGTATGTCCCCCCCCAATTCCTTTTATTCCCCACCAACATCGGGGTGCCCAATCCCCATATCGGTATGCTCCTCCACACACACACACACACACTTATGTTGCACACTGGGAGCCCACCCCAGTGTGCCCAAATGTATTAAACCTGCTTTTAAAAAAAAAGAAAACTGTCCACCGTCATCTTTTCGATGTAGAATCCTGCAACTAAATTTTTGATGCAGGATCCTGCATCGAACTACCAAGGTTTTGCCCCACATTCCTTTCATGCCCCTCCAACATTGAGGTATCCAGTCCCCATGTCCATATATCTCCCCCCAACACACGCACAGTTATGTGGCACACTGGGAGCCTCAGCCCACCCCAGTGTGCCCAAATGTATTTCATTTTTTAACCTGTTAATAAAGAAAACCATCACCTGATGCCTTCTTTATTTTTTCATGTAAAAAAGAAAATGGTCCCTTGTCATCTCCCCATCCCCCATTCCCACCCTCCCACTGAGCACCCACCTCCCCCCAACCCCCTTACCTATACTTAGCTCAGTAGGTCGGGAGCAATGATCTTCTGTGGAGTGGGACAGGTCTACACTCTTCAAAGCCAAACTGCAAACTGAAGGAATCAAGCTAAGTGCTGTATAATGGTGGTCTATGGTGCTTTGAAGTTATGTTGATATCTCAGCCATTTTTTGTGATTTTTCTCACTAAATTTTCAACACGGGGTTCTTGGGGCCCCACCTCATGAAAACTGTCACTGTCATCTCGTTAATCAGATGAGAAAGGTGATTTTGCCGTCACTGAGTGGAATCACCTTTTGGAACCAAGTAATGAAACAACAGTGCCAGTGTTCATGAGGTGGGTCCTAAAAGCCCATTTTTGCAAATTTGGTGAAAAATTAAAAATGGCTATGCTATAAGTGCATTACAGTTTCTACCACCATAAGTTTTCCAACTTTTATATTTTCACTCCAGGTTTTCAACATTGCCCTTTTGCACAACTCCTTATGAACTATATAACTGTCATTTTTCACGTCCTGCTCAAAAGGGTTTTGCACTGTGTCGCAGAATGCCATGGTCACTGTGCAAAAACAACTTTTGGGATGCATTAATCACGTTATGACTGTTCATGAGAGGAGGTCCCAAAAACCCCTATGTTGAAAATTTGATGAAAAAATGCCAAAAAAATGACCGTATTACAAAAGTGCACAGTTACTACACACGCTTATAACTTTACCAATTTTAAATATTTTCACTCCAGTGTTTCAATATTGCCAATTTATAACATCTCCTTATGAACAATACAACTGTCATTTTCTACTTCCTGCCTGAAAAGTGTTTTTGCACCTCTGTCATACAATAGCACGGTCGCTGTGCAAAAACAACTTTTGGGATGGAGTAACAAAATCACATTGTTACTGTTCATGATGGGAGGTCCCAAATACACCATGTTGAAAATTTGGTGAAAAAATTCCAAAAATGACCTTGTTACAAGTGTGCATTGCACAGTTTGTATATATGCTCGTAACTTTTCCAATTTTTCAAATTTTCACTCCGCATTTTCAACATTACCATTTTTTCACACCACCTTATGACTAGTATGGCTGTAATTTTCCCATTCCTGCCAAAAATGTTTTCCCACACCTGTGATGCAAAATGACATTACAGTAGCAGAGAATTACATTTCAACAGGGATTTCCAAATGTTGTGGTACTTGGTACATGCCAAGAGGTGATAAGACTGTTGTGTTCAACATTTGGGATGAAAATGATTTATGGTGGCACAGTGATGACTATTTGTTGCAATTTCTCTACGCCTGCTTGTAACATAATGTGAGGAACCACAGGGGCTGCAGACTTCTTTGTTTCCACTGCTACTGTACATACATCCCTCAGTAAAATAAAGATACCATATTACTATCTCAAAAGGTTAGGAAATAAATTGCAAAAAACTTCATTCATGCATCAGTTAGGGTTGAAATGACAAAAGCATGGAAATTACATGTTAGGCTTCAGCTCCTAACACCCCCTCCACCAACCCCACCAGCCCAACCCACACCTACCCTCCTCAGACCAACATGTGTCAGAGTGTGCCTTGGGGTCATCTGCCCTATCTCTCACCCCATTCCATGTGTAAGAAAATTGACATGGTACAGTATAGGAGAATGGGCTGAGAGTTAGGGCCAATGATCCCAAGGCACACCCTGATGCATATTTGTCTGTGGAGGGTAGGTGTGGGATGGGTTGGTGGGGTTGGATCTTAGGGGGGGTTTAGGGGCTGAAGCCTAATATGTCATTTCCCTACTTTTCTTGTTTCAACCCTAACTGATGCATGAACAAAGTTTTTTGCAATATATATATATATATATATATATACACATAATAACTGGTGACCCCCATTATCAACCCATTTTCGAGCACTGTAAAAAGTTGTATCAACCTCAGGTTGATATGAAAAGCTGTGCAAAGCTGCGCAAAGCCACATAAAGTTGCACAAACATGTGCAAAGCTGCGTAAACTGCACAAAACACCAGTAATTATAAAAACTAAAAGATAGGCAAGTGTGTGTTATGGATTTTTTTTACACACCCTCGGTGTGTTATAACTGTATAAACCTCTAGAACTTCGCTCTTGAGGTTTATGGGTCATCACACATCTCGGGTGTGTAAAAAAATCCATAACACACACTTGCCTATCCATTATTTTATATATATATGTATATAATATTCAGCACCTGCCTTGTTTTATTTTGTACTATGTTTAAGTTATGCTGTAATTGTCTATCATCCATTGTACCCCCCTTCCCCAGGATGCTTCTGGAAATGAGCTGTTTCTTAGCTCACATCATCTTTCCTGGTGAAATATTTTGTGAATAATAAATAAATTAAATATATATATATAATGTATGCAATGGGGTGGAGATAAACAGAGTGAAATAAATCAATTTATCTGAGAAACTGTGTGATAAATTTCATTAGAAAATGGATAAAACAAAAGCTCTTCTCTGATTGGTCGAATCTCCCTCCCACCGGACTGTTATTTCTTAACAACACCAGGCAAAAAACAAGTGCCACAACTGGTCAACATAATGCCAGTTTAATTTTGAAATGTACCACCATTTTTTCTCACTAAGCAAGACAGCAAGCTACAGGTCCCATCCCTCTTAACCCTCCAAAACAGTCACACCAAAAAATATACAAATATTTCAAAGTTAAAAAAATGTTATTACACATTTTCTTCATTCCTGCCCCCAACCGAAAAGCTCATGCTACTAAACAGCTCAGACTCCTCCCGACCCACTATCCCCGGCCGCTCACATAGACATCCCAACCCAGCAGCCTGACTCCATCTGCGATATGAATCTCACAAAACTCCCGCTCCTCTGTTTCTTTGCTGTGCTTCTTTACAATCCCCACTGGCTCGCTCGCTCTTACCAGCTCGCTTGCTCTCTCTCTCACAAAAAAACAACCCACTAGCCCCACTGTACCTTTACAGTGATCAGTTTGTCTTCTCTTTAGGTCTGCAAAGTCTTCACAATCTTTATTTTATTTAAAAAAAATGTTTTTTTACTATCCCTTTCATGACCTCCAATGACAGGACTACAGCTCCCTTGAACCCGTGGGACAAAAATCCAGATCACTCTGACAGGCTTTCCTAAACAGCACCACCCAGAGACTATTTCACAAAAAATATATAGTTTTATTGCATATATTACATTTATTCAGTGTCCTCTTAATTTAATTCTATTTTATTAACAATCTAACATATAAGCCATTTTCTAAGTGTAATAGTACCCTCCAGGGTGGGCATTATGGGATATAAAGGACCTTCCAGGGGCTATAAGGCCCTCCCACCTGTGGTGTCAAGCCTCATTATGCCCCTGGGTGGTCCATTATATCCCAATAACACCCACCCTGTCAGGCATTATTACTTACTTTATCCACACAGTGCTTATGTCATCAGCCGTTTATCCACACAGTGCTTACAGTATGTCATCAGCCATTTATCCATACAGTGCTTATGTCATTTAGAATGTTCGGCCACAGTAGCAGTACTAACCATATTCAAATGTGAATAACTTTAAAACAAAAAATGATAGCATGGACCTGTGAGCCTGAAAGTTGTTCAGCACAAAAATATCTGCAAAATGAATGGTGTGTCATTTATTGATATCTTTTAGATTTTTTTTATAATTAGCAAAAAAAACTCAGAAAATTCAATTTGTTTACATTTTGTCAACAAACAAATGTAAATAACTTTAAAATGAAAAAAAATGATAGCATGGTACTGTGAGCACAAAGTTTATTCAACACAGAAATATCTACAAAATGTGTGGTGTTTCATTTATAGATACCGTTTAGATTTTCTATAATCAGCACAAAATGGTAGAAAATTCCATTTTATTCACTTTTTTAACTAACAAATATCCCCCTCCAAAAGCAAAAACAAAAAAATTGTCTATCGTTATGTACTGATCATCATGTAAAGCTGGAGTATCCATAGCAACCTCTTAGCAACCACTTTGTTAAGTGGAGCTACACTGGGAAACATCTATCAAAAATAAAACACAAACTACACTGAATATAAATTAAAAACTATTAAAAAAAAAGTGGCTTACCCCACTCATGAGGTTAAGAGGTCAAACTGCTCTCATGCAGACAAATCATTTATTCCTCTTGTTCCCATTACATTTCCTATATAAATATTTATAAAATGGGTAGGAAAAAAAGAAGCTCATCATCATTTAAAAGCCCATCAGGAGACCGTGCGTATATCAGAGCACGACCGCACACCTGCACTTTTACCCCCAAAAAAAAACAATTTTGCCATTTTATAAGAAAGATAACCCACTCTAGGATGTGCGGTCACGCTCTGATATACACACGCCTTGAGTGGTTGATGCACTCGGCTTGTGGTCCGTGCGCATAAAGCACACCAAGGCATGCGATATCAGAGCGTGACCGCACACCTTAAGAGTGGGTTATCTATTATATATATATATATATATATATATATATATATATATATATATATATTTGGGATACTTGAAGGCATGAATGTGATATGGAAAATATTTTCACTCCTGTAGAGTGAACTCTGAATTCATGACCAACCAGTGGTCACTGTGCAGAAGTGAAAATATTTTCCATATCACAGGAGTGCACATCATGTATCCTAGTTACACAATGGAGATATATATATATATATATATGTATATATATATATATATATATATATATATATATACTGTGTATATATATATAGGGAGAGAGAAAAAAAAAATATATATATATAATATATGTATATATATATATATATATATATAGTGTGTGCCATTGAACTTAAAATTGTAAATCATTGATGCTACAAAGCTTCATACACACTAGTACTCTTGGAATTTGGACCTGCAGAACAGACTTAATCATAGATAGGATATACAAGCTCTTTCTAAATGATAACCTTCTAACATAAAACTCTGGGTGATATAATGATATACCATATATGCTGATATGACACCCGAGGTCACTGTTACTGTTGCACAGGAAGAGTGCAAGTAGTCTCACATGCAGTCTTAGAGTTCAAGAACAGGGAACCAGAGGCGATCAGTTCTGGTTATCCAAGAATGTAAATGAGACTACTCTTACAACAGTACAGTACAGTATGTGTGGCCTTAACTGTCATATTCATACATTGGTTGAAGTCAATCAATACTATATTTAGAAATGTTTAAATCATCCCCAAATTTGTCCATTTCTAAGGCACCTGCATGTGATATGTTCAATACTGATTTATAGGCTTAGGAGGCACTCCTGAGCAATGTGAGTGCTCCTTTTCTGTGTGTGAGAGAGAATCTTAATCTGTAAAGTGTCACTCACACACAGGTGCTCTGGAATGTTTCATATATCATTAATCAACCTTGAACAATAATACAGTGTATTAACTGGTCATCCATAGGGCTTGTATTATTTTCAGCAGGAAAGCTTTCAGCTACCTTGGCTCTAACCTCTGGAGCACTTCCCCACAACTGAGGTGCCACACAGCTCTGATGGGCCCAGCAGTAATAATTACCTGGTTCCTGGACATAGGTCAATAGTCAAAGCCCTGTTGCGCTTGGGTGAACTCTTGTAAACATTAAATCAGTTCTCATGTAACCTTTCTTATTTCTTGGATCTTGTTAATTATTGCCTACTCCTGTACTTTGCCTGTAAAATGTAAACTGTGCATACTCTGTAATAACTAAATGTTCTGTACCACATTGATGCTACAGTATTTATGTAATGCACTTGGAATATAACCGATGGCATTGGGCTCCAGGGCTTCATTGTACATTTGCCCCCACACAACAAAATGTACTGGATTACTAAGTAAAATAATATAAAATATTAATATGGCCACAGAAGCCACACTTACTGTAGTAAGAGTGGTCTCACTTATATTCTTAGGGTAACAGAGCAGCTCACCTTCAGTTTGTGTTCCTTCTACCCTAAGAATGTCTGTGAGGTCACTCTTAAACAATGACAGTGGCTTGTCAGCCATATTAACATATATGAGATTGCCTCAAGCACTCAGGGGAAAATGAGAGCTCTGACTGGTTGGGCGCACTCCCTCAAGTTGAAATGAAATATGATATGTCATTTAAATGACTTCAAACATGTACGGAGTAACATGCTATAAACTTTACCTCAAAATCCCAAAGTACAGAAAAATCCATAGCTGTTGGCTGCTCATTTCTTGGTACTGTCTTGCAAGTTATGCTGCCATAGGGCATTCCCATCAGGGCCTGTTCAAAAAGGAACACAGATCTATAGTACAAACTGGTAAAGCAGATTTTAAAATGAAAGCCATAGACAAATCTGTAAGAAAGACTCATACCTGCATTTCAAGAGCTCATGGGCTCTCACCCTCCCTTGGCACGCAGGGCACAGAGCATGCTAGCCAGTTCAACCCAAGGCTGCAAGTCCCACTCTCACTCTCCCCTGGCCTGTGGAGCACAGAGCATGGCAGCCAGTTCAACCCCAGGCTGTAAGTCCCACTCTCACTCTTCTTTGGCCTGTGGAGCACAGAGCATGGCAGCCAGTTCAACCCCAGGCTGTAAGTCCCTCTCTCACTCTCCCCTGGCCTGCGGAGCACAGAGCATGGCAGCCAGTTCAACCCCAGGCTGCAAGTCCCACTCTCACTCTCCCCTGGCCTGCAGAGCACAGATCATGGCAGCCAACTCAACCCCAGGCTGTAAGTCCCACTCTCACTCCCCTTTGGCCTGTGGAGCACAGAGCATGGCAGCCAGTTCAACCCCAGGCTGCAAGTTCCACTCTCACTCTCCCCTGGCCCACGGAGCACAGAGGACAGCAGACCTCAAAAGTGTTGGCAGAAACCAACAGATTGTTTTTATGCACAGCTGTATCACTCTAAAGTGCCTTGTTATTGCTCCACTGCTCTGCGTCACCTTAAGTCACCTGCTTGTATTCTTCTTTTGGCAGTTTTGAGATCAATTTGCCTTGTCTCTAAGGTTTTTCTGGTAGACACTTCCCTGTATCTGCACTGAGATGTCCGATTTTATTGTTAGCTGTATTTGTACAGTTTATTTGATGTTTTATGCTAGTGCCTTACTGTGTTGTACTAGGGCTCCAGTTCAAGGTCTTCACAGTTTCCTCCTTTGCTCCTGAATCTGCTGCCATCCTGGGTGAGCTGTACTGCACATGTGCAGCTCATCAAGGTCAGGAGCAAGAGGCCCCTCCCCCCCTTTTGTCTCCCTCCCCACCCTGACTTTGAATTTCTTTGTTACCTTTGTCTCCTGCCTCAGAATTCCCCTCCTCACTTAACCCTCTGTTTGTTCTTCCCTACCCACAGGCTGCAAGTCCCATTTTCACCCTCCCTTGGCCCATGGAGCACGAGGATGGCAGTCAGCTCAACCCCAGGTGCAGTAGAACTGTGTTGGCCCTTCGACATTTACGTGGCAACTGCCCCACCAATCCACAAAAGTGGCGACCAAGCCCAGCACTCAACTACTGTCTGATATCAACCCCCAAAGGTGCTGGAATTCATCGTGGTAGATCAACTAATCAAGTACCTCAAGAAATATCAAATCAATGCACACAACAACATGGGTTCTGCAAGGCACATAGCACTACCACAGCCTTGCTTGAATATACCAGCTACATACATAATGCACTTGACCATGATCAGCTAGTGTGGGGTGCAATATATATCACCCTCGCTAAAGCAATTGATGTGGTCAACCATACCATCCTGCTAAACTCCCTCCATGCAGTAGGGTGGTTCAGAACCTACCTCGGTTGCAGGACCCAGCAAATCAAAATAAGTGGCATCCTATCTGATAGCAGGCAAGTGTTACATGGTGTCCCACAAGGCTTGATCCTGGGCCCCTTACTCTTTAGTTTCTTCCTCAACACCCTCCCCCCTGGCATGCACCAATAACATACTTCTATATGCAGATGATGCCATCATTTTTCAATAGTCAACCTGATCCCCTCCCCCTTGAATCACATCTCCAGAATGGTTTCTCAGCTATCGAGGTCTGGTTCACCAAGCATAAACTTCTAATCAATTGCAAGAAGACTAAAGCCATGATTTTCTCAAGCCCACACAACAAATACAAATCTCGCCAGTGAACCATACTAAACAACGCTGGCTCCCCACCTTGAACAAGTTCAAAACTTAAAATATCTTGGGATCACACTTGACAGCTCTCTATCCTTTGGTATACATGTTGATCTTGTTGCAAGGGCAGTTAATACCAGGATTGGGCTGCTATATAGAGACACAAGCATTGTTTGACCCCTGATGTACTCTGGCTCGTGGTCAATTGCCCAATCCTATCTATTATAGACTGCGGCCTAATAGTTTATGGAGCAGCTATGGACACTAAACAAGGCATGCAGGCTGATCACGGGAGCACACAGGCTGATACATATGTGTGACCTGTATGAGCAGTCTAACCGGTTAAACCTTAAGGGCAGAATAAACTAGCAGACCTGTCTCTTGGCTAAAAAGATTAGTCTAGGCCTGTCTCTCAGAAATTCCTAATCCCTGCATCTAACCCTCATCAAACACGGGGCATGTCAAAATAGACTTATCTAGAAGAAAAAGAATCAGCATTTATATAGCACTTTTCATACACAGTGTATCCCAAAGTGCTTTACAAGCAATGCTAGACTGGTAGTGAAGTGACTGAATGTCTAGTGGCAGCCATATCGCACATCATCACCCACACACAGCCTGAATAATTGCATGAACCAGTTTATGGGAAGGGGAATGTTGGCCAGAACACTGGGAATGTCCCCTACTCTTTGCTAAAAAGTGCCCTGGGTTATTTTACTTCCACCTGGACACCCACCAGGACAAGTAGAAGGGACGTCAGTTTAACATCTCATCCAAAGGACGACACACCCCAGAAGTACAGCACCCCCCCAATATTGCACTCAGATGCCAGCAATTTTTAGGTGCAAGTCCAATCCCGGTATGGGACAAGAACCCATGACCTTCTGGTCCAGAGGCGGATGTGCTACCAACTGAGTCATGCTGACACCCTTTATGCCACAACACCCAGGCACTGCAATCCTTTTCATATTGGGCACCCTGCTGGCTAAACAACCTCCCTTCATGCATCTTGAATGAGACCAGGATAGGCTCTTTTAAAAGTAAACTCAGACAGCATCTCACTGCACTTAGTAGCTGTGACGCTTGTCTATAGATTGCCTACCTCCCCCTCATGACCCACATCCCCTCCTTCTCCACTTTCCCCTCTTCCTTGTCCCCATTACAGTTTTGACAACTCCTGCTAGTAACCCTTCTCCTTTTCACCCCCTTTCTCTCCCATCCTCATGTTTCGACTACTGCCTCCCCCTCACCTCTGCCATCAATTACAGCTGTCACTCTCGCTATTACCCCCTTTCTCTCACCCCTTCTTCCTCTTCCACCTTCATGCTATTGCTGCTGCCTCCCCACCCTATCCTCACCCCTACCTGCTCCTACCCCCTCCTCTTTGCTGTTGCTATTAATTCCCCTTCTTACCCCACCCCGCCTACTCACTTCCCACATCACCCCCTAACAGCCACCCACTTTCCCCTACCCTCCTCTTACTCCTCCTCTAGTTACCCCACCTCCCCACCTACTCACTTCCCACATCACCCCCTAACAGCCACCCACTTTCCACCACCCTCCTCTTACTCCTCCTCTAGTTACCCCACCTCCCACCTACTCACTTCCTACATCACCCACCTGACAGCCACCCACTTTCCCTACCCCTCCTCTTACTCCTCCTCTAATTCCCACCCTCCCCGCCTACTCACTTCCCACATCACCCTCCTAACAAGGCCTACTCTGGCTGCTTATTACCCACCAACTGTTTTTGTTAATGCACCTTCGGCCTGCTCTTTTTTGTCTCGATTTGTATTCACTACTGTTTATTAAGAATGTATTGACATGTCTGTTTCAAACTGCCTTAATTGTATTTATTGTTTGCTATCGAATGTTCTTGAATGTATTGTAGTGACTGGTTTTAACTGCAGTAATTGCATTCATTGTTGATATCTAATGTTTGTCTGATTTTGTTTTGTATGCGTCTATGTCAACCTACTGATGTGGAACCTTTGTAAATCAGCCTCTGGCTCAAATGTATTGTAATCCAAGATTTACTGTAAATAAATGACAATAAATAAATACAAATATTTTGCTTAAAGAATAAAAAGAACATCAAAGGTTTTAAGCTTACCTCTGGTATCACAACCAGTCCAAACACTAAGCCAAACAGAACCATATTTAGTCCATACATCCACCGTAGGAAAATGAAGTAGGATGCCACAGAGGAACCAAAGTGACCTTCAAGGCAGAAAAACATATACTTCAGGCAGCTAAATGTCTACAATAGATACAATAATATGCAGTGTATAAAAAAAAATCTATGATCATTAAAACTAATACAATGTTATACAGCAGCTTTTATACAAAAGTACCACAAAAGATATGTCTTTACAGTGGCTTCCTTTCTATAGCTATGTAGTATTAGTGAAATAATTTTTCATCTCAGTAACATTGTCCTTATATGATCATTTTGAAATGCATTTCTGAGGCAAGAGATGATTTAGGAACTGACGATCAAGTAATTCTGAAATTAACTGTGCGTAATAATGTGAACAAAATATCCTTGCTGCCTTTTTCACAATTCTGGAATCTGCTGAGTTTTTCCCTCTTCCCACTTTCATAAATCTCTTGTTTAGTTATTTTTGCAGTTGCTATTATTTTTTCCCTTTTCTATTGCTGCTTTTAGGGTTTCAGACTCTGCATGAGCTATAAGGTATGCTGCTATGATTGTAACTATATTAATGCAGTTCCTATTTAAATAGGCCATAGAAGAATAACCGGGTTACAGGATTACGCAGCGCTGACAAAGATGTCATCATATACAGAATGTCAAAATGTTAGCTAACAATTACACAAAGAAAGGGCACAGTGTGCATATCATAGCTGTAATTGCCTCTGGATTTTTAATGTTTAAGATTTACACCTCTGCACTGTTTATGACACTTTAATTACTTAGAGTGCTTTTCTAGGATACAAAGTGCAATGCTTATGGAATGATAACTGGGTGTGAGCTTGCTGCCACTACCTGACCATCCAGTATATCCAAGTGTAAGAGCATGTTGTTTTCTGTTGTTTTTTTAAAAAATGATCTTGCTAGCTGTATTGATTGAACCCGTTTTGCTGTCACAGAAAAATCACTGTGAAAGAAGAAAAATTATGTCTAATTAATTATTTATGACCTTATGTAGCTCATTGATTGGCTGCCTTGCTGGGCTCAAAATCTCTTAGAAATGCTCAGCACGGCAGCCACATAGCTGTTCACCCTAACTATATGAATTTCTCACAGAAAACTTTTTAAAAATCACCACTTCAGCAGCATCAGTACAATAAAAGACCCACTAAAAACCTACAACATAAAAAGACATGATACCTCGCCAAACATGCAAAACCAAAAACAGACACCACACAGTGGCCTTCAAGACATGTGGCAGTGTTACCACACAGAAGCAAAATCAATAATGAAAAAAAAGCTCCCAAAAAGTTAATTACTGTAATTAGGACTTATAATCAGAATAATTACCTCAGAGCTGTTAATTTCCTGTTGATTAATGACCAACTGGGTGGGGTTGGCCCTCGACTGCACCTCAGGCCACCCTTCCCCCCAACCAGTCGTTAATCTCCAGAAAATGACTGGCTCCTCAATCATTATTGCTTAAATGTACTGCACAGGGTAAGAGACCTTTTTATTTAGTATCAGTTGGTCACTGCTGCTGCCATGTAGTTTTATTTCCTTTTGCTTTACAAAGTAATCAAAGGATAAAATAAAAGTAGAAAAGATGTTGACTAAAATGATGCACAGTAAAGATACTAAAATAACAGAAAAGCTCACAATACTGTATATGTTAATGAAAATGCAACACAGCTAAATAATAAATACCACTAAAAGAAATGTGTGGTCTTGTTTTACAGAAAACCACCAGTATCTTCTGATTCCCTACCACCTACACCCATATTCTTATAGTTTTGAATTAGTGAGGATGTCTCCTGACCACCTGTATTCAGCTACCCCACCCCATTACTGTCTGCCTTGACAAGGGGATCCATACTGAGTGCCCACTTCTGTTGGTGTCCTGCCGCTGTCTAAACTGGCAGGGATATTATAATGATTGGTAACACTAGGGGTGACCTTCCAATGGTCCCCCACCATTACCCTGGTTGCCCCCACACAGATCTGCTCCCTTCTATCACAGCCTTCCCAGGTAGAGGTTTAATAGTTCTGGATGTTTGGGGATACCATGTTCCCTGTACTTGAAGGGAGGAGCCACCCTGCATCCTGGCCCTTGTAATGCACCACACAGGGGTGCAGGGGGATTTGGGGATATGGCCCTTAATCTTCTACTTTTTTACATGTTTCACCTACAGAATCATTGGCAGATTATAATTACTAAAGTGCATACAGCTATTGGTTTACTGCCATATCCAGCTAAGACACAATCAGGTCAAGTGATTATAAACAAGAGAGAAAGGGAGCTTTCTGGCTTGAGATTTACAAAGCAGAGTAGTCTAATTGGCAAAGACGAAGAAATATTTTATTTCAAGCATGAGAAGCTGGAAAGTTGAAGGAGAAACCACCTACTGATGTCAGGAAACTAGACAATATGGAAAGAAGGAAAAGAGAATGAGGAGAGCAATATGGAAAGGATAGATTAAGTTAGAGAGCTCCACTTACTTTCAACCTCTTTAATCTTCATTTCCCATGGTATGCATGCTGTCTTAAAATTATCAAAGTCTCTTTTGAATTTAATCCATTTCTGCAAATAAATTAAGGTTTAGATTACCCGACAGCTGGCAATTGTGAAATGAAATGTGAAACACTGTACTGGAAATGGAATATTTTCATTTTACGTGAGTAATCTTCTTACCTTCAGCATCATCACTTTATAAGCATAGAATTTTCTTCCTTTTCCCTTTCCCAATGCTCCTTCAAATTTCTCTACAAATGCTTGGGCTTTCCTAAATATGAAGTATTTGATTTAAAACATGAACAAGTGTTTGGCCGCAACTGAAATAACTGACAAGGAATTAATAAACTAGTAAGAAATCCTAATCTTGTGGTCAGCTGCATCCCAGGTTACTACGGAAACTGGGAACACAACTTTGTTAGCCTTTGTATCATACTTTTAAAAGGCCCCTAGAAACTGGTGAGGTGCCGGAGGTCTGGAAAAGAGCAATTGTAGTACCAATCTGCTAAAGGATTGATAAGGGTGTTGTGCCAAATAATTGACCAATCAGCTTGACTTCTGTGTTACTTGATGTAGGGTCATAGAAATCCTGATAAGAGACCAAACTGAATATATTTGGAGACTATGGGACAGAACAATCCCAAGCAGCATGGCTTTGTAAAAGGGTAAATATCGCCTACAGTTTGTATTAACTTTTCATGAGCTAGTCAGTAAGGCCATGGGTTGGTATTAGTACACACCAGTAGATATTGCTTTCCTCAGTCTCAGCAAGGCTTTTGATACTGTGCTTCAAAGGAGCCTGCTAGAGAAGATAGTCTGGGCAGCAGGCATAAATACAGAGATCATAAAGTGGACAGGAAACTGACTCCTCATGCAAACACAAAATGTAAGCATAAACAGGGTCATGCCAGAGCAGAGTGAATAACCAGTGGTGTAATAGGGCTAAGTACTAGAGCATTCCTGTTTTATGTTGACTTGCAAAGCATACAGACATATTGATATTAGTGGGTGGTAAGAGGGCTTTTTGGGGCGTGCCCCTCCTCCACCTATCACAGCTTCAGAATACCAACTTTTCCATATTCTGCCCACTCTTAGCCTTTCTTCTATTTTTCTCTTTGAAGTCCTATCCTGATCACAAGGCTGGAAAATGCAAGTTACAAATTTCTTGTGTAACTCCTCATTCCGACGGCTTGAAAGTTAAAACCTTACACCTGTCTCTGTTGTACATTTGTGCCACTGTTTATTTTTTCATATGTGATACAGTTTAATGCTTTAGTTTGCAGGGAATGACAGAGATGTTGTACAGCACATATCATCTGCATATCCATGATGCAGTGCTTGTAACTCATAGTGTCAGATGTTCAATGGGTGGTGCAGGACTTGCGTCGAGCCCTGTACCACCACTCTTTTTTTCTGGTAGTGCGCCAAATGGGTGTGCCAGAACTGCATCCAATTTTAGTAGGTCAGATGTAGTTATGACAGCTTACCTGATTTACTGTAGCTTGCACCAAATATCTGGCACAAGCTCCACGAAAAGGGTCCCCAGGATTGCCACAAGCAGACCACAAAAAGATGGTCTAACCTGCAACAATTGCCGCACAGGGTATAAAATCCCATTAGATTGCTGCAAGCCCTGTGTGCGATCTCATTGGTGCACCCTGGGCTTGCAGCAATGCATGGGCTTGGAATATCTGGCCCCTGGAATTATTGTACAGTAGAAGCCTCTTAAAGGGGACACCTTCATGGACGCCCTATCATCCCCTTTAAGCGGCTGTCCCATTTATCAGAAGCAGCCCTTTTTTCCATCGCAACCGGAAAAGACTTTGCTCATGAGACACACATGTGTTACTGTAATGAACGAAGCAGAGGAAACAAACAAAACATCGTGAAGTAGTGGATACCAGTACTTTTTATGATTACAACTCCTTTTTGTAAAAGTGTATTTGGTTTGGTTCTTGATTTAATTTATTTAATTGGTGAAAGCATCACACTGAACTTTAATTAAAATCACTTAGTTTCACTTAGCAACTTTTGAGAGAAAGGAGTTGGGCAACTGTACAATCTCAATAACTTTTATATTCTCACCCAGTGGGAGGTTGACTCTTTTGTTGTTTTTGTAGATGCCATCCTGCAAACCAAACACACTTCAGAGAGATGTTAAACATGCTCTAGGAAGATGCTAAGCAGGTGGGAATGTGAAGCAGCTTAAATGCAGGGCACTTAACGAGCACTTAACAAGGCATGATTAAATTTTCAGCACCTTTTCCTACACCTGTTACTAGATAATTGTCCCAATTAAGCAACAGGACTGTCGCAATTAAACAGAAGCTGGTCCCATTGAATAACATTAGCTAAACATCTGTGCCCAGGTGATCGTCCCAATTAAGCGGACGCCCCCTTTAAGTGGCTTCTACTGTAGTTTTATATGTAGTAAAAATCAACAAAATACTTGCTAACATGTCTTACACTCATTGCAAGTCTCCGAGGAAGGACCTGGTTGGTCCAAAAATGTAGACACTGTTTTCCTTTTCTACCATCTACGGTGGTCCAATAAAAGGTATCAAACCATTTGCTTCTGGATCTGTCCTTACAAGGACCAATACAGCAACTAATCTATTTCAGTATGTCTCACACTCATTGATCACTCTAGGTAAGCAACTATGTTACTCTGGTTACCTGTGTTTTGAGCACTAAAATTAAAGCATTTTGGTCATTACAACATACTGTAAATAAAAAAAGTTCAACATATCTACAATAAAGCCCATCACTATAACATCCAGTTCACAGAGTTACTGCAGGAAGCAAGGTAATTTAAATGGGAGGCCATCCCTTTAGTCATACAGGAAACTGTGACCCTGCATCATTCTGGCAGGCTCCACTGTAGTCAGGAAGCAAGCGAAGTATGATTGCCTGCAGAGCATACAGTAGAATGCACTGGCATTATCAGTCTGGACTGTGAGAGGGCTTTTGGGGGCCATGCCCCTTCTACAGTATAACTAGCACAATTCTTGGAAACTGAATTTCCTTCCTTATCCCACCTATTATCTGCCTTTCTCTTTCTTTTGAAGACCTTGACCCACCACAGGGCTGGAAAATCCAAAGTAGAGGGTTTTCTTGTGCAATTCCTATGACCTGTAAGAAACCTTGTCCCTGTTTTTAGTTTCACTTCTGTGGTTCTCTCCAGTGCTTTAAACACACTCTGTGTTGCTATGAACACAATGAATGGCATTATTTGCTACTTTACATGTGTCACTCAGTGGCACTTCCTCCTTACACCCTTTCTCAGTCTCTGTCATCTCCTTGTGAAACGCATGATCAACTCTACCCCACTTGCTCTCTGTCCCTCCATGATCTCTGACACTCCAAATCATGTAGCCATGGTCTGTATACACTTGCCACTCTGCAGCAATTGCTCTCTCCCCCACTCCACAGTCTATGCCCCACCCAACAATGCCACCATTTCCTATACTGTAATTATCATTACCTTCTGTTTGCCACTTGCTCGCTCCCCTCCCATTCCATGATCTTGCCCCTCCACAATGTTCCCCCATTCCTGCTAGGTCACATTGTCTGCTGTTCGCCACTTGATATGTATCCCTTCCCTCACTGATCTCTGCTCCTCCACACACACAAATTGCTGTCCTTTCTCTGTATTCAATAGTCACTGTCTGGCATTTATTCTCTCCCACCCACCCTCAAACATCTCGTCACTCCTGGTGTTTCATATTGCCTGTTGTGTGCCATTTGCTCTCTGTTACTTCCATCCCTGATCTCCTGCCCCAGCATACAGCCATTATCCATATACTGCACATGCCATACTCTCCATCAGTATCCCTTTTCTACTCCATCTCTGATCCTAGCAACATATCGCTATTCTCTGTATACATTTGCTGCTCTCTAGCACTTGCTCTATCCCCCCTCATTGATCTCTGCCCCTAAACAGGCACCAGTTCCCCATCATTCACATTACCTGCTTTGTAGCACTTGTTCTCTCCCCTCTGCCCCCAAAGTACCACCAATCACTGTAATTCATATTAGCTGCTCTGTGCCATTTGCTCTGTTTCCATCCCTTCTCCGATCTCTGCCCCCCCCAACATGCTGAATTGCCCTATACATTAGCCACTCTGTGGCACTCACTCTTTCTCCCTTGTGTCTTGGGGTCTGATTCCAGAATGGTTACGCATGTCGCAAAGTGACTTGTGCCAAAAAAAAATGGTGCAAGTAGCACTTTGCATCATGCATAACGACATTCGGTGGGGGGCAGACTTTGGGAAAATGGGGAGATGCTTGAAAGAGGCATTAAGGGGAATGGGACAGGAATCAGGGATTGAGGAACAGTGGGCAGTATTTAAAATGGGGATTATAAGAACAACAGAATTATGCATTAAGCAGGTTAGCAAGAGGAAAAGAAAGAGGAGACCATTATGGTTTTCCAAAGAGGTAGCAAAGAAAGTGAAAGCCAAAAGATTGCATTCAGGCAATACAAAAGACACAGGCAGAAGGGATAGGGAGAAGTACCAGGAGAAACAAAGGAGGCAGGGAAGTCAGTAAGGAAGCCAAAGCTCAGACAGAAGAACACATTGCAAAATCAGTGGTTAAAGGGACAAACCTTTTACAGGTACATAAGTGAAAAAGAAGGACAAAGGGAGGGATAGTGAGACTGAAGGGGAGGATGAGAGCATGGAGGATGACAACAGTAAAGCTGGACATATTGAACAGGTATTTCTGCTCGAGTCTTTACTAAGGAAGAGGGGGTAATGGGTCTGAAGGGAGTACAAGGGTGAGAATGGTGCAGAATGGATACAAGTCCCTTTACACGAGAAAGGGTCCTGAAGGAACTGGAAGTAATAAGAGCTGATAAAGCAATGGGGCCAGATGGGTGCACCCAGGGTCCTTAAAGAACTAAGAGAGGTGGTGGCTGAACCTCTGGCTATCCTGTTCAGCCAATCACTGGAAACAGGGAGGTACCCAAAGACTGGAGGACAGCAGATGTAGTCCCCTTATACAAAAGTGGGAACAAAGAGGAAGCAGGGAACTACAGACCAGTCAGCCTCACCTCGGTAGTGGAAAGATCATGGAAGCACTACTGAAGGAGAGATTGGTGGAACATCTGTTGTCAATGGACTACAGGACCCAAGGCAGCATGGTTTCACCAGGGGAGGTCATGTCAGACCAACCTCATTGAATTTTTGACTGGGTGACTAGGGAGGTGGATCAGGGAGGGCAGTGGACATGGCCTATCTGGACTTCAGCAAGGCCTTTGACACTGTGCCACATAGAAGACTATTACACAAACTGGGGAATATGGGTGTGGGCAGGACAGTAGTGTGGTGGGTAGGTAACTGGCTGGGTGGCAGGACACAGAGGGTGGTGGTAAATGGCTGTCACTCCACAGAGGGAAGAGTGACCAGTGGGGTACCACAGGGATCAGTGCTGGGACCGGTCCTATTCAACATCTTCATCAGTGACATTGTTCAGGATATAGAAGGCAGAATTTCACTGTTCGCTGATGACACAAAGCTCTGTAACAGAGTAGACACACCAGAGGGTGTAGACAGAATGAGAAGGGACCTGCAGAAACTTGAAGAATGGTCAAGGGTTTGGCAGTTGAAATTCAATGCAAAGAAGTGCAAGATAATGCATATGGGGCACAAAACCTGGCACAATATATCAGTTGGGGGTGAGGATATAGCATGCACCAAGCAGGAAAGGGATCTTGGGGTTGTCATCTCTGATGACCCCAAGGTAGGGAAACAGTGTGACAAGGCATCAGGTAAAGCAAATAGGATGCTGGGATGTATAGGCAGGGGCATCACCAGCAGGAAAAGGGAGGTCATAATTCCGCTATACAAGACACTAGTGAGGCCCCACCTGGAGTACAGTGTACAGTTCTGGAGACCATACCCACGTAAGGACATAGACAGGGTAGAGAAGGTTCAGAGGAGGGCAACAAAGATGGTGCATGGGTTGCATCACAAGTCCTATGAAGACAGGTTAAAGGAACTGAACATGTACTCCTGGAGGAGAGGGAGGGAGAGGGGATATGATAGAGACATACAAGTATCTTACAGGGAGGAACAGGGTGCAGGAAAACACTATTTTTAAGCTGAAAAATATGTTTCAGGACTAGAGGCATGGATGAAGTTGGAGGGAGGACGATTCAGAGGAAACATGAGAAAGAATTTCTTCACAGAACGGGTGGTGGACAAGTGGAACACCCTGCCAGAGGAAGTGGGGCTGAAACAATCACGGGATTTAAGAATGCATGGGATAGACATAAAGGAATTCTAGAGGTCAGGGGTAAGGGGAAATAGACTTCTAGGAAAACAAACTGAACTTACAAGCTCAAATGGGCAGACTAGGTGGGCCATAGGCCCTTATCTGCCGACACTGTCTATGTATCTATGTATCTATGTATTCCAAAAGGCAGCCTGTGACATGTCACAGGCTGCAAGTGCCAAAGTGGTCCTATGCCACTAGTTATGCCATAAGCCTCCTGTGTCATGGTGCAAGGGGGTTTATGCCAGCAGTTGCGTCCTATTCTGGGAGGGTGGCTGCCGGAACAGCACATTTGCAATTCCAAGACGACTCCCGAACAACATTGGTCTAAGTACAGTTAGACCAGCTATTAGCTGATCTAAGTGTACCTTATGTCCACCGGGGGTGCACCACTGTGCCATGTGCACCCAACAGCCACCCCTCCTCACGTTCCCACACAAGCTCCTCCCAGCCATCCCCCATTGGCATCTACCCTGTAAAGCCCTCTGTGGGCTGCTGGCATCCCCAAGCCCCGATCCCCGAAAATTTCCCCGCATGGCAGATGTCTCCCCCCACCCGAGAAGTGCCCTGCAGGGCAGTTCATGTCCCCCCATCCCCAAGCCCGATCCCCAATCACCAGCTAACCGCTAATATTACAACAGCCATGCCACTAATCCCTGGTAGTCTAATGGCCTCAACCCAGCAGTGCCAGTCCACCCCCACTGCCCCCACACACCTGTTCCCAGTTGACAGCTGGCAATACCCACCTCTCACCTCCACGGCCAGCCACTGACTGAACTCCTTCAAGGCACGTACTACTGTATACAGTACGCATTCATTGACAGGTTGAGCACCTACTGTATACAGTAGTACACACTCGGAGGGAGCACAGTCCACGGCTGGCCATGGAGGTGAGAGGTGGGTTGTGCCAGTTGCTGACTGGGGCCAGGTATGGGGGGGTGGAGGGTGATTGGCATTGCCGGGTGGGGGGGTCACTGGACTACCAGGGATTGCGAGTACATGTCACCAGGTGGCTGGCATCAGGGCTATGGGGGGAGCCTGTATAGCCCTGTGAGGCAATGCAATTGTTTCAGGGAGCAGGGCTTTGGGGGCTGTGCTTTCCGGGCTACAGGAGAGGGGACCTGGGTCCTGTCAGAGGGCATTGCTGCGGCTTGAAACACCCTATTGAGGTGCACCCTCCCTTTGGTGCACTGCCTGGAGTGCCACAAGTCACAGCATGTAGCTGCTGGGGACCCTGCCTGTTCTGGAATCTGTTGCAGGGTCCCCGGCGTATCAGCATATGGTGCAACTAGCAAGTGCTGGCTACTTGCGCCATATGTCTTGGAATCAGGACCCAGGTGTCCTGTGTAATTTTTGTCAATAAATAGTGACTTTTCATGATGGTGTGTATGTCCATTTATATTTTTTGATTTAACGATTGTGGTTTGCTTTTAGGGGTAGCACCTTTGACTGTACTGGCATGCCCAGTTTTTGTTTTTAAATATACATTAGCCACTCTGCAGAACTTGCTGTCCCCCTCCTAATCTCTGTGCCTCTAAATGCTGCCATTCATTGTCATTCACATTAACCGCTCTGTGGCCCTTGTTTTCTGTTCTTCCCCTCCAAGATATCTGCCCCTCCAACCCCAAAGAAATACCAGCACTGTCCCTGCACATTAGCCACTCTGTGACAGTTATTGTCTTCCACCTACCCCTCAAATGTTTTGCCACTCCTTGTATTTCATATTACCCACTGTGTACCATTTGCTCCCTGTTCCTCGCTTCCCCAAACTCTCTCCCCCAACATACTGCCATTCTCCATACACATGAATGTTTATTTATTTATTTATTTATTTATTGGAAATATCAGAATTACAAACCTTTGCTTCAAAGACTCATTTACAAAAGCTCCACATCAAGAAATACAAGATAAGGTACAAATGTAAAACAAGGTACAATGCAAAATAAGGTATAGTCAGGGTGTAACCTGGGACAGAGTAACATGAGGCAGCAGTATACATAAATGCAGAGGTACAATGTCAATGATAGATATAAACAGCATATATAAACAAAACTGCAGGCACAATAAATAAGAACTACAAGCACAATCAACAAAAAGTACAGGCACAATATGAAGATAATTCTGAGGGAAACTGAGGCAAAAGAGTAGAACTAGACAAGTAGGTACCAGGTACAGGTACGAGAATGAGGGGGAATGGGGGAGTGGGGAAAGAAGTAGAGAACTAGAGGAGAAAGGGAGGTCAAGCAAGAGGAGAAGGGGGAGGAAGAGTGTAAAGGGGGAGGAGTCTGAGGGGAGAGCCATCAGAGAAGACATTGTCTTTACTTAGGGGAAGCTCAGGGATTGATGAGTTACAATGGTGAGAGGAAGGGAGACACTAGAAGCAGTCATAATGACTAGAGGCAAGAAGATGCTGTCTGAGCATATATTTGAATGGGTCTAGCTTACAGACAGAAATGACCTTAGAGGGCAAACCATTGAGCCAGAGGGGGGCCCTATACATAAAGGCCCGCTGCCCCAAGAAGGTCCAACAAAACAGGACTGAGAAAGGGACTTTAGAGGAGTTCTTTAACTGTATCCCTAGTCTCCTCCATCTCTGACCCTCCAACATGCCATTATTCTCTGTATATCTCTACCACTCTGTGGCACATGCTCTCTCCCCATTCTCAATCTCTGCCCCTGACATGTCTCCATTCCCCATCATTCACATTACCTACTCTGTGGCACTTGTTCTCTCCCTTCTCCTCAATATCTGTGCCCCAAAGGTTTCCCATCAAGAGGGTGTCATAATTTTATTTATTTATTTGAATTTTGGATTACACCTTTGAGCCAATGGCTCTTCGACAAAGGTTCCATGTCATGGAAACAGCACAGGTTACAAACAGGAAACAGGCAAATTTAACAAAAGGTAGGCAAGTACAACATAAAACAGTACAGGAAATTAGGTAGTTTACAGTTATTACATCAGAAGAAATAGTACATGAGCCACCAGGGGCTTTGTCGGAAACCAAAACGAACTGAATAAATGCAGGGTACATCAGCAAGACCTAACATTGCATAGAAAAGAGGGTTGGTGTGCGAAAAGGCATTTGAGCTGAAATAGCAGGTGAGAGAGGGAAACAAACATAGTAAAAGGAGGCGGCAGCAGGTGGGAGGGGGGAAGTGATTACTGAGTGTGAGGAAAGAAAAAATGGAGGGGGGTGAAATAAGGGGACAAGGGTAAGGTGGGGGAAGGGGGAAATAGGAGAAAGGGGATGTGGAAGTAAGTGGGGAAAAATGGAACCGGGGCAAGGGTGGGTGCGGGTACTGGCATGGGATTGAAAAAAAAAGGAGAAACATGGTGAGTGAGTGGAAAAGTGACTGAGAAGAATTCAAGGGAGACTAGGGGCAGGTAGAGTTATTTTATGAGGGGCAGTCACAGCTGGCACTGGTAACTAGGTTTTGACAAAGTTTGTGCTTGAATAATAACGTGATGAAAGGCGCGCTGTAAAAAACAGCATCAGTGAAAACCGCTACCTGTGCATGACAGAGTGAGGATGTTACAGTGATGTACATGTAGTCAGGTAGCTGTTTGGACTTTTATACTAAATACCCCCCCCCCCAACTTTCCACCTCCCCCTGAGTTGCATCCCTCCCCAGAGTTTGAATAATTAATCTTCCCCTTCTGATTCCCCCTAAGCTGAGCCCCTCCACGAGTTTGAATAATTAATCCTCCTCATCCTAACTTTCTCCTCCCTCCTCGAGTTGTGTCCCCCAAGGAGTTTATTTATTGATTCTTGGAATTAAAACCCTTTGAGCTAGAAGCTCATTTACAGAGCTTCTAGCTTGTTTGTGCTATGCCTGCCTTGCAGCATTTTCACATAGCTTGAATTTCAGTTTCTGTAATTTGCTTGTGCCCTTTTCACCTACACCGTCTTTGTTTCCGCTGTATTGTGAGTGAACCCCCCCAAAACTACCACCATTCTCAATAATTCACTTTAGCTGCTTTGCACCGCTTGCTCTGTATCCATTCACTCCCTGATCTCTGCCCCTCACAAAATGCCAACATTTTCCCTATACATCACTCGCTCTGTGGCACCTGCTCTTTCCCACTTCCCAATCTTTGCCTCCTCAGTATGCCATCATTCACTGTCATTCACATTAGCAGCACTGCTGTCCTTGCTCTCTATTTCTCCCCTCCCCAGTATACGACTCCCCCAAAATGCCGGTGTTGTCCTTACACATTAGCTGCTCTGTAGCATTTACTCTCTCCCACTCACCCTCAAACATTTCAGCACTCCTGGTACTTATCATTACCTGCTGTATGCCATTTCCTCTCAATTCCTCATTACCCTGACCCCCTTCCCCCAACATACTGCCATTCTCCATAAACATGACAGGCTCTCTGGCTCTGTCCCTGTTCTGCCTCATCTCTGACCCCTTCAACATGCTGCCATTCTCTGTATATATTTGCCACTCTATGGCACTTTCTCTCTCTCTTGCCCCCTTCCCGATCTCTGCCCGCCAACGTGCCTCCATTCCCCATCATGCACATTACCTGCTCTGTACCTCTTGCTCTCTCTCCCCTCTCCTTGATATCTACCCCCCAAACTGCTGCCATTCATTGTAATTCACATTAGCTGCTCTGCCCTGCTTGCTCTGTATCCATCCACCCACTTCCTGATCTCTGCCACCCCCCACAAAATGCCGACATTTTCCCCATACTTAACCACTCTGTGGCACTTGCTCCTCCCCTCCCTGGTCTTTGCCCCCTCAAAATGCTGCCATTCACTGTTATTCACTGCACTTGCTCTCTATTTCTCCCTTCCCCAATATCTGTCCCCAAATGGCTATATTGTCTCTACACATTAGTTGCTCTGTGGCACTTACTCTCTCCCACCCCAAACATCTTGCAACTCCCAGTGCTTCATATTGTCTGCTGTATGCCATTTCTTTAAGTTCCTCCCATCCCTAACCCCCCCAACATACCACCATTCTCCATATACATGACATGCTCTCTAGATCAGTTTATGTTCTACTCCATATTTGACCCCTCCAACATTCTGCCATTCTATGTATATATTTGCCGTTCCACAGCACTTGTTCTCTGTATTTCTCCCCAGTCTCTGCCCCCAATGTGCCTCCATTCCACATCATTCACATTATCTGCGCTGTAGCACTTGCCCTTTTGCCTCCTCAATATCTGCTCCCCAAAACTGCCACTATACACTCTAATTCACATTAGTTGTTTTGCACCACTTGCTCTATATCCATACCTCCCCTTCTCTGCCACCCCACAACGTGCCAACATTTTCCCTATACATTAGCCACTCTGCGGTACTTGCTTTTCCCACCTCTCCATAATATCTGTCTCCCAACGTGCTGTCATTCATTGTAAGTCACATCAGCCTCTCTTCAGCACTTGCTCTCTGTTTCTCCCCTCTGATATCTGCCCCCCAAAATGACAACATTGTTCCTACACATTAGCCACTCTTGCTCTCTGTCCTTCCCCTCCCTAATGTCTGCCCCCTCAACATGCCCATATTCTCCCTATACATAAGCCACTCTACGGCACTTGTGTTCTCTCCTGCCTGATCTCTGCCCCCTCCCCAAATTTGCCACCATTCACCGTCATTTACATAAGCCATTCTGTGGCACATGGCCTGTATCTCTCGCCTCTCCAACCCCCCAACATGCTGGCCTGGCTTTGTCTCTAAACATTAGCTGCTTCTCGGTACTTGCTCCCCCCCCGATCTCTGCCCTCTCAACGTGCCACCATTCACCATCATTCCCATTAGCCACTCTGTGGCACTTGGTCTCTGTCACTCCTTTAATTGATATTTGCCCCCATGCTGACATTGTCTGTATACATTACCTTTCAGCTTCTGTTTCTTACTACTGCTGTTTATAATGTTAGAACACATTTCCACTGCTTACATTCCTTTTTTCCTGTACCATTCTAAATAGAGTGCCACCAGATAATTGCTGTCTTTAGGTATACCTCCTTTCATTTCTATCTACATTTGAAGTCACTGCCCAATCACAGGGCTGGAAAATGCAAGCTGAAAGGTTATTGTGTCTTTTCTAATTCTGACTTCTTAAACCCTTACCCCTGCTTCCTAGTCTAGGTGTGTACTACTGTTAACTTCTTTCATATGTGGTGCAGTTTATTGCTTTGTTTCACAGGAAATGGCAGGGGATATTGCACAACTTATATCATTTGCATATCCATGATACAATACTTGCAACTCATGAAATTAATGTATTCTCAAACATGGTAAAAAGTAAAGCATGTTACACTCATTGATCACTTTATGTAAGGAGCTGTGTTTATAGAGTGAAACCTGCAACATGAAACCCAATTTGCAGTGTTAGTGTAGGAAACAGTATACTTTTAATGGCAATTAATTTATTTAGTCATGTAGTAAACTGTGATGATATGCTTCATCCTGGAAGCATCCACTGTATGTAGGAAGCAAGCTGAATATGTTTGTAAAGTCCTGTATATGAATACATGGGTATCAGTCTGAGAACTTGCCCAACCACAAGGCTGGAAAATGCAAAGTAGAGGGTTTGTGTGCAATTCCTAAGACCTGCACAAAACATTGTCTGTGCTTTTAGTTCCAGTTCTGTGCTTCTGCCCAGTGTTTTCAACAAATGACACTATGGTGAACACACCAAATAGAACTACATTTGTCTCTCAGCTGCACTTTCTCCTTACCCCTTTGAGATCTCTGTTGTCCCCCACGAAACACATTATCTGCTCTTCTTCCCTTGCTCTCTATCCCTCCATGATCTCATATCTCCTCAAATGCCCTCTCGCCTATGCCACAATCTTTACCCCATGCCAAAATGCCACCATTCACCATAATTCTCATTACCTGCTGTTCTCCACTTGCTGCCTTCCCTCCCACTCCATGAACTTTGCCTTCACAGTACCCCCCCACCCCATCTCACTAAGTCACATTATCCGCCAGCCTATTTAAAACTGAATATTGATATTTGGTGGTGGTTGTTACATCATGTGATTTTATTTTGAATATTTAAAGAGGGATTTGTTTATCTCCCAGTGTTGGATCTCACTAAGTTGAATGCGTTATGCACTTTTAGGTGAATGGTGAAGGGCAAATCTTAAATATTTCTAAAAAAAAAATATCTAATTGAGTTTTCTAAAAAAAATTATTTTAGGATTTACCTATGTTGGTACTAGAGCATTAACAAGTCTTACAGTCAAATACAAACATAACAACTGATATGCAATAAGCTATTTTAGATATAATGATGGACAATATTGTAAATCATATTTATGTATTTGTAGCTAGGAAAAAAGCGTTCTCCTGAGGAAGCCTGCATTATACAGGTGAAATGTTAAGAACTATGGCCTAATGGGAAATGCAACAATAAAAGAATTTGAATTGTGAGCAAGTCTTTGTCTGTCTTCACTTAAACGTCCCTTTCTCCTGCCGCCCATGAATTTGGTACTTTGTAGTTCTACAGCATCATGGGTGGCAGTTATCTAAGGACTTTTCCATTTCCCGTGATACAACTGAGCTTTGCTAAGGATCTGGTTTGCATGTACTGGGGTAATCAAAATACTGTCTTGACAACTCAGGATCACAATCTTAAGAAAACATAAGAGTTATGTGTGATCCCTTTTCATTTCCCAGTTATGACAATTTCATTGTTATAGCTCATACTATTAATCTGTTGCACTATGTATGCCCAGCAAATACTAAACAGTAAATATATGCAAGCCAACATCTGGAGTTGGCCAGTGCTTTTTAATTATATGTAGCTGACCTAAACAAGAACATTGTTTGGTGGTTAAGAATAATGGAAAAGCTGAGGATTTGATTGTTGTTTGGTTGCATCATCGATTACAATTGCCTGCATTTCTGAACCTGCTAAAACTTGATTGAAAACATTTGCAAAAAAAAACTCATGTGAATTGTTGAAACTACCAACCAGACAATAAGCAAGGAAACTTATTTCCTTGGATCATCCCAAAGTGAGTAGAATGGGTTTAATTAGTTAAAATGTTTGGCAGATACATCCTCCTAACATTGCATTTTTTTAGATTTGTGTTTCATTTTTCAATTTATTTACCCAGCATAGTCCGTCTGAGATGTAACACCTACTTTCTTGTGAGTCCTGCTCCTACCCATTTCTGCAGCTTGGTGGAGTGGAGGTTAAGTGACTGGTAGACCCCGGATCAGTCATCAGCAGTTGAAATAGTCAGTTGCAATTCAATGCAGTTACAGTCAGTTGCAATTGCATTGGATTGCAGTCATAAAATAGTGGAGTTGAAATCCACTGCAGTTGATGATTCCATGACCCATCCAGGTTTGTTTTTGTGGTGCACTACAGCGTGTTTTCTCTTTTTTTCCTTCTTGGGGGAGGAGGGGGGCCGCGAATATTTAATGGTCCTCAACCACCGGCACCGAGCCTTACAACCAAAAAAATGCACCACTGGATCCTGGACATGAAGCACCCACCAATTAGGAGAGAATGAAGGAGGAGCCAGGAGCTTGAGAGTGTCTGTGACTGACTGCATGGGGTGGCATGGAGAGTGTGCCGAGGTAGGAGGTAGGAGAGGAGACTGTCAGGAGAAGAGGCATCCATCTGTGTTGGTGTGTGGGCAATGGAGCGAGCAGCATTTTTCTGCAGGGATAAAGTTTGGCTGCTCGGCTTTTAATTTAAAAATAAGTTAACTGTGTCCACTGTCCTGATGTGTCTGGTGATTGGAGAGAGACTAGTGTGTGGCTGGGCAGGTCCCAGTCAGTCCTCCAGCAAAGCCAGGCAGCAGTCATGTGAAGGCAATATGTCAGTGGTCTGGTCATGGCTGGGATCAGCCCGTGACCCCATTGGCCGGGCCCATCGGATGACTCTTACTCAGGCTCGATAAGGGCTTCAGAGTCAGTGAGGAGGAGGAGGAGTGCTAGGTGCACTAGTTCCACTGTGTGGAGTACCAGAGTGGGGACGTGGATCTGGGTTGGGGATCGATTGTGTCAGTTGGGAGGAGGGAGCACACAGCTCCAAAAAAACACTGGCACCACCACTGAGTAGAGCAGCAGCAGCAGCAGCAGCCTGAGCCATGGAACCATCAGACAATGACTGAATCATCACATGACACCTGACCAAGCTGGCAACAGGCTGCTACAGTGAGCAAGGTACTGTATGAGATGGGTATGTAAGGCCCACCAGGGCTGGGCAGTGGGCAGCAGGAAGGAGGAGGATGGTCTCTCACAGACTACTCAGTCTGTCTGTGTGTCTGCTGTGTGCTGGGCTGGATTGTCTGGCTGGTTGAGGGCTTGGGAGCTGTGGGGCCCAGGGGGTTGAACTTGAAAAGCCAAGGCGAATGACATCATTGATCTACTGCTGGCAGCCCAGCTGGGTTCTCTCTGTCTGTGGTGGCATTGTGAGTAAGTCAGACTCCCCATGAGGTCATGGAGCAGGCCAGGCACAGATGGTCGGTTGGTGAGTTCCCAGACCCATAGGAGGCCGGAGCGCGGAGCATGGTTGATCGGGTCCAATAGACAAAATGTTTGTTGTTTGCCACTGTAGGAACTGGATAGACTAAATATTAAAGGCCTCATGGCAAGATGAATAAAACTTTAAAAAACACATTAGTGTACATGCTGAAAGCCAAAATAAATTCAGAAACTGTCAGAAAATGCTTTTTTAATATGCATGAGCTTTTTTTAGCTTTAAATTTAAACTATGGCTACATCTAAGTTATGGTATACCATACAGGAGGTATTTCTAGGGGTGCTCCCTTAAACTGTTTTCAGACTCACAGATTCTGCTAGTAAACTAACATATATTGATGGTTGGCTCTGTTTGCAAAAGGGTACCGTCTAGCTTCTGTGGGGTGTTTAAGAGGCCCTACCTATACTGTATTTTAGACTCATAGTTCTTTCTCTAAGTAACTAGTATTACTACTGCTTATTTTTCTATACTGTATATTGTTTTACTGCCCTGCTTCAACTTGTTACTTTTAGGGACTTAGTATATTTTGTTGTTGTTTTGACTGGTTATTGTGCTTTAGTGGGTCCCTACTGTGTGTAGATTTGTTTCACTGCACTTTGTATTTGCATTTTAAAGAGCAGTCAGCTTCTAAGCTGCTGCTGACTAGTTGCTTCTCCCTCCAACATATGCAATACCTCACCTGCCCCAGAGCTGAGGGACATAAATAATTCCTTTTGTTTCTGCCCATTTATGAAGTTATAATGCTGCTAAATCCCAAATGCTAAAAATGGAGCTGCTTCCTGACCTCAACCCATCAACATGCCCCCACGTAGGCACATGCAGCCCCATTTTATAATGTTATCTCCATCTCTGCAAAGACATAGACAGGGTGGAGGCTGTCCAGAGGAGGGCAACCAAAATGGTGCAGGGTCTGCACCAGAAGACATATGAAGAAAGATTAAAGGAGCTTAAGATATATAGCCTCAAGGAAAGGAAGGAGAGGGGAGACATGATAGAAACTTTCAAATACCTCAAGGGAATCAACAAAGTCCAAGAGGGTAGCATCTTTCAGAAAAAGAGATGTGCAAGAACAAGGGGACACAATTTGAAGATAGAGGGATGGCTCAGAGGTAATGTGAGGAAGTATTTCTTCACAGAGAGGGTTGTAGATGCATGGAACAGCCTTCCTGAGGAGGTCATAGAGTCAAAAACAGTGGGGGAATTCAAGAATGCATGGGACAGACATAAGGCAATTCTAGTGGGGTGTAGGAGGAAGTAGGCTGTTGGTTAACTAGGATCTGCAGCTTATCCATTAGGTAGGGAAATGGGCAGACTAGGTGGGCCAAGCGGTCCTTATCTGCCATCAGATTCTATGTCTCTATGTCAGAAGAAGAAGGCTGTGTGTGCGTATGCCCCATTGATTTCAAGGGGGGGGACTTTTCCATAAATTTTATTAACTTTTATAGTCAAAATTTTAATTCAAAAAAGATACGAAGTTAAAAAAGTATGACAAACTACTTCATAATAAAATTCAGCGATGATGAAAGTTGAAAAAATTGGTTGGATTTTCTTCAGTTAGTTGAAGTTCGAATTTTACAACTAGTTGAAAAAATCAGTCATAATATGTGGTAAGTCAGTCATAATTGGTTTTTCAACGTGAGGGGTCTACTGGCCCAAGGTCACACTGTGAGTATTTGGCTCTAGCAGGTTGAACCTAGGATCTCCTGGTTTCCAAGTTCGTGCCCTTACCATTAAACCACAGTGGACC
This sequence comes from Neoceratodus forsteri, assembly GCA_016271365.2. Classification (NCBI taxonomy): domain Eukaryota; kingdom Metazoa; phylum Chordata; order Ceratodontiformes; family Ceratodontidae; genus Neoceratodus; species Neoceratodus forsteri. Next base: position 1,609,625,084 of record CM057453.1, read on the forward strand.
ACACTGACTTCTGAATTCCTGTCCAGTCAATCATTTAATCATGGTGCATCACAAATATGGGCTCAAGGTGCGGCTGGCAGAGATGTGCTTGTGTAACTTTGGTCTTGCTCTCTTCGGTGATGTCCATACTCAGTACAGCTGCTGAGAGAGGGAGCTCTCAAGGCTAAGGAAAATAAGTAATAAACATTAAGAGTCACAGGAGTGAAAGAGAACCAAGAGAGTGCTGGAAAAGGAGGCGTAATTGGCAATGGTGTGAAGCAATTAGAAAGAGAAGTGTGATGCTGACCCAGTGGAATGGAGGGTTGACATACTGGACAGAACACCTCCAACCCCACTTGTGACCCGGGTTTAAAAATGAGCTCTGATGGTTGAGTGGCCAGAGGGAAAGGAACAAGTGTTTGACAACTGCTCTCCAGAGGAAAAAACATAAGCCATGCTGCTCACAGTACTGCTACCATGTGGAGGTGCCGTGGCAGGGCAATGGTCATGACTCCAATGGGAGTTGGTCAGCAGCAGGTGTGTATGCACCTCTATGTGAATATATGCATCACTGCACACTGCTGACCTAGAGCCAAAACAAGGAAAACAGTGCCAGAGTATGATGCTCAGCCACTTTCTGACCCACATGACTACCCAAGACCACATCATCTGGATGAGGTTTACAGGGGGCGGCAGCCCTCCCTCTCCTGGCCCAGTCATAGAGTGTATTACACTGGTGATTGTGAGGTAGGTCCTGGGGAGGCATGTGCTAGCTGAGTTGAGGCTAAGCAGGGCTGGCCCTGAGGGGTAAAAAGTAATATGGAAAAAAAAAAGAAAGAGAAGTGTGGAATTGTGGTGTTTAGATAGGAGGAGTAGTGGGAGACATTTTGTCAGCTGCCCATCAAACTCCAGGCAAGTCTCTCAATTTAAAGTGCAGCTGACAAGAATGCACTAGTGTTACATAGCTTTGACCTTGCTCTCTCTATTAATATCCACCCCTTAGTGGAGGTGCCAATTGATCAGATTTCTCAAAGTTAAAGGAAATGAGTGATAAACATTAAGGTTCAAAAACTCAAAAGTATGAAAGTAACACTCCTCCTTATCCAATTGATTTCATAAATATAAAGCACAGAGGAGAGGAAAAAAACCTGTGGGGGGAACTTCTGGGGATCAAAGTCTATGTGTTAGCCCTTTCACTGCGATACTCATGAGGTAAGCAGTATATAAGCTTAACATCTTCCCAGGCTTTAATTATGGGAGATGGGGACGTTTTTCCTTGAAGCAGCCATAGCTGTGCCAATCCTGACCAGAGTATGACTGATGAGTGTGTGTCTTAGGTCAGCAAGACAGATTCAAAGATTCTTGATAAACCAGGAAATGGTCTTGATGGAGCTTATCACAGTAGTAAACTTGTTGGTAGGAACCTTATTATGTTGATTTGTTTTAGACGTTTCTGAGAATAAGAGCTATTGAAGCAGCAGAGTTCTTTCTCAGGCTTTATGATGTTTCATGACTTTCTGGGGTAAATACAGAGGCTAAAGCAATACATTATCTGAATCTTAGGAAGCTGAAAAAGGCGAGGGTCATTGCTGCTTGCAGATGTAGGTCTGATTTAAAATTGAATACTCCATTTCTTAACAGGCATATTAAATGGCAATATAGAACGATGTGTCTCATTGTTAGGAAGTAAGAACTGAGGCCTTGGGAATGGCAGAAAGTAGAGTACTTAGTCCACACATAATGATATGCTACTTCAAAGAGGGTGCAAGAGGGCCATATGACTTGATTGGCTGCATCAAGGCACACCTTAAAAATCTTTAGAAGTTTGAGTCAGTGGTGAAATCAAGTGATCATTCATTTCATGTTTTCATTTTCATTAGAAGTTTGAGCCAGTGGTAAAATCAACATGTAATTGTCCATTTTATGCTTTCATTTTTATGACTGTGGGTGGAGCCTACAGGAGTATTGCATTTACAAAGGAGTGATGTCATGTTTTTTGTCCGTGGAACTGACTGATGGTGTAAAAAGTCTCTTCCGCCTTATCCTCCTCCAAGAAATATTTTCCGCACTCAAATAAATATGCTTTCATGTTAGTCAATGGTTGCAGGGTACTATTTTCTTTCTTAAATAGGTGGTACAAGAACTGGAACCTGAATAGTGGGAGGCAGCATTGTTTTTTGGGGAAGTAAGGTCCACCCCACCTCCACCCAAGATGCTCCAAAAGGTCCATCCCACCTTTTTTTTATTCATGTGGGAGGGGCATGAGGTGGATCTATCATCCTGAAAGAAGACTCACATGTTTGGGATGTGGACCAAGGAACAGAAGTCTGTGGAGTCCCTGCATTTTGTTAAGGACTAGAACAGAATATATCTAAAATGCCTTCAAACTGACTTAAAACCCCTTGGAACAAATGATTATTAGAGTCACCTGGTGTCTCAAAAGGAAAGGCTAAGAAGTGTCTAAAAACTAAGGAAAATAGACAGCTTTCAGGTATTTCTTAAACATTTATATGCTAAAAACAAAGTTCAGCTTTTGGGATTAACAATATATACTTACCATATTCTATCTATATATATAGTTTGTCTTTTTAGTAGTTTCAAAATCTTGAAAGCATTGGTGTTACTAATGCATTTAGAAATACATTTTTTTAATTGTCTTTACAGATAACCTTGAAAGCATTGTTGTTACCAATGCATTTAGAAATACATTTTTTAATTGTCTTTACAGATAAATCATGCATGTTCATGTGAGGGCACATTTTTGGGGGGATGGGGTTCAAATTATTTTAATCATGAGCACAGTGTGTGGTAAACACAGTCTGTGATGAAGTATATTTTTCTTTTTAAGTTGGAGAAGTGGAGTTGACTTGCACAAATGGATAGTACAGACACCATTAGAAGTAGAATGGGTTAAGCATTTCCTGGAACTTTCTGCATAGCAAATTCCCCATGGCACCTCACAGCATTTGACATTACCATCCTAAGAGCAGTCAGTGTGTTACTTTACAGGACATTGCATAGCAAGAGACCTAGCCTTCCCTTTTTCCAAATAATATACCAACTTCATTTTCAGGCAGGCAGGCAGGCAGGAAGTTCTGGGCTACTATATATATTCTACTGAATCTTCTTAAAGGAAAACTGCATGCTAAAATCAGGAATGTATGTATTACTACCAGTTTTGAGTTCTCACTTCTATCCAGTGTTTTGTTTCTGACTAGGCTGTTAGAGGAGTTTTTCTAATTTTCCCCTGGGTGTTTTATGACATCTGGGGGCTGTCATTCAAGTTTGTTTTATTGCATCTTCTCCAAGTTAGTCTTCACAGCTTACCCTTTGGTTTGATGTCTAATCGCCCCTACAGCAGGCCAGTGTCTTGTTACAGAGTCTTGCTTAGCCACAGCAGAGAAAAAACACTGCAGCCAGGATTCACAGTGCTATACAATATACTATAGAAAGTTACATGTTTAAACACATACACACATACACACACACATACCCAAGCAGAACACAGCTGGATAAGGTACCAGTATATAAGAAACTTGTCATACTTACCCAGAGTCTAGCAATGTGAATCCTGGCTGTGACTATAGGTGTTTACAAATGAATGATAATAACCACATTTGCTTCACTTGCAAATAGGTAGGCATTTGTGTCTAATTTCTGTTTGACTTACTGTAGGTTACACATAGAATCTGAAAAATTCATAACATGCTGTATTGTGATTCAATGAACTGATAAATGGGGATTTTGGTTTCTTTTACAAATTCATTTTTCCTGACCATGGATGTACTAAAACAAAAATGTGTCAACAAAATGTTTTTAAATTAAGAGTTTAACTCACAGCAGAAGAAGAAGCATGTAGACATTAAAAGCTTAGTGGCATGAATGTAAAGGCACCAGTATTTAAGCATGACTTTGGTAGAGGATTAATTGTGACTGGGGGTGAGGGAGGGAGGGAGTCTTGATATTTGTAGCATAATGTTTTTCTGAAACTTCAACCTTCAATGGGTTAGACTCTGCAACCATCTGTACAGTATATCACTAAGCCATATGCAGTGTGGTATGGGTAAAACCAAGATCACCAGAGCAGGACCAGTGCTGTAAAATCTACACTGAGCACAGCGTGTGTAAATATTGCTGATCCAGTGGATCAAATAAATATGTGCAAATAAATAATTACTCGACTTCACCTCATGCTTCAACCTGCCCCAGGAGTGATGTTATTACATGTTAGAAAATGGGGTTTTTATTTGCTGAGCTCTGATTGGCTTGTACCCCTTCTGGGGGTACATTAACTTTCAATAGATGCCCAACAAATAAAAAGTGCCAGCCCAAACCTGCCTCATGCCCAGCCAGGTATCATTGTGTGAAGCTTGCTTCCTCATTAGCTGAAGCACTGGGCACACAATTCAAACTGCCACCAAAAAATCTAACTCAAAAACTCTAAAATGCTGTGGTGCCCTCTACTGGTAACTATTGGTAAGGATACCAGTAAAGGGACTACTTTACTAAAAAAAAAAAAAAAATAAGTTAATTTTAGTGTTTTTATTATTTTTTTTAAATTCTTAAATACTACAAAATCACTTTACAGATAGCCTTTTTCTAGCGCAATATTTCCCTCCAGGGTGGGTGGTATAAACATACCGGACCTTCAGGGCTATAAGGCCCTCCGACTGTGACAGGTCGGGCCTCTACGCCCTGGGTGGTCTGGCATAGCCCAATACTGCCCCCCCAGTTGGGTATTATTGCTTGCATAACACACACCCTGTCATGCCTTATTGCTTAAATATGCCCTTTCTCAATGTACTACACTTTGATTCAGTTAGTGTATGCAACAGCCTTCATGTGAACACTCTGGGCTTCTCTTTGACACCTGATGTCTATTTGCTTTAGCTATTGTATATTGTTTGAACTGCTTTGGTCTTCTTGATGTGGTGCCTGTGTGCCTGAACTATGTAATCTGTTTATCTACTGTTACCCATGTATCTCCAGTGAATGATTGTTATAACTGTCTGCTCTCTGAGACATTGTTTTGGGACTTGTTAACTGTGCTGTCTTTGTATTAGTTTCAACAAGGTGCCTTTGTAAATGAGTCTGACTCAAAGGTTTGTAAATCTGATATTTTTTAAATAAATAAATAAATGTTTATGTTTAAGCCCATGAAACACGCTTATCTAGTTAATGCATTCACAGTCATAGCAGCTCTGCCAGAACTTGTTTATGTTTGCTTGCATGCATGTGCAAGAAACATAGTGCCATCATCTGAGTTTTTGTAGGTGTGGCACCCTGTCTTTCAATTTTGCTTGCACGCATGTGCAAGAAACATAGTGCCATCATCCAAGTTTTTGTAGGTGTGGTACCCTGTCTTCCAATTCAGTCAGTGTGTTTGCAGGCATGGCCACAGTTCACCAATGAATGCTGCAGCTGCCTATGACAGCAGTTGAAAATGCAGTGCCATACAGCTGAAAGGGAGAGCTCCGCTTCAGTGAGCAGCAATAAGATAGTGCTGATTAGCATATTGTGTGCTCATGTGCTCCCTCCACACACACATGCATATTGCATGCTCATGCACTCCCCCCCACGCATCCACTGTATGGCCGACGGCGGTGCCCAATCCCCCGTTGGCTCTGCTACGCTCCCCCCAACAGAGTTCCAGGTGCCATGCTGGGAGCCCAGCATGGCAACAGTCTGTAAGGTTGATGGGGTGCCCAACCCCCCATCAGCTCCACTGTTTCCCCCTCAACAGACTACTGGGTGCCACGCTGGGAGACCACCCCAGCACGGCAACAGTCCGTATGGCTGACAGGGGTGCCCAATCCCCCCATCAGCTCCACTGCCCCCAAACAGCCTTTCAGCTGCCATGCTGGAAGCCAACCCCAGCATGGCACAAGTCCCGAGTTGTCTAGGAAAAAATAACTGCAGAAAAACGTTCCCTCGCTGACTGTCTGACCCCCCCCCCACCCGCGCCCACCCTCTGCGCACCTGCCCCCACCTCACCCCATACTTACCTCCGAGTTTGGAGCAATGATCTTCAGTGGACCGGGAACACGTATGCACTCTTCAAAGCCAACCTCGAACTGAGGAAATGCCGGTAAGTTGTATAATGGAATAAATAGGGTTTTGTTCAACTTTGAAGCATATCTCAGGCATTTTTGGGAATTTTTTCACCAAATTTTCAACATGGGGTTTTTGGGACCCCACCTCATGAATTATGTCACATTCATTTTGCTAATCGGCCCCAAAAGGTGATTTTGCGGTCACTGCTCGGAACCACCTTTCGGGACCAATTTATGAAATGACAGTGTCACAGTTTATGAGGTAGTCTCCCAAAAACCCTATGTTGAAAATTTGGTGAAAGAAATTCAGAAAAATGACTGTTTTACGAGCACGCATTGCGCTGTTCCTACGCACGCTTGTAAGTTCACGAATTTTCAATATTTTCACTCCAGATTTTCAACATTGCCATTTTACCACACCTCCTTATGAGCAGTACAGCTGTCATTTTTCACATCCCACCCAAAATATGTTTCCACACATGTAGCACACAATGGCGCAGTCGGTGTGTGAAATCAATGTTCGGGACTGATTAAGAAAATCACAGTGATGCTGTTCATGATCAGAGGTGTTAAAATGGCTATGTTAAAAATTTGGTGAAAAAGGTTCATAAAATGACTATGTTATGAGCAACCATTGCGCAGTTTCCACGCACCCTCGTAAGTTCATGCATTTCTAATATTTTCAGTCCAGATTTTCACCACTGGCATTTTTCCACACTTCCTTATGAACAGTACAGCTGACATTTTTCACACCATGGCCGAAATGCATGGTCGCTGTGGGAAATCACTGTTCGGGACAGATTAAGAAAATCACAGTGACACTGTTCATGAGTAGAGGTTCCAAAACGCCTGTGTTGACAATCTGCTGTAAAACATCCCAAAACTAATTGCATTACAGGTGTCCGTTGAGCAGTTTCTATGCACGCTCGTGACTTCACCAGTTTTTTTTATATTTTCACTGCAGATTTTCAACATTGCCATTTTTTGCACCATCCCATGAACAGTACAGCTGTCATTTTTCACTTCCTGTTCAAAATGTGTTTTCGCACCTGTGGTGCCAAATGGCATAGTCGCTGTGCAAAATCAGCTTTTGGCTAAAAAACTGATATTGCCACTGTTCATAAGATGGGGGTCACAAAAAACCCATGTTGAAAATTTGGAGTGAAAATGCCAACGAACGCCTGAGGCATTAGGGTTTCTGACCATAACATCCCACCCTATAGAGATTGACAGGCATCATGGTGTGATTTGGGATTCTCACCTGTAATGCTCATACCATTCCACACCCTGCAGCCAGTGAGAGGCATCGAGGTGTGCCTTGGACTCTTCGGCCCCAAAGTTCACCCCATTCTCCTATACAGCACCCATCTCACCATATTTCCTGATGGAATGAGGTGAGCATAAGGGCCAAAGACCCCAAGGCACACCGTGACAGTTGGTGTCAGCAGGGTAGGGTGTGGTGAAATGGCATGGCCATGATGTCTAACGACCCAAAGGCACACCCCAATGCCTATCAGTCTCTGCAGGGTGGTGGTGGGGTTGGCTTCAGTTCAATACTTCACTGCCATTCCTATTATGCAGCTCTCTAACTCCTACACTACCAATGCCAATGCCAGCAAGCAAACATTCGGCATTGACAAATGCTTGTTTCATTAGGCAGGACTGTGAGCAACAAGTGCCAATTTCCACAGTCAACCTAGGTCAACACACTTCATAAAAAGTTTTACATAGTAAATTGTCATATCAAAAGACTATTAAATAGCTAAAAATCATAAAGAAAAAGAGGCATACAGATTTAAATAAATATTGATTACAGTATATCCTGAATATATATTTGGGGAACAATGCTTTTGAAGTTCTTGAAGTTGAAATGGGATACGCTAACAGGACAAGGCAAAATTAGCAAATTCTAATTTCATGGAATGTTCACAAACTTCCATGTAATTCTGCAAAAGTTTGTGAAATTTTGAGAACTTTTGTGCAATTTTCTAAACTTTTTAATTTGGTCATAACTTGGTCGTGTTACATCTCAAGACTGGGTGTTTTGCACACATATCATTTGGAAGTGGCCCTACAACTATGCCAAGTTTCATGACATTTAGATGAGTGACAGGGAAGTTATAGAGGCTCAAATTCTGACAATTTATTATCCATGTGAACTTTCTGAAAATATTTCTATGATTACAACTTAGCCACCAATGGAGCTAGACAATAGGATATTTACATTCATACATTCTTGGAAATGTCATAGAAACTGTTAATATAGAAGCAACTGGCTGTGTGAATTGTAAGTTACAGGAGTTCAAAATGTCACAATTTATTTGTTAAATTGTGTGAAAAGTTTCAAAATATTTGGATGTTTATAGCTCCACTGCTATTACAGGTATGCACTCAAACTTTGGCATGCATACCAAAGTAAATATGTCCCAAAATCTAATTAAGCTGGATGAATGTGGTTTCATAGATTAAAACCGGCAACATTTGCTAAAAATTCATGGACACATAATAAGTAATGCCATTAAAATTCCACTTGTGGAATTCAACTTTTGTAAAATACTTATCACCATTGAATCACCTTACCTGAACTAGCATCATGGCCCTGCAATACCCCTCCGACACTGCTGTGACAGTGATGCCCAGCATCATGCTCCATCATTACTACAGATATCCTGATACTTCTGTCTCAATGGCCTAAGTCAGAACTAGTTGCAAGTCTTAGTGTCACTTGGTGCCACTGTTTTCAAATAGTAAAAGTGTTCATTGCTATTTACAAGGTTGTTAAAGAGCCAACAGGTGGCATTGTACAGAAATGATGCTGAACATGCATGTGCTTCCACAAGCCACTAAGTCAGAGAACCCAAGTGATTATCTGGGATACTGCAAGAATTCAGGTTAGTGCACGGAGATGTCAGTCATTGTTCTTTATGGTTCACCACTCAAGAGGAGCTGACTTTGATAAGATGGCCAACAGAGTTAAGCTAGCCCTGACAAAAAGAAATACAGGTGAGGAGGTACAGGCAAAGTGGTCAATCATTAAAGATGCAATACTTGAAGCAACATCCCATTGTGTTAGTGAGAAAAGGAAGTGCAAAAGAAGAAGGAAACTACTTTGGTTCTCAAACACAGTAGCAGAAAAGGTCAGAGCCAAAAGGCTGGCCTTCAGGAAATACAAGGGAACGCAGCAGGATGAAGATAGGGAGGCATACCAAACTTCTCTAAGGGAAGCAGGGAAGGCAGTAAGGCAGGCAAAGGCCCAACCCAAGGAAACACTAGCATGAACAGTAAAAGAAGGTGACAAGACTTTCTATAGATACATTAGTGAAGGGAGAAAGTCCAGAGAGGGTATTGCTAAGATCAAAGGGGATAAGGGGGCGTGTGAGGAGGAGGACCATGTAAAAGCATCTATCCTAAATAGATACTTCTGCTCAGTATTTACTGAACAGAAGGTAGGGCAGGGCCCACAGCTCTGCACCATGGACACAGGGCGGGAGGAGGGGAGGAGGTGTGCACTAGTCCCTTCACAAAAGAAAGGGTCCTACAAGAGCTCGATAAGCTCAGGGTGGACAAGGCAATGGGACCTGATGGCATACATCCCATGGTACTAAAGGAGCTAAGGGTGGAACTAGTAGATCTATTATCAGAACTGTTTAATGAGTCTCTGAGCACAGGAGAGGTCCCAGAAAACTGAAGAAGGGCTAATGTGATCCCACTCCACAGGAGTGGTAGCAGGGGGGGGCAGGGAACTACAGACACATCAGTCTTACCTCAGTAGTGGGCAAGATTCTGGAGACACTTCTTAAGGAAAAGATAGTGCAACACCTGGAATCCATAGGGGCACAGGATCCAAGACAGCATGGGTTTACAAAAGGATGGTCCTGTCAAACTAATCTCATTGATTTGTTTGACTGAGTAACCAGAGTGGTGGACCAAGGAGGAGCAGCTGATGTTGCCTACCTTGACTTCAGCAAAGCTTTCGATACTGTTCTACATAGAAGATTGATTAATAAGCTGAGTAGGCTCAGGGTGGGTCAGATGTTGGTCAGCTGGGTGGTAAACTGGTTGACAGGCAGTAAACAGAGAGTGGTGGTAAATGGCATACAGTCAGAAGAGATGCAAGTCACAAGTGGGGTACCTCAGGGGTCAGTCCTGGGGCCAGTCCTCTTCAATATCTTCATCAGTGACATTGCAGATGGACTGGAGGGTAAGGTTTGTCTGTTTGCAGATGACACCAAGATCTGCAACAGAGTAGATGATCCAGATGATGTGGACAGAATGAGAAGAGATCTGGAGAAACTAGCAAAATGGTCAGAAGAGTGGCAACTGGGGTTTAACGCAAAGAAGTACAAGATCATGCACATAGGAAAGAGAAACCTTGAAGCCACCTATAGGCTGGGAGGGGAGATGCTGGCAGTCACAAGGGAAGGAAGAGACTTGGGTGTCATCATCACTGATAATCTGAAATCATCCAAGCAGACCTCTAAAGCAGTAGGTAAGGCTAGAAGGATGTTGGGATGTATTAGTAGGGGTATCACAAGTCAGAAGAGGGAGGTAATAATCCCTCTTTACAAGACACTGGTTAGGCCCCATCTGGAGTACTGCGTGCAGTACTGAAGGCCACACCTTCACAAGGACATTAACCAAATTGAGGCAGTCCAGAGAAGGGCAACCAAAATGGTGCAGGGACAGAATCAGAAAACATATGAGGACAGATTAACTGAACTCAGTATGTATACCCTAGAGCAAAGGAGGGACAGAGGTGATATGATTGAAACATTCAAACACCTTAAGGGCATTAACAAGGTGAAAGAGTCTAACATGTTTCAATACAAGAAAAATAGCAGGACAAGAGGACACAGTATGAGATTAGAGGGAGGCCGATTAAGGGGTAATGTGAGGAAGTTCTTTTTCACAGAAAGGGTGGTGGATGCATGGAACGGCCTACCTCAGGAAGTGGTGGATATGAATACAGTACAGGGCTTAAAACAGACATGGGATAATCATAAAGGAGCAATACAGATGAGTGTGAATAGATAGGACATTGACAGAACAAAGGCCTATGGCACATTCATAAGGTAGAAAAAGAAATGGGCAGACTGTATGGGCCTTGTGGTCCTTATCTGCCATCAATTTCTGTTTCTACACTTGGTACCACAATATTTTTATTAAGGAGCCTCCTCTGAATGCCATCTTATTGCCACTTGACCCAGCCTTTACCTTCCTCTGCAATGGCAACTCAAGTGTATTACTGGGCAAAATGTATAGACATGGTTTTGACAAAAGTATGAAAACATTCTACAATTTCATAAACTCTCATGAAATGTTACTTTAATTACTGATGCTATTTTCGAATTTTAGACTGCTTATAACTTGCCAGCCTTTGAGCAAGAGATTAGAGGGTTGGCACACATAGCCTTTGTTTCTTTTCTATACTGGATTTTTCTCCCAGCTGGCAGCTCATCTCTTAGGGATATTTCTTTTTTTTTTCCAGGAAGTGAACTAGGCACAGCCCTTTTTCAGTCACTTCTGACATATAACAACAAACAAACAATACATAATAATAAATACATCATAAACAAGACAGTATTTTAAAACAAGAACACTGACATTTAAAGAGCTGGTGGCACGATTGACTGTACTTTACAGTTTCAAGCAGTTTTCATTGAACAACAAAGTTTTATGTTTTAGTTTTTGTAAACTTTTACTTCTGTTGTCTTCTTTTTTGTCTGTTTTGCAGCCACCAGTTAGTTGCACATCCCCACTAATGTGTAGCACTTCCGCTCGCTAGCTCATGAGTCGATGATGTCAGGTCTGGAAGCCCAAGTCTGCAAGCATCAGCAAAGCAGTGCCTTTCAGCATGCAATGTGATCTAGCTTGGGTATCTGTGTTTAGCCATCCCTGTATTACTTTTAAAATCAAAGTCCTATGTCACTTACAAGTGCTCCCTCACTATACTGCATGCCGGAAAATGGAGTTATTACAAAGGGTACACTTGGCTCCCAACATAAAGCAACTCTTTCCATGTAATTTTCCCAAGTAGGCAAAAAGACTCACCAAAACGCAAAGCTGATGACAAAGGCACCCACACACAAAACATCAAATTGAATGCCCACGCACTTAAACTGCAAAGCACTGTACTGTTTTATTTTCCACTCTCTCTAATTACAGCTGGTCAGAAAAAGCATGTCCCTCCACACACAAGCTCAAAGCTGTTAACATCATAGGTTGCTATGCCCCCCCCCCCCAGCGGGTCTTGAACTATTCTCAGCCCTCAAAAGCTTGATCACACCCATCAACAATGAGATCATCTTTCTAGGCGATTTCAACCTCGACTGGCTCTCGCCTAAGGTATGTATCCTAAAAGAACTCCATAATGAGCTTGGATTGTCCCAAATCATTACAAAGCCAACAAGGCTAAACGCCAAAAATCATGCAAATAGCTCCATCCTGGATACTATTATCACAAACTGTCCCCACAAAATGTGGCATACAGCCGTATTCCATAATGATCTTAATGATCACATATCATAGCATGCACCACAAACCAAGATAAGCACCCCTCTTCCTCTACATTTGTCACTAAGCACAGCTTCTGCAAATTCAATATCGAAAACTATATCTTGGATCTAAAATATGCAAACTGGCAAGATCTCTATCTTGCCAAATCAGTGAATGAGGCGGTCACCATTCTTAATGTTATACTGACTCAGCTTGCCAATAAACATACCCCTTTAATTAGATCCAGGGTCCATAAATATTCCCATCCCTGGTTCACTTCAAACCTTAAAGCTGCGCTGCACAACCGGGATAAACTTTGGGCCTGTGCAAGGTACACAAAGAATGTGGCCGACTGGCAGGCATTTAGAACTGTCAGAAATGCTTGTGTTAAGCTAATATGATCTGCTAAAGCTAACTTCTATGTAGAATCCCTTGAAAATGCTAAAGGAAACCCCGCCAAGATCTTGCAAACAAACAGGACAGTTGAGGGCCACAAAGCAGCCCCATCCATCCCCACCAAGTTACTCATTATCGAAGTCGAATATGTCATGCGTGACCTCATGCTTGAAAAACTGAATACCCATTTTGCCACTGCTGGACTTGCATTTGATTCCTCCCCATATGTAAGGCTACCATGCCTCCAACCCCACCCCACCATCCATGAGCCCTTGCCTCCTCATATCTTCCAGCTTCACCCTGTGACCTACAGACAAGTAGAGGACAACCTTAGTAAACTCGACATCAGTAAAGGTAGTGGAGCAGATGACATCGATCCCATCTTCATCAAGCTTGGCTACTATTATCTAGCTGCACCAATCCTTCAAATTCTTAATCTCTCCATCTCCTCAGCTATGGTCCCCTCCTGTTGGAAATCAGCTCATATGTTGCCCTTTTTCAAATCAGGCGACCTCTGCAACCTAAACAATTATAAATCCATCTCCATCCTCCCTGTCCTATCCAAACTGCTAGAGAAACTCATCCATCACCAGCTTAAAGACCATGTTGAAAAGATTTCACTCCTCAGCCCTGCCCAGTCTGGGTTCAGACAAAAACACAGTACCACCTCTGCTTTAGCTAATGTCACCAACAACTGGCTCACCACACATGATTCCAAACAAGTCACAGGTGCCATATTCCTTGATCTCAACAAGGCATTCGATACTGTCGAACATAACCTCATCCTCAGTGGTCTCAGTAAATGAGGCACAGCTGACCACACACTTCAATGGTTCTCGAGCTATCTTACAGGTAGAGTTCAGAAAACCAAAGTGAGCGGTCAGGTCTCCGACTCCCTGCTCATAAAACGAGGTGTCCCGCAAGGCTCCATTTTAGGCCCTGTACTATTTTCTGTTTACATTAACTCACAATTCCAATATCAGCAACTCCAAAATACATCTCTTTGCGGACAATACTGTTATATAGACTTCTAAGCCAACCTTATCCGAAGTATATGATGTACTCCAAGCTGACTTCGCACAGCTAGAGCACAACCTAATCAACTCCAAGCTACTACTCAATGCGAAAAAATCCAAGGTCCTTTATTTCGCATCTAGTAGCAATACGCTCTCTCCTTGGCACAGCGCATCACCTGTACCCATCATGACTATGCTAGGTGAATCACTACACATGGTTAGTCAATTCATATATCTGGGCATTTGGATAGACAGCAAACTTTCTTTCAGTGCTCACTTTGACTACCTTTCTAGTAATTTGAAAGCAAGACTCGGCATTTTCTTCAGGAACAGAGCGCTCTTTCTCCCTGACATTAGACGTAGACTAGTACAGGCCACATTCCTGCCACCTTGACTATGGTGACATCATCTACAACTGTGCCACTGCTTCCAACCTTCACAAGCTTGATATACTGTTCCATCAGGCTCTGCACTTCATTACTAAAGCACCTTTCAGGACACACCACTGCGACTTATATAAAGAAGTTGGCTGGCAACCCTTCACCACCCAACGGCTACTCCATTTAGGTACCTGGACCCTCAAAAGTCTACTAAACAAATTACCAACCTATATCTCTTCACTTGTTAATATTTCTCATTGCTCCTTCTCCCTTAGGAAATCTGCCTACATCCTCCTCGATGTACCCTGGATGCATACCTCCCTCGACAAGGGTGCCATTAACTATGCCATCCCATCGGCATGGAATCTCATCCACATGTCAGTCAGGCTCACCAGCATTGTCTTATTAAATTTCTTCAGAGCCTTGACCTATAAATTCTTCCCAGTAGTCTGTCACTGCTATAGGTCCTAGCAAGTCATGCCAGTCTCTTGTCACTGCTACCAAGTGAGTACCCTCTGACTTAAAGGTTTATTGCAACTTTAAATTCAGTATTTGTGGCAGTGAGAGTGCCACGTTTCTTCTGGACTTTTATTCTGATAAGGGTTAGGTGAGAGCTACCCTTTGTTTTACAAACTTTTAAGAGACTTTTTTCTAAGGCGATCTTTATAAAAATACATTGGACAGTAACTATATTGGACAATAATAATTGATTTAACTTAGTGTTGTAACTGTTTAAATTATTTTAGATTGTTATTATTGTGGGTCATATTTTGGTTTGGGTTTGGTATTGTTTTTATATTTTGCATTTTCTTTTATTACTTGATTTGTTTATTTTTTGTAGTTTAGGGTATGAGAGGATTGCTATTAAGATTAGAGGATTGTTATTAAGATTAGATTTTGTGGATTTTACTGTTTGGGGTGGGACGGCAGTTCTCAGAATTTGTTTATTATTTTATTTAAAGTATTGTGTGTTGGGGAGGCTTAGTGACAGTCAGGCATTACTCCGCCACCAGGCTCAGGGAATTACGTCCTTTTGATTGTCCCCCATTAACATCCAACACCTATTTTAGGTGTCGTGCTTTGGGGATATGTAGAAAGTGCATAAGAAGGGGGAGAACCAGGCCTGGTTGGGGAGGGGAAAGGGGAGGGCGGATAGGAGTTGTGGGGTCCAAGAGGCACCCTGGGGTGAAATGGAGTCAGGACAGAGGTACTCCCTGTCTTGTCCCCATACCCAAGGATTCCGATGTTAGCGGGCAGGTGTTGAGGTTTTCCCCAACAACTCATCCTAATTGGGTGGTGTTATGCAATACCAGCTCTATTAAGAACAAGATGGCTATTATAGCTGATCTTGTTGGAACCACCAATCTGACTTGCATCACTGAGATATGGATGAATGAAAATGCAGGCCCTGTTTTGGCTTCTGCAGTCCCGGCTGGGTTCTCGGCGATACATCGCCCAAGGCTGGATCGTAGGGGTGTGGCCATTATATTTAAATCTGAGCTGGGCCTTGTGAATGTGCCATTAGGAAGTACCAGATCCTTCAAGTATATCCTGGGAGAGGATGTAGGTTGTGGGATACTCCTCATCTACCGTCCACCAGGAGATGGTGGAGTATTCCTGCGGGAGATAGCGGACTTCATCATTGACATGGTGTTGAGGTCCCCCAGATGGATAGTTCTGGGGGACTTCAATGCCTGGGTCGATGATGAACTCTCACATTTTGGTCAAAATCTCCTCCAGCTGATGACAATGCTGGACCTTACTCAGGTAGTTACCTCCTCAATCCATATAAGGGGTCACTCGTTGGATCTGGTCTTCCTTTTGGGTATGGAGATAGCTGATCTGGGAGTGGAACCAGTCAGTTGGTCCGACCATCACACCATATGGTTCAGCTTCAGGGTCCCCCCCAATAGATCTGCCCCTACGGAGATGGTTCAGTACCGCCCTTTAAGGGGAGATACCCTTAGTGACCTGTCGGCAGTGCTGGACCTATCAGGTTTGTCGGGTAAATGCATGAGTCCAGGGTATCTCATATTGGCCTATAATAAGGCTGCGGGACATGCCCTGGATAAGATTGCTCCTGTTCGTGTTCGGCCCCTCACCCTTCACTCAAGGAACCCTTGGTTTGATGGCTCCTTGAAGGAATTGAGGTGAGTTGGTTGAAGGCTGGAGAGAGCCTGGTGAAAGTCTGGCATTGATGCTGACAGGCTTAAGCTGATAGCACATTATGATGGCTATCAGTCAGAGATCACCCGTAAGAAGGCAGAATTCCTGTCCAGGGAGATTTCTGCTGTGCGGAATCGACCAGCTCAGCTTTTCCGGACTGTTGACAGATTGTGCAATCCAATCTGTCTTCAGCCCAGAGAAGCTTTTTTTCAGCTGAAATGTGAGGAGTTTGCTCGATTCTTCACAGATAAGGTTGCCAGCATCAGGTCTAGCATCGGCCCGGCCTCTCCAATAAAGGATTGTGGTGATCGGCGGGAAGTGGCGTCCACTCAGTCTATCTGGTCAGATTTCTGCCACCAGAATTCACAGACATTGTGAAGATCATCCAGACATTGTGTCCAAGCAGTTGTAGTTTGGATCCAGGCCCAACACCCCTTTTATTGGGATGTGTTGATGTTATCTGCCTGATCCTTGCTGAAATTGTCTGGAGGTCCTTGGAGATGGAGGTCTTTCCAGAACCCCCAAAGGAGGTGGTCGTTTGACCACTCCTTAAGAAACCCTTCTTGGACCCAGACTGTCTAGCTAACTATCGACCTATCTCAAACCTGCCATTTCTTGGTAAGGTTATTGAAAAGGTGGTTGCACTGCAATTGGATGACCACCTTACAGCTTATAACGTCTATGATACTCTCCAATCCAGATTTAAGAAGAAGCATAGCATAGAGACTGCACTTGTCTGAGTATTGAACGACCTCCTGATGGCTAGAGATGGAAAGGCGCATACCATTCTGGTCCTTCTTGATCTCTCTGCAGCATTTGACACTAGACACTAGACCATGGTGTGCTGTTGGAGTGCCTGTGGCTTCTTTGTGGGCTGTCTGGTACAGTCCTCAAATGGTTCCACTCATTCCTCGTGGACAGGTTTCAAAGAGTTGCCACTGGAATTTATTCCTCTGGCACTCACTCCCTGCCCTGCGGGATGCCACAAGGCTCCATTTTGGCCCCCATGTTATTTGCAGTGTATATGCTGCCATTGGGAGGTATCATCAGGTGACACAGTTTGAGTTTTCACTGCTATGCAGATGATACTCAACTGTATATGTCCTTTCTGCCCCGACAAAATGATGCAGTCTTTCTACTAAACAACTGCCTTACCAAGATCAGAACCTGGATGAGTACTAGCTGGCTGAGACTGAATCCAGACAAGACTGAAGTGTTGGTAGTGGACCCCGGTCATACGGGGGCAGGTATGAGGGCTGGAGAGGCATTAGGTTTTTTGATCGATGGCATACAGCTCACTACCTCAGACCAAGTGCGTAACCTTGGCATTATTTTTGATGATGGCTTGACACTAAAATCTCAGGTGTCAGCTGTCATTAAATCCTCTTTTTACCATCTGAGAAATATAGCCTGGGTGAAACACTTGGTTCCTCTGGATGATCTTCCAACATTGGTTCATGCCTTCGTCACTACCGGCCTTGATTACTGCAATTTCTTCTACCTAGGGCTTCCAGGGGTTGATATCCACCACTTGCAGCTAGTGCAGAATGCAGCAGCCAGGCTTTTGACTGGGACCTCCATGTCTAGTCATATTATGCCTGTGCTCCGCGAACTGCACTGGCTGTCTATTTAGTGGTGGATCACCTTTAAGATTGGTTTGCTAACCTTTAAAGCCCTACACGATCAGGGACCCAGCTACCTGCAAGACCTCGCGGTACCCTCACGCCCCCTCCATCCTCTCTGATCCACAGACGAGGGATTGCTCGAGATTCCCAGGGTCCAATTAAAAACCTCTGGTGCCCATGCTTTTTTTTTCTCGGCTCCAACCCTGTGGAATTCTCTACCTCATCGGCTAAGAGAATGCCTGACCGTCGACAGGTTCAAAATTGAATTGAAAATGTATTTATTTAACTTGGCCTTTCCTAACTATGGTTAATCTGTTTTAATTTTTATTTTAGTTATATTTATATCTGATTTTATGTGCAGTGCCTTGGTTTTGAAAGGCGCTTTAAAAATAAAGTTTGATTTGATTTGATTTGATGACTTCTCGTATCCTTCTCTCTAGTCTCCCTATCCACCTTGGCCCCTGTCCTCCCTAGTCCATCCCCACCCTTATGCCCAGGACTCTCTCTATACC
Source organism: Neoceratodus forsteri (assembly GCA_016271365.2). Lineage (NCBI taxonomy): Eukaryota > Metazoa > Chordata > Ceratodontiformes > Ceratodontidae > Neoceratodus > Neoceratodus forsteri. The sequence goes on from CM057453.1 coordinate 1,609,643,706, forward strand.
CTCCATCCCTGATCCCTGCCCAACTAGCTCCCTTGCTCTTTCATCCTCTCGCAACTTCTTGCACATATCCGTTGTCCCCGCAGTCAGACTCCTTCCTCATCAGAAGTAGTTATGTATTTCTCCTTACCCCCTTCCTTCCTTCCTTTCTGCACTCTCAGCCATCTTGGGAAGTTGACAGCAATCCTGTAAGTTCTTGCTGATACTATGTTTTGTTCTCCCTCTTAATATGAATTGGTTCCTGTGTGCTTCACTGTTGTTTTTCTTTTCATTGATCCTGTATGTATTTCCTACCAATTATTGTTACCTTATGGTATGTCACTGCTGCTTACCCAGCACTGGATTCCGATCTGTTTTATTATTGTTTTTATTGACCATATATGCACTTTATTTCTACCAATTATTGTACTTATGTGCCATGTCATCACTTTTATTGTACACTGTTGTTTAACATTGTCCTTACAGGATCACCTTGAAAATGAGCATGCTCAATAGAGTCTTCCTGCCAATAAACTTAAACTTAACAAGCATTCACTTTGCCCAACTACCATTTACTTGTTGGTTGTTGGCAAAGAAACAGTCTAGTCTGGGCCAGTGCTCTGCTGACTGTCGGACTGCACACTCTACAGACCTGCTTGGTAACACTTGCAGCAATCCCCCCCCCCAACACGGAACACAGACAGGTGTGCTGTAGTGTGCAATTTAGAATAAATGAACTGAGCTGCCTGTAAATGCTGTCGGTGTGTGCACACGTTACAGTGAATTTTATAAAAATGTTTATATATATATAACTATATTATTATCTTTGACGCACTCCCATCTGCTTCACTTCTGGACACCAAACAGCAGTCACAGAACGTCATAGCCAGGTATACTGTAGCTCTAGATCAGGGAAATAATGTAAAACAATAAGATCTGGCATTCACCATTGCTGCTGAAAATTAGGTTGAACTGATGCTGTAATTGTGAAAAATGCTATCATTGTGTGATCCATGTCATGAACTAAAGTAAAGCAAGTAGTGCAGATAAGAACTGGAACATGACCAGTAAAGCAGCTGACTGATATTTGGCATCAACAAACAGATACCTTCTCAAGGTCTTACTGCATTACTTCTGTCAAAAGAAGCATTTTGCATGAATCCCATATCAGTTCATGCTTGCTTACACTAGCAGGGGTGACATGCCAGATCTGTGTGTGTGTGTGTGTGTGTGTGTGCGCCTGCGCGTGTGTGTTTGTTTTAGAAATCTCCTACGTTTCCCGTATAAGAATTATGCAGTTTTATATCAAAAATGTCCCTCGGCCATGGGAGAGGGTGGGAAGAAAGACTGGACACCCTCACTGACAGTGCTACAAGCAGTAGCAGAAGCTTCCAAACATAACCTCAGCGCATGCTGGCATCTGAATCCTGGTATAGTGTGAGTCCTGGCTGAAGCACAGTTATATTTTTTTTTTTAATTAGAAAGTGAAAAAGAAGTATTTCATGCAGAATTGTTGTAGTTCAGCAAGTCAGGGGGTCAGGATACTGGCATGGTTCTCAGACTTCATTTCCAGGTTGGTGCCAGCTGCTCTTTAACATTTGTGCTGTACAATTTTTTTAACAAATGTTCAAAATGCCCCATTTACATGGATATACCCTGATCATCTGAACCCAGCCATCATTCAGCTGGCTACCAGGTTTATCTCCAACAGTCTTTTACCTCCTGTCTCCCCTGGTGGGGGCAGTGCCTTTGTCAGTCTCACACAGCCACAGCTTCCCCCGTGGCAGGAGCAAGCTCCTTTGCCCAGCTACAGGGGTTGCTGCATTGGTGGAACCCCTGCCAACCATCCCTGACTGAGATGCATTGCCGAGCGGCAGCTGTGTCATCCATGGCCTGCCTCCCAATGTGACTTCCCAGGCTCACTTCTGAACCTTGGTCATCAGCATCACAGTGCAATGCTGTCCTGCTGAGCCATGGGGGTGGCCTCAAAGCCTAATATTTAGGGTCAATGAACCTAACACAATAAAGGAATAATGCAATGACAGGGTGTGTGTGTCATGCTGGGATAACACCATGCCTGGGGGTTGGGCATAAGGCCACAGGCCAAGTGCGTCCAATGCCCCAGGCGTGACATTATCCCAGCACGACACACACCCTGGAGTGCATTATTCCTATTATACACTGACTTGTTGTTATATATAAAATTAAAAAATAATTTTAAAGATTGTTTTTATTAGTGTGGAAAAATATTTTTGTTTCTTAAGAGGAGATGCTCATCCATATTGGTTCACAGTGATGAGACTAGACCTGTGACATTATGCTGGGATAAAGCCATGGGTCCAGCCCCAAACTGACCAAAGTCCAAGATTCTTTCTTGCCATTGTATCATTGGTGATATTCTGTTCCCCAGTTTTAAAGTTATAGGTGCTTACAATTCTGCAAGTTACACAACTGTGAAATGTAATTTTAAAATTTCTGAAAGTTTGGAGGCTTATAACTCAGTCACCTTTATGGACAGAGTTCTGAAATTTGATACACATCTGTGTGGAACTTTGGAAAGTCACGATACCAAGTTGGTATAATATAGATACACACATTTTAAGTTAAATGGAAATAACTGAAATCAAAATGTTGGTGAAATTTTGCAAACTTTTCACAGAAATATTGTGACACACTCCCACAGCCCACCCCAGGAGAGGAGAGCAGTCCTCTGCACCCTCGATCCTCTCCTCCCCTGCTGACCCCCGGCACCCCGAGTCTGTTCCCAAACCTGGGTCACCAGCATGGGTCGAGGTAAGGTGCCAGTGCCTCAACCCTCTATGCCACGCAACTGGGCCAGCGTAATCTGACTTTAAAGGTGATCCACCACCAAATCGGCAGCCAATGCAGATCGTGCAGCACGGGGGTAATATGAGAAGATTGAGAAGTCCCCATCAGCAATCACGCTGCAGCATTCTGCACTAGCTACAGGTGGTGGATATCAACCCCAGATAGCCCTAAGTACAGGGAGTTGCAATCATTAAGGTGCGAGGTCACAAAGGCATGGACCAATATAGGTAGATCACTGGCTGGAACAAGGTGCTTGATCCTGCTGATGTTCCTAAGATGATAAAAGGAAGACTTGATGACTGCCAACACCTGAGATTGTAGTGTCAGCCTGTCATCAAGCACCACCCCTAGGTCTCATACCTGTTCAGAGGCAAGAATCTGGGAGCCCCACAGACAAAGTCCAGAGGGCTGACCAGCCCTCATCCCCTCGATCCGGTGACCCGAATCCATAACCATTACCTCAGTCTTTCCTACGTTCAACTTTAGCCAGCTTGAATTCATCCAATCCTGGATTTCAGCAAGGCAGTTGTTAAATATTGAGAGAGCACTGTCCTGGTCAGATGCAAAAGACAGGTAGAGCTGGGTATCATCAGCATAGCAGTGAAACATCAGCCCATACCATCTTACAATGTCTCTGAGGGGCAGCATATACACTGCAAACAGCATGGCAGACAGCACTGAGCCCTGAAGGACCCCACATGAAAGAGAGAGAGTGGGTCAGAGGAATAAATCCCAGACACCACTCTCTGAGTTCTGCCAGTGAGGAAAGATGTAAACCACCTGAGGACTGTACTAGTCAAGGCACAGATGACCCTCAGGAGCCCAAGCAGCATCCCATGGTCCACAGTGTCAAAAGCTGAAGAGAGATCAAGGAGCACCAAGATGGAGCGGCTTCTCTGATCTCTTGCCATCAGAAGATCATTGAGCACCCAAACCAGTGCAGTCTCGGTACTGTGCCTCTTTCAAAAACTGGGTTGGAGAGGTTTGTAGATGTTATGGATGGTCAAGAGGTTCTCCAACTGTACCACCACTACTTTCTCAATAACCTTCCCTATGAAGAGGAGGTTTGAGATTGGTCTGTAGTTGGCCAGAGAGTCCAGGTCCAAGGAAGCCTTCTTCAGGAGGGGTGTCACCACTGTCTCCTTCAGGGAGCTTGGAAACTCATCCGAATCAAGGGAGCACCAGACTGTCTGTACCAGGACCAGGCTGATAATATCACAACAACCCATAATCATGGAAGTTGGGCCCAGATCCAAACTACAGCACATAGGGCACATACTCTGGACAATCCACATGTCATCCATGAGCTTTGGACTGTCAAAGGTACTCCAGAAAGCACAAGGTGAGGTGACCGGGCACCAATCAACAGCATCCCCCACAAAGCAAGTCAAGAGGATCTCCACCCTGATGTCAGCCACCTTATTCACAAAGAACTGAGCAAGCTCATTGCACTCCACTTGCAAAAAGGCTCTTCAGAGCTGCACACAGGCGGGGTTGCACAGACTGTCCACAGTTCGGAAGAGCTGAGGCAGTCGGTTCTGAGCAGCAGCAATCTCCCCGGATAGGAATTCTGCCTTCTTATGGAAAATTGCTGATTGGTAGACTTGATAATGCTCTACCAATCTAAGATGGTCATCCTCCAGGGTGGATTTCCACCAGCACCGCTCTACCCTTTGTCCTAGTCACCACAACTCCCTCAGGGTTCCAGAAAACCAAGGGGCCCAAGGGCAAAGGGGGAGAGGATGAACACGGACTGGATCAATCGAATCCAGGGCCATGGAGATGGCCTTGGTAAAGGCCATCACCAAAGTCTCTGGATTCGAGCTTGACACAGAAAACTCTGAGAGGTCAATCACCTCTGCTAGGCCTTCAGGGCTCACATCCCATAAAGGGCAGTAACTGACCATCTCCACAGGAGGAGGCCTATGGAGGGGGATGCAAAATAAGATAAGATGATGCGTGTTTTTCTTATCTCCCTTTTCTTATTCCTCATGGGATCTCTTTCTGTACATACTTGAAATGTGAACAGCATTAAAAGCCGTAAGAAACATTACTGCTTTCTCAGTTCTGCAGACCTCTGCGTCTCAAATCATCCTGTTGGAAGAAACCAGATTGAAGACCTAGTTTGAGCTTGTACAAACTACACAACTTTGGCACAAAGGCCCCACCTTCTGGTCCGCTAGCATGGACTGGTGTGATGGGATGTGAATCTTATTTACTGATACTTCTTTTCAGGTGACCATACTGGTACATATTCACCCGGACAGGGCCTTGGCACTTGATATTACTTAAAAACAAGCCCAGCTCCATCTTTTTATGGTCTGCCCTCCCCAAACTAACCTTATCTGAACTTCTCCATAATGGTGATGGGGGGTGGATTTTAATTGTGGAGTTGACCGATCTGACAGAGGCTTGCAGACTGACAAATTATTCTGTGATTCTAACTGTTTGAACTCTGTTGTGGCACAGGCTTTACAGGATGTTTACAGAGAAAAACACCCTACAGGTGGGCCTACTTAAGTTCAGGGTTCCCTTTCTACTAGAATAGATTTTTGTTTGTTTCAAAACTCCTATCCATTTCCAAGGCTAGAATATGGCGCACCAAAGTATCAGATCACAAATTTTTATGGTGTGATCTGTTCTGAGGGGCCCCTACTCATGGGAAAGGGCCATGGAGGTTAAACAGTATTGTTTTATCTGACCCTCTTTTAGAATCCAAACGAGACTCCTTGTGGTGGGCCAGGCTTTCTGTCCAATGTTTTTATGATGACTTGGCTCACTGGTAGGAGGATAGTAAGAGAGACTTCTGCGAGTTATTCAAAACTTACACTGGACACAAAGCCACCACTGAATATCTGAAATACATGAGATAAAGGGCATAGCTGCATAAAGTTATTTCTAGAGCTGAATTAGAAAAGGCTGATTACAGTTCTCAAATATCCCTCTTGCAAAAAGAAATGAGGCAGTTACAGTATGATAGGGCTCAATCTCTTCAACAAGAGGTGAGATTTGGTACCCAAAACACTAAACAGACTTTTGATCCCTTTAAAGAGTTTAGGAGCAGAGTGGAAAGCAAGGAAATGCATTCCCTATACAACTCATCTGGTCAAACTCTCACCATAAATGCAGAAATTTTGCAGGAAGCCTCTAGATATGTCACTGATACCATTAGTGTTGCACTGAATGCCTGTCTCTACTTTCTTGACACACCTGGATCTTCCGAGCCTAGCTGATTCTGACTGACAAGGCTTGTTTATACACCATTATCTCAGTTACTGATGTGAAAAGGAACATTGGCTCCTTCAATCACAATATAGCACTAGGATCAGAGCTTTAAATACTGAATTTTACAGGAAATTTAAATCACTTTTAGCTCCTTCCCATTACTGAGGTTTTTGATCACTGTTTGATGCACAGGGTTCTCCCCAATACTGTGTCTAGGGATTTTTTGATTTATATTTTTAAAAAGGGTAAGCAGACATATGGAACTGAAGACTATTGTGTCTCTTGAACACTGACTACTAAATTCTGGCCAAAATCTTGCAGACAGATTGCCACATGTTGTGCATCTCCTTATTAGCCCTTTTCAGACACGTGCCATCTGTAATAGATGAGTACAGGGCCTTATTGTTTTGCAGGAATTGTTTAGCAGAGGTTCAGTATATTTGGTTAATGGATATGTTTTAAGTATTGGTCAGGAGAAGACATATAATCAGATTTCTCATGATTATTTGTTCCACGTATCACAGACCTTTGCGTTACCAGCTCAGTTTGTAACTTGGACATTGTGTTTGTGTCAGGAAGCTGTTATCACTCAACTTATAAATGGGTGGCTAGGGAGCTCCTGCTTTCTAAAGAGAGGCATGCATCAGGGGTGCCAGCTTAGTCCTCTGTTACATATATTTTGTTTAGATTCCCTGCCACATGCTATACACTCTGGTCCACGGATTGTTGGTCTCTCTTTGACACCTAGGTCTCCGCCTCTCAAAATTATGGTTTATGTGGAAGACATGGTGGTAATCATCCACAATGAAGCTTCTGGTATGAAGGTCAGGCACCTATTGGATTAGTTTTCCGCTGTCTCTACTTCTAAGGTAAATTACAATAAGAGAAATCAATACCCTTTGGGGTCATGATGGCTAGTCACCCAATGGAGGTTGCTTCTATCCATATTGCTGTTAATGATGTTACAATTTTCGGTCTCACATTTGGACAGCCCAATATGATTGAGAAAAATTGGGACTCTTGTTTTCATTTGGCACTAACTGGAAAAACAAATGTATTTCTAAATTGAAAATAATTCTTTTGATCAAAACTTTATTAATGGCAGTTTTTTTATATGTCAGTTATGTTTTCCCTCCTCCTAAAGCTTATGAATTAGATTGTATGGTGTTTACTTTCAGGCCTTGTGGGGGAGCCATCTGAACCTGTGAAATGTGACATAACATATCGGCCTACATGACCGAGTGGACTGGGTATGATTAACCCATTGTTTTTTTATTATTGTTTTTTTCTCATGACAAATGTTGCAGTTTTTTTAGACAGGACAAGAAACCATGGACGGCTGCTATTTGAGAGTGGCTATCACTTTATGTCCCTGACTGGTGCAACATGCATCTCAAAAACATAAAAAAAACATCCTTTGTACCTGATTATGTTATGTGTGCCTTTCAGAAGATAAAGACTTGGAAAATAACTTTCAAAATTATGTTACTTACTGATAGAAAACAGTTACATCAGCACACCATGAATTCAAATTTTAGTTGTGACCTGGTGTTTCCCAATTGGCTGGCATCTAACTCAGACTCTGTTTTGACTTATCTAAGAAACCTCAGACTCCCTCCTTTTGTGTGACCTTTTGTTTTCGGCTTACGGCTGTGCATCCATGGGAAGTTAGATGTCCATAACTCCCATAAGCATAAGCCAATGAGTGAAAATATTGTCTGCAGGAAGGCTGTGAATTGGAGCTAGAAACACAGGAACATCTCTTTTTTGCTTGCCCTTATGTTGCCCAGTTTTGGCATTATGTGACAGCACAATAGAGTGATCCTTTGTTTGTTCTACTTACCCAGAATCGATACTTAGTCTTTTCCCCAGGAGATGGGCAATTTATGATTCTAGTACGTTACAAGTCATTAGTGCTCTGCTTAAGTACTACATTTGGAAGTGCAGATGTTCCTGGGGTTTGCAGCACAAATATGTGTTTTACCAATAAATTTGAACTGTTGGTCATGAGTTGCACAAAGCATATGATCATGATAGCAGGAGATAATATAGATTTTGGTAGAGAACATTATGGCGTAACTGTTTACATTTTCTATACTAACATAGTGCTACAGCTATGACATTTTGTGGAAATACATTTTAAATGACATTCCAATTTTTTTGTTGCCATCATTGTGTTCTGCTTTCTGATTTATTTTTAATTTTCTCTGTCTGCATAGCATGATTTGTCCCCTGTAGACTTAAATTGTTTGTTTTGTTTTGTTTCCCAATAACAATTCCCCTACTCTTTGGGTCGAGGGAGCTCTTGCTCATTTCTCTGGCAGCATGCCAGAAATGGCCAACATGGTGGAGGAGGGCAAAGGTGCAGCCAGCCTCTCCTCAGCTACTGACCTTTCAGCTAATCTTATTTCAGATACAGATCTGATGGAAGTAATGTCAACTGATGGACATTTGACTGTCATTGAATGGCTATCTGTTGCTGTGCTGTCAGATGCTGATTCTGTTTCTGCTACCACCAATGCACCTGCTCTTGTTGCTATAGGATCGAATCTGGTGCAATATGCTTTCCAGCACGACCTTGACAATTATGTTTTGGCACTCCTGAGTTCCGATGAACTTGCTTTGCAGCTTGCAATGGAGGAAAAGAAAATAAATATTCTACTTATGATTGCTGAGGAGGAGTGCCTATTCCAAGTGGCTAGAACATGGCTACGTAATGCCTCTGTCTCCGACCTCTGCTGAGGAGACTGCTGTTCAATCTCCTGTGCCCTGCTCCATTGAACATGCTGGCCTACTGCAACATCAGTCTCTGGGGCTTTGGAAAGCTGGTGCCTCAGTTTCCACTGCTCTGGATATCCCTGTGCAGCCTAACTCTGCTGCAATCCCCGCTGTGTCTTCAAATTCTGTCCCACTGCCTCAGACTGTGTTACCTGCTCTCAGGGAAATGGGGTAGATTTGAACCCCTGCTGGTTTTTGGACCCCAGACCTGATGGACCCAATGGTACTCCAGTACCATGAATGCTCACCTTCTTCCTCTACTGCTCACCTTGCTGTGAGCACACCTGATGAGACAATGGCATGCTATGTTGCTTCAACTTCAGCTCCTGTACTGGTGCCTATTTCTGACTCCGACATTGTTCCCTGCACTTCTGCCTTGGTGCCCTTAGTGCAAACATCTTCTGCTACATTTTGTGAGCCTTCTGTTCACCCTAGCACCTCTGACCAAGCCGGTCCTAGATCGGGCTGCATAACTGTCAGTCTTGCAGAAGACACTCTTCAGGATCCTGCACAGCAGAAGTTTCTGAAGCTCCTGTTTTGGATGTCTGACCTCTTCCAGAATAGTAGTGAACCTGCACCCAGATGAAATTCAATCAGACTAATGTGCAAAGGTGGTCTGGAGACTCCTCCAGACCATGTCTATGTTGTCACCACATTGTTAAAAGACTCATTCAGATTTTTTGCATTCGAGGTTTTTGCTCTAATTCATACCTCTGATTATAACTATGATATTAGCTTTAAAACTGTTGAATGTTCAGATAGATATTGGGGAACATATAACTCTGTGAAAGATATCCCACTGTGGTCCCCTTTCCTGGCCATCCCCATCACCACACCTGCTGTCTGCACTGTTACTGTTTTCTTTAAGAATGAGGGGGTAAATGTATTGGACACATTATTTTGGCCTAAAAAACATTGTGAAGTTCTCTAACATCCTGTGCCCATTACAGATTCTGAGCAAATGGGGGGGGGGTTTGGCACAATAGGATTATGTCAAATACTGGCGTAATACACTTGCCTAGTAGCTTCTACCTGGGATGTGACAGGGGTGTTCTGTTCTACCCTTGGCAACCGAAATCTTGCCCCAAATGTGGTGCCAGACTTCACTTAAGCAACACTTGCAATATTCCCAGATGTACCCATTGCTTAGATTGTGGCCACCTAGCAGCTACATGTGTAAATCTCTTTTGTTGTACTGTGTGAGAAGAGAAAATGCACTCCTATGTCTGTCACCCCTGGGCATCCCACAATAAAGAAAACAGTGCAGTCAATGAGCTTCTAATCACTCAGGCTCAGAAACAAGGAGCAGCTCAGGACTCTGACCTGAGACTTGCTGCACTCAGAATGAACCCAGATGCAGACACTCAGCTTGGTTCACCTGTCACTGATGCCCCTGTACTGCCTTCAGGTCCTGTTGCTCTTCTAGACTCTCCCATGACTACTACTGAAGATCCTGAGCCCCTACAAAACCCACCTATATCCCCTGATTCTATGGACATTTCATCCATGCCTCCCCTTCCCCTGGAGGTCACCCCCTTTCAATTGGTGGAACACAAGAAACAACCCCGAGCAAATCGTAGTAAGGGGAAAGAGAGGAAGCAGTCCTCTGGCTCTGATCTAATCCACCTGGAAAATACATTCTTGACTTTGGCCAAATCTATGACCTGGGCTGATTCTGAGGGTGAGGACAATGTATCTGAAGGTTCTTCCATTGCTTCATCAATGAAAGACCTTTTCTCTGATGCAGAGGAACCTGGAAATTGGAACACTGAGCGTAAGAAATGGAAAACCAGGTCTCAAGTGACATGATCTGGTTCTCACTCTCCTGACCTCTCAGTCTACTGCCTTCTTTAACCTTGTTCACCCTTACTGTAAACAGTATCAAACATTTTTCTGTTGGAACTCTACAAGTTTTTCCTCAAGCACTGTATTTGACTGTCTCATTGTGCCTGGGGTTGCAGCAGACACAATTTTCTCTCATTGACATACTGACTAAGGTTACCATCTCACTAAGACAGGTCCAAGAAAAAGAAGCTAGTACTTTATTGCCACATCAGATGGCATCTCTTTGGAAACATTGTTTTTTTTTTTCCTACATGATACCTTGGGGTAAATTTCCAGTTGTCTGCTGTTTAGCACTGCTTTAGTTTTTTATTTTTTTGGTTTTTACTTCTTTTCCTTTACTGTGGGCTTATTGCTGGTACAGTCTGATGTATAACTTTAATGTTTTCCTTTTGTACAAGGCTTATTGTCTATTTCATGTCTGTAAATGATTTCTTGTTACTTTTCCAAATAAAATACCCCTACTCTTTGTAAAAAGTGCCATGGGTTCTTTTACTTCCACCTGGACAGCACCAGGATGGGTAGAAGAGATCTCAGTTTAACTTCTCATCCAAAGGACAGCACAGCAAGAGTTCACAGAACCCGGAAGGTGTAAAAATCTACCTAAGTGTCTACAAATTAATTAATATTCAACCAAACTAGTACAATTAAATCTGTGCCTTCATATTTCAGTCTTAACAAACATACACTCTAATCAAAAAAATCAATACAGTTGTGTGACATTACTGGATTTGTTTGTCCAGCCCCCTAATAACTAAGCCCACTTTCCCACCTTATTTTTTAACATTATGAAAATGGGCCCCACAATATACAACATGAAACATTACTCACTTTCATACTTGTTTTCTTTTTTATTCTATTGGAAAATAACTATTTAATAATGCTTTCCACCTGCTGTTACAGCTTTGGTGCTCCCACCACCTAGGTCCTTAAATTATTTATGCGTGTGTTATCCAAACCATGTAACCTGAGCAAAAGGGCAGTTGTAAACCGCTGGGTGTACTGAAAGTATTCAAAGAACTGTGGAGCATGTTTTCTTTTAACTGAAGTCTAGACACTGTAATTGTTTATAATGAAACTCATGCTGAAATCTCCTAAAACATGTCAGGGCTTATCTTTTCAAATGAGTGACATTCGTTGAGGGTTGATGTCATCCAAACTTGTCCCCTCCCAATCAGGCATAGGCATAGATGTCTGCCTTTACCCATTCCTACCCTTGTAACTTGGCAAGTGAATACCCAGTTTTTAGTGAATATCTGCTCACATTCAGTTCCCACATCTGGAACTTGGGTTAATATCCCAATACTGACACTGTAGTGCAGCATGAGAGGGGTGCTGCACTTCTGAGGTGCCGTCTTTCAGATGAGACGTTAAACTGAGGTCTCATCTGCCTGGATAGGTGGTAGTTCAGGTGGATGTTAAAGATCCCATGGCACGTAACGAAAAGAGTAGGGACATTTTTTATTGATAAAACATAAAAATAAAATACAACCAAACAGTATCATAACACACAAACTCAAAACAGCAAAAATGAAAACAAAAGTATGTATTGCATTATACAGTACATTGGAACACAAAAATTAGCAAAACAACCTGCCCCCACCTGAAATAAAAAAAAACAGAAAAAGAAACATGACTGAGTAGTAAATATCAGACTGTCAAGTAAAACCATTTAAAATTACCTCCAAACAAAAAATACAGAATCCCCAGAAAAGAGTTGGGAAATTTTGTATTGGGATAAAAAAAATCATATACAAAGCAAAATTGCATCACACAAAATCATTAGAAAAGAAAATCAAAACATAAATAAATATTACATCATACAAGAATCCCAAACATAAGAAAGACATATCAGAATCAGACCCTCTCCTTCACCCCACTAAAACAATAGGGGACATTCTCATTAATAACTTCAAAAAAAAAAACAATGAAACAAGACTTGTTACAAAGCACAGGAGAAAACAGAGAAACAAAAAACAGCAATAACAAAAAAGGAAGCATTGCAATCATACAAAAAATCTAAGAAAATTCAGAGATCATATAGTATTGGTTTCATACTGTGAAAACAACAAAAGAACCCCCTTTTCAGTAAATCAAAGCAGAATGGAGCAAACACTGGTAAGAATACATACCTTCTATCATCCCTGTATCCCTACCTCCCCCAAAGGAAAAAATAGGGAAATTGTTTATTAGAACAACAAAAACAAAACAATAAAAAAAAAATGTTGCCTCACACAAAAAAAAGGACAAAGCAGAATAAAATCAAATAAGCATTACATACAGACTGAACATAACCTATTGTCTAATACAGAAGTAGAACCCAAAACATCTCCCAATACAGTAAGGACCCCCCCCCCACACACACACACACACACTAAAAAAGTAGGGGAATGTGGTAAGGAAAGCAAAAACAAAAATAAAGACAAAGCAGTGCCACAGGAGACAAAGCTAAAATAAAGAAAAAGCAAAACATAAACAAGGAGTACCTAAAACAGGAATCCCAAACTGAAGAAAAACATATATTGTAATAAGTAGACCCCTACAAAAAACAGTAGGGGAACTCTGTAACCTCAACATAAGCAGTTGCATTTTATGTTTTTAAAGAGAAAAAAAAAACAAAATCAAACAGAAGTCCACTCACATGAAGCCCAATAGAGTCGGAATGCATCATGGGGCAGATAATCCCACTCTCTATTATGAATAGAGAGCAAATCTGACAAAATCTGATTCATAATATGTGTGCCAATATACATTTTCTGTTTCAACAATTGAGCACATCTTGCCTGCCACAAAAAAAACCTACAAAGGGCAAAAATAAGAAGGGTACTAGGGTGATGAGAAAGGGAATCAGGAAACAGATCATACACAAGCATATCATATGAAATATGTGTGAGACACTTCTCCTTCCATTTATTTTTATTTTTATTTAGTTTTTGTTTACTGGGTAAGTGCACTAGCCAGTACATGACTATTTTCAGGCACAACCCAGGAGAGTACAAGGCAATACATACAAAAGGTATTACAGGAATCAATAACATTAGACAGTATAGCTTGTTTGTAGCCATGGAAACAAAGATGACAATAAACAATAAAGAGTAAAGCGAAGTGCCTGACATCAAACATAAGTGGCTAAATTTTAGCTATGTAGACACGGATAACAGTAAAACAGCATTGGTCAGTACTACATGCAGCAATAGCAGAGATACTACAGCCAGTAATAAAATACAACTCATGGGGCAGGTTATAACATGAAGGAAAGGTATGTAGTACATTCATAAGTTATTACAGGTAGGCATAACAACAAAATGCAGGATAATACAGACATCTGAATAAGTAGTAGAGCGCGACATAACAGGAAGGGATCGGGCCCCAAAGAAGAGGTGCTTTGTGCAAGTGTTACCACAAGAGGGTACAGAAATTTTTAGCAAAGTGGCTAACTAGTTTGAATTGAGGAAGAAGACAGAGGAGGGGTGCAGTAACAATCAGATACTGTGGTAGGATGGGTCCAAGCAGTGTGTTTAGGGGAAATGGGGAGAGGAGAGAGAGAGAGAGAGATGTGACGTGAGGGGGGGAGGGGGTTTCAATGAGCAGGCAATAATAGACCATGCAGTGGCAGTGGCATGGGGCAGGTGGATCACTGGTTAGGTCAGGTAGGGTCGGAAACAGGTACACTGTTCAGCAGTAGCCAGATAATGTTGTAGCCCACTTTTAAAGTGATAGTGTGATGTAGATTGCCTTAGTTCCAGGGGCAGCATATTCCACATCTGAGGGGTAGCATGCCCAAATGCCCCAGTACCTTTGAAGGCGTGTCACCTGGGTACCCTCAGTAGAGATTTGTCAAGTGACCTCAAACCTCAGTATGAGGTGATGGGACGTAACATCTTTGCAAGGGAGGCCAGGGTTTCCAGCCTGATTATGGAGTCAGATAGACAGCCAAGATAGTATTGTCTGGATGCAGAGGGGGAGAGCCAGCCTAGGTCACTATAAAGCCAACATCAATGCTTGAGTCATGGCGACAATGATGCATAATGACAGATATTATTATAGGTGACGTCCCATTTCAGTAGTGATGATTTGTGGGCAGCCGCTAGGATAGGAGCACAGTATGTCAGGGTCGGGAGCAGGATGCCCCTGGCAATGGCTAGCTTAGCAAAATGAGTTAGCATATAGCTAGTTATGTAGGCAATACCCAGTTTACTATTTACTGTTTTGCAGGTTGATTGAATGTGGAGGTTTAGGTCTAGAGATTGGTCGAGTAGAACCCCAAGATATGGAAAGGATGTGACAGCCTCTAGATTGTTCCCCTCCAGGTCAAGAACCATCAAGGGTGAAGCCAAAGAGTCCAAAAATGTCTACCGAAAGGACAGTCAAGAAAGAAATGCTGCATATTTTCAAGCACACTATGACAAGTATCCTGAAAACACAACTGCTCCTCCAAAGACTTATGCTGGTGATTACCACGCACCCCCAACCTTCCATGACAAGATAACCAAGTCACATCTCACAATTTTGCAGGAAGCCTGTGGTTGGTAAGCTGTCAAAAAATCACAGCACCATCCAACTCAGTACCAACATTATTCAGCAATCTAGGGGCATCTGAGAAGGAGGAGAACAAAACAGTGTGATACAATTGCTTCCTAGATTGAGACCAAAGGACCTGAGGGGTTAAGTGCCATTGCCGGATCTTAAGAAATGTAGGAAACAAAAAGGAGAGCATATCATAAGTTCTAAAGTTTCTAGGTATCTCTGAAGAAGGGCCAAGCCATTTCATACACAAGGGGGTCACCCAGTCAACCAAAATAGAAACCCAAGGGGGGGGTGAGGTTGCAACAAAAAAGGAAACAAAAAATTCAAAAACAATGAAAAAAAAACTACAGGATTCAACATCCACACACCACCCATACAATAATCATGGTATAGAAAAGCCCTCCAGACAGGATTCAACCTAGAACCCCAAAACTCCTGAAAAAAAAACATTGTTGACCTTAGATTTCAAAACAAAAGAAAGGGGAAAGATAGTAGCCACATGTAAAAATAAAGGGAGAACCAAAGTTTTTAAAAGCAGGACACATTTTTTCTTAGCAATAGGCCTTCCTTTCCAGGAAGCAATGAGACGGAGACCCTTATCAAGAGCTAGATTCCAATTATACAGGGAATCATCAGAACTTTCAAAATAGAGTCCCAGAATCTTATGTGGACCATGTATAACAGGGATATAGTGTATGGTGGAACGTCGTTCTCCACTGAAATCCATTATTGTCGAAACCTTGTAGTCACACACTAGTGACGTTCACAGTGCAGCAGAAGGATTTTTTCTACTGCTCTGCGAATGTCACACACTGTGTCCTCAAACAGCATTTGACAGTTAGGGCTCACTCCACAGAAAGGACACATAGTGAAAGCAGCAATGTCGGCGGCAGTACTAATGTTTAGTTAAAACGTTCAAAATATAAAGTTCTGAAACAGTTAAAATGTCAAGCGTGAACACGTTCAAAATGTAAAGTTCTTTTTTTCTTCTAGTAACCCAGGAAGAATGTTTGGAAGCAGAAACATGCTGTAGTGATTTTATTTCTCAAAAAATGACGTTCCACCATACACTATAAATAGTGCATAGGGAACAGTTGACAACAGGGCATCTTTCACCTCATTGGCACTATGATGACAGATTGCCTCTTGAGCTAGGCTCTCGAGGTTATCCATCGTCATAGTGCCAACTCAGTGAAAGAATAGCCCTGTTGTCAACTGTTCCCCATGTACTATCCTATATCTCAGCCACAGAAGCAGAGGCAGAAGAGGGTACAGAGCATGGAAAAATCTTCACCATACTTTTATGAAGATTTAATTGAGAACCTGAAAAGGACCCAAATTCAGAAAACAACCCAGTAAAACTTATAGAAGAAAGAAGGGGCATGGTAAAAACACATAAATCATCAGCATAGGCAAAAACAGTCAGAACAGAGTAACCACTCAGAAGAAACAAGGCAGGAACAGCAGAGCAGGAAGCCAGCTTCCTCAACAAAGGATCAATCTGAAAAAAGTACAGAAGGGGACAACCCTGTCACAACCCTGCCACACCCCCCATTTACCCAAAAACACAGTGCCAGGGGAATGATTAATGTGTGGGGTAATCCAGGCAGTATTATACAAAAGTTTAATCCAAGAGATAAAGCCAGAGGGAATATGATAATATGCCAGTACATGAAACAAAAAAGAATGTTCCACCCGATCAAAAGCTTTTTCTTGATCCAAAGAAAACAAAACAGTCCTACTATCATCCATACAAGAATACACCATGTCCCTAATGTGAGACAAAATATGCAACATAGATCAACCTGGAATAGCACAAGTCTGAGCCTTTGAAATAACAATGTCTGCAATTGACAGGAGTCATCCCAAAAGTATGACAGCCAGAATCTTATAATCAACATTAAGAAGACTCAGAGGTCTCCAATTCCGTAAATCAGTCTGGTCCCCTTTTTTAAAAATCAGAAGCAAAATAGCATCCGAAAAATGTCTAGGGACAGAAAATAAGGCCAAGATATCATTAAAAACAACGGACAGGGCAGGGGCAAAGAAATCTATGAACGAGCGATAAAGCTCAGCTGTCAAGCCATCTATCCCAGGAGATGTACACTGCTTCTGTTTTTTGATAGCACTCGCTGTTTCTGAAACAGAAATCAGACACACAAGAGCAAGAAGCAGCTCCTCAGAAACCTCTGGGATGACCAAGTCAGAAAGATATTGAGTAGGGTCCAAAACAACAGAACTAGCACCAAACATCCCTTCCACATGGGACTGCATGATACACTTCAAGGACAGGAGGGAAGTATGTTGTGCCACTGTAAGAGGGTCAATAAGGCAGTCAATAATCGTAGAAGAAATGCTATCAGAACAGCTCCTATAGGGATCAAATGTAGCCTTAGAAGCCTGCATGCCACACTGTGCCTCAACCTTCAAAGAAAGCACTCAATCATATTTACATTTTTTGATAGCAGATTTCAAATCCTGAATTTGCCTGGAGAGCTCAAGGTGCAATTCAGAGGCCCTGGAAAAAGTGTCCAACAGCTGCGTACGGAGTTGAGAATATCTAAAATAATTAGAACGAGACTGTAAACTGGCAGATCTCAAAAAATACTGTCATAGGTCAGTTTTAGTATCCTCCCACCAGAGAACAGGGGATTGATAAGCATCCAACACTGAAACCCTAGCCTGCAGCAAATCCAAACATCCCTGAGAAATGAAAGAATCAGCCAACAAGGAACTATTCAACTTCCACCGAATGCAGGAAGCAATTGGATAAGGTCCACCACTTGAAGTGCATAGTAAAGCAACAACCAAATGATCGGACATCTCACAAGGGATCACAGAGGCCTGAGAAACTGAAACATTGATAGAAATAAAGAAATAATCAATATGTGTAGCAAGCATGCCCCTGCAATATGTCTTAGCACCTAGCTGGTGGACAGAGGTATAGTTATCAATTAAGTGGGCCAAGAGAAGAACTTTGGACAACGTAGCAGCATCACTAAAAAGTTTATGGGCATTACAAGACCTGTCAGAAACAGAAAGACCACAGTTGAAATCACCCCCAAAATAAACCTGCCAGGTAGTATATGAATATGGTTGGATGGTACAAAATAAAGCAGACCTGGTTGCTATACTCTGTGAAGCATAAGTATTAATCAAATGAAAAGGGAGTGAATCAAAGAAACCATCAATAAGGAGAGCCCTTCCAGGAAACACATCAAGCACTCTGGAAATCTGAAATCATCGACCAAAAAACAAAATGCCCACCCCATCGCATGTATCCTTCCCATGCGACCAAAAAGAGGGCCCCACGGTCCACCTGTTACGCACCTGTGCAACCTTAATCCTAGTTTTAAGCCAGGTATCCTGAACAAAATAAATGTCCTGTTTCAAGGAAAGCAAAAAACCAACAGTAGAAAGCTGCTTACGGAAGGATTTAATACTGCACACATTCGAAGTGCAGCACCAAAGACGAGGCTGTGCAGGCTTAAGTGGAAGTTAGAAAAGAGGCAGAGAACTACAAAGGGTGTCAGAAAAGAAAACAGGACCAAGAAAAAGTAGCCCAAGTACAGTGACCCTCAAAATCACCTATGAGGGAACTGCGTCCTCTGCATCTTTTCTAACCGGGGATTTTCCTTACCAGACTCCGAAGAAAACTCCATACGTGATGAAGAGTCTCTAGAGAAATCAGTATCCTGTTCCTCACCTTCAGTGTCACCCCACTGTTGTCTCTTGGCCAACAATTGAAATTTATTGTGAGTAATAATAGTGGTAGCAGGTGCATGAGACTCAGACTTACGCTCACCCTTCCCACGTTTAGCAGAAGGGACAGTAACAAAAGGCACTTCAGTTTGGGGGGACATGTTATCACCAAGACCGGGACCTGAAAAGGGGAGGTATCAAGCAAAGGAGGATGTTGGGCAGACTCCAGAACCTGAGCAATGCTAGCAGCAAGAGAGGGTTCCTGGGGAAGGGATACCTGTGAACACACAAGGTCCAGACCAGCAGTGGGCACTGGATCAGGAACCACTAGAGAGGGTTCCTGGGGAAGGGATACCTGTGAGCACACAAGGTCCAGACCAGCAGCAGGCACTGGATCAAGAACCACTAGAGAGAGTTCCTGTTGTCAATTTTGTGCCTGTAACTGGGAGTCAGAAATAATGGTAGAATGGTCCCGTGGGACCCTGTCAACCCTATTATGTTCTGCCCAGGGACATTGGGGGTAGTTATGGCTATGATCCTCACATAGATTACAAAGCTGAACATTAGGGCACCCTAAGCTGACATGGCCATAAGCAAGGCACAAGGTACACCTGGGCTGGTCACAAGTGTAACTCAAGTGGGTTGAAGAGCCACACTTATGACATGTGCGTGGTTGGCCAGGATAAAAACAGATACCCCTGTCACAGCCATTGTAAAAACTACCCGGAATATGCACAACCCCCTGCTCAGTTTGTCTAAGCTGAACTTTTAACTCCCAGCCCCCCCGTCCACACCAAATCCTCATCAAAAATAGAGCTAGGGGTATCCAACAGCTCACATCTTTGATGAAGCCAAAATTGAACATCATGAATATTAACCCCCTCACTGTAAAATAACAAAGTAAGAACCTTCACCAGAGGTTTAGTAAGGGGAATTAACAAGAAGGAAGCCCAAACCAGAGTGTTCTTAACCAACTCATATTGAGTCCAAAACTTCTCCAAAGTCTGAACAGTCTTGAAACTGACATCGTAAACAGTCTCTCCTTTAATGTGAATGAAAGTGAATAATGCTGATGGGCTAATCCCCATAGAATCTTTAAGCATACCTTAAAGAACAGTATGTCACATGGGGGTCGCAGAGGAATCACCCAGGAATTTTAAACGGACCACATTTTTCCGCTGGGCAGGCTCCCCGAAAGACTTGAACAAATCAGACATCTTGAAGGTAGAAGCCGAATCCTCTGGAGCAGGAGCAGAAGGAGAGGATTGGAGACCAGGAGAGGTGAACTGTGCAGCCGGGTTCTGTGATTGGGCCACAGTATCTAAGGAGTCGGCAGTGTTCTCAGCAACAAGTGGTCGAGCAGAAGAACCTGCAACAGGTTCTACAGTTGGGGAAAAGTCACTGGGAACTAGAGCAGAAGATGAAGGAAAGATCTCTGCCACCATCCCAATAATAGCGGCAGCAGAAATGGGTCCAGGTGAAGTCCAGGGTTGTCCACCAGAAGAGTGCCACCAACCAACAGCTTGTAGAGCAGCACTGGGAGACCAAGCAGTACCTGACTCAGCAGTGTTCCTCGAGGTAGGTCTAAGATGCAAATAGGAGGGTGGAGGGAAATGTAGAGAAGCAGGAAGTGTCTCAGGGACTTGTCGAACCAGTGTCATAGGAGCAGCAGCCACAGAATAATCAGCTTCAGGTAGAACGTCTTGTGAAGAGTTGTCATCATGTATCAATTGCAAAATAAACTGCTTATGCTGGGAGAACATCTGTCGCAACATAGCTTCAGGAATATCAGCAGTGTCATGGCTGTCCTGTGTAGCAGAAGTCTCCATCTCATGCAATACTGAGTTAGCAGGATAATTCATATCAGCAATAGTAGCAGAAGATTATAAGCCTTCAATGTGAGCCGGTGAAGCCCCAGAAACAACAGCACGGACAGGTTCAGTCACTAAGATAGGGCCGTAGGCAGAGCAGAACCTTCACCACCACCTCCACCTCCTGCAGCAGGACCATCAGCCATCTCGGACAGAGGGACAAAGGTTTCCCTGCTGACCGAGTAGGGGTATGTTTATTTAAAAACACAAACAAATATACAATACTTCATCATAGTAATTCCAATACAAAAAAAACAATTACAGCGAATTATACTAAATTTACAAAAATGTCAAATATGAAACTCAAAATCCTCCTCTCTATCTTTCAGAATAAACCTATAGAAAAGAAAACAGTTTATACATAGTGAAAAGGAATTAAAAATCTCAATATCGTTCCCATATATTCCTTCTAAGAATTTTCCTTTCTCCTTCCTTAACATGATCAATATGGCCTAATACTTTTTGAATAATTCCTCAGAGTAAGACAACGTTGTTGAAAAAGGAACCAACATCTGGTCTGCCATACCCAATACATATTATAATAGCTACAATATTCAAAGAACTAGAATTACATTTTGACCATGAAACTGGAAATAAACCAAAAAATAAGGCCCTCTGATCCCACTGACGCCAAACTTTATTCCAGAAATGACGATGCCACAAAAACCAAAAACGTAAAATAAAAGGACAAGAAAAATATAAATGGGACATAGTTTCTGTAAGATTTGTACAAGAATCCCGAAAACAATATCTATCCAATACTTGTTTATGCTTCTGGTTATCACAGACATTAATTTTTCCATGTACACCTAACCAGGCAATATCCCACATTGTCACAGGAATACGAGGATCAGTTAAACGGTTTCCAATCAATTTCTTTTCTATTGGTAAAAACCCTGGAAAAATTTCCTGCAAAAAGTGGGATTCTACTATAACTGTATACAATTGTTTCCGAGATAAATCTTTAATCATTTCTACCGAAATATGCCATGTTTTTAACATGTCAAACACTACTACCCAATCTGTGGATAAAACATATTTCCTTTTATTTTTATGGAGAAATTCCCCTTTACTCCATTCCTGAAAAATCCCATTAAGTGACATACGTATCAAGGGAACCCAAAGCTGGAAAGAATCCATAACTAAAGGTTTCAAATTGGTTGAAAAAAAAGGAATAAAACACAATTGGGTGAATCATATTAACCCTCCTTGCCGGTAATTTTGTAATAAAACGCTATGCTTTGATTGGATTAAGACGGCTTCCCCAAAACAAGAAAAGAAAAGACTTAGAAGAGGTCACAAAAACATCTGGGTAATGGGAAAATATGTGCTATATGTAAAAACAAAGGCACTAAACACGTTTTAATCAAAAAAATACATTTCTTTTTACTCAAGAACCACTTATGCCACT
Organism: Neoceratodus forsteri; assembly: GCA_016271365.2. Lineage (NCBI taxonomy): Eukaryota > Metazoa > Chordata > Ceratodontiformes > Ceratodontidae > Neoceratodus > Neoceratodus forsteri. The sequence continues at coordinate 1,609,665,867 of CM057453.1, forward strand.
TGCTGACTGTTTCTCTCCCCTTATTCAAACATATCTCCCAATTATACTTTGCCATATCTGAAACTCCAAAATAAATACCCAATAGTTTATGCAGAGAATCCACTAGTCTAATACCCCCAATAGAGGAAATACTCTCTACTGATGAGGCCAAATTTGGACACACACTCTTTTGTAGATTGAGACTAGAACCAAGGATTAATAAAAAAAAACGGTATCACCTTACATAACAAACGACCTACTGAAATAGTTGGTACTAAGACACACAAATCATCTGCATAACAGATCACTTTTTGTACAGTATGGTTAGGATTAGAAAGACCTAAAAGTCTAGGTGATTTGTGAAGTAACCTAATAATAGGATCCAGTGCTATTACGAACAATAAAGGGCTTAAGGGACAACCTTGTCTTACTCCCCGACGAATATAACAAGGGGATCCAATCCTTCCATTAATATATGGTCTGACGTAGGCTAAGGAATAGCATAAGCTGATCCAATTAACAAAAGTTTGTGGAAACCCGAAGGCTCTAAGGGTCAACCAGATAAATTCCTGTGAAATTCTGTCAAAAGCTTTGGAAAGATCAAAGTTAAATAAATATCCTTGTAGGACTCCTTTGACCTTGGGAAAACAATTCTCTTATTAGAAGTAAAGCATCATGGATGGACCTACGGAAACTGAGCAATACTGAAAGGGGAAAGTAAAGATGGTAAGTGTTTCATATCCTGTTACCCAGTAATTTGGAAAAATTTTATAATCCGTGTTTAATAAGGTGATTGGTCTCCAATTCAGTAAATTATCTCTGTCACCTTTTTATAAAGAAATAACATCAACCCTTCATACATTTGATCTGTCAGTCCGATCTTCTTGTAGAAAGCGTTAAAGACAGCTAATAGCTGAGTTGGCATAAACTTCCATAAAAATTTATAAATTTCTGCTGATAAACCATCTGAGCCAGGAGCCACCTTGTCCTCAAGACTCGGAATAATTTCTTCATTTCTTCAAAAGTAAAAGGTTTTATAAGCTCACGCCTGTGATGCGTTGTTAAGGTAGGTACATCCACTGCTTGCAATAAAAGTGACATTTCAGATGATTCAACAACGGATTTTCAAATGTATGTTTCACAAATTTAGAACACAATTCATAATATTGTCTTGCCCTTTCACTATATTATGCTGATCATCCAGTAGTTGATACATTTGTTTACCACTGAATTTTTCTTTAGTAACATCAAAAGGATTAAATTGGTGTTGTGTCCCAGTAGTTCGAAATTTCTGTTCAAAAAGAATAGATCTTTGCCTATCATATTGTACTTTAGCTAAAGCAGTTTTTACCTCCTTTATACGAGCAGAACAATCAGAGCCATGTAAATAAGATTCAGTGAACAATTTTAATAATTCAGCTCGTAGTAGACCAGAAGTATGGTGTCTGGTATCAGCTAAGAATCTAGCGTAATATTTGAAATAAGACACTATAGTTAATTTTGTATCATTCCACCAATCGATCATAGAATCATAAAGGACAACTACTGTAATTCGATCTGAAAGTAATGCCATAAACCCATGCGAAAATTCCGAATCTAATATTAAGGACAAATTAGCCCACCAAACTCCAGGTCCTTGTGATAAAACTTCTCCTAACTGGATTCGTATCCCTATTAAATGGTGATCCGAAGTAGCCATAGGTACTGTAATGCCGTTTACCACCCCAATAGTCTTTGAACATAACCAAAAATCAATTCTAGAGGTCAATTTACCTTTTGAAAAGGTAGGTAACAAGGACTGGGCAAGGACATCAATTAAATTCATCTCTGCTATAATAGTTCGTAAGGCATGGGTATCACAATAAGTCTTCTTATTGGGAGAGATTTCCAAACTAGTATTAAAATCCCCACCCCATAAAATAATCCGATTCATAAGCAAAAATGGTTTAATTAAGAGTAAAAGCTGAACTCTAGCAGCTTTTTGTTGTGGCACATAAATGTTAATAAATCTATATGGTAAATTATACCATAAAATATCCAATAATAATACCCTTCCAGGAACCAAATCTACTATTTTTTGTAAAATAAAGTTAGAGGAAAGGAAACAAATTCCAATACCAGAACAAAGGTCCTGTCCTAAGGACCAATATGAAGGCCCTAAGCCCCACTCTTTTGAGGCTATAGTTACTTCCCCAGCTGTATATAATCTAACATCCTGCAGAAAATAAACTTCATAATCCAAGCTATGCAAAGCTGAGAACGTAGCTGTGCATTTATATTGTGAACGAATACTATTAACATTAAAGCTGGCTATGTGTAAAGAAGTCATAACCAAAAGAAAAGAAAAACCACTGTGAAATTAAACACATTATTTCTTTTTCTTTGATTTAACAGATTTCTTTCGAATGAATCCCAGAATTATCAGTCAAGGGTGGTGGTACTGGGGTAGCCATAGGAGAGGGGGGAAAAAAGGAATCCCCTAATTCTTCTTCCTCCATGACATCACCCCAACTTTGTAAAGGATCATATGTGTTAGATACTGGAACAGTAAGTATGGACACAGTTTCTGGTTGTTTAGTGGAGCGAAGTCGCCTAGCAATTGGAGGGGAGGGTGAAGTTTCTTCTAACTCCGAGTTCACTTTTAACGGAGGAGAAGGATTCTGTAGTAAAGTTTGAACTGAATCACTAGGTGAAATTAAAGGCCCATCCAGTAATGGAGTTTCTAGAGGTTCAAAGAGATCTGAATTAGTTAAATTTCTGGGTGGATCAGGGTTAATTGAATTTTTATGGGGAACAGATGATAATTGAGTTGTTTCCTTATGTTTTGTAGGATGTTCTGATCTTTGGGGGGGGGGTCTAGCAGTAGCTGAAGAGTTAGCTATATAAGAATCATGTTCAGTATAGTCAGATGTATTATGGGCCGCCCATGGACATGCTGCATAAATATGAGAGGTGTCACCACATAGATTGCAAGTGGGTGGGACCTGACAAGATAATACTGAATGACCTAACATTCCACAAGATGTACATTTTACTTGATCACAATCGTAGTTTAAATGAGTTAAAGAGCCACATTTGTAACATGCACGTGGTTGTCCTGGGTAAAACAGAACACCACAATCTCTCCCTAAATAAAAGCAATTAGGGAGATGCTGAACTCCATCCTCGGTTATTTTAAGTTGTACATTAATTTTCCACCCTCCTGTACAAAACCCATTATCATTTATTAAAGCACGTGGTACTCCATTCACTGTACAGCGTTTTTCCAACCAAAACACAATATCCAGAACATTGACCCCTTCATTTCGAAACAGAACAGTAATAACCTTAGCAGTCGGTTTGGTGATTGGAATCACCACAAAATGTTTCCAAACAGGGTCTGCTCGAGCAGTGTGATAAGCAGCCCAAAACTTATCAAGCAATGTAGCTGAACGAAAAGAAATATCAAAGTTATAATCCCCCGAGGAATGAATAAAAGCATACACCTCTGAGGGTCGAATCCCTAATGAGTCTATTATTAAAGACTTGCCCACAAAGTTTTGATCAGGAGGGAGGTCCATACCCCCTTTGTAGTGAATCCTTGCCACAAAATGTTTTCTCATTGGAATGTCTGTAGGTTTAAACAGAGAAGCATAGCTAGCCGGCCTTACATTCTGCAGTTGAGGAGAGCTATTAGCAGTATTACCCTTAGTACCAGCGTTTGTATTAGTGTTTGTAATTTGAACACTGACCTTTTGGTGCTATTTCAGGTACCACAGCAGCAGTAGTTTCCATCGCTAGAAGCTTCCGTGTTCCAAGCAGTTCTGATTCAAAGTTTGTAATTCAGCCTCCGGTGCTACCAAATCAGGGTCTCGAGAGTCAACTGTAGCCAGCAGAAATGATGCGGTCTTGTGGTCCGACTCTGAAACCTGTCTCTCTGCAACAGCCTGTGTTTCCAAGACGTCCCTCTGGTTTTTTGTTCCTATTCCCGGTAAAGGCAACTGGGGATCTGGGATCCAAGCATTTGTGGTCCGTATCTAGCCCGCTTGCTCCAACGCCACCTCCGGAGACCAAGTTGAAAGTCGAGCTGTGAAAGGGAAGGAGTCGTCATCCAGGTCAGTTACAGAGACCCCCGTGTTTGAGTCCTTCGGTCCAGCAATTCCTTGCAAGTTACTCTTTTTAACCAAACCAGAAGAATCGACCTGACCATTTTCCGGACGCTTTCTTTTTTTTTCCTCCTCTGTAACCATATTTAAAGCCACGTCAGACAGTTTCTGTCTCTCAGCGTCTTCTGACAGAATCAATTCTTCAGTAGGTAGAGTATGCTGTATTTCCATGTCCACTGAAATGGATGAAGCCTCCTCGAGTGCTTCAACTAGATCCATAAGGCCATCACCTACCACCTCTGTACTCTCCGGCAGCTGAGACATACTGAACCGAGTCCAGCCGTCTCAGGGGAGGGGCCCCCTACCTCCAGAGTAGGGGAATTTCCCTGGTGTCCTGGCCAAATTTCTATCATTCACTAAAAATACCAACAACAACTTAATGTGGTTCAATTTCAGTTGCTTACCATCTGTATCCCCCTCCCCCCCCCCGGTTGCTCCTGAAAAAGGGACTTCCAGGTCCAGTGGGCTTACCGGGTCAACAAAATTCAACAAACAAGCATTAACTATTGTTTCTCCAGTTCTAATGATTAACAGTCTGAAGTTCCTAGAAATGGTGCAGGTCAACTTCATCACACAATGGGTGTGCAAACCCACTAGAGGGGAAGCAATGTTGGACCTGGTATGCTCCAACCTGGATCTTATCAGGAATATCATTAACAAGGATCCAGTTGGCTTGACTGACCACAGCTCCAACAAATTTGACATTGTGCTGAGGTCTGAGCAATTTAAATCCAGTATAGTTGTGCCTGACTATTTATTTAATAATTTACTTATTTGCAACTTAGGTAGGTATGATGGTACAGTGGACCTTTTATTGCAGGACGACCTGGCCTATAATGGCAATAGAGAAAAATGGAATGAATGGTACAGTAATTAGGGAAAATATTCAAAGGATAATAGAACAATTTGTGTAAAGAATTTACAGGAGTTATACACTTTTGGGTTACAATGTGTCCATTAATGAATATAAACATAAATATAACTGTAAATAACAAGCACATATAATCATTCATAAGACCTAGACATCTAAAGTGTACAATAACAGATTGCTATGTAAAACCTTTTCAGAAATTGGGAGTTGACAGATAACCAGCAATATGTGTTTTAAAGAGGCAATGGGAGCAGGATGGCTGTCAACTGGGGAGGGAATTCCAGAGGCAGGGATTGTCATTAAGAAAGATTGTTGGCACTTACATGTAAAGAATTATGGTACAGTAAGGAAAAAGAGGTTAGGAGAACATAATATATAAGGGTAGTTCATTGTCCTAAGGAACACTGGCAAAGGGAGCAAGGTCTACCCTACAAAGGGATTTGTCAATTTATCAGCCTAAGACATTATCTCTGCATGCTTGGAGGTGGAGAAATCCAAGGCAATGGTGTAGATTGCAGGCGTCAGTTTGGTAGGGAGCCTGGGAGGCAAAACCATGTACAGTAAACTGTTCAGCACAGTGGTTAGATGGGTTAACTCTTGATTAGATAAGATTTAATGCTTAGATTTACTTAATTAAAAGACCAGACACCACTAGCCTAGACCAGGAGTCTTTGCTCTTTTAATTAGGTAAATCCAATAAAGTTTATCCTTTTAAACTGAAATTTATAAAATGTGTGGTTTCTCCTTCAGGATGCGCTGGTACTGAGCATTTTGTTCATTTATCTTCCTGATAAGTAGCTTCTGAGCCACGAAGGTGACCTTAAGATATCCCCAGATCTAACATCTTGGTTAGAAAGGTACAGTATCATGGTTAACGAGGTTGAAAAAGACAGAAAAAATATATTTATTTTCTCATTGAAATACACTAGCCTCTCAATGAGCAGGTGTTTACTCCTAATAAATAGAAAACTGACTATTTTATTTATTGTATTTTGATGTATTTGTAATTACTTTCTACTTTTATAATAAAATATTTGTTAGTGCAATGAAACAGGTGGATTTTCACCTTTGCTTTTCATACTACTAGTATAAAAGAATTCAGTGGAATGCTGGTATTGTGATCTCAGAAAATGCCAGTTACTTAAAAGCCCAGTATATTTCAGTGAGAAACTAAATACATTTTTCTATCTTTTCCAAAAGAAATTTATACTTATTTCATCAACAAACTATGCCTTTTATATGTTTGCACTATAGTGCTCCATCTGAATGATTTTATGTTTTTGAATAGAATAATTAGCTTCTCTTTACTTCTTTCCAAGTAAAATCTGGCTATGAAGAAAATGTCACCTGCTAAATTATAACAAAAGATCACATGTTATCAAAAACCATATATTTCTATTAAATATATGCCATTTTTGTGGCAGGAAGTGTTATTTCTTCATAAAAATCTGCAAACAGATTTGTAGTTTCCCATTGAAATATACTGGTAGCCTTGCCAGTAAAGATTTTCTGACATCATCAGACAGGGATTCCATTGGATTCTTTTTCACTAGCAGTTGGCAAAATACAAATAAAGTGATGGAAAAAGAAACAAATAAATACAAACTGAATGATTGTAGAGGTACTTGAATGCCCCAAACCTTCATTCTTTAAGATATGCACCTTTACTAAGCACCTGCTCTTTTGAGTTAGGAATTAATTCCTTTTCCCAGCCTCTGGCAACAATTTTTAATTTTTCATTTTGTTTCTGAGTCTTTCCAAATCAATGGAAAATGGCAACAATCAAACCTATCCTTAAAAGCGGTAATCCAGCATGTGTTTCAAATTACCATCTAATTTCTTGTTATCGTCCCTCTCAAAGATCTTCTTTGATCAGATAACTGAGCATCTTGAAAAATTGAGTTTATTAACAGTGTGTCAACATGGTTTCAAATCTAGGCATAATACAGAAATGGCCTTGGTGGGGTTCACAGGCTGCATACAGGGTGCCCTAAACAAAGGGTACTCTGTTGTGGCCATATTTGTGGACCTCACCAAGGCCTTTGACTTGGTTGAGCAACCTCTCCTACAGCATATTCTTCATGATCTGCATGTTTCCAGTGTTGTGACCAAATTATATTCTAATTATCTGAACAATAGAATTCACATAAACTGAATTGAAGGTCCTCTTTCTCAAGCAAAAATGACTAAATGTGGAGTGGGGTCAATCCTGGGCCCTCTTATTTTTTCCCTTTATATGACTACCTCTCCTAGTATCTGTAATCAAACATCTATGATTTTATATGAAATACAGAATCACACATACCCCCATAATGCAAAGCATTATGGGCTGTATATGCAAATCACCACAGAATATTATGCTGGGTCAACTTTAAGATTTTATATGTTGATCGATGTAGTTATTTACAATATGGATGCACAGCCAAGGGATGCCATGGAGATTGTACAAAATGATTTTCATCTGTTTCAGAACTGGTTACTTTCATAATGCATGGTATTAAATGCTAAAAAAAACAAAGTTATGTTATTCTCAGGCCCAAGAGAAAAGGTAGAAGATGTTACTTCAGTTGTCGACCTAAGTGGTGATGTTATTGAGCTAGTAGACAGTTTTTGTTATTTGGGGACAACCTTGCATCAAAACCTTACTTTTAAATTACATACTGTATACAGTAAGTAATCTTAAAAATACTATACATCAATGACTAGGGTTACTTTATAGAGTAAAACCCTTCCTAACTTTAGAGTCTAGAAAATTACTTACCCATAGCTTTTCATTAAGTGCTTTGGATTATGACCTCATTATCTACACTGCTACTAATGAGAAATTCTTAAACAGACTTAGGGTTACCTACAGTTCCATTCTCAGATTCATGTCTAATCTACCTACTCGAACCCACCATTGTGAACTTTTGAAGCTGCCCAGTTGTCCTTCTCTTAAAAACAGGAGCAAGATAAAAATGGGGATCTTACTGTTTAAGGAGACTATTAGTCTCCTTCCAACAACTGTACAGGATTTGTTCCCTAGATTTACTAACACATGTGGGACTAGATCCCAAAGCAAATTTGCTTTTAAATTGCCCCTTTTCAAAAAGACAATGGGGCAAACATTTCTATTTATAGAGCCCCCCTTTTGTTTAATTCCCTTCTGATGGAAATTTTGAATTGTTCTGCAGTCCAAACTTTTAAATTTAGATTTAGGTCATGGCTTGATACACAAAATGATTATGGTTGTTTATCAATTTAGAAAATATATAATTGTCTAGTCAGGATATATTTTGTACTGTCCTTGAGAATGTCTGTTTTAAATGTTACTGTTTGTATCTAATTTTAATATTTTTTGTAAGACTTGATGCTTGTGAAAATGGGCAGAACTGTTCATTTTGCTTACAAGTATAAAAAATAAAAATGAAATGAAATGAAGCAGAGTTAGAGATAAAGGGTTTTAGTCCTGTTTACAAAATGCTTATAATTTCTGAGAGGTAGAAGTTAGTCCATGCTTCAAGTTCAAGGAATTTAGAGAGCGCTGGCTACAGATACTGAAGTGAATAATCTTAAGGCTATGTCTAGGAAGCCAGATGGGGTTACTGTGGGATAAGGGGGTGATGGATGGCCCTGGGTTACTCCCAACATCACCAACAAATAGTAGAGAGATAGATTAGCTAGGGAATTAATTATACAGTGTATACCCCTGGGGTGAGAAAAGCAAGCTATAGGGCAGTAGTCTAAGGCCTAGCTTGGCCATATCACATTTTATAACTAGTGAAGTTCAATAGAAAAGATATGACCACCATTTGTGCCTACTGGTGAGCAGCTGAACATACACTATCACAGTTTTCACTATTCAGTGAGGGGGAAGGGGAGCCTTCTAACAGTAAGGAGGAACAGATATCATACAAAGATCAGGTACAAATGAGGGAGGTTACCATCAGCGCTGGGTAGGTGGGCTGGTAAATAATACATTTAGGGGATATAAAGTTATTATTTGGATAAATATAATACAGGTGGTAAGCCCCTATAAAACGAATGATGCCAAGAAATAAGACTGTGTAAAATTGCTATCTATAGAAACATAGAAACATAGACTTTGACGGCAGATAAGGACCACTTGGCCCATCTAATCTGCCCATTTCCCTACCTACAGGATAAGCTGCAGATCCTAGTTAACCAACAGCCTATTTCTTCTTAGCCCCCACAAGAATTGCCTTATATCTGTCCCATGCATACTTGAATTATCCCACAGCTTTAGACCCCACAACCTCCTCAGGAAAGCTGTTCCATGCATCCACCACCCTCTCTGTGAAAACATACTTCCTCACATTGCCCCTGAACCACCCCACCCATCTTTAAATTGTGTCCCTTTGTTCTTGCACATCTCTTTTTCTGAAAGATACTACCCTCTTGGACTTTGTCAATTCCACTGAGGTACTTAAAGGTTTCTATAATGTCCCCCATCTCCCTCCTTTCCTCAAGGGTATACATATTAAGCTCCTTTAGTCTCTCCTCGTATGGCTTCTCTTGCAGACCCTGTACCATTTTAGTTGCCCTCCTTTGGACTGCCTCTATCCTGTCTATGTCCTTGTGGAGATGGGGTCTCCAGAACTGGTGCAGTACTCCAGATGGGGTCTCACCAACCATCTGTACAGAGGGATAACAACTTCCTGTTTTCTGCTGGTGATGCCTCTTCCTATGCATCCCAGTATACACCAGCCCTCTCTACTGTCTTCTCACATTGCTTGCTAACCTTATGGTCATCTGATATGATTACCCCAGTTCCCTTTCCATTTTTGTTGTTGTTACTTCCCCATTGTGTAATCTTCCCCTGGGTTTTTGTTTCCCAGGTGCATTATTTTGCACTTCTTTGCGTTGAATCCAAGCTGCCATACTTCTGACCATTCCTCCAACCTTGCCAAGTCCCTTTTCATCGTTTCCATGTCTCCTTGTGTATCAACCCTGTTGCAGATCTTAACTAGAGTAACTATGGTAACTATAATAGAGATGCAGATCAGCCATAATAAACCTGAATGATATAAACAGTGGGAATCGAGTCCTTTAATACGTAAGGCAGGGGTCACATGACCGCTTCATGGCATGAGGACATGCCTTTATCAAGCTCCGTTCCCCGGGTGAATAAAAATAGAAAATCCACTGGAATCTCTCATATATAGGAAGAAGGAAGCAGATTAAAAAATCAACGTTACATTGTGCCGATGGGGAGTAAATCACAACGGGCAGGCACAAAAAACAACAGAAAGCCACCAGCCATGGGTCAGCTGAATAATGCAGGCCCCATCTCTATCTCAGCCGCCAAAATGATGGCGATAGGCCGAGAACTGAAGGATCAACTCATGAACGCTTTGTCCCCACAACTAGAGAGGCTGGAAAACAAAATTGAAGGCAGGCTGGCCACCATGGATTTTCAACTAGAGCAGCAACAGGAGTGGCTGGAGGAGGTGGAGGGTCATATTTCGGCAGCTGAGAACACGCTTCACCCCATGGCGAGATGGGTGGAGGACCTGGAGAAGCAAGTACAAGACCTAAGGGAGGCCCTGGACTACCAGGAAAATTATCATTGGAGGTGCAATCTGTGGTTCCGAGGCTTTCCCGAAGGGAAAGAAGGATCAGACATGTTCGGGTTCTGCGGGAAGATATTGCCAGCATTACTGGGACTGAAGCCGAAGGGGGGCCGCTATAAATTGGAGCGAGCGCATAGGGCAGTGCAGCCGTGACCCCAGGATGGACACCCACTGAGGCAAGTAATATTTCACTTCCATAATTTCCTAGACAGACAGGACATGTGGAAGGCATATAAAAGCATGCCTGAGCTTAAATTTGAGGGAATACATCTGTTCATATCCCAGGATCATTCTGCGAGGGTCGGAAAAAAGAGGCGGGAATTCAACTAAGTGATTGCTGAATGTCAGTGCTCAAAGCACGAATGGTATATGATTTTCCCGGCCACATGAAAATTAGACATGAAGGAGCTACAGTACGTATAGCTTCTGGGAAGCGGAGAAGGCAACTAAGTTTGTGACGGAGTTGAAGAAGAAGATAGGCTGACTACCCTGAAAGAAAGAAGGAGGAGGGAGTACGCTGGCTAGGTGGAGAAGTTTGCCTTGTAAATAGTTAAAGAAAATATGCAGAATGGCAAGTTAAAATTTTGTTGCAGCAGTTTGATGTGAGGAATCGAGGCTGCCTGTTATGACCATCACTTCGGATGATCAAGGGATGCAGTCAGTGGGGGTTCCCCTTTAAGAGTGTCTGGCTGGACTGTAAACTTCCTGAGCTCTCCATGAGCAAATCTGAACTGTGTATGGGAGGAATGAGGAGAAGCAGGGAGAATGTCCCAACTACAAGATGGCTGAACTTGACCTCAAGGGACAATTGAAAGCTGTGACACACGCAACAATAGCCCCTGCGCCATTAAACTGGAGGGCTGCGGAGACCAGATCCATGAGAGGGGCCTGCACATTGAAAATTATTCATGCAGCCTAGCCTGGTGGAATGAAAAAGGTACACACTCTTCTTAATCGATGGGGAGAGGAGGCATCTGTATATCTGCATTTGAAGTGAAGGAGGGGTAGAAGGGGTGGGGGGGGTTCAATGCTGATTTGGGAATTAAAATTTGGCAGTATTGAGGAGACGCTGAAGAGGAACGACCGCTCCAGTTCCTAATCTTGGAGCAAGACCATGAGGGAAATATTTTAAATGTGGCCTGCACACCTTTGGTCCCTCATGCTGCCAAATGAGCAGGGTAATGAGATCCAACTCGCGAGGAGGGCCTGCACGTTATGATTGAATCACGGGGCCTAGCCTTGTGAGGGAGGTGGGGAAGAAGGAAGAAAACGAGAGAGGCAACCTGACTAAGGGAAAGTGGGGACAGATGCACATAAGCGCTGATATACACTGGAGCGACTGCAAAAGGGTAGAGAGAGGCCAGTGATAAGGCAAGAGGGTATGCTAAGCTGAAAGGGCGGATGATCAAGCATGATAATATTTGGGAATGAAGAGAAAGAGGAACACCATGGAATTAAGACTAACTATGTGCCTAAATGAGAAGGAGGAATGAGAGATAGGTGGAAAAAGAATGTAATAACCCAGGGGGAGGGGGAGAAAAGGTTGATCAAAATTGTTTTTTTGAATCAAACCCTTTAGAATAACTATAGGGGAGAGAACATACTACTTGTAGTAATGTTGTATGTTTCGAAAGGGGGAAGGGGAGACTGTAGTGTATATAGTTCGGGGGGTACAGTTCAAATGTTATATGCTATGTGTTTAGACTTAGAATTGTTTGTCAGGTCCACAATACGATATAGAATATGAAAAGAAATGCTATATATTAGGCTGGTCATGGATTTGAACCCTGATTCAAAGAGGGGAGAGCTGCATTTATTAATAGTAAGATGGATCAGAAGGAGTTGGTGAATATTGACTCATGGAATGTTCCAGTCATCTGACAGCTCTTAAGAGGGTGTGTGCTCAGGTTGCCTTACTACAAGAGACACATTTGACTCCCTCAGAGCACCAGAAGCTGGTGAGGAATTGGGTTGGGTCATGCCACGCTGCCTCCTTCTCTTCGCATAAGAGGGGGATGGTGATACTGATACACAAGCATCTTCCCTTTAAGGTTACAAGAGTGGTGCAAGGCAAGAATGAAGGGAGATACGTGTTTGTTGAGGGAACGCTGCATGGGTCACAGGTCACGTTTGGGAGTATTTATGCTCCTGCTACGTTTGAGCCCTCATACTATTGGTTCATTCTAGATCTGCTCTTAAGAGAACAGTTTCAGGAGCTGATAGTGAGGGGGGACTTCAGCTGTACTCCGCACCCAACCATTGATCAGTCGGGACGTAGGGTTGGGGGGGGAAGCTGCATGAACCAATGGAGGGAAGGCTTAGTGGATTTAGATTTACTAGATGCATGGAGAAAGGCCAGTCCCACACTTAAGGATATACCTTTTACTCCAACCCCCACAAGAAGTGGTCCAGGTTGGACCACATCTACATTGAAGGAGGCTGGTATCACAAGATGGCAGAGGTTAGACATTGGCCCATACACATTTCAGACCATGCCATGGTGATTATGGTGCTATAACTTGAGACCATTAGGCTAAAGTCTGCCTCATGGAGATTCCCACTGTACCTGTTGGGAAAGGAGGAGTTTCAGACCTTTCTGAAAGAGCAGCTGGGGCGGTATGTGGAGCTCAACAAAAAGATGGCACCATCCAGACAGGTGTTTTGGGATGCGGGGAAGGCCTATCTAAGAGGGGCTATTATAGGCTATGTGGCAGGATATAAGAAGGAGCAGCTTAAGTGCTAAGAGGAGCTGCTCCGGCAGGTTAAAGAGTTGGAGCTTAGAGCAGCTGGTGGGGGAGAGGAGGTTATACAGATGCTGGCAACGGCAAGAGGGGCACTTAATAATATGCTGGCTGAGCAGGCAAGAAATCAGATATGGTTTGTGAAACATAAGTTTTATGAGTGGGGTAATAAACCAGGGCCCATGCTGGTGAACCTTGTTAGAGGTAGAAGGGGGACAGCGAGAATCCAGGAGGTACGAGGAAAAGGAGGAATCCTAATCAGAGAGCCCCAAGCTATAGGGGATAGGTTTAAGAAGTTCTTCCAGGCCCTATACAAGGCCAAGTGTGAAGGTACAATGGATAGAGCAAGAGAATTTCTAAATAAGGTCAAAATTCAGGGAATTACTGAGAAGCAGAGGGAAGAGCTGGACAGAGAAATTATTAAGGAAGAGATCAGAATGGCCATACAGCGTATGAAGCCGGGCAAGGCATCTGGGCCAGATGGCCTTCCAGATGAGTTTTATAAAGGAATGGGACAGGAAGTGGTGGACTTGCTTTGGGAAGTATTCCAGGAGCCTAGGGAGGGAAACCCACTGCCACCTACCATGGAGGTAGCAATGATATGTGTCATACCCAAACCCAGAAGGAACCCCCAGGACTGTGCCGCATATTGCCCTATATCCCTGTTGAATGTAGATGCTAAGATTTATGCTAAGGTTCTAGCCACCCATCTGGATGTGTTGCTACCACAGATACTGTAATACATCCAGACCAAACAGGTTTCATACAGGGTAGGCACTCCTATCATAATGTGAGGAAGGTATTAAACGTGGTGCATTGCTCTTCTCAGCGTCCAGGGATGACAGTGGTTTTGTCCCTGGACACCGAGAAGGCTTTTGACCGAACTGAATGGGGAATCTCTTTGAGGTGCTGAACAGATTTGGACTGGGTGAAAGAGTTAGTGCTATGGTGGGGGCTCTGTATGGATCTCCACAGGCCGAAGTGCTGGCCAACGGGGTGCTTTCGGAGTGGTTTGCCTTGTTTAGGGGGATGAGGCAGGGGTGTCCACTTTCCCCACTATTATTTGATTTGGCAATTGAACCTTTGGCTGTGGCCATAAGACAAAATCCACATATCAAAGGAATAGGGGTTTGGGAGACAAACAACACAAATTGTCGCTTTATGCGGACGACATGATCTTGTATCTAAGTGACCCAGAGAACTCCATGCCCCCTCTATTAGAACTTGTAGAGGAGTTCTCTACCTTCTCAGGATATAAGATAAACCTAGATAAGTCAGAAATAATGTATCTTGGGAAGGGGATGGTAAGAGGGAAGGAGTCATGGGGGTTGAGAGAGGTCAGCTCATCCTTTAAATACCTAGAGGTAAATATTGGAAAGACTATCCTGGAACTTTATGGCTTGAAGTATACTCCACTGGTTGGGGGCATTGTAGCAGAAATGAGGAGGTGGAGAGCATTGCCGCTGTCTTGGGTAGGGTGAATGAATTTAATAAAGATGAATATTTTACCAAGGATCCTCTACCTGCTGCAGATGCTCCCAATGGGACTGAATAAGAGAGATAATAAGAAACTGGAAAGGGGCTTCTCTGAATTTCTATGGCAAGAGAAAAGGGCTAGAATCAGCTTGGGCAGGCTAAAGGCAAATTTAAAGAGGGGAGATTAAATTTTCCTGACATGAAGAGCTATTATCTGGCTGTGCAAATGAGAATTGTCAAAGACTGGGTTGCCAAACCTGAAGCAGCCAGTTGGATAGACTTGGAAGAAATAGAGGCCCAGGGTAGGCTTTCGGCATATTTAGCAAGAGGAGGAAAGAAAGCATATGTAGTTCAGGCTCGGATAAACCCCCTAGTGCTAATGGTATTGGAGAGTTGGGCGAAGAACAAGAAAGCTATGGGAAGTCCAGAGGCAGAAACGATGCTCCTGCCGTTATGTAGGAACCTCTTCTTTCGTCCGGGACTAGAGGACCCAGGATTTGAGGAATGGAACACTAGAGGGGTGCAATGTATAGGTGACCTCTTTAGGGGGAAGGACATATGCTCTTTCCAGGAGCTTAAGGAGAACAGAAGGGTACCAAATAATCATATGTTTCAATTCTTCCAGGCCAGGGATTACTGTAAACAGATAAGGAAGCAGGGACCGCAGACATCTTCACTGGAACAGGCAGAGGCCCTGATTTGCAGAGCCAGGAGGGATCCCAATGGTATGGTGGGGGCTATGGTCCATATAATTTGGGACAATCTTCAACATATGACAAGTAACACCAGGGGTCTGTGGGAAAAGGACCTAGGACTCTCAATTTCTGACTACAACTGGGGAATCATTTTAGAAATACATATGGGCCTACTATTGTCAAATAAATATAAGGAATCAGCTTATAAATTTATACATAGGCTCTACTGCCCCCCGGTGGTCCTTCACAGATACCAGCCAGAAGTGTCTGATATTTGTAACAGGTGCAAAGAACAGAGGGGTACATACCTCCACTGTCTCTAGGCTTGCCCCAGATTACAAACATTTTGGAAAAAGATAGCACAGACCATGAGTGGGAATATGGGGTCGGACATACCTCTCAACCTAATTGACCTTCTGCTTGGCATAGAGATGGGAGGGGGAGAGGAGGGGTTCCCACACAGAAAATGGGTCAGGGTGCTACTTTCACGGGCCAGACAGACTATCTTGAACACCTGGGTGTCAGCAAGAGATCCTTCCATTGAGCAGTGGCACACTCTGACTATAGGGTCTTTGGTAATGGAAAAGAGGTCCTATCAGATTAGAGGTAGAATAGAGAATTTCATGTCTATATGGAGCCCCTTTCTGGCAACATTAACTGTGGAGGAAGCAGTGATCCTACCGATGGGGACTTAAGACCTAAATGGAGGGACCAATAGTGAATAGTGAAAAGAGAAAAAGGATATATGTGGCATATAAATTTAAATTCAAGATTATGAAATTGGCAAAAAACTAGAGAGTAATTGTAATAGACTAGAGAACATGATTTATTTGGTATAGGTGGACCTGTGTAAATAGTTATTAGAGTTTTAAGTGTATATAGTCTGTGTGTTTTAACAAAGTCTGCAAGTGTTTTTACATGTACAAAATCTTAATAAAAGATTTAAGCAAAAAAAAAAATAAGTAAGGCAGGTGTAAGCCACACATGGTAGGCAAGTATAAAAGCTGGTAGTAGTAAACTAACAGGTGCTGGAGTACAATAGGCAATGTAAGATACAAACTTTGGGGCCTGATAATTTGCAGTGCAACACAAGTAAGGGATCAGTTGTCTACAGAGAGGAGGAATGTGAATACTGCATGCAGGATAACTGATTGCAATTTAAGCAGTGTTTACAACAGAGGACCAGCAGGTAAACAGGTAACTGAATAGGTTAGGCAGTGTTAACAGTAAAGGGTGAGGAAATCCAGGGGTGGATTTGAATTTGGTTTTGTATTTGCCAATCCATTATTTTCAGAGGGATTAGGATTTGGATTTGGTTTAGATTCAGTAAAACACTGATTTAGGCCAAAAACAAAACATGCAGAATGAGGAGAGCGATGATATTGAAGTTTTATTCTTCATCTATTTGAATTTAAGCTACGGTTAGCAAAGTCAGCTTAAGAAGCCCCAAGTGAAACTATCCAGGTATAGTTAAAAACATGAGTAAAAGTGACCAGGCCTGATTAATAACAGTTCACAGCTGAACATCTATCCCCTAGTGTCACAGCATAAAACAAGTCAGTTCCTTACGTTTCTGACAGATATAGTGTCTACCTTTCCTAGTATAGTTGCTGCTTAAACTAAAAATGATGCTAGTAGTTGTAGACAGTGATGGATAATACCTTGTATGAAGATTGAAGATATTAGTAACCCACCTACAATCCCTTTCTAAAGAAAGCCTGCAGCTCAATGTGTCTAGTTACTATTGACTTCCCTTTACCATCATTTGGTGTTGTTATGCCAGCCGTGGTTCCTACCTTTGAAATATACCATTCCCCATAAAGTTTCTTTTTCATTTTGATATGTTTGTTTTTGAATGTTCTAAGTCTGAAAAAAGAACTGAGAATAGCAAATGTGTGCATCAGTGCAACACATGGTAAATATAAATTTTTCATAAAATCAGAAGGAGCTTTCTACATTCCATCATGTCAAGTGCCTGGAGGTTTTTGTTTTTTTTTTATGTCAGATTAGCCGTGTCAGTGTCATTATCAATTTGAGAAGAACCATGCATTGGTAATAAGTCTGAGCAGCCAGCATACAATCCCAGACTGAGTTTAATAAATGTCAGTTTCTTAACATTGTCTGGTGACAGACATGCTCCTCAGTTAGTAACAATAATGTCAGCTGCGCTGAATATCCACTCTGAATAGGGAGGCATTATAGCGCAGAGGTTTAAGACTCTGAGCTGCAAATCTGGTGACATCCAGCAGACCAGAACTGGGTTTGAATCCCACAGCTTCCACTTGCATACTGTGTGACCCTGAGCAAGTCACTTAACTTCCCTGTGCTCCCAGGTTGCACCTGTAAAAAAGATTTCAGCTTAGTGTACTACTCCTGGTTAAACAGCTAAATAAAAAAAAAATACTTAGTAGTTGATGGACAACTTAGGTATAGACTGACAGCTTTAGTTAGTGCTGGCCAAAGGTTTGTTTTCCCATGCCAATATCTGAAAGGATTATCCCCGACGTGTAGCAGTTTTGGATATCTTAAGTAGTCTTCTATAGTACCATAGTTTTGGCTGATGGAGATGTCACAATTCTGTCTTGGTGGGGAGCAGTTTGTTATGTGATGCTTTAACAGCACCGAACACAACAGAGTCATTTGTTGAGTTGCACCTTGAGATGCTCGTATTCATTTTCTTGCTGCAGTGCTAGAGGATGTCATGCTTTCTGCTCTGTTTTGATAAAGAGAACTTTTCAGTCCCTCATCCTCATCAGTTTGACTTTCTATTTAACTTACAACATTCAGAATTAGACTGTCTCTGTAACTGTTGAGGTCAGTACCATGTGGAAGGAAAGATGCTAGGTTGTGTTTAGACTTAAGATCCAATACTGTGGCTAGAATATAACGTGTTGAATTTTTCATCTTTTCAATTCTAGGATCCACGTCCATTGTTAGAGATAAGCAATCTATAAAGTCATCAGCTGATGCAGTAGTAACAGCAGCAGCCAAAAAAGAACCCCTTCCTCTTCAAGTTCCTGTTCTGAATTTCTAATTTATTTCCCACCACACTTATAAGGGGGGAAGTTTGACTGAGTGGTACTGTCTGAGCTGGCTTCTCACATGGTTTCCTTGACAGGCTGTAGTATCTGGCAGACGACTGTCAGGAGTGACCACTGTGGTGACATTAGTGCCACATTCACTTCCATATATGTTGCTTCATTGTGTATTTGTTTGCTGCTTTATGTTACTCAGGAAATCTCTGTATCATGTAAATGTTCAGTTCTACTGGGCAATGATATTCCAAAAATAAAGAAAAAAAGTGTTGTAAAGATGGTACAACCATTGGAAACCAGCTAAAGTCTTTCCAAAGTGAGACGTCCCAACTTCATACAAGCTTTATGAGGTAAAGAGCTAGTGCATTGCCTAAAATTAATATTAGATTTTAAAAGCAGCCAGTCATTACTTTTCATATCTGAGATACTTTTTATTTTCCCTTTGTTTAATTAGAAGATTGTTTACCGGAGGTGTGATGTGTGGAACAGCTGTTCATCTGGTAGCTGTCATATCTTGCTCTATAGCCCCACACTACATCATCATCAGAACTGTGACCTCACTGACTGTGACATCACTGCTACTTAAAAACAGCAAGTGAGTGACTGCCAGGTCATTCACCTGTGATGTCACTGAGATCATAATACTGATGATGTAGCGTGGGGCAGTAGAGTTAGATATGTCAGCTGCCAGGCTATGAGCTGTTCCACACACCCAGCACAATATTATCACATAGAAGACCTTCTGATGAGCAAAAGGAAAAAAAAAAATATTTCAGAAATAAAAAGTTACAAATGACTGCTTCTTAACATTTGTAATATTTCCTGTCTTCATGTTTTGGCTCCACTAGCTCTTTAAGTAAAACCCCACAACATCTCCAGTTGTGGCTTAACATCCACACCAAAGGAGCTGTGGTTGACATCAGAGCAGCTTCAAGGTGCACTGGATGTGTATTCAACTAGCAAGCAAAGGATCAGCAGTTCAAATCCAGGTAGGACCGGAACATTTTGTATTTTCAGCAAGGGTTAAGGGTTCAAATCCTAACAGGAACTTAAACATTGTTATCAATATTTTTTTTAATTTGGAATTTCCCTTGAGTTATGATCTATGGCCACCTGAAGTTGAAACAGTAAATTATATTAAAAACACTCTTATACCCTGTTTACACAGCCGCAGCTGTGGGAGAATTTCATTTACACTCCCAAGCCCAATGTGCAAGATCATGCCAAAGGGAGTGTTTTTTAGACACATGGGCAGGGTTAAACATAATGACTTCCTCATCATCGACATAGGGAGATGCAGCGGATCGAGCTCATCAGTTGTTTACACGGCAGGGTAATGCATCGATTCAGTAGGCATCCCCACAATTTCATCACTTTAGAATCTGGTGTTGTGGAACACTTACAGTGATGTGGTGAGTGTCCACAATACTGACTTAGCAGCACATCAACCAGAGCACATCTGTTGATGCACTGTAAAGTCGGTGGTGTAAACAGGGCTTTAGTTAGG
Organism: Neoceratodus forsteri; assembly: GCA_016271365.2. NCBI lineage: Eukaryota > Metazoa > Chordata > Ceratodontiformes > Ceratodontidae > Neoceratodus > Neoceratodus forsteri. The sequence goes on from CM057453.1 coordinate 1,609,685,889, forward strand.
AGCAATAGTTTGTGTGGCTAGGCATTTTTCCTGTCAGGACATAAGTTACTAATAGGAGGACTTTGTGGGACCTTTGTGCAGAGAGGGGGTGGGTTGGGGAGGTAAGGTAACTATAAAGTGGTTTTATGGTGCTACAGTCTGCTTGACATATCACTAGTCAGACCTTGCCACAGCTGATTCACACATTAAAAATCTGCACGTAAAGAGTGCATAAAATGACAATGAGTAAAAGCTATTGCTTGCCACCAAAAAAAAGCTATGTGTAGGATAACATAATTAGAATAAAGATGGAATGAGCATAGAGGAGGATGAAAATAATGTAAACAAATGAAATGAGTACTTCAGTTTTCTGTTCACCATGGAAATTACTTTGCCACGGCCTGACAATAAAATAGATTCCTGGGTAATGATAGTAGTACTGTAGGTTGGAGATAGGGTCTGTGACTAGGGGCAGAGTTCTGAAAGGTCTGCAAGATCATAATGTGACCATGTCCCCAGGACAAAACAGGCTGCTCCTAGAGGTACTGAATGAGGTAAGTCAGTCACTGGCAGTCCCACTGGAAGACCTATTTAATGAATCACTGACAATGGGGTAGGTGTCTGAGGACTGGAGGTTAGCAAATATGGTCCACCTGCACAAGAGAGGGGATAGGGAAAACTCAGATAGCCATAGACCAGTGAAGATTTACATAAATAGCATTGGAAATTAGATTTTTTTTTTTTTTTTGGTGCAGTATTAGCCACTGCTAAGCAATTTAGATCACAAATGGTGGAGAGAGAGAAATAATATGAACTACTGGGAATTGAAGCCAGGCCCTCAGAATACCATACTCATACTCTAACCACTAAACTATAGGGTCACATGGGTTGACATGACTCCTCCTGGACAAACTTCCTTTCTCTGGTATTGCAAATACTGCAACTAGGAACAATCAAGATGACAATTAGATTTTTTTTGTGCAGTATTAGCCCCTGCTAAGCAATTTAGATCACAAGTGGTAGTGAGGCCCAGGCCCCCATAATACCTTCCTGGTGCTCTAGCTGCTGAACTTTCTTTCTTACCACCATTTGTGAAAGGAAGTATGTCCAGGAAGAGTCAGGTCAAACCATGTGAGCCTATAGCTCAGTGGTTAGAGCACCAGGATGGTATTCTGGGAGCCTGGGTTCAATTCCCAGTAGGTCACATTGCTTCTTTCTCACTACCATTTGTGACATAAATAGCACTGGAAATTGGTGGAACCACTCATAGGAAACAGATAATAGACTCTCTGGAAGACAGTAGTCATAAAGCCAGAAAGCATCATGGTTTCACAAAAAGGGAGGTCACATCAAATGAACTTGGTTGACTTTGGTAACACACATGGAGCAGGAATTTGACAGTCTCCACCTGGACTTCAGTAACATCTTTGATTTGATGCTTCACAGAAGGCTTCTCCAGAAGGTGGAGGAAATAGGACTAGGGAGAAGACAGAAGGGATTGGCAACTGGCTGTCAGCCAGAACCCAGAGAGTATTCCTGAATGGTAAATTCTCTGATGTTAGGAAGGTCACAATAGGAGTGCCCTGGGTCAGGTTTTAAAGTCATACTCAGCAATATGCATCTCTGTGACATTTGGGTGGAGTTACTAGGTAAATAAAAATAAGTCTATTTACAGATGACAAAAAACTGCAGGAGGGTAGACAACGATGAGGGGATAATGAACATAGAAAGAGATGTAGAAAAGCTGGAGCAGTGGTCCAGAATATGGCACTTAATGTTCAATGCCAAAAATGTAAAGTAATGCACATTAGCAGCCATGATCAGGAGTCATGATACAGCATTTAAAACAGCATACAGATCTAGTAGGGGTTATAATAACAAACACTTTGAAATCATCTTGCCAATGTGGGGCACTAAACGGGGACACAAATAGAATGATTGGATCCATCAGGCAGGGCTTTACTAGTTGAAACCAAGAGCTCACATTGCCACTGTACAGGTTATTGGTTAGGTCACACATGGAGTACTACAGGCAGTTTTGAAACCCTCATCTGAAAAAGAAAAATGAAAGAGTGGCAACTGTTCAGCAGAGGACAACAACAATGATCCATGGGTAGCAAGGGAGGTCATAAATCAAAACATGCCTCGCAACCCTCCCAAGTGTGAATACAGATGGATGCCAGAGTTCCAGTGTGCAAAAAATACTAATCAAATTTATTTAGGCTTAAAACATACACACTGGGAACCCAGATGAGTGGAAGTCTTTGTGAATTACTTAACAAACTGTATCCTGAGAATCTGCTTTTTCTCATCTTACTGAAACTCTAATGAAAATGCTTTGGCTGAATTTTTTGTTATATTATTTTCTTTAAAAAGGAGGACTATAGCTTGGAGCATACCATAAACAGAGCTAATTAAGAATATTTTCTGTAGAAGCTCTCCAATTATGATTAAAATGCTATTAGATACTTCTGATACCCCCCAAACAAATGTGAACTTTATGCTTCTAAAATTATACTACTGTTATATTTCATTTCGAGATTGTTTTGTTTAAAATTATGTTTGTATTAAACAATGATATCTCTCTGAATGAAAACAAAAAGTTAAAAACAAACATACACACTGTCTACAAAATACAGTAGAAAATAGTGCCATCCCAAATCAAAGGGAGGCCATATCAGGAAAGATTAAATAGTCTAAAGAGCACTCACTAGAGGACAGGAGAGAGAGAGGAGGGAAATGATAGAAATTTACAAATACACACATAGACACAACAGGGTTGACTCCTCAGATGGCAATACAGGAGGACTCCAGATCCATGCAAATAGCTTAGTGGTACATCATGGAATCAGCATACATTACGCTATAGTACCGCTATGCCACTTGTTGCTCTGCTGGTTTTGGTACCCACTTGCGTACCAGTTTACAGTACTCAGGGTTACTTGGTATAGCTGTGTTACGGCTTTTTTTTTGTTTTGCCTTTGTTATCAGTTTATTTGAGTTGGGGGACTCTGCCCCCCACACCCCCCCCCTCGTTTTTTTAAACAGGGTGTCTGGGGTGAAGCCCCCCAACTCAAATAAATTGATTTAAAAAACTATAGGTCAGCATGGCATAGAGTGTTCTGTACTTCTCAAGTAGCATAAGTGGGTCCAGAATCCTCCAGTATCACCCCTCAGAGTTATTCATACCTCTCACCTGTCCCTGATTTTCAGGGACGGCCCTGATTTTGCCTCAAAATTTTCTTCTGTCCCTCGTAAAATTTGAGTGTTTGTGACAGAACAGTGGGGATTAAAAGCACAAAATAATGTCAAACATTAAAGAACAGACTTATTCTTCTTCAGAAAATGCATCTTAAGACAAATCCCTTTAGTTATCAGTTTTCTGGGAGAATAGTGCTAGTTTTTAAGATGTGTCCCTGATTTGAAGTCTTTGTCCCTGATTTTTTAAGGCCTTGTCCCTGATTCATGAGGCAAGAGGCTGAGAGGTATGGAGTTATTTATTGTTGAAATTGAGGATTAACTGAACCATCCAAAGCCACAAACTCCAACTAGTGCAGGGGACATCAAGAAGAAATTAAGAAAATACTTTACAGAGAGGGTGGTAGATAAACAGAACAAATCACCTAGTAATGTTATAAATGCTAGAACTATCTCAGGGTTCTACATCCAATTCGATAATTTGTAAAGAAAGTTTTAAAATTATTGCATGTACTAAGTACAGTCAGACCTGGTTAATCCGTGCCATGTTAATCCATTTACCTCGTTATCTGAAAAGCACAGCACTATTACAGAAAAAGTACCATTTTAATTATCTTGTTAAACTGCAGTCCTCTGATTCCATAATCTGTGAAAGCTTGCAGTTCTCAGAGCTAATTATGGACATGCATTTACACCTTGTTAGTCTGGACAAGGTGATGAGGTGCTAGCAGCAAACTGCCATTAACTGATAACTGCTGTCTATGGTGCTAAGTGCTAGTGATCCCCTGTTAACAGAACAATGGCAGCACATCAAGAAGGATAGAAATGCTGCAGAAGTGAAATTTCAATCTTGCAGAAGGAAGACCTATGTTTGTGGAAGCACTCAAATCCTACAACAACAAAACATTGTATGGTTGCTTATGCAACACAGGCTTACAGTTTTAAAATTGGAAAAAAAACACCTCTAGTGACATCTTGAGCACACAGGAAGAGTGTCTTGTGGCTTCCAGTGTTTCCAAATCACTCACCCATGTTTGTCTCAGACAGCACAATGATGTTGAGACTGCACTTAGCCTATGGGTGACAGAGATGAACAACAAGGATGCAGCTGTATCAGACACCATGGTGGTGGAAAATGCAAAATTTGTTGGTGAGCAAATGGTGGTGCAGGACTTTGGATACTCATGGGGGTGGATCCAAGGCTTTAAAAGATGACATGGCTTAAGTAGCAAGGTCTATCATTGTGAATCAGCAAGTGCAGACCAGAGTGCTGTGGTTTCTGGTCATATGCAGTGAAGGGACATTCTGGCAGGTTTCAGTCCAAGTGATGTCTACAACCTAGATGAAATGGGGTTGTTTTATCAGTTGGGTCCCACAGCAACACTGTCCTCAGCCCCAGTTTCAAGGACCACGAAAATCTAAAGACTGCCTAACTGTTGCCCTCTGTTGTAATGCCAACGGTAGTTATAAAGTGAAACCATTTATTGTAGGAAAAGTCAGAAAGTCACAATGTTTTGCTGGTGATTTTGGCACACAGCAGTATGCCAGGTATTGGGCAAACACAAAAGCTTGGATGACATCTGGTGAGTTTATAGACTGGGTGATCGATTTCAACTGCAGCATGAGACTGCAACAAAGGCATGTAATCCCTTTAGTGGATAATGCCAGTAGCCAAGCAGCTTCCCCAAACATCTCAAACGTAAAAGTCCACTTCTTTCCCCCAAACACCATATCACACATCCAGCCTATAGATGCCAGTATTATTAAAAACTTTAAGTGCTTTTGTAAAAAAGAGCTGTGCCAGCATTTCGTATCATGTGCAGAGGCTGGTGAAGATCTAAATATGACTGTAAGGCAAGCATTGTTGTTCAGTCACTCATCCTTGTGTTCTGTAACAAACACCACCATTCAAAACTGCTGGTAACATGTAAAAATCTTGCCACACACATATTTTAACACCCCCCTTTGCCAGAAAACCAAACTGAGGTGCCAGTCATACCTGCTGCTGAAATGTGAACTGCAGGTTCTAATTCATCATCTGCCTGCCGCCTTTGTAAATGCCCTCACAGCACAACAATACATTGCTACTGAGGATGACCTAGAAACACCACCTCCACTCACTGATGCTGATATTTTGGACAGCATCTGTCTAGAAGAGAACACAGATGTGGATGACAAGGAAGACTTGCAGGACTTGCAGGATGCGCAGTCTGATGCCCTCCTTCCCCTCCCGTGTCACCATCTGTGACTTTTATCAACATTAACCTCCACTGTGTTATCTTGAACAATGTCAAGCTGAAGACATAAAGAAGCATGTTGACATTTTGCTGGACTTACAAAAATCATCTCTGCTCAATCAGCAGGGACTCTAAAACAGAAGCAAATAACTGAATATTTCTCAAATGATAGAAATTACTGTACATGCATTTATTGAAATATTACAGTGCATCATATTTTCTGCAAATGTGACCATTTAATGTGACTGTCTGTGTGATGTCTGTCATGTGTCTTGTGTTGTCCAGTGAGTGTCTGTGTTTGTACTTATTTTTTACATAAATTTCATTTTCACTGCTAATGTTTATATGACCACATTGTTATTAAAGGTGTCTTTTAATAATGGAGTTTGCCCTTTAAGGGGCAGACCAAGTTGTCCTGGTGCACCCCTTCCCTTATGTGAAAGATAGTATGCTCAGAGAGGAAGGGGGGAAGGTAAGGGGAGGGACAGGTGGAGACAGGACAATAGGTAGGCAGGCAGGAAGGGGAAGGGCTATAAGGGGTACATAAGGGTCAGCACAGTGGTGGTTCTGCCATTTTTGCTGAAGTTTTATTGACGCCCACCCACCCAGCAAAATGAGAGCATGTGGTGGATAAAAGAGAGAGGACGGTATGGTCTGTCAAAGGTGGATGACAGAGATGATCCGTAGGATGTTTATAAGACTACCAGACGGCATGGCAGTGGAGGGAAAAAGGGGGAGGGGGGGGGAAAAGGGATAAGATGAGAAGAAGAAGAAACTGAAGGAGAAAAAGTGGTCTCGGTTCTCACTGTTACCTACCAGAAAAGAGAAGGAAAAAAGCACCCAGATTTTCACCTGGGGGAGCGAGAAGAGGAAGAAAGAGGGACGAGCAGAGATTAATATTTGGATGTAATAAAAATACAATTGTGGAAGAGACAATAATAAATGATGATGGGAATCATAAATGAAATCATGATATACAATAAATTAATTGCCAATCTGAGCACAACAACATGTAAGTGGTTTGTCTTTTGTGGGAGAGAAAGGGAGAATCCGGGACAATGACCGCTTATTATGACTGGTTAATCTGATGATTATTAAGGGAAAGGGAACATTGTTTAAGCCACGAGTGAGGGAAGAGGCATTAGTATGGGTGCCAAGAGGCCACATGGTGCGGCCAGAGGTGTGAAGGGTCACTGCGGGATAAAGGATAGGCCTAGTAGGCCATGAGGGATGGCGACAAATGCCTGGGGTTGGGAAGAAGGATGAATGCCATTGCAGGCGAAGATGCGGTTTCACCGTGGTGGATGACAAGGACAAGGGAGAGGCCTGGCAACCCAGGCCATGCAGCAAGTCATCAGACACCATTTTGCCAAGCATATAATAGGCCCAGCTTGGGGAAGTTCGCACACAAGCTGGATGGGGACTGTCTTATGAAGGACAGAAAGGAAGAGGGGGAGCAATGCAGAGTTTTGCCATGCCATATGGGAGCATAAGTGTGACATTTAAGGACATGGGGGGGCATGCAAAAAGGGGTTTCATATAGATAAATAAAGTGAGCGAATGGAACGTGTGTCTTGCTCACAGGGACAGGAGATACAGGGGCATACTAAGAAAAAAGCATGGATGGGTATTAATGAAGACACTTTGTCAGTTTTGATCGCAGCTTTTATACAGGCAAACAAGAGGAGATGGCACCAAAGAGGAACAGGCCTTCAAAGGAGGATGCCTATAAGGTTATCGTGGAGCTGGCGGAGAAGGCCAACAAGATGTGGCAGATCGTGGAAGGCGAGGAGCCGGGGAGATCTGGGGAGAAATGGAAAGCAGGAAAAGGAAAAGGAAAAGGGGACAGTGGGAAAAAAACAGCAGGGAGGCCAGACAGCCAAGGAGGTCACAGCCACCACCGGTGGTTCCTCCCCGAGTGGTCAGCCCAGTACCGCTGCAGCCCCGAGTACCAGAAATGTCAGTACCTCCCCAAGGGCAGGTGGTGGTTCTGCCAATGGAACCCAGATCGGATCCCCCAAGCACAGTGATTCCTCTGCAGACAATGCCACAACCAGCCGTTCAGTCACAGGAAGACAGGCCAGGGCATCTCGATGACAACAGGCCACAGGGAGTGGACAAGCCCGCAGGTAATGTATCAGGATCGGTGGGAGAGAGCATTAAGGAATACATAGGTCAAATTATTATGGCCCCCGGGGAAGGGGGACTGGGGCAGATGGAATCGGCACTGGCAGAGAGCAGGTCAGATAAAGAGACAACAGAGGAGGTGGAAAAGGTGACAGAAAGCATAGGAAAAGGAACAAGGGAGACGGGGCCCCAGGAATGAGAATAGGAGAACACGTACCACTGGCCAGAAAAGAAAAGATATGGGAAGGGGAGTACATAGACATTTTTGCTTTAGTGAGTAGAGAGTCGGCTGCAAAATATGAGGAGACAGAGAATATCAGGAAGAGTGAGATGGCGGCAGCAGTAGTTTTATTGGGTAAGAAGGAGGAGGACAAATTTACAAAAGGAAAGCTGTGGGATGGGTGGTTTGTGGGTTTTGCCACATACTTAGCGATAGTGTTGGAAAAGAAACCAGAGTTGGGCATCCCACTGATTATGTATTCATTGATAATAAGAAGGGCCAAGGCAAAAGGGGGAGTAGGATGGATATATTACGACAAATTCTTCTGGCAAAGGATGGCGACGTATGGGGATGTGAGATGGGACACAAAACAATTGGATTTGTGGACAGACTATGTAACCGATCAATCCACACCAGAGGGAGAAATAGGAAAAAAGGAGGGTCCCCAGAGGTGTTGCTGGGGTTACAATAGGGCATTTTGTTCCTGGTCCCAATGCCAGTTCTGGCACGCATGCTCAAAATGTGGTGGAACCCACCCAGCGAGCAGATGCAGAACAACAAGGACACCAGGGACCCATGGGATGGGGGGAAAGGAACAGGCCAGCAGCTTTTTCATGAAGGGCAGGGGTACGGGGGAAGTCCTGGAATAGAGGTGCGAGAGGCAGAGGGTATGTGGGTAGGGGGAACCAGGCTTACTGAAAGCAGGGATCAAGAAAGGTTTGGGGATGGGGGGTGTAAGAGGAGTGAAGGGAGGAGGGTAGAAGATCAATTCCAGGGAGCAAGAACTCCAATTAAGATAGAAGTGTGGGAGGAATGGTTAAAAAGGGTACCCAGATAGAGAGGTGGTGGATGCAATTAATAAGGGTTTAACATAGAAACATAGAAACATAGAATTTGACGGCAGATAAGGACAGCTTGGCCCACCCAGTCTGCCCATTTCCCTACCTACTGGATAGGCTGCTGATCCTAGTTAACCAGCAGCCTACTTCTTCCTACCCCCAACCCCCAGAATTGCCTTATGACTATCCCATGCATGCTTGAATTCCACCACTGATTTTGACTCCACAACCTCCTACGGAAGGCATTCCATGCATCCACAACCTCTCTGGAAAAAATACTCCTTAAATTACCTCTGAGACGCCTCTATCTTCAAATTGTGCCCTCTTGTTCTTGCACACCTCTTTTTGAAAGATGCTACCCTCTTGGACTTTGTTGATTCCTTGAGGTACTTGAAAGTTTCTATCATGTCCCCCTCTCCTCCTTTCCTCGAGGCTATACATATTAAGCTCCTTAAGTCTCTCTTCATATGTCCTCCGGTGCAGACCCTGCACCATTTTAGTTGCCCTCCTCTGGACAGCTTCCATCCTGTCTATGTCCTTGCAGAGATTGGGTCTCCAGAACTGCACACAGTTTTAGAACAGGTTTTCCGTTAGTGTGAAGGCCCAAGATGGGCAAGAGAAATGAACAACTTGGGGTCAGTTAAGGGAAAGGAGGACATCTTGAAGCAGAAAATAGAGAAGGAAAAGGCTGCTGGTAGAGCATAAGGACCGTATTCCACCCCCCCATTACAGAATATGTGAATTTCCCCATTGGGCTTGGTTCCCAAGAAACAAAAGGGTGAATACAGGGTGATTCACCACCTGTCATTCGCAGAAGGGGACTCAGTGAATGATTTTATAAGTGAGGAACATAGCAAGGTAACCTATACCACATTAGAAGAGGCTGTACAGGTTATCCGAGTGACTCCAGATGCTTTGATTCCCAAGACGGATATAGAGTCTTCTTTCAGATTGCTTCCGGTTAGAAGGGAAGATTGGGATCTCTTGGGCTTTAAGGTGGGGGGACCAGTACTATTTTGACAAGGCAATGCCCAAGGGATGTTCCATAGCATGTGCTACATTCAAAGCATTTAGAACCAGCCTGCAGTTGATCTTTCAGGAAAAAACAGGGGCACAAGGTGGTCATACATTACCTGGATGACTTCCTTTTAGTAGGCAGTGGTCGGAGAGAGACAGAAAGAATGCTGGCTGACTTTCAAGAGTTGTGCAGAGAACTGGGGGTACCGTTAGAACCAGAAAAAATGGAAGGCCCCAGTAAGGTGTTAGAATTCCTGGACATTGAAATAGACACCCTGGTGGAGGTGTTTAGGTTGCCAGACAGCAAAGTGTTGAAGCTGAAGGAGCTGATTCAGGTACATACAAACAGGAGAAGGGTGCAATTGAGACAGGTACAGCAGGTCATGGGGCATCTGAATTTTGCTTGTAGGGCAATTGGACCAGGAAGGGCTTTCACTAAGCAGCTGGTAAGGGTCACAGCAGGAATAACCAGACCGCACCACTGGGTAGACATAACAAAGGGAGTAAAGGAAGATTTCAAGGTGTGGGAAGAATTCCTCAACAGCTACAATGGCTGTTCCTTCTGGCAAGAGGAATGGGTGTATAACACAGATCTTGAATTATACACAGAGGTGGCAAGGGGGTTAGGTATGGGGGGCTATTTGAGGGGAAGGTGGTTCTCGGAACCATGGCCTACAAATTGGGTAAGAGATGGAAAGGTAAAAGACATCACACTGTTGGAGAGCATGCCCATTTGGGCATGCACTCTGGTGTGGGGGAGAGGAACTATGGAATCAGAAGGTTACATTTTGGTGTGATAACAAGGCAGTGGTAGAGGTTTTAAACAACAGGGGTGCCAGGTCCGAGATGGTCATATGGGTGTTGAGACAGTTAGTGTTAAGAGCCTTGCAACTGAATATGTCATTCAGGGCCAGCACATAGAAGGGGTTAAAAATATCCTAGCTGACAGCCTTTCCCATCTGCAGCTGGATCATTTCCAGATGCTGGCACCAACAGCAGAGGATCGAAAAACACCCATACCAATGAACATCTGGGACGTTGGCAAGAGAGAGCTGAAATGCTGTTTCGCAGCTCATGGGCACCGCAGATCTTGAGGGCCTACGAAGGGGCTTGGCCGGCATTGCAAACATTCAGGGAAGCACACCACATGGAGGTAAGTGGGCCACTTATGGAAGAACAGCTAGGGAAGTTTACAGTGGACCAATGGCAGAAAGGAATAGCCCACAACATGATGGGGGTGTATCTAGCAGGGATTAGTTTAGTTTGTAGCTTAAAGAGGTGGTAGGACCCAACAAATTCAGTGTTGATATAGAGAATGATGCAAGGATGAAGTCAGTTAAAACAAAGGCCTAAGGATGGGAGGCAGCAAATAGCAGACCACTAGCTAGCCAAATATGGGGACGTACTCCCAGCAATTTGCAGATCCAAAGACGAGGCTCAGTTATTTCACACAATTTATTTAGGGATGTTAGCAGTGGTCCTGAGAGTGAGTGAGGTGGTGGGGCATGGCAGAAAGGATGAAGAAGGGGGATTGGAATGGGGAGACAAAACTTGGGGACAAAAAGAAATACAGATTATAATTAGGAGGTCAAAAATGGATCAAAGGGGGAAGCGGGTGTGCCATAACAATGAAGGCTCATGTAGACCGGACACTGTGTCCAGTAAAAGCTCTGTGAGCATACGCTGCAGTGCAAGGGATTAAAAAAGGGAGATTATTTGTGCATGGAGATGGGAAGAAGGTGACCAGTTATCAAGTAACGGCCATGCTCAAAAAAGGCATGGAGTCCCTGGGCAAGGACCCAGGCAATTATTCTTCTCACTCTTTTCGAATAGGGGCTGCATCAAAATGGGCAGCAACAGGGGGGACAGTGACCAGTATGTTAGAAAAGAGACGTTTGGTGGTCTGCCAGCTACAAGAGGTATATTCGGGCCCTGCAGGATTGAGCCTAACATGTCATCTGTGTTTTGTTTTGCAGGTGCTGAACCAGATTGGGGGGGCAGGGGGGGTTTATAAAAGGGATACAATGAAGTAAGGGAATCAAGAAGATGATTGTTAAGATGTATATTTTGCTTAAACTTTATAGGTAGAGGGAGGACCACAGAAGTATGGATCTGTGGGCACTCCTACATTTATTGGGCAGAAAAGAGAACGGAGAAAAAGGCTGGGAGAAAACAGCTATACCAGGATGTCAGAAAATGTTGGTTGGTTTGGCGTGGCATCCAAGGGATGAGATGGGCACAGCTACTGCCCACCCTGAAGGAAATGAAAGAGCGGTGGCTCATTCCAGATCTAATTATTATACACCTAGGGGGTACCGACATTGGGGGAAAGCCATGGGTGGACACATATATGCAGGTAAAAGGGGATTTAGAGAAAATACGGCAGTGGTGGCCAGGGGTGAGCATAGCCTGGTCGGACATGATACCAAGGATGGTATGGAGACATGAGCACAGTCATGTAGCAGTAGATAGGGCCAGGAAGAAGATGAATAGAAGGGTGGGAACAATGATAAGAAAGTTGGGGGGTACGTAATACTGTGAGGGGTTGTAGAATGGGTAGAGGATTTTTACAGATCTGATGGGGTGCACCTGTCAGACTTAGCAATAGACATGCTTAACACAGAAATGATGGGTTTCATTGAGGCATGGAGGAGACAGGAAGGAAAAAAAAAAGGAGGAGGTACCCTAAAAGGGGGGGGGATGCCAGTCATACAATACAAGCTGGAGACTGGCTATGGGGAAGGAGGGGAAGGGGGAAGGAAAAAGGAATATGATGAGAAGAAGAAGGAACTGAAGGAGGAAAAAGTGGTCTCGGTTCTCACCGTTACCTACCAGAAAAGAGAAGAAGAAAGGCACCCAGGTTTTCACCTGGGGGAGCGAGAAGAAGAGGAAGAAAGAGGGACAAGCAGAAATTGATATTTGGATGTAATAAAAATACAATTGTGGAAGAGACAATAATAAATGATGATGGGAATTGTAAATGAAATCATGATATACAATAAATTAAATGCCAATCTGAGCACAACAACATATAAGTGGTTTGTCTTTTGTGGGGGAGAAAGGTGGAATCAGGGACAATGGAGTTTGCCCTTTAAGGGGCAGACCAAGTTGTCCTGGTGCACCCCTCCCCTTATGTGAAAGATGGTGTGCTCAGAGAGGGAAGGGGAAGGTAAGGGGAGGAACAGGTGGGGATAGGACAATAGGTAGGCAGACAGGAAGGGGAAGGGCTATAAGGGGTACATAAGGGTCAGCACAGTGGTGGTTCAGCTACTTTTGCTGAAGTTTTATTACCTCCCACCCACCCAGCAAACCGAGAGCATGTGGTGGATAAAAGAGAGAGGGACAGTATGATCTGTCAAAGGTGGATAACGGAGGTGGTCTGGTAGGATGTTTATAGGACTGCCAGAGGTGAATGGCAGCAGGAGGGGGAAAAAAGGGGGAAGGGGGGGGAGGAAAAAGGAACATAATGAGAAGAAGAAGAAACTGAAGGAGGAAAAAGTGGCCTCGGTTCTCACTGTTACCTACCAGAAAAGAGAAGAAAAAAGGCACCCAGGTTTTCACCTGGGGGAGCAAGATGAAGAGGAAGAAAGCGGGACGAGCAGAGATTGATATTTGGATGTAATAAAAATACAATTGTGGAAGAGACAATAATAAATGATGATGAGAACTGTAAATGAAATCAGGATATACAATAAATGAATTGCCAGTCTGAGCACAACATATAAGTGGTTTGTCTTTTGTGGGGGAGAAAGGGGGAATCCGGGACAATGATCGCTTATTACGACTGGTTAATCTGATGATTTTTAAGGGAAAGAGAAAATTGTTTAACCAGCAGTAGCACAGTAAGCTGAAGTTTGTTTCCAGATGCAACCTGGAAGCACAAGGAAGTTAAGTGACTTGCTCACGATCACACAATATGCACCTAGGTGGCTGTAGGATTCAAACCCAGGTCTCCAGATCTGCAGCTCAGAGCCTTAACCCACTTCACTATACTGCCTCTTATTAACTCACTTCTGTTGTGCTTAAAATGAATGTGTTCAAATTAACCAGTTCTGACTGTAACTGACTGCTTACTGTAAGTGCAATAATCATGTGATATGATTCTTTCCCAATATAAAAAAAACATGCAATCTTGAATCCAATTCGATATGTGCAAGGAGGTAAGTACAGTAGAAGGAAAAGGGAGGGTGGGGGCACTGTGAGCTCTGAAGAGACTGAGGAATTGCAGGCAGAAACCACAGGGCAGACTTTGATGGACTTTTAGTTGTTTTCTGTCCAATACCATGTATGTATTTCCTGTGCAGTACGTACTGATGTATCATTTTTGTGACAGTCAAACATGGATCCCTCCCCCTAGCATGGTTTAAGGAGAATTTGGATTCCCTATTGCAGGGGATTACGCATGACCTTGAAAGGTGGTCTAAACTTCCTATTTCTCTATGGGGCAGGATCAACATAATTAAGATGAATATATTTCCTAGGATCTTCTACCCGTTGTCCCTTCTCAACACCTTTATTTCTTTGCTCTGGTTCAAAATGATACATGGTGTCTTCACTAAATTCATCTGGGCTGATAGGTATCCCCATTTGGCTTATCATAAGCTGGCAGCCCCAAAACTGGAGGGGGGGTTGCGAATCCCCCATCTGGCTATATATCACTGGGCTAGTCATCTGGCGAAATGTTCGAGATGGGTATCTCCTGGCCCAGAAGAAGTGCAACCTACTTGGCTCAAAATAGAGTTGGATGCAATTAAGGACAAAAATCTGGACCCTCTCGCGTTATTTTTCCTCAGGTTATCCCAAGTAAGTGTGGCTGTAGAGTGTCCCATCATAAGGACCTCCTTAAAGGTCTACTCACAGATATGTTCCTTTTTACAGTATTCCCTCCATCTGGACCTGGCCCAGTCTATCTGGAACTCCCCATCATTTACTATCAATAAGAGTCAAATTTCCCGTCCTTGGTTGCCTCAATTGAGAGAGGGGAAGCTCCTGGCCTTAACTGATGGTGGGGGGCAATGGTTATCAGTGGAAGAGATGGCTAGGAAATTTCTCATCCCGCCTTCTTCCTATTTCAAAGTCCTGCAATTGAAACACTTACTTGTAATTACCCTGGGTAGCACTCCTCCTTCCCAGAATATCTCTTCTCTGATACCCGAGGTATCCCCACTTTCTGGCTCCCCTGGTGAAATTTCTAAACTATACCAGGTTTTGTTTCATAAAAAGTTCAGGGGTCCATTTGGGCCATCAAGATTTTGGAGTAACTTTTTCCCCTCACCTTCAGTTGGATTGGCACTCTCTCTGGAAGTCATGTCACAAATTAATTTCTCAAGATAGATCATCCATGCAATACCACGTATTGCATAACTTATACTATTCTGCCAAACTTCACAGGTGGGGCTACCTAGACTCAAACAAGTGCAATCAATGTTCACAGGAAGAGGGCACACTTCTTCACATGCTTTGGTCTTGTCCAAAAATTTCCCCTTTATGGGTTTCAATCCAAACTTCCTTAGACCCCCTGTTGGGCCTCCAAGAATATTTTACTCCTGAGATATGTGTGTTAGGGGACCTGTCTTCTATTAGAGTTAGGGTACGCAAATTTCATATTTCCATGGTTGCCCTATTGGCTAAGAAAATAATTCTTCATCACTGGAAAGACAGGTCCTCTCCTTCTCTCCAGGAATGGGTAAAAGAAGTATTATCTAACCTGCGTATGGAAAAAGCGATAGCCAGTCTTCACAATAGTTTGGCAGCTTATACTAGAATTTGGGATCCCCTTCACTCATTAATCTCTCTGGTTCCAAATGAAACCTATATTAGGGTTA
This sequence comes from Neoceratodus forsteri, assembly GCA_016271365.2. Lineage (NCBI taxonomy): Eukaryota > Metazoa > Chordata > Ceratodontiformes > Ceratodontidae > Neoceratodus > Neoceratodus forsteri. Next base: position 1,609,701,331 of record CM057453.1, read on the forward strand.
TTACTCCTGCATGGATTTTGGTTTGATGCCAGGCATCCACGGGTATTGAGATGGGTTACTGCAGTAAGGGGAGGTTGGGGGGGTGGGCAGCATCCTTTCATTATGTATCAATGTGTCTTTGTCAGTTTCTCTGTATGCTGTCTTTTATGGTGGAAAATGATCAATAAACTTTAAATTATAAAAAAAAAAAATGGATCCCTAAACTGTCACCACAAGATTTGTGAGACTAAAGGTAATATTTTCAGAGCCCTACATCCATTTCCCAGATGTGAGTGTGTTATTCTGCCCAAGAAGTTGGAGCACAAAAAATTGGCCAAACTCCTGGGATGGAATTCCACAGCTGCATCTGAAAAACAGATGTGAGTCCTGCAGTTGCAGAATAATATCCATAAACTGCAGAAACTGTCACAAATATGTCCAGATGTCTGTGAATATGATGTACATGTCTGGACACATCTGCGTGGCTGCAGCATGCATCTGAAATATGGACACAAGTACTTTTAAAAATCCTGCCCTGTATCCTTCACAGATGTGCTTGGGAGGAGTTTGAGTACAGAAGCTATGACTCTATGTTAGGCTAGGTACACAGAATTCAACAATAGATAAACTAATTTTTCAGTTTCTTCTCTCTCTCTCTCTGAAACTGTTTATTTTGTATGACTTCTGTAACTCCAACATCAAGTTTACTGGTGCAGATCAGGTTACCTAAGTGTTGCCAATTTTTTCATCATTCGCCAGGGTTTATTTCTGATGATAGCTATCAGCTTCTTTTTCTCTTCCACTTGTTCCATCAACTTAGTCAGCTGTTCTCCTGACAGGGAGTCTTCATCAGATGAGGAACCCGAGGCAGAAGAGGATGAACTAATGGAGACATGAAAATAATTGTTCATGGGATGGGAAATTTAGGCATGCAACAATTTATCTAAATTTAATCAAAGTTAAACTGTACCCTGATTTTAAACTAAATTGCTAACTTTTTTTTTTGCTATTGGACTTTATAGCCCATTACCTTATGTCAGTGCTAGACCCCTGGTTGCAAAATTATGGTTTAATTTCACACCCTGTGAGGGAAGAAAGGGATTTTACCTGCAGCTGAACCTACAGCCAGCCTATCCCTTCCACTTCCTGGTCCACCAGCTCCGCCCCTGCATTTTGTGACATCTAAGCAGGGAAAGTATGGGGGTACACCAAATAGAAGCCTATGGGGAAGGATTTTGATACTTTTTTCTGTATGTGTAAGCAGCTTTTGAGAAAAATGAAAGCCACCACTCCACTAATAGGGTCCCTATTAGTTGAGCAGTGGCTTTCATTTTTCTCCAAGGTTACTAACACATATAGAAAAAAAAGCACTGAAATCCTTCCCCATATACTTCTATGGGGCATGCCCCCACAATCTCCTGCTTAGACATCCCAAAATGTTAACGGCAGACTGGATGGGTCTAGGGGTCCTTATCTGCCAAAAATGTCTATGTTGCTATGTCTGAGTGCAGGGCTGGGGCCAGCGGACCAGAAAGTGGAAGGGATCAGCTGGCCATGGGTTTGCCTGCAGTTGCAATCCCTGATCCCTTTCCTCCAGCACAGGATATGAAATAAAATCATAATTTTGCCACCAGGAGCCTAGCACCAACATAAAGTAATGAGTTACAAAGCCCATATAGGAATCTTAGAAAAAGTTACAAACCTTCCTCATGCATGAAAACATATTTCCTGATTCTTTAATGATCAGTTCCAAATAAATGTCAAGTGTTGTTTAACAAAACATATTTATTAGTTCTTATGAAGTATTTCATATAAGATTGGACTAAGCAAATTAAAAAGGCCTTTGAAGAAATTTACTATAAAGGAAGGAGACCTGAAGCACATTCTTTAAATTACATGTCTGAGAGCTAAAAATGTAATGAAATACCAAGCAAATGCATATCATTATGTTTTCGAACCTCTTTAACCAGAGTAACCAAGCTGATATGCAATATTCCATTTTCATGAGGTCCTGCTTCTGCCCATTGTACAACTGTAAGGGACTGAATTAGAGGGAGGTTAAGTGACTTGCTCAAGGTCACACAGTGAGTCAATAATTCTGGAGGGATTTGAACCTAACTCCTCAGGTTCCCAAGCCAGTGCTCTAACCACTAGACCACATTATTCACCATAAAAAAAGTTCCATCTTAAAGTATGATATTTCTGGCAAGAGTGAATTCCTTTATTGTCACTTCTCCATGCAAACACAAATGTCAGCATATCAGGCTATGTTACACAGATACATAGATGTTGTCAGCAGATAAGGGCCTTGTGGCCCATCCAGTCTGTCCTATCCCTTTTTCTAATACTTAAGGTACCCTAGATGCTACAAGTTCCCCCTTCCCCTTTATCCTAGCTTGATAATTCCCATGTGCCTATCCCATGCATTCTTGAATCCACGAACCATGGCCATCTCCACCACTTCCTGGGGGAGACTGTTCCATCTCTCCACCACCCTTTCAGTGAAGTAAAATTTCCTCAAGTTCCCTCTAAGTTTTCCCCCTCTTTTAGTCTCATGCTGTGACCCCTTGTTCTGCTGTTTTCCTTCAAGTGAAAGATGCTCATCTCTGATACCCTGTTGATCCCTTTAGATACTTAAAGGTCCCTATCATGTCTCCCCTCTTTCTCCTTTCCTCCAGGGAATACATATTGAGAGAGCTGAATCTCTCCTCATACAACGTATGCTGCATCCCGGACACCATTTTTGTCACTCTCCTCTATACCATCTCCATCCTGTCAATGTCTTTATGGAGATGGGGCCTCCAGAACTGGACATAGTACTCCAGATGAAGCCTTACTAGGGAGTTGTACCATGGCACCACGGCTTCCCTCCTTCTACTTGTTATACCCCTCCCCATGCACCTTTGTATTCTGTTAGCCTTTCCAACGGCTTTGTCACACTGTTTAGTCGCTTTGAGGTTGCCTTCTATGACTACCCCTAGATCCCTTTCCTCTGTGGTGACCTCCAATGTTACTCCGTCTAGTTCATACCCAACCTTAGGATTTCCTCTCCCTAGGTGCATAATCTTGCACTATTTTTGCATTGAAACTCAACTGCCACTCCTTGGACCAGTTTTCTAGCCTCTTCAGATCTCTCCTCATTTTTTCTATACCTTTCTGTGTATCTTCCCTGTTACTTAGCTTTGTATCATCTGCAAACAGACTAACCCTCCCTTCTAGACCCTCTGCAATATCACTTACAAAGACATTGAAGAGCACTGGTCCCAGCACTGATCCTTTGGATACACCACTTGTTACCCATCCCTCCTGTGAGCTAACCCCATTTACCACTACTCTTTGCATTCTGTTACCCAGCCAGTTTCTAACCCATGTGACCACCTCTGTCCCCACCCCTAGATTTGCCAGCTTGTGAATTTGTCTCCTGTGTGGGACTGTGTCAAAGGTCTTCCTGAAGTCCAGAGAGGCCGCATCTACCTGTTCTCAAAAGGATTTTTTTTTCTGTGGGGCACATGGTACGAAAGAGCTCAACATTTTATGCCCTCCTTCCCTCAACATCTTTGTGATAGGCCTTGTTTTTCTTTGCCCCCCCCCCCAGCATGGCTGCAAAAGGCTTGAGGAGCTGGGGGAATGGCACTAAGAGTGGAGCAAAGGTTTCCATTTGGAACTCCATGTCTGGGACCAATTTCCTACAGTAGGAACACGGCAACAGAGGAAATGCTAGATCAAAAGAAATCCATGGGTCTATTGTGTTTACCTCCTGCCATCTAGGCAATGGCAGCAATCGACAGAGTTGCAGCCTTTGCTGAAGTGGAAGTGGCTTCATTATGTGGAACGGAAGTTGGCACTATATGCAGAAAAGCTGCAAATGCTAGAAACTACTGGGTACTAGAAGGCAAATGAGCCACCTATTCCCCTGACCCTACTGCTGTAATGTCATTCTGCCTTGAGGTATCAGTAACCTTCCTCCCACAGTGTATTAAATACTGTACCCAATAATTTTATTCTTTATAAGAAACTGATCCTATTTGAGGTAAAAAGATTCAACACTACCCAGTTTCATCGCTGCCTTTTGGAACTTGTTCTATATGTTTACCAGTCGCTGGGCGAAAAATGCTTCCTTATGATACCTGTAATCCCCCTCCCCAATCATTGGGATGCCCTATAGATCCACCTTGCTGCGCAAGATGACAACATTTAGCCAAGCCACTTTTTCCAAGCCTCATAAAATTGATTTGATTTTAATTTTTGTTAACCAGATGGGGTAAACTAGACAACAAATGCCTATATAGAGCCCCTTTCTTCTTTAATTCCCTCCCGTCCAAATTCCTGAATTGTGATACAGTCTGGACTTTTAAAACAAGATTAAAAAGGTACCTTCAGCTCCAACAGGAATGCAATTGCTGATTTTGTATCTGTTGATATCATATTTTTGATTGGCTATATGTATTCACTGTTGTATTTAAGGTATGTGACATTGTTTGTATTTATGTTCATTTGTTACCACTTGTCGCCTATGAAAATGGGCAGTAATGCTCATCAGGCTTACAAATATAAACAATAAAATGAAATGAAATGTTTTCAAAACTCTTTTTTCCTTTAACCATGAAAAGATTGTCTTCAATATACTTTCAGTACCTGCCGCCTTTCTTCTTTTTCTTTTTACCATCACCTTTCTTCTTGTCCTGTCCTTTCCCTTTTCCCTTTCCTTTTTTGTTTGATTGTTTTTCTTTGTTTTCCTCTTCCTTTTGCTTTTTGTTTGCTTCCCTTTTGTTGTCTCTTCTGCCTTTTTGGTTCTTGCCCTGCTGCTCTGATTCACTGTCATTATCACTGTCCTCTCCTTTAGCCGGCTTCTTTCGCCTTGTTCTTCTTTGTTTGGGGTTTTCATCATCTTCGTCTTCACTCTCAACTTCAGAATCACCCTTTCTGAGTTTCCTTCCATCCCGAACTGGCCCCTTTATTCTACTGTTCTTGTTGTTCGCCTTTGTTGTTGACTTCTTGGGATCGTCTTCATCATCTTCATCTGCATTTGAAGTAAATTGTTACGGTTTTTAGGATATGTAATTGTAATCACAATAATTTAAAGCTGCACAAGTTTAGTGTAGGAATGTATTCAGACTTGCTTAGTAATTGATACTATTTTTGCAAACATGCTAAAGAGAAAGCTGGCATTGACTGCTTTAACTAAAGGAAGTTGCTTTGTATAGTACCACTGCTATGCACTCAAAACACAATTTCTAATGAGAAAGAATAATAATGTGTATAAACCAGATATTAAACATTGGCTCCTGGAATACTGTTCTGGTGCCTACCAGCTGACCTGGTTATTGTACAGTACTAACTAATTAATAGGAAGCTGTGTTACAGATTTCCAGGTAATCTTAATTATATAAAGCATTACAGCATACAGGGTGCATAAAAGATAATATAAAACAAAATTCCTTTTCTTATCAGCCCAACAGCCATTCAATATACTGGTTATTGACAAGCCCACAGTTTGAAGTGATGTAAGAAATGTTCAAAGGGTTTTATAACATCTTTGTAATGGAAGCATTTTTAATGTGTCTGTCTCCTTGGTCTTATGTTTGCATGTCTTGTCCTGGCTCCACAGTGCTGCTATCACAGGCTCCACAGTGGTGCTATTACAGGCATAGCACTGGCTAGAACACCATTATGTACCCCTCCCAACTTCACAAAAGGGGCCAAGTCACCCTAAGAAACTGAGATAAAGAATGGAGGATGGCTGATGTTGAATAAGTTCAACCAGATGGTCTGACTATTTCCTTTTTAGGGCTGCAGTGGGTGTAGCCTTGCAAACCTTTTGTTTTGAGAAAAGGACTCCCACATTCATTGCAATTGCACATGTTGGAGTGACAAAAAAAGTCACCACTGTGTCTTTGGAACACTCCACACTCACACTATTTGTTTTTCCATTTCGGTGGTCCGTGACCACTGAAATACAGAACCCCCACCCGACCCTCCCTCCTCCGCACCCACCCCCACCCCCAGAAACATATTAGTGACACTGGGGTGCCCAATCCCAGTGTCCCGACCGCAGCTCCTCTCACTGCCATGCCCTCATATCCAGTACCACATGCATGGTTATTTGTTTTTTTACTTCCTCCCCCACCCAACCCTCCCTCCCTCTCTGCACCCCCAGAAATGTAACAGTGGCACTAGTTGGTGCCCAATCCCCAGTGTAGGAATCCTCCTTTTTTAATCATGTTAAAAAGCCAATTAATGTCTTTGCAGCCATTGCACCCCCCACCCAAATCTCCCACTAAGCACCCACAAGCTCGCACCTTCCCTCCAAGCCCTTACTTATCCATCATGGGTCCAATGCTGTAATCCTCTCTGGACTGCAGACATGTCTTCACTCTTCAATGCCGGACCACAAACTGAACAAACAGGTATGTGATTCAATATATTCCAATGGTGTTTTGAACTTATTTGTAATGGCTATTGGTCAATCAAATGAACATAACTGAATTGAATTGTGAGAGTGATTTAGAGTGGAATGGGAAAGTACTCAATGGAAACTGTCTAGACATTGTGGCAATTTTTTGCCAGTGTGAGCGCTTTTGGTTCAGTTACAGTATGTCAGGTAAACAAATTGTGTAGAAAAAGAAAGCTGTGTATAGCGTAAGGCAAACTCTGCCATTTATCAATCAATCAATCAATCAAATCTTTATTTATCCAGGTGAACATCATTGAGCAAAGCTCATTTGCAAGATGGACCTCGTAAGGTCAAGGTTATAGTAGCATGATGTATAGACAGGCTGCTTAGTTTGCCAGACACAAAACCTCTTAAAGACCATTCATTTTAGTTTATTTATTTATTTACTTTTTTTAATCTTATTCTCAAGTTGGTGTTATTTTTGCCATTTGTTGGTAGCTACGTATCAGAAATAGCATCCCATTACCTTTTAGTCCTCAATTGAGCTTCCATGTCATAACGGCGACTGCCAAAAGGCGATTGGCATTATGGCAAAGTCAGAGCACCGAAAATCAATTTCAGCACTCTAACTCCCCAGTGCACAGCAAAATGGCACTGGGGACTTGCATTTTAATGTTTCGTGCACCCCCTACTTAAGGATTCTCAACTCCATGGGTTGCATGTCGGGGGTGCAAAACATTTAAATATAAAATTTGGGCTGGGCCCAACAAAAACGCACCAGTGCCCGGACCCAAACCCAGCACTCTGCCCACCCAAGCTGTGAACCCACCCACCATGCCCCAGAGCTGGCTTGGCAGCCCACTGTGGCACCACCCCTCAAAACCCCTCCCGCCCCTTGCTGAGGGTGCTCACTCCCACCCCCCTGCGCATGTATGTGTAGTGACAGCCCATCGCTATATGAGCTGACCCACCCCATCCAGTCACTCTACCTCATCGGTAGCCCCCTAACATGCACCTGGATTGAGTCACTGTTATTGGAAGTGCTCAATCACCGATGCCCATGTCATGGGCTACCTCATTTGATGACCTGGGTCAGAGCGAGGAGAGTGTCTGGTTGGGATGCTTGTTGAAAGAGACAGAGAGCAAGGTGTGCAATGTGGGGTGACAGGCAGCTATCCTGACTGCATGCACTGCAAACCAGAAAGAGAGGAGTATGGAATGTGTGTGCAGCATAACAGGGGAAGATGGAGCAAGAGAGAGAGAGAGACAGATGTGGGGATTGGATGTTGAAAAAGATCCCACAATGTGGGCATGTAATAAGATTACTCTGAATTTTTAAATCTGTACCAACTGACAGAGATGACAGCCCATAAATACAGGGAGATACCTGTCTATAGTGGCATATACAGTAGAGTACCAACATTTGGGAGCACACTTGTAGGCATCCGAGTTTATGAAGGGGAAATTTTGAGAAGAATTAGGTAACAGTGAAAGCAAGCACCCAAAGTAAACTGCTGGGAAGCTGTGACAAATGTTTGCCAGCGTAAGCCTTTGGTTCCGTTACAGTAAGGTAAGCAAATTCTGGTGGAAAAGGAAGTTCTAGCATTAGAGACACAAACTTATCCTTCTCAGCAATGTTCCACTTGAGCAAACCTTTATAAGACCTTTAAGTTGATGAACAGTTCATATGGTATGTTTTGGCCTTTATATTTGGCTGTTGTATGACAGATTCATGAAAAATTGTATTTTTTTAAATATGCACTTGTTTAAATTGAAGGCTTCTCAAAACATCTCCAAGAAAGACACAATATGTGTCATCATTTTCCACAAATGTATTGCAATCAGCAGCTATTATTTTTACCGGTAATGCAAGTAAGCAGTATCACATCAACGTTTACAGAACTGAAAAATGTAAAGTTCAACAAAAGAAGACAATTAAGAATGTACATGTTTAACATTATGATACTATTTCAATTATATTCACAATGTGTGTATGAGATGACATGTTTGATGTAACTCACAGTCTCCACTGGCATCAAACAAATGAACACACATGCACATGTTGTTTTTTGCTGCTGCTTTGTTGTACCATAGGGTTCACACATACTACTTTGTGTTGTGTAACAATGGACTTGAATAGGCAGTATTAAAGAGCAAGAAACCTGCTCAGTCTTAAACAATCCCCCCAAACCATCTCTTGAGCTTACCTCTTTAGTCTTTAAGTAAACTGTACCTTTCTGAAGAATTTTTAAGATGTTTGGCCCTATTCTAGAAGGGTGGAGCAGGTTGCCGCCAAACACAAGCTGCACCACCAGCAACTGTGACATTGACCCTGCGCCCTATTCTAGAAGGGGCAGGTTCTCCGCAGCAAAGTCCTGCGACTTGCGACATGTGGCAAGGTACACCGCACAGAGGGCATACCTGGCCAGCATGTCACAACCCACTGCCACAGGTCACAAGTACACCCCCCACCCATGCCCTGACCCCCCGGGTCGCCCACCGCCAATGCGGCACGTCATCAGCCCTGGTAGTCCAGTGCCCCCCTGAACTGTACAGTAGAATACAAAAAGCAGTCCTGATTCCCTGGTAGTCTAGTGCCCCCCTCCCCAAACTGTACATTTCCATAATAAAAGATACTCGATTCCCTGGTAGTCTAGTGCCCCTCCCAAACTGCACATTGCCATAAGAAATGATAATTCCCACCCCTGGTAGTCCAGTGTTCCCACTTCCAAACTGCATTGCCATAATAAAAGATAATCCCCACCCCTGGTAGGTTCAGTGGCCCCACCCCACTCCAGCCACGCAAGCCCACCCAGCACACCTCACCCATCCCCAGCCGGAACTGGGTACAGCCCACCTCTCACCTCCATGGCCAGCCGCAGACTGAGTGCTGCATTAGCTACAGCACAGTCGCGTTCAGAAATTAATCTCCTGAAGAAGAATGATCAGTGAAAACACAGGAGAGACAGATTGGTTCAGTCACCAGCTGGGGATGGGTGGGGGTGCTGGGTGGGCTGGTACAGCTGTGGGGAAATGTGAGGCCACTAGACTACCATGGAACTGGTAATTATCTTTTATTATGGCAATGTACAGTTCAGGGAAGGGGGCACTAGACTACCAGGGAATCGGGAATTATCTTTTATTATGGCAATGTACAGTTTGGGCATATTGCCGCATATGCGGCGGGTGACTCGAGGTTCAGGGCACGGGTTGGGGATAGCAGTGCTGCCCTGTGGGGTGTCTGCCAACAGCTGTTTTGGGGCTGGTATGGGTAGCCCTGTGGGTCATGCTGGTTAAAAGGCATGGGGAACTGCACTGTCTGTTGGACAGCCAACGGGTTCACAGGACCCCAGGGGACATCCGTAAGTTATACCAGCTAAATGCTGGTATAACTTACATTGCCGGATCTCCTCTGGAGGCTCTTGTAGAATCGTGATGTGGGCACTTTGTGGCTGCCCTTCTAGAATGGGGTGCAACTGCTGCCTTAAACCCCCTAGTGCCATATCAAAGGTGGTTTATGTGGTGTAACAGCTGTTTGGCGCAAGTGGCCTGCAACATGTCGTAGGTCACTTTGTAGAATCGTGCATGTCACAACTGCTGGCGTAAGTTGCTACATGCGCCATTCTCCTTGGCACAACTGCTGTTACACCTGGTGTAACCCTTCTAGAATCTGGCCCGTAGTGTTAAGGAGCAACAGGTATTGTAATTTTGATCAGAGAAGCTGCTGATCCAGTCCCTTCCCTCTTCTTGGTGTTGGACCACTCCTGACCTCAGATGTTTTGTGACATTTGTGTAGGAAGATCATGGGGTGCACTCCTAAATTAATTTAAGGTTTTTTTATATATTTTAATTGCAGATCTATTTAATTCAAATCAAAACCACCACACAAATAAAACAGAGTCATGTTAGTTTTATGGTGGCTTTGATTAGAAGAAAAGAGACTTGTAAAATAATAAAAATTAACAAATGCCCCCATTGATTTCATCGACACTCATCCCCGTGCTCATTGAGCTCAGATATCATAAAACATCTAAGCATGTCAGCAGTCTGACATAGCATGAAGAAGGAGAGAAAGAGATTGGTCAGGTAGTTCCTTGGAGCAAAAGTATGATCACATCCCCTCCGAAAAAACACATCTTAAAAATTCTGCACAAATTTCAGTTTACCTCATAAAGGGGTACGCATCAGAGGAGGCCAGTATTCAAACATGAAATCTGGTGCTCTTTAAAATACTTATATCTCAATGCAGGTACAGTAAGTTACAGTGCATGTTAGGGGTACAGTGTTTTCTTATACACGTCAGTACACTAACTCATAAGGTTTACAGCCAACCCAATACCAGTGGGAGCAACTGAAATTAAACCTTGTTCAAAAATGTAAATAACCTAATATGCCAAATGCAACTTTTTCTTTTGTTCCCCTTCTTGGTGACTGTCATCGAGACACAGGTCAGGAAGCATAGGAAAAACCAGGAGCAGTTGTAGAATTCGCAAAAAGTGTTTATTAGTACTAGCAATAACATTAAAAAAATAAACGTGTTCAGCATAACTATTTACAAAGTCACAATAAATAGAGAAGATGAAAAAATTACTCACCTTAGTAATTATGATTCTTCTAATGCAGTCTTGCTGTATTCTGACTATTGCAGTTAGCCCCAGCACTCGAACTGCCTCAGAGAGTAGCGGGTTAATTTCTATGCAGAGCATAGAACGTTGAGCTCGAGCTCGGTTCAGACCTCTGTCTGCTGCACTTTGAAGCACAAACGTCAGATTTTTTATGAGCTAATACTAACTAACTACTATGTGGAAATTGTAAAATTTTTACTAGCCAAAAGGCAGCTAAATATTTTGGATCCCCAAAAGACTCAAGTCAAGAAATCCAAAATTAAAAACCAGGTAGTGAACAACTTAAGACTGTTAAATTAATAATATAACCCACTCCCCCTCTCAAAAAGGAGGGAGTACCCAAGTGCAACCTTGAGGTGCAACACCTTCCAGTCCACTTCCCAAAAACAAGTTCTGAGAAGGGAGGCAGGGATGGAGGTCAGAATACAGCAAGACTCCATTAGAAGAAACATAATTACTAAGGTGAGTAATTTTTTCTTCAAACAACATGAAGTCTTGCTGTATTCTGACTGTTGCAGACTACCAAGCAGTACCTCCATGGAGGAGGGAATCGAACCTACCTTGGAAATAGGCTCTGCAGTACTGCTGTACCAAACCGAGCATCACTCCTAGCCTGGACGTCCAGGGAGTAATGCTTGGTAAATGTGTGGACTGTTTTCCAGGTGGCTGCTTTACATATCTCTAGCAAAGGAATATCCCTGGCCACAGCCAGGGAAGCAGCTGTACCTCTAGTCAAATGAGCCCTCAGGCCTGAGGGAGGTATTTTGCCTAGCTTCTCATAGCAGAATTGAATACAAGAGACAATCCACCTGGCAATAATTATCTTAGTGGCAAGTTTGCCCTTCCCCACTTCCCCATAAGTGAGAAACAAATGGAGAGAGTCAAACCTGTGAGCCTTAGTACACTCAATGTAGTAACTAAGGGCTCTTTTAACATCCAAACTGTGTAAACTTCTTTCTCCTGAAGAAGAATTATCAGTGAAGAACACAGGGAGAGACAAAGATTGGTTCAGATGAAAATATGAAACCACTTTAGGTAAAAACCTCCTGTTAGTTCTAAGGACCACCATATCTCTATGGAATGAGAGCAAATCAGGCTCCACTGACAGAGCTTACAATTCACTGATATGCCTGACAGAGGTAATAGCTACCAGAACACAGTTTTCCAAGTCAAGTACTTAAGCTCTGCCGAAGACAAAGGCTCAAAAGGGGGTTGCATAAGCTGAGCAATGCAAACATTAAGATCCCAAGCAGGGGTAGGATCCCTAAAGGTGGGATTTGTATGAAGCAACCCCTTGAAAAATTTACAGAATACAGGGTGAGATGTCAGTGAGGAAGACATTCCCACTGACAGAAAAGCAGAAACAGCTGACAAATGTACTTTGAGAGTAGCTGGTATGAGGCCTAGGCTATTAAGATGAACCATATAATCCAGCAGTGTCTGGGGATATATGCTTCTTGGAACACCAAATGCTGAATCTTTTCCATTTGGAGTTATAAGTTTTTCTGGTGGCAGGCTTTCGAGAGGCTTTGAGAATATCCAGAACCCCTTGGGACAGATGCAAATCTGTATACTCTAACTCTTCAAGAGCCATGCCTTGAGATTGAGAGACCAAAGATTGGGGTACCAAATCCTACCCTGAGAGGAGGTTAACAGGTTGTAATGCCTGGGAAGAGACAGGGGAAGATGGACCGCTAGGGACAGCAACAGTGGGTACCAAGGTTGTCTGGTCCAGTCTGGAGCAATCAGAATCCCTTTGCAAGGTTGTGACCTTACCTTGACCAGAACCTTGAACAGTAGAGGAAAGGGAGGGAAGGCATGTAGAAATTTCCCTTCCCAGTTCAAAATCAGAGCATCCAGAGGGACTGAGCCCAAGACTGGGGGTCTGCAACAAAACAGAGGAAGTTGGTGATTGTCTGGGGCTGCAAAGAGATCTATCTCTGGAGTGCCCCACCTTGACAAAATCACTTTCAACATCAGAGGGTCCAGGGACCATTCGTGATGGCCCTGGGAGATCCTGCTTAATGCATCTGCTAGCACATTGTCCTTCCCTGGAAGGTGGACTGCTATCAGAGAGGTCTGCAGAGAATAAGTTAGGGACCACAATTTCATGGCTTCCATGCACAAAGCCATGGACCGAGTGCCTCCCTGCTTGTTGATGTACCACATGGTGGTAGTGTTGTCTGTCCTGACCTGAACCACCTTGTTCTGCACTGACTGAGAGAAAGCTTGCAGGGCCAAAAAAGACTACCCTGAGTTCCAAGAGATTGATATGAAGAAGGGATTCCTGAGGGGACCACAGTCCCTGGGGTGTGAGAGCCCCACATGGGCTCCCCACCCCAATAGAGAAGCATCCATGGTTAGGACCACAGAGTGAGACTGAGTGACAAATGGGACTCCTTGCCTGAGGTTGCCCTGATCCTGCCACCATTGGACAGCCTGGATCAGAGTCTGAGTCACTGGAACTAGTTTGGTTGTTAAAGAGTCTTTCTACTGAGACCAAAAGGCCCTCAGGTGAAACTGAATGTCCCTCATCTGAAGTCTGACCCCTTGGACCACTGCTGTAGAAGATGCCATGTGGCCAGAAGCTGAAGGAAGTGCCTTGCTGGCCGAAAGACCAGAAGGTAGAATGAAGAAGCCAGTTCTACAATAGCCCTTGCCCTTTCCAGGGGAAGAAAAGCTCTTGCTTTGACTGTATCCAACTCTGCCTCTATGAAAGTCAAGAGCTGTACAGGCTCGAGCACTGACTTGGGAAGATTGAGAAGGAATCCTAGGGAAGTGAGCACTTGCTGAGTCACTTGAAGGTCTGACTTGACTTGATCTGGGGACTGACCCGCAATGAGCCAGTCGTCCAGGTATGGAAATATGGAAATATTTTTCCTTCTTAAAAAGACCACTACTACTGCTAGGCATTTTGTAAATACCCTTGGAGCTGATGTCAGGCTGAAGGGCATAGCTTTGAACTGATAATGGCCTGAAGGCAATTCGAACCTGAGGTACTTTCTGTGGGACCACCTGATGGGAATGTGAAAGTAGGTATCTTTTAAGTCCAGGGAGGCTAGCCAGTCCACTGGCCTTAGAGAGGGAAGGATTATTCCCAGAGTCACCATTTTGAATTTTGGTTTTAAAATATGTTTGTTCAGGTATCTTAAGTCTAGGATGGGTCACTACTCCCCTGTCTTTTTTGGGGTAAGAAAGTACATGGAGTACAGACCTTTGCCCCTGTGCAATGTAGGAGCTCTCTCTACAGCCTTTAGAGCCAGTAGAGATGAAACCTCTGCCTCTTGGGCAATGTTTTTGGAGATGCTTGCAGGTGGAAAAAATCTGGCCCTCAACTTCAGAAATTTCTTGAAGCTGAGAACCAGCCCATGGCTTACCACCTCCAGGACCTATTTGTCTGAGGTAACAGACATCCAGTCCTGGATGAAGTAAGCCAGCCTGCCTTCTACAGGAATGGGGGAGTCGACCTGGGCTGACACATCAGGGTGTCTGCTTGGCAGTAGCCTTAGGTTGAGGAATGGATGCAGCCCTGCTCATCCCCCTTCTGCTTCTCCCTCTGAATAACCCCCTCTGAGGAAAGGGAGAAGAGGCCTGTGCTTGGTAGAAAGGCCTATGAAAAGGCCTGCCCCTGCCCCTAGCTTGCTGCCTTTGAGGAGTTGCCTGCCTTTCCTTGGCCTGTGCACTACTATAGGTGGTCCTATACTCATCCATCTTTTTCATGTAATTCTCTGTCTGCTCCCCAAACAGAGAATTACCCACTACAGGGAAATCCATGGCCTTAGCCTGGGTGCCTTTGAGAGGCTAGTACATCTGAGCCAAGCCATTCTCCGAAGAGCCACTGATGTAGCCATGAATAAAGATAACACATCATTAGAGTCCACAGCAGCATCTAACTGTACCTTAGATGCCTCAGTCCCATCAGCAGCCACCCCATCCAGCTCCGAGGCTAGCTGGGGGGAGGCCTGCTTAGCCAGTGCCAGTACAGTGTCCCACCTGGACTTCTGGTACCTGGTTGCATAGGCCATATAATTAGCCTGCCTGAGTCCCAAGGTGGATGCCATATACTGTTTCTTTGCCATGGCATCCAGCTTCCAAGAGTCTTTATCTGGGGTGTGTGAAGCCAAGAGTATGTTAGCCTTATCACAGGCTGCAGTCTGCACAACCCCAGCATGGCTGCATTGTTGATACAAGTACTCTGTACCTGAACCTGATAAAGTGTACCTTTTGTCCATCCTTCTGTCGACAGGAGGTACAGAATTTGGAGTTTTTAAAATCTTTTGTGTCTGTTTCCCAAAAGACTTATGAAGGGGAATAGACAGTCTTGTGGACTCTGGGATGTCTATTATCTCCACATAATCAGGTTCCTCTTGTTCCTCTACAGCTTCTTCCACAGGCAGCTGGAGGGTTTCTGCCACTTTTCTGTAAAACATTAGTGGGAAGGGAACTCAGAAAGCCTAGGGGGGAAACACCAGAAGGCCTGTCTGGGGAGATGTCTGGTTCAATGGGCTCAACCAGACCTTCCACATCATCATCATCGTCATCATCATCATAATAATCTCCATTGCCCTCCAAATCCGGTTCATAGAAATCTTCAGGGGCATAATCTTGAACCAGAGGAACCGACCAAACCAAGCACCTGCCAGAAGGCACTGGATCAGACGGAACCAGATGAAGCAATTCTACAACCCTATTGCTTTGGCAATCTCTTCGGCAGTCGGAAAATGGGTCTCTGGATCCAAACTGGCCAATTTTTCTTTTCTTTTTGTAGGAAATGATCCCTCAGGATCAGCTCTTCTCTTGCCCGAAGAAGTATCGCCCTGGTCAGAGGTCACTCCCTCAGGTTTGGTCGGAACTGAACCAGGCTGGCCATCCGGGTCAGCGGACTTCTCGGCCTTCTTATCCCTAAGCCTACCTAATCTTTTTTCCAGGGTAGACTTAGGGAAATTTTTACAGATTTGGCAGTCTGAATCGAGGTGGTCAAACCCCAGACAATAAACACAGGTGGTGTGGGGATCAACCTTAGCAAAGACCCCTCCACACACACACACACACACACACTGCAGTGTTGAAACCCAGTGGGCCCGATTTTTCTTTTGGGTTTCTCAGATGTAGCCATCCTAATGACAAACTTACCCTTTTTATGGCAAACAACCAGGCAAGACACCCTTATCAGTTTCTAACTGTGTCATGGGTATTGGAAAAAAACATAAGAAAATGCAGTTTTTTTAAAACTGATAAGGACCGGTAACCACACTCTAAGTTTAGAAACAGACAGAATATATAATTCACTAAATGGCCGGTTTAACCAAACCGGTCGAAAAATCAATCTTTACAATTTCCACAAGTTTACTATGTCTAGTTCACTACCTAGTACTTACTGTACCACAAACAGAGATCTGAACCGAAACTTGTGAAAAATAATCAGTAAAACCGAGGACTTTAACAGACTTTCGAACTGCGAGCAAAGGAGAAATCTCTGGAGTGACCGTTCAGTTAGGCGGAGTAAAGAATCTGACGGTTGTGCTTCAAAGTGCAGCAGACAGAGGTTTGAACAGAGCTCGAGCTCAACATTCTATGCACTGAATAGAAATTAACCCTCTACTCTCTGGGGTAGTTCGAGTGCTGGGACTAACTGCAATAGACAGAATACTGCAACACCTCATGTTGTTTGAACCATCTGAGTTTTCCTTCAATCTCTGTGTCAAAAAATTGCAGCTCTCTCTTATGTCTTTGCAACCCCCTTCTTAACAAACATCCTGTTTTTTTTCTAAAATGTTCTTGTCAATTTCATGCAGGTGTTGCAAGAACACAATGTCCCAGAACTGAGGCCACTTGTCCATAGCTTCTGAAAAAAGGGCTTAAAAACTGCTCTCGTGTTAATCCCTGGAGTTCCCAATAGCTTTTTGCAATTATTTCAAACTATAATTATATACATTTCAACAGTAACACTATATAATTTCTAAACAAAGGGATACCACTATCAGTTACATTTCCACATAATGATTTGCATATATTTTTATACCAGCAGATATGCAAGGGAAGAAAAGACAGAAACAGCAAGGGAAGACTGAGAGACAATGAGAGGCAAAGAATTGTGAGACTGTCGGTGTGATCAAATCCTACAGTAGGTCTCATGGGAAAACCTGGTTGCCAACCAGACAGACAAGAGACAGAAAAGGAATGAACAGAACAGATCCCTGCATTCAAACTCTCCACATCAACTAGGACAGGGTCCCACTCAACCCCAGCACATACACCCCCACCTTAAGAGGGAACCTGTTTTATCAAACAGGTTTCCAAAACTTTCTATTAATTCTGTACTAGCATTAGCTTCTAATTTTCAGAAATTAAGCACATGTGCAGTATCCTTTTTTCTATAACAGTACAGCAAACAGTAAAGTTTAAACTCATACATTTGTTTTTCCACCTTCAGAACATTCAACTCCTAATCCATATCTTGACAAAAAATCAGCATTGTTATTCTCTTTACCAGATGTGTGTAACATCTTGAATTTAAATGGATGTAGTGCCAGGTACCACCTTGGGATTCTGAAATTTTTGTCTTTCATTTCATTAAGCAAACAGAGAGGATTGTGATCTGTTATAAGTACAAAGTCATTTCCTAACAAATAAAATTTAAGGGACTCCATGACCCACTTTGCTGCTAAACATTGCTTTTCAATGGTGGAGTACCTTTTCTCTCTGTTGTGCAACTTCCCACTTATGTACAGAATAGGATGTTCCGACCCATCTATATTTTGACTCAAGACTGCATCTAGACCTACCTCTGATGCATCTGTTTATAACAAAACTGGTTTCTCAAAGCCTGGGCTTCTTAAAACAGGGGCTGAACATAATGCAGCTTTAATGACTTGAAAAGCTTCATCACACTGTGGGTTCCAGTTCACATTATTTGGGTATCATTTTTTCGAGAGTTCAGTGATACAGCAGCTCACTTAGCAAAGTTGGCAACAAATCTCTGATAATAACCAGCCAGCCCTAAAAATGACCTAACATGTGTTTCTTTGTTTTATGGACAGAGCTGTTAGCTACAGCTTCTATTTTAGAAATTTCTGGTTTAATTTCTCCATTTCCCAACACATAGCCCAAATATCTGGTTTCCTGCATGCCCAATGCACATTTGGTAGGATTAACTGTCAGACATGCCTTTTTGATAGCTTGGATAACTGCTTGAAGGTGTTCCAGGTGGCTTTTCCAGTCTGCACTGTACACCACGACATCATCCAGGTATGCAGCACAATAACCAGTGTGATGGGTTAAAATTACATCCATGTAACGCTGGAATGTAGCTGGCGCACCATGTAAACCAAATGGCATGGTGGTGAGCTGATAGAATCCAACAGGAATGGCAAATGCAGTTTTGTCTGTGGATTCTTTAGCTAAAGGGATTTGCCAGTAACCCTTGGTGAGATCGAGGGTACTGATATACTTTGCACTTCCCAGTCTGTCCACCAAATTATCTATTCTGGGCATAGGATAACTGTCAAATTCTTACACATGATTAAGTTTCCTAAAATCAAGGCAGAGTCTAACAACTCCTTATTTTTTGTTTGCAATTAACATTGAAGATGACCAAGCACTTCTCGACCCTTCTATGATACCCAGTTCTTTCATGTTTTTGTATTTCATTAATCACGTAAGCTCTTAACCGCTCTGGTAACCTGTATGTCTACTGCATAATAGGGCAAGTATTTCTTGGCACTATTACATGCTCAACCCCTTTTTCTGGGCCTGGTACTGTGGTAAAAGTACTGTTAAATGTATTTAGCACATTACGAATTTCTGCCGTTCTGAGGTTAAGGGAACATTCACCTTTACAGCATCAGCAGTTACAGTTTGTTCCAGTCTATCATAAGCTACATCAATATCTTCTTTATCAGTTTTTAGTAAAACTAGCAAAGCCGATTTTTGGCATTTTTTTCTACCTATTTCTTGAGGAGGTTAGCATGGTATATCTTAATAGGATTTTTCCTGTCAGGGGTCTCAGTCTCGTAGTTAACAGTGCCAGTACGTCTAAGCACTCTATAAGGACCTTTCCACTTCATTAACGGTTTATTTTCTGTTGTGGGTAACAGTAGCAAAACCATTACACCTGGCTCAAAAATGTTTTCTTTTACCCCATGGTCATAATATGCCTTCTGCTGGTTTTGGGCCTCTTCCTGATTACTATGGGCAATTTCAACATATTTTGCCAGTTTCTTTCTTAGAGCACACATATAAGATGTTATAGATTGTTTCTGAGTGGGGTTATCTTCTCACATTTTTTTATCACATCCAGTGGCCCTCTTGGCTGCCTACCATATAGCATTTCAAATGGTGAAAACTCTGTTGATGCCTGTGGCACTTCTCTGTAAGCAAAACATAGATAAGGCAAGTATTGGTCCCAATCTTTCCCTTCCCCTTTTTAACATGTGTTTTAGAGTTTGGTTAAAAAGCTCAACAAGACCATCTGTCTGAGGGTAATAGGGGGAGGTTCGTATGGAAGTGATACCTAGTAGTCTGTACAACTCCTTAAGTAATGCAGCACCAAAATTACTACCTTGATCAGTAATAATTTATTTAGGGATGTCCACTCAGCTGAAAAATTTTGCAAGCTCTGCTGCCACTTTTGAAGCTGTGACAGTACGCAATGTAATTGCTTCTGGGTATCGAGTAGCACAGTTGCATACTACCTGGATAAATCTATTACCCTTTTTACTTTTGTCTAAAGGGCCAACCACATCCATTGCAATTCTCTCAAAAGACACATCTATCAAGGGTAGGGGCACCAGGGTGACCTTGTCTTTTCTAGTTATTGGGGCTACTTTCTGACTCTCAGCACAGGAATTGCAATAGGTAGCAACATCTTCATGAATTCCAGGCCAGTAAAATCTATACAGCAATCTGGCAAGGGTGCGATCCCTCCCTGAGTACCCAGCCATAGGACTATCATGTGCTATCTGTAACAACTCTGTTCTATACTTCTGTGGTATAACCAATTGTTCTATCTGGTCCTGTGTTTGAGGTTTAACCCATATTCTGTACAGTAACCCATTATATATTTTAAACATGGGTTCACCCTGTTTTGGTTTCACCCCAGCTGCTTAAAATAACCCTGGAGAAAAACATTGTTAGCTTGCTCTGAAAGAAAATCACAGTCAGTTATCAGCTTAGTTTCAACATTTTCATATGTTAACTCCTTATGTCCATCAGTCATTTGTTGCCACAGTTTCTCCAGACATCATCTTTCTTTCCTCGATTTCCAGATCTTGGAGCTGAACACAAACAAGTCTGAATCAAAGTCACTGAAAGGAAAAGTGTCCCCACCGTTTGAGAATTGTTTTTGCCTGAGTTCTTGTTACCACCGCTGCTGAAACTGCAGGGTTCCGTTCCACTAAGACTAACTCTTTAAATCCTGAACAATCATTTCCAATAATCAATTGTACAGGTAAGTTAAGTACTACCCCCACTTTCATTTGGTGCAATTCACCCTTAATGGTCAGAGTCACTTGGGTGGTGGGATAGTATCGAGTGTCCCCACGGCTGCAGATGACACCAGTACCTGGTCCTTTTGCATAGTGTTTTCACAGCACTAGGGTCTGTCTGCTTCCCAAATCAATGAGTCCCTTTACAGTCTTATCTCCCACCTTCACATCTGTTAAGTACTTGCCCCAATTTGCCAAGGACAAATCTGCTCCAGTGTCACTCTTCTTACAGCAATTTCTTGCAATATGGCCTGGCTTATTACAGTTACAGAAAATCACGTCTTTGGGCACAGATTTGTTACCTCCATCAGAGTTCTTATCAGACTTAGAGTTTAAATGGGAAAAAGAGTGTCTTAACAGTGCTTGGCTGTTACCTCGCTGCTGTGGCATCTCTCTGGCCATTTAGTAGTCCTCAGCCAAATAAACAGCCTTTTCCCCACTTTCTGGATGATGTTCCTTTATCCAAAGCTGCAAATCTGTAGGCAGGATGTTGATGAATTGCTCCACTGCAAATGTGTCGATGATCTGCAGGACTGTTTTGCCCTCTAGTTGGAGTCATTTTATCAGGAGTTCTCTGAATTGGGTGAAGGCTTCTTAAGGATTGTCGACTGAGTTGTATTTCAGAGATTGAAATCTCTGCCTGTAGGTCTCTCTTGAGATGTCATACCTTTCCAGGACTTTGCTTTTCACCAGGTCATAGTTTTCTGACTGTGCAGTGTCCATATTGATGTAGGTAAGTTGGGCTTTCCCTGTCAGGTAGGGTACCAGTCTGATTGTTCATTGCTGCTTTGGCCATTGGCAGAAGTTGTCAGGTATGCCTTGATATCATCCGAGGGACACAACTTTGTAAGTTTAATGGCTTTTAATTTCCTTTTGTGTTTTTTTGCATGTCTGGATCTGTGCCAGATCCTCTGCCTTTGATAGCTTGCAAGGTATCCAGCCATTGCTGCTCCTGTCGCTGCATCACTTCTCTCATCTGCTACTTCTCTTCTCTCCTCTGTTTCTCCATCTCTTTTTGTTATATAGCCCACCATTTGAAAAAGGTAGACAGGCTTTCAGGTTGCTATAATCTCAAACTATAATTATATACATTTCAACAGTAACACTATATAATTTCTAAACAAAGGGATCCCAATATCAGTTACACTTCCACATAATGATTTGCATATATTTTTATGCCAGCAGATATGCAAGGGAGGAAAAAAACAGAAACAGCAAGGGAAAACTGAGAGACAGTGAGAGGCAAAGAACTGTGAGACTGTCTGGGTGATCAAATCCTAGGTCTCACAGGAAAATCTGGTTGCGCAACCAGACAGACAAGAGACAAGAAAGGAAAGAGCAGAACAGATCCCTGCCATTCAAACTCTCCACAACAACTGGGACAGGGTCCCACTCAACCCCATCACAGTGACACCACCACCCCCTGATTCCTCTTCCTGTCTTCTCCTTTCTCTGACCACTACCCTTTTCCTGATGTTCATTTGGCCACCATTATGGCCCTTCTGTTCTTTTCCTTCAGACCCTTACAGATTTCTTCTTTCACACCCTGCCCTTAGTCTGTGATTTCCAAATACATTTTTGAGTTTTTTGTTTTCCCTACATTTACACAGGGAAAGCAATAGTATTTAACATAAATCACGCACCAAGTACTGGCTCGTCATAAACTACTGTATAAGTACTCCTCTGTGAAGTAAATATAAACCAGAACCATTCACGTCTGTGGAAAATGGAGCCTGTGAGGAACACAACATAAGGTTAGTCTATAATATAAGTACTGTGTAAGTGAAAACCACAGTATATGCAGCTCCATAAAAGCTGGATACTAAATAAAAAAGCTAACACAATTGAACTTAAAGGTTTTTGATGTAATACAAACTTATAATTTAAAGCATTTATGACAGGGACGCAACTATTAATGTGTGATACTCTTGCACCTATTGTATTGTGTATGCATCTCGCACACACCCCACCCCTAGGATGCATCTGGAAACAAGCTGTTACCACCTCAGTAGATAGAAGGAAGGAAGAAAGAAAGAAAGAAAGAAAGAAAGAAAGAAAGAAAGAAAGAAAGAAAGAAAGAAAGAAAGAAAGAAATACATTAAATACATATTTGCATTAACTAAATAAATAACTACAATAAATTAAATACATATTTTGTGGTTGAGTGCTAACTGAAAATTCAACCTGACATAATTCCAAACAGTTAAGTGTTCCAGCCTTTTGAGCATAACTAATTTGCATACCAAGATTTTAACTAGCATTCAACTGACATCTAACTGGCCATTACTTGAATACGCTGATTGAGCACTCTATTTATTTTTCCTACTCCGGATAGTTAGTGTGTTCTAAGCTTATGTATACTGTACACTGGGTGAGTGTACACATTTTGTGAATTTTTGTTTTAAAAAAATGCTAGGATTATTAAAATATATTATATATTATTTTTGCATAAAAATCATTTTCACATAAAAATTGATTTTTTCCACAAAATAGGCATTCTTGCACAAAATAGTGATTTTTATGCAATTATTGCACAACTTCCAAAATAACCAGATCCTTCCCATATTCACAAAAACAAATATGAACATATCTAGGGGGGTACAGGCAAAAAATAAGCCAACAAAGGCTTTTTCAAGTTTATTTGTTGCTACTTAGCAAGTGTAGATATCAATTCCACTAGCGTGGATATACCTATTAAACTGACTTTTAAAAGACTTCACAGTTCTGTTTTTTACCACAATAGGTGGCAAATGTTTCCAGGCTGAAATCACCTGCTGGGTGAAGAAGTACCTCTTTTTAGGGCTGAAGTTGGCATAGCACAGAAGACCTCTTGCTGTGAAAAAAGGACTCAGCACTTTCTTTCTGACCAAACAACATGTTGGAATTGCACCACAGTTGCCTCTGAATCCATGGAGCACTCCATTGGTTGTCTTGGTTGGAAGTAGCAGTACACTATTTGTTGTGTGTCAGCAGACATGGCAGAACATAGCACACTCTGCCATGTCCAAAATGGCCCTGTATTGCACATGCGTGACTTCTAGCACATGCACAGTACAATACGGCAGCCGTCTTGGTCATGGCAGACTGTGCTGTGTTCCGCTGTGACTGCTGATTTCTTTTTCTTTAAAATTACACACATATCCCCACCCAACCCTCCCTCTCAGCACCACCCCAAAACATAATAGTGACACTGGGAGTGCCCAATCCCCCAGTGTCCTGATCACAAATCCTTTCTGACCCCCCTCCCCATCCAGTGTGGTAATTTATTATTTTGTTTATATATATTTATAGACCCTCCCACCTAACCCTCCATCTCAGCACCCAACACCCCACTCTTCCCCCCAGAAACATAACAGTGGCACTGGGGGGGGGTACTCAATCCCCCAGTGCAGGAATCCTCTGGGGTTTTTTTACCTGTAAAAAAAAAGGTCCATCAATGTCTTTTGCAGCCACTCCACTCCCCCACATGACCTTGCAGCTCAGCATCAACCACCCTGCACCCCAAGCTCTTATTTACCCATCAGGGGGTCCAACACTGTAATCCTCTTTGAACTACATACAAGTCTTCACTCTTCAAAGCCAGACCGTGAACTGAAAAAAGTGATTTTTATGCAATTATTGCACAACTTCCAAAATAACCAGATCCTTCCCATATTCACAAAAACAAATATGAACATATCTAGGGGGGTACAGGCAAAAAATAAGCCAACAAAGGCTTTTTCAAGTTTATTTGTTGCTACTTAGCAAGTGTAGATATCAATTCCACTAGCGTGGATATACCTATTAAACTGACTTTTAAAAGACTTCACAGTTCTGTTTTTTACCACAATAAGTGGCATGGCGCAACATGGCAGCTGCCAAATGTGGGTGGTCACCCGAGCTCCGGCTGCACCTCCGTGGTGGCACCACCCCATGCCCGATCACGGACATCTGTTTAAAAACCTCATGTCCTAACTCCCTGGTGGTCCAGTGGACTGCTGTCAGCCCAATCGCAGGCATTTGAAAAATTAAAAAGAATCCAATGTCCCTGGTGGTCCAGTGGACCACTGTCAGCCCAATCGTGGGCTTAAGTAAAATAAATAAGGATCCAATATCCCTGGTGGTCCAGTGGACCCCCTCCCACCGCCCACTGACCCCACCGCCCAGCTCCCCGGTCAGCGGCGGGTGGCAGCACCCCACCCGCCTGCCACCCGCTGCCCACCGACTGACACTGCCGGTAGGGCTGTACGCCATTGTTCCACAGCGTGAGTTGATTGAATTGCAGCCCATAATAGAGACATTCCAGATATGTGAATGGATCCATTCACATATCTGGAATGTGTAGTACGGTATGGGCTGCACACTCTGTGAACTTGTGTTTTTTTGTTTCTCCTGGCTCTCTCTCTCTCTCTCTCTCACTGCCTCCCCTGTTTTCCTGGGCCTGAACCGCCCCCCTCCAACTGTCCTCACCCCCTTGACTAACTTGTCCCCTAGCCTCCCTGTCTTCCACTTCTCCCCTCCCCCCAGTGGCGCCAAGCTAGGACACTCATAGCCCTGTAATTTACTCTGCTCCTTGCTGCTGCTACAGCACCCCCCCACCTCTTTGCACCTCCAATTCTCCTAGCTGCCATCTCTGGCGGTTTTAGCGCCCCGCCCCTCAATTACATTTCTTTTGTTTTCTTTGTGCATTGCCTCCCCTCCCACAGCTCATCCCCTATTTCTGTGTCTCCTCTCCCCAGGTCACTGCCCTTGCCTCACAGGCCCACGTGCCGGCAATCAGACCCACTTGCAGCACAGCACCTCTGGCTGCTCTGCCGTCCTCCAGCAAGCCATCCTAGGAACATCCTAAGCTGGGTAAGGTTGTCTGTCTCACCGGGGCTGCTCTGAGCTGCTGCCATTGGCTGTTGCTCACAGCAATGCGCCCTGATTGGACCCTGCCCTCTCTTGTATCTCTGTGATTGGCCTACTGCTAACTTCATACTTGGGGCTGCTGCGCCCATTGAAATCCAGTGGCTACGGACGAAATTTATGCCTGCCCCCTCCCACCCTGGCCTTAATTAAAAAGATGGTTCCATGCCTCCTGTTTTACTCCTCCCCTTACACTCTCCCCATTGGTTTCCGTGTCTGGCCTCTCCCCCTTGGCATTCTTTCACTCTTTCCCACCCTTTCTCTTCTGTACTTGATTACACAGTGACGTTATCTCCTCTCCCTCTGTCACTCAACATTTTTTACCACCACCTCCCCCTCTTTCCTCTGCAGCCTCCAGCATGCCTAGCCCCTCCTCACTCCTTCGTGCTTCCATCTCACTGTTACCTACTGTCTCTCTCGCTCACTGCCTCCATCCTTTCCTGCTCCTTGTACCTACTCTCCTCCTACTCCCCCATTTCACCTATAGCATGTACTCAGCCAGCACCCTGTACCCCTTCCCCCTCCTCATCCTCATAGCTTCCCTATTCCTTCTCCTCCACCCCCAGTACCTGCTTCCCTACAGTCCCAAATTTCTACCAACTCACACACACACACTCCCTAAGGCACCCTTCCTGTCGATCTCATGCACCTGCCTTGGGAACTGCCAATCACTAGGAATTGGCCCTTTCTCCTGAATGGCCATTGGGAACTCCCCCTGTCCATCGCTACTGTTGCCAAACTATACCCCCACCTCCACCCTTTTATATGCCCTGGGGAATCTTGCTGTCACCAGACCCAAAAGAAAAGGCACCAGGCATGGGTACTTCACATCGGTATTCCAAAACTCATACTTCTTCTCCTGCTTCTGTCTGTAACGTTCACCCCAATCCTGGCCCAGCCCTCTCCTTAGGAGCAACCTGGAACAATCAAGAAGGATCCCTCTCAATCATCTCACTTAACATCTGTACTCTCCTACGCAAACTCCACGCTCTTCAGACTTTTGCCTGCCAGCATAGCCTGGACATACTAGCAGTCATTGAAACCTGGCTCTCACCCTTGGTCCCCAACCATGCTATCACCCTCCCTTGGTAAATGTTTTCTGGCTTGATTGAACAACTAAAAGAGGTGGCAGCTGTGCCCTGTACCTCAAGGATACTATCCGGGGGCACTACATCAGCCATACACCCCAAAACACCATAGCGCAGATTCTTCCTATCAAGGTCCTCCTTGGTGCTCACAACAAAGCAATCACAGTTGCCACAAGCAACATTCCACCAAAGGAGCAAGGAAATGGGTTTAACACAGTCCTGGACTTTACCAAATCCCTCTCACCTGACTCTGAAACCATCCTCCTCGGTGACTTTAATATTAACTGGACTGCTGCAGATACCGGGGCATATAGGGACTCCATAGTGGCAGCAAACCTTACCCAGATGGTTAGCTCCCCAACTAGGACAAATTATAAAATGGGTACCAACACCCTGCTGGATTGGATCCTAACCAGCCACCCCACCAGGATTACTAACACCGCTGTCCTCCCTGACACACTTAGTGACCAATCCCCTGTCAACTGCGTCTGGTCCTACAAATTCACCAACCCCCCCCACAAAACTATTACAAGCAGAGTCCTACATAGAGGAAAGCTACCCCATCTTAAGACCCTCCTTTGTCAACAGGATTGGTCCCCAATCCTCTCAGCAACTAATGTGAACACCGCACTTGACCACTTCATCAGAATCTTTAATCAAGCCGGCAATCTATATGCACCCCTCAAAAAGCGCAAAGCCAAAGCACTTTGCAACCCCTGGCTCACCGGTGACCTACTGAGGCGACTAAAAGCTCGGAACCACCTCTGGGAGTTTGCCAGAAGCACTGGGCAACAAATTGATATCACTAACTACAAACACGCATGAAACGACTGCACCAAACAAATCCAGGAAACGAAGACCACCTATTACAATAACGCCCTCACTAACACATGGGGCAATGGAAGGGAATTCTGGAATAACATAAAAGAAGTCAAAGGGAAACAGTCTAAATCACCCCCATCAGTACTCTGCATAAATGGTGTAACCACACTCGACAAGAAACTCATTGCTGATACTTTCAAAGTCACTTTCACGGACCTCAGCTCTGTACTCCCCAAAGATTTTTTCGATGAGGATCCCACTGCCTCCCCAGCTCCCACCAGCCACCCTCCCTTCCACTTTAAAGCAGTAAAAATGCATCAGGTCCACAGTTATAGTGCCAAAACCATCAGCAACTCCAGAGCAGACAATGACTCCCTCGACCTCAAACTACTATCGCTCACCCTTGATGAAGTTCTCTGGCCACTGACCAGGATCTTTAACCTCTCCCTCAACCTCAGCCAGTTCCCGGACATATGGAAATCTGCCTCGGTAACCCCAATTCACAAAAGTGGGGAAAAAACAGCACATGAGAACTAGCATCCAATTTCTATCCTACCTCCACTCTCCAAGGCCCTGGAAAGGATTGTGTCAGACCAGCTCACTGACTACCTTGATAAGTACAGCATCATGTGCAAGGAGCAGCATGGCTTTAGAAAAGGTCATAGCACCTCCACAGCCTTACTCAAATTTACTGGTGCAATCCATCACTCACTAGATAACAGTCAACTAACTGGGTCCACCTTCATTGACTTAACTAAAGCCTTTGATACCATCAATCATCATCTACTTCTTGTCCAGCTTCGGATAGCAGGGCTCTCACCCAACTCAGTGGATTGGTTCAAGAGCTACTTAAACAACCGGTACCAAAAAGTGAAAATTGAGAACAGACTCTCAGACCCAAGACCAGTCCGGTTTGGTGTCCGGCAGGGCTCAATCCTGGGCTCCCTCCTTTTCTTGAACTCACTGCCAGATTCCTGTCCTGAACAACTTCTACTCTACGCGGATGATGCTGTCATCTTGGGCTTGTGGGTGATACAGTGTCGTGCATCTCTGCACCACCCCACACTTGTCCCATAAACATTTCATCAGGTCTGACATGAAGGAACCCCCTTGATCGGTGATTACCTCTTGAGGAAACCCAACATGGGAGAAAATCCCAAGTAAGGCATCTGCCACTTTGTCTGTCCTCAGAGAGGATAGGGTGACTGCCTCTGGATACCGGGTGGCATAATCCACCACAGTCAGGATGAATCTCTTCCCTGAGGAGCTAGGGGTATTTAAAGGCCCCAGAATATCCATTCCCACCCTCTTGAATGGCTCCTCCACTGTGGGTAAGGGGATCAGGGCAGCTTGGGTCTTCTTGCCCGCCTTCCCTATTTCTTGGCACCGGTGACAAGACCTGCAACACTTCTTCACCTGCTGGGTGAAGTTAGGCCAGTAGAAATTCTGGACCAACTGCTGCATTAAGCGCACAATTCCCAGATGACCAGACAAGGGAATATCATGTGCAATTTTGAGCAACTGCTCACGATACCCCTGGGGAATAACAAGCTGCCTGCCTAGCATCCCTCCCTCTGTCTGTACTGCCTGTGTATACATAAGTCCATTTTCCCAATAAACTTTATGTCTGCCGTCACCTCCTGTGTGCCCTCTGAGTCTGCCCAAGCCCTCAGCTTCTCTAAACTAGGGTCACTCCTCTGAGCAGCTGCAAACCCCTCACTCATTCCCAAGGCATGGGACAGGTCCCCTTCAGTCGCTAAACTAGGGTCCCTAGCACTAGTGTCAGGGCCCTCAGGATCACTGTCAATCCTAACCCTCTGACATGGGGTCACCCCTCCATCTTCGGAGTAACTCTCTGTAGCTGTGTGGTTACTTGCTCCTGGGGAAATTTCTACCCCCTCTTTATCAGTCTCCCCATCTGGAGACAGGCTGGGGAACCAGCCTCTCAGCGTTTTTTTTACACTGGTTTCTGTGGGGTTCAGGGAACTATTATTTTCCCTTGCTGCTTGGCTACGAGTAACTGCACATACCATCCCCTGCTGGAGATTGTTACCCAGGATCACATCCACTGCTAATGTGTTGGCTACAGCCACCTGCTGCACAGTTCCCCCTGTTTCACCCCAGTCCAGGAGAACAATAGCGAGTGGCAATGTTTTCTTTTCACCAGTAAACCCTTGGACAGTTACATATTTATTGAGTATAAGCTGACCAGGCTGTACCAGATCCCCCTTTACCAATGTCAGGGATGCCCCTGTGTCCCTTAACCCCTGTGTCTGTACCCCATTCACCATGACTGGGTGCATGTGTTCCCTCATGTTCACTGGCATGCTTCCAGGGACACACAAACAACCCACTTCTTTTCTAGCACCCTGTTGTGTATTATGGCTCACCTTTTTGGGGCACTGTCTGGCAGTATGCCCAGTTTCTTTACACAACCAAAAGGCATTTCTTAGTTCAGAGAAATCTTTTCTTTGAAACCTGGGGCTAACTGATTTTGGTGGAGGCAGTGAGGGTTTTAGCTGCCCTGAGGGCGCGCTTTTCCCTTTCTGTGCTGCCATGCCCACCCCATTCATTCTCAGAGCAGGTCTGCTCTTGGCATATCAGTCCGAGAGTTCAGCAGCTTCTTGCACTGTTTTTGGATCTCGGTCCTCTAGCCAGGTTTTTAGCTCTGCTGGGCATGCCCAATAAAACTGTTCTAATAAAATCAAATTTTCAATTTTATCAACAGAATTTGCCTCAATTCCTTTCCACTAATGCTTTAAAAACTGACGTTGTTTCATGGCTAGCTCCTCATAGCTCACATCAGGGCTTCTCCTGAGCTTACGGAATTTAGCTCTGTATGATTCAGCAGTTAATTCAAACTTTTTTAACAGTGCAGCTTTTAGCTTGCTGTAATCATTACTGTCTTCATTGTCCATTTGACCCAATGCATCTCAAACTTTTCCGGTAAGTAGCTGGGATAGCTGGAAGCTCCAGGACTCTCTAGGAATTTTAGCCTGAATACAAACTTTTTCAAAAGAATTTAAAAAGGCATCCATGTCCTCCTCTTCCTTAAACTCAGCTATTAATTTAGAGTTCAATTTGTAACCCAGTCCTGCAGTCCCAGTTAAACCCAAGCCACTTACCTGCTCTGGTGCCACTGGTCAGAGTTGCATCTTCTCCAGCTCATGTTGCCTCTAGCGCTCCTCTCTCTCCTCCTCTGCAGCTCACTGGTGCTCGCGTTCCTCACTGTCTGCCTCCCTCTGTTGTTGCTCTGCCTCTCTGTGTTCTCGCTCTGCCTCACGGTCCGCCTCTCGCTTCTCTTGCTCTCTCCTCTCCTGGGACTCCAACTCCATCCTGCGCAACTCAATTTGCAGTTTGAGTACCTCTTGATTAAGGATACTGGTGGCCATTCCCTGCTGCTGTGGCCTTTCACTGACAGTGGCCCTACTGTCCTTTTCAGTCACGGTCGGTGACTTGCTGCTCTGGGTATCTGCTACCATCAAGGCCTCTATGAGGTTCTGCTTTTTGGCTGTCACCTCAATCGGGACTTCCCTGTCCCCGCACAACTGCTTCAAGTAATCTACAGTGTGCCTGCTGTAGTCGGAAGCCATCTTCTTCTTCCCTGACTACAGCTACTCTGACTTTGCACTTTCGAAAAAAAAAAATAGGTGGGAACTTGACTGTACACCAAGTGATATATAGTTCTGCTTCCTTATAAAAATAAAACTCTGTTTTTTTCTTTCTTTGCAAGAGAGCTTATGGTCTCAGCTGACACAGAACAATAATGCTTGTGATACTAAAATTATCCCACCGCTGCCAACCAATCTGGCACAAACCCACTCAACAGGTCAGGCCCTCTACTCCCAAAGTGCCAACCTCTGAGTGCAATCTTGTGAAC
This sequence comes from Neoceratodus forsteri, assembly GCA_016271365.2. Lineage (NCBI taxonomy): Eukaryota > Metazoa > Chordata > Ceratodontiformes > Ceratodontidae > Neoceratodus > Neoceratodus forsteri. Next base: position 1,609,732,491 of record CM057453.1, read on the forward strand.
AGTGTAACAGACAAGGTAACCCTCTTGTCTGTTTTTGTGAGTTCGGATCAATCTTTGGTCTCAGTTCTGGAAGGATTCAAACTGTTAACCTCTTGCTAGCATACCCAATGCACAGGCTCAGATATATCTGTCTTCAGGAGGCCAGATATCTTTGCCTACGGGCACCTAACCAGGTGTACAGAAATTAACCCTTTTAAACTTTAATAAAGACCTCAGATTTAAAATGCTTCTCTTTCCAGTTTGATACCACCATTCAAGCTTATGACTCTTGTCTGCTATAACCATGTACTTTTCTTACAAAAGAAAAAGAAGTCAAAGACAGACCAAGTAAGTTCTAAAAAGAATTTTACTAAAATAGTTAAAAATAGGTGAAACACCAAATACAGAAGTCTTATATCAAAAGACATACAAATCTTTTAAAAGGAACAAGGTTTCAACAGTGCAAACTCCTACTTCAGTGCTTAGTCTCTAAATACTTGCTTAAGTGCTCACCGATCTTGCTTGGTCAGAGTCTAGGAAAAAATGTGTCTCTGTGAAGTAAAACAGGCTAAATTAAAGCTGGCTTTTACCCCACCTCTTTGCAGGAGGTCAACTAGCTCCTCCCTGTCAGGATATATGAAAATATATATTATACAAAAAAGAAACATTCTGCAACCTCAGCATAATTCATGTCCTTGAAATGACATTTTCTTTGATCTCATAATAAGCTTCCCCTTCCAGGACATGAAAGCAGCTTTATGATTTCACACTTCTATGTAATAACCTGGGTTTTTCTCTTCAACGTCATAAACCTTTTTTATGATTTCCCTCTTAACAAAATTAACTCAAACCAGTCTGTAATTAACTCAGAAAACAGGATCCTTGATTAAAGTCTTCCATGTAACACATTGTCTCTAAAAACTGAGTGTGTGTGATACACATGCTGTCAGCATTTCTCTTAGTTTGCATCTGTCAGCTGAAAACTGGGGGTGGGGTTGAGGTCACTCCTAGAGCATTAGAATTTTTCAGCAAAGATAGTCATTAATACATTTTATATTAAAAAAAATATTATACAGCACTCAGAACTGGCTGTCTACGTCACACTCCTCATATTGCATATTGACATGTTATTAAGACCAGCACTTCAAGAAGGGATCATCAGTATGGCAGAATGGGAATGTCTTAGTGTCAAATCCCCATTATGGGCTACAATATACATACTGATGAAGATCCACAAAAGGCTTGTAGATCCCCCCAGGAAGTCAGATAGTGACAGGAATAGGGTCCCACACAGATAGATGTCATCTTGGGCTCCCACCATGACCCAGTACATCTTCAAGGAAACCTCCAGCGGGCCTTCTCAGCAGTCAAAAATTGGTTTGCTAAACACAAACTGACCCTTAACCAGAAGAAAACAAAGACCATGATTTTCTGCAGCACCCATAACAAACCAAACAATGTCAACTCTCCATTAAAACCAAACAAGGAATCACCCTTGAACAAGTCCATACCTTTAAATACCTTGGTCTCACCCTAGACTCGAATCTCTCCTATGTTCCACACATCAATAATGTGGCAAAGGTGGCAAACACCAGGCTGGGCCTTCTGTTCTAACATAGGAAACATCTAACCCCTGAAGCTTTGTCTGTCACCGTCCAGAGCTCCATCATCAGCATCGACTATGGCCTCATTATCTATGGATCTGCCACAACTTCCTCTCTCAAACCAGTTTCAACTTCCCTCAATCAAGCCTGCCATCTCATTACTGGTTCCCACCATCTCACCCACACCTGTGACCTCTACTCTAAAACAGGGTGGCTGCAACTTAACAACTGAATCAAATACCAAACCTGCATCACAGCTAAGAAAATCCTACTGGGTAAAGCACCACCTGGAGTCAGCACCCTCCTTAAACCCAAAATCAACACTGTCAACACCAGGAGCACTAAGCAACAAATCCTGCAAATCCCCCACTGTCACACATCCCAAGGCCAAAGGTCATTTTCTTACAGGGCCCCAAGTTGGTTTAACAGTATCTATGAAGACATCTCCTCCGCAGCAACACTTGGTGTCTTCAAAACTAAGCTCTGCATCTCCCTTATAGGTACCAACACCTGTGGTTGCACCACCTAACAAGCTGTGGCCCCTAAACTGCCTCTGCCCACCCCTGGTGTCTGTTCTGTTCTCTACCTGCACTTACCTGTCCTCAGCCACTTCCAAAGCACTCACCCCGTGTCTGTCCTGACAAAGCCCATCGGCTGCCTGACTCTGCCCTCTCCACATACGCCATCCCCTTCCTCAGCCCTTCCCCCAACTGTCTTCTTCCTAGTGTCTGTATGTCACGCCTCACCTCTAATACCAAATGTCATCCTAAGTTACTATATGTTATCCTGTACCCTGTAACTAAACTGTAACCATGTAACCATTTTGATGCTAATTGTCTGTACTACTGATGTGGAACCTTTGTAAAAGAGCCTTGGCTCAAAGGTATGTTGTAATCCTATATTTAAATAAATAAATAAAATAAATAAACCTGGGTTGTTCACATCATAGTACAGCACATTATTTCACAGCCCCATCAATCCTTTTTCAATCAAATGATCCCTATATTATTAGGCGAACAGCTCTTGTTATTATAGACCAGCTCTTGAAACTGCCAGTAGGAAAATATAAATTAAACCTAGGATGCAGAATAGTCTTCTAGTGGAAAAGGAACTAATATTACTGCAGCAATAGACAATGCAAGAAACCAGCCCCTACATTCCCATGATCTGCTAAAATAATTTTCAAAACTGATATCAAGAAGGTACTATATTTCAAAGGCAACAAACAGTGGCTATTACCACCTTTTGTAAGTCTGCTGTACAAATGGGTGAGGGCCAGCTCAAGGTGAGATGGCAGCAGGCTAAGACCACTGAAAGAAGATTTCTAAGAAGAATTTACACCATTGCAGTTAGGAGGGACTATGCCTGGACTGCTAGAATAAACAGTGTATTAGTACTATAACCGAACACATGAAATAAGCTGCTTAGCCCATTTACATGAGGAGAAGGAGTACCCCTGCCCCCACCCCACAAAAGTAGGTGACTACTTCTCCAACAACTCACTATTCTGCTTATTTAGAAAAAAATAGGTTCATTATGCAGTCATAATTTATAGCACAAAGTGTTCCCAAACCTTTCCTATATATTGTACCCACAAATGGTGTTACGATTGTATGGGAAAGGGAGCGAGGTCCACAATGCAAGTGGCCTGTATGGTTATTCTTAGCATATTGCAGCCCTCACATCCAAATGAACAGCTTCTTAGATTCAGCGTCAGTTATGCATGTGAGGCCCTGAGATCATGAGAGACCCATGCTTACTGCACCTCCCCAGTTACTGATAAAGAAAAGGAAATACATTGATTTTATACTGTATTTAATTTTAGGTGCAACCTAAAACACTTTACAATACAGGTAAGGGAACGGAGACAATGTTGCTACCATTTTGACACACACACACAGAATCACCCAGCACAGAGATAGATTAGAGATCTTGAACAGAGGTTGAGGACAATAAGATAAAGTGCCTTGCTCAGTGTCACATAGGGAGTAAGCGACAATGGTAAAATTCAAACATGAGTCTTCAGGTTCACAGATGTTTGCTCTTAACCAATAGGCTAACACCCATTTCCTCCCCTAGCCCTTAACAAACCCCAAGCACACAAACAGTAAGCCACACACCCTAACACCCTTTACACCCCCCCACACACACACATTCTTTGACAAAGTTGTCTGCAGGGGGACAGCCATGTGTGCCCTTTGTCACCCATTCTCTGGGAGTGGCCTGGGATCCTCTTTATGCTGTTAGAGGGACCAGGTTGCCCTCTGTGCCACCATCTTACAGTATTAAAAAATACAGGGCTAGTCAAGGCTCTAGTACAGCCATATGTGACCCCCATCCTCCATTCATGTTCTCTCCCATTGAGCATCGGCATCCCACCCATCTCCATCCCACCATGATGTTAGCACCAAAGCCACCCAGTTTAGAAAAATGAATATTTTTACACAAGTTCAGCATAGCACAACGATCTTCATCTTCTGTATCTCACCACCAGGCCCCAATGCCAGTAATCTTGTGCAAAGCACTACTGTAGAAATAATACTAGCATTTGGACCAGTCAGTGAGACAAAGAGAATTAGTGTATTTGTGTTGCATTGGACATGAGTAAAAAGATAAATTTTATTAAATCAAGTGATTTGGGGAGGGGGTTATGAGGTCTGGGTGGGAAGAGTAGTAAGGTTGAGATAGACGGTGTGTTGGAGTATGTTGAGGACAGAGAGGGATATGAAGCAGAAGTGTTTTAATGAGGGGGTTGCACTCTGAGGATGTCTTGTGGAAAAAACATTTTCCAATCTACCCCACAACTCTGGCCACCTTGCACTCCCCTGGGTCCCAAAGCAGAAAATGGCATAAAAATCGCCAGTAATAGCGGTGAATTAAAAAAAAAGACTAAAAAAGCCAAATGGGTTGAGGGTTGATATTTACAGACATTGTTCACTTGTTGCAGGTCCCACGTATTGTTGCAGATATTCGAGCCAGGGGTAGGGTAGCTGCCAGAAAAAGCTGGGCAAAGGTAGCGGTCCACTTGATGTGAGTTTTTTGCTTGGGGTCTTTAAGTAGGAATCTAATCCACTACATGCGGTGTGTGGAATGGGGTACCACCATGGGGCAAGTTAAAAAATTGTAGATGAGCAAGAAGGGTGTCCATCAGCACAGAAGCAGCATTGCATGGGACCACATGCACTTACAGGGAATTCTTGGAACCTTGAAATGGGAGAGGAAGGTGCTGCTAAGCACCAGGGGATGCTTTGATCCATGTGCAGTGCCAAAACACTGTAGAGTGCAGCACCAGTGCATGTGCTGAACGCATGTCACAGTGTTGCTCTGTGGCATGTCCATGGGTGCTCCCTGTAATTTTAGAAGACAATATCCTTAATAGTATCAACTAACATCTAGATCAGCGATTTGCATTGTGTCACACTTACAGAGGGGATGTCTACCTCTTGCAGTGTACACAGGTAGCTGTGTATATAGTTACGTGAGGCCGTACACATTAACAGGCACAAGCAACCATGTTGTGCCACCTAACTGTAACTCAGAATCAGGCTCAGCAATTTTTTTTAATAGTATTCCCAGATTTCTGTTTGGGGCAAGTATCCAGATGATTTCTGTACATTTATTGTATAGTAACATGACATGTATCATTCCTGATGAGTAACACTGCATCCTTTCTCTGAGTCTAATAGACCAGGTATAGATGGAGGTGGGGTGTCACCTGACAGCTAAATAAATGCAGATTGTTGCTTAATGTAGCAGATATACCCAGATGCATGTTCTGTCTCTTGATCGCATGACTGCTGGGGCAAAATGGTAGTTTGTATCAATTTTGTGATTTTCAGCTCCACACACTTAATGCAGATTCTTGGGCCATTACTTTGAGAGTAAGTGAAATATACATTCATGTGTGGTCTCAATTAATAGCCGGGAGTTAGAGCTTTAAAATACATACCCATACATTACCTCAAAAGAGTAATATTAAAAATTATAGGGTTAAATACCAACCACCACCCCTTAATTTCTTGTCAAATTTCAAAATATTCTCATTTTTAAAGTGCTTTTCTGAGATTTTGAAGATACCTTTCCACATACTATGCCATTGCCACCCATGCTTCAGATGGTTTTTTTTTCCAGAACAATTTTTATTAAGTTTTTCCATGAAAATACAAATAATGAAACAAATCAAATTCAAATAGAGGCAAGACATACCTTTCTATACAATAGCATGACATTACATTGTTCTTAAAAAACAATCATGGGAATATGACAAGAACAACACATTTACCAAAATGCAGATTGAATTTAATTAGTTAACGTAGAACTGCCTATGAGGATCACAAATAATAATAGTACTGTAATATCCATAAATATTTAGAAATAATTATCTAAACTAGTATTTAGTCAATAAAAGAAGGATGCCCATTCTACTTCTTATTTATGTAATGTCTTGTGTTAAGGTGGCTGATACATTCATTAATGGCTATCTTTGCTAATGATTTAATCCAATCCTTCAGACCCGAAGGGTGTGTATCTTTCCAGTGTAGTAATATAAGTCTTTTAAAACATAAAGAATCTACCAAAAGCCATCTCCTTTCAGGGCCTGACAAAAAATATAGATTTTCCGTATTTCCTAAAATAAAGATCCCAGGATCAAAAAGGAAGTTAATCTGTAGAATGGCTTTATATGTCTCCCAAATCACTGTCCACCCTGAAATTATTGTGGGACATTTCCACAGCATATGAAGAAGGTTAGCCTCCCTCTCACCACATCTCCAGCAACAGCTGAGGAGAGGCCCCATGAATGTAGTTTATCGGGTGAATAATACCAGTTGTGTAATATTTTAAACTGTACCAAGCGACCTTGTAGGTCCTTACAGGACTTGTATGCATTTTTCCACATAAGATTTCAAGATGATTCATGTATGGGGCAGTCAAGACAATTCTCCCATCCTTCCCTGGATTTGCTTGTTAAGTCATGCCCGAATTTATTTAATAATTGATAAAGTTTCCTGCCTCCCCCCTTAGTGTTTGCTAATGTTACTATTTTTTCAAATTCTATCAAGGTGGAAGGGACTAAGTTATCCTGCATCAGACTATGCAGTGCATTCCTTAACTGTAAATAAGAGTAAAATTGTGTACAAGGTAGACCATATTTTCCTCATATTTCTGAAAATGATCTTAGAACCCCAGTGAGTGGATCAACAATATCCCCAAGCAGAAGAATCCCTTTATTTTCCCATAAGGAATTAGTTAACCATTTCCCTTCCCATTTAAAATTTGGGTTTCTCCATATTGGAAAATATTGGTATGGTAAAGAACCCACAACTGTTTGTTTTACCACCAGGGATATGGACTTGGCAGAGTTCCTTAGAAAGGGGTGAGTGCTAATGGATTTTGGATAAACTCCTATGATTAGATGATGCAGTAGATGGGGAAAAATGCTATCTTGTTCATATTTAGCCCATGGGGTAACTTATTCTCTGGAAGTAACCATTGGCAGGTTTGTTTAAATAGAAAAGCTTGGTGGTAATTTTTGAAATCATGCAGGCCCATACCCCCTTGTTGCCAGTGTTTCTTGATCTTATTTAAACTAAGTCTTGCCTTTTTCCCTTCCCACAAAAAGGAATATATCAATCTGTAAAATTTCTTAAACCACCAGGATGTAATATGTAAAGGTACCATATTTAGTAAATATAATAATTTTGGTGCCAACATCATTTTTACAGCATTGACCTTACCTCACAAGGATAGATTGAGTTTGGCCCATTTATCAAGGGACAATTTTATTTCCTCTACCAAGGGTTTAATGTTTAAGGCTAGTATGTCATCCAGATTGTTAGAAATAAAAATTCCCAGATATGAAAAGCAACTTCCCTTCCATTTTAAATTATAGCGCAAACATAATTATTTGAGTAAACTTTTATTTCCCTGTAGAGGGAGCACTTCAGATTTGGACTAATTAATTGACAAACCTGAAATACATCTAAATTCCTCTAATAGCATCATAGTGGATTTTATAGATTTGTGAGGTGAAGAGAGAGACAGAAAAAGGTCATCAGCATAGGCAATAACTTTATGTTCCATCTTATAAAACAATCACCGTGATGTCTTTACTTAGTCTAATTGTTCAAAGAAGGGGTTCTAAGGCTAGAATAAACAATAAGGGAGATAGTGGGCATCCCTGTCTAGTCCCTCTTTCCAGAGTAAACTTTTCAGATAAAATCCTATTCGTACAAATACTGGCCATAGGAGTCTTATATAATGTTTTAATTCTTGAGATAAAGATATCACCTGTTCCAAATCCACCAAGTACCTCAGTTACATACCCCCATTCAATAGAATCAAATGCTTTGTGTGTATCCAATGACAACAGAACAGAAGTGTCTTGTTTCTGGAAGCCATCCATATTATGGAAAGTATTCTTTGTATATTTTCAAATCCTGCTCTCCCCTTAATAAAACCCACCTAGTCTCTGTGTATAAGGTTACCAATAACCTGTTGCAATCTACTAGCTTGGATCTTAGCCCATATTTTATAATCAATATTCAACAAGGAGATTGGGTGATAACTGGCAGGATCTAAGGGGTCTTTATCTTTTTTTGAAAGCACAGTAATGACCACCTCAGCCATCGTGGGTTGAAGTCCCTTATTTATTTCAGACTCTGAATACAAATTTTGTAGAATAGGCGTAATCACATCTTTTAAGATTACATATAATTTGGCAGACAAACCATCAGAACCCGGAGCTTTAGCATTAGGTAACCCATCAATTGTCTCTTTAATCTCTTGAATAGAAATATTTTTATCTAACAACTGATGTTGTGCCTCTGAAATCCTAGGTAGCTTGGCATTAAACAAAAATTGGTTTATTAGTTCCCTATTATTTTCAGTCTTACTCCTGTATAGATCTCTATAAAAGTCTGTAAACACCTTATTGATATCTATAGTTTTACTATGTAACTTCCCAGAAGTATCTTTTATGTTAGGTATATTATTCCTATTCTGCATTTGTTTTTGCCTGTACGCCAATAACTTACCCGCCTTTTCTCCTGATTCCCAATATTTTTGTTGAGTTCTATATAAAGCAAATTCGGCCTTCCCAGTATGTACTTTATTTATTTTGTATCTAAGTAGAGTGATTTTCCTAAAAATATATTTGTTACCCCCAATACATGTTTTAGGAGACCTTTCCAAATCCAGAAGATCCTTTTCCTTTTGAGCTAATATTTTTTCCCTCTCCTTTTTCTTGAAGTGGTATAACTCAAAATTCTGCCCATAATGTAAGCCTTGAACGCTTCCCACAAGGTAGCTTTCGAGGTTTTCCTATTATTATTAATAAGAAAAAACTGCTCTGTCTCTTTAATAATCCAGGGTCTAAAGTTGTCATCATTCAGTAAGGAACAATTAAATTTCCAATGTAAAGGTTTTGTATCCTCGAGATCTAGATTTAAAATTACAGAAACAGGAGCATGGTCAGATATTATAATCGGACCGATATCAGCAATAATCATGTTATTCAATAACCCACCTGACAATAGGAACATATCGATTCTACTATATGAACCATGTCTATGCCAAAAAAATGAGTAATCTTTTTGAGTGGGGTACATCACTCTCCATGCATCCGAAAGACCCAAGTCCTTCATTCTGTCTCTGATAACCTTACTACTTTTGTCATTTATTTTAGTATTCTTAGGGTTACTTCTATCAATCCACTGGTCTAATGCAGTATTAAAGTCCACCCCCATTATAATGTTTCTATTGGAGATGCAACTGACCATATCAAAAAATTCAGAAAAAAAGGAACAGGAGTCCCCGTTAGGAGCATAAATGTTGCAGATGGTAAGTTCAACACCATCCAACCTCCCTTCTAGAATTTGTCATCTACCAGAAGAGTCTATTTTGTGAGAAGTCATTGAAAAATTTAGAGATTTCTTAATGAGAATAGCTAATCCTTTTTGTTTTTTACTAACTGAATTATGAAACACCTCCCCTACCCTCATTCTCTTTAATTTTTCAGCCTCCTCACTTAACAAATGAGTCTCTTGTAACATAGCTATGTCTGCCTTCATCCTTTGTAACTGTGTTAAAACCTTTTTCCTTTTAACTGGTGTACCTAAACCTTTTACATTCCAGGAGATACATTTACAATTAGCATCAGAGACTCCCATGGTAGTTTATTAATAACAACATTCCTTCAATTATGTTTTTGAGATTCATCCATATAGCCATACCTCCCAATCCCCCTTGACCACTTTATAACCTCCCTTGTTTAGATTAAAAAACCTCTGTCTCAATGAATAACAAATAAGCCTTAAACATATAAGAACTACTACAATCTTAACTATATACTGGGACAGGGGCTTTAGAAGTGACAGTAACTTATTACTCACAAGCAAGCTTAAACTGTAATAATTAAAAACAAAACCTATTAGAATATTGGCGATACTAAAAGAACATAACCTATATAAAAGATATATCCCTAATTTACTAAACCAAAGTTCAACATAACCCTTGATCCATGTGACCTGGAAAGCCCAAAGTCGCTGGTTCAAGGATCAGTCACACTGTTCGGACAAGTATTAACTAAAACTAGTGAACTCAACTGTGAGGGATTTGACCCCTGACAACTACATAAATACGGACTTGACAATACATTCATATGATGCAGAAATCTTAGTGTCACAAAGAAGAAAAAACATCCTATAAATCCAGAAGAAGAGGGAAATGGAATATAACTGATAGGTAGAAAAGCACAAAGAGGAGAATTAGAGTATAACAAACCAGATATAGAAATTGCTCTGTACCCAGTCCAATACCAGTAGCATAATTCAAATGTAGGAAGGTCCTTTTTAACAAGAACAATGAACTTCCGGAGCACAGGAGCATCATAAGCACCAACTAGCGCATCCCCTAATAACAAGGCATCAGAGGAACTGTAGTAACAGCCCCCAGGACCCCCTGTATTTTGTAAAGGGGTTAGCCACACTTCAGTAATGCCCCAACTCACTTATTAGTTTGCACTCCTGGCCTAGTTCCATATGCTACCATGTAGTATGAACAACTGGCACAAATAAAGCACCTTTCTATCAACATCTATCAATAGAACAGATGGAGATAAAAAAAAGGAGGGTGGGGTACCATATATATCAGACATAACATAACACATAACAGCAGGGTATATTCAAAACCCCTAATAGTTAAGGCATAAATGCATCAATTATGTATCCATCTTATCTTTCTTTTAATATAATGGGTATACTGGAAAAATAGGTAGCAAATAAGCACCTCATAGGATCAGTGGTTATATTCAACTGTATATATCCTCTCACACTTTCCATCCTGGCAATAACAATTTTGTTTTAAGGTAAGAGTCATATGTGCACATATAAAAAAAAGGAAAATATGATCGCCCTCCCTTGTTTGTATCAGTCACAAAACCAAAACCAGATGTAGGCCCCAGATCGCTACACAACACTTTCCCATCCCAAATGAATATAAGCATAAAAAACTTATATTAACTAAACATGTGACCCATGAAAAGAAAGAGATAACATAAACAGTAATACAAGTACGAACGATGTTTTTTCCTTTTTCGTTCTAAAGTCGGAAGTTACCATAACAATTAAACCGGAATAAGTGACAGGGTAGCTTACCCAATCTTACGACATCCAGGAATCATCTGGGGAGCCAGAATATGGAATGGCATAGACCCCATCCACCTTTTAACCCCCCCCACACTGTTATAACAACATTTAAAAAAAAAAAGAAAATTAACTTAGGTAGGATCATTTTGGGAAGAGTTGCAGCCATCGGAACCTTCAGCCATAGAGTTTAAGAAAGCACCAGCAGGTTCTGGGAAACTAGCCACATCAGTTAAGAAGGAAGGCTTTGATTGGTTATTAAAGCGGTTAGTCTCAATTGGTTGATCCTCGTTATTTTCTTCAAGGGATAGTTCCACGTTGTTTAACCCTGCAAATTTATTCGACAACAAGAGCCCCATGGATTTCTTCTCAGCAGCACCTTTCGGTGAAAAAGTTGTGGATTTCTGTCTACCTCGCGTAAGTCCTTTGGATTTCCTATTGATCGTTTTCCATTCTTGCCTCTGTGTTAACTCTAAAAGATTCGCTCTGGACCTGGGACTCTCCATGGGAACAGAATTGTGAGCTCTGTGATCCGGAGGTGCCTCGCGGGTGTTTTCCCCTGGCATTCAATGTTTAGAATCCTGAGGGGATTCAAATCTGTTTGGGCTGTTGTGATTAGGCCTTACTTTGCTTTCAATAATTTCCAAGTGTCTGAAGGTGTTTTGAATTTGTGTGAAATCCCATTAAAAGTTAGAATTAGCACAGCGGGGTAATTAATTCTGTATGGGATATTATGATGTCTCAGAACCCCTCTGATCTCAGTGTATGCCTTTCTTTGAGTTACCACATCTGGTGACTAATCTTGGAATATAGAAATCCTATGACCCTTCCAGTATAGAGACTTTCTCTCCCTAGATATCCTTAAGATCTCTTCCTTATTGGAAAAATGGAGAAAATAAGCTACTATGGGTCTAGGAGGGGAACCAGGTTTGGGCTTGGGAGATAGAGACCTGTGCGCCCGTTCTATTTCTAGTGTCCATCTCCAATTATAGGCTAATAAGTTTGGAAGCAGCTCTTGTAGAAAAATAATGATGTTAGAGCCTTCTGCCCCTTCTGGTACACCAACTAAATGTAAATTATTTCTTCGACCTCTGTTTCCTAGGTCATCTATTTTCTGTCAAATTGACTGGAACTGATTATGCATAAATAGGGAATCCTCTTCTAGATGAGAAGCTGACTCCACTAAAGCCACCACTCTAGTCTCAGCTTCCATAATTCTATTTATAGTCCTCTCTGAATCCTTTTTAATAGAGTCAACTACCTGTTTCAAGCCAGCAATATCCTGCCTCAATTCTGATTGTCCTACTGAGATGTTTTGAAGTAGAGAGCAAATGACTGATATGTCCATATTTTGTGGGCATCCGTTAGTTGTAGGGACCCCCCTTCCACTGCAGTGACTAGCCCCAGTGACATAGTGCTACTTCACGGGACTTATAAAAGGACTTAAAGACTTACATTTTTTTCTGATTACGTTCCGCTTAATGCCAGCTGTTTACAGGATTAACCCACTCAATAAATTACTTTGTTGTCAGAGGTTTTCTTAATTTAAAACGGATCTAAAAAAGCCGTGATTCACTCCATGCTGTACCTACATGTCCATCCACTCTGGCGCCCAACACACAACCAGTCATGCTTCAGATGCTCAAGCTGCAATTTGTTTTGTGAAAAAAAAACTCATAGTCATTTTTTTTCATTCTTTATCAGCACTTTGTTTCTGCCAGCCCTCCAATTTTTGTGTGTGGCCACACCCCCAGAATGATGTCATGCAAGGGATGTTTCACATACAGCAACAAGGAATTCTGGGTAAATTGTAAAGTTGACTTAAATGTTCATTAGTCAGAGGTGCAGTCCCTTATTTTGATAGTGGTGACTGCAGTAGAGCACCTGATATGTAGACTTATTTACTTCATTATTAATGTAAAAGTTTCACCAGGAAAGACATACTGAGCAGACAAGCTAGTTTCCAGATGTGTCCTGGGGTAGAGGGGAAAGGGGTACACAGTAGGTACATATGAAGCAAAGCATTGTGGGAACAGTACATAGCTAATTTTTTCTGTCTCCCTACTCTGTTTTGCTACTGTAGATGTCTGAAATACCAAGACTGACCAACAGAGGTCTCTTAAGGTTTCCACCTTTTAAGAAGCCCAAAGTGGGACATTTCTTATGAAAATATGGCTTTTTACAGGACAACATGTAACACTGACCAATGCAACAGGACAGTTTTTTTTTTAAATAATCAGAATTAAGACTAAGTGTTGTAGTTTTTTGGTTGTTTCTATTGTTTCTTATCATTTTAAGACATGTTAGTTAAGGTGTTATAGTTTCTGAACCATTTAGAGGAAAGTTAGACAATATATCTTTTTTCTACTATAAGGTCAGGACATGCAGTATTTTTCATGTTGTTTTTTTTTTTTTTTTTGCAGGACACAGCTGCCCAAATCAGGGCTGCCCTGCAAAATCTGGGCAGGTGGTAACCCTAAGATCTCTGTTTCACAACAATGCAGCACTGAGAAAAAAAGGGGCAGGTTATGCAAATGAAGTAGAGGGTATGCTACCCTTACGGTGACACCAACACAGCAAAATACACACCTGTTGGCAAAATCAACACTTTGCCAACAGATCGCTGTGTTGGTGTGCCCGAGACAGGGTCTTGCTGTCTCCCGGTCCTGCACCCCCACCCCGAATCAACTCTGACTGGAGTTGAGAATCCTAAAGACAGAGGCCTGATAAAAAAACAGGACCAGGAGACACACAGGAATCATGTAGACCACAACTTGCAGTTGACATGATTCCTGTCAGTGAGATTCCAAGCAGAGCACAGAAATAAAAGCATTTTTCTCAGAAAACAGCACTTTTTCGCAGCTTGACTGGTAGGAGATTGAATCACAACTCCTACAGGATACATGTGGAATCTGTTATGAATATGTAATCAAAGTGAAGGGGAAGAAGCAATATCCAACTGCTATTGTTACAAAAACAGCTGAAGCCACAATGAAAGGGGTGGCAGAGCTACATGATGACCAAGATATGCTCACAAAAATTAAGACAGAGGACCTCACTGCAAGGGAGTTTCGAAAATATGACAAGTGCTACCTAATTATACAGTAATCACAAGGGACAGGACCCCAGATGATCAGAATAGAAGTGATGATGAGGATGACAATGAACAGTCAGGTGGAACTGGGTTTAAGGCCGTTTGTCATGTAACTGAAGACAATATACTTCAAAGACACTAAGCTGTTTCAATGAAAGCGTTGAATGAAATCTCAGGCATCGGAGTAGGAGATCGACGATACCATTATATACTTAAAAATCAGCTGAAAATGAAATATGGTGATTCACTTTTATTTTTAACAGTTGATCCTCAAAAGACACTAGTTGTAATCAGTGCTGAATCATTAACTGGCGGTGCATCAGTCACAGAGCTGTAGAGAACAGATGACAATCATCAAGCATGCTGCTTTCTTGTTGCATCAACATATCTTAAGATTTGTAGAGACAGCACCTTCATTGCCATTGCCTCCAACAGTGTATGCTTTCCTGAGTAAAGAACGACAGCCCCCAGAGACAGTTCAATAAGTTTTCTCACATGTACTAAAATCCCCCAAACACATGGAGAGTGAACAAGTCTCTCCTTTGTCAAAGTCCTACTCGGAAGACATAAAAGAGGGCTACTTGCCAAAGCCCTCCCTGCAATCAGAAACCCCCGAAGCTGCTGAAACCCCCGAGGCTGCTATTAGATCGAACCCCGCTCCCCCGAGGAGCCGCGGAGGTAGGAGGGCTACTTGCCAAAGCCCTCCCTGCAATCAGAAACCCCCAAGCTGCTGAAACCCCGGGTTGCTATTAGATCGAACCCTCCCCGAGGAGTCATGGAGGTTGTGAGGGCTACTTGCCAAAGCCTCCCGCAATCAGAAACCCCTGCTGCTGAAACCCCGGGTTGCTATTAGATCGAACCCTCTCCCGAGGAGTCATGAGGTTGCGAGGGCTACTTGCCAAAGCCCTCCCTGCAATCAGAAACCCCGTGCTGAAACTCCTAAGCTGCTATTAGATCAAACCCCTCCCCGAGGAGTGCTGGAGGTCGCGAGGGCTACTTGCCAAAGCCTCCTGCAATCAGAAACCCCGAGCTGCTGAAACCCCGAGCTGCTATTAGATCAAACCCCTCCCCGAGGAGTCAGGGAGGTAGGAGGGCTACTTGCCAAAGCCCTCCTGCAATCAGAAACCCCGGCTGCTGAAACCCCGGCTGCTATTAGATCAAACCCTCCCCGAGGAGCCACGGAGGTCGTGAGGGCTACTTGCCAAAGCCCTCCTGCAATCAGAAACCCCTGCTGCTGAAACCCCTGCTGCTATTAGATTGAACCCCCCCGAGGAGTCAGGAGGTAGGGAGGCTACTTGCCAAAGCCCTCCCTGCAATCAGAAACCCCGCTGCTGAAACCCCGGTTGCTATTAGGATCGAACCCCTCCCGAGAGCTGCTGGAGGTCGCGAGGGCTACTTGCCAAAGCCCTCCCTGCAATCAGAAACCCCGGTTGCTGAAACCCTCAGGTTGCTATTAGATCGAACCCTCCCTGAGGAGCTCATGAGGTCGCGAGGGCTACTTGCCAAAGCCCTCCCTGCAATCAGAAACCCCGATGCTGCTGAACCCCCGTTGCTATTAGATCAAACCCTCCCCGAGGAGTCAGGAGGTCGCGAGGGCTACTTGCCAAAGCCTCCCTGCAATCAGAAACCCCGGCTGCTGAAACCCCGGTTGCTATTAGATCGAACCCCTCCCCGAGGAGTCAAGGAGGTCGCGAGGGCTACTTGCCAAAGCCCTCCCTGCAATCAGAAACCCCCGAAGCTGCTGAAACCCCGGCTGCTATTAGATCGAACCCCCTCCCCGAGGAGCCGCGGAGGTCGCGAGGGCTACTTGCCAAAGCCCTCCCTGCAATCAGAAACCCCCGATGCTGCTGAAACCCCCGAAGCTGCTATTAGGTAAAACAAACCTGAGAAACGCTGTGCTGCATTCGCAACCGTTGGTCCCTGTGGAGCGAGCCTAGCTGTGGACAGTTTTTGAATCCTTTGGATTGACGCCTTTATTTTACTGCTTGCACACTGATCGGGAAGTATAAGGGAACCGGCTAGTGTTCTCGCTCTCTCTCGGTGCTAGGGAACTGAAACTGTTTTTTACTTTTCTTTTTATTTGTATGCTGCCTAATTAGAAGTGATTATTTTAAATTGAATGTGGAGAATGTGTGAAGTTGGAGTCTAAAAAAAAAAAAAAAAAAAAAAGGGGTTATCCTGATTCAAGCTGTCCAAGAGCTACCAGTTACAAATAGTGCCACAGCAGAGCCTTAAGCTGAATTTTCCCAAGTCTGCCCGCCCCCCAACGCTAATCTGACTCTCCTACCTGCCTATTTAAACTGTGCTCTCTCTCACTCTCCTGCAGATCGAACCCCCTCCCCGAGGAGCCACGGAGGTCGCGAGGGCTACTTGCCAAAGCCCTCCCTGCAATCAGAAACCCCTGAAGCTGCTGAAACCCCCGAGGCTGCTATTAGGTAAAAACCTGAGAAACACTGTGCTGCATTCGCAACCGTTGGTCCCTGTGGAGCGAGCCTAGCTGTGGACAGTTTTTGAATCCTTTGGATTGGCGCCTTTATTTTACTGCTTGCACACTGATCGGGAAGTATAAGGGAACCGGCTAGTGTTCTCGCTCTCTCTCGGTGCTAGGTCTAGCCCCGCCGCCCCCACCACCACCCTTGGTTGGCATTCCCTTATATAGCTATAATCACATGGGGTGCCAGAACCAATCAGCCAACTTTTCCATTTGCAGGTTATATCTCTCTAGCACTAGAGGGAGCCTGCACTCTAAACCAATTCTCTTTACTGTAAAATCACACTTAACCATGATCCTTGCCATGCTGGCTCTCCTCTTACCACAGCACCCACTGTCTACCATGGAACCCTTTATATCATCCACTGACGTGCCGCTGCCCGAATCTCAGTCCCTCCACACACAATACCCTGTTTTCCACACAGCTTATTGCCTGTCCGCCTATCAGTCCATCCCCCCAAACCCTTCCCAAACACTGGACTACCACACTACCCCACCCACCCACCGCCAATACACAACCCTCTGTACCATGAACTCTGTCACAAATGGTCTCTCTCCTCTCTAGTGTCTCCGGTACAGTCACTCTCCCCATCCTGCACCACCCATATAATGACATGGCAGCTGCAAAAGCGCCCACCTACAGCAAACGCCTCTCATGAAATGCCTTATTGCCCTGCTTCTCCTGCTCTCAGGAAATGTGCACCCAAACCCTGGCCTGGCAACTCGCCATGCCTCGCACACCCCTGGCAAAGGTCTCCGAATTGCTTTTATGAACATAGTCTCCCAAGAAACCGCAGCACTCCAATGCTGGGTTGCACAATATTCTCCTGACATTCTTATGCTAGTGGAAACCTGGCTTTCCCAGCTTACACCTGACTCAGCTGTCTCCTCCCAGGCTTCACCCTCTTCAGGGCTGATAGGATGGGCAAGCGTGGAGGGGTGCGAATCTATTTATGTAACTCAGTCCCAGGTCATGCACTCCCAATCCCTGAGCTCAACCATGGGGCACAAGCCATTACTCTAAAATCACCCCACACCCTGGTCGTGGCCCCTATACCTAACCACGGCATACATACCCCGAGTACCAAAATTTAGCAATCAACTCCTCTTAGACTATCTATCCACCTTACCTCAAAAGGCTGAACAACTAATCTTGGGAGACCTAAACACCAACTGGCTCAGCCTCGTCTGACAATATAAAGGACGAGCTTGCAGCCCTTGACCTCTCTCAAATGGTCACTCAGCCCACCAGACTTAACAAGCAAGGGAACTAGCTCCCTCCTGGACATAGTTCTTTCCAATAGGCCACACAAGTTGAATCTGTAGAGTCCTAGCGGACTCACTTAGTGACCACTCCCTGTCATCTGCTTCTGGTCCTCCCCCACTCAGCCCTGAGTGCTGCAGCACCCTCAACGCAGATTTCTCCCCAGGGTCTTGACAACCTCAAACATCACCTCGCACAAGTCGATTGACCCAATGACCATAGCATCTGACATAAATTCTGCTTTAACTTACCTCACTAGGGCCTTCAACAATGCCTGCGACCTATTTGCCCCCATCACCACATCTAAAAAAAAAATGGACTGCGGCATGGATATCCCCTGCACTGATCCAGCAACTAAAACAGAGAGACAATCTCTGGCACATAGCAAATGAGTCTGGTCGGGTGGCAGACAGGCAAGCCTATAGAGCTGCTCGCAACCAATGCACCTGGGCCATCAAGCAAGCGAAAGCCAGACACTATCAGGCTGCTTTGACATCCTCCTGGGGCTCAGCCAGAGCCTTCTGGGACAATATTAAAGAACTGAATGGCAAAACCCGCCTCCCCCAATCGCCTCAGATTGTTATAAATGGGGCAGTCTCGACAGACCAATCATATATCGCAGACTGCCTGAATAAAACTTTCATGGACTTAAGTGCAGTTCTCCTGCCCAATTCTCTGACCCTGTCCCTTGCCCACCCACACACTCACCTCCCGGCCACTATTCCACTTCCGGACGATCTCACCCATAATGCCAAGCCTTTCCTACTAAAATCTCTCAGAAACCCAAGTAATGACCTCTTGACTCCAGGATACTTCGCTCACACATGGAGGTCATGTTAATCCCCCTCACGATTGCCATTAATAGATCTCTATGCCTTGGCCAATTCCCAGAAGCATGGAAACAGGCCGAAGTCACCCCCATCCATAAGTCTGGGGACCGAACACTACCAAATAACTACAGGCCTATCTCCATCCTTCCCCCCTCTCCAAAGCCTTGGAAAAAATAGTATCCACTCAGCTAGTAGAATACCTGTCTAAATACGACATCCTCTGTCCTGAGCAGCATGGGTTTCATCCGGGCCACAACACATCCACTGCGCTTCTGGAATTCTCCCACTATATACACTCTGCGCTTGATAAAGGTCATTTTGCAGGGGCAGTTTTCATCGACCTATCCAAGGCCTTTGACACCGTGTGCCACCCCCTGCTGTTAAACTCCTCAGCCAACTGGGATTTTCATCTGGCCCCTGAATTGGTTCTCAAGCTACCTGCACAACAGATCCCAAAGAGTTACGCTAAATAGGACCTTCTCCACCAGCCTACCGGTACTCTCAGGGGTCCCAAGGCTCCATCCTTGACCCACTCTTTTCAGTCTCTTCCAAACACCCTTCCAAGCTCCTGCTCCAACAAAATACTGCTTTACGTGGATGATGCAGTGATCTTAGCATCACACTCAGACCCGCTGCTACTCCAAAGCACGCTGCAAAGCACATTCCTCCAGTTGAAAATGGTTCAGTAACCATCGGCTAGTACTGAACCTGAAAAACAAAGTCAATGCTGTTCGCACATCGCAAAATAGCCAAGGATACTCCTTCTCATCACCCCTAGCACACTCCTCCCACTTGAACAGGTAACAACATATAAGTACCTGGGCATTACTTTTGATGCAGGCTTTACATTCCACGCCCATCTAAAACCCTGTCCTCAGCCATGAACTCCAGGATAGGGCTCCTTACCAGCCACAAAGACTGCCTCCCAGAATCGTTTTAAATTGGCTATCACCTCATCTGTGTTGTCTCTGGCCGACTACGGACTTCCAATATACGCAGCGGCAGACCCTTCCTGCCCTATCTAAAGTCCAGACCTCTATTAACAAAGCCTGTAGGCTCCTTGACCGGCACCCACAGCAGAACTCACACTTGCCTGCTATACTCTGCCACTACATACTCACTCTTGAGGAACGGCTGAAATACCACACCTGCCTTCTGGCTAAAAACTCCTGTCTGCTATGCCCACCAGGGTCTCTGCATCCCTGCAACCAGCCGTCCGCCGGTGCTAACCCGTAACTCCACCAAAGCCACCTTCCTAGTACCCAGGGCAAGGACCTCTCTCTGCCAAAGATCCTTCAGTCATAAAGCCCCGGCCTGGTTTAACTACCTTCCTGAGGGAATAGCAAAGATCCCCGGGATTGGCCGGTTCAAAATATCCCTCCATAAACACATTATTGACAGCCGGTGCTGTAAATGCCTGTAGTGGAACATATCCCTGTCTCGAATAGCTCCCTAAGTCCTCTGTGCTCCATGGACGACTGGGCAACTGTAACTACTGCAACTGTAACAACTGTGTGTATATAATGATGCGTGTAACTCAACGTATGTATGTATCTCACCTGTATGTAACCTCTGTCTAAAACCGCACTTAATTGTTGTCTTCCCCTCCTTGTGACAAGGTACCTTTGTAAACGAGTCTCTGACTCAAAGGTTGTAAAACTGATTATTCAATAAATAAAATAAAAAAATAAATTCACGGTGTCACAGGCAGAAAGTTTCTCACTACAAAACATTCACTTGTTGGAGTTGTGCTGCACAATATGACCGGACAGAAAATGTCTGTGAGCATCTTGTTTCATTTAGGAAATAGTTGTAGTTATGACCAAGTGTGTGAAATTTAAACTGTTTAGTGGAACTTTCTCAGCATTTTCAAAAGCAAGGTTTGTTACTGCCACTTCAGCCAAAGTCAATGTTTTCTGTTGTCATAACAGTTTTCCGGATGGACAACTTTGATCAGAAAATTGAAACAGTAACTGTACATGGAACAATACACAATACACATGGTGTTGCATATCAGGAAGAATCTGAAGGCTTCATTCTCCAAGAAGATTCTATTGAAATTCCTCACTCAAAAAGAAGGACAGTTGTATCTAACAAAAAGGAATTAGAATGACAGGTGAATTCAAAGAAGGAGCCCACCACATTTGGCAATATGCCCAAGTCTACTGTGCCAGCATCAGTGATAAATATTGGCAAGGCAAAAGCTAATGCTGTGGAAACTCAGTCAGGAAGCACACAAGGAGGATCAGCTTCTCCAAAGGTTTACTGGTTGGCTGATGCCAGTTTGTAACAATCATTCAAGTTCACCAAAGAAGACAGTTATCCCATATCTTCCACCCATCCACAAACCTATCACTGATTATGCCACTGCAGTTGAATACTTCACATAAACACAAGAAATAGCTCAGCAAGTAAATATGCCCTATGTTCACCTGACACTTGATGCTGGAGTAGCAGGAAAAGCATATTATGTTGTGTGGAATTTCCCATATCAGTTCCACAATGTCATAATTCATTTGTGAGATTTCCACCTATTCCTGGAAAACTTTGACATTATAGGACAGTTAGTTGGTGGCAGAGGCTTTGAGGATATAGTATTTTAGGTGGGTCTTTGTGCCTCTGGCAGCATAAGGGGAGTTTTGCATGGGAAGCATTACAATCTGGCATGGACTGTGCATGAGCATTTTGCAGATGCCTTAGACTGATTGCTTCAGGTCAGATTTCTAGAGTATTCAACAGAATTGAATGCCACCCCTGCAGTATTGCTTGACCTGATCATATCATCACCTCATCCCATAGACTTCCATAAACTGCTTCAGGAAGATGAGACTGCCACTTCCCAGACTAAGTATGAGGCCTTCAGGCAGCAGATTCATCATGGTGAGCTGGGGAAAACCCTGCAGCTCTGGATGACATATCTGGATATAGCGGATCAGCAGCATTTGTTCCACACAGTAATAAAAGAAAACAACTTTGATTTTAGACTACTGTGTTGAAAATATTCATTGCCCCTGTTCTTCACCTTCAACAAGCAAAATTATGCTCAATATAGGCTTACTATGTGCACACACTTGAAACTCTTGAAGCTTGTCATCCAGAGTCCAGGACATTATTAAAAAGCAAGAGCTTTCAGTTCAAAGGCATCATCACAGAGCTTCTAAGGACTCAGTTGACCAAGCTGGTGAACAGACATACGATCAAAGTGCCAAAATTCCAGGTGGATGCCTTTCAGAAACTTGGGAGTGATTGGCAAGTGGATAAGGGTGTTGTAGCTCTGTTGGAGGAGTATATTTGTAAATTGTATAGAAGGAAGCAAGTTATTAGTGTAAATATAGTGAGGCAGCAGATCTTCTGGGAGAAATATAACAAAGACAACAGAATAACTGATTCATCTCTGCTACCACCCCGCCATTAAACCCTGAAGTTACGTATTCTATAAGCCAACTACGTCTGCCAATTGTGGAGGCTTCTTTCTGTTGCAGTTATCAATGCCTCAAATACAGCTTTGCATGATTGGACTGATGATCTCAATGTAAACTGGATGGACACACCATTTAAAGCTGACTCATTCCACTGGGGTGTCAAACAGACGAGGCACACTGATGAGTCCTGGTAGGATGAAACACGTGTCTGTGTCTTCTGTTGGCACCCTTTACAAACTGTATGAAAGGCCTTTTGGCACCATGCATTTCTGTTTAAAGTTGAACCAGCATAATATTCTGTGGTGATTTGCACATGCAGCCCATGATGCTTTGCGTTATGGGGGCATGTGTGATTTTGTATTTCTTTGAAACTTGGCTTCCCAGCCAATGCCCTTTGGGGGTAACCATTGCCTTAGTGCTTGCACACTGAGGTTCTTTGTCTTTTAACCTGTTTTTTGTTTTAACTGGGTTCACCACAACATAACCCAGACAGACCATCTTAAGGTCGCTGGTTCATTCCACTGGGGTGTCAAACAGATTAGGCACACTGATGAGTCCTGGTAGGATGAAACCTGTGTCTGTGTCTGTGTCTGTGTCTTCTGTTGGCACCCTTTGCAAACTGTGTGTGAGGCCTTTCAGCACTATGCATTTCTGCTTAAAGTTGAACCAGCATAATATTCTGTGGTGATTTGCATATGCAGCCCATGTTGCTTTGCATTATGGGGACATGTGTGATTTTGTATTTCTTTGAAACTTGGCTTGCTGGCCAATGCCCTTTGGGGGTAATCATTGCCTTAGTGCTTATGCACTGAGGTTCTTTGTCATTTAAAGATGATGTTGTGTCTCTGAACTATCATGCAAATGACGAGTACTCAGATGAGGACCAAGATGTACAGTATGTGATTACCAAGATGATACTGGTGTATCTGATGATGACGAAGATTTTTCCTAGATGGCCAAGACTAAGTTCCAGTACTTTACCAACAGACATATTTTAAATTTTATATTTTTTGAAATAAAAATGTTTTGTGTAAACAAATGTGTGTTTTTTTCTTTTAGATAAATTTCCTTCTTTAAAAACAGATCAAATTAACATTTGAGGTAACTTATGGGTATGCATTTAAAGCTCTAACTCCTGCCTATTCATTGAGATCGCACTTGAATGCATATTTAAATTAGTCTCAATGGCCAAAGAATCTGTATTACATACACGCAGCTGAAATCACAAAATTTCACAAGGTATAAACTTGCTGAAATTTCATTTATTAACTGTGTCCTCACTTTTATCAATTTATCCTCTTATATTAGCAAAAAAATTTCAAAACCACATATGTATGTTAAAGCAAAATCCTTACCCTTTTAAACAACATAAAATGGTATTATAAAGCACAAAAAAATCCTATCTGACAAGATTAAATATTAAAATGTTTTGAAATTTCACAAGAAATTAAGGGGCAGTGGTTGGCTATAACTTTTAACATTAATCTTTTGCGGTAACATATGGGTTGCAATTTAAAGCTCTAGCTCCCGCCTATTCATTGGGACCACACTTGAATGTATATTTCACTTACTCTGAAAGTAATGGCCCAAGAATCTGCATTAAGTATGTGGAGCTGAAAAATCACAAAATTTGTCAAGGTCTCAGTACAAAATTGATGCAAACTATTATTTTGCCCCAGCATTCGTGAGATCAACATACAGAGCATAATTTTTGGGTATATCTGCTACATTAAACAACCATTGGCATTTATTTAGCTCTCAGGTGACACCCCACCTCCATCTATACCTGGGCCCGGATATTTAGACTGTGCCAGGCTGTGGCACAAGCCTGGGTGCAGCGCAACTTGGCTGCGCACGAGCGTTGACTGGGTGATATTCAATGGAGCTGTGCCATGGCACAGCATCATTGAATATCACACCCTGGCCACCCACAGTGCACATGGCACAGTGGCACTGCACCAGCGCAAGTGGCCAGAGTGGAACAGGGGGATGCGCTAGCACAAGTTCCCTTGCGCTATGTGCAACAACTGCGATATTCAAAAGTGCACATGCAAATGGGGCCATAATGTATGCCAGGTGCAAATGGGGCCATTTGCATGTCATTATGGCCCTATTTGCATGCAGATGCGCCGATCCCCGGTGACTTGTGCCTGGCCCCCTGCCAGGCAGCAGCCATCGGGGACCGACTCCCCCTGCACAGCGCGGCAATATGCCCCTCTGCCCGATTGTGGGCATATGTAGAATTAAATAATGTCCCATATCCCTGGTGGTCCAGTGGACTGCTACATGCCCGATCAAGGGCTTAAGTATATAATAAAGCACATCCTATATCCCTGGTGGTCCAGTGGACCACTTGCAGCCCAATCACGGGCTTAAGTATAATAAAATCCA
Source organism: Neoceratodus forsteri (assembly GCA_016271365.2). Classification (NCBI taxonomy): domain Eukaryota; kingdom Metazoa; phylum Chordata; order Ceratodontiformes; family Ceratodontidae; genus Neoceratodus; species Neoceratodus forsteri. The sequence continues at coordinate 1,609,757,207 of CM057453.1, forward strand.
CATCCTATATCCCTGGTGGTCCAGTGGACTGCTCGTAGCCCAATCGCAGGCTTAGGTATAATGAAATTCACGAACTATAACCCTGGTGGTCCAGTGGACTGCTCACAGACCAATTGTGGGCATTTGTATTAAAAAATAAAGTCCAATATCCCTGGTGGTCTAGCGTTACCCACCTCCCCACCCACCACTGAGCCCCACCGCCCGCTCTCACCCGGTCAGCGAGGCACCCACCCGCCTGCTGCCCGCCACCTGCCAACTGACACTGTAGGTAGGGTGGTACACCCATTGGTCCACAGTGTGAGCCAATGGGTGTGCAGCCCGTACCATACTACACATTCCAGATATGTGAATGGATCCATTCGCATATCTGGACTGCATAGTATGGTAGGGGCTGCACGCCTATTGGCTCATGCTGTGCAACAGTGGGCATACAGCCCTACCCACAGTGTCAGTCAGCAGGCAGCAGGGCAGCAGGTGGGTGGGTTGCTGCCACCCGCCGCTGACTGGAGGGGAGTGGGCTGGTGGGCCCAGTGGGCGGGTGGGAGGGGTACCGCTGGGCCACCAGGGATCTTGACTTTATTTTTAATACAAATGCCCACAATTGGGCTGCGAGTGGTTCACTGGACCACCAGGAATATAGGACGTGCATTTTATTATACTTAAGCCCGCGATCAGGCTGCGAGCGGTCCACTGGACTACCAGGGATATAGGACATAAAGTATTTCAACAGATGCCCATGATCGGGCTGACAGCGGTCCACTGGACCACCAGGGATATAGGATGTTTTTATTTCAACAGATGCCTGTGATTGGGCATGGGGGGGGGTTGCCACCTCGCAGGTGCAGCCGGAGCTCAGATGGCCACCCACAGGTGGCAGCTGCCATGTTGTGCACTGCAATACGGCAGCTCACCTGTGTGTGGCCAGCCATTGTTCCTTTTTTTTTTGGCTCACCTGTGTGCAGTGCAAGTAGGGGTTGTGCATGCATGGACTCAGCACATCCCGGGCTGAATATCGGGATGTGCGGAGTATACATGGGCACGCCCCCCCCACCTGCGCCGCATACATTACTGATGTGCGCATTAGGATTTGTGCCAGGTACAATCCCCATTTGAATATCACGCTGGGGTGCATCAGTGGGCTGTGCATGGCGCAACACTGTTGCACCATGCACAACCCTTTTGAATATCCGGGGCCCTGGTCTATAACAGCCTGAATGAACTTACATATGGTAGATTCACAATACAACATGTAGACATGCAGGCACCCATGGGAGAACATTTCTGTCAGAAACTGCACACCCTATAGGACTTGTCAGTCACAGTACTAAAGACAAATTTAAAAACATAAGGGAAAGGTGGCTATAAGAAATAAGATGTGTAACACTGTTCAAATCTCATGAACATGAACTGAAAGAGATGTGTGAGTTTGTTATTCCATGCAATTGGCAGGCTTGTAATTTCCAGGGTTAACAATTAAAAATTTCTAGATTACTTCAAAGTCCACTTTAGGAGACTCTTGCTGTATAAATACCTAATAGTTTATAGGGCTCCAGTATTCCAAAGACTGCCTTTTTGTATGTAAACATCAAATTATTTAAAGTTCTCCTGTTCTCCTGCTATGACACTGTACTTCTTTAAGAGCAGAACTGTCACACTCATGTGACAAGTTCATTTATATCTGGAGTGCTTGGATTTATGATTCTTATAAGTACTGAGTTATATGTATAAAGTCCTCTGCATGCAGCTGTTCTATTACATTGCCTGATGAAGAGACCTATGCTGCACTTAAAGTTT